>CM068373.1:376183921-378583921 GCA_034769895.1 Magicicada septendecula
CTGATTTTGTTACACAGTGTTTATGTTTACATTCAGTTCTATATATTATATCAGCTGATTACTCTATGTTGATTTTCATTTTGCCGCAATATTTCAAATGTGATATGATTTTGAAGTAGGCTATAGACCTGGCGATGGTCTATGACCGAAATCGATCGTGTTTAAGAATGTGAGTAATTAAAACTTTATTGCAAATCATATGTATGGTACCTTTAGACTATGAACAATAAATACACTACAATAGAAAATTGAGATTATACGTACCATCAGTAAACAATAAGAGTGCGTATATTATAAATACATCACATTATCATTAGATATTATAATTGAAATTAATTACACTAGCACATACGAATAAACTTAGTATCAGAGCAGAAACAGGCAAATCGTTTGAAATAAACTGTTCTAATGAAAGCTTGCAGTTCTGATGTGGTTCACTAATTCTGCTATTAGGGTTCCACTCTTTCAACAATCAATGACGAGGTGAAAAAGATCCAGAAGAGACTGGTTGCAGGAATCCACCCTCTTCTCTCTTACGACCGTTATGAAGTCTTTCAATGTCCTCCGAAAACTGAGCTTCGGCTCTATAAAACTCTTGTCCGAACGCTGGTATCCTACGGATCCAAGATTGGTCCTTAACAAAGAAATCTTGCAATAGCCTAGACATGTTTGAGAGAAAGGTGTTGCATAGGACCGGAGAGGGGGCCTTACCACCCACCACCGCCCACGTTGCCGTTGTTTGCCACATTTAGTCTTCACAATTCATTAACTGCGGGCCTAACGATCTTCAATGGGAGCGACCCATCATTCTGCTGTCTGTGGGGCCGTCGGTTAATTATGTGTAGAAACATGTCACACAACGTAACAATACGTAATTAAATCCAACGTAATTAATTAATGCAACGTAACACAGCCAGATAAAATGTAATTACCACTGATAAGTAGTTGCTTTGATGCCGACTGCCATCCTTCTGACTGAATGAGCTATAATAGTAGGTGACGTGAAAAATAGGCCTATTCTTATGCTACGGACGAGATTTACTGTTTTAACTTTTAAATTACAACAAATGTATTTCTAACGATTTCTGTAACAATTATCGGAGCCCACTTGGAATAACCCAAACCGTTCGGCAGGGTTGCAGTCTTTCTCCTGTTTTATTTAATATCTATACAACAGACGATACCATAAGGAAATGGAAATCGGACGCAAATACTTGGGGAAAAGATTTTATTTAAATGTATGCAGACGATCTTGTGATCATCCATGAGAATGAAAATGACCTCCAAAGGTCGTTGTTTTATCTTAATGGCATTTTGGCAGATTACAATCGAACCATTTCCTTAACGAAAACGAAAGTTACAGCTTTTTCTGGGGCAAATCATATTAAAACAAAGATTACAAAAGATTGTCATACAGGGCTCACCAATAGAACAGGTGCCAGATTTCAAGTATGTAGCATCACATACCAAGATGATAAGCAGGTTGAAAGCAACATTTGTCTCTTCATGTCGCTTTGTGGCTGTATCATTAAACACTTAATGAAGAAAACAAGGAAAGAGACGCAAATGAAATATTATAATGTAATAGTCATACCTCAACTACTGTATGGTAGTGAGACTTGGATTAGAAAGGCCAAAGATATATCTAGAATACAAGGAGCGGAAATGAGGTTCTTGAGGCTCTAAAGGGTTGTACCAGGAGAGATCTTATCAAAATGATAAGATCTCCATATTAGAATGGAGCTAGGCATAGCTGAAAGCTTAAATGAGAAAATCTCCCAGTACAAAGTGGCGGTTAAACGTAGAGAGAATGGATCCAACTAGATTTTCTAGAAGATCTATGTATCAATACTATCATCCAAGGGAGAAGAGAAGTGTGGGAAGACCCAGTAAGCGATGGTCGGATGAATTCCATTGAGACTGTAATGGGCTATTAGCCTATTATATAATAGCCTAACCGTAAAGGATGACGACGACGATTTCTGTAACAGTACAATGCGTTAATTGAAACACGCCGCTGGAAACGAACATGTGGCAGTACGCAGCGCGACCGATGAAATAGGTATATTTGTACGATTCGCTCAATAATGTGGAAACCAATGAAGATAGAAGACTGAAAGTTAGATCGAAGTTAAATTTGAATCTTTATGTACAATTCACTCGCTTAATGTACTAGTCTGTCGTGAATAGGGAAAAAGGTTTCTCGGAGGCTACTTTTTATGCCTCACGACTGAAAAAATTAAAATTTGATGACATATTTTTTATTTTGTTACTACAAGGATATTATTACATTTAAATGGCATGCACATCATGTACGTGATCTAGACTAGACGTTTAAAAAAATTGTTGTTAAAGACCAAGAACGTCTAGCGTAAGGACAGTTTATATTTTAATAGGCTACGTGCTAAATCGAGTGTGTAATATGGTTTTATTACGTTATTTATTTTTACCGACTCAGTTTTTGAGGTAAATTTATTTAAAATATACCAAAACATAACGAATTAAAATACTGTAACTACTGCGTACATTTTGTAGACTTAATCTAGAGTATTTCATTTTATCGATCAGCATTTCAAGTCGCGTAATAGCGAACGTAAAACCCATAAGCGCAATGTATTACCCTATCTCCCCCGTTGTCTCATTCGGCTGTGGAACCAAGAATATGTCCAAATCAATAACTCACTGTAAAAAGTAACAGATTCAATAAAATGTGGACCATAACGATGGTGAAAACAGCTGTCGAGTGGCACTCACGTCCGCTAATGAAGACTACAAACCAGCACGTATTGACGAATTGTAACAGCCCCTTGCAGGCTGTGTGGCCTACTATTCTATTCTGAAATTTATTGTGTACATTTTCAGAGGTCATCCTCCTTCTCCTCAACCACCAAAATTAATTTCCAACCAGTTCCTACTATTCTTCTTCTTCTATGGCGTCACAGTTCGAAGTCGAACCTTAGCCTCCATAATCAACCGCCTCCATTTTTCCCTGTCCTTGGCGATCGATGTCCATCGTTTTATTTTAAGTAAATTATCAGCATCCCTCGCCACTGCGTCAATCCAGCGTGTCTTGGGTCTTTCGACAGGCCTTCTGCCCTCGATCGACTAAACAGTACCTTCCTAGGTATTCGGTTGTCTTCCATCCTAAAAATGTGTCCTACCCATTGCAATATATGCAGTCGGATGGTGGTGGCCAGATCAATTGTCTTTATACAGCTTGTATAGCTCCTCATTGTGACACATTCTCTATATCCCGTTTACTTGGATTGGTCCATATATTCTCCTCAAAATTCTCCTTTCAAAAGTATTGACTATGTTAGCGGCTTGTTTGTTCAGAGTCCAAGTCTCGCTGCCATATGTTATCACCGGTCTAATCATAACTTTATATAATGTGACCTTGGACTGATGGTGGATATTCCTTGTCTTGAATATAGATGTCAACGACGCATATATTCTATATTTGCGGCCTGTATCCTTTTCCTAATTTCATTTATTCCTTCATTGTTTTCTGCCAACCAACATCCAAAATATTTAAACTAATTCACTATTTCCAGGTTTAGTGGGTCAATTTCAAACTGTTCAGGTTTCCTGGTTTTCTTCCGAGTGGTGATCATAACCTTTGTTTTATCTGTATTAACCTCTAATCCTATCAGTTCCTACTTTTAAGATCTTTGTAACTTGAAAAGGCTGCTGTGGAAGACACTTATTCAAGTAATTTTAATCACAAATGTTAGAATTATTGATAGTCAAAGAGTTACTGTCATACAACAATATAACAGATACAAAAGTAACAGGATTACTGTTATTATTTTTTTTTGTTATCATCATCATCATCATCATCACCACCACCGCCATCACCACTGAAATAAATGCAAAATTACCGAACTATTCTTAGCTGCCCAACAGATGTTTCTGTATATAAAATACAAAATATGCAATGCAGTGAAAAAAAAACAGTTTGACTGTTTAAAAATGATTTATTAACGATAATTCTACACAATCCTTATCATTACTTTTTCTCCCATTTATATAACATTTTCAACACGGTATATAAAAGGTCTTCCACATTAACAAAAGTGGTGTAACTTCAAATACACTTTGTCGTTTACAACGCTTGTATACATCCATTTATTAGCAAATATTATTTGATCTGTATAGGAAAACCGTCCATACAGTAAATATTATGACGCAATCTACCGTAAAAATGAACGTTAATAAATTTCACTGTCTAACTATTATAAATCACCTTTTATTATCCGGCTTTTTTTTACTGCTGCTGACTCGTCCGAACACCGTCAAAATTTAATGAAAGTGTCTGGCTGAGAATAATTTTGTATCTTTCCTATTTCAAGAAAAATCAACCGAATAAATTATAAAGACAACTGACAGAATACTTCTACCGATCTGGAGACTGTAGCCCAACTTGAATACACCGATTTCACTCTCACAAAAAACGCCGTAAATTCAATACCATCCTGTACAAACAAGACATTCAAAATAACAGGGTCGTATTTTAGAGTAATATGCTATCGTAAACGTTAAATACAAAATAATAAAACGGTTTACAATTTTTACAATAAAACTACTATTTTATAAGTACATAAATATGTACTACAATCTTCATTATAGGTATACAATGCTGTTTGCGGATCTAGTAATCTTCCAAACCAATGAATACGAGCTCCAGAGATCGATGTTCCAGATACAGCAAGTGTGTTCGAACTATAACATGAAACTTTCTGTGCGCAAGACAAAAACGCTGTGACATCACTTATGACGTGGATCATGATGTCGATCTTAAGTTGACTAAGTTTCAGTCAATACGTGGCACAATTCGTCGAGTGTTATCGAGGAAAACAAGTACAGAGACTGGACTAAAATTTTACAAGATAACGGCTGTTCCAGTGTTATTGTACGGTTCTGAAATGTTGGCTCCGGTGAAAAAACATCCGCGTAGAATCCAGATATCAGAGATGAGATTCCTGCGATTTGTTAATGGCTGCATACGAAGAGACCGACTTAACAACGAAGTCATTCACAAAGAGTTGAACATTTTTAATATCCCACGATCGTATTGCAAAAATGGATGACGGATGCCAGTAGGACGCCAGTGGCAAGTAGCCTAAGGAAGTTTGGACAGCCTATTGGACAACTAAGTACAGAACTCCTAGGAAGCGTTGGTGAAGTGGGTACGGAACTCCTTTGGGACCGGAACAAATGATTCGCCTAGTCCCTGATAGAAGAAGAGATCATAATAGTAACTTAGCTGTATTAACTGAATCTCAATAACTTAGAAAAATTGAAACTGCACCTAATAATGATCAGTATTTTAAAAAGCGCGCGCATACTGTATTCGATATTACAACTGACGTGCCAACGACACGCGAGATGTGTCGGATTTTTTATTTGTTTTTGTTTCACATGTACAGGTTTCGTTTCCGGGATTGTCCTACTAGTTGGTTTCAGCAGACGACGACCCGATCTAGTAACCAGCATTATCGAGGAGCCTTCACGCTTCCTGATCAGGGGCGTATTTACGGAAGGGGGGACGAACGGGACAGGTTTATTACACAGCATTTGTGTGTACGTTTGAAATATATATATACATATAAATCAAAGTCTAAGGATATATGTGTACTAAATACAAATCCACACCGTTACATCGATTGCCACCAAATTTTCCATAGGTAACCTTTGACACAAGGCGAAAAACACTGTCTAACTTGGAATTTGATATTTTTCCCCGTTCGCACTATTTAGGCCCTTTGAATTATGCCTTCTCGTTGACGTGTATAAAGATGTCAGCAACACCATGGACACCGGAATTAATTACCATAGTAACAAGTAAATAAACAAATGATATTTAGCGGCATTGGAACTGTACCTTTATCCGTTCCTGCAGTGTTTAATATTTTTAATATGCGATTGTATAGATATATTTTGTAATTTTGTATACAGATACGTTATATATTTTGTAATTGTCTTAAGCGATTATAAAATTTATGTTTATACGTATTTCTGATGATGCAATGAATAAGTAATGCAAATATATTAAATACTACTACTAAAGATGTCAACAACATCATGGAGACCAGAATTAATTACCATAGTAACAAATAAATAAACAAAAGCTATTTAGCGGCATCGGAACCGTACATTTATCCATTCCTGCAGTACATTTTTGATGTTTTATATAATATGCGATTGTATCGATATATTACGATGTGGAAAAGAAGAAGTGTACTAATTGTAAATTGTACTATTACTTAATGGAAAGAGAAAATACGTCTTGTTTTCATTTGTGAGGTTAGGTGACAACGGTTTTTGGTTTTTAGTTTAATGCTGAAATAAATAAAAGCCATGGTTGAGGAAAACAACGTTTAATGTGTTATACAATGCTACTAACACAGTAACACTTAAAATAAAGAATTTAGCGTTTCTGATTTAACAGGTACTTTATAAATATCTCCAAAGGCTTTATAAAAGGGTACTTTTAAATCTCCAAAGGTTCTTGCACCAACATAATAATTTAGTACAAGTGTTGAAAACAGCTTCCGAGAGAATTTGACTAATGAGTAGAAAACTGTTATAAAAGCTGACAGAACGCCATATAGATACAGACAATAAAAATTACACTAAAATACTTATTAAAAGTCAAATATTCGCGTGCAATGCCGCGGGTAACAGCTAGTAAGAAATACAGTATAGAAAAATCATTAAAAGTCAAATATTCGCGTGCAATGCCGCGGGTAACAGCTAGTAAGAAATATAGAAAAATCAATTAAGTCAATAAGTATCTTATAGGCCTAAACAATGTTTCAATAGCGTTTATTTTTATTGTGTTATTACTTTAATGGAAATGATTTCAGTACGTCATTACACGTTTTTCAGCCACTTTAAAGACTGTAACATTGATTTGTCTTAACTTGTTCTTTCTTTTGTATGAAGCCGACTCCCAAGACTAAAATCTAGATTCGCTACAGTTCCTAATTAGCACACGGTGTTTTACGTTTAAAGTCCGTAGAAGTGTTTGAACAACGTGACAATGTGCTAGTCTTCTCGCCGTCATTATTACTGGGAATAATCGGTGTACATAAAATTTTGATTGAAAACCCTGGACTTAAAATTTAAGTCAGCTCAGAGTAGTTTAACTGCTTATTTCAATCAGTATTTAACGTAAGCAATGTGGCTGTGCACGGTGCAGCTATCCAGAAAATCGTGTGGCCAATCGCAAAGCGTTACGTGTTGCCGCGCATACGGTTTCTGCTACCAACAGTACAGTACTAAAAAACCTCTACATACACGTAATGCGCTTCCAAAATGGCTCGCTATCGAATCTGGTAATTTAAACGTTTCGATTAGAATTGCGCAGAATTTAAATTACAAATGCTGCTACGGATACCGACGATTCGCAAAAACCGAGAGAACTGCTCACAATGTGTTTCAGCTGTTAGTCTAACATGGGCACTTATAACTAGCACACATAATATACATGTTAAATGTTATCTATTAGTTCAAGACTGTTTACTGCTGATACAAAATCGGGTTTTAGGGAAAATCCGTTCAAACCAGACGTGGACTATTCTCTACTACACAATAACCTAAATAAATTTTTAGACAACTTTTTTCAATCTTCTTTATTAAACGATGCATCTTTGAAATTTTGTTAACGCGTTACCTCTCGTGACAGCTTACCGGTTACTATCCCAACAAGTTTTATAACGACGTTAAGTTTAATAACTTTTTACTTAAATACTGTATTAACTCATCGTGCACAAAGATGCTTACACTATTAAAAACTTCAATTTATAGAACTATACAATAGAAACGCCTGTACCTGCTCAATGCTGGACGCGATCTAACCGAGCCTAGCCTCTTGATGTTCGTCTGTCATTTCTAATGGCAATATTATTCCCTCATTCAAACCGCTGACGTAGCCAATCAAACAACTGTTAACTTTTTATCTTGCATCAGTAGTTACGTTGTAGGCGTTTCTCATTAAACGCCGACAGCAGAATGACGACGACACGACGGGGTCTAGTCACTAAAAGTGATCAGCTGGCGTTAATTGCCACCCCCTTGCGATAACAAGACTCACGAAAATCCATATCGCCGGTACTGGAATCGGAACGATGTCGCCTTCAAATACTTCAAAGTACCTCACCACCACGACACATCCCCTGATCATCATTACTGCCTATCATCACCTCAAGCTTTTAATTTTTTTCTTGATCCCCATACATCCATCTCCTTTACTAATCCAATAATATCCATAAAGGTCGAGTTAGCTTCATACAAAAGAAAAAAATAGTTAATGTCAATCAACATTACAATCTTTAAAATGGCTGAAAAGTGTGTGGTAACGTCTGAAATAAAACCCATTAAAGTAAATGGTAATAAAAAATAAATAAAAATACCCTGTATTCAAAAACCGTTTATAATTATTCACGGAATTGATGTTTCACATATTCCAAACGTATATACGTAAATGCTGTATAATAAACCTGTTTGTATATTTGAAAAAAACAGTTACTACTATACTAGCGTACACAGCTGAAAAATCAATAAAAGTCCTGAGAATAACAAAATTCGTCACCTTTTTTCGATCCCCGGGGGGGGAGGTCCTGTCCCATTCGCCCCCGTCCACAAGTATTTTATGAAGGAGCTCTCGCAGTAATTTATTTGTGCAAAAATCACGGTATTCATTCACCAATATTAAAGACGAAGTGCAACGTAGTTTGCACTTGGCGAACGTCATCGCGGTTACTTTGACACCACACTTGCATTCGCATTCACGCTTGGAACGTTTTGCCTTTACAGGGGAACTAGTTTTTCTCTTTTTATCACAGTAAAAAGATACCGCCATTAAGGAAAAATGCTTTGATAGCGAAAACACGTTAAAATATATCCGGGAATGGATCGATACAGGGACGCGGCGCAGATAAGGGCTACTACTACTACTACTTCTTAACAAAATACTGCCAGCGTCTTTGTCACACCGAGACAATGTTACTGTTTTTCATCGACTTTCGTTGTAATGTTCCGTTTCGTGTAAACAACGCAAACGAAATTTTTACGTTGCGTTTTATCAATTTTTGCCTACGCCTGCTGTAACTTCAATTTTAAAATTTTGGCACTGCTTTGTTACTGGAGAAGACTACTCTCCCTTTATATTAATACACTGAAGCTGGCGCTACCTGTGAAACTGACTGAACTTTATACTGCAACAATGACTATATTGTATCGATTTGTTAACTCGGTGTTTATTCACCTTCTTAAACAGATACCGATACAGAAAAAGTGCGGTTTGTTTTTCGTGGGTAGGCCTACGAAAAAGCAATTGGTGCGGATCCACGGGGGAGATGGGGAAAATCCCCCCCCCCAATGGCCACCTGAGACGAATTATTTTTCGTCATCTTTTGATTGTAGAATGATTTTGTGATCATGACTATGATAAAAAATTTATATATCACGTTATGTAGGTTCGTGGTTTTACTCTAAAATTACTTGTAACTGTAACTTACTTACTGGTCCAACTTTTCATATCCTCCCAAAAATCAACTATCCCCCCTCCCAAAATTGCTTGCTGGATCCGCCCCTGATACAAACTTGAAACGAATTAGTGTAGTACCCTACCATTCCCATTAACAAAAAATAATTATCAATAATTTTTTTCAACAATTTATTATTTCATTAGAAAAACTGTAATTTTAAAGTTTTTATACATACCAACAACCCTCTACTTTTATTGGAACTAGAATCTTCCTTTATTGGAAACAGTTATTTGATTAAAAAAATGGCCCATATAGTTACTAAAATGTAACAAACGCCGACGATTATAATATTCGTTAATACCGTTAGCGGGAAAACACGATTTTTATCTATTGCTCATTAATCGCGATCGAATAACCAGACCACCAAACAACAAATTCAGCGCACGCTCGAGTCCAAACAATTCTATCATATGGAATATGTTTAACACGGTTTAGAAATAATTTTTCAAGTTTATCTTCTTTACCTGCTCATCAAAAGCGTTGGGTTTTGACCCTTTTTTTTTGGGGGGGGGGGCTCTTAAACTATCCTTCTATTTTTTCTCCCTCGTTTGCGATATGCGATAATGTATCCCACTTGCCGCACAACATCACTTTCGTTACAATCAGTATTTCTGTTCTTCAGTTCCGCCTTACAGGTGGATGAGACCACCCGTGCGGCTTATGGGCCAAAAATATCTAGTGTAGAGCAAAAATTAAAGTTTCTAGAAGAAATTACCAACGAGATACAAGACACTCAGTACTGCAACAAGTTCCTGAACCCTGTACTTAATTACAGAAAAGGTACCACCCGGATGCGATGTCCATAAAGTTCAGTCTACTTGTAGAATCACATACTGTTGCCTGAAGGGAATAACCTGTACGCATCTTCTTCATCGTTGTTAGTTTTCGGACGTTGCGGCCAACTCTATCTATACTACAGGTGATCTTCGTGCTTCATGGCTCTCATAAACTCTTCCACTACCATATTTGTCAGGAGTTTTAATTTGGTCGGTACATCGGGCCGATGACTGACCTTCATTCCTTTTTCCGTCTTGAACGACCAGTCTCAAGATGGAGCCTACCTATAGGATTTGTCTCACGTACGAGTAGCAACCGGTTTTTATAATCTACTTTCAGTGCACACACAACTGAACAGTTAGTTCTACGGGCTCTAATTCGCGGTACTGAAGCTGGGATTTCAAAAACTTTCACGATTCCAATCAAAACGTGACAACTGAAATTTTGATAACAATGAGGATGTTCACGTACTGCGTTTGAATCGTTGGCACTGTGTAGCCTACAGGATACAGAACTTCCTTAGCATGGACGAGAGAAAGGCGTAGAAATCCGAGCATACGAAGCACTTCCTAACACTAAGAAAGTGTTTAATAGACCTACTTAAGACAATAGCTTCGGTATATTCTTAAACGTGTTGTATTCCATACTGTGTACTTTCCTCAATAAGTAGCCTTTATGTCAACATTGCGAGCTTACATGCAGAGCTTTATAATTGTAAAAATAACATTCACTTATTGTAAAATAAGTGTTACGACGGTCTACTTGATCGTCGTATGGTACAGTGGAAAACAAAATACAAGACACCAATTACGTCACTAATCACCAGCTTTAGTTATCACAGTTTGTAATTAACAAGACAGTCTCTTACAACAAATCAAATAAAAATTGTTCACACGCAATAAAAATGTTAACTGATATAAAACACAATTTTATTACAATTGTCTCGCACAATTAAAAAACACGTAATACTTCGCCACAATACTTCAAACCGCACTGTGTAATCGCCCGACAATAACTGAACTATAATACTACGAACCGCATTCCAGTAAGTCGCAACTCAAACTGAACTGAACGTCGCTGAGTGCTTGTATTTACACCCCGCCGAAAATCCAGAAACATCCGTACACTACGCGTCAGCTCTACACTAGGGCGCAACTGATTGACAGTGCCTTGTCAACTGGCCTTGACAGTGCGCGGGGCTGGCGACGTCCAGAAAAGTCTCGCGAGCGCATGTTGAAATCACGTACGCACACAACACTATAGCTGGATTCCTCTGGAACATTCGATACGCACGTAGATTGATCTGTAATGTCGTAACAATACAACGCGTATTGCACATCCTCAAAATACTGAATAACTAAAATGAAACCGAAAATGACTGACAATTAAATTCGCCCCCAAACTACAAGTTGCGGCGGCTTATATTTCATATTTTTACACACATTCCACTATAAATGTACAATTATTCTTTTAATTAGTTCAGTTTACTATCGGGATTCTAAATAGACGGTACGATTTGACTGGGCGAAATCAGTGTAACTGTACAGTTTATAAACGTTCAACAGAAAAAAAAAACTTCTCAAACCAATTTAATTTGCCCAATTTAGTTTTACTATTCGCCTCAATGTAAAATATACCGAATGTCGATTCGTCAAATAAATGTCACAGGAAGAGGCAAAGAAAGAACTAATATTACAAAAATAACACGAATATAAAGTAATAAAAGTTATCAATAAAATAAAACAAAACCCCGAAGAACAGACGTATACTAATATGATGTTTACCCAAAAGTAAAAACCATCATGATAATTTAAAAAGTATTACTTTTGCTTATTACCAACGCCTTACCACTAAAATAAAAACTATTTAATGAATTAAACCTATAAATATCCTACAACAGCGATATAAGGATATAATCCGACACAAAAAGTCTCTGAGAATAACTAGAATATGCCTCTGCCAACCGAATAACGGATAGAAGGGTGAAATGTGTTATGAATATAAAAAGAAGAGGGAGATAAAAAAACGGTGGCTGCAGGTTGCGGAAGACTATCATAAAAGGATGCACATCAGGAACTGCACACCGGTATCCAAAGACGGACACAGATGGAAATGATCTGTGGTGGAGGACAATGACAATTTTTTATCGACAAATAAATCGACTTTTCGTTAATACAGTCAGTCTCCGATTATGCAAAAATTCTTCTTCTTCTTCTTCTCCCCCAACTAAGCCGTACCGAAGGTCTCTTCCACCGTTAAGGAATTCACCGTAAACCTAGCAAGAGGCCCTCACAAGGTAAGACGATTACAAAAAATTATTTTGCACACTGTATAAAATTTAAAGGTGGCATAAAGAATTTTTTTACAATATTTATAACAATACGCGCGCGCGCGCGTTAGTTACCAAATCAACTTACCGTAAGTTGTAAGGACGAAGTAGACGGTAAATAGTACGATGATTGTATGGCATTCTGTAACAGTTCAGACTTAACAAACCCACTATGGTTATTGGGTCAGCGTGATGACAGTCGCGAAAATGACCCGCTTGAAATAGACGTTAACCGGGAAGCGAGTGCACTGACCCAGATTCGCTTTTGTCATTCCGTAAGCACAACATCGAACTGCAAAATTTAAAGATTTCACCCCTTTTATAAACATTCAAAAAGTATGACATTCAACACACTGGATGAGTTTAAGGTTATATTTTCAGTTTACAAAGAAACTACGGGAAAGTTATTACGGTAAAACTCTTTTGATTCACCATCATCATCTATTTTTTCTTCTTCTATCTGTTGAGGGAATGGAAAACAAATAATCTCTCTCTCTCTCTCTCTCTCTCTCTCCCTCCCCCTCCTCAACCCCTAGGTTGACGAGCATGCAATTTCTTTCGTTCCAGATGAGCTCTCTTCACTTTCTTAAATTTCCTTTTGTCCATTGTTTCTTCCTTGATTTTCTTTTCTCCATTAACTCTTGTCTCTATCTTCCCGTATTGTTACAGTCCTTCACCAGTCCCTCAATTAAGATGGTGAACTAGCTACAATGTCGCAGTAAATCCCAAACGCATTACGAGGGTTAGTTGAAAAATCCGCGGAGCGACATCTATTGTTTGGCGGCAGAACCAAAATTGTTAGTGTTGTAAGATTCATTTTTGATGTTCTCACTTGGTCATTTCCGATGAAGAAGAATGTTCGAGAAGAAATAGTCCCTAAAATTAAAGTCAATGGCAGTGAGTTTGAGAGGGTAAATAGTTTTAGATATCTTGGGTGCTTCTTGACCTCAAAAAATCAGACGGCAATGGAAATTCAACACAAACTAACTATGGGAAATATGTGCTACTTTTCTCTGCTGCCTATCCTAAAGTTCGGAAACATTTCTAGAAACTCCAAGGTCCAGATTTACAAAACTGTATTGCGGCCGGTAGTATTGTATGCTTCAGAAGCCAGGACCATGACCTCAGCCAAAGAAGATATGTTCAGAAGATGGAAAAGAAAAAATCTGATGAGGATATTTGGAGGTGTACAAGATACTGGAATGTGGCGTATGAGGACAAATGCCGAATTGTACGATCTATACAAGGAACCGGACATCGTCGCAGTAATAAAAGAAGGCAGAACTGTGTGGGCAGGTCACGTACAAAGAATGACAGAGGAAAGGTCAGTGAAAAAAAGTATTCATTGGAGGACCAGGAGGAAGAAGAGCAAGAGGGAGGCCAAGAAGAAGATGGGTGGACTATGTAGATGAAGAGGAGTGGAGACACATCGTTCTGGAGGCCAGGGCTCTTCATAAGCTGTAGCGCCGTGAAGTAGTAGTAGTAGTAGTAGTAGTAGTAGTAGTACTTGTTCATTTCCACCCTGTCAACTTATTCCCTGTTTACCGGCTGTTCGAAATTTAAGTATCACCCATGTTTTGAAAAATTGACAAAATCAAACGTAGTGCTGAGACTGAACTTTTTGTTAAAAAGAAAAAAGTGTAGCGCCAATCGAAATTTATGAAGAAATAGTAAATGTGCTGTGCATTGAATAACAATGGTACTCGAGTTTAAACGTAGTCGTATGAGCAATGAAGATGATCCTCGCCCCAAAAAGTGCAACTCCAAATCCAACACCCACCTTGCCCAAGTTCTTCAGTTAAAATGACACGCGCACGTGCCATGCCTACGATCTCAGCAATCGCTGTTTCACTGACTCTCAATCGCAGGTCTTGCAACACTGTGTATGAAATTGAAATTTTTTAATAATATCTGGGGGGTTTTCCACAACTACTTTCAGCAGTGTCCTCTTTATGCCCACTCATCTAGGACTTCCTCAATCGATATTCATTCTGTCCACAATATCTTCGGTAATCTTCTCCAGCACCGCATCTCGAAGGTCTCAGATTTTTCTTTTCTGCTTTTTTTAAAGTCCAAGTTCCGAGGGATACGTATCAATGCTCCAAATGAAACTTCGCCAAAAGTTGTTTCGTTTCCTGAGACATACTCCTAGATATCAACAAACGTCTCTTCTTGAAACTTCATTTCTCTTCTTCCTTGTATTAGACCATTCCATTTTATACGTCTGCTGTAGACCTGCTATCCAAAAACTCCCAGGTACTTGAGAGAAGCAGCTTGCAAGCCTGGAACACCTTCAAGCCGTACCTCACCCTTCTGTTTCCCATCTGATGTAGAACGACTGATACCATTTTCTCTGGTCACGAAATTTTAAGTGAAAGAAATCTATGCTTTTGCTCAAAATAAAGTCTGAAGAAAAACGAAGCTGAATCGACTTCTAACTAAAGCTTATATAAAACTTACAGTATTACAACAGAAAAGAAAAGAAACTCTTTGATAGCAAAAAGAATAACTACTTTCTTCGAAACACAAAAACTATAATTTAAAAAAACGACACATTATTAATTTATAAATTGTTTTTCGTTTTGTAATTGTTAATGTATCTGCATTTTTGTTTCACGTGTTCTTTTTATGGGTTTGAAATATGTTCACGTGTTTTGACAATTTTTGTATAGTAACTGTATTTCTTCAGTATAAAAAAGGATACAGGTCAGTTTTTCTTTTCCATAAAACTTGTTATAGGATAAATGTATTCCTGCAGGATTATTTTCAAACATACTCCAATCTACGTTCATGACTTCTGAAATTCGTTATTTTCTCCAATCCCTATGGACTCAATGGTGACCAATTACAAACGCCCTACTTAATGTACAACAGCGTTCCGCGTTAACAAACCGTTACCCATCGGCATCATACCGACTACCACAACTACCAATCGTAATTAACTTTTCGTCTAGCATCGGTGTAGTTACGTTGTTATGTTTCCGCACATAATTAAATAATGGCTATCCCGACAGCAGAATGACGACGACACGACGGGTCGGCTGGATTGAAAGCTGCGGTCGATGTATATTAATTGTGGCAACGGCGAGTCGACGTGGACTCAAAACGGTAATCTCAACTCACTGACGGTGCATTCTGACACCGTACATCGAGAGTCGGGAAGTGCCGCATTTTTAAGAACCACAATACGTCAAAGTCTTCCGACTCTCTACCTTCTGACCGAGGGAGTAAGTCTATTACTAGATTCCCTCATCGTCAAAACAACAAACGATTTGCAAAATACCAAAATCGACAAAAATAGTTGGACCTGGATAATCGCGTTACCAATATAATCTATGGCTAAAATACGTACAAGATATAGTACACGGTCTTGCTACGTATTATGGAAAACAATAATACAGCCACTGAAACATTTACAATGAGCTATCCCACTTTAAGAATTCCCTACTACCCACCTGTCTATTCTTCGTTTACACTTAAAATTCCATCCTCAGTAGCCAACTTTCATGCAATGGTGTATCTAGAATTTGGCCTTGAGCGGGGCGGGGGGGATCCGGAGGCCGGTCGAGCCGGCTTCATACAAAAGAAAAAAAGATAAGACTAATCCACATTACTGTCTTTAAAGTGGCTGAAAACGTGTGTTAACATCCTGCAATCAATCCCATTAAAGTAAACGGTAATAATACAATAAAAATACGCGTTACTGAAACATTGTTTAGAAGATACTGACTGAATTGATTTTCTTATATTTCACACTAGAGTTACTAGCTGAAAAAGTAATAAAAGAGCCTACGAATTAAGAGATTAGTCGACTTTTTCGACCCTCTGGGGGGGTCCGGTCCCCTTCGCCTCTCCGTAAACACGCTTTCATGTGAGATGGTTTGCGCAGTATAAACGTCGTATTTAACGCGTGACCCCACACGACAATGAACAGAGTATTTTCAGTAGCCCGGATATCGATAATTAAATCATATATTTAAAAAAAAGCATTCCACAAACGTTAAGAACTAAAGTGTGCGATAAATTCGCTCTTCCAGTGCTCACATACGGTACACAAATCTGGAGCTTTGCCGATGAAAATTTAACAAAATACCAACAACACGCAACGAAGAATGGAACAGTAAAATAAATACGTTTCTCTCCGTTATCGAAAAAGTAACAATCGGGTCAGAACAAAATCGTGAGAAGGTGATAAAAACAAAGCGTGTACCAACGCTTAAGCTGAGGTTTGTCAACCACGGCGTGAGACAAACAGGTTGGAACGCGAAGACTGTACAATGTCGTCTGTTAGAAAAACAATTACCGAGGAAGACGACAAAAACATCGGGATTAATGTGGTGAGGACTGGAGATAGACAAGCACCGTAAAAGCAGCAAGAGATGGGTTGCTATCCTACACACGTAGGTGTCTAGACGAAGAAGATAACTGTACATAGCGGAACTTAAATAGTCTGGAAATGGCTTAAGTGTCGTGGCTTCGAAACGGCCCACTTACCACGTGGTTTGGGGTCATCCGGACCATGTACCCGCCTGATATTACATCTTCGTCTAGCTGTACAAAGGTAGCGTTGAACTGTAAATGATATGTACATCCGAGACATTTGGAGCCTAATTTGCGTATTGAAGCAATGAAAACTGGTCAATGGTGGTAAATGAAAACAAGACAAAATACATGGTAATGTCCAATTCAGAGACCAGAAAGACTACTAGAGATTTCAATGTGAATGGGAAGTGTTTCAAAAGAGTGCCCTGCTTTAGTTATCTAGGTGCCTTGGTAGGCCTATCACATGATAGTAACCTAGGATGAGTATAAGAGAAAGGATACAAGCAGGAAATAGAGCCTACTTTGCAAATATTAACATCTTTTAAAACAATCTTGTTAAAAGAGGTATAAAACTTAAAGTATATTGTTCTCTTGTGCGACCAGTTGTTACATATGGAGGTGTGGACTTTTGACAGAGAATGAAAAAACTGCTATAAAATCATTTGAGCGCAAAATATTGAGTAAAATTTATGGCCCAGTAAGAGAATAAGGAAGTTGGAGAATACATAATAATAATGAACTACAAGCTTTCATGCATGGAAAAGACGTAGTGAAATTCATCAAATCACAGAGGTTGTGTTGGCTGGGACATGTGGAAAGAATGCCTAAAAGAATGAATGCTGAAGACTACTAGACGTAGAGGCAGACCAAGGATGAGATGGTTGGATGGCGTAATAGAAGATCTTGCTAGCATGGGAATTAAACGGTGGCAGGGAACAGGGAGGCATGGACGAGTGTTGTTGACGTGGCTAAAACCCACCATATGTTGTAACGCCAGATAAGAATTTGCGTATTGAAGGTCAGTACTGACTCTGCGATTGATTACGTTTCAGAGTGCATGAAAGACCATTCACTTATCAGCTTTAATTGCTTAAATTTAACTTTCAATTCGTTTAACAATACCAATAACACCTATTAAAAAAATAATAAACTTATCATCTAACTGTACATACACTATGAAGTTATTAGGCTAATGTTCCCTTGATAGGGATTACGATCAATGTAGATGACGCTACTATAGTTTAACCACACACGTGGACAACCTGATACTGCATGGTACGTAAAGAGGAAGTAAGGAATTAATGATTTAAGGAAATAAGATGGTGAAAGAAAACTATAGATGGTGCGTTTATTTGTGGAAAATTCCGGTCGCGTTGCTTCAGGAATATAAATCTTTTCATTTTAATACAAGCCAAATTCTATCTATGGATGACAGATGATTGCCTTAAGAAGTGAACTCGAGAACTGGATAGGGATGGTACAATTTACTTGAAAACTGGTAGTCGATAACCACAGTACAACGAACTTCAGTAGTTTCAGGTATCGTGGCAAACAATTGATCGAAGGAGAAATAAAATGTTTAAAACTTCACTGCTTAAAATGACAGTTGATGGAAGGAAAAAAAACATTTAAAACATCACTGCTTAAAACGGTTGATCGACCGAAGGAGAAATAAAACATTTAAAACATCACTGCTTAAAACGACAGTTGATCGAAGGAGAAATAAAATGTTTAAAACATCACTCTTAAAACGGTTGATCAAAGGAGAAATAAAACGTTTAAAACATCACTGCTTAAAACGACAGTTGATCGAAGGAGAAATAAAACGTTTAAAACATCACTGCTTAAAACGACAGTTGATCGAAGGAAAAATAAAACGTTTAAAACACCACTGCTTAAAACAACAGCTGATCGAAGGAAAAATAAAACGTTTAAAACATCACTGCTTAAAACGACAGTTGATCGAAGGAGAAATAAAACGTTTAAAACATCACTGCTTAAAACAACAGTTGATCGAAGGAGAAATTAAACGTTTAAAACATCACTGCTTAAAACAACAGTTGATCGAAGGAGAAATTAAACGTTTAAAACATCACTGCTTAAAACGGTTGATCGAAGGAGAAATAAAACATTTAAAACATCACTGCTTAAAACGACAGTTGATCGAAGGAGAAATAAAATGTTTAAAACATCACTGCTTAAAACAACAGCTGATCGAAGGAAAAATAAAATGTTTAAAACATCACTGTTTAAAACGACAGTTGATCGAAGGTGAAATAAAACGTTTACAACATCACTGCTAAAAACGACAGTTGATCGAAGGAGAAATAAAACGTTTAAAACATCACTCTTAAAACGGTTGTTCAAAGGAGAAATAAAACGTTTAAAACATCACCGTTTAAAACAACAGTTGATCGAAGGAGAAATAAAACGTTTAAAACATCACTGCTTAAAACAACAGCTGATCGAAGGAAAAATAAAACTTTGAAACATCACTGCTTAAAACAACAGCTCATCGAAGGAAAAATAAAACGTTTAAAACATCACTGCTTAAAACGACAGTTGATCGAAGGAGAAATAAACGTTTAAAACATCACTGCTTAAAACAGCTCATCGAAGGAAAAATAAAACGTTTAAAACTTCACTGCTTAAAACGACAGTTGATCGAAGGAGAAATAAAACGTTTAAAACATCACTCTTAAAACGGTTGATCAAAGGAGAAATAAAACGTTTAAAACATCACTGTTTAAAACAACAGTTGATCGAAGGAGAAATAAAACGTTTAAAACATCACTGCTTAAAACGACAGTTGATCGAAGGAGAAATAAAACGTTTAAAACATCACTGCTTCAAACAACAGCTCATCGAAGGAAAAATAAAACGTTTAAAACATCACTGCTTAAAACAACAGCTCATCGAAGGAAAAATAAAACGTTTAAAACATCACTGCTTACAACGCGTCAGTTAATAAAGGGAGCAGCTTCGGGCACTAGCATAGCTTTAAATTTATTACACATCCAAATCGTGTGAATTTTATTGGTTGAAAAACAGCAAACCGTAGTCGATTTCAAACTCCATAACGGAAACCTTGACGACTGTGTCAGAGACAAATGCGTCTTTATTTTTCATAGAAAATGAAGATGATAAAACTAAATTGATAAATTGTACAATGAACTTGTAACATTTATTTTTTTCGTACACATCATACCACAAATCACACCACGTTTTCTTATACACATGAATTTACTTCAGACTATCCAGAACAGTCTCGTTGGTACACTTTCGTGATTTACATTAATAATAACACCGTTTTTCGGTTGAACAAGTCTTGTTATTTCTTTTAAAACCAAGAGTGCCGACAAGGCATGCACATGATCGTTCTCTGTTCCCACCGACAAGCCTCCCTAAAGTCTGAACCATTTAAGCACACAGAGTCTGCCCTCCGGCTCCCTAATGACAGGAGTCAAATGGCATCACCTCACAATCTTTCGTCCGACGATGATAGACCGGGGCGACCGCTGCCCATACCAGGTTGTTCAGGGCACGGTCCCGCATGACTTGGGCAGCACTGGCCTTTCCATCGACTGAAAGCCTCATCGTCCAAAACACCTAGCAGTTTGGACTACACTCTCGAACATGCACAGCAGACAATGGGACAATGAATACCACCACGCACCTTATAGTTGGCAGCAGACAGACAGTGACTGGCTCCACGTTTTGTCAGCCATTACTCTTAACAGAAATAAACAAATGGACCGCACATTTACATATAACAATGTAAAAGTATGCTGGTTGCTATTGCATGGTGTCGTATTGCTAAGGCGGAGCGGAGGTTAATTTTTATAACAGTCCTCATTAAAGAGAAGGAGTGACCCAGAAAACCGATCAACTATAGAGATGAAACCCATAATCATATGGGGAGCCAGCTATGGTGGCCGTGATAAGTGTTATTTAAAGTCTGATTTCTTGAACAGGCAATTATTTGTGGGGCTGGTGCTTTATCATGATGCAATTTTTAGAAATTGTCCTTCCATAAATTTGACATTTTTCTATGAACACTTTCATGCAAGCTATGTAAGATAAAATGCCCAAATGCGAAGGCTATTTCAAAAATTAACTCGTATTTGGCTGGTAAAGAACAATGAAAATAATTTAAACATTTTATTATTTACAAAACCTACGTACACAACTTACGTAATGATGATAATCGCCATCAATATTGTTATGATACCAAAACCAACCCAATACCAAAGACAGTATATAAAAGAAAAAGCATGCAGACAAAGAAGAATCAACAATTTTAAATAAAGAAAAATAGAATGCCTATAACGTATACGAGACAAATGACAATGACCTAACCCAAGTGATTGGCCCAACAACAAAAGAAATGAAATAAACACATGAATTAACAAACTAAGCAGAGTAAATATTATTAAATGTACCATTAATCATGGAAAGTACAAGCCCAAAGAAAATATTGTAATATTAGTTAAGTAAATATAGAATAATAAATAAATAAACAAACAATAAAACACACTGACCATGATACAAAGGATGATAATAACAAAAGTGAAATATCATAAATAATATACTAATAATCAAAATAAAATGAACCAAGAGTGCATGATAGGAGTAGGAAGTGAATTACCAGTTAACACTAAGTGATAAACATTCTATAATAAGGGCGATCACACCAGAGTTAATAATATAAAGAAAATAAATAATATGGAATAACCACTATTAACACTAAAGTACAGTGAAACAGTACAAAGTGCAAGTCTAACCCAAAATAGAGATAAACAACAAGAATAATAAATAAGAACTCATATAAAAGTGAGAGTGAACAATTAAATGTAAAACACAAAATATAGGTAAAGACACCAAAACCAGTGATTAACACTAGAGTTTAATGGGTGAAAGGTACCAAAAAATAAGAATAACCAAATTATTGTTATTATAGTAAGAATTGATAGTAGCTTAATAGTATATTTGTATTCAGGATAAAAATCCACTAATGTTATTAAGGATGTTATTGTTATGAATGTTTAAATAGTAAGATTATATAGTAAATGTTTATAAGTATTATTATGATAGCATAAAGAAAAGCAGAGGAGATGATTGTGTTAATATTATAGAACTGAGCAAAAGTTATAATTGTTAAAATAAGCATCAAGTTATATTATGTTGAGTGGTGATGAAGCTTATGTTAAAGTTATAAATTTAAAGATAAAAGGCATTAATAGGTCGAAAAAGCTGTAATAAGTAATACAAATAAGGAATGAGTGTAAACTACCTATAACTAAGCAATAAGAACTTAGTAATTAGAGTAAAATTAAAATAAAAAATCAGTATGGAGAACCATACATAACTTCCATGTTCTAAGATTTATATTTAAAATCATTTTTGAAATGAAATATTACCATAGAAACTACTTCTTTCTACTTTCTGCTTCAGCCTTAACCACAGTACTGTGGTCACTAACGTATACCACCTCACGTTATCGCACTCGATTTTCACTGATGATGGAAGTCGATGGCATTGCCGAAACATCTGGTTTTGTAGAAAACATTGGACTACGGCCAAACATCCCGGGAAGGAATTTTAACAAAAACTACTTCTTTGTTGCCGATAACGTTGTACACATATATATATATATATATATATACACATACATACATACATACATACATCCTCGGCGCTACAGCCCAGTCCGGGCACTGGCCTCCAAAAGAAATCTTCCCCACTGGTCTCTACTCCCGGCCAATGTCCACCAGTTTGCTGCACCCAGCCTCACTGCCTCCTTACCAACCTGGTCCAGCCATCTTGTACGCGGTCTTCCCCTCCTTCTCCTTCCCATCGGCAAATAATTCATCACTCTTTTTGGGATTCTATCCTCCGCCATTCTCTGCACATGACCAGCCCAACGCAATCTGTTAATTTGTATGAGTTGCACGATCGGAAGATCTTTAAACCTTTCGTACAACTCTCGATTATGCAGTCGCCTCCAAATGTTGTTTTCCCTCACAGGGCCATAGATTCTCCTCAGTACCCTCCTCTCAAAAACGGATAGTCTCTGCTCATCTAGTTTTTTTAACACCCAGCATTCCGAGCCATACATCAGGACTGGTCTAATCAAGGTCTTGTATAGGGAGGCTTTTGTATCTTTAGTTATTAATTTTGATTTAAAATGTTTCACCAGTCCGTAGTAATACCTATTAGCAGATAATATTCGTCTTTCAATATCTCTAGAGGAGTCATTTCCAGAGTCCACATATGACCCGAGATATGGAAAACCCTGAACCTTTTCAAATTCATAATCATTAATGCGCAGGGACAGGGTACGAGTATTGGCACCTACAACCATATATTTGGTTTTGCTTTGGTTTATAACCAAGCCCATAGCCTTAGCGGACAACTCCAGTTCCTGAAAGGCTTTCTTTAAGCCAGATTCAGACCTACTTATGACGTCAATGTCATCGGCATAGGCCAGAAGCTGTACCTCCTTGTGAAATATGTGTCCGCTAGTTTGAATTCCTGAATCCCTGATGACCTTTTCTAGAGCTATGTTGAACAACAGACATGCTAAGGCATCTCCTTGTTTCAACCCATTCAATGTTTTTAAGGAGTTAGATAGATTTGATTGTATTCTGATTTGGCACTTAGAATTGGACATAACTACTCCAACCATACGCACCAACTTAGATGGTATATGCAACTCCTTCATAGCTCTATATAGCATTTTCCGGTTCATTGAATCATATGCCGACTGGAAATCCACAAAGAGATGGTGAGTGGGCACTCCATATTCCAACGTTTTTTCCAGGATTTGCCTTAGTGTAAATATTTGGTCTGTTGTTGACCTATTCCTAGTGAATCCACACTGATATTCTTTTATGTTTTCCTCAGCGTAGGGAAGCAGCCTAGAAAATATGATGTTGGACAATACCTTATATGCTGTATTAAGTAGAGAGATGCCCCTATAATTTTTACATATAAGCGGATCACCCTTTTTATGTATTAAACACACCACCCCATTGTTCCACTCATCAGGCATTACCTCCTCCAGCCATATTCGCTCTATAAGATGGGCAAATTCCTTTATGAAATCTCCTCCTGCGCTCTTTAATAGTTCCCCTGGTAAACCATCGGAACCTGCTGCCTTGTTATTTTTAAGCTTCATATATATATATATATATATATATATATATATATAATATGCATAAAATTAATGGCTTGTATAAGTTAGTTTGATCTCCATTAAGTAGTGCTAAAGTTTCCAAAGTTTTAATATTATGATGTCCGTAATTAAAACATCAGAGCAGGTTTAGTGTGTATGAGGGTACACCGTGGACAACAATTTTCAACATTTCCTATTGAGTGTTGCTTAGAGTAAAGCTGCGAATCTACAGTGTACGTTTCACAGAACAAACACGCAGAAAAGAAGGAGCGCTCTGAAGTCACTCATGGACCCTCAGCATCTTGCAGAGGGTTCATTCCCTAAAGACGAAAATTCTGTCTATGAATCGTTCCTTTGTAAACACGTGCAGTTACACTGCCCAGCGATCCACAGGAAGCAAATCGCTATCCACGCTGGACAATTTTCGGCTTGCACGTGTTACGTTAGTGTGGGTTTCGGCACTTTCCATTTAAAAAGCGTGCAAATGTAAGAAAATAAACATGAGTGAGGCCAGAAATAACGCGAATTGTGTGTGTGTGTGTGTGTGTGTGTGTGTGTGTGTGTGTGTGTGTGTGTGTGTGTGTGTGTGTGTGTGTGTGTGTGTGTGTGTGTGTGTGTGTGTGTGTGTGTTCCCTGCCTTTTTATTGCAGTAATCATAATAATAAAATGGAAACGTAAACATTACATAATTGAGATATGCTTGCCTGCCACGAACAATATATTTTCTCTCATACATGATTTACATTAAAATGAAAAAATTATAATTTTATTGCCTGGCAACAAAATTATTTTATTTTTAACAATTACCATTGTTTGAAAACGTTTAAATGAATTTTCAAGTACTTTACTGTTGTTAAAACGTAAAAGGTTACAGGAAACTACCCCTTCCCCTTAACCGATCTTCACCAAAATCAAAAGGCCTTGAGATCACTACAATTCAGGGACGTACGCAAAAAATTATTTGATTATGCGGCAGTTACCGTTCGTCATAGAAAAAATTACACTTGTTAAAACATAAAATGTTGCAGGTAAACTACTCTATTCCCTTAACCGATCTTCACCAAAACCAAAAGGTCTTGAGAACTCTACAATTCAGGGTTGTATGCAAAACATTATTTGATTCTGTTTGAATTTGCGGCTGTTATCGTTTGCCAAAAAAAAATTACCCTTGATAAAAAACCGCTGCAGGTAAACTACCCCTTTCCCTTAACCGATCTTCTCCGAAAACAATAGGTCTTGAGTACTCTACAAATCAGGGCTGTATGCAAAAAATTATTCGATTCTGTTTGAATCTGCGGCTGTTATCGTTTGCCATAGAAAATACCATTGTTAAAACATAAAACGTTGCAGGTAAACTACCCCTTTCCCTTAACCGATCTTCACCAAAAACAATAGGTCTTGAGAACTCTACAATTCAGGGCTGTATGCGAAACATTATTTGATTCTGTTTGAATTTGCGGCTGTTATCATTTGCCAAAAAAAAAATTACCTTGATAAAAAAAAACCGTTGCAGGTAAACTACCCCTTTCCCTCAACCAATCTTCACCAAAAACAATAGGTCGTGAGTACTCTAGAAATCAGGGTTGTATGCAAAAAATTATTTGATTCTGTTTGAATTTGCGGCTATCGTTTGCCATAGAAAAAAAATCTACAGACAGACACACACACACAGACACTTTTCAAAAAACGACTTTTTTCATGTTTTGAGTGTAGTACAATCAGAATCTGCAATAATCTCGAACACGATTTTTTTTGCCATCACCATACTTCCATTTCCTTAAGGAACATGGAAGTAAAACAATGTAACAAGGATAGGTCAGAGTAAGCCTAAAACAATGTGAACCAAAATTGTAAAATATACACAAATAACAGTAAACAGTGAGGGAAAAAGTTAAATAAACATAAAATAACAAACTAAGGAACAATACAAATACAAAATAATTGCAAAAAACAACATAAAAAATTAAGTAATAAAATAAAATAATTAAAAAAATTAAAAAACACGACTGCCAAAAAAAATATCGGTATGGAGAACCATACATGACTTCCATATTCTAAGATTTATATTTAAAATCATTTTCAGCCAAACAGCCAGGCTGTGTCTTACCTGCCTTTTTATTGCTGTATTAAATGAAAAATATTATATTACATTAAAATGAAAAAATTATAATTTTATTGCCTGGCAACAAAATTATTTTATTTTTAACAATTACCATTGTTTCAAAAAGTTTAAATAAATTTTCAAGTACTTTACTCTTGTTAAAACGTAAAAGGTTGCAGGTAAACTACCCCTTCCCCTTAACCGATCTTCACCAAAATCGAAAGTCATTGAGACCTCTACAATTCAGGGACGTATGCAAAAAATTATTTGATTCTGTTTGAATTTGCGGCTGTTATCGTTTGCCATAGAAAATACGCTTGATAAAAAAACGTTGCAGGTAAACTACCCCTTCCCCTTAACCGATCTTCACCAAAAACAATAGGTCTTGAGTACTCTACAAATCAGGGCTGTATGCAAAACATTATTTGATTCTGTTTGAATTTGCGGCTGTTACCGTTTGCCATAGAAAATACCCTTGTTAAAAAAACGTTGCAGGTAAACTACCCCTTTCCCTCAACCGATCTTCACCAAAAACAATAGGTCTCGAGAACTCTACAATTTAGGGCTGTATGCAAATAATCTTTTGATTCTGTTTGAATTTGCGGCTGTTATCGTTTGCCATAGGAAATACCCTTGTTAAAACATAAAACGTTACAGGTAAACTACCCCTTTCCCTTAACCGATCTTCACCAAAATCAACAGATCTTGAGAACTCTACAATTCAGGGCTGTATGCGAAACATTATTTGATTCTGTTTGAATTTGCGGCTGTTATCGTTTGCCAAACAAACAAAATTACCCTTGCTAAAAAAAAAACCGTTGCAGGTAAACTACCCCTTTCCCTCAACCGATCTTCACCAAAAACAATAGGTCGCGAGTACTCTGCAAATCAGGGCTGCATGCAAAAAATTATTTGATTCTGTTTGAATTTGCGGCAGTTATCGTTTGCCATAGAAAAAAAATCTACAGACACACACACACACAGACAGACAGACAGACACACACACAGACACTTTTTGGAAAACGACTTTTTTTCATGTTTTGAGTGTAGTAGAATCAGAATCTCCAATAATCTCGAACACGATTTTTTTTGCCATCACCATACTTCCATTCCTTAAGGAATATGGAAGTAAAATGAATAAAAATATCGGTATGGAGAACCATACATGACTTCCATATTCTAAGATTTATATTTAAAATCATTTTCAGCCAAACAGCCAGGCTGTGTCTTACCTGCCTTTTTATTGCTGTATTAAATGAAAAATATTATATTACATTAAAATGAAAAAATTATAATTTTATTGCCTGGCAACAAAATTATTTTATTTTTAACAATTACCATTGTTTCAAAAAGTTTAAATAAATTTTCAAGTACTTTACTCTTGTTAAAACGTAAAAGGTTGCAGGTAAACTACCCCTTCCCCTTAACCGATCTTCACCAAAATCGAAAGTCATTGAGACCTCTACAATTCAGGGACGTATGCAAAAAATTATTTGATTCTGTTTGAATTTGCGGCTGTTATCGTTTGCCATAGAAAATACGCTTGATAAAAAAACGTTGCAGGTAAACTACCCCTTCCCCTTAACCGATCTTCACCAAAAACAATAGGTCTTGAGAACTCTACAATTTAGGGCTGTATGCAAATAATCTTTTGATTCTGTTTGAATTTGCGGCTGTTATCGTTTGCCATAGGAAATACCCTTGTTAAAACATAAAACGTTACAGGTAAACTACCCCTTTCCCTTAACCGATCTTCACCAAAAACAATAGGTCGCGAGAACTCTGCAAAACCGGGCTGTATGCAAAAAATTATTTGATTCTGTTTGAATTTGCGGCAGTTATCGTTTGCCATAGAAAAAAAATCTACAGACACACACACAGACAGACAGACAGACACACACACACACAGACACTTTTCGGAAAACGACTTTTTTTCATGTTTTGAGTGTAGTAGAATCAGAATCTGGAATAATCTCGAACACGATTTTTTTTGCCATCACCATACTTCCATTCCTTAAGGAATATGGAAGTAAAAAAAAATAAATTGATAAAAACACTAAATAAAAAAAAACTAAATAAAAATAATATTTAGTAAAAATCACAAAATCTAAATAAAGTTGATTTAAAAAGCCAAAAACAAGGTATTGAAATTCAGCTCTGATCAGATTTAATGAAAATGTTATGAATGATTAAACGCATAGTAATTTTATTAGACTTAAATTACTTTTCGATGTTGAATATATATCAATGCATCATATGAAGACTACAATTGTAAAAAATATTGCTGATAAAATTTTGCTCTTCAATTTTAATTTTCAATGCAGTCGGGGGCTGTTTAATGAAAAGAACAAATCTATTTAGTCTATTTCATCTAAGGGGGTAGACTACAAAGACGAACTAAACATGATAAAATACCTAGCAGAATCTAACGGTTATGACAGAACAATAGTCAGTAAACTCCTACACAAAACAAACAACAGACAAAGACAGAAAACAACAAATTCATAACACTAACATACATCAACAAACAAACAGAAAAAATTGCCCACAAATTCAAAAAAGCAGGATACAGAATCGCTTACAAAACTACTAACAAAACAGAACACACACTATCAAAACGCATGCCCAAAGCACAAAACAAATTCGATCAAACCCGGTGTATACAAGCTAAATTGTTCAAATTGCAATAAATTCTGCATAGGCCAGACAGGACGTAGCTTCAAACAGAGATACATTGAACACACAAAAGCACTCCACACCACTACAGAATCTACCTTTGCAAACCACCTCATTGAAGCAAACCACACATATAAAAACATCGACAATAACATGAACATTCTACACGTACACACAAAAGGCCGAAAACTAGACACTCTAGAACAATTAGAAATATACAAACACAAAAACAAATAAAAACGACATCCTAAACGAACAGACACAATTCAAATCGCACGCATTATTCGAACACATCTCACCACACACACACAGCTTCGATCTTTCGAAAAACTATCCCGTCGCCAACAACAAGACGAACAGCGCTACCTACGACAGCCTCTGATGAAGCCTTCTATAGGTGAAAGCCGGTTTAGGCTGTAAGGTAAAACTTTACGTTTTTACTTATAAAAAACTTAGTGTTCCGAGTCGTCAATACTATAGTGATATTTAGTCAATTAAAAGATTAACAAACGGCCTTCCATTACTCCATATCCCACACTGATTTGTTTCCTCTTAGTCATACTGGTTCATGTTTATACAAAGTACTGGTTCTTCCTTGAATTTGTAACACACATATTGTAACGTGACAGATAAAGGCATAATAATGAATGGCATTTGATCATTAGAATAATAAAATTATAACATTTAAGTCTGGAAGAAAGCATTAAGTTTAATATAAAAATTAATTCATAGCAACTGTGGAAAGCAATCATTATTATTTAAAAAATACAAGTTCAAATAAAATGAGTTACTAGTGATGAGTCATCCAAAACCAGTCTAATAACCCAAGGTTTTCAAATTATAACCCAGGAAGGTAAAAATTAAATAACAAAACAACACAGAATATGACCAAACCCACAACGAGGAAATATAAATGGAAAAGAAACCCTGAATAAGCCAAGATCAACCAATACAGGTGATGTATTTCTAAAATTACGAAGAAGATGAAGAAATCCCAAGAAACCCGAAGAAGATGAAGAAATCCCAAGAAACCCGATGGCATCAAGAAGAAGATGGAGAAGATACCAGTCCCAGAAGACAGAAGAAAGAAGAAGAAGGCAGCATCCTGAGGAAGATGTCATGCTCTTATAAAAGACACCCGTATCCTCATATCCCAAAATAAATGATAAAATACCAATAAAAGTATAACGAAATAGTAACAACATGTACATAAAATTAAGAGAGAAAAGTGTGTAAAGTAAGAGTTGCCAGTGAACCAAGATGAAACAATAATATAGTACCCAAGGAACAAATCTCCATTGTAAAACACTAACCAATTTATTATGTTAATAAGACTACACAACCATGTAGAAATAACGAAATAAAAGTGTAAAGTGAACCAGTGCTAGTTTTGGGTATTATAGAAAATAAACTTTGTGTTTCATTCTTGGCAATCACAAACATTGAATACAATGAAATATGCAACTTTCAGTGACTTAAAGGTTGTACCATGTGAATATGTTACTTTGAATAATAACAAGAAATAAATCTGTTTAAAGTGACATTTTGTTTTATATAGAATGAGAAAAAACAGATTTAATTATACTATGACAGGGTACAATTCCCCAAATACAATATTTAAAGGACAGTTTATAAAACTGCATAATCCCACTTAGTATAGTAGTTAGCAAATAAGAATATAGATATAATGTTTTGGTAAATATAGGATAAGGATTTTTAAAAATGTATTAGATACAAGGTCATTTATTTAAATTTACAACAACTAACATCAGAACTGTAAATATAATTATTACTTGTGTTAATAGTAAGAAGTAATTAAGATGTTAGTTGGTAAAAAACCTCTTTTGTGAATAATAATCCTATATTAGTGATAAGTATTTGATTGTAAAAAATGTCTGAATGTTGAAGACAACCATTTATTTGAAAATATTCCTTATTTGTTTAACTGTTCATTGTATTGTAACCAATACTAATTATTGTTGTGTTATTTGAAAAAATGTTTAGTTTATAATACCATATTTAAAAGTCAGAGAGGGTATCACACATCATTTATTGTTTGTAAAAATATTTTGTAAGGAAAAACTTGTTAGAAAATCTAGGCCAAAGAATGAAAACCAAACTTCATCAAAACAGAGAAATTACTCATTTAAATGCAATTAAACAAAAGGGATTTAGATAAAATAAACCTGAGATGAGGCCATATAATTACACATACCACTTAGAAAGATTTTGTAAAATTATATTCAGAATTATAAATAAAAATGAAAATGACAAAACTCAGAAATTTGGAGAGGGGAGTCATATATTCCAAAATAATATTTTAGAATTTAACCAATTCAAATAATTACAAGAAAATAAGGGAATATAAACCTTTTAATACAATATGAGATTATTAATAATAAATATAACTGAAAAATGGCTGAATGTGCATAATGACAGGAAGTTAATTTTTAATTTTTTATCAATACAAAATGAAAGTAAAATTACTAATTTTAGACAGAAAACATTATAAAACGGCATTATTCAATCTTAAAATACGCCGAATGAACTGAAGGATTAATTTAAATTACATCTAGCAAATAAAATTGATAAATAAACAAAGTTTAGGCAGTTATATAATGTATTTTGAAAAATGCACAGGATGCAAAATTATATTTGAACAATGTTAAGAATAATATTATATTGGCTAAGAGTTTAGTCGAAACTGGAGGAAATAAGATAGTTGATTATTGGTATTTATACGGTGAACTTGACGAGCGGATTATAACCACGCTAACCTAACTAAAACGGTAATGGCGAGTAAGTGAACGAGATGTTTTTGTAAAATCGCGAGTGGCGAATAAAACAATTTCGGAACGTCGACATAGTGACAGAGACTATTATCAAAGATTAAATAACACTGGACAGCACATAACTACACCGAAAAACACTATTAAATACAAGAAAACAGTATACCACATAACCATACATTAGTGCCTGAATCATAAAAAGTGAACGAACTTATACATACACAGATATACAAAATACAACACAGAAACTTCACTGAAGACACTACACAACATCAGAAAGAAGATTTGCAGACACCAGGACATAAATACTACCAGTAAATATCTTATTTGGAACATCGCAGATACGAAGGACATTTTGACCGACTTGACGGCAGCCATTTGCATTCGTCGTTAACAACGCCTTCTTGTTCCCGTCAGCTGTGTTGGTGACAACAAATTATTTTATTTCAATTTATTATTCAATGTATGTACTTAGTATTAGTAATTAACTTGTTGTAACGTTATACTTTTTAAATATTGGCCCGATTTCTCTGACTTTGATAATAATTAGCTGTTCAAAGAACCTTTTCTGAATGTTATATATATCAAACCTTGTAACTGTTTCGATACCCTGAGAATCGATTTTATAATCGAAAAGAGTCTAATTTTCAATTATTTAATAAAACATTAATACTTTTCACCACAAAATAGTTCTTTCATTAATATTACAAATTACAATTAATATAATTTTAAATAATAAACTACCAGGATTTTACCACATACAAAGGAAGATAACCTCCAAAACGAAAAAGTAAACAAGTATCGATTGTCCTGGAGACAATCTTATGAGTGGTTGTAGTTTATTGGAAAATACAAGAACCTCAATAAAATTTCTTAGAGGAGTGATACACGTTTTAAAACTTCACAAAACACCATTAATTAATTGATTTTAATTAATTAATTAATAAAAAGAAATTTTTTTTTAATTATAAAATTCTTTAAACACAATTTTTTTTTGTTTTCTTCAACAAGCAACAATTTTTTTTTTTTTTTTTAAACATTTTGGTGAAACTACACATATATCTCTTCAACAGCATAACACTATTTGACAGGTTTTGCTACATCTGGAACTCGATCAACTGGGAAACTAAGGAAGTGTTTCAGACCAGCAAGACTTCGAGAGCCACACCAATTATTAAACACCATTCATCATCTGAGAGAGCTATATTAGTTTATTACAATACAGCAATACAAACTTACTGTCTGCTTACATTTATATTGAGTACATAAAAACCATATACCAGTTATATATTGGTAATTTTATTCCCCTAACAAAACATTATTCCCCGCCAAAAGTACAAGTAGATTACATAGGATACAAATGAATCATCATCAACATTAACTCAAACTTCTATTTACCTTTCATTATCTCTTTTACTTTGCTCTTCTGTTAAAACATACTCAGGATACAACATGATCAGCCTTCTAAATAAACATTACAATTTTTACATTGAATTTCAAACAAAACATCACCACCTTATTCACTACAAGTCAAAAATAAATAATTCCAACTTGTTAGATAGTCCATCTGTTAGATTACTTAATTCAACTTTGATTGAATTATCACACAGATGTAAATTTGTCATCAACATTTTACATTGATTTCCATCACTCTCTAACTGGCCTTCATAAAATACAATGTCCACCTGGCCACATAAACTTCCAATATACTTACAGCTAAATCATATAAACTCCATACAAATTAAATAATGTTCACAGTACACTACTTACCCCTACAAAATAACACATTGATTAACCCCAAACAATTTTTTTATTACTTTTTACCCAAAGATTTACTTCAGTTTCCAATTTTAAATGAATATTTCTTCATCAATCATTATTTATTTTACGATTACAGTCAAAATTCAAATCAAAATAACTTTAAATTCATTATTAAAATTCACCTTTTCAACTAATTTAATTACCAATTTAATCTAATTTAATTCCTCAACTCCTCATTATATCAATCTCATTTGTTCAAAACAAAAATATTAATTGCATTACAATCAAAACACTACGTCATTTCCTTATGTTATTCATAAAAAGCTACCTCCATTTCAACACATCTTTATTTCTTTTATTTCATAATAGAATTTGCTCATAGCTCCGCTTCATCAAACTACAACATTCTTGTTGTTGTCAACTCGAGCATGACTGTAAACATACCTGTTTACATCAACAGTGGTCTCCAAGACTGGTTTTATAAACACTTACTCAGTCTCAACATTCCAGATTACAACACCACTAACACTTCCTTCAATTTTTTAGTTTCTATAAATCTTTTCAACTCAATACATTTTAAATAAATACATTATTTAAAACACTTATAATTAAAACACACAATACAAAACAAAATTCCTTCGTACCTTCTATTACTTATTTAGCAAAATAAAATATTATTATTACTATAACCTACTACAAACATGGTTACATAAACTATTGTACACATTCTACCAATATACCCTGACACAATACATTTAACACTAACGCATTTTTATTTACAAATTTTTGTCATAATTTTATTATTTACCACACTTCATTACATAAGTCAGCCAAGTAATTTTACCACTGACTCAAGTAATTAAATGTTCATTCGCGTTTTGTCTAACCCCCGTCGTCGAAAATTAGTCGTGATTTCATATAACATATTTCATTTTTATTTACATATCTCATATGGCTATCATTTGTGTTATAACCATAAAATACCATAACCATAAAAATTCCTTCGTACCTTCTATTACTTATTTAGCAAAATAAAATATTATTATTACTATAACCTACTACAAACATGGTTACATAAACTATTGTACACATTCTACCAATATACCCTGACACAATACATTTAACACTAACGCATTTTTATTTACAAATTTTCGTCATAATTTTATTATTTACCACACTTCATTACATAAGTCAGCCAAGTAATTTTACCATTGACTCAAGTAATTAAATGTTCATTCGCTTTTTGTCTAACCCCCGTCGTCGAAAATTAGTCGTGATTTCACATAACATACTTCATTTTTATTTACATATCTCATATGGCTATCACCTGTGTTATAACCATAAAATTTTGTTTTTTCCATTGTACCATAATAATAGGGCATAGGGTTAACCCCCATTATTATTTTATCATAAACCAAGTCAAGATTATTATTTTTTGTCCAATCTCCGTCAGTATTTTTTGTTATTCCCATGTACTTTGTATCATCATATTCATTTACTATATCAATCACAACTTCAGGTAAGTTTTCATCATTTACAACAGTATCATCAATCTTTATTTCACAAGGTAAGTATTTTGTGTCATCTATTTCCTTCAATTGTAACCTCTCTTTCAACTTTTTATAACTTCTCTTTAACTAATATAATTCTATCTCCCTATCTACACACAACTCTCCCTCAAAACATCTCTCATCATAACACCTGTCACAACCCCACTGACTATTTCATACCACGCAAAGGGCACAACAAACTTACTATATGTCTTGGCACTTCCAAGACCATCATAAAAATTAAAGGGAGCATTTGATGACACCTCGGCTTCCATACAACTACCTGAGGAAACTCTGTCCTCATAAAACACATGTGGAGTCTTTACTCCACTTATACTACCGGGAAAATTTGCCCTCTGCCCTCCATACTCACCTAACCTCGCTTCATACTCTCTCTCTAACTGATAAACATTTGTTTCTACCCCTTTACAATCCATTACTCTCTCACTCTCACTAACTATCTCTATATCATCACTATCTATTTTCATTATATCACCTTTAAGTATCTCGTTTTCAACCCTCTTATCACTACTATTTATTAATTCATTTTCATAATTATCGTTATTACTTACCTTGTTAATTAGCACCTTGTTTGCACTTAACTAACCTCTTTCTGATTTTCACTTGTATTCACCTCCCCTACCTCGTTTTTTATCTTCACAGCACTTAAACTAGCACTATTTTCTGTAAACATATCATCATTACTACCTCCACTATCACTTACCTGTTTTGATTCACCTGTATTCTCTTTTAATTTATCCGTCTCTCGTTTATCCCACTTTGCGTTTAACTCATCAAACTGTTTCACCATAAAGTTAAATATGTCATTTAATGTATACTCTTTTTCTTCCACCCCTACACTATCGTTAGGCCTATTCACTGTCTTATTTTCTCCCACTATCACTTCAACTATTTTACCTTTATTATTTGTCATCTCACTATGTTTTTTAATTTCCGCGAATATTCCCTCTTCTTGTTCTTCCATCTGTCTAAAATTATCGTCCCAATTACCCCACTTATCGTCCGTCATTTTATCCACAATCCCTCTGAATTCGCCTTCCCATTCATCCCACGCAAAACCAATATCATTATCTTGTACCTCGGCCATGTTCAAAAAATTATTTATATAATATCCTTTATATATAAAAAACCACTATTATTCTATAATTACACACCCAATTAAAATACTCTACACCTAAACTCGTTATCCAAATATAAACATAAACAATAATTTCCCAAGCACGTTATGCTACCAAAACAGAAATCTATGCAATAATTCAAAATTTTACAAATACACCGTTACCACAACCTATTTTCTGTGCCTCAAAACAGGTCTAGTTCATACAATATTTATACGAACATCCTGGCAGCGAGTCGCCAATGTAAAGGTATTGATTTTATCAGAAGATTCCAAAATAATATAATACAATAATATTATTACTATACTTACTGCTCACTGCTGCCAGAAGTTTACCTGCCGTCATATTCCCCTTTAAAAAACTTACCTTATTAAATTACCCAGGTCGCCACGATATTTTATGGTTGAATATCGAAACCCTTACACTCTTGCCCTTATAAAAATCCCACTATCTGACTACCCTTAAAACTCAGAAAATCCCAAAGAACGTTAGACGAGCTTTTCAGCACAGAATAGGAAATGGTTATGGCGTAATAACTTAATCTAACACATGTTTTATATTGAGACAAATCTTATTTTATTGACCATATCATATTCCCTCTTTACTCAACGATTATAAACAAATCTATTTAATTAGAATTCTTTGAACAACTACACTTCGCTATGAACCAGTACTTTAATTATTACTCCCCTTTTTACTCGCATACACTCTCTCATTCTTTACAATCGCTACATATATTTTTTATCCCCCTTTTACCAAGTGCTTTACTGTTTTAAAAACTTACTGGCCAATGTATTTACTGTACTTAGCTTTTCTGGCTATTCCACTTAGTCTGCCATCTTCACTTACACTTTCACTTTAACCACACTTACCCTGTCCTCACTGTTTTACTTTAAGAGTTCATTGTATCACGTTCACTGTTTCTTTATAATATACTTCCTTGGTGTTTCAATACATTTCGGTAGGTCTAGGCTACTCTTTCCGCTTCGACCTACCGAAATTTCCGAGGCCACTGATATAAAGTTTTACTTATAGACGACTATATGCAGCCACTGTCTAATGCAAACACTATGGTGAAAATTTGCTTACTGTGATTTACACAGAGAGAGGACTGCTGCTGGCAAGCTATTGCATAATACGTCTGGTTGGGCAGGCTACAGGCTTCAGACATAAACATAAATATAAATAGTCTGCCATAACATTGTATGTTACAATGGGGCACCTCACAGGTGCATGATGACTGCTTTCAAATTAAAACTGAATTGAATCTTTACTGTCCCTGACACACAATTCTATACCGTTACAAACGTGAGGCTTTTAAGACGTATTTACTATATTGTTACAAATTGACGACAACAACATGGGGCTTTCACGAGCGACACGAGTTAGATTGTAACAAATTGATGCCTACAACAGTGGGGCATAACTAAAGAGCAACACGAATAAACTATATTGTAACAATATATAGGGATTTGTTATATCATTGCACCAGCTTCTACAGACCACCCAGACAGCTGTGAATACAAGAATTGTACTGTGTAGTACAAATAATATCCACATATTTATTTACGAGAAACTGCCTTCAGAATAGTGAGCTGAAATTCACACACGTGTCAAATCAATATCTTTTCTGGACTACACAAAGTTTTATGATGACAACGTAGCATTGCATTAATACAGCAACAGAAATGTCCAATACAAACGACTAAACATGATTTTCAGATTTAAAGAGTATTCACATCACTCAAGATGACATTATAATAGAACATACAGATGTCAAAGACCATTACATTGTAACAACACATATTTTAAAAGGTCAGAAATAATGAAATAAAATTTGTTTCTTCTTCTTCCTCTTCTTCTTCTTCCAAAGAGTTATAGCCCTGGATTGATCTTGGCTTCCACCATAATTCGCCCCCATTAACTTCTTCCTCCTGACAGGCGTCCCCAATTCCTGATTCCAGTCCTTCCCAAATCTGTTTCCGTCTCCTAGCTTCTCAGTCTTCCTGTACCCATCTCACTCCTCCCAGTTCACCACACAGGATTCTCCTTGGCTGCCTGTTTTGACCCATTAACGTCACATGCTCCAATTCTTCTGAACTTAATAAACTGTACTATATTCCCTCCTTCAAGTATAGTAGCTATCTCATAACAGTTCTTTCTCCACCAGATCTTTCCTTCTTTTAGCGGGCCATACATTTTCCTTGTTACTTTCCATTCTAATACTTTTAAATGGAGATATCTGCTGGAAGGGCCAAAACTTTTGATCCATATTTTTCAGTTAAAGTCTCATTCTTAGGTTTTACGCCAAATTGAAACTCGATCTCATTAAGCCAAGTGAATTTTTATAAGATTACAATTTTAAATTTTCTGAGCAAGTGCAAACCAAATGACCTATCAAAATTTTATGAAACATGGTAAAACATTGTTACCTTGCCACCATCTACATTGACAACGAATTTTACAGCTGGAGTTGAAGTGTCTACCTGATCTGAAGTTGTGTTGATCTGACACTTCCCGTTTTTGAAGTGTCTGAAATTGGACCCATGCCTCTACATCCTAGTTACAGTTCATAAGATGAAATGAAAAAGTCCACTACAAATGTAGTAAAATCTTTATAGTATAGTAAGTTCTTTAAACCTTTGTAACATAATATTTAAGGACTCTGACATTTCCCCATTACAGAGAAATGTCACAGGTAGAAGTTACACATATTATTTACTATGACCAAGTTCCTTGTGACAGGGAAATTACAGCTACACAGAGCTCTGATACAAAAACACTCTATGAGTCCTGAATAGGAATCTAAAGCACTTACAGTATAGAACAGTGTTTTACAACCTGTGGTATGTGTATGTCTAAAGATAAGCTGTACACCATTAAGCCATAGACCGTTCAAGAAAAAAATTAGTAACGGCAGACCTATGTCAACAATATCAAATACTGAAGACTGCATTTTCATTGTAAAGAATCAATAGAATGTCTGAACACTTGAATACAGGAACGGCCAAAATACCGCCCTTGTTCTTTAAGTGAGATTGTGTGGACTATTTGTGGACATGGGGAGGAAATAAAATAAGGTTAGGAACCAATGATACTGAATGCCAATACACGCTATAAAAAATAAGAGCCATACAAGAGAAAAAACTGCTGGAGAATTAAGAGCAACTACAGATGAACCCTTTCAAAACTTAAGGTAATGTATGAATTCTCTTTAATACTCCTGAGCCAAATGATAAGAGCACGCTTCAAAGCAACTGTTAGCAACCGTAATTACTTTTTTATCTTGCATCACACTAATTACATTGTTACTGTGTTTCTGCGTATCATTAAACAATCACTACACCGACAGCAAAAAGACGGCAACTTCATGGGACAGGTCCAATGAAGGTGATAAGCTACAGTTGAAGAACAGTAATTGTGACAACATAGCAACAATGAGGACACAAAATGGTAATCTCATCTTACCAACGTTGCAATCTGATTAATGAACAGAGACAAAGGTGCTTCTAACAACAAACTTATCCTGTAAGGTTTGATGTTAAGTGTATCAAACTAGGCATGCACTAGTATATTGTGTTATTAGAGCTGACACTGCCGCACTAACCCTTCATATGAATGTTCAGAGATGATAAGTAGGATACTAATTGAGCAACACATGCAGCACGATTAAAATATTCTGCTCAAAATTAATGCGTTTATGAATTAAATTATAAAAAGCAATGTATAAACTAAACACAAATAGAAATCGATTGTCATGTTACAGCGCAAATCATCTAACAAACTTGAATTTTCATAATATAACATTGCATTTTCATTCTCTGATAAGAGAATAAAAAGCTTGTCACCCCTCATAATAGTCTATCTGAACCAATACTTAACACAAGTAGTAAAGATACAAATTTAAATAACCACACAAACACTATTACATCTACAGTAATGTAATCTATGGACAGTGAATTATAACAATACTCGGACTCTAGGGAATAGCTTAAAGAGTTTCAACACTTCCAAATTGAGGTTCCAAGAACTAGCTTCGGAGGTTCTTGGGTATTATTACCTTGGGTAGTGTTTTGGTTATTACTAACTCAACTTAAATTCCCTCCAGAAAAAAAAACACTTCATGAAGTTTGTTTGGAAAATCTTTCTGTTACATCTATATATTATTTTAATTATTTTGAACATATTAGTAACATACTACAACATTATACTTATTTAAAGATGTTTTATTATTATTACCGAACTTAACTGTAATATATTAATTACCGGCTAGGTCATAGGATTTTGTGTGAGTTATGTTCAATGATACATACAGAAATCATGTTAGCTGAGAGTCGAGAGATTTTGTGACATGAAATAGCTACTTAAATATACAAAAAGAAATTCACTGACTTTTTAGAAAATATAAATTTAAATATCCCCTTTTGTAAGAACCTGTTTAAAAAGCATAAAGATATATTGGGCTACACTTACTATAAATCACACATAAAAATATAAAAACAACAAACATAAATCACATACATGAATATAAATATGAAAAATGTTCCAGCTACTTGGGCATCTGACACTTATTTTACGAGGCATGTCTGGAAAGTAAAGATACAAAGGTCGTAATTGGTCTAAAAATATTTATTTACAAATCATTAACTGACAATTATGTAAATACATATATCTTTATTTCTCTACATAATTACCGCCATTATCCAAGCACCTATTAAGTCTGGGAACCAGCTTTTGTACCCCCGTGTCATAGAAGTCTGCCCCCAACCCTTTGAACCATGTCATGACCTCTTCTTTTACCTCGTCATCGTCATCGAACTTTTTCCCGGCCAGATATTGTTTCAGGTGAAGGAACAAGTGAAAATCACTGGGCGCGAGGTCCGGGCTATGCAGCGGGTGATCCAAAACATCCCATTTCCAACTGCCGAGCAGCGCAGAGGTCACGCGTGCAGTATGGCGGTGTTACATGAAAGTAACTTGTAAAAAGCTGTAGAGTATAGCAGTAGGTTAGCAATGCCGGCCTTGGAGCTGACGTCTATAAGGAAGGCAATATTAGGCTGTCACGTTTTGGGACATAACTATCATAAAATGTATTATTTGCTAGGATATTAGGGGTGTTTTCCAATGTTGTAAACTTTAAGTGCATGTAACAATAGATACCGTTATGTTCGAGAGACTGATGCAAGAGTGAGATAGATAGTGACGCTAGTTTTTTAAGCACGTGAGACGCGAAAAACATTCGGCAAATCAGAGAAAGCGTCATGTGTTGCGCGGGAGGTTTTCGCTAAGGAGATTGGGCGATTTTGTATTTAGCGCTAGTCTAAACCTATGGGACTGTTTTTCTATCGAGACTTGGTAAGGGAAATTCAAAGCTAGTATAAAAATATTAATTTGGAGAGAAATCAGGCAGTCTTCTTTATATCGGCGAAACTACACTGTAGAGACTCGCGTGCGCTGTTTTGCGTTAACTATATAGATATAAATTGTATTAGTAATTTAAAGAATAAAGTAAATTTGCAGCAGTAAACAGAAATTGTAACGGTACAAATAGGTCCATATAGGGATTTTGGGTAAGCAACTGATATAATTTTATTGTGAATTTAAATTTTGTATGTGTGAGAGTAAAGTTTTCCAAAACATGTGAAACAACGCAGAAAGTCATGAAAGGTCAGCGTCAAGGTCAGTGGCGTACGTGCTGAGTGTCAGCGACTTCGCCAAAACAACCTGCCAATCGTATGTAAACGTCACTCAAGGAACGCCAAACGTAATCGCTGCACCTCAAAAAACAAAGACGTCATCACACAAACAATAGATTTGATGATGCTACAACCCTTCCACTTGGGAAATAAGCGCCATATTGTCGTTCTCAGTCGAAAAAGATCTTCCGTGCGAACTGCATGCTACATAAATTGCTGGCCAGCAAGTATTCAAAAATGTTCAAAAGCATTCAAAATGTAACAAAAATGTGAAAATTTAAACTATTGGAGAACTAACAGTACAAAAATGTAACTTAAAAGTCAGTGGGTGCAGTAAAAAAGGAAACATTTAATATTTCGGCCAAACAACAGATGAACCATGAGGGACGCCGGACAAGATCTTCGGTCAACAACAGCAGGAAAGTAAATCTTTCACAAAAAGTTAAATTAAAGAAACATATTCATTGAGCTCAATTAAAATGTCAAAAAATTTACCGTTAAAATTAGTTTGTGTGTGAGCATGTGTGCGTGTATACCGGTATTTATTGTACTGTTGTTTTTTACTGATATAATATATTTAGTATTTGCACCACGTTGGATGCGTCATTATTTGTACTGTAATTATTTATACGTATGGTAATTAAAATCTGTTCCACGTTGGATCACCCATTTATTGTACTGTTGTTTATTTTAACAGGTATTGTAATTATGTAATTATCTACCTTTATTATATTTTTTGTTTATCAGTACATGAAAAGAAACTCTCTCTCTCTCAGGGTTAATGATTATTAAGCTGTTTGATCATATTTACAATTGTATATAATATTTTCTTTTCTTTAAACCAAACCAAATGCAGTTAGTATGTAGTATTTTGAGAAATAACCATGTAAAAAATAAATACCAAACTAATGTAACTTGACTGATTCTGAATTCTTCCAGCTGCCACGGGTACACTTCTGGTTGATGTTTATTATTTTCAAAAGCAATATCAGCCTTGGTGATCCGTTCCTTCACACAAATTTCTTATTGGTTTCACCGCTGAATGTTGTCTAGGACGACTGCAACACAGATGTCTCCTCGGAATACTTAATTATATTTTATGGCCACTTAAACTATTCTTCAGTCCAGGATTTCCCTCTTCTATCGGCATTCTATTAAGGATATGTTTATATTTCTTGTAATATTATTTATTTATTGAATATTAGTTTATTTTACTAAACTCAATAGGAATGTTGAATCTCTCCTCCTGATTGTTTACTTTATTAACTTTATAATCAAAACTCTGGTATAACAAATTAAATTGCTTTACTGTATTTTCTTTTACATATGACATTAAACTTGATGATGTACAAATTTTATTTTATGAATTTAAACTCTTCATGCTATTCTTATTCCATATAATTCAAGACTCTTGACGTTACTCTTATTAAATATAATTTTAGACTAATGATGTTACTTTTCTTAGATATAATTGAAGACTAAAAACATTTTCTTTCATCTCTATACAATACAATTTTTAACAATTTACAAATTTGCCACTTTGATAATTCCCTACTTTCCTTACGTCTGTTTATCATATACCTATTAAAAACATATATCACTTTTCTATTTCTTATTAAACATCTTTATTTTATCTCTAATATTCGTAATTCTAGTTGGTATTTATTAAATTATAATTTTATTACTATTTACTCTTATTATAACGTTCATTCCAATTTCATATATTCTTTTCAGAACATACAACTTAATATTGTTTTACATCATATAGGAATAGACCTCTATGTTGACTGGGTGAGTCGATAGTCCCAATGTTTCTGTTTACATTTTAAATCATATGTTCCATTTAATATTAAATTTGTATCTTTTCTCTTCTAAGATTTATTATTTCCCTATTATGTACTGTGTGGCATTTTAACAGCAGTACAATATATATTACATTTAATATTTATACATAAATTTACCTCAAGATGTTATTTTTCTATTTGGAACATGTTTCGGGTACTATCTTGTTCCCATCCTCAGCCTTCCAAGATAGTACCCGAAACATGTTCCAAATAGAAAAATAACATCTTGAGGTAAATTTATGTATAAATATTAAATGTATTATATACATCAAGAAACGGACTATAGCATAAAGTGATTGAAATATATATATATACAAATAATCACAAGCATTGGTTAACGTTACGTGATTAATATAAGTAATATCTTGAAGTTAAAACTGCAGTAATGGCAGAGATTTATTTAAATAGGTAATCAGAATCAATTGGGATTAAAGTATATAAAGTGTAAAGTATCATACCTAAAGGCAGATGAAGCGAAAATATATTGCAGCCATTTTGTATTTGGATTTAACCAAAGGAGTACGACTCCATCTTGTTTTTCTGTTTTATTACTGAAAGACTGAAACTTTCAGACAATTAAAACACAAGTTTTATTTACTCAATGAAATCAGAGTATATTATTTCCATACAACCATTCCGTCTCTAGCTCGTTTAAAAAGAATCCTGGAACCCGAACGTAAAAAATATTATGCACCACATGGTGAATCAGCATGGTAAACAAAGTGCAACGGTTAACGAGATTACAAAAGGTAAGTCAGTGAAAAATAAAGTAAGAAGTTTGTTAACAAATGGCGCCCGAACAGGGACTTTATATAAATAAAATTTATATAAACAAGCCTGCATATAGAAACAGAATGGTTATTGGAAAAGAGGAATGTACTTAATACGTAAGTAATAACGTTATGTTGCGATTGTAGTATATGTTAGATATATAGTAATATTTTGAAAAGAAATATATTTTAAAAATTTTTTCAAGATGGCAGATAAAAATGTAAAAGTCAGCGTAATTGACAAAACGTTTACGAGTGAGATGGGAGGTTATTCAACACCAATAAGTCAGATCGGCGAGTCTAGTACCACCGAATCTGTTGAGTTAGATAGAATGCAAGTAACACCCATCTCAACTCGATATGAAAACAAAAAAGATGATAGTTATGAGATGTTTAAAATGATACAAGTAATGTTAGAAAAGCAGACTATAAACATGAATAGTCGTTTTGATGTCAACGATCGAAAGTTCGATGAAATAAACAGTCGTTTTGACATTAGTGACACTAAAATGAATGATAAATTTGAGATGCAAAATAATGAGATCAAGTTGATGTGAGGGGAGATTAAACAACAAAATTTTAATTTTAATAAACAAATAAACGAAATGAATGCACGTTATGAGAATATGCAAGAACAAATCATAGAATCGATAGATCAGGTGTTCGAGAAACAAAATGCAAGAGTAGATGACATAATTAATAACTTTAAAATGAATAAAGTAGATAACAATTGTGAGATTAAAATGGGGGTAGAAAGTAGTAAAGAGACCGATAAATTAAACGAAAATGAAAACAAAGACGCTCAGTTAACATATAAAGACGATAAGGTAAGTGGTGTTCAGAATTACGATGATATAATTAAAAATAGTGGTGATGAAGTTTTAGAGGAGATAGAATGTAATAATGGAATGTTAGTGTGTTGATGAGTCAGAGAGAAAGTGGAGAGAGAGTATAGAGGTAGAGGGGTTGCAGGGGGTAAAATTTTCCCGTGATGTAGTTGGGGGTGAGGAAAAGGCTTCATGAGTGTATTTGGGAGATATGTTGTCTGCAAATATTTGTCCCTTGATTTTTTGTGCATGATAGGTGGTGCAGTAATAAAGTTGTAGTGCCCCCTGTATATATTGAGAGAGAGAGAGAGAGAGAGAGAGAGAGAGAGAGAGAGAGAGAGAGAGAGAGAGAGAGAGAGAGAGAGAGAGAGAGAGAGTGTGTGACTTGGTGTTATGATGAGGGATATTTTGAGAGAGAGAGGTATGGTAAGAAGATAGTGTTGTTTGAAGTTGGGAGAAGTTATACAGAATTAAGAGAGAGAGTGAGTAGAGACCGAGTTGATAATTATAGTGAGTACTTACCTTATGTTGAAACGGATGTAGCAGCTGTAGTTGACGAATTAGTAACTTACCTGACTGTGACAGAAAATACTGAAGAAGAAATTATTATACCCGATGTCGACAGAAATTTTGAAATAATGGTATGCGATAATATTTGTATTCTCAGTAATATTGATACAATGGAAAAAAGCAATGATGATGATTGTTATAATTATGATAATAGCCATATGTATTCAATTGTAAATAAATGGTGTAGTAATAAGATCAGACTATTATATGATGATGGTGGTTAAATAAAAAAAATCAGTGAATGGACATTTTAAATATTTTAGTTTATGGTGATGACCTTGCTAACTTATGAAATGAGGTGTGGTAAACAGAAAAATTAATGACGAAGAATTGTAAATAAATTTATAGTGAAACTAATTGTGTTTTGTGTTGTGAAATGTATTTTATGTAAACTATGTATGTAGGTAATAGGAATTGCTTTAATAATACTTATAACATTTTTTTTCTCTCAGACTAAATAAATAATGAGAGTCTGTAATAAATGAATTGTAATTGTTTTGAAGAAGGTAATTAAAGTAATGTTGAGTTTAAATAATTGACTGGATTAAATGATTTGAGATTAATTAATTATTGTTGTATAAAAGAGATTTGATTTCGAGGATGATAGAGAGGAGTTGGTGCCATCCTATGACGAGGTGTATGAAGCTCTAGAAAAGCTTAAGAATAACAAGGCAGCAGGTTCCGATGGTTTACCAGGGGAACTATTAAAGAGCGCAGGAGGAGATTTCATAAAGGAATTTGCCCATCTCATAGAGCGAATATGGCTGGAGGAGGTAATGCCTGATGAGTGGAACAATGGGGTGGTGTGTTTAATACATAAAAAGGGTGATCCGCTCATATGTAAAAATTATAGGGGCATCTCTCTACTTAATACAGCATATATGGTATTGTCCAACATCATATTTTCTAGGCTGCTTCCCTACGCTGAGGAAAACATAAAAGAATATCAGTGTGGATTCACTAGGAATAGGTCAATAACAGACCAAATATTTACACTAAGGCAAATCCTGGAAAAAACGTTGGAATATGGAGTGGCCACTCACCATCTCTTTGTGGATTTCCAGTCGGCATATGATTCAATCAACCGGAAAATGCTGTATGGAGCTATGAAGGAGTTGAATATACCATCTAAGTTGGTGCGTATGGTTGGAGTAGTTATGTCCAATTCTAAGTGCCAAATCAGAATACAATCAAATCTATCTAACTCCTTAAAAACATTGAATGGGTTGAAACAAGGAGATGCCTTAGCGTGTCTGTTGTTCAACATAGCTCTAGAAAAGGTCATCAGGGATTCAGGAATTCAAACTAGCGGACACATATTTCACACGAAGGTACAGCTTCTGGCCTATGCCGATGACATTGATGTCATAAGTAGGTCTGAATCTGGCTTAAAGGAAGCCTTTCAGGAACTGGAGTTGTCCGCTAAGGCTATGGGCTTGGTTATAAACCAAAGCAAAACCAAATATATGGTTGTAGGTGCCAACACTCGTGCCCTGTCCCTGCGCATTAACGATTATGAATTTGAAAAGGATCAGGGTTTTCCATATCTCGGGTCATATGTGGACTCTGGAAATGACTCCTCTAGAGATATTGAAAAATGGATATTATCTGCTAATAGGTGTTACTACGGACTGGTGAAACATTTTAAGTCAAAGTTAATAAGTAAAGATACAAAAGCCACCCTATACAAGACCTTGATTAGACCAGTCCTGATGTATGGCTCGGAATGCTGGGTGTTAAAAAAACTAGATGAGCAGAAACTATCCGTTTTTGAGAGGAGGGTACTGAGGATAATCTATGGCCCTGTGAGGGAAAACATTTGGAGGTGACTGCATAATCGAGAGTTGTACGAAAGGTTTAAAGATCTTCCGATCGTACAACTCATACAAATTAACAGATTGCGTTGGGCTGGTCATGTGCAGAGAATGGCGGAGGATAGAATCCCAAAAAGAGTGATGAATTATTTGCCGATGGGAAGGAGAAGGAAGGGAAGACCACGTACAAGGAGAATCTATGGCCCTGTGAGGGAAAACGACATTTGGAGGCGACTGCATAATCGAGAGTTGTACGAAAGGTTTAAAGATCTTCCGATCGTGCAACTCATACAAATTAACAGATTGTGTTGGGTTGGTCATGTGCAGAGAATGGCGGAGGATAGAATCCCAAAAAGAGTGATGAATTATTTGCCGATGGGAAGGAGAAGAAAGGGAAGACCGCGTACAAGATGGCTGGACCAGGTTGGTAAGGAGGCAGTGAGGCTGGGTGCAGCAAACTGGTGGACATTGGCCGGGAGTAGAGACCAGTGGGGAAGATTTCTTTTGGAGGCCAGGGCCCGGACTGGGCTGTAGCGCCGAGGATGTATGTATATATGTAAAAGAGATTTGATAATGAAGTTAAATGATTTTATGAGATTTAGATTATCTAATGATTAGTAAATGATTAAACACATAATATATTTGGATATTGAAATGTATTGTTATTATGAGGTAAATGATGAATTTTCTAGTGAAATTGTCAATGATCATATTGATTAAATGTGGTAAGAGATAGAGTTTGGGTGATGAGTATTTAATAAGGCATTTGAGTTAGTCAAAGTTAACTTTAGTGGGAGTTAGAGAAAATAAGAATTGTAGAATAAAGGTATTACAGAAACAGGGGAATAGTACGGACACAGTAGCGATAGTATATATGTAGAAAGTGAGAGTAATGTAATTAGAGAGTAAATAGTTGATGGTGATATTTTGTAGTGAGGGTGAGGTGGTAAGGAGTGATCAACGTGCGTCGTTGGGCAGGTAATTGTGAAGGGTCGAGGAGTGTTTGCCGAGATTATGGGAAGGGCAAAAGGATATGAATGGAATTGCCAAGGTCGGTAACACACATCCTAGTTACATAGAGGGTATTAGATATTTTATTATAAGAGGAGAATAAATTGAGGTAAGTGGAATTAGTGTTGAAGGGGGCTATTATTGAGAGATTGGTGTCACCCTATGTAAATCTGTTAAAGGTTGTTAGTAGGAAGAAGGTGAGTAAGGTTATATACATATTGTAAAGAAATTAGATTCCTCTCCTTAAAGCTCCACTGTTGTAGTCGTCAATTTAGTAAAGAACTACTTGTTAATTATGTGAGGACGTATGTTATAGTATATGCTGCACGCTGGAAACGTCAAATTGTAAAGAAATCTTATCTATGGGTGTAATTAGTTATAAGAGACTCCTGTGTAACAAACGCCAAGTAATACGTTGCAGGTGGCGATTCGTAACAATTAAAATGTTGTTACCTGGTTTAATTAATATGTTATTAATTAATATACCTTTCGGTTGTGACCGGTGAAACCCTCAGAACATAGATTATTAAGTAAACAAAATTATAATTATGTTTCTTGAATTTATAATCATACTACTCTATAGACTCAACTTAGTTTTCAGTGGTTGTGAAATATTAGCAATATGTATTGTGTATTAACTGAATGTAAGGGGTATTTATGTCAACCCTAGTCCCTCGATGGTAGAAAATTTCATTCAAATTTAGTATTAGACACCAGTTAGTTCAGCAATCTCCCGTCCCACCAGCTGCAAACTTGAAGCGCTGTTACTAGAAATAAGCGTACTTATAGGTTAGTTATTCGGAGTGTTTGTATCAATCTGTTTATAAATTATTCCACCCACTACATATATGATTTACTCTGCAATAACTTAAACGTTATCTCATACAATAAATGTACTTTATTGATTTTCTCTGTTAATTAACAAGTTATGTCGTCTCTAAAAACAATAAGACGAACCAATCGATCAACCAGACATATATCGATTATTAATTGTTCAAATTCTAAAAAAAAAATATACACTTGAAAATAATAACAAATAATTCTTATCCCAGGGTTCGTATAGTTCTTTGAACCATTAGTAAGGCCAGGTAAAACGCATAATTAAGGTTGTTCAATTTACAAAATAATATTATTTACTTAAAATACAGTGGAATGAAAATAAGTTGTTTTTTACCAAACCGACGAAACTTCGGCTGGCGGTGAACGTTTGTCAACAGTGTATCTGGCCAAAATGCGGGTTATCTCGTCTTCCTCCAGTGGAACTGCTTTGATTTTCAATAAAATTGATGATGGTGTGTACTGGTAAATCCTCAGGAGATCTTCTGGCTTCTATTCTTCTTTTGCGGTCTTCACAAGTCTTGGTCCCAGTGAATTGGAATTAGGATCTCAGCTTCTGCTGCCAATGAAGGTTATTTTGTCCAACCGAGTCTTTTGTATTTCCAATAATTCCGTTAATTCAGGTTTTAACTCTTTACTGGCCTTCGATTTATAGCATGAAATGGTTTAATACCAAATTCAGCGGAATTATTTAGTGAATGAGGTGAGACGCTTTCAATTCTTTTTTATTGTATTCATTGATAATTTAGAGGGTTATTTAATTTGTATGATTCATTAACATTCAAGTATAATTGTTTTGCAAAAATGCTTTTTCAATTTGGATATATATTTTCTTTATATTTATTCATATATTTTAAATATATCGGTCCATCTCAACCTAATAGCTTGTAACAATCAGAACGAATTAATCCAAAATCAACAACTTCTGCTATATCAGTTGCCTTAACAACCACGTTTTCTGTATATCCTTGAGCCGGCATTATAGAATATTACTACTTCTTTCCAATAAAATACTCCATGCTTGGATCAATATTAAATCACATAAAATTCTCCCCTAACCTTCCTTACTAAACAGTAAATGTTTTACCAGAGTTTCGTTGGACTGGGTTTACTAAAAAGGTATTAATTTCCTTTCACTAATATGGAATTTAGGCCTATAGATTCATTTACAACCATTATAACATTATTTGGTTTTTTTAACTTAATTTTCTTTTTTACCTGACCTACTGTACAATTAATTATTGGTTACATAGTTAATTACATGAATTTTAATTTACTGGTGGTTATTTGTTTTTATATTAATTAACTGGTTCTGGAACCCTTTATTAATTTATGATATAATTGTCAGAACTACTTGTTAGACTTGAAACACTGGTCACACTCCTGATCCAGTTTATAAACATTAATTAGAACAACAGTATTTTTCAATTTTATACAATACTGACAACTTAGTACAGTGCCTAACATTGGTAACTATACTGGGCTGTATAAAAACAAATCTAATATAAATATAAACATAATTATTGATTAAGTATTATTATCAAACAACATCATTTCATTTTTAGCATATTCAACATACATTAATAAATATTCTGTAGACCTTAACATGTCACAGTACAAAACAAACATTTCATTACATTCAATCATTTATTGGTCTGGCTCTTTTACATTTAATATTAGTCATTGCCTCCTTTTTACTTGAGGTACTTCTCAAGCACATGAACTATTGAACAACCTTAAGTCAGGGTATGGTCCTTGACCATATTTCAATCAATTTTTATGTAACGTTGGGGGACCTCAACTATGTTACGTTACATAACACCCCCCCTTCGAAATAAGTTTACTTTGGTATAAACAAAGTTTAGCAAGAAATAAACTCTTAACTTGTATCTGGCCAATTGGTTTCCTATTTATAGTACTTTTATATTTCAGAATTATCCGTTATATTATTATCATTTCTTCGTTCCTTCTTAAAATCAATTATTTCCCAAGTTTAAATCTTATTTCTATAATCATTCTTGTGACATTCTTTATTAATTATACATTTTGGATCTGGTTTTATTTAATTCTCTATATTTATTTGTGAGTTTTCCCTCTAATATTTAATTTTCCTAAACCTCCCTAACATTATAACTGGAATCGAATCGGTGGTGCTCTATTGGCTAACCAATTACCGTCGTCCGTTACATACTTTCTGGGATCAGAGGAACATCATCTCTGCCCAGTTAAATGATTGCTGGAATATTCTAGTCAATCTTCATTAATAAACCTCGTAAGGTAGTCATCATGTGACCTTCAATAAAATAATAAATAATAATCATACTCTAGGGATTATTCACTGTACTTTAACTCAGATCATATTATTTCTTCATATTAATTCTTCCTTCTATTATACACTTCTCCTCTCCAATACTTGGCTACTTTATTGACATTTATTAATTGGTTTTTTACGGATAATTCTTAACCATTTGTTTTTTTTTTTTTTTTCTTGTGATCCTTTTGACGGTTCCATTTTGGCTTCTTCATTCTCTTATCTTCATTGGCTCATATTCCTTTATGATCAATACAGCTGGTTATGAGATTTTGGTTAGTACTATACATTACATCATGTAGTTATATTCTTCTGGCACAATCATTATTATTCCTTTTACATTCTAAATTACGTTTCTCACTATTATATTACCTCAGATAAACTCATTTCGTCTTTTGGTTTTGATGATTTTTATTAGGTTGAATCAGTGTTATTTTTTTTTTCATATTAGTTTAAAGTAATTTCTTCTAAATTGTATAGTAAGGTGTTCTTACTTATTTTTCGACTTTGGTTGTTTTTTTATCTTCAAAATTCTCTTTCTTATATACCTCATAAATTGTTTTCTTAGATACTTGTTTGTAAGTTGAGCTTACTTCATTTTTTGAATTTTGGGGTATTTATTCTCTTCATTTTAAATTATACTGTTTCTGAATAATTATTGAGTAAGTTGTTCTTACGTCCTTTGGAATTTTGGGTTTTTATTTACAATGGGTTGCTTAGTCCTGTATCCATAAAATCCGTCCCTTTTCATTATATTCTGTTTGGAATCTGTTTAACCGTGGTCCATTATTTCCTCTATACTGGTTGTTCGGGTCTCTCTAGTGTATAGAGTTATTTCTGTCCTTGTGACATAATCTCATTATTGTACAGTTCTTGCCTCTTGTCACTATAAAATTGTCATTTATAGTCAAGCTCATCATTGTCCTTTGAACTGATTCTTCTGTACTGTCTCTTAATTGTTCTGATGGTTCATACATAAATTCCATAAGTCCTCCATGCTCCTTAGTTAGTTTTGGCCTTTTTGGTCCTTCTAGTCCATCTGGGAATTCAAGTGTGGTTTGTTTAAAGTTTCTCACTTGCCTTACTTCTCTGTTTTCCGTAATTAGTCTATTATGTAGCTGAACCAATCCCCTTTTAATCATTTCCAATTCTTCCCGTGTATTTATTAATTTCCTTTTATACATTTGTCTTATTCTCATTATCTTCATTTCATCATGAACCCGTTCTATTCTTCCGGTTCTATCAATTGGTATCTTGTCAAATTTTTCTTGGGTCTTCTCTTGTAGTTTTCCTATTTGAGTAATTTTGGTCTCTACTTCCACTCTGAGTTGCATGATAGGTTCATCTGTCTTTTCCAGATCCACCTTAATTTCATTTATTTGCTGTCTTACCTCCACTTCATAGCTATCAACTCCTTTGCTCCGTGTTTCATTAACAATTATAATACTTCCATTGATGACTTCCCTCAACGCTAGGCCTTGTTCATTGATGATTTGCCACAACTCCTTATTATGGTTTTCAATTTTCTCATCCATTCGTTTGGTATTCTCCAGAATCTGCCTCAAACTCTCATCATTCCTGTCAAACTTTTCATTCATTTGTTTGATTAAATTTTCGCTCAAACTTTCGTTTTGTTTTCTTGAGTTTTCATTAATACTGTCTATTTTATTTTCCAGCTTTTCTGAATTTTCATTTATACTGTCTATCTTTTCATTGATTTGTCTAAAATCGGCCTTCAATCGTTCATTATTTTCATTTACGGTTTGCCTTAAAAGTTCACTAGTACTTTCCTTAATACTGTATATTTTTTCATTAGTTTGTCTATTATCTTCTTTGATACTGTCTATTTTATTTTCTAGCTTTTCATTGATTTGTCTGAAATCGGCCTTCATTTGTTCATTATTTTCATTTATGGTTTGTCTCAAAAGTTCACTAGTACTTTCCTTAATACTGTCTTTTAATTCTTCCTTCTGTTTCTTGGAATCTTCTTTAATTAATTCCCATAATTTTTGTAAATCTAGGCCTCCTCTGGCTTCCTCCTTATCTGGTTGGTCCCCTTGGGTATCCTCTTCCACTATTTCCTTTTCCGTATCCATAACTATTTCGGTTTCTTCTGTATCACCTGTCTGTTGGTCCATTTCACTGTCCGTGATTAATTCTATTTCTTGTTCCTGTCCACCTTCTTCCTTCTCCTTCTCTTCTGCTCTCTTCATCGATCTGCCTCTGGTATTATGCATTCCTGTGCCTCTAATGGTTGCCTGCTCAAGTTAAGTAACAGTTAATATGATTTTTTACTTAACTAAAGCCCACTCGTTGAGCACCAATTTGTAAAGAAATTAGATTCCTCTCCTTAAAGCTCCACTGTTGTAGTCGTCAATTTAGTAAAGAACTACTTGTTAATTATGTGAGGACATATGTTATAGTATATGCTGCACGCTGGAAACGTCAAATTGTAAAGAAATCTTATCTATGGGTGTAATTAGTTATAAGAGACTCCTGTGTAACAAACGCCAAGTAATACGTTGCAGGTGGCGATTCGTAACAATTAAAATGTTGTTACCTGGTTTAATTAATATGTTATTAATTAATATACCTTTCGGTTGTGACCGGTGAAACCCTCAGAACACAGATTATTAAGTAAACAAAATTATAATTATGTTTCTTGAATTTATAATCATACTACTCTATAGACTCAACTTAGTTTTCAGTGGTTGTGAAATATTAGCAATATGTATTGTGTATTAACTGAATGTAAGGGGTATTTATGTCAACCCTAGTCCCTCGATGGTAGAAAATTTCATTCAAATTTAGTATTAGACACCAGTTAGTTCAGCAATCTCCCGTCCCACCAGCTGCAAACTTGAAGCGCTGTTACTAGAAATAAGCGTACTTATAGGTTAGTTATTCGGAGTGTTTGTATCAATCTGTTTATAAATTATTCCACCCACTACATATATGATTTACTCTGCAATAACTTAAACGTTATCTCATACAATAAATGTACTTTATTGATTTTCTCTGTTAATTAACAAGTTATGTCGTCTCTAAAAACAATAAGACGAACCAATCGATCAACCAGACATATATCGATTATTAATTGTTCAAATTCTAAAAAAAAAATATACACTTGAAAATAATAACAAATAATTCTTATCCCAGGGTTCGTATAGTTCTTTGAACCATTAGTAAGGCCAGGTAAAACGCATAATTAAGGTTGTTCAATTTACAAAATAATATTATTTACTTAAAATACAGTGGAATGAAAATAAGTTGTTTTTTACCAAACCGACGAAACTTCGGCTGGCGGTGAACGTTTGTCAACAGTGTATCTGGCCAAAATGCGGGTTATCTCGTCTTCCTCCAGTGGAACTGCTTTGATTTTCAATAAAATTGATGATGGTGTGTACTGGTAAATCCTCAGGAGATCTTCTGGCTTCTATTCTTCTTTTGCGGTCTTCACAAGTCTTGGTCCCAGTGAATTGGAATTAGGATCTCAGCTTCTGCTGCCAATGAAGGTTATTTTGTCCAACCGAGTCTTTTGTATTTCCAATAATTCCGTTAATTCAGGTTTTAACTCTTTACTGGCCTTCGATTTATAGCATGAAATGGTTTAATACCAAATTCAGCGGAATTATTTAGTGAATGAGGTGAGACGCTTTCAATTCTTTTTTATTGTATTCATTGATAATTTAGAGGGTTATTTAATTTGTATGATTCATTAACATTCAAGTATAATTGTTTTGCAAAAATGCTTTTTCAATTTGGATATATATTTTCTTTATATTTATTCATATATTTTAAATATATCGGTCCATCTCAACCTAATAGCTTGTAACAATCAGAACGAATTAATCCAAAATCAACAACTTCTGCTATATCAGTTGCCTTAACAACCACGTTTTCTGTATATCCTTGAGCCGGCATTATAGAATATTACTACTTCTTTCCAATAAAATACTCCATGCTTGGATCAATATTAAATCACATAAAATTCTCCCCTAACCTTCCTTACTAAACAGTAAATGTTTTACCAGAGTTTCGTTGGACTGGGTTTACTAAAAAGGTATTAATTTCCTTTCACTAATATGGAATTTAGGCCTATAGATTCATTTACAACCATTATAACATTATTTGGTTTTTTTAACTTAATTTTCTTTTTTACCTGACCTACTGTACAATTAATTATTGGTTACATAGTTAATTACATGAATTTTAATTTACTGGTGGTTATTTGTTTTTATATTAATTAACTGGTTCTGGAACCCTTTATTAATTTATGATATAATTGTCAGAACTACTTGTTAGACTTGAAACACTGGTCACACTCCTGATCCAGTTTATAAACATTAATTAGAACAACAGTATTTTTCAATTTTATACAATACTGACAACTTAGTACAGTGCCTAACATTGGTAACTATACTGGGCTGTATAAAAACAAATCTAATATAAATATAAACATAATTATTGATTAAGTATTATTATCAAACAACATCATTTCATTTTTAGCATATTCAACATACAACATAAATACTCTGTAGACCTTAACATGTCACAGTACAAAACAAACATTTCATTACATTCAATCATTTATTGGTCTGGCTCTTTTACATTTAATATTAGTCATTGCCTCCTTTTTACTTGAGGTACTTCTCAAGCACATGAACTATTGAACAACCTTAAGTCAGGGTATGGTCCTTGACCATATTTCAATCAATTTTTATGTAACGTTGGGGGACCTCAACTATGTTACGTTACAATATTAATGCCTATTCAGTAAATGGAATCATTGTGAATGACTGAGAGTCACCTAAACTAATTAATGATCAAAATGTTAATAAGAGATAATTCATAGTAGAAATGGAATAATAAATGAAATGTGATGTAACATGAAGGTTGATAACAAAGTAAAAATTTTTGGAAAAGTTAATGGTATAGTAAATGATAAATAATTGATAATCAATTAATAAAAGTTCAAGATGTAATGTTGATAAATTTTTATATACAAATTATTTAAAGGTGAATTGTTTAGTTGAACGTAGCAATGTTAATGTTTATTATGTTATACTTGTTATTATGCAAGATTAATGGGTGATTTTGGGGGGTTGCTTGGTGTAAATAGAAGAGAAAATCAACTGTGGAATGTAGTGACAGTACATGTAGAAGGACATAAGTTTAGAATTTAGTTATGCTGTTGCAGTGGCGGCATGTGCCACTGCAGATAGCGGTGAGTGTTGGTGGTAACGTCAAGGCACGTTACCACCATCGGTGGCCTCAAGAGGGCATGTATACACTGCACAACCACTTATATAATTTTATATTATATGCTAATTGATACCGTGCAGTGTTAATACTGATGAAGTGAAACATGCGAATGAGAGATTTCCCCGCCTTTTCGGGCGATTACTGTCTTACCAGCACTAATCGTGGTTTTGGACGACAACCAGCTGTGGGTAGAAATTGTAAAACTGACCATGGTTGGTTGCCCTTGAAATTGGTGAAAATTGAAATTAACGGGGGGCAACTTAGGGGAATCCCCGGAACTATGGAACAGCGGCTATCACCTTGTTCGAGTAGGAACAGCAAAAAAGGTGATAGACCCATTTTAAGGTTATAACTATATAAATTCAGATATTATGATATCTGGCAGTTTAAAATGTAAAGCCGAAGCAAGGACAGGAGATGCCAAAATTCCTCCCCAAATTCAGTCCTTGTGGAAGCAACTGGACGCTACAGACCAGTGGGGGGCCATAGTGTGTGTGGAAGGAGGTTACTAGACTGGGTAGTAACGTTTAATGGATAAGAAATATTAAACATGTATAATGACGATGTTGGTCATGAAAATAGTTATGATTTTTGTTTTAAAGGAAGAGGATCATGAAAGATGATCAATAATTTTAATAGATAAGAGTGTTCTGAAATGGTGAACTTGTGTTTTGTTATATGTAAGAATTATATAGATAGATTGTTTTGTTGATTCTATTAAACTTAATTCATTGTTTTAAATATCATTGCATTAGGGTAAAGATTTATATTTCTTCTGTTGAAATGGAAAAGAGTTAAAATATTATCGATTGGAGTCGAAATTTTGATAAATATGTAGGAATGAAATTAGAGAAGGATACATCTATCATAAATCTTGTTTTCATCTATGTATTAGAGATATTAGAGTTAAGGAAAAAACCAATGCTTATTAACGTAAACCAATGTAGCTAAGGGGAAACAGATCAGTTGAGGATATGGCATTGTACAAGGCCACTATTTGATTTTTATTTCAATGTTTCAGAGTTTGGTGATGCTGTGGCGGCGGTCCTGAGCTGGCCAGCGCGTCAGAGCAGGAACGTCAAGTGCCTGACTGGCCTTGCGGTGTTGGGATCTCGAAAGAGAAGTCCAGTAAGGTCATGCAGGTAACCGGACCAAGGGGGTAACCGGTAGTCGGTCATCATTGGACCAAGGGGTAAGTGATTGATATTCTTTTTATATAAACATTACATGGGATTGTGGCAACATATCCTAGCTGATCCCTTTAGGATGTATGAATGTGTCAATGAGAGTTTTATGCTTCGTCATAAAACCTCTCATTGAGGGGGGTATTGTAACGGTACAAATAGGTCCATATAGGGATTTTGGGTAAGCAACAGATATAATTTTATTGTGAATTTAAATTTTGTATGTGTAAGAGTAAAGTTTTCCAAAACATGTGAAACAACGCAGAAAGTCATGAAAGGTCAGCGTCAAGGTCAGTGGCGTACGTGCTGAGTGTCAGCGACTTCGCCAAAACAACCTGCCAATCGTATGTAAACGTCACTCTAGGAATGCCAGACGTAATCGCTGCACCTCAAAAAACAAAGACGTCATCACAAAAAACAATAGATTTGATGATGCTACAACCCTTCCACTTGGGAAATAAGCGCCATATTGTCATTCTCAGTCGAAAAAGATCTTCCATGCAAACTGCACGCTACATAAATTGCTGGCCAGCAAGTATTCAAAAGTGTTCAAAATGTAAGAAAAATGTGAAAATTTAAACTATTGGAGAACTAACAGTATAAAAATGTAACTTAGAGTCAGTGGGTGCAGTAAAAAAGGAGAGAAACATTTAATATTTCGGCCGAACAACAGATGAACCATGAGGGACACCGGACAAGATCTTCGGTCAACAACAGCAGGAAAGTAAACCTTTCACAAAAAGTTAAATTAAAGAAACATATTCATTGAGCTCAATTAAAATGTCAAAAAATGTACCGTTAAAATTAGTTTGTGTGTGAGCATGTGTGCGTGTATACTGGTGTATATATATATATATATATATATATATATATATATATATATATATATATACAAATAATCACAAGCATTGGTTAACGTTACGTGATTAATATAAGTAATATCTTGAAGTTAAAACTGCAGTAATGGCAGAGATTTATTTAAATAGGTAATCAGAATCAATTGGGATTAAAGTATATAAAGTGTAAAGTATCATACCTAAAGGCAGATGAAGCGAAAATAAATCGCAGCCATTTTGTATTTGGATTTAACCAAAGGAGTATGACTCCATCTTGTTTTTCGGTTTTATTATTGAAAGATTGAAACTTTCAGACAATTAAAACAAGTTTTACTCAATGAAATCAGAGTATATTATTTCCATACAACCATTCTGTCTCTAGCTCGTTTAAAAAGAATCCTGGAACCCGAACGTAAAAAATATTATGTTGGCACAACACCACATGGTGAATCAGCAAGGTAAACAAAGTGCAAAGGTTAACAAGATTACAAAAGGTAAGTCAGTGAAAAATAAAAAATAAAGTAAGAAGTTTGTTAACAAAGTACGGGAACGGGATAATTGCTAACGCTAAATTTATAAAGTTTAATATACAGTAATAAGTTAATGAGTGAATGTTCGGAGTAGTAACGAACAACAAGAAGTAAATATTACATATAAATGTTCATCAAAACGATATGTTGTGGTGAAATCACTGAAGAAAGCAAATTAGTTCGGGTTAAATTCACGATGGTATGAGATAATCGAGAAGCACGCGACGCGAAATGTATTAGATGCACTTAATGTAAATTCAAGAATACGTTGTAAACCAGAGTGTATAATTATACGACATAATTGTATGTATCACCAATATGTCAAGTGTAGTGTACATCTGTGATAAAGTGAATTAGTGCATTCATAACCAGGATTAACACGCAACAAACAGCTGCTGACGACTCACCGGCATGCAACACCTTAAGGACTACGCACATCGGAAGGATTCTCCACGCAAGTAACAAATAAATGAACATTTGATTCAATATTGTTTTATAAATATATATATTTGTAATCAAATATAGTGACTCAATTTGTCTAAAAAGAACTCATTGCCACGAAATAATATTCAAATTGTAAGGCAAAACTATTCAAGTCATGTTAAAGAAATTTGTAGTATATAAATGCAAATGAATCATTAAAAGTGTTACGACACAAATAAGCCAAATCCCATACCAGTGATAAAAAAGATAATCCTTAATATAAAAATACTTCATATAAAATAAAATGTTTAAAAAATGTATAAAATGTAAATATTATGACACGATGAACGACGATATTACCCAACCCAAGTGATTGACCCAACAACATAAACACAAAGAAGGGAACCACGAACCATACTCAAGAAAAAAGGTGATGGACCGAACAATTATGAACTAACAAAAGAAGATCAGAAACCAGAACTAAAGAAGAATCAAAGGAAGAGAACAGATCCCTACGATTAAACAGAAATCGAACCAGATGAGAAGAGGAGAACCGAACCAAGAGGAAGGCTATTGAAGAAGACGAAGAAGAGGAAGAATGAAGAGGAGACAGGTTAAACCCAAGGGGAAACTAACACACATATATAGGGGAAAAATAGTATACTCAAGGATAGAATACTGTAAATAAACCCCAAATAATTATTTATTGATGAAACAAATATTATTGTTATAATTGAATTAACTTATATACCCATTTTAAAGACAATACGATTGTAAAGTAACGTAGTGTAGAAAAAGTACACTAACACAGTTAGAAAGGTTAGATTTAACAAAAAATAACTAACCTAATATTATTAATAATAAATATTATGCTGTAAAGAAATAGTGAGAAATAATAGGAGAAAGTATAGGGATTACCCATTAAATAACACTCAATACAAACAGTGAACCAAAGTGAAGTGCAATAGTGAAAGTGTAAGTACCCTAAAAATAGTGAAAGTGTATGTTAAGCAATAAAAATGTAATGATAAGTAAGAAAACACTTTATAAAACATTGATAAACAATCAATTATTGGGGTGATCTTGTACACATTTATATAACTGAAAATAATTAAAAATAATATTCCAAATAAATATAAAAGAAGCATGTAATGTTATTCAGGGAGAAAGCCCAGACAAAAACAGTTTGTATTAACATGGTATGGAGGAGATAGTAGAATAGAAATAAGGTTTCATTTTAAAAATTAAGACTACAATGAATAAAACACCCCATGTTGAAAGGGGAATTAACTGTCATAATTTTGCAAGAAGTGATGATGTTTATCACTCTAGGTAGTAACAAAAGAAAGGAATCTATATTAGAACTAACAATAACTAGTAACTTATAAAGAATAGTTTGGTTCAATGTTATAAAGAGGATATGGCTGAAGGGAACCTACAGTCCATAAGCCTAATTATTATATTTTAAAATATGTGTAATGAAAATGTATGTTGAATAGTAGTTAAAACACAAACAAATATGATAACTAAATGAAGCCCATCAGGCTGAATTCAAAATGTAATTTAAAAGAAATACACCAAAAAACCATCATGGCTAATCTTGGCTATGAAAAAATCTAACTGTCAGAGACACTCAAATGTAAATTGTAACAATTTCGCAAGAAACTTTACTAATCTAAGACCAGTAAATGGCCAGTAATTATATGTCAATCATTTTAAAACAGAAATGTTATTATAAAAGTTTAATTTAAGAAAGATATGTAATTTATCAAATGTCAAATATTTAGACTAAAGTTAATGTATAACAGAATATGACCTTATGAGGTATTGTTGTAAACTTTGAAAGGAAAGAAAGATAATAGTGATATCATTTATTACCCCAAAGGAACTGTAAAGGAATAAAACCATTAGGAAAATACTTAATAAATTTGAATAAAAATTCAAATCTCTTAACAATGCTTTTGAAAGAGTATTTAACCAATCCCAGGATTGCTGTTACCATAGTAACGAGCCGTTGAAGGCTAGTTTTCCGTTAAATATATGAGACTTGAAAAAACGACGCGTGGGTAAGCGGCACGCAAAATTGGAATGATTGAAATTTTAATTTAAATAGTTACGAAAAGTTTCGGAAGTTAACCAAGATGACCAAAGACAAATAGATGTCGACCTACCAAGAATTAACGATGTCCTGGAACCAAATTGAATAAATTAATTAACAAAAACCCAAGACAAGATTGAAAAAGATGTTCGAAGCTTAAAACCAGTCCAAATTTGAAGAATATCCACTACCCTAGATGGCAACACATCAGCACCATATGAACTGATAAGTATCGAATAAATTCCTTAATCCCAAAAAACCAAATTACCTTAAATATTTTCCAAATGATAAAATTTCTCACTATTGAACAAATATTATTTTCTTTCAAAGGTGTTAATGCATAATTTACTTACATAAAAACATTTTATTAATCAAAATATAACCTCGCTTAAGAGTACCATTTTGTAACAAAAATACGACACTACCGAACAATTTGTAAAAACACATTATACTTTCTAAGTACGCATAAGGTATGGTAGTGTACTTTTTTAATGTAACCAACGTTTATGTCTTATTTCATAATCCAAAGAACCCCAGATTTTAAACATATTCATATATTGTACGTAACTGTAGCCATCTCGGCAACGAAAAGTGTTGTAAAATCAATTTTGCCAACTCTGAGATATTTGTGTTTCATGTTATAAACCGGAGCTATTTATTATCAAGACATTTATAATTCATTTGTCATATTAATTAATGACCAAATTTGTATTAAAATCACAGTACCGAGTATTACTATCTTTTTATTTCATAGGACGTTGTAGAGTATATGTGTGTTAGCAAGTTTTATTCAATAACCAACTAGCGCTCATCACGAGTGGTCGAGGCGGCAACCTGTATAGCGGCGGGAACCATTCGAACGCTCCAGCTGTCCATGCTAATAACACCTATCATCTTATAATTTAACTATTTTAATTGTTTTAATAGAACAATTTGGCGCCACCCGGGATTCGCAACCCCTATGAATTAACAGGTAGGTTGTACTGGTAATATTGACAACGCTACAGACTTCAGTAGTGACGTCAATTTATGTAACGACCTGTGTGAGGCAAACACACTACATTCACACTAATACACAAAATAAACAAGTGTGACACATTTTAACAGGTACGACCACGTTTAATTGTTACATATTGACGAACCCAACGCGGGGCTGTAAACGAGGACGGTACCACTCCATTTAATTGTTACATATTGGCGACCAACAACGTGAGGCTAGAAAGAATAACTAGCGGCGGTTATGAATAGACACGGTATGGTTACGAGGCGCAAAGGGAAGGAAGCATTAAACCAAGAAGAAAACCAAGAAGAAATGGAGGAAGTTGAGTAAGTAGAAGTTGAGGAAACGACTGGAGAATTGTTGGAAGATAATCCACAGGAGGACCAAATGGAAAATCCAAACCCACTTGAACCAGAACAGGAAGCGGAGGTAATAATCGACAACCCACTTGAGAAACCAATTCAGGACGATGAGGGAGAAAAACGGGCTGGAGATCATGAAACAGCAAAGGGAGGTCCGAGCATACAAGACCTGATGAATTTCATAGCAGAACTTTCAAGGAAAGATAAGGAAGAATTAAATAAAAAATTAGAGTTAGATAAGGAAGAGAGAAGACAGGACAAGGAGAATTTGAATAAAAGATTGGAAAAACTGGACCAAAACAGTGAAGAATTGAAGAAGCAAATGAAGGAGAGCATAGAATTTCTGAATAACAAAACAGAGAGCAACCATGAAGACTTGAAGAGAAGTCAGGAGCCATTGGAAAAGAAGAGCGAAGAGCTGAAGAAACAGATCAAGAAGGATCTGGAAATAGTAAATAAAAAGATGGAAAATAATCATGATATTCTCCAACGGAAGATAGAGGAAGAAAGTGAGAAAACCAAGGAGGAATGGAAGCAACAACTGGTCGAATATCGAGAGGAGACCAGGCAAACGGTAGCGGAGACCAACGAAGCCTTGTTACAAGTCCGGGAAGAAATGAACTACAAAATCATCGATGTCGAGGAGGAAAGTAAACTGAGGGCGACCGAATTCTACCAAGTCCTTACCGAAGGATGCCAGAAGAAGAAACAGGAGGTGGTCAAGGAACTGGAGGAGAGGCACCAAGAGATGCAAAAAGATGTGAATAATCGTGTGGAGAAAGTATACACCGTCATCAATAAACTAGACGGAATGACCAGAGAAAACAGAGAGAAAATCCAGGGGATCAGTATACGGGAGAAACAGATGCAGGAAGAATTAGATGCATTAAGAGAAAAACCTTATAGTAACACACAGTTCACAACCAGCGAAAATCGAGAGATGATTAATTTCCGCAGCTACCGAAAGAACCCGATAGAATTCCTCAAGCGGGTAGAAGAGCTGATAGAGAAGAATAGAGAAACCAGGTGGTCCAGTGTAAGAAGTATGATAGACGAAATGTTCTGAGACACCCATGACAACTGGTGGACGGCCACTCGACCCGAGATTAATGACACACAAGAGTTTAAGAGACAATTCCGGGAGAAATATTGGTCCGAGTCCACACAGAATGTGGTCCGCAATGATATCAGTAATGGAAGATACGAGTCACAAGGAGGACACACTTTAACATCCTACTTTTTGGGAAAAGTATGCTTAGCCAGAAACTTGGAACCCAAGATACCCGAGGAGTCTTTGGTAATACAGCTGGGTTATCATTACGAAGAAGCAATACAGAAGGCCAGAAGGCAAGGAGAAATAAAAACAATTCAAGGAATGGTTAGTCTATTGGAGGACCTGGAGAATGATGACCAGTATCGGAAAAACAGGATCACGAACCAAAGGTACAACAAGTGGAATGAACATAATAATACGACTAATTTCAATGTACCATACAATCATCCACAAAACAATAACCGGAATAACTGGGGCCGAAACCATAATAATAATAATGAAGAACAGACATTCAATAGAAATACCCAGAACCATCCTCCGAACAATCAGCCAGGTAACAGAGGTCAACAAAACCATCATCAAGGGAACCAAGATAACGACAGAAGAGTCCCAAATAATAACCGACCAAATGATAATTACAGAGGAGCTGGACCGGAACAACGCACAAATCGTCACCCCAACGACCATAACTACTACGGCAACCGGTACAATCCCAGTTACCAGTACAACCAGGGACCCGGGGGTAATCAAAATAGAGGCGACGACAGACGTCGGGTAAACTTCGTCCGAGGGCAAAGGCAGAGTAACCACAGAAGATATAGCCCGAACTGGCGTCCTAACTGCTGTTACCAAGTATCGAATAATAATAATAATCCATCAGCAGAGAGTAGGAACAATGAACCACCTCGGAATGAAGATAACCAGAACCCAAGGGAAGAGAATGCAGAAAATGTACGACAGGTAAACAGTGTTGTGGGAGCGAGATCCGGAAGCGATAACCAGAGAAGGGACGCTCCATCCGGAAGTAACCAGGCCGAAGAAGAAAACTATGACTGGATACCTTTCAGTAATGACCCAGCGGAGAATTTTCGCATAGCATATAACAAACGAAACCCGCCGGAACTTTCGATTCCATCAAGAAGCAATGGAAATCAATCAAACACACCTCAGAGAGGAAGACAAGTCATTGATGAAGAAGAAGGAACGGCCGATCGATGGAATGCTTAATGAACCATGATCAATAAAACTTAAAATATTTATCCAGAATAAGTGTGACTATCAAACACTTGAAGGAGAAGAGGTGCAGAATAACGAAGTGTCGAACAAAAAGAAAAGGCAATAATAAAGGAAAGAAAAGGAGAAGTCAACTTACCAAAGTATTACTAACAAGGTCCCGTGTATAGCAATCTGAATAGAACAATTATGTATGTCATAATAAACCATATATCATCACAAAAGATAATGGTAATAATACTTACCACATAAGCAATATCAATACAAGAAAAATAAAGGGAGTTTATAACCAAACTTCGATAAAAAAGTTTTACGAAGAAGAATAAAACCATTGCGAAATGAAACATATTTCAAAATTCCAAAAAAGATTGTAAGAGCAGCTTACTACCTTATTTAGATGATATATGCGGAATAATAAAAAGAATTAATATAATAATAAAAAGAAAAAAAACACAAAGGAAACAGTTACACAAATTCCTTTCAATTTAAATCAATTTACAGTCTAATAAAAGATTGAGATATGAAGTATGAAGTAAAAAGTGAGATAATAAGGAATAAGTTACACACATTCCTATATAATAAAAATGTAAGAATCACAAACTTACTATTATAATTAAACAAAAAATAACTAAAAAGGAATATGCTACAAACATTCCTTTAAGGTAAGACAATTAACTTACCAAAGAATTATCAAAAATGATATTTAATACAGAACAAGATAAACCAAAAAATAAAATCAAGCTCAAATTACTGAGATAAATACATGAAATTACACTGAATCAAAAGTATTCTAAAAAAAAAAATAAAAATAAAATTTTAACTGGTACAAGGAGAGAGAGAGATTATGTATAAAACAAATATACAGATACAGCTAAAGCAGAATCTTGCTGAATGACTAAGAAAAGAATAAAAAATGTCTAAGACAATTAAAATGATCCCAACGAGCATTGAAAACAAAATAATGAAAAATAATTATATGATGAAATTAACATATGAATAAATATAAAAACAATCAAGTGTATGAGTAGATGATATATATAGTTAAGGTATAGCGGAAGGAAGAATGAGTAAAAAGCCAAAGTGATCTAAAAACAAACCACAAGGTGGACAATCCCAAAGTATATTATTATATTATATTTTATTATTATTATTATTAAATCACAAGTTGACAAAAAAGGTATTTAAGATTGACTGTTGAAAAGTCCAGCAATCCAAATAAACTGAGCAGAGATGATGTGCCTCTGGTCTCAGAAAAATGAGTAGTAATGGGAGAAACCAGCTACTATAAAAGTTAGAAAAAAAAAACTGTGTATGAGGGAAAATGCACCAATGGAAATAAATAAAAACAGATCCAAATAAAATGGAGGGAATTAAGTAAGAAGAGAAACGAAGAATGGAGAAACAAACAAGAAAGAAAAGGAAAAAGGTTATCTATAACTGATAATTTCATAAAAAACTATGCTAGTGTTTTATTAAAATGATCAATTTTAGAGGAGAGGCATTATGTTACGACACAAATAAGCCAAATCCCGTACCAGTGATAACAAAGATAATCCTTAATATAAAAATACTTCATATAAAATAAAATGTTTAAAAAATGTATAAAATGTAAATATTATGACACGACGAACGACGATATTACCCAACCCAAGTGATTGACCCAACAACATAAACACAAAGAAGGGAACCACGAACCATACTCAAGAAAAAAGGTGATGGACCAAACAATTATGAACTAACAAAAGAAGATCAGAAACCAGAACTAAAGAAGAATCAAAGGAAGAGAACAGATCCCTACGATTAAACAGAAATCGAACCAGATGAGAAGAGGAGAACCGAACCAAGAGGAAGACTATTGAAGAAGACGAAGAAGAGGAAGAATGAAGAGGAGACAGGTTAAACCCAAGGGGAAACTAACACACATATATAGGGGAAAAATAGTATACTCAAGGATAGAATACTGTAAATAAACCCCAAATAATTATTTATTGATGAAACAAATATTATTGTTATAATTGAATTAACTTATATACCCATTTTAAAGACAATACGATTGTAAAGTAACGTAGTGTAGAAAAAGTACACTAACACAGTTAGAAAGGTTAGATTTAACAAAAAATAACTAACCTAATATTATTAATAATAAATATTATGCTGTAAAGAAATAGTGAGAAATAATAGGAGAAAGTATAGGGATTACCCATTAAATAACACTCAATACAAACAGTGAACCAAAGTGAAGTGCAATAGTGAAAGTGTAAGTACCCTAAAAATAGTGAAAGTGTATGTTAAGCAATAAAAATGTAATGATAAGTAAGAAAACACTTTATAAAACATTGATAAACAATCAATGATTGGAGTGATCTTGTACACATTTATATAACTGAAAATAATTAAAAATAATATTCCAAATAAATATAAAAGAAGCATGTAATGTTATTCAGGGAGAAAGCCCAGACAAAAACAGTTTGTATTAACATGGTATGGAGGAGATAGTAGAATAGAAATAAGGTTTCATTTTTAAAATTAAGACTACAATGAATAAAACACCCCATGTTGAAAGGGGAATTAACTGTCATAATTTTGCAAGAAGTGATGATGTTTATCACTCTAGGTAGTAACAAAAGAAAGGAATCTATATTAGAACTAACAATAACTAGTAACTTATAAAGTGTAGTGTAGTGTAGGGAATATAGTGTAGTGTAGGGAACCTACAGTCCATAAGCCTAATTATTATATTTTAAAATATGTGTAATGAAAATGTATGTTGAATAGTAGTTAAAACACAAACAAATATGATAACTAAATGAAGCCCATCAGGCTGAATTCAAAATGTAATTTAAAAGAAATACACCAAAAAACCATCATGGCTAATCTTGGCTATGAAAAAATCTAACTGTCAGAGACACTCAAATGTAAATTGTAACAATTTCGCAAGAAACTTTACTAATCTAAGACCAGTAAATGGCCAGTAATTATATGTCAATCATTTTAAAACAGAAATGTTATTATAAAAGTTTAATTTAAGAAAGATATGTAATTTATCAAATGTCAAATATTTAGACTAAAGTTAATGTATAACAGAATATGACCTTATGAGGTATTGTTGTAAACTTTGAAAGGAAAGAAAGATAATAGTGATATCATTTATTACCCCAAAGGAACTGTAAAGGAATAAAACCATTAGGAAAATACTTAATAAATTTGAATAAAAATTCAAATCTCTTAACAATGCTTTTGAAAGAGTATTTAACCAATCCCAGGATTGCTGTTACCATAGTAACGAGCCGTTGAAGGCTAGTTTTCCGTTAAATATATGAGACTTGAAAAAACGACGCGTGGGTAAGCGGCACGCAAAATTGGAATGATTGAAATTTTAATTTAAATAGTTACGAAAAGTTTCGGAAGTTAACCAAGATGACCAAAGACAAATAGATGTCGACCTACCAAGAATTAACGATGTCCTGGAACCAAATTGAATAAATTAATTAACAAAAACCCAAGACAAGATTGAAAAAGATGTTCGAAGCTTAAAACCAGTCCAAATTTGAAGAATATCCACTACCCTAGATGGCAACACATCAGCACCATATGAACTGATAAGTATCGAATAAATTCCTTAATCCCAAAAAACCAAATTACCTTAAATATTTTCCAAATGATAAAATTTCTCACTATTGAACAAATATTATTTTCTTTCAAAGGTGTTAATGCATAATTTACTTACATAAAAACATTTTATTAATCAAAATATAACCTCGCTTAAGAGTACCATTTTGTAACAAAAATACGACACTACCGAACAATTTGTAAAAACACATTATACTTTCTAAGTACGTATAAGGTATGGTAGTGTACTTTTTTAATGTAACCAACGTTTGTCTTATTTCATAATCCAAAGAACCCCAGATTTTAAACATATTCATATATTGTACGTAACTGTAGCCATCTCGGCAACGAAAAGTGTTGTAAAATCAATTTTGCCAACTCTGAGATATTTGTGTTTCATGTTATAAACCGGAGCTATTTATTATCAAGACATTTATAATTCATTTGTCATATTAATTAATGACCAAATTTGTATTAAAATCACAGTACCGAGTATTACTATCTTTTTATTTCATAGGACGTTGTAGAGTATATGTGTGTTAGCAAGTTTTATTCAATAACCAACTAGCGCTCATCACAAGTGGTCGAGGCGGCAACCTGTATAGCGGTGGGAACCATTCCAACGCTCCAGCTGTCCATGCTAATAACACGTATCATCTTATAATTTAACTATTTTAATTGTTTTAATAGAACAATTTGGCGCCACCCGGGATTCGCAACCCCTATGAATTAACAGGTAGGTTGTACTGGTAATATTGACAACGCTACAGACTTCAGTAGTGACGTCGATTTATGTAACGACCTGTGTGAGGCAAACACACTACATTCACACTAATACACAAAATAAACAAGTGTGACACATTTTAACAGGTACGACCACGTTTAATCGTTACAAAAGTTGATTGATATATTTTAATTTGTTTATTATTACTGGCGCCCTGAGATACAATAAAGAGTTGGTTCACTGGAGTAAGTGTTATAGTCTATTGAGTAGAAATATTAATATTATCAGTGATTAAAGTAGTTTGTAAACCTTCTTACATGCTCATAGACCAACATAATATGCAAATCAACAATTTAACACTTTCGTACAGGCCTATCAAGTAGTGTATAACATTCTGTCGCCCGGAACATGGGACAATTGAGTCATTATTAAACAAATTATAGATTAAGACTAAGTAGAAGTTAAGATTAGAAATAGTATCAAACATAGTATATGATTACGTGAAGTAGGAGTACGAGAGACAAAGACACGCAAAACAATATTCACAACCTGTACAACAACATGAGCACAAATACAGATACCAAAAGCAACGAGATGGAATTTGAAATAAATAATCAGTTAGGCAATCCAGACACGCTCGCAGACATTTCAGAGGAGAATCAAGCGTCAGGGACGCGGGGACAAAACGGACAGAACGATGAAAACGCAGAGACACAACAATTTACACCAACAATAGTAGCAGAAATTCGAGAAAGACCGATATGTCAAACACCACTAGAGAAAGACAAAAACACTGATATATACACAATACTACAACAATTACTAGAACAGTTGTCACAACACATACGACGAATGGAGGAACGATAAAAAAAAATAGAAAACAGATACAAAAACAATCGGAACAAACAAAAGAACAGCTCTCTCAACAAATACAAGAAGAATCGAGAAATACAAAAGAACAACTTTCACAGCAAACACAACAAATACAAGAATTATCACAACAGTCGAGAAAAACAGAAAAACAACTGTCACATCAAAAAGAACAAATACAAAGACAATCAGAACAGCTGGCACAAACAAAAGCACAGATAGCACAACAAATTGCTGAACATGCGAAAAGAACAGACGAATGGTTAGAACAACATGAATTAAAATTAGAACAAGCGTTACAACAAATGAAAAAACAAATCCAGAAACAACACATAGAAATAAGAAACAAAGTCGCCATACAAATGGAACAAGAGAGAACAAACAACAAACAACTGTTCCAAGACTGCCAAGTAGAGACTAACAACAAAATCCAAGACAACACCGATAAGATTACTTAGCTTAGTATTAATACTAAACAGCAGATCATAGAGTTGGACAAACGGCATAGCAACAACATTCAAATCATGAGCGAAAAAATCAATGTAAACAACAAAAGATGCGAAGACAATACGGCAGCAATCAAAGAGTTACGAGCCGAAAAGCTGGAAGAAATGAAGAAAGTGAACAAAAATATAAATGTAATTGACTGTAGTCGGAAGAAACTGACCTGCAAATAAGACAGATACAACGAGAAGTTAGGAATAAATAAGCCTCAATTAACAACCAGTCGTGCAACCATAACATTACTCAAGAACAAGTCAAAGAAATCAAGAAACAACTTAAAAACATACAGAAATATAAATTAGCCGACACCAAACTGAAAAAGATTATCGAGTCAATTCAATCAAATGAACAGCATAAACTTGCCAGGAAATACACTTGGCATAATGGAAAGCTGTACCGTAAAGATAAGGGTGTATGGAAGCTAATGTTGACGGAGGAGTTGTGCCACAGCATGATCACGGAGCTACACGAGGCATACAGTCACGTGGGGAACCGGAGGACATATCAGCTGTTTAAGGAAAATTTAACCGGGGATTCCATAAATAAAATCACAAAAGCAGTTACGAAAACCTGTATCACATGCCAAAAAAGTATGGATCATTTTAAAAGGATTTTAGGAAAGACGCGACCGGTCATACCGAAGAAGAAAGGCGAACTGATCAGCATCGACTATTATGGACCGCTGCCGATTTCCACAGGGAAAGTAAGGTATATCTTAACTGTAATCGACAATTTTACTAAGTATGTCAAATTATATAAACTGAGGCAAGCCACAACGACTGCCACAATAAAGAGAATTCAATTATATTGTGAGGAGATAGGAAAACCAGTACTGATAACGGTACACAGTTCACCAGCAATAGATGGTCTACCGCATTGACAGACATGGGTATTAAGGCAAAATATACCGCAATCGGAAATCCAAATACAAATCTGGCAGAGAGAATAAACAGGCAATTAGGTAATATGTTCAGGGCAATGACCTCCGATAAGCACACCAAATGGGCGCAGTTTCTTAAACTCACTGAGGCGTGCATAAACCAGACCTATCAGGAGACAATTGAGACCACCCCTTTTGAAGCGCAGTGGGGGAAGAAACCAGAGCGGGACTGGATAAAATATATTGACAAAGATATGATACCTCCAGACCAACCCATCAACTGTCACAACATCTACCTACGAATTAAGGAAAAGGGAGATAAGAGGACAGATAAACTCAACACTACTCACCACCTTACTAGATTTCACATAGGAGACCAGGTCTTGTTAAGGGCGTACCCGATGTCGGATTTAAATAAAAAAGTAATAGGAGAATTTTGTAACCTATTCGAGGGTCCATATAAGGTGACTAAAGAAATCGGAACAGCGACCTACCAGTTGGAAGATCCACAAAGACCAGGATATATCCGCGGGAACTTCAATGTACGACAACTAAAGCCTTATTATGAGAAAGAAACCCAAAATTCACACACACATACAGGAACATCACATGCAAATTAAGAAACAAAGTGTAATAACACACAACCGAATATTGATGTAGTAATCGTAAGTTATCAAAAAAATGTAAAGGTGTTCAATGTAATCAAAGCATAATGAAGTTTAGTCATGTAAGAAGTCACAAATGTTTAGAAAAATAAGAGTAAAAAAAAAATTTTTTTAAAAATTGCTTTATGTAAACAGTTGTTATTGAGAAGGAAAGTGGACCAGCCCCATTTGGGAGTAGTTTGGCAAGTTAGGTAGAGAGGATGGGAAGTGTATGTTAGTAAACAAACCATAACAGGCTATCGACCCTTGTGTGTAGTAGTAGGTAGTAACCGAGTAATATTGTACTAGTGTACTCACCAATTTAGACTAAGTAATATAAAGCAAGTAATTAACTTGAATATATTGTCAATTTTAAATATAAGGAATGAACTTGTAATTATATCAGTTTATTAGAATACATATAAGCAAGGAACTTGTAATTATAAGAGCTTTAGGGACGCTTCAATAGAACTAGTTTCCAATTCAACAGAACTAGTTTCCAATTTTGATAAAATTGTAAGGCTAATTCTATGGGTGGACAATGTAACGCAAAAACTGAGCAATCGCAAATTTTACGAAATCAAACTATGCTGAACGCAAAGAAATGTGTATGTTTTAGAAAGCGGGGAGGTAGTGAAACGCCTGTACCGTTAGGCGGCGTTACATGAAAGAAATTAACTTGTAAAAAGCTGTAGAGTATAACGGTAGGTTAGCAACGCCGGCCTTAGGGCTGACGTCTATAAGGAAGGTAATATTAGGCTGTCACGTTTTGGGACATAACTATCATAAAATGTACTATTCGCTAGGATATTAGGGGTGTTTTCCAATTTTGTAAACTTTAAGTGCATGTAACAATAGATACCGTTATGTTCGAGAGAGCGATGTAAGAGTGAGAGAGATAGTGACGCTAGTTTTTTAAGCACGTGAGACGCGAAAAACGTTCGGCAAATCAGAGGAAGCGTCATGTGTTGCGCGGGAGGTTTTCGCTAAGGAGATTGGGCGATTTTGTACTTAGCGCTAGTCTAAACCTATGGGATTGTTTTTCTATCGAGACTTGGTAAGGGAAATTCAAAGCTAGTATAAAAATATAATTTGGAGAGAAATCAGGCAGTCTTCTTTATATCGGCGAAACTACACTGAAGAGACTCGCGTGCGCTGTTTTGCGTTAACTATATAGATATAAATTTTATTAGTAATTTAAAGAATAAAGTAAATTCGCAGCAGTAAACAGAAGTACGGGAACGCGATAATTGCTAACGCTAAATTTATAAAGTTTAATATACAGTAATAAGTTAATGAGTGAATGTTCGGAGTAGTAACGAACAACGAGAAGTAAATACTACATATAAATGTTCATCAATACGATATGTTGTGGTGAAATCACTGAAGAAAGCGAATTAGTTCGGGTTAAATTCATGACGGTATGAAATAATCGAGACGCACGTGACGCGAACTGTGTTAGATGCACTTATGCTAGTGTCACACTTACCGTTTTCGACGCTGCGTTCGGAACGGTAGCCCTTCTGTGTTGAAAACGTAGATATGTGGGGGCGTCACATTTACCGTTTGCGTAAGCTCAGTTGTCAAGATGGGTGCAAGTAAACAAGACCTGTTGCTCGTTTTGGCTGTGAATTCTTATTTGAAAAAGAAGAAAAAGAGAAGATTTGGTGTACATCCAATAAATACAGTGCGATTGAAGTACGGTCAGTTTCATACGTCAGTGAGTTCATCGAGAGAGGATGATAAAAAATTGTTTTCTTACTTTTGCATGAGCACTAAGTCCTTTGATGAACTGCTGTCTTTTGTTCAAGGAGAAATTTCAAAGAAAAATACAAGGTTTTGTCTGAGTATACCAGCTGAGGAAAGACTAGCTGTCACGTTAAGGTAAGCAGACATACACTTAGCAATATAAGACACAAGACATTAATATTTTTGAACACTCTGGGAAAAAACTAACACAACTTTTTTTAATAAACTATTTAATTTTGAATTACAAAAGGCAACTAATTTTCAGTAGAGATAAAAAAGTACAACATAATAGTTATAAGTGAAATGAGTATGTACTAATAATAATGAAATTATATAAAAAAAGATGTCATAAAAGTGGTAATAGTTTAATGTATGTAATCACGTGAATCACTCATATTCATAGACTGACCAATTACACTGAAGACATCTGACGTCGTAGATTCTGAGGGCGAAGGAGATAATACTGAAGATAGTGGAGCTGCTGCTGCTAATTCATGGTCTGGTTGAATGTTATTCTTAACGCTATTGGTACTGCTGATGTTGGTTAAAGTTTGGAACTGTGGAGTGTTATTGTACTGAAAGCCAGATTGAAATTGTTGCTGGTTTGGTATACAGTATTGCATGTTTTGAGGTAGAAACTGATTTGGAAAAGGCGCTTGGAAAGAGTTTGGTTGGCTTGTATTATACACAGCTTGTTGCATAATCTCAGTTATTTTTAATCTAGCCCACATCTTTTTATCCATAGTTAGTTTTTTCATAACTGGCAAGAATGATAGAAGAAATTGCTTATCTCCCTCGTCATCATCGGATGGTGTCTGTTGTTCATTGGAAATATATTTCAAAACAGCAGATTCAAATGTAGACAATTTAGGTTTTTTTGGCCTGTAAGAAGTTTCGGCCTTTGACGACTTTTGTGCTGAAGACGGCCCTGGATGTTAGATGTCCTCGTTTTCACTGCGATGCGGTGAATCGGGGAAGTTTGTGATTGTTCTGAAAAGAACAGACTTTATGAAGTGTTTATCTATATTAACTAACAATGTATTTATGTCTATGTATGCTTGTGTGTACTCCTGTAAGTATGTCCATTTAAACTGTGTAGTATGTAATGGGTCGAATTAGAAGGTTTTTTTATTTTTTATTAATTTCGGTTTTCATCTTGTAAAATATTTCAAATTATTTAATATGGGTGTCCAGTCCTTGTTTGAATCTAACTCGCAGCCTAAACAATAAAAGCATTACACACAGTGTTGAAATATTCATAAAGGAATGTCATGTTGTCAACTGTATCACGATTCTAAGAATTTTGCGTCTGTGTGATGTCCACTCACAAATGCACCAACACCAATATCTGCGGAGCAAATAACTTTACATAAACGGAAGTAAAGGCAGTGAAAATATCGTCGACAGACAGTACACTTAAATCCTGTGCGCCAGGTAAAGCCACTAAAAAACTTCATCAGCAAATGCTGTGAACGGCGATGAAATTCGTTAGCAGGCAAGGCAGTGCTGCCTGACCACATGTAACATCGTCACAAAAAGTTCAGCCCAGTCGACTACCAATACAGACCGCGCGCGGCCATCTAAACTTTCTGCCCGGGAAAATTTTCATTTTATTAAGTCGGCCGACTAACCAAGTTGGTATCAGAGTTTATAAAACAATTCAACAGTTGAGAGTAATATGTAACGATGTAAGAATCAAGTGAGTGTGTAGAAAACAAAAAGTGAACTATCAAACGTTTGGACATAGTGCGAGAACGTTACAGGACGCGCCATGAGGTCGGCGGGGACGCTACTGCAACAAGTTACAGTATACCATTCAAATATTTTCTTATAAAGGCCTAACTTAAGTAAATGTGGGGGTTTTAAAAAATTGTCTGAATGCGAGAGTGTGGCAAGCTGGGTTCACCTTGATTAATAAAATATACATTAGAATAAGAAAATGTTTAAATAAATGTGCCGGTTTTATCTGTTGAAAAAAGAGAGAAAAGTTGAGTTAGTTGAAATTTTATTTAAAATGAAGTAATGATATAATAAATTTTTTTATTACATCAAACAAATGAGTGTGGCGTGCGTTTGTTGTGCAACCCTATAATAGTACTTGTATTTTGACGTTTGTGTTGCGGACTCTGGCAGAAGACTAAACAAGGTAGGTGGAAGATCAAATAATTCTATGTAATTCTATTAGTATTAAAATGTAATTAACTTCACATTTGGCGCCCGAACAGGGACTTGAATTTGAATAATTAAAATTCCACACCTACGATAAATGCAAGTTCGATTTGAGGGTTGAGTAACAATACGTAAAAAATTACGCAGCACATACAAACTAGAACATCAATGTTTAGAGTTTAAGAGTTAAGTGGTAGATGGTTTTATGTAAGTAAATCTAGATTAAAAAATTTAGAAAAATGGCAGGAAAGAATGAGAGCAATATACATGAAACGACTAGTGTCGAAAACTATAATGAATCAAATAGCATGAGCGATTTTGAAATCCACTCGACTCCAAACGTGAGTCAGGAAAATAAAACAAAAAACAATGCAAATGAAACAAAGAGTGCAGACGATTCGGGGATACAAATAACCCCAAAATCGAGTAGGGAAAGTGAAATGAATAATGAAGTCAGCTTCACTGACAAAAATGTAGCAGCACAATTTACTCCAACGACAACACGAGTCAAAGAGTTGTCGATGGACGATATATTTACTTTAATGAAAACAATGTCTGAGAGTTTGAGTAGTGATATCAATAAAATGAATAGCAGTATCAATGTAAAATTCGATGTTCAAAAGAATAGTTTTGATAGCAAATTTGATGAACAGAAAAACGAGATGCAAGAATTTAAAAGTAGTGTAAAAGAACAGAATATTCAGTTTCAACAGAGTATTAGCGTAAAATTTGATGAACTTAAAACTGATATTAATAAAGTACAAATCAACTGTGAGAGTAACTTTAACAAATTGAAATATGAATTAAATGAAACGTTGAGTCACTCATTAAATAGTATGAATAATAGAATTGACGAAGTAGAGAGTAATATGATAGAAAAAACCAATAACCAAATACAGAAGGTAACCGAAAATTTGGAACGTAAAATAGATGAATGTAATGTTAGTAGTGAGTACAAGTTGAGGTGTGTAGTTGATAAGATTGAAACATATGAAATTAGCACTAAGGTCAAAATCAGTGAAATAGAAAGTAATTGCAAAACAGAGATACAAGCTATACAAAATACAGTGAATACTATAGATAAGCGTCATGTACAAATTGAGAGTTTAAATAACAATATATTTGCATCAATTGAGCAGAGTATAGTTAATGTTAAAGATGAATTGAATTTAGCTATACATGAAAAACTTAATAGCGTTACTGAACAAATAGTCATTACTAAAGATGTGAATAGCGATTTTGAGTTGGAGTTGTTTAGTTGTGAAAACAGGGGGGTACACCCTATGCAGTTTTTAAATAGAGTCAAAGAATTTAATCAGTTTTGTAGAAGTAGCTGGCAAGTACAATTGTTAAAAATAGTGAAGTGTTTTAGAGGGAATTCCGCGGTATGGGCGGAGGTACATAAAGTAGACTGGGTAAATTATCAGTGTTTTGAGACGGCTTTTAGAGAGAAATATTGGTCGGAGGAGGAACAAGAAATATTGCGGAGTAAAATTATGGGACCAGGTAATTTTGGGACCCAAGGGAGCAACGTAACTATGTATGTAATGCGATTATACAATGAGGCCAAATATTTAGAGCCACCGTTACCGTTTCGATCGTTCGTCCGTCATATAAGTAAGCATTTGCCCAGAGAAATACAGATTACGCTAATGACGCGTGAAATTCTAGAGATTATGGAACTAGAAAAAATATTGGATATTTTTCAGAATATACGGGAACGTGACATGAGTAGGCGAATAAACGCACCAATAACACATATGAATGGTAGTCATAATCAACCCAGGGGAATACCCAACTTTCACCGAGGGGCACGTGGGGGAAATAATGATAATCGAGGCGAGGGTTGGCGATGTGCCAATTGTAATGTTGAAAACTATGCTATAAGAACAACCTGTTTTAGATGTCATAAACCGAGAGAATGTCAACGCAGTGAGAGAACGTACCAGCAACAAAGTCAACCGCAGAGAGGAGGCGAGAACGCAAGAGGAGTACTGAGGGGAAATGGAAGTGGAAACAGAGGCAGAGGTGGATACAGCCAGGCAGTAGCAGGTCCATCCACGGGAAACTAGAGGAGACAATGGAGAACCGGGCCCATCCATTGTCGGAGGAGAACCCGAGGGTCCAAGAGGAGCATAACTACCGCAGCAACATAATTATCAGAGACATGGCGGAGGAGTTACTGGAGGAGGACGCTGCACAAATGACGGAAACCAAAACCGGACTGACGGAGGTAGTCATAACCATAGAAGGTAAGGATTACAAAACATTGATTGATACGGGTAGCGAGATATCAGTAGTTTCAGAGAATGTGCTGGGTGAATTACAAAGGGTAAATAAGAATATTCCATCGTTACCAGTAGCGGGGGTAACAGTAGTGGGGGTGGCGGGAGTACGAAGTAAACGAGTCACTAAACAAGTTCAATTAAACATATATATTAATGGAATAGAATTTGAGAATACTTTTCTAGTAGTTAAGGGTTTGAATTTAGACATAATTCTGGGGAATGATTTTTTGAAGAGAAATAAAGCAGTAATTGATTTTAATCAGAGAATAGTAGAATTTAATAAGGGGCATGAACCAATCAGGGTAGATTTTCAGAGGGTGTTAGATACGGCTAGAGTTATGGGTGTAAAGATGATACCAGACCGAGTAGGCGAGGGAATTATAGAAACAAGAGTGAATGTGTGTCAAGAGAGTGAGAGCATGGAGAATGATGAGAGAGTATGGGAAAATAGGGCAGAGATATTTTTTAATGAGGGTGGAGTTGTAGGGAGTCCCCAACGACAGGAGTTGTGGGCGGTTATTGAACGTTTTAAAGATGTATTTGCTGAGTTGCCTGGGAAAGCCAGGGACTATGTATGCGAGCTGAAGATTCGAGAGCACTCACCCTACATGCAGAGAAGTTATCCAGTGCCATTTTCAAAGAGGAGAGCCGTTCAAGAAGAATTGGACCGCATGATGGAAGGGGACATCATCGAGAGATCTATATCGCCTTACTCGAATCCATTGGTAGTGGTCATCAAAAAGGATGGAAAGGTAAGATTGTGCTTAGACGCTCGAAAAATTAATCAGATCGTAATACCTGACCGGGAATCACCGGAAGCCATGAACGAAATTTTTCAAAAGTTTATTGGGGTCAGATATATGACATCCTTAGATTTAACAGCGGGCTACTGGCAAGTTCCACTAGCGCCAGAAAGCCGTAAGTTTACTGCGTTCCTTTTCAATGGGAAAAACTATCAATTTAAACGCTTGCCATTTGGGCTTAACACTAGTGTCGCAAGTTTTATTAAGTGTTTAGACATGATATTACAACCAAAAGATTTAGATTTTTTGACTGTATATGTTGATGACATACTAATAGCATCAAGAACATTCTCTGAACATGTAAAACACATAGAGTACGTTTTAAATAAATTACGACAAGGGGGATTAACTGTTAATTGGGATAAGTCAAAATTTTTAAAAACCAAAATACATTTTTTGGGTTTCATTATAACTCCTGAAGGAATTTTAGCAAACCCAAACAAAGTAGAAGCTATCATACGTTTTCCAGAACCGAAAAATATTAAACAGTTGCAGAGTTTTCTAGGATTATGTAATTTTTATAGAAAATTTCAGAGAAATTATGCACATATTACCTCTAAATTAAGTGTTGTTTTACAAAAGAATAAACAATGGAAATGGGGAGAGGAGGAGAGAACTATTTTCAATGAAATCAAAGAGAAATTTATAGACACAATAATGATGAATCACCCCGATTTTCAGAGAAAGTTTTATTTACAGACGGATGCCAGCAACATAGCCCTCGGCGCAGAGCTTTACCAGGAGGGGGAGGATCAGGAGCACAGGACCATCGCTTTCGCCAGCAGAACCTTATTGGCAGCAGAAAAAAATTACACTACTACCGAAAGCGAATTGCTGAGCATCGTCTTTGCTGTGAAGAAATTCCGCACTTACCTGCTAGGAAACGAAACCGTCATCAGGACCGATCATAAGGCCTTATCATTCCTAAATACATGTAAGCTGACGCATAGCAGATTAACCAGGTGGGTACTAGCTTTACAAGAGTACAACTTTTCTTGGGAGTATATTAAGGGGTCAGATAATAAAGTACCGGACAGTTTGTCCAGGGTAGACACTATAGATAATAAGACAGGTAGAGATCTGAAAGAAATAGAAATTTTTCGATTAACTAGGGAAGATAGAATTTTTGGGGAGGAATTAAGGGAAATTAAAGATAGACAAAGATCAGAAAATAAATTGGGTAAGATAATAACTAGTTTAGAAGCAGATATTGATGGTTCAGAGTATAATACACATTTCCAGATACATAAGGGAATCCTGTTTAAGAAAGTAGAAGGGGGTGAACGGGATTGGAGGTTAATGATACCCGATGAATTAGTAGATAGAATTATTTGGGATTGCCACCTAAGATATGGTCATTTTGGGGCGAAAAAATGTGCAAATATACTAAAAGAATCTTGTGTTTTTTAAAAATATGGAGAAGAGAGTTAGAAGAGTATTAAGAGTTTGCGATCTGTGTCAAAAGTCTAAAGTAGTAAATTACAGGGTTGAAGGTGAAATGAAGTATATTAAAGTAGAAAGACCTTTCGATTTAGTTGCAGTAGATTTGTATGGGCCATTGCCTAAAGGTAGGGGAGGTGTGATATATATTTTTGTTGTTCTGGATACTTTTACCAAGTTTGTTAGGTTATACAGTGTAAAGAGAGCTACTAGCAAAGTACTCAGCGAGAAGATCACCAAGGACTACATGATCAACGTAGGGAAGCCGAAGGTAATTTTATCTGATCATGGACCGCAGTTCATCAGCGGCAAGTGGAGACAGACTCTTGGCTGGGAAGGCATCATACCCAAACACACGGCAGTTTACCATCCACAGTCGAACCAGGCAGAGCGGGTGATGCGAGAAATCGGCAGAATATTCAGGGCGTATTGTCACTCCAAACATACAGAGTGGCCGTTGTATGTGAAGAAGGTGGAGGATTGGTTAAACAGCACAACCCACGATTCTACAGGATTTACACCGTACGAACTAATCAAGGGAAGCCGTCCACCCAGAATATTGGAACAACTTTTTGAATATCCACCGGAAGAAAGAGTCTTGGACAAAGATGTAAAAATACGACTTGCCAACGAGAGTCTGCTCACCAAGGGAGAGAAGAGAAAACAAAAGCATGATGGCAAAGGTAAGTGGGTCAAATATGAGATAGGGCAGTTAGTATTAGTGAGAAGACACGATTTATCAAGGGCACAAGATAAAGAGATCAAAAAATTCTTTTTGTTGTATGAAGGACCGTATGAAGTTGTTGACATTAAAATGGATAATGCTTATGTTTTACGAAACCAAACGACGGGGGAAATAGTGGGTACCCATAATGCCACCAATTTAAAAAAGTATTGGTCAAAATGAGATAATAATAAACAAAATAATACATTCAATCTTGTAATTAAATATAACCTAAACTATGAAATTAGGAATTTAATATTAAACAGTAAGTGGTAGCGGATAGATGCTCCCCACTTGTCCCAGTGGGGTTCGTCTATTTCAGGGACGCGCCCCTGCCCACGCGAGCCTTGGTTTTCTCCATTTACCCTTATTTCTGGAGGAAGCTTTGTCCTTACCTTTAGTCCTAGTTCTTGACCTCTTAAGGATCCTTACCCTTTTTATCTTCCCGATTTCCTTAACCATCCCCTTAGAGAAAACAGAAACAATAGTCACATAAATTGGCACACCTTTTGGAACCATTTGATTGCCTTAATGCTAAATAATACATTAGGGTAATCCTCAAAATTAAATAAACTGGCGTTATTTATGAATTGTAAACTCATCCCTTAATTAGGTAGGTAGTGAAGAAGTTTTGTGGCTGAGTAGACAAACTAAATAATAAATTTTGTATAGTTTAATAGAATTGTTGTATATCGGGATGGGGCTGTAGATTAGTGGTTGTGGTTTGTTTATTATTTTGGAAAAAGGAGGCAGGTATAGAATTCAGTACCGCAAGAAGGGTAGTTATTCACTGTCATAGTAGCGGGGTTCTGTTCGTCTTCAATCGCATCCCGATATACAATTATTCTGTACATGTAACATATAACCTATTTACAGGTAATTAAGGAAAAAATAATTTTGGAAAATATTTCACCGTAAAAGTTATATAACCAAAAGGTTTAATTATTATTTTGTGGTACCTGCTATGTTAGGTTATGAGTAGGGGACAATGGTGTTAAGAATGTGATTGTGGAGGAATGTAAAGAGAGATTTGAAACAAATGATGTAATGTTTGTAAAATTTATTGAAATATTAAGAAAAACTGAAACATTTAATCACGCAGAATCATTTTGAAAATTGTAATCAAAGTAATGGAAATTGTTTTGAATGTACTAAGAGATGAAATTGAATTGTAGCCGCCCCTGGAGTAACTTAATATTGTAAATGTTAGTGCTGTGTTTAAATTCATTTTGATTCAAATTAAAATTGCAATTTTATATATTTTATACATTAACTTCATACAGCTGTAATTAAAGTTAAACTGTTTTGAGTGGAGATTGTTAAAGAATTTTCAAGTTAAATAAATAAGTTAAAATGGCTAATTACATTAATGAAGCAAAAGTAACTTTGATCTGAAGTGGCACCAGCTGATAGATATGTTAACAAAAAGATTTATAGAAAGGAAAATTTTGCAGGAAGTATATATGTCAGTATATGATGTAACCAGAATGTTTAGACTATGTGAGTATTGAGACAGAGTGTTTATAACACGTCCTGCACACAAGTGCTTATGTAAACAGGTTGTATGTTGTGACTAATGCCTACAGTCATGCTTGGTGACAATAACAAAAAAATGTTGTAGTCTGCTGAATCAGTATCTTGAGTAAAATCTTATTGTGACATAAAAGAACTGAAGTTAATTTTTTTCAGATAAAATAATAATGAGGTAATTACTGTAACTTAGAGTTTGAGAAATTAAATCAAATTAAATTAATTTGGTAATTAAATTAATTGGAAAGATGATTTTAATAACAAATTTAAATTTATTCTGATTCAAACTTCAAATGTAATTGTAAAACAAATGAAATATGTACTTTACTTAAATGGGAAATTGAAGGAAATTCTGTGTAAATGCTGTCAAAAATGTTTGGGAAACTCAGAGATGTATATTACTGTCCAAGTAACTTGTATCAATGCCAATCTATATTTTATGTTTTAACTGTAGATTCCCCACCTAAGTGCGGTCATGACCTCACCGGATCATAACCGTGAAAGTAGTTAATTGTGGCAAATCATAAATTTTACTTGATATAACCGGATTGTGGTTTGTTTTATTTTGTTAACCCGGTGGTTTGTTAGATTTAGTAGGGGGGTTATTTTCTGGGGAATCTACCAACTTTTGGAACAGGGCTATTTTCACCCAGATAGGGGTGATAGTCCATTAGGGGTGTACAAATAAAAATAGTAGGTAATACCGAATTTTATTATAACGCCGAAGCAAGGATGGGGGTGGAATAAAAGAAAAAAATGTCCACCCCTTTCCGCAGCAGTCCTTGTGAAAGCAACTAGACGCTACAGTCTAGGGGGGGTAATAGTGAGTGTGGACGGGCGGTGACATAGTTACAGGTCACGAGGGAGATGTGGTTTACGGCGAGGATGAGGCTGAAAAAGGCCAAGAAGCCTCGCGCAGAACACATTAATATGTAACGGGTATCGGGGGTTAAGGGATTAAAAAAAAATCTATATATTTGTATATACTTTTGTGCCTGCCATTAAATTGATGTTTTGCATTTTTTGTTGTATTATTGTCTATGAGTATTAATAGTGTTATTGAATTATATTGTTTAGGATATATGTATAATCAAATGTTAGGATAGGGCAGTCCATGTTTTAATTAAATACTCAATTTATTTGTTTCTTTTTCAGTAATAATAAAGAGATTTAATCTATTCAGATAAGAGATTTGTTTTGTTTTGATACAATCTGATTTTGACTTAAATTTTAAATGATGAGTTTGGGGTAGAAAACATTATAGGGGTATGTATGCGCCCAGTATTTGCCAAAGGCGACCCAGTTTGCATGTAAGGGGGAACATATCGGTTGAGGATCTGGCATGATATAAGCCAGGGATTTGGATTTTTGGGGAAACATGATAGAAGGCGAGGTGCGCGGTGGTGCGTGTCTGTTCGATTTTTCGGTGTTGGGATCTCGCCCAGAGAAGTCCAGTAATCTCGTTCAGATGCGTCCATGGTCGCCGAGCCAGGGGGTCGTGTACCCAGGATGTACAAGAACAAAGAGGGGGTTGTTGGCACCATATCCTCACCGGTCCTCTTAGGGGTTTAGCAATGAGAATTCTTCTGTTTCGACAGAAGACTTCTCATTGGGGGGGTATTGTAATGGGTCGAATTAGAAGGTTTTTTTATTTTTTACTAATTTCGGTTTTCATCTTGTAAAATATTTCAAATTATTTAATATGGGTGTCCAGTCCTTGTTTGAATCTAACTCGCAGCCTAAACAATAAAAGCATTACACACAGTGTTAAAATATTCATAAAGGAATGTCATGTTGTCAACTGTATCACGAGTCTAAGAATTTTGCGTCTGTGTGACGTCCACTCACAAATGCACCAACACCAATATCTGCGGACCAAATAACTTTACATAAACGAAAGTAAAGGCAGTGAAAATATCGTCGACAGACAGTACACTTAAATCCTGTGCACCAGGTAAAGCCACTAAAAAACTTCATCAGCAAAGGCTGTGAACGGCGATGAAATTCGTTAGCAGGCAAGGCAGTGCTGCCTGACCACATGTAACATCGTCACAAAAAGTTCAGCCCAGTCGACTACCAATACAGACCGCGCGCGGCCATCTAAACTTTCTGCCCGGGAAAATTTTCATTTTATTAAGTCGGCCGACTAACCAAGTTGGTATCAGAGTTTATAAAACAATTCAACAGTTGAGAGTAATATGTAACGATGTAAGAATCAAGTGAGTGTGTAGAAAACAAAAAGTGAACTATCAAACGTTTGGACATAGTGCGAGAACGTTACAGGACGCGCCATGAGGTCGGCGGGGACGCTACTGCAACAAGTTACAGTATACCATTCAAATATTTTCTTATAAAGGCCTAACGTAAGTAAATGTGGGGGTTTTAAAAAATTGTCTGAATGCGAGAGTGTGGCAAGCTGGGTTCGCCTTGATTAATAAAATATACATTAGAATAAAAAAATGTTTAAATAAATGTGCCGGTTTTATCTGTTGAAAAAAGAGAGAAAAGTTGAGTTAGTTGAAATTTTATTTAAAATGAAGTAATGATATAATAAATTTTTTTATTACATCAAACAAATGAGTGTGGCGTGCGTTTGTTGTGCAACCCTATAATAGTACTTGTATTTTGACGTTCGTGTTGCGGACTCTGGCAGAAGACTAAACAAGGTAGGTGGAAGATCAAATAATTCTATGTAATTCTATTAGTATTAAAATGTAATTAACTTCACAAGTATTAACCCTTTGCCTCAAGGTGTCCTATACGATTTTTTTGCTTACATAATAAACTTTAAGAGGTGAAAAACAATATGATTCTATTCCCAACATTACAATCAATAAGTTTGATAAAACAAGCGATAAACAAAATTTTAAACCACAAAAAATCCACCAAACGTTATGTAGATAGACTGCCAAATTAAAAAATTGTCCTACAATTATTTCCTAATTCAACAGTGAAAGGACTAAGTATTACGATTTTATTTACATCAAACGGCAATGGAAAAAATATATTCTTACTCTCTATCTTCTGTAGAGCCGGCAAGAAACAACAGGTTGTCGAAGTAAACATACTTCGTTTTTTTCTTGTTCCCGCTTCCACTTGGCATCTTCTGGTTTTTGAATTCACGTGTAAAAGCATCCCTCAGTGACCGCCATTTCTTTTGCAATTCTTTGACTAAAAAAAAATTTATAAGTAATTAATAAATGGTTGGGCCAAACTTTGTGCTAGTTGCTTGGCACAATTTATTTATTTTTGCACCCAATAGGTTTTAGTGTTCATTTTAAACAATGTGATTTAACCAACATTTACTTACAAGCGGGATTTTTTTTATCCCGTAACACATGAAAATATCATTCATCACATGAAAGGGTAATATTATTCTTTTCTTTCAGGTTCCTTGCAACTGGAAACGCCTTCACGTCCATATCATTTGAATTTCGCATTGGGAGATCTACAATCGCTCAAATTGTTAGAGAAACATGCAGTATTATATGGACACACCTGAGGGAAAAAGTGATGAAAATGCCATAAACAGAAGATTGGGAACAAATCGCCAAAGATTTTGAAACGAGAGCCAATTTTCCCAATTGCATTGGCGCTTTAGATGGCAAATACATAAGGGTTATGGGACCTGATGGAAGTGGATCACAGTTTTTTAATTACAAGAACTATTTCTCTTCAGTATAGCTAGCTTTAGTGGATGTTAACTATTGTTTTATATTTGTTGATATAGGAAGCTACGGTAAATCAGCTGATTCTAACATTTTCCTACAGTCAGCTCTCTATGGTCATGAGACCATACGCAAGAAAGAACCTTACAGTGAAAAAAAGAATATTTAATTACAGATTCTCAAGAGCACGTCGTTATGTGGAATGTACATTTGGCATTCTGGCCAATAAATGGAGGGTTTTTCATACTGCTATAGCTTTGGAACCAGATTTTGTCGAATTGATTGTGTTGGCTGCTTGCGTGTTACACAATTTTGTTTGAGTGAGAGACGGTTTCCAATTTGAAGACTCGCTTACCTGTCCATTGGATAACATACCAGTGGTAGGTACTGGCGGCACGTCTCAAATTGCTAAAAACAACCGTGACGCTTTCGCTGACTTCTTTACGTCACCAGCGGGATGTGTATCATGGCAGTACGACATGATCTAAAGTTATTGTTGAAGTGAAAAACTAGGTTATGTGTGTGTGTAAAGGCCTATGACCAATCTCATAAAGTGTAAATGTAGTACTGCTGTATCCACAATAATATCCACAATAACGTGATAGAAATAAAGTTTTGAAAAGAACTTACCTTCTTTATTTTTTTCCTGGTCTGACAGTTCTGCCCACTTTTCCACCATAATGCTTCCCACCTCTATCCAAAGCTTACATTTACGATCTCTATCGCTGTATTCTTTCAGTGTCATATTCCATAACGGTGGACGAATACTAACTTCATTAATGAAGAGTTCTGTGTCAAACATTTCACAAAATTACTAAATTACGCACTTCACTATGCACGAAATCACCACGCTTCCACAGCAAAAATATTGCATCGACTGTTGAGTCGGGAAGATGTGGTGGTGGGGGACCGACAGGCAGCGTCTTGTACGGCTAGTCTGACCGTCTCCATTACATAGCATGGGGAGCGTCTGCAACGCAAGCGCACCCGAACACGACCTGGAGCGTCTGAATCGCAGACGCAAACGCAGGACGCCAAGTGTGACCGACTACATTTGATACAATGTGTTGCGTTTGGTGACAAAACACACCGTTCCAAACGCAGCGTTGAAAACGGGTAAGTGTGACGCTACACTTAATGTAAATTCAAGAATATGTTGTAAACCAAAGTGTATAATTATACGACATAATTGTATGCATCACCAATATGTCAAGTGTAGTGTACATCTGTGATAAAGTGAATTAGTGCATTCATAACCAGGATTAACACGCAACAAACAGCTGCTGACGACTCACCGGCATGCAACACCTTAAGGACTATGCACATCGGAAGGATTCTCCACGCAAGTAACAAATAAATGAACATTTGATTCAATATTGTTTTATAAATATATATATTTGTAATCAAATATAGTGACTCAATTTGTCTAAAAAGAACTCATTGCCACGAAATAATATTCAAATTGTAAGGCAAAACTATTCAAGTCATGTTAAAGAAATTTGTAGTATATAAATGCAAATGAATCATTAAAAGTTGATTGATATATTTTAATTTGTGTCTATTATTACTTGCACCCTGAGGTACAATAAAGAGTTGGTACACTGGAGTAAGTGTTATAGTCTATTGAGTAGAAATATTAATATTATCAGTGATTAAAGTAGTTTGTAAACCTTACTTCTTACATGCTCATAGACCAACATAATATGCAAATCAACAATTTAACTCTTTCGTAAAGGCCTATCAAGTACTGTATTACAATTTTTTCCGAATAACTGCATTGATGTCCAAACCAGTAGTTCCATAATTTTTCACTTCTTCAGTAGATGCAAATTAATTGTTCATAACTTACTAATTAACACAACAATTAGTTAATTTTTAAATAGTTTGGTTGTTATCGTGTAATCTCCACTCAATTTGTGTTTATGTACACACTCCTCCATGTGTCCTCTAATGGCACTGCTCGGTTCAGAAAAAGTATTTTAAATGTGTGAATTTTTATTAAAACCTGAGTTTTAATCCCTCCAAAATTGCAGAGTGCTGCTGGACTTCTAATATACAGGTAGATACTAATATTTGTAACTGAAATTTTCGTGTTAAAAATTACTGTGGAACGGTTTAGGAGTATACTGATTTTGTGGACAGAAACATTCTGAACCTGCACCAAAATAATATAAAGACTAATGTAACAGTGCTTATTAACTTTTTGTGTTATGTTTTGTAAAGTTATTTTGATACAGTCTCAAGCTATACTGCATTTACAATTACCCCACAAAAATTTCCTAATGGGGTAAATATAAATGTGATTTGGGGGTAATTGTAAATTCTGTTATTCAAATACTCTTGTTTATTTAGTGCTACTAGTATCAGAATTTATCAAATCCGTATATTGTTATGAGCTAACCACTCTTAAAATACAATTTTTTTATAAAGTAGACATTCTACTAAAGACAAAATTAATTAAATTATTCAAAAAACTATGTAAAAAATTTCCAAATAATTTGTTCGGCCTATGTATGTTAGTCAGGATACAAATAGGAAATACGGCACATTTGCCAACAGCAGACTATTGAGAAGCAAACTCATTAGTTATAACACTAAAATAAAAATATATTATAAGACACTTACAAGACCGGTTGTTAGTTATGGTGGCAAGACATGGATGCTGATAAAAAAGTAACAAAAAAACTAAGAAGGTTTGAAATAAAGATCTTAAGACATGTGTATGGTCCAGTTAAAGAAGATGACGAATGGAGAATCAGAAATAATCAGGAGATAGATGAGCTACTGAATCACGAAGACATTGTAAGACTCATAAATGCTCAACAAATACAATGGTTAGGTCACCGAGAGCTGATAAATGATCATAATAATATGCCAAAGAAAATTCTGAGGGGGCAGGTCTATAAAAGCACAAAAAAACAAGGGGCTGACCTAGGATACGACGGTTGGATGATGTGCTAGAAACTCTCAGAATGGATGTGAGTGGAGATGGCCAATTGGACAGGATACTTTGGAGAAGATTGGTGTTGGAAGCTTGGGCTCACGTTGGGCTGTAGTGCTGAAGAAGAAGATGTATGTTAGTAGAGGACAGACATGGAAAAAATATTTCTCCTATCTGGTAAACAGTCAGGTGTATTGTTATGTAAGTGCTTAATTGTTACCACATCACTTAACAGATAAAATTGTACCACTTGACAAATGTGTTTTGGACCCTGTAAAAATTTCTTGGGGGAAAAATTTATAATCTTTGGGAAAAAAACGCATACTGAAAGGCAAGGAGTTTGTCAATTATCAAAACATGAATTTTCTACATTATTAGGCTGGGTGTGGAGAGGAGGCATGATTAGTAAAACTGTCACAGGTGGTTTTGTAACACCAGAAATTTTCCAAGTTGATGCAAGAAAGTTTCAGAATCTGCTTCCAGTCCATAAGAACTCAGTGAGTATAAGAAGAGTAGAGTATATTAAATGTACAGTACACCTACAAGCAATTCTATTGACGATGTAGACTCATCGTCTATTCCAGGCACATCTCCTTCTCAGATAAGTACTTCACCAAGTAAGATTTTTGAGAAAACACCTAGACAAAAACACCACAACAAAAATAAACTCCAGATACACCAGCTAGAATCACAGAAACATTTATATCAGAAATTAAAGAAACTTAAAATTCTATGATGTCTACAGAACTCACTATAAAAAAGAAAAATACCTCACTTAAAACCTGATGGAGAAGTTTTAACAACAAAAGAGTCCTTGCAAAAGTTAAAGAAGCTGAAGACAGTAACAAGGAAAAAAGCTTGGGAAAATTAAGAAGAAATTATCTAGGAACAGAAAAACAAATCTATGAAGGAAATTGTATTGTGATCATAGAGTAGGAAAGAAACCTAAACAAGATTCTGAACAACATTCTAATTATTGTGATAACTCTGATGATACCAAAGATTCATTTGCAATCTAATCTAATGATTAAATTTTAATAAGCAAATGATATACATTTTAAAGGGACAAACTACAAATATATTTACCTTCAAAAATCTTATTACATTTACAAAAAGGGTCATTCCATGTCAAACCAACCAAAAAATAATTATTTTCAACCTAACCATTTTTAAATTTGATGAAACTTGCAGGATTTATTCTCTCTATAAATGTAAGTACAAACATTTTTTTTTTAATTTTTATGTGACCCCATTTTTTAGTTTTTAATTTTTAAAATTTTAAAAAAGTTCTTTTTTTGGCTTGCAGAACAAGCTTTAATGCATCATAACTTTTGTTCTATAGGTCCTACAGACTTGTTCTTGGCCTCATTGTTTAGCTCTTTTTAGTGGCTTTAATTTGATATATAACTTGACACATTTTATAAAAAAGTTTTTTTGAAAAAAGTAAAACTTTTTTTTTTTTAATATGAAAGTGTTCTTTAAACATTTTTTAAATAATTTATGTTATTCTAATGTTTATTATCTACATTTCCTGAAAATTTTAAAGTGGGATCACTATGGGATCACAAGTTATGGACAAATATGTAAGATACTTAACTGTAGGCCTACCTTTCGTAACTAAATAGAGTTTAGGTAAAAAAAAACTAGTTTTGTTTAATTAAACCAAATGTATTGTATAAACTAATGAAAACATACATGACTGAGCTCTTTTAAAGTGGCTATGGTTTTAAAACTGTCCGACTTGAGTAAGCCAAATTAGTTTTTGAACAAGAATTTTTTTTAACAAATCAATACCAAATTAATTTTGGCTTTTTATATTTGTGTGTTTAATTTACTTCAGAGAATTTTTAGTAAGTTTTCAATCATATAATTTTTTTTTTAATTAAAAAACTAAAACAATACACTTAAATAAGAATTTGTTTTTCTAAAAGACATAAATATATTTAAACTAATATATATTTTTAAAATTTTAATTAACTAAATTAAAATTTTAAATAAATAAACTTTAATCATAAATAAACTGTGTAAAACTAATAGGCCTAGATGGAATAATTTTCCAATTCCCAAATGAATTGAGTTTCACACTAACTAGACAGCAGCTATTTAGATGCGCAAGTCTCAACAGGCTTGGTTCCTGTCGGTACATGTGTAAGCCTAGGTACACAGGTCAGCCAAGTCAGTCTGCTTGAATGCTCAGTTCACTTCAGTTGCTTTCCAATCGTAGTGATACAGTTTTAGTGAAGTAGCCAATCTTAAGTGTTTTTATTCTTCGTATTGTTTAAATTAGCAGCCATCCTTACTATTTCTTTTATGAATTTGCTAACTGCTATAATTTTTTTATTGTTCGACTAAGCAAATTCATAAAAGAAATACTTAGTGTTTTTAGTTTTATAAATTTAGGTGACTATCATTTTTTTAGTGTTTCTATATTTTTAAAAAGTGGTTTAAATATTTTTGTAGAATTTTGTTAGTGGTTTTTGTCATTGGAATTAATAAGGTAAAACTTGTTTAAAACCCTCTGAACATTTTCAAGCATTAAAATTTTATAGGTCTAGCTATTAGGTATATTAGTTACTGCAACTAAATTCAAACTTAGAAGAAAACATGGAAGCGGCTAAAGCAACCACATCTAAAGGTAGTTTTCAAGTATATTGTTGCAATCCACTCAAAAAATCAAACCATGATTATTTTAAAAAGAGTTTAAGACCTGTTAATGAAAATATTGTCAGCCGTTCTAATACTATAAAGCTTGGGGATAGAATATGCGACAGTTGTCGCAAGGCAATACTTAAGTTGCCTAAACTGGATGAGGTAGAAGAATGGCAGTCTGACAGCTCAGAATATGAAGACAATGATAACAATGTTGAAACAATAGAAATATCAACTCCACAGAAGGAAGAAGCTATTGATGCAGTAAACATAAGTTTAGTTGCAATTGATGAAACTCCAATAAAAAAAGCGTTTAACAGAGAAGAAGTACCCTGAGGAAAAACTAAAAAACTATCTGAAGCTTTCAGAACCAAACTTATGAGCCTTAGTCCATGCAGTCAGATTGAAGAAAAACCTGATATGGGTAGAGAAATGATAAATCAGCTTAAATAAAAATGTCACAGTACTTCTGATAAAAGCTTAAAAATGCAAATTCTGACTACTTTACCTCAAAGTTGGACCTTGACCCAGATTGAAACTGAATTTGGTGTGTCTAACTTTATTGCAAGAAAAGTAAAAAAACTTGTAAAGGAAAAGGGTATAATGTCCTCACCAGATCCACGCCCAGGAAAAACTCTAGATTTAGCAACCACAGAGTTAGTAAAAGAGTTTTATGAAAACGATGAGGTTAGCCGTCAAATGCCCGGACTGAAAGACTTTGTATCAGTCAAAATAGAGCCTCCAGGTGGTCTAGTGGCTAACGCGGGCGATTGATGCGCTCGTGGTCCCGGGTTCAATTCCCGGAGGAGGTTCCGTACGGCGTGCACTCAGCGTCGTGAGGCAAACTGAGTAGGCGCTGAGATAACAGCGCCGCCTCCTGGCTGTGAATACCGCAACTAGCGGCTGGTGGCGCGTAGTACTAGCCATACAACCGTCACACTAACACAAAAGCCGCGCGGTACGCCTTGGTCCTTAACGGACTGTTGAGCGGAGGTTTATTTATTTATTTTATTATATTTATCAGTCAAAATAGATGGAAAGCGCACTCATGTTCAAAAGTTTTTACTTCTTTGTACTCTAAGAGAACTTTATGTACTGTTCAAGGAAAGATATCTGGAAAGAAAAATTGGATTTACAAAGTTCTGCGAACTTAGGCCAAAACAATGTGTCCTAGCTGGATCAAGTGGAACACATTCAGTATGCGTGTGTATGACTCACCAAAATGCCAAGCTGATGATGGACCAGTGCAAAATACCCCAACTAACTTCTGGAGAGCCCTCACAATAAAGACCTATAAAGATTTGACTTCCAGCATTGTTTTCAAAGATTCAATACCTAGATGCCACTTCGTCAAATGTGAAATTCTTGCTCAAAGAAGAAATAAAAACTAATTGGCTTACTCAAGTCGGACAGTTTTAAAACCATAGCCACTTTAAAAGAGCTCAGTCATGTATGTTTTCATTAGTTTATATAATACATTTGGTTTAATTAAACAAAACTAGTTTTTTTACCTAAACGCTATTTAGTTACGAAAGGTACAGTTAAGTATCTTACATATTTGTCCATAACTTGTGATCCCATAGTGATCCCACTTTAAAATTTTCAGGAAATGTAGATAATAAACAGTAGAATAACATAAATTATTTTAAACATTTTTAAAGAACACTTTCATATTAAAAAAAAAAAAAGTTTTACTTTTTTCAAAAAAACGTTTTTTTATAAAATGTGTCAAGTTATATATCAAATTAAAGCCACTAAAAAGAGCTAAAAAATGAGCCCAAGAACAAGTCTGTAGGACCTATAGAACAAAAGTTATGATGTATTAAAGCTTGTTCCGCAAGCCAAAAAACGAACTTTTTAAAATTAAAAAAATTAAAAACTAAAAAATGGGGTCACATAAAAATTAAAAAAATATATTTTTGTACTTACATTTATAGAGAGAACATATCTGCAAGTTTCATCAAATTTAAAAATGGTCAGGTTGAGTCACTGGTTTGACATGGAATGACCCAAAAATGTAATCATTCTAATACAATATTCTATATTGTGTATGCATTATAAAATAAATATTTTGTACAATCACCACTATCTTAGATTCGTGACAGGAAACAGAACAGTAAATATTTTTTGGCACTGATAAAAGTCTTGTGTAGATTGTATCTGCTTACTTTATCTAGTGTGCTGTACAATTTACTTCAGTTTAATTTTTTGGGGCAATAATTTCCACAGTGCAACTACAATAATAAAATTACATATAATATAAATTACAACAAAAAATCAAATAAATGTGAGTGGATGTGTAACACACATACACTTGTAACAATTTTTAGCTTTGGAAGGCATTAAACTTGTAACTATTTGTTTGTCGGTAGAGAACTAAATAAGAAATTTTAATAAAACTTTAACAAATGCTGTTTACACAACACGTATAGTGGTTAAAAAATTAATGTAAGTAAAAAATGTAGCTACAATTACATAATACAAGTGTAACTCATGAAACATGGTCACTATAACAAGTATAGCCTATTCATACAGCATACAAACACAAAATTCATTTATGTGATAAAATTATGTAATTATATAAAAACCACTTGTTTGATATGGATTTTCTTTAAAATACTCTGTATTAATTCACCATATTATATACATTCTATTTCACAACACAAATAATAGACTTCAGCTAATTACACTTATTTCCCATAACTCCAAACTAAATTTGTTTCATAAATTTTCGGTATTATTATATTGTATTAAAAGATTATGTAACTTGAGTAACCTTACCTGTATTACATTTCTGTTAAATCTATTAAAAAAAAAGAACTTTGACGAAACCGAAACGTCGAAGCATGATAATGTTTTTAGGCTTTTGAAACATATAATGTGCATAAACTGCAGACTCCTGTTCAGCGATGTTCGTACGGATTTCTGACCGATTCACGACTACAGACCGGACACATTGTTGGAGATCCTGTGCTGGTGCCTGAAGCATTACCTTCCAACAAGATATACAGAAACCCGAACATCGGTTCTGTTAAAACGACAGAGACCGAAGATTTCTAGACTGTGGGGAATCGAAAGTGTGGAAAAAATATAGTGTTAACATCACCTGGAGCGTTACATTTTCTGCAACGAAAAATTACGTTACACATTTTGCATCACGCATTTTGTGGAATGACCCCCAGCCTAAAAACATTATCATGTTAAAAAAAATACAAAAAGCCAATCAAACTCAGAATACTTAACCTTTCTGAGTTTTTAAAAACATTTTTCTGAAAATTAATTAAGTTTATTATTTTGGAACTGAGTTCTACCAGTTATTTTGGAATTTTTATATCAACCAGACTAATTCTGCCCAACCAGAATAATCATTCGGTAGGCTATGCATAACTTTTGAGGAATTAGCTCTAAAAAAAAGGAATTATTAGCATTAAAAAATGTGATTAACCTGAATTTACATCAAACTTTAGACAATTTAATGTATCCTTTAATATAGACTTAGCATAATTTAATGAAAGCCGCAATTAACATAATACCTTATCACACGCACTGAATTCAATGAGGAATTACATACAGGCAAGTACATATACTTTCGAGTAACAGTAAATGGAAACATGCAGGTAAATAGTGTGATAATCAACCTTATAATTAATTACATTTAAACTATTATCCTAACCAATGTAATTCAATTGCGATACTACACTGGAAAAATATATCAAACAAGTGCTCAAGCAGATTCAACAAAGCTTAATTACTTACAGTTATGTTAAAAGCAGTTTAAACAAATTATGACCTCAGTAACTGATTTGCCAATGTGTCATTAAGCTATCTGTTTACTTTCATACAGTTCAGGGCTCATGATTTATTCAATCATTAAATGACACAAATTTGAGAACTGTCACTCCAAGTTAGCACCATAAACACTGGTAACTGTCTGTACTGTTTTACACAAATCATGAACAATGATTCCTGCAATCTTAATTAATACATATACGTATTAATAATTAATACCTAATACATAATTAATACAACTTATACTAATAACATTACTAGTAACTTACCTAGCAGTAATAATGTTAATTACTAATAAGATAAAACAAACTAAAACAATGATGTTTTCATTTTATAACTGACGTTACTTACGAGATTTATTGAATCTACTTACCCTAGTTTTAACTCCAGGTTCCCACACCCTCAGGAGCCGGATATAACTATAGGTTATATTTTAAATAAATCAAGACATTTTAATAAACTATACGATAAGAAGATATCTTCAATGTACATAAAACCAATTAAGTTTTTAAAAGTCAAAATCACTTTATCCATCATGTAAACTAATACATACCGCTCAGTTTAACAGTAACAATGTGTCACATAATACTTTTTTTTTTTAAGTTTGTGTGTCACCATTTCTTATAAAAATACACATCAGTAAGTGTACGCACGCACACACACACGCCTGAAATCGAAAACGTTATCTAACGGAATACCGAATCCTCTCAACCCACTTGCTTCCTGTCAAAAGATGGCTGCAAAACTTTCTTCTGCTAACTGCAACACTTAATTGCTTCTTCTTTCCACTTCAGCATTTGGGAGTACACTACACATATCGTTCCAAATAAGGTGTATTATGCTTATTTAATCACAATAATAACAAACTTATTTACTCCTATAATAATTTTAAAAAGTGGTTATTAACAACATGACCACTTTTTTAATATTTTGATAAAACACTTAAGTTTATGATTAATTATTATATTAACTTATATTATTAATTATTATTATAATTAGTATTACTGATGTCTCAAATTAAACGTATATGATTATTGGCTTTAGAACTGGTAAATTGTTCTGATGCGCACACATTAAGTATTTAAAATAATTTCTTTATAGTAGTTATAATTGTTACATCACTTTAAACAATATGTTGTGGTATGCCTCGTTTTCGAAATAAGATGGCGGACGAAGTGAAAAAGATATCGTTCGGTTTTAGCAAGTTCGTTAAGAAGCCAAGTGTCGTTTCGGGTAATAAGGATGTTAAAATCGAGAAAGTTGATTTTGTAGATTGCATTGAGGAAAAAGCTATAAAAATTAAAGACGAAGAAGTTGTAGAAAAGAAGGAATTAATTATACCTCTTGTAAATAACAGATCGACTCGTGATAAACATAACCTAGGTACGGAAACTGCTACTACCGAAAACAGTTTTAACAGTGCGGAGGGTCGGTTGAGTGCAGACGCGATAAAAACTGATAATAAAGGGTTAAATACAAGTGAAACATCAAAAGAAGATTCAAATATTTCAGCACCCGAATCGTTAGACGCTATTGCCGCGCGTGAGATTTTGGAAGATTTGAAGAAGGCGGAATCAGCATCAGAAGAAACGCGAAAGTTCATTATTCCTGTAACAAGTGAGGAATTAGAAAATCAGAGAGAGTCAACATTAAAAGATTATGAAAATGTGCCCGTCAGCGATTTTGGATATGCCGTGTTAAGGGGCATGGGCTGGCAGGCAGGCAAGGGAATTGGGAAAAACGAGAAATTAGTTGCACCATCTACACCAGTTGTAAGACCAAAAGGCATGGGGTTAGGAGCTGATAAAGTTGTAAGTACCTCCCAGACATCTCATTCAAATGATGAATCATTAAAATTAAGTAAAGGTAGTTTTGTTAGAGTTATAGCAGGAGCAGATAAAGATAGATATGGAGAAGTTGAAGGCTTTGATGAAGAATCAGGACGTTTAATTGTAAAACTTGCACTAAAAAATGAAACAATTTCTCTGAGTGAATTTATGGTACATGTGGTGACTAAAGAAGAATACAATAAAAATTCAAAAGTGCTTAATGTTGCCAAATATGAACAATACAAAGATAAGGAAGCTATAGAAGATGAAATGAAAGAGAAAAATACACCACCTTCATCACGTGACTCCTCTAAGGAGAGGAACAATGACCACTCTTCAAGTGGAAGAGATTCTATTACACCTGAAAAACGTGTAAATTCAAGATCACGCTCTAGATCTCATACCAGAGATAGAAGCTCATCTCGTGAAGCATCAACAAGAAGAAGAAGGAGTCATTCAGATTCACCAGAAAGGTCAAATAAAAATTCAAAAAAATCCAGAAGTGATTACTCACCAGGACGAAAGCGTTCCTCTTCAAGCAGTAAATACAGGAAGAATTCTCCTAAATCTCGAAGTAGTTCGAACGCATCATCAAGAAGTAGATCTCGGTCACTAGAGCGGGATGAAAGATCACCTTCTAAAACTGAAGGAAATAAACATTCAAAAAAACGTAGTCGTTCTGGCTCCAGAGATAAAGATAGAGAATCCTCAAGAAGATCGCGTTCCAGAAGAAGCAGATCCTCCTCAAGCAGTCGGGGCTCAGTTGATCGGTCAAGAAAATCAAGAAGCAGTGGTAACAGATACCCGCCAAAACGGAGAAGTCGGTCACGCTCAAGAGGATATTACACAAAAAACTACAGAAGGTCTTACTCAAATTGGAACAACTCACGGAACTTTCAATCCAGGCGTCCATACAAACCAATGAGAAGCAGAGGATTTAGATTCCCACCAAGGAATAAAGGATACAATTATCCACCAAGAAGACGCTATTCTCGTTCCAGAGAAAGATCTAGCAGAAGCTCTAAAACATCGCGTAGGCGGAGCAGTTCAAATGAGTCATTGCCACGAAGACGAAGAAGCCGTTCCTCTTCAGGGAGAAGATCCAAGAGCCATGTCAGCAGCAAGGACAGGGGAAAATCTAAATCTCCAAGAAGATACAGGTGATGATAATATGTAACGATTTCAGTCTATACAGGGCTTTATGTATAGTAAAAGAAAACAAAAAAGTTATTCAAAAATACATCCCATACTATTCTGATTATGCAGTGTCTTGCAACTACACTGTTATGTTTATGGTGTTTTAAAGAGTATCAGTTAATATAAATTTAAAGTTAGGAACAAGTAGTAACTTACTTTTAATTTTTATCTTGTTTGTAGGTTAAGTGGTGTAATTGGTTGTTTTCAAGATAAAGGCAAAAATTTTGTTTTAATTTTTTCTTTGTTGTTTTATAACTAATTGTAATTGAATTTTTGATGTGTTGGTACTGCTGTCTGAAAATAACCATTGCCTTTTTAAGCATGTTAATATTCAATGTTTTTCCAATGTATATTGATTGTTAAGATAATAATTGTTAGTTAGAAACATTAGACATTTATAGGGCTCTCATATTTATAAACAGTACAACACACATACACATACTTGTTAACATATTCAGAAAAATCAAACCAATGGACTATTCTTTCATTTTTATTTTAGTAATGTCTAAAAATGTGCAGAACTATATATGGGTATACATTTTGTTCACTTTATTGCAAAACCTTGTATTAATATTGTTTTGATATGTTGTAGAACATAACGTAATCTAAAAGTTGAATATGACAGTTTTGTAATTTATTCGCTAATCATATGCCATACTACTACTACTACCATTGACACATAAAGAATAACTTTTATTTTTTGCCCATTTTAAATTTTTTGTGTTGTGTAATGTTTCTGTATTATTTGAAGTAGTATTAGTTTCTGTAATTTTTTTGTCAAAATCAAAACTAGTTCAGTCGTGTCTATGCCTAAACATATAAGGAGCCACAATACAACTATGCTTAAAAGTTACACATTGCTATGTGTATGCACATTTGTTTGCACTGTTCTTGAACTAACAGAAAGTATCTCATATGCTAGTAGCATACTTCACACGTTTTATCTACCGTAACGTACATTGTAGACCCACAGAACACAGCATTCTTCTAATATATTAAAAAAATTATGATTTCCCTTAATTTAGATCTTTAAAATAGTGTGTGAAGTGTAATTATTATATTAATTAAATAAAATTCAGTAATATAACTTTCTTAGTCCTTAAGGTAAAAAAAATATTTTATTATGAGCAAAAAATGAAAGTAATTCAGATTTTAGATTTTTCATAATAGGTTAGATTTAATGAAGATGACAACTCAAAAAGTATTTAAATAGTCATTGATTTGAAAGAAAGTTATATTTTGTTAATTATTCAGTACAATAAAAATATTCTGAAAAGGATACATATTATTAGTTTTATTATGAAAAAATTAAAATTTATCTAAGTAGTTGTAATTATGAGTTCATAGTTTTGTGGGTGTGAACTTATGTTGACTTTTATGGTATTACTGAAAGACACAGAAACTCTTAAAGACATTATGCTATTTTTGTGACAAAGTGAACTAAAAATTGTTTGTTGGGTCACAGTGTTGCATTTTAGTGTATGTGCTGTAGCTGAGAAAACTTTTTTAATGTTTCACAGGTCTTATCAATATTATATTTTACATTTATAAAATAAAAAATTTTGAAAAGCAAAGAAAATGTTTAGTAGACTATATTTTGAACCCTCAGTTTTTATATAAATAGTGTTGAGATTTACTAATAAAACAGTAATATGATGGAAATAATAATTGCTGATACAGGGCACCTCCCTAATTTTGAAAAAATTGGCTTTTGAGCTTTTTTATAATTCGTGTAACAACATTTTATCTTGAGTGTTGTTGCTTTTACAGCCACGTAGATGGGAAAGAGTGAAAATATATTGGACGAGTAAAAGTTAAAAGAACCATATCACAGATTATTGGACAGAATGAACATGGTCGAGAAAACATTTTTGGGGGAATTGTTGAGTCTGATGTAGGAAGCATCGTGTTGTTTACCTGATAATATATGGAGAGCAGTTTCTATGTACAAAACATATGTCCTCTACTGTGTTTGGTTTGTTGCTATTCTGTGTTTTTACAATAAGACAAAACATTTCTTTTTTTTTTAGCTAGTAACATGATGTGTATAACATAATATATATACACACACACACACACACACACACGTTTAAAAATAATATACTTATGTGTATTGTTTTGACGAATGTAAAACAGAAAATTGTCTTTGCTCTTAAGTCATTCTACATGACTTTGCACAGTGTTCTTGTGGATTGTTCACTAAAGTTATGCATGCCATCTTTTTTTTTTTATCACGCTGATGTAATTTATAAATTTTTTTAAAAATTAAAGTTATATCATTTTTGGTCTCATTAATACCGTTTGTAGATTAGTGTTTGCTAGATTACTACTCTAACAACAGCTAGAGTAAATATAAGACATTCAGCGAGAGGAAATGTTGCATTCTGTCTGCCAGATTCAATTTTTGAAAAACATAGACTGGACAGAAGTTAATTAATAACAAACAGATGTTATTAAATATTATTTTGCAGATTGCATTGAATCACTATATGTACAAAAACTACTTTGTAAATTAAATGTCTGTGTATCTGTGACAAAAGAGACCCTCATATTTTACCTAGTCTATAAGTGTATGCTATTTACACATTATTTTATGATTTTTATAGACGCTCATTGAATATTTGAGTATTGGTAAAACATTGATATTTGAATATTTAAACATTGATAAAAAGTCAGTGTAATATTTGTACATTAAGTGTGTAGATCATTGTTTTTCAGCATGAATTAGTTGTTTGTAGTTACATCAATGGAATCAGTGGGTTTGATTTGGTATAAATATCATTTTAATAACTCTAATAAAGGGTTTTATCTTTTCTTATGGCAGTTAGGTTTCCATTAACGCAGTACATATATATGTGAACAACAAGTAATCGATTATCTTACCCTCACAATCATACAAATACAAGGAGTTAAAATCTCTGGACATGTAGAGTGAGACTCAAAACACTCAAAAACTCCCAGATAATCAGTTTCTGAATGTGTATTTTGTTACTCTTGTTATCTTATTGAAGGAGGATGCTTGAGGATTCCGAGTTCAATTATTAAGTGAGTACTGTATTTATTTGCTTACAGAAAACTATACCATTGTTATCGATGGTATTGGATGGATGTAATTATGAGATAAGTAATTACATAATAAGTAAAATTACTTGTGTAAAAATTAAGATATCTTGTCCATTTAACATATTATAAGTAGCAAAGTAATTGTTACTCACTTTGTGGTAATCAGTCTTTAAATGTCACTATAATTAACAGATACTTCTATGCTATAAGTATCAACAACATAATTCTATGATCAATGATAATAACAAATTGCATTCAAGGGTAGTAACAAGTGCCAGTATGTTGCGATATATTCTGCGTGTTGTACTGTCAAAAAGTTGTAAATCTGATTAATTGGCATTTATCTTGCTATGTGTCATATGATGCATTTATAAAAATACATAACTGAAATAGGAAATCTATGGAATAAGAAATTATATAGTTATTTTAAGGTTATTATAAATCTAGAGACAAAGCAGTTTAAGGTATGACTATTCGAAACATAACTATAATTGAAAATGTTAGTGTAAATTGGTGTGATTATTTTTTTTTTTTATTGTTAATGGAATGTAAGCTAAGCAGACATAATATTTAGGGTTTGGAATTATGCTGATTCACAGGGAATTAACAAGTGAGTGATTATCATGTTAACTAAATCGGACATCATTTTGTTCCTTAGTCAAATGTGCAGCCTGCAGCCTTGAGCAATACTTATATTTAAAAAAAAAATAAATAAAAACCGTGTGAACATATATGGTATAAATAAGTATGTGTGTATATGCATGTATTCATAAACTTTATTCTTTCTATAAAATCAGCCATATCATAATAATTTTGTATCAGTTGTATTTTTTGTTATGTTAATATTCCAGGTGGATTTATAATTAGTTAAGTTATTATGTAGTGTTGAAATTTGTAATCATAAATAGCTAGAACAGTTGGAAATAGAATGCTTAAATTTTGTGTAAGCAAACATTTGTTTGGTTAAAAGCTCGAACATTATGGTTAACATGAAGGAGTGGGTTTGTAGAAGCGATCTAAGATGAATGTTGGAGGCTTGCAGAATGTCTTAGAGTAATGAAAATGTACTTTTTTATTTGTATAACTTTATATAAGTGTAGAAATTACATTGTGAACTAATATAGAAACAATAAATAAAAAATTATACTTGCTTTACGTGTTTATTATCAACCTCAACCAACCTTCCTTCCTACCTACCCATATAACCACATCTGCATGTAACTAAACTGAATATAACTGCCACCAGCTGTTACAGTAAATAATGTTTCTTATATATACAAATTATCTAAATATATACATAACTATACTTTTACTATATTTATGATGACTCAGTAGAGAAAAAATAATTATTTACAATATTGATTTCATAATTATTTGAGGGTATAGACATGTAGTTTTTGTTTTAGCTATATAATGATATACATTGTTGGTTATTGCCACATTACGATCATCTGTTTGAAACGGTGTATTTCTGCCACCACAATACTGTTATGTTAGTTTATTGCATGCATCGTCTGTTATAATATTTGTACCTGAATATATGTGTATATAATTGTTTTACTGTTTTCTTCGTGTGTACGTCAACAATAAAGCGTTTCATATGGGTAAAACCTCTATTTGGACTGCTTCCATCATAATATTTTTGTTGCTTGATATTTTGATCCCTGGAATCTGGGAGCATCCTCAGAAACTGCCACTCACATCTTCTGAGGACAGTTCCAGATTCCAGGGATTGAAACATCAAGTGACAAAAATATTACGATGGAAGCAGTCCATATAGAGGGTTTACCCATAAGAAATCTCCCAACGCTTTGTGGTTTTAAAGATAAAAGTGTTTATGGTATGGTAAGAATAGTCATATACACAGGTGGTACTTTCTAAAGTGTCTCTTTAGCTCTTGGAAATGTGTTTGCTATGATTATTTCATTTGTTTCTGTTTTCCATTATGACTATTTGGGACCTTTCTTCTAATGGAAAAGATCCTCGACTAGGTTCTTGCAAGACCATGTAATACTGCTTACTGCGTGTAAAAAGTAACAGACACATCAGAACTTGGCTAGAAAAGAACAAAACTTATATTTGTACCCATACTCTTGGAAGTACGAATTAAGTGCAGTAAGGTGGCATAAAAGAGAACTACAGATGGTGCATTCAACAACCAATGAAATGGCATATAAATTTTTGCGATTGTTTTAAATGGGTATCACAGGGGCGTATATTGTAGGCTAGCTGCGAAGCCCAAAGATTAAAGCACACAAAAATCTATTAGGAATTAGCATAAAATTGTTCATTTTATCGAAGTCAGACGTGTTTCCCTCACGTGTTTACTTATGTTTCGTAGTAGCGTAATTACTAATTACAGACAATACAACTTCGCATATAACGGCGCCTGAATCGCTGCAACTTGCTTTACTCAGGCTTCGCAAGTAACTTGCGAAGCCTTTTCTCATCACGATTCAATGGCGTTGCTATGACAACGTTTGGGGGACTTGGTGGGGGCAATGACGTTTATCGTAGGCTAGGCTTCGCTCCTTGGAGAGCTAGCCAACAGTGTGAGACAGTAGGCCATGTGGCACGCAAAGCAATGGTTCATTTTAAAATTAGTTATAATTTTGTGAATGATATTTTGTGCTGTGCGGTTTGAATAATAAATTAAGATGAGTGATATAGTTAATAAACTATTGACAAAGCCACAATTTGCTCAGCTTCCGTATGAGGATAAGCTTCAAATTGTAAAGATTGGTAGGCCTCAGCCATCCCTTCTAGAACTTAAAAGTGAACATAAAGAAAAGAACAGAGTGTATACTAGATGTTTTAGTGAGGCCAACTACAAAAATACCCTTGGTTAACTGGATCGAGTACAACTAATAAATTGTACTGCTGGGCGTGTTTGCTTTTTTGCACCGATACAAGTCCTTGGAATAAGACAGGATTTAATAATTTAAATTATTTGGTAACGGCTTGTGATAGAAGTTTGGTAACGGCCCCTCCAGTGCATTTTCTTCAATTCTAAGGTGAGCTAGCCCAGGTGTCGAACTCAGCATACGCCACTGGGGTACCACATTTTGGAATAGTTCTAAGTGTGATTAGGTTAGGTTAGATTGCAATTGTATGTAATATTAAAATTATTTGAAAATACCAGATTTTAAACACAAACCTTTATAAATACTAATTTAGAAATGGAGTCAGTGAATTTAATACGATGTGCTGAGTGTCTAGAGAAGTACCCTTGTTGTTATGCTGTTGAACAGTAACTCTTGTAAAGTGAATTACTATTTGTTCTGTAGTTCAGTTAGTCATTATTTGCAGCCTAATATCTGGCTGTTAACAACACCATCCCCATCACTGATATATACTTTTAACTTCGGTTGTATTGCTATTTATAAACTAACCACGTGTGATTAAAAAGCATTCTGTTTGTTATTTTTAAAGAAGCATTTATCAAGTTATTGGGATAAATCTGGAATAAGACGAGAAAAATAAGCCAGCCAACTTTCGAATGTACAAGATATATTTGTATTATGTTACAACAACAATGTGTGTGCGCACGCAGATGCTTGTTTACTAGTATCTATGTAGTTTTACATACACATGTTCATATCTTGACACCCCTTCTCAAGTTGAAGTATCTAATAATTTAAATTGCAAAATAGCACGTAAATAAGGCATTAATAAACACTTAAACAGAAATATTTTACATGACATTTGGTTTACATAATCTTTAGCTTTTCACAAAAATATTGAAATTTTACATTACATAAAGATTTGGTCAGGATATCTGCAATATTTTCACTTGTGCTTATATATTTGAGCTTGATTAGTCCTTTTGCCACAATGTCTTTAATATAGTGGAACTTAATGTCAATGTGTCTAGTGCGCTTGCTCTTTTCATAGCTCTCTGCCACATTAATTGCACTCTGATTGTCAACGACCATTACTGGTGTAGAAGTGTCATACTGCATATCCTCCAAGATTCTTTGTAGGTAAATCAAATCTGTTGCTGTGGATGCACAGGCTATATATTCTGATTGTGCTGAGGACAAGGATACACAACTTTGCTTATGAGAAGTCCATAAAATTGGATTACCACAGTGATAGATTACAGATCTAGTTGTGCTCTTACGATCTGTAGTGTCTCCTGCCCAGTCTGCATCGGAGTATGCATACAGTGCATCTTCAGTTGAGCAACAATATGTCAGCTTTTTATATCTCGTTTTCTTGATGTATCGCAGTACTCTCTTTGCTGCGGTCCACAGTTGGTTTGTTGGTCTATCTAAATACCTACTCAGCACTGAAGTTGCATAGACTATATCTGGCCTAGAGATAATTGAAATGTAGATCAGTGATCCCACGATTTCCCTAAATGGTAAATCCTTGTTTATGTGCAGGTTCAGATCAACTTGAAAGTTGTTTTCCAGCGGTGTACTTGCAGTTTTACAGTTCTGCATTCCAAACTTGGTTAAGACTTTGTCTATAAATTTATGTTGAGAGATTTCTATGGAGTCCTTTTCTATATGTATTTCTGTTTCTAGAAAATCTTTAACTGTTCCAAAGTCTTTAGTTCAGAATTCTGTTTTGAGAAAATCTAAGCTTGTTACATGTTTTGGGTTTTCCTGTGACTATGATGTCATCTACCCATATCAGTAACCGGACGTTGTTACCAGTGTAGAGACAAGAGTCACTTTTTGACCTAATTAATCCATGTTGCTCGACTGCATCGGTGAATCTTCATTCCACTTTCTTGGAGCTGAACGCAATCCATAAAGACTCTTTTTCAGCTTCAGAATTTTGCAATTACAATCAACTCCCTGTGGTGTGGTGTTTTGATGAAGACGTCAGTGTCTAGTATTCCATTTAGAAATGCACTCAGGATATCCAACTGTCTTATATCACACTGTTTTTGTAGAGCAACTGACAAAAGTAGATATAGTGGATATTCGAGCAACAGGAGCATATTGTCTGGCCGCGATTCGATGATTGAGCATTGTGTAAGGTGGGAGAAGCATGCGGTAGGCTAAGTGGGGGTAAATCAAATGGCTAGTACACATATTTCACCCTACCTCGCTTACAAGCGGCCGCGTGGTGGGGGAGAGCAGCCTCGATCATCCAGTCGTGGCCAGACAGTAGATATTATTTGTTACCTGTTCTTGAAATCCTCTTGCAACTAATCTTGCTCTTTTTGTGCCATCTGACTTAACCTTGAATAACCAACGTGTACCAATGGTGGGGCATTGCGAGGTAGTGAGGCAGGTTCCCAGGTCTTGTGTTTTTCCAATGTATTAATTTCTGATTTTACTGCCTCTTTCCATCCATCATCAATTTTCATAGCTTCTTCATAGGTTTCTGGGCTCCATCACTTATTAAACAGTAGACAAGAAATGCATCCTCTGGAATATTATCTGGATAATAGATGCAGTCTTGAAGTTTCTTGGGTGGTTGTCTATTTCGTTTTGGTCTCTCATTTCCTTTTTCTTTATGTGTTTCAATAGACTCTTTACAATTTTCATCTATCTTAACAGATTCTTCAGCTGGGTTAGTTTGATCGCCGTTGTCTTCATTTTCGATTGCTTGATTTTTATAGATGTCAGTATTTGAGTCTTCTTCAGGTAGGTAATCTTGGTCTTGATGGTCATCATACAGAATGTGTCTATATAATTAATTGTTTTCACTTGGTTTTGGCTTATGCTTATATTGTGTTTCATCAAATCTCACATCTCTTGAGATTATTATTCTATCTTCATTTGGAATCCATAATCTGTAGCCATTTTTCGCGTAGCCAACCATGATGCACTTGTAGGCTCTAGTATCTAGCTTCCTTCTTGGTACTGGCACCTTATATGCCCAAGCTTTGCAGCCGAAAACTTTTAGTCTATTTATGTTCACTTTACCTAAGTATTCATCTGCTGGAGTTTTTCCTTCAAGAGCAGTTGTTGGTGAACGATTAAGTTGGTAGGCAGCACACCTTATGGCTTCTCCCCATAAGTACTTGGGTACATTAGTTTCAGCGAGTAGAGTCCTAGGCTTGCTCATCAGCATAAAGTTTATTCTCTCATTTACCCCATTTTGGTGTGGAGTATGAGGTAGTCTACTCTCAAGGCTGATTCCTTTTTGCCTGCAGAAGTTTTGAAAAACTTTTGAACGAGAACTCCCCTCCACAATCTGTCCTGATCCTCGAGCAAGAATATCCATTTGCTTTTAACTCACAGATATAGTCCATTAAATTTCTTTCAGCTTCACTTTTTGATTTGAGAAGATACACTTGGACAAAATGTGTGTAGTCATCGATGATAGTTTGGTAGTATCTTTCACTATCCATTGTTTGAACTTTTACTGGTCCAGCCAAATCACTGTGCAATAATTCTCCCTTTCGACTCGGTCTTGGCAATTCGATGTCACAGAAAGGTTTGCGTTTAGCTTTGCCTTGATTGCAGGGACTACAAACTCTGAATTTATGTGGTAGTTTCATTTTTCTTAAACTGTTTTCATTTAAATGTCCTAACCTTTGGTGCCATAGATTTGCATTATTGGCCACACAACAAACAGTCTCTTTATTTATTTCAAGTTTTGTGATGTACAGATTTCCCATTGATTCACATATCAGCTTGAAATTATTTTTATTTTTGATTGTAGCAGCATTTATATCAAAAATCACAGCATTACCTTTTTGACTAATTTTCCTTACCGACAGTAAATTGTATGAAAGTCCGGAACAATCAGAGCGGTAATTTTAATGCGCTTAGTTTCACCGTGTTTGTTTTTCGTTCGAAGTTTCAACACTCCTCTCTTTGTTACTGGTAACTTGTCACCGTTTGCAATTATTATCCCCACTTTTTCTTCGATCTGCTTGACGTCAGACATGTATTTTTCTGCAGCTTCTGTCACTAGGTGAGCCATGGCGCCGCTATTGAGGATAAAGGTTATACTATTGTTTATCGCGTTGGTAAAAATGGCACTGCTTTTTCCTTCACAGTCATGCGCTGCGATGAACGATATTGCTTCCTTTTTCTTCCGCCACATTTGAATTCTCCTTCTATGCGGCCTAGCCTTACCTCGACCTCTTTGCACACCTCTTCCTCGTTTCTGATGTTGACAACTTTTCGATGTTTTGGGACAATCCCTAGTGTAATGGCCGTCTTCACCATACTCATAGCAGCCTGTACTTTTATTCGACTTGTTCGCAGAGAATGAGTAATTTTTGTCGATGTTATCTTGATTTTCCTTGAATTTCAGCGCTGCATCAAGCAATTGTTTTTTCACAAATTCGAGTGTAAAAGTTTTCTCATCGGTGTTCATCGTTTCTATAGCCGTGATGACAGTTTCATAGCGCTCCGTCATCGTAAGAAGTAAATAACACGACTTATCACTGTCGCTGATAATTCCCCTGTTAAAGTTTCGAACTGGGTAAAATGATCTTGCAGGTCTCCGGTAGAAAATTTCAGTTTCAGCAATCTTCACATAACATTAATTTCCTTTCAAACAGATTTGCCAGCAGCTCTATCATTACTCTCGCCATCATGGCATTTTGAATGATGCATACATATTTATCCGATATGGACTGCTCGATTGTGTATCTTGCTTTGGCGTCTTTGGTTGTAAAAGAAACCTTGTCTTCTTCACGTACATCCTCTAATTTGATGTCTAATATATCAGCTACACCTTTTTCGAGCATCATCCTTATTCGAAATTTCCAGCTCGAGAAATTTTTCTCCGTCAATATAGGGAACGGTACTGTTGCGGCAGCCATCTTGTTCACTCTTTGCTGTTTTACCTTCACGTGCTTACTTTACTCTTACGCCACGATTTAACTCGTTGATTGTCAATTTCTTACATCAAATTGCAGAGCTCAACTTTAGGCACGACCTGGGCCCATAACCTGTCAAGTTATTGGGATAAATCTGGAATAAGATGAAAATAAGTGACCCAACGTTTGAATGTACAAGATATATTTTTATTATGTTACAACAACAATGTGTGTGCGCACGCAGATGCTTGTTTTCTAGTATCTATGTAGTTTTACATACATATGTTCATATCTTGACAGCATTAAAATTTATATTGCTTTTCTTTAAGTTTGAATGTATACGGAAACTTGTAACACAGTCCACTAGTTGAAGCTTCTAGTTTCCATTACTATAATGTATCAGACATTACTGTTCATTTAGTTTTCTTGTTGTTGAATCCTGTGCCAAGATTGTATAATGAGTAAGTGGTCACAAAAGGTGATCAGACAGCTATATCAGATAATTTATACAGTATTAACAATCAACAATTATAATATGTAATTGTACCTTTTTCATTCAGGGAAAAAGGTTTGTGAATAATGAATGGCTTCCTTTGTTAATTTGGCAGCAAGGAATGGATGTGGATCCATGTGTCAGGAAGAGCAGAGTGCAGGAAGACTGGTTATTGAATTAGCACTCGCTGAGTGTTTCACACTCAATCCACCATGTAGATTGTAGATTTGAGATTGTACCTTTCGTCTGAATCTGATTTCAAAAGGATATATAAATCAATCTCAATGAGCACAGTAAAAAATGTGTGTATGTGTTTGGACATAAGAGTGCTAAAAAACATTATTGGTTTTTAAATTACTTTTAAAATAATAATACAATTTTTATTGTAATATTTGTTATCGATAATAACAGCAGTCATAATTCATTATTAACTTACAGTAAACTCCCGATTATCTGCAAAATTGGCTGGCACAGTCATCGCGGATAATCCACAGTATATGCAAAAAAGGGCAGAAAGTAATTAAAATATTTTTAAAACATTAGGTATTTACTTAAAGTAAAGCAATACAGTAAAATCCCTTTAAGATGCTCATCAAGGGACCTTGTGAAAACCACTTATTAAGCGGTTCATGGCTCAGCCAAAAAGATTTAGCTAAAATACTGTGTTCCACGTGGGAGTAGTATATACAAATCATTGCTTATACTCAGACACGTAATGGACAACAAGATCCAAGAATTATTATTAATACAAGTGTACTATATTATTAAATAGTATATTAGTTATTATTCTCATATTGTAGCAGATAATTATCTGCACATGTATTGATTACAGTTATAAAGAAACAGGTTTGAGTTTCAGAAAAAAATTTATTTAAAAAATATCCATTTCCTAAAATAAAAAATTTGAAATCCCTTTTTTGCAACCATTTTGTGTTTGAAATATATAAAAATTCTCTGTTTTGGATGTTCTATTTTATATGGAGATATCCATAAATGTATGTTTCATATGGGTTTACGCATTTTGCACATTTCTGCTAGCATCCCACATGGTCTTATAGATTTTGAGAAATCATTCAAAAGAGTAAACAGACAAATTTTATGGGAGGTCCTATGGCATCAAGAATATCTTGGACATCTTATAATAGGAGCCTAAACAGGAGTGCCATAAGTGGGCATGCAAAGTGTGTACTCCATACGGGCAGCAAATCACATCATCGTTGTGTATAAATGACATGTTTTACCAACCCAATGTCAACTTTTTAATGTATCTCAGACTCTTCTATATACTACATAAACTTGTATGGACTTCATAGAATCTGTCAATAAAAGACCCCGAATCCCTCCAAAAAATAACTACAAGTGGATTTTTTTTACAAAGTCCATGACAGCATATTTGGATTGTTCAGTAGTAATGTGTTTAATTACCCAAAAGACGAATTAATTATGTATTGTAAAGATATAAACTTGAAACGATTCTCAAGTGAGGCAGATATCAATGGTACTGATTTGTTTAATGAACTGAACGCTTCAAATCTGAGTTTTTTTCCAGAATCTGCTGGATGAACTCTAGAGCATATTTCAGTACCTTTTTTAATACAATTTGTTCACGATATTACCAAATACAGCAGTGGCATTAAGACTGCTACTTATATTAACAGCAACAGTTGCAGCTGCCGAATGATCATTCTCAAATTAAAAATAATAAAATGTTTTTAAGATTGATCATGGCTTAGGTCACTGATATAAGATATATTTTTATGGAGATAGATATGGAGTGGTAAATTTAAGATTGGACACAAGCACACGAATGCCTAGCAGTGGTCCTGAGTCTATATGACCATACTCAAATATTAATTAAACAGCTTGCTTTTATTATCAGGCCAAAAATTCTTTTCACTTGACCGTTATGGATTTTGTACAAAAATTTTACCCCACCAAAATATAGAAATACAAACATCACACTTACAGTACAGTTGAGTGGAAAGTAATGCCATGAAGTATTCTGATGATCTGACACAAAACAAATGTTTTTCGTTACACATTATACCTATTTTTACAAAAAATTATTCACTGACATATTTCTTCCACACCAGACATACTGTTGTCTGTAGTATACCACACCATTAACACTGTTGTCCTCATTGCAGTCACTCTCTGAGCAAATTTAATTGCCTCCTATTTTTATAATAAATTTTTCAGTTATGTTTTCAGATATTACTACTTACTCAAGATAATTCAATTTGTTCAACATGTTCACACCTACTTTTCCACTCGTCCACAGCAATTTCGGAAAATCTTTGTTTACATAATCTTATTAGGTCTTACATTTTAAAGATGTCTACATTATGGCTTCCAACCCAACTCTTCAAGTCTGACAAGATTAATTCAATCAGGTTCAGGTCTGGATGATATGATGGTAATCTGAGAACGGTATGGAATTTTTCAGTTAGAATTTCATCAATTACATATTTTATTTCTAAGTTTATGTAACTCAGTTAAAACATATAGCTGGGTTTTCAACATGTCTTCATGAAACGGGATTTTCCTATGTGTTAACCAATTTTTCATTACACTTTTGAGGAATTAGAGGAAGGTGGCTTATTAGTTTGAACGGTATGATCAGACACATTATCTACTATCTACAGGACTATGCAGTGGTAAGTTTGTAAGTAACTTTTCTGTTGTCCAACGTCTTTAATTTTCAATATTGATGTCACCATGGTAATCACCAGTTTTGTAATTTGATCTGAATATTACAAGTGCACAAACCCACTCATTCCCCCAGCATGAATAATAATTATCCTGTCCTTTGGAAATTGGCGCTAAATAACCAGATGGCGTACTATCATCCTGCTGAGTTTATGACACACTGTGGCTGGCTACTGTGTAAGTCTTGTCTGAGTATATAATGGGCCTATTCTCTCTTCATGGTGTCTTTTTCTGTCCATTACATACTGAAACCCACATTGATAGTATTTGATGATTTTCTATCAGAATTTGCTTATTTCTTGTCTTTAGCCACATAAATCCTAGCCTTTTCAAAACTTTACTGAAGCTTGATTTCTTTTCTTTAAATTTATAGACTCTCACAGGACAGGAAGAAGTTTACTGACAGTGGACACAGTTTTACTTTTCTATAAAAATCGTAAACAGTTCATATTATGCAATTATGCATTGATCCTGTAGAGCATTTTAGCGCAGCCAAAACCACCAACCCAAATCGCCCTTTAAACGCAACCCAAGAATCCCGCCCAAATCCGACTGGCATACTGTGTTTGTTCAAACGAAACTTTTGGTTCTGAAAAGTGTGTAGAGTGCTGCTGCTGCTGAGATATGCGTAGTATGTGTGGACATTTTTTGAACACTAGTGGCAATAGTGGAGATAAGTGTGACAATGGAAGAATTGTGTACTCTCGCTTCAAAGCAAAAAATGCAACTGAAGAAAGAAAAAGGTCAAAATCATTTCTAGAATTTCAGGCAAAGAGGATTAAATTATTTTATAATAAAATGTTTTCATTTCGAACGTAGTAAGCTTATTTTACACTTTGCCTAAAGAATCACTGGCTTTATGTAGAATGTCTAGGCAATGTACAGAATACCTGGGAAAAGTATAAAAAACATTTGAAAAGTATTCTATTCTATACTTTGCCAAAAAACTCCAGGCATTGTATAAAATGCCTAGGTATTCTATAAAATGCCTGGATTACATACTTTGCCAGTAACATATACAGCAATACCAAAGGAACACATATTGTGAACAACAGTCTACAAATGGTAATTTTTGCAAACGCCTCATTAAGAATAGGAGAAAAGGACAAGCTGGAGCTTGAGTTGAATGGACCAAACATGTACCACTATTAATAAAATTTTTTTACTATCAAAGTTAATAGTACTACTTGATAAAAACACAGTGTGACATAAAATCACTCTTGCAAATGTTCTGTATAGCAGGTTTGCCATGGCTAACCTGGACTCCAGTCCATCGAGCCTTCTAGCATCCCAAACATCTGCATGATATTTTCTGAATCTTTGAATCTTACTGACTTGCATTTAGTTTTTAGAAGTGGAGGAGGTGTTCGCTGTCCATCCTGGAGTCGATTTCAAGGCAAAAGTGTTCATTCTTCAGAGGAGTAGATTTTGATTCAGGTGAGGTGGGCAGCAAGGCAGTCACTTCTGGTATTGTGAAGAAATAAAGCAACATATTTCTAGATTTGGTTTTTTTCTCCTGAGTTGTGTCTCTTTTCCATGTTTTGTTACTGATGTTATTCTTGTTTTCACAATGTTTTTAGAGTATGGTTTTTGGAGTGATGAAGGTTGTACCTGTCGGTTGGGAAAGAGAGGTACCTTTTCTGCTGCCTCATTCTTACATGTGAAGGAACCCAGTGTCAGTATATTGCTTTGGCATCTTTCTAATTATTCAAGGGTTGATTTACTTGCAGTGACCAATACTTCATTTCCATATGTTATGACAGGTGTGATATATGTCTTTTGTGTTGTGTTAAGTGTATCTTGAGTGCTCCCGGAGTAACTCCTGCTAATCATTTGAGTACCTTCATTCTGCTATTTACCTTCTCTTTTACATGCTTAATATGTTTTTTTCCAGCTTTGTTTGTTGTCCATGATGATGCCAAGATATCTGGTGTTCTCAAGTTTTAGTAATTCTTTATTGTTGTATTTGAGGTTGAATGCTGAGTTTCATTGTGAAGAATTGGTATACTGTTTTTTGCTGTACTTATCTAGTATGTATGTGAGATCATGCATACATACACACATACATCCTTGGCTCTACAACCCAGATTGAGCCGTGACCTCCACTTATTCCTGTCCTCAGCCATCTGGCACCAATTCACTGCACCCAGCTTCTTTGCATCACTGCCAACCTGGTCCAACCATCTGTTCTTCGGTCTTCTAATCTTCCTTTTTCCTGTTGGCTTGTGTTTCATGTGTGAGATCTATGGGTCAATGTAATGAGAAATGGTCTTGTGGTTTGCCAGGTTTGAGAATATGCTTAACTAAAAACGAACTTTTTTCATGTGAAAAACTTACTATTTTATTGGACGCGTTTCGGCTTAGTATCCGCCTTCTTCAGCTTTGGTAACAGACTGCCAGCATTTTGTAACGGTTGTGTGGGGGTGGTGTGTGGAGGAAGGGGATTGGCGCGGGGATTCAACTTACTGTTTGTTTTCTGTATAATTGTGTCAAAAAGTGTATGTGATTTATATTGACACAATATAGTGACACAATTATACAGAAAACAAACAGTAAGTTGAATCCCCGCGCCAATCCCCTTCCTCCACACACCACCCCCACTTCACCTTCCACACAACCGTTACAAAATGCTGGCAGTCTGTTACCAAAGCTGAAGAAGGCGGATACTAAGCCGAAACGCGTCCAATAAAATAGTAAGTTTTTCACATGAAAAAAGTTCGTTTTTAGTTAAGTGTTAGTGCTGTGAAAGAAGAGATGAATAATCAAGACAACTTGAGAATATGTATGAGTATTGCTTTTATGCAGTCTGAACAGGGCCACTGAGAGAAATTTGGGGGCCCGGGGCAAATTGTGAGTTGGGGGCCCCCACCAGCTATCACTTCCCACCTCAACGGCCTAACCAACCTTTGCCACTCTTCCGCATTCTACATTCTTTAACATTGTAGCCCTATAGCCTGTAGTAGGCCTACCCTCCCAAACAATTCCCTAATTGATACTACTTGTCCCTTGTCCCATCAACTCTTTCAGGGCAAATTAAAACATTTTAAAAAATTAAAGTAATTTGTATTAATACATACAGAGGTAATTTTTACTTTTATGCATAAACAATAATTCTTAGTTTCAAGCTCTTTTTAATAGTTTTTTTTCAAATAAGCTCCTTTTAACTTACATCTTTCAGTTTAGCAATGCAATTTTAAATGTTTTATGAAAAAAAAAGCAAATGCTGAATATCAAGCTTACAAAGCGCAGCAAAAACCGAACATTGCACAGTAGTGAAAATTAAAAACTTTTTTTTCTAGCCTTCATTGCACGGAAATCATTTACTACATTTTCAAAAGACAATCTGTCAAAGATTTCGTGTTCAATACTTAACATTAACAAGTGATTTAGTCTGTCCCCATTTGTTGTTGACTGCAAACGGTTCTTAATCAATATAAGTTTACTAAAAGCTCTCTCGCCAGATGCAACAGACACTGGAGCCACTATCAGCAAACGAAGAGCCGTGCAGATTTGAGGAAAGATGGACTTTTTGAAAATCACGTTCAAAAGTTCTAGAGCTGAAGAAATATGACCACTTACACATAGCTTTGACTCTTTATGAACTTCGTAAAAAAGAGAAAGCTCAGCACTCAGTTCATCTTTTTTCAAGTCTGAAGGATAAGCTGATGCAAGTTCTTCAGTTTGATCTTGTATCTCTGTCACTCAAAACATGTTCTTTTTTGGAATTTTCATTTTCTTCATTCGAACCGTGTTCTTGTTCTTTTGCAGTAGGTGGAGTCAATATCTGCGAAAAAAGTCTTGAAAATTCTGACGTTCTTTCTGCCAAGTCTTTCAGTTGCGTCAAAAGTATGTCTAAGGCCGGGTTGAAAATTTGTACTGTAAGTCTTTCTTCAGGCGACGTGAAAGTGTGCTCCTTGTCCTCAACACCTGTGTCATGAAATCTTGTTTTCTTCCGTAATGTGGATTCCTTTAGCTCTGGATTGATTTTCAACGTATCTTGACAATTTTTCACTTTACAGTGTAAATCAATAAACGTACCAAAAATAATAGATAAACTATTAACAACAGATATAGCTTCAAAACACACAGTACGTTTTGCAACAAAACGAATTCGACTCACTCTGTTGTTTTCAGCACGTGAAGAGTTAATTCTAATTTGTGGTTGGTTACAGAGTAACCTATTGGGAATCAGCGCAAGATATGCAGCCCCGTTGATCACTGGTTTTCTACTAGGGTGCACTGAACTAGCTTATTCACTAATTTCATTTTTGCTAGCTTGATCGCCAATTGTCATTTCCAATCCCATTCTCATCCCTGATGGGATACACTTAGGCATCGGGGGCCCCCTTCGGGGCCAGGCCCCAGGGCAAACTCCCCCCCCCCCTCTCGGCAGCCCTGAGTCTGAAGGCAGATTTTGGTTTTTTTTTTTTTTTTTTAGTCCAGAGTATGTTGTAAACAGTAAGTAAAAATTTTAGAGTATTGTCCAAGATATTTGATAAACTCGGGGGATATATCATCTGGTCATAGTTGTTTTTTAACTTGTGTACTTACTTAATTAAATTGTTATTTTATAATATTATTTAACTTTTAATTATTTATCATACCATTTCTATATAGAAAATAGTGTATTGTGTATTGTTCCATGAACAAAAAAATCCAAGAATTATCCAATGAACCCTTAAGCGTGAAAATCTGAGAGTCATACAGTTTAAGTTTTGCAAATTATGGAAGTAATAGTGTTCCTTTATAGACGTATAGAAGCGAAGTATGGATGAATAAGGAGATGAGAACCAAATTATGCTGCTCAGTGCCATCACTGTTTCATTGTTGATGTTGTTCTAGCAGTCAGTTGTGTGATTTAAACTGTTTATTTCAATTTTGTCGTTATGGGTAGGAGTGTATTATAAGACTTTTTTGAGGTTATAATAAAACTGATCTACTCACAAACTCCTCCCAAGTCACACAGACCATCAAAAATATCTACTGTGGGTGAGTGTTTCCCACTGTGGGTGCTGGATTGATCTAGGAAGATGTACTGACACCAGAACCAGAAGGGGGGCTTTGAAAAGTATGTGAGAAATTCAGTAGTAAACATTTATACTTACATGGTTTATCATGTATTTCACTTTTTTATGTCTTATATTGAAAATCTTATGTGAGCCGTACATGTATACAAATAAATTTTCCATTGGTATGCTGAATCATGTAGTATCAAATAGTTTTTTTGTTTGGATTGTTATCTATGATCCTCTTTGACCTGTCATATCTGTCTGTTTTTGTAGGTATAACCACAAATGGTATGAATAAAATTATACTGAGAGACAGAGTTGCCTCAAATGTGAAGGTTAGTTGAAAAGTTTGTAGAGCAATATCTATAGCTTAACAGTAGAACTAAACTATTTTGTGTGTTGTAAAATTCATATTTCGTGTAAGTACCTGTTAATTTCCTAATATATCTGACAATTTATTCATTGTTTATCAGCTGTTTTAAATTATGTGTTGCATGTTTTGATCCATTTGACCATCATGCTGTGACTGAATTCTTTGTTAAAAACTCTAGCACTAATGGAAAGTTACAACAGAATGGTAAATGTGTTAGAAAAATGTTGAACCTTCAAGAAGAATGGTTCTATGTAGCCACTTGGTTTTACGAGCACAGAAGATAATTCCCACAGTGGACACCCCAAAAGTGCAACATCTCTAAACACAGCACCCACTTTGCACAAAGTTTTGTCATACCAAGGCAAAACATGATACACATGTTCATGTGAGATGCTTATGATCTTAGCAATGTCATCCACTCTCAATTGCTGGTCTTCCAACACCGTGTGTCTGGAGGATTTTAATGATATCTGGAGTTGTTGCACTTTTTGGGCATTCACTGTGGGATCATTTTCAACGCTTGTAAAACCACGTTTATACTAGAGTGCCATTTACAAACCATTACTTTTGAAGGTGCAGCATCTCCTGACATATTTACTGTTTCATTGTGAATTCCACTAGTGGTTCACATTTTTTAGCAAAGAACTCAATCAAAGCACAATTTTTGATTTTGTTCATTTTTCAAAACACCCATAGCATATACATTTTGAACAGCTAATAAAGAATGAATAAATTGACGGATAGATCTGGAAATTTATATGTGATTACATGAGACATGAGTCTCACGACACATGATAAGTTTTAATTCTGTTTCTAAGCTATTGACATCGCTCTGCAAACCTTTCAACTAACCCTCATAAACTAATGAATGGAGACACTGAAACATTTATTATTGTAAAAAGGATAGTGGTCCAAAACATTTGAGAAAACCTGTTTAAGTAAGTAAGTAGTACGAACACCTGCATATAATATTAGCTAAAATAAAAGCTAGTAACTGTCTTGTCTAGAAACTATGTTTAAAATTATTAACAAAACAAGCATTCAAGGTTCCTGGCAAACGAAATAATTATCCAAGGTTAAAACCATGTAAGACAAGCTTTAATGTCTAAGACATCCATGCATGTCGACAACCACTGTGAAATGTTTATAATCACCTTTGTTTGATTTATTTCTATAACTAACAGAAGTATACATTAAAAAGAAGTTACATTAATGGTTTATGCAGCAACAAAATATACAAAGCTTAAGGTAATGGTATTACGGCTTAAACAAATATCTGAATTCATTGGGTCTGTCAGTTTAACAGACCTATAGTTAAAATCAATTCTTTTGGTATAAGATGTTCAGCTTTCGATGAACATATATAGTCAAAGTTCTGAAACACATAGTAAATAAGCATGTCTTGTCATTATCACAATTTTCAGGCTGTTAGGACATGGTCTAAGTTGTTCATGCTTTTCACTAGATGTTTCGTCCATACCGATGACAGACACCTTCAGTGGCACAGTGTGGGAACACAGATTACAACCACTTGGAAATGAATGAAAAGACTGTTCTGTCCTGTTGAGACACTTATATTTATACACTGTTTTCAAGATGCTGGTTGGTAATTTTGCGGCTAATAATATATCACTCCATTTTTGGTTGGGTTGCTTTTTTCCATCATGCTTCAATGCTGGTAGGCAGCAGTGGCGGCTGGTGGTTGAAAAATTTGGGAGTTTCAGTTGGGTTGGATGGTATTAAATTGTTTTATTCTCTGAATAGAAAATGTCCAAGCCTCCTCCCTTCCAAACAATACACAAGGAAAGCAAAATAATGCAATTTTAGTGTCACACTCACATAACCTCGAATATTTATTGTATGAATCTTTTTTAAATTTACGATTAAGTATTCTGTTACCTGATTTTACACTTTGATTAAAATTTTAAAGGTTTGGTGTACCTACTCTCTTTAATTTCAATTTTTTCTTCAATAGGACATAAACTGAACAGCGTCTTTGTTAAGTTTACAACAGAAGTAATTGCGTCCTACCAGTTAAATATAATGAATATCTTACACTATGACACCTTAATTCTTTATATGTACTATTATTTACATTTAACAATGAACTTAACTGACACTAACAACGAACTTCCAACCCGGTGCACCACATGTTATTTACCAACAAACAGACTGGTGGCGCCGTGAGGTACAAGCGGGGTTTGCAGTCCCTAATCACACCAAGCGAGCCTATACAGCTGCAATAGGAACAACCGAGTCTAGCCAGCCAGAGCACTACTCCATTGTATTTCTCCATATACAAAACGTGTCACAGTTGGTGCATACTCTGCGGCAAGAGCGTGTACGGTTTTTAGTAATTGCTCTGGGCTTTTCAATTGGCAAATAATTAATTACGATGATTTAGCTTGAAAACACTGTTATTACTTATTGTCTTATTCATAATTCTATAATTTAACATACAATCGGGATTTAATGGGGGTTGTGCAACTGCGCAACCTAAGCATGGGCCATCACTGGTAGGCAGTATTTATTCAGTGCTAAAGACTCCTTTTTCTTATTCATACTGTGGTTGCTATGCTCGTATATTTCAACTGCATCCCTCTGCTATTGAGCAAAGAACCGCCAAGTCTAAGGGACAGGACCTGGGTCTCTCCAAACAAATCTCACCTGTCCTCGACTTGGTGGTACTTTGCTCAGTTGCAGAGGGAGGCATACCTTGAAAAAAGTGTATAGATATAAATGCATCAACAGGACAGAACAGTCTTTCTTTGCATTTGTTCATGGGTGGTTGTAATCTGTGTTCCCACATGACTGTATGTATTCGGTTGTGGGAGTTGTGATCAGTGTTCCCTCATAAGATGACGGAAGTCCATGTGTAAATGTCCATCATAAGTATGATTTTGATAATGTAAACACCGGGCTTAAAAGCTTTTATCATATTATGTCATGTTTCTTGACAAGAGACCGGTTCTTTGTTACCAGTTTTTTAGGACATATGTACTATCCTGCTGTTGATGTCTACTCTGATAACAACCACTTGAGCTATCAAAACATCAGGCAGTAACAAAGACATTGCTTTCAACATCAGACCATGACTGAAAAGCCTGATAGTTTTAACAAATAATGTCATGGTAGTAGCTTTACTGTTACATCTGTTTACATATACATTTATATTCATTCGAATTTGCTCCTTTTTTCCTAAAGGGTTTCTGCAACAAGTAGTACAGAATACTTTTTACCCTTTCAGGTCCAAGTTTTGGAAATACATAGTAGAAATTTATTTTCTTGAAAATCTAATTTGGGATGTATTAAGGAGTCAAAAATACATATATTATTTTAATTTTACCACTGTTATTTTCAAAAAATAGGGTCATGTTGCTTATACCAAAATGGACTTTAAGGGAGCAACTATCTTGTGTTTTGAAACATTGTTTAGAAAATAGACAGTCACAATATTATACTAACACATTTTTCTATTAAAAAGTTAACTAAACAATTTATTTAACATTAACATAAATAATAAACTAAATATCACTATAGTATTGACGACTCGGAACACTAAGTTTTTTATAAGTAAAAACGTAAAGTTTTACCTTACAGCCTAAACTGGCTTTCACCTTTAGAAGGCTTCATCAGAGGCTCATTACAGCCTCTGATGAAGCCTTCTAAAGGTGAAAGCCGGTTTAGGCTGTAAGGTAAAACTTTACGTTTTTACTTATAAAAAACTTAGTGTTCCGAGTCGTCAATACTATAGTGATATTCAGTTAAGTAACGGACACGTCATGGACAACGAAATCCAAGAAAATAATAACCTTACACTTTGAATTACATAAGTATACAAAAATTTCTATTAGGTACGTGGAAATACATAGTAGAAATTTATTTTCTTCAAAATCTATTGTGGGATGTATTAAATAGTCTAAAATACATATATTTTTTACTTCCATGTTCCATAAGGAAATGGAAGTATGGTCATGCCGAAAAAAATCGTGTTCGAGATAATGGCAGATTCTGATTGTACTACCATCAAAACATGAAAAAAAGTCATTTTTCGAAGTGTGTGTGTGTGTGTGTGTGTGTGTGTAGAATTTTTTTTTGGCAAACGATAACAGCCGCAAATTCAAACAGAATCAAATAATTTTTTGCATACAGTCCTGAATTGTAGAGGATTCAAGGCCTATTGATTTTGGTGAAGATCCGTTTATTTACCTGCAATGTTTTACGTTTTAACAAGAGTAAAGTGCTTAATTTTGATAAATAAAGTTTCCTGAAAAGAAGGTCATAATAATCCACTGTAGAAAGGTAGATGAAATATCTATAAATGAAAAGGATAACTGCCGTCAATTCAAACATAATCAAATAAGTTTTTGCATACATCCCTAAATTGTAGAGTACTCAAGGCCTGTTGATTTTGGTGAAGATTGGTTAAGGGAAAGGGGTAGTTTACGTGCAACATTTTATGTTGTAACAAGAGAAATTTTTTCATGACAAACGATAACTGGCGTAAATTCAAACAGAATCAAATAATTTTTTACATATGTGCCTGAGTTGTAAAATACTCAAGCCCTATTGATTTTGGTGAAGATCGGTTACGGGGAAAGGGCAGTTTACCTGAAACATTTTTTGTTGTAACAAGAGTAAAGTACTTAATTTTGATAAATAAAGTATCCTGATAAGAAGATTTTAATAATCCACTATAGAAACGTAGATGAAATATCTATAAATGAAGAGGCTAGTTGAACAGGCTGGGGGTAATTTTCTATAAACGAAAATTATAGTTGAAAGGGGAGGGGATGATAATTTTTATATGTGTACTACGTTATCGGCAACAAAGTAGTAGTTTGTTGTTAAAATTCCTTCCCGGGCTGTTTGGCCGTAGTCCAATGTTTTCTGCAAAACCAGACGTTTCAGCAGTGCCGTTGACTGCCATCATCAGTGAAAATCGAGTGTGATAACGTGTGGTGGTATACGTTAGTGACCACAGTACTGTGGTTAAGGCTGAAGCAATAAGTGGAAAGAAGTAGTTTCTATGGAAACATTTCATTTCGTAAATGATTTTAAATATAAATCTTAGAACATGGAAGTCATGTATGGTTCTCCATACCTATATTTTATTTTCTTACGTTTGCATGCTTTTTTAAATGGAAAGTGCCAAAACCCACATCAACACAACGTGTGCAAGCCGAAAAAGGTGTCCAGCGTGGACAGCAATTTGCTTCCTGTGGATTGCTCACCAGTGTAACTGCACGTGTTTACAGAGGAACGGTACATAGACAGACTTTTCGTCTTTAGGGAGTGAACCCTGTGCAAGATGCTCAGCGTCCATGAGAGACTTCGGAGCGATCCTTCTTTTCCGCGTGTTTGTTCTGTGAAACATACACTATAGATTCGCAGCTTTACTCTGAGCAATGCTCCATAGGGAATGTTGAATTTTTTTTCCATGGTGTACCCTCATACACACTAAAACCTGCTCTGATGTTTTGATTTTCGTTCGTGGCAGGTAAGCATATCTCAGTTATGTAATGTTTACGTTTCCATTTTATTATTATGACTACAGCAATAAAAAGGCAGGGAACACACACACACACACACACAAAATTCGCGTTATTTCTGGCCTCACTCATGTTTATTTTCTTACATTTGCACACTTTTTAAATGTAAAGTGCCGAAACCCACACCAACATAACGTGTCCAAGCCGAAAAAATGGACATCAATTTGCTTCCTGTGGATCGCTGGGCAGTGTAACTGCACGTGTTTACAGAGGAACGATTCATTGACAGACTTTTCGTCTTTAGGGAATGAACCCTCTGCAAGATGCTGAGGGTCCATGAGTGACCTCGGGGCACTCCTTCTTTTTCGCGTGTTTGTTCTGTGAAACATACACTATAGATTCGCAGCTTTACTCTGAGCAACGCTCCATAGGGAATGTTGAATTTTTTTTCCATGGTGTACCCTCATACACACTAAAACCTGCTCTGATGTTTTGATTACGGACATAATAATATTAAAACTTTGGAAACTTGAGCACTACTTAATGGAGATCAAACATTAACTTTTACAAGCCATTAATTTTATGCATATTTTGAATCAATAAATGTTTTAATAAATTAATACAATCTGTGTACGGTACTTATTTCTGTTATAATATAAGAATTACTAACTAACATGTGCATGTGTGTATTTATAAAAAATATATAAATATTTTTCTCCTCTGGAAAATTGTTTGCCCCTCCTAGAAAATATTTTGACCTCCCCGATGACTAGTTATTTACTACCCTTTGTGGAATATAGCGTTATGACATGGATCAGAATGGTGGGTGTTAAATAGAAGACACAAACGTATTAAGGAAGAAATGTTTTGGTGAGAAATTTATAATTATACGGGTAAACAGAATCGTCGTTCTGGAATTCAGAAGACGAATGGAAAGAAAGAAAGAAAGACTCGATTTTAAAAAAGAAAAATGACTAGTTTGTATTAACAGGAAAGACTTTGATAACACTATAGACATCATTCACCCTCGGCCAATAACTCGCAGCAAGAGCCTAAGTTCATTGCAGGAATCAGATCGCAGCTACCTTTGGCCAGCTCTTCATTCGACCTACAAACATTTTATTCAAAAGTACAGTCCTTCCTCATGAAGGTTGAGGATAGTCTTCAACCACCTGACATGGGGGTACCATTTTAGCTGATACGTCATTTCTTCAGAACTCAAGCATCCACTTAGTTAATATTTAAATGATTTTAAATATAAATTTTAGGACATGGAAGTCATGTATGGTTCTCCATACCGATTTTTTAATTTTACCACTGTTTTTTTCAAAAAATAGGATCATGTTGCTTATAAGCAAAATGGACTTTAAGGGAGCAAGTAGCTTGTGTTTTGAAACATTGTTTAGAAAATAGACAGTCATAATATTATACTGTAATACGGGACTTAGCATAATAAGCTTCAAGGTTACACAATAGTAACAGCTCTTCCTCGCCCCTTGCCCAACAGCATTGTTACACATTACACTTGGTTATGCGTAGGCAAAGGCGGGGAGTGAAGCGACATGGCAATACCGCAGTCGCCTCAAAGCTTATTTTGATACGTCTCACATAGTAACACATTTTTCCATTAAAAAGTCTACTAAACAATTTTTTTAACATTAACATAAATAATAAACCTTACATTTTTAATTACATAAGTACACAAAAATTTCTTGTACGTGACTCAACATATTCATTCATACACATTATCCCTTTCTCCATCAGGGGAATCACTAATGACAAGGATGGAAACCTAATATCACAAAACGTTTTGAAAATTTTATTTTCCGGTATATCTTCACAGAGAGCTAAAATTATGTTTCCTGAGAAGTCAAATCCACTTTTAGGACATGTCTGTTAATGGAAACGTGTGTGGGGGTAAAGAATGTAAAGCTAAATATAATTATTTCACTAACGACTCGGAACACACAGTTTTTAACATGATAATGTTTTAGGCCCAACCTTATAGTAGAGTAACCTTGGTTTTTAGGCTGGGGCTCATTCCACAAAAACGTCATCGAAAAGCGTGACGCTTCCACACTTTCGATTCCCCACAGTCTTGAAATCTTTTGTTTACAAAACATTATCATGCTTCGACGTTTCGGTTTCGTCGAAATTCTTTATGCACGCACGCGCGTGTGTAGGGGGAGAGAGAGAGTTTGTTTGTCGTCACCTTTCTTCATGCGTTGTTTTATGGGTAAAAACGTAAAGTTTTACCTTATAACCTGAACCGGTTTTCGCTTTTGACAGGTTATAAGGTAAAACTTTACGTTTTTACCCATAAAAAACTTTGTGTTCCGAGTCGTTAGTGAAATAATTATATTTAGTTAAGTAACGGACACGTCATGTACAACGAAATCCAAAATGTAAAGCTGTTGTCAATGAAATAAGCAAAGGGTGAACTTTATATAATTTATCCCCATTATGACAATCTCTTGGTGGTATTTTAGTGCTGTCAGCAGTGTAAAACTATCTGAGGACTGGTAAAAACCTATTTCTACCCATAATGTCTGCAACTGGAGAACACCTAGTTTCAGACATAACCTCAACTATGGCTAGAAAAAACAGCTGTAGAGTTTTTCTATCTAAAATCCACCCATATGAGCCCGTTGTTGCTTATAAGCAACAAGTCAATTTGTGATAATATAAAATGTTCCTACTAAACAGAAATAACTGTCAGTATAATCATATAAAACGTAAGGTGATAGTACTCAGAAAAAAAATGTTACACCCAAAAACGTATTAAACAATGGTTTCACATAAATTTATATACAGTGTTTCTGGAAACTGGTTACCAGCTACAAGTCACAATCTTCAGCTCTTCTGTATTGTGATACCTTTGTTATGATCTTCCATCTAGGTGTTAAACTGAAACCACATATTGTTGCTTAGAAGACAAAATGGGTTGTGAGGTAAAACAGACCATATTACTGTAGTTATAGACAGGGAAAGTAATGTTACAAGCAACACTGGGCTAAAGTGTTAACAAACATTAGGCATGAATAAGGAGAAATCTGTGTCTTAAAATATATAATATTGTTACTACGACATCACAGAACAATCTACGTGTTTGTCGAATGTGCCAGAAGAATCTCGCTCTAATGTGTGTGGCCTACGTGACTGTAGACGCATTCGCAAGAGATTTCTCGAAGGCGCCAGCCGCACGGACTGTGTCAAGGCCGAAATTAATTACGTCGCACACTCTGGCACTAACACACATTATGGAATAATCTGGTAATTTGGGGCAGTATAAATACCAGTACTCAACGACGTTCAGTTCAGTACAGCTACGATATATTTATTGTGCGGTTCGAGAGTTATCATCGGGCGATATTACTGTGCACGTTCAAAGTGGTTATAGTTAAGTGTTGTGTTTTATAATCGGACGGTAGTCTATATTGTAATAAAATTGTGTTTTAATATTAGTGACATTTATTTGCGAGTGAACAATTTTTATTTGATTTGTTATGTTATAAGAGACTGTGTTGTTAATTACGAACTGTTAACTGTGGAAATTAAAGCTGGTGATTAGTGACGTAATTGGTGTCTTGTACTTATTTTGTTTCCACTGTACCTACGACGATTAAGTAGACCGTCGTAACAGTGGTGTCAAAAGTGGGATAGAACGGTTAACAGTGGAAACAGTGGACACTTTGTACAAGACGAGTGTAATTCGTAATTAATCGGAAAACAATGGATGCCAGTCAGATGATGGAAAATTTCCAGGCGCTGTTGTTGCAGACAGAGGAACGACGACGACAGGATGCAGAGAAAACACAAGAGAGACAGAAAACCCTCCTGTTGGAAGCAGAGGAAAGACGCAGACAGGAGGTGGTAGAAGCAGAAAAATGACAGGATGAAAAATGCAGACAAGAGACGGAAGAAGCGGGAAAACGACAGGATGAAAAACGTAAGCAGGAAGCAGAGGACATCAAAGCCTTAATTCATGAGCAAAAGCAGATGCAAGAACATACTACAGCAGAATTGGGTCTCCTACGTGGTGACGTAGGTGAATTACGAGGTGAGCTTAATAATCAGATTACCAGAATATCTGACGTAGAAGAATCCATGTCAAATAAAATAGCTGAAGTAGAAAACTCTGTCAAATCTGTCTTGAGTGTGGAAAAAGCTATGTCAACAAAAATAGAAGACTCGATTACAAATATAAAAGACCAAATTAAAAATGAAGTCGAGCAGTGCCTGAAGTTACAACCAAAACAACTTTCTGAACAGACTGTACCAATGATAAAGACAGAAAACGACGCAGAAATAAGTTAATAGAGAAAGTCACTTTGCCTGCAGTAGGGACAGTTCATGTCAAAGGTCCAACCTTTGACGGAAGCAGTCACTGGGCAACGTACCTCTGCCAATATGAAGCTGCTGCATGCGCAAATAATTGGACAGAGAAAGACAAGGCAGTTTCACTCGTTCTCGCATTAAAAGGACCCGCGGCAGAACTACTACAGAAAGTGCCACCTGACAGCCAAAACACCTATGCCAAATTGATAAAAGCTCTGGAATTACAGTATGGTGATAAACATTTGTGAGATGTGTACTGCACCCAGTTGAGAGCAAAGCGACAGCATGCCGGGGAGAGCCTTCAAGAGTTTGAAGCAAGTATCGACAGACTAATTAGACTGGCCTATCCTGAAGCGCCAGAAGATTTTCGAACGAGTTTTGCGATGCAGACATTTACTGCCAATGTCCGAGATAACGAACTACAACAAGTGTTACAAATTGCAAGACACCAGAACAGTGCGACGCACTGGTACATGCTTTGCAATTTGAGGCCGCCAAATCAGCGTCTGGTTGGACAAGTCATAAAGTGCGCGCGCTAAAAGATCGTGATGGCACAGACGATGAGGAAGAAGAACAAGGAACAGAGACTCGACAATCGGCGCCACAGAATAAAGTAAGAAAGGATGGAAGACCGAAGTGTTATTGATGTGGGAAACCTGGACATCTACAACGTGATTGTCGGGTTAGAGTTCAGCAGCAAGGAAACGAGCAATAGTCGGTAAACGGGGCGTGTGCTGACTAACTGGAGGAACGAAGCCCCTAGACAATACGCAATTTCTACACTTCAGAAAAACAGCGGGAGCTTGGTAGTTACCACATTTGTTCAAGAAAGGCCAACCTCGATTACAGTTGACACAGGCACAACAGTTTCTATTGTGCGCTCCGACGTGGTGAAAGATCTCAAGCCAATCTGGTGCTCTTGCAGCCTGCGAACAGCTACTGGACGGCCTGTAAAAGTGTATGGAAAGGTGGTGATACACCTACGCCTCAGTCGACTTGAGTTTAATTATCAAGTACGTGTTGCAGAGATTGTGGATGAAGCAATTCTTGGTGTGGACGTTATGAACGCATACGGATTTATAGTCGACTTCAAAAACAATGTCTTGAGAATCGGTGGCGAAGAGGTAATGCTATCAACAATGACGACAGCAGAAAAATGGACGTCATAAACCAAGTGGCAGTAACTGTTCCGCCAAACTCCGAAAAGATCATCATTGTTAGAACCGAGGTAGATACTAGGGGCAACCAGTGCTCTATATTCGAACCCCTGGTAGTCAGCACACCGGGCATACTAATTGCCAGAAGTTTAGTAAAACCTTACGAAACCGGAAATGTACCTATTAGAGTGGCGAATACTTTGGATCAAGCTATCACTTTACAAAGCAATACGCTCCTAGGCAAATTGACTCCTGTGGCCTGGGTAACCGGAATGACAAAACAAATTACCAGTGCTTCGGATAATTCCAAATTACTAGAGGAACTGCAAGAATTATTGAACAGATCTTCTAACGACCTCTCAAGTGGTGAGGTAAAAGAACTCAGACAGTTTTCACATGAATTCAAAGATTGTTTTGCAGTTCGGGGACAGTCATTGGGAAGAACCTCTCTTGTGCAACATCACATCAATACCGGGGACACAACACCGATACGCCAACCTCCTCGAAGGCCTCCATTATCTAAACAAGAGGAATTGTCTTGGTTAGTACAGGACATGTTGACAGAGGGAGTAATCGAACCTTCATCAAGTGCTTGGTCTTCTCCTGTAGTGCTGGTAGCGAAGAAGGATGGTGGATTGCATTTCTGCGTAGACTACCGGAGGTTAAATGACGTTACAAAGAAAGACTGCTATCCATTACCTCGCATTGACGATACACTCGATACGTTGTCCGGAGCACAGTGGTTTTCCGCATTGGACCTGAAGAGTGGATATTGGCAAGTGGGTATTCATCAGGAAGACAAGGAAAAGACCGCTTTCTCGACCCCAAATGGCTTATTCCAATTTAACGTCACGCCATTTGGACTATGTAATGCACCGGCAACATTTGAAAGATTGATGGACCTGGTACTCCGAGGTCTGACATGGAAAACTTGCCTTGTTTATTTAGACGATGTCATAGTCATCGGGAAGACCAAAGACCATTTGGAAAACCTTAAGGAGGTTCTAACTAGAACTCACGGTGCCCAACTGAAGCTGAGCCCGAAGAAGTGTTCTCTATTCCAGAAGGAAGTACAGTATCTGGGCCATCTGGTTTCGGCAGCGGGTGTTAGCATGGATCCTAATAAAGTACACACCGTAAGAGACTGGCCAGTGCCGAAGAGTAAACACGAAGTTCGGAGTTTCCTGGGGTTATGCTCATATTACAGACGTTTTGTGAAAGGCTTCGCTACAATTGATAAACCACTACATGAGCTAATGGAAAATAAACAAAACTTCCAGTGGTCGAGGGAGTGTGATCAAGCATTTAGGACTTTGAAAATTGCATTATGTTCGCAGCCAATTCTCGCTTCCCCAGCTTCCGAAGGGAAGTACATCGTAGACACAGACGCAAGCAATACTGGTCTAGGAGCAGTTTTGTCTCAAGTGCAAAATGGTGAAGAACGAGTAATAGCGTATTACAGCAAGACACTTTCTAAACCGGAGAGAAATTATTGCGTTACAAGGAGAGAGTTGCTGGCAATCGTCCGAGCATTGGAGCACTTCCATAAAGTGTAGACCACCTCTATGGAAGAGAGTTTCCACTACGTACTGACCATGCCGCGCTTGCATGGATCTTGAGATTTAAAAATCCGGAAGGACAGTTGGCAAGGTGGCTTGAACGTCTGCAAGAGTACAACTTCAAGGTACAAAATCAACAGCTGGCAGATGGCTGGACAACACAAGATTGTCGACAAGAACAGATAACTGATGAAGACATTGGACCGATCTTGACAGCAAAAGAGGAAGGCCGCCCGGATTGGCAAGATATCTGCCATGGTTCTGAAGTGCTGAAGGGCTACTGGGCACAATGGGAATCTCTCACCATAGAAAATGGATTGCTGAAAAGGGCTTGGGAAAGTGAAGATGGACGAGATGTGGTCATGCAGTTGATAGTTCCCCGAAGTAAAGTGCAGTCTGTTTTGAAGGAGATGCATGATGGAACATCTGGAGGCCATCTTGGCGTTAAAAAAAACCTTGACAAAATACGGAAGGGATTCTATTGGCTTCATCTTCGCCACGATGTAGAGGAATGGGTTCGGACGTGTGAAATATGTGCTGCAAGCAAGGGCCCACAAACCAGAAGCAGGGGTAAAATGAGACAGTATAGTGTTGGACTGCTTTTCGAGAGAATTGGCATAGACACTGCTGGACCATTCCCAGTTACTGACGATGGAAACCGGTACATCATGGTTGTAGGTGACTACTTTACTTAGTGGGTGGAAGCCAACGCAATTCCAAATCAGGAGGTTACCACTGTGGCAAAGCAGTTAGTTCACAATTTCTGTTGCCGTTATGGAGCCCATATGGAAATCCATACGGATCAAGGGAGAAATTTCGAATCAGGAGTGTTTAAAGAATTATGCCGTCTACTCGGAATTCGAAAGACCAGGACAACGCCTCTGCATCCTCAGTCGGATGGGTTGGTTGAGAGATTCAATAGGACACTTGAGCAGCATCTTTCGAAGGTTGTTGACGAGAACCAAACAGACTGGGACCAACGTATACCACTATTCCTCATGGCGTATATATTATCAGTACACGACATAACTGGCATGACTCCAGCAAAATTGGTGTTTGGGAGGGAGATTCGTCTTCCTGGGGACTTAATGTTCGGATCACCTGAGACTCAGTCCCAAGAGCCGCAGAACTATTCCTCGCAATTAGAAAACCGACTGCGAGAAACAAATCGCTTGGTAAGAGGACGGCTGAAAATTGTCAGTGATAAAATGAAAACTCGGTATGACATTCGCAGCAATAGTGTGGGTTTCCAAGAAGGAGATCAGGTCTGGTTGTTCAACCCAAAGCGCCGTCGTGGTCGCTCACCTAAGCTTCAGTCTAACTGGGAAGGACCCTACACTGTGAAAAAAAGGATCAACGATGTTGTTTATCGGATTCAACAGGAAGGACAGCGAAAGTTCAAGGTCGTCCACCTAGATTGCCTGGCTAAGTTCTCCTTCAGGCTTAAGGAGGGGGCAGTGTTACGACATCACAGAACAATCTACATGTTTGCCAAATGTACCAGAAGAATCTTGCTCTAATGTGTGTGGCCCACGTGACTGTAGAGGCATTCGCGAGAGATTTCTCGAAGGCGCCAGCCGCGCGGACTGTGTCAAGGCCGAAATTAATTAGCCAACGTCGCACACTCTGGCACTAACACGCATTATGGAATAATCTGGTAATTTGGGGTGGTATAAATACCAGTACTCAACGACGTTCAGTTCAGTACAGCTGCGATATATTTACAGTGCGGTTCGAGAGTTATCATCGGGCGATATTACTGTGCGCGTTCAAGTGGTTATTAGTTAAGTGTTGTGTTTTATAATCGGACGGTATATTGTAATACAATTGTGTTTTAATATTGTAACGATAATAAAAGGTGTTAATCTTATATGGTGTTATTAGTGGTTGTTTCTAGTGTTCGTGTTATATGGTGTCTGTAATTCAGTTGATTATTACTTAAAATACGTGTATACAAGTGTATGTGTTGAAGTACGATATAATGAGATGTCAGATCACCAAATCCTCTTCTTGTACTTTTCTTGGTTGTAAATAGGTCCCACGTACACGTCAGGTCTTCTTCTCGTCCCTCGTCCACGTCAAATCTTCTTTCTGGTTATTATTCCTTCTCATCCATCTAATGGGTAGTCTTCTGTTGTTGCAAAATGTTTGTATAGTGTACTTCTAACAGTATTTATCTATTGGTATTGTTTTTTCACACTTTATAACATATAATGTAAGACGATTTAAGAACGCGTCTATCTGCTAAGATCGTTGTCAAAGAAGTCTCCTTTTATTTATCCGAAATTTCTGGTTGCTATGGGTAAACTTGGAACCTGGTTGGTCAATTCGGGTAGACATTGTCATATACTTTTATTATTTCAGAATCTAAATTTGTTCAAAATCTTTAATTTAACGTAACTTTTCTATACTGAATGGGAGTTTAAAACCATTATCAGCATTATTTTGATCTTCACATGTGTTATATTTAGACACCAAACATGCCTATTTTTGCTTAAGAACTATGGATGTTACAATTTTGTTATTTGAAATTTCCTTAAATAACTTGATATGTGTTATTTTGTTTCTATATTCCTTGTATACGTTATTACCTATAAATACATCAACCCTTTCACATTTGCTTTACAAAATTTCTAATATAATTGTTCAAAATTTACTAAATTTGGTTTCACCTGGCCTCTGTAATGGTATTATTTTTATCACCATGTTTTAACATCTCTAACAATTAAATTAACTTCTAACATTCATCAAAATGGTTTAACATATAACGTCATTTTCACAACACAAAATATATATTATTCTAATATTTAAATTCATGTCCACATGGCTATGATTATACCAACTCCTTGTACAAATAGTTGTTTTCTACTCAAACTGTATAGGTGTTTGACATTTAACAAAACATCTTTGTATTGTCCATTCTGCTTGGTCAATTAATTTATTTACCATGGCTTAATATCAGCTCTATTGGTATATTTGTTAACACAACATAAACAAAAAATGGAATTAATATCATAAAATTGGCATTCCTTTAAACTAACTGTATCCCCTGGTACATACAAAAAACACAACACAAATACTATTATATAAAACACTGTGCTATAACATAAAACATGCACATTTAACAAAACAAATCCTATACTAATTATTTAGTCCTTTGTCAGCTAATTTATGACTTATTCTGACACCGTCCATGTCATATTTACTATTCATATGGGTTTAAACATCCGTATACTTACTGATGTTTTGTGTTACAAAAATTACAATAAAGTGAACACTGTTGCTCTACCTCACACACAGTTCTAATAATCTGGTTACATTTACTGTTTATCTGTGTTTTATTCTTGTTATAAATATTATTGTGACCATGTTATAATTTGTTGTTTACAGGACAACTCTATGAACTCTATATGTGATAATTTTTGGTATGGTTCTTATATCTATAATCATGTGTATCTATATTTTTGTTACATTGATTAACTTAATTATTTAACAATATTTCTCTTACATAATATTATATGTTTGGGTCTATTATCCCTCACTTTGTATTTTGATTGTCTGGATTTAATGATACATCAACTGAAACCATTTGTTTCTTTATAGTCCTGGTTCATAAACTGTTTGTCTTTATAAATCTTTGTTTGGTCAATACTGAAAGTTCATTGTCATAGCTGGGGTTTGAAGATATCTGCATCACTTAGCCTAAATCATTAATTTGGGTACGGTCAGTTGTCTTACTAGTCAGTCTGAAATTGTCAGTCGTTCTTCTTCACTATCATCTTTGAAGATATTGTTCTTCTTGTCAGCTTCTTAATCAAAGTCTTCATTAAATCAGGTAAGATATTATGTTGTTCTAAATGTCATGTTACATATTACCCTGCCACAAAATTTGATCATTTTAATAAAATATTGTTTTTGTTGAAATTATCAATTACCTTCTTTTTCATATTATCATTTGTTATTCTTATTATGATCTGGTATACTTGTCTTTAATTATAAGTGTTCTATCCCTGGAACATGTTACTTCCCTAACAAATTAATCACCATATATTCTGGAATCAGTCGGGGGGCTCTCTTGACCTAAAACCCCGCTGTCCTTACAATACATAATACATAAATAATATCGATTGCTGGAGCTATCTCGTCAGTCAATCACATTTAATAATCACTAGTCTATTCACGACTAAAATAAATAAAATAATATAATATATTCTTGGGATTGTTCACTCAGTCTAACTTCTCAGATCTAAATATTTCTTTCCATTGATTCTTTCAGGTGTTTATTTTCTTGTGGCAATATTAATAACTTTTTTTTTTTTTTTTTTTCAATTGGTACTATCTTCCTTCCTTCTTTATCAGTACTGCTTAATCTTCATTTTTCATTCACTGTCTTCATTTAAATTAAAACATAACAAGTATTTGCATCTTCAGTTGTTGTTGATTCTCTCACAATCATGATAGGTTATTTGTAGTAAATTTGTTTCTAGTCTTGTCTTATTTTCATCGTCGACTGTCTACACTTGTCCTTTTTTATTCATTTTATAGCACTATGGTTTCTTCTAATTTATGGATGTTGCATCCTTCTTTTATATTCCAATAATGAGTTCATATCTGTGTTTAATAAGAGGTGCTTGTTTTGTTTAGAATTTGGAAATTTATTCCCAGTTGTTTGTCTGCTTGATTCATAATTACATTATCAAACTGTACTGTAAGTTGTCCTTACTATTCATTTGAATTCTGATATATTCAAATTTGTTTATTTGGCTTGATTTAAAGTTATATTTTGGATTATCAAAGTTGGTTAGATGAGCTTGCTATGTTCTTTGTGTTTTGAGGTTTTATCATAATAAATTCTTCAATTCCAAATTAATTCTCATAAATCATTAGTTGTAAGTTGTTCTTACTCTTTCTTTAGAATTTTGGGGTTTTATAATAATAAATTCTTCAATTCCAAATTAATTCTCATAAATCATTAGTTGTAAGTTGTTCTTACTATATTTTTAGAATTTTGTGGTTTTATAAACTATGTTTATTAGGTTCATAATACATTTTTAAGGAAACTTGGTTGTATGTTCCCTTAATCTTTTTTGTTTCCACATCACTAATGACATAAGTATTATTGTTATTGTTTTTTATAACCACATATGGTCCATTATACAGTAATAATAGCTTTTTTGCTATTCCTTCCTTAGAACTTGGCAATTCGTGGTTTTTTAACAATACCTTGTCTCCGATCTTGTACTGGATCACTTTCTGCTGAATTATTTTGTATTTTTTCCTTCTTTTCTCCACTTGTTCGTTCAGTTTGCTGTGGAATCTCACGTTGTCGAACTGGTAATCTGGGTTGTTTGGGAAATTGATTATTTCACTAATTTCTCTGGGTGGTAGTCCTTCATGCATTATGGTATATGGAGTATCTTGTATTGCTTCATGGTAAGCTAAGTTGATAAAGCTCTCAGTTTGCATAATGTAGTCACTCCACTTCTGGTGTTTATCAAAACAATATGTCCTGAGTATACGGCCGACCTCCCTCAGTACTCTTTCCGCCGGGTTCCTATTTGGGTGATAGACAGATGTTTTATATGTCTTGACACCTAAGTCTAACAAAGTCTCCTTCCAAACCCTTCCTCGAAACTGAGTTCCGTGATCGGTAATAATTGATCGTGGAGCTCCCAACTCTGGTATGTATTGTTGGATCACTATTTGCAAAATCTTTTTTGTAGTTGCCCGATTAATGGGGTATAGTTTTGCAAACTTGGAGTAATGGTCGAACATGATTATAATGAATTTATACTGTTTTCTCCCTCCACTACGAGGTAATGGACCACACACATCTAAAAATACTCTCTCTAATTTACCAGTTGATGTAATAGGTTGCATAATTCCTTCTGTTTTTTCGTTATTGCATTTTGCTAATTGACAGATGTGACACTGCCGGATACATTCTCTAACTCTTCTGTTGATATTCTTAATGTAAGTGTGTTCCTCAAGTGCCTTCATTACTTTTAATGCACCCATATGCCCATATCGGCTATGGTAGTCCAATATTAATTCTGTTTCTAAAGCTTTAGGTATCACCACCTTCCATGAGCCTTGGTTGTTATTTGGTTTGTAAAATAATATGTCTTCGTGTAGACAGTAATATGCAGTGATTTTTTCATCCTGTTGGATCAGTCTTTGTCTAAAATTGTTGATTTTGGTATCCTCGGTTTGTTGTTGTGCAATTGATTTCATGATGTTTTCCAAATCTGACTTGTTTTTTATTATAGTGTATACCTTGATGACTGTTTCTTTTTCCCCTTCAAAAGTTTGTTGTTCTATGTTAATCCGGGACAATATATCTGCAGCAATATTCTGTTTTCCTGGAACATACTCCCAATTTATATGGTACTCCTGTAGTGCGAGTATCCACCTAGTCAATCTCCCATGGTTGATCTTGCAATTTTTTAGGAAAGATATTGACTTATGATCGCTCCTCACAGTTATTGGGTATCCAAGAATGTAGGTTCTGAATTTCCCACAAGCGAATACAACGCTTAATAATTCTTTTTCTGTTACACTATAATTGCGTTCACATCCATTAAGTATTCTGCTTGCAAAGCTCACCAACTGATGTTCTCCCTCACTATCTTCTTGATATAATACAGATCCTAAACTTATATCACTGGCATCACAGTTCATGAAGAAAGGTTGATTGAAATTAGGATGTCTTAATACAACTGAACTCAGGAAATTCAAAAAAGCAGGATACAGAATCGCTTACAAAACTACTAACAAAACAGAACACACACTATCAAAACGCATGCCCAAAGCACAAAACAAATTCGATCTACCCGGTGTATATAAACTAAATTGTTCAAATTGCAGTAAATTCTACATAGGCCAGACAGGACGTAGCTTCAAACAGAGATACATTGAACACACAAAAGCACTCCACACCACTACAGAATCTACCTTCGCAAACCACCTCATTGAAGCAAACCACACATATAAAAACATCGACAATAACATGAACATACTACACGTACACACAAAAGGCCGAAAACTAGACACTCTAGAACAATTAGAAATATACAAACACACAAAAACAAATAAAAACGACATCCTAAACGAACAGACACAATTCAAATCGCACGCATTATTCGAACACATCTCACCACACACACACAGCTTCAATCTTTCGAAACACTTTCTCGTCGCCAACAACAAGACGAGCAGCGCTACTAACGACAGCCTCTGATGAAGCCTTCTATAGGTGAAAGCCGGTTTAGGCTGTAAGGTAAAACTTTACGTTTTTACTTATAAACAACTTTGTGTTCCGAGTCGTCAATATTATAGTGATATTTAGTTAAGTAACGGACACGTCATGGACAACGAAATCCAAGAATTTAACTCAGCAAGACGAGCCAATGTCCAAGCGTACAAGTTCACAACTTTGAAGGTTAGAAAGATTGTAGCTCACATAAATTTCAACAAAACATGCATAAACAATTCACTAACACCTAAATATGCCCAAATCAAAATTAAACATAACAACCAGGCCGCCCGAACAACACAAAACATCGCACAAAGAACATACATAAAAGAATCAATTAAACAACTATATAAGAAAAAAGACGCTCTTAACCGCAAAGCATTAACACTACACCTACATATCGCCAACACATACGGACACAATTACATGACTGAACTAATACATCACACAAATGAATGGACAAAAAAACAAATACATATCATACAGACAAAACACGACAGAAAAAACCTGACACCAATCAAAACAGATATAATTCCCTCGCACAAATTCTACCCACGTACAGTAAACCTCACGAACGTCACACTCACAAAAAACGAACAAACACTCCTTGATAAAGGCCTAAAACATAACATACATTACAAACATAACAACCAAACACTAACAAAGCTCATAATTGACACAGAAACAAATATACAAAACACAGCACCAGAACATCAAGACACATTAAGACATAATATAAACAACACAATAGGAGTACATAAGACACCAGACAACAACAACCACAACTCAGAAATACACACAGCCATCAAACTGAGGGAAAAGGCACACAAACACAACATCACATTTGTAAAAGCTGACAAAGGCAACACGACTGTAATTATCCCCACAGACAACCTACACAAAAAAGTACAAGACTTCATAGAACAGAACATCACAGAACTAAAACACGACCCCACCGACAGATACCAAAACTCAGTAAAACAAATAGTCAACAAAGCCAAACACATTATGACACATAAACAAAAGCCCTACATGAAACAAATCCGACCATCAGCACCTACACTCCAAGCGCTTCCCAAAATCCATAAAGAAGACATTCCGATCCGCCCCATTATCAACTACCGTAATGCCCCTGCACACAAACTGGCAAAATATCTAGACAAAATTATTAGACAACACACACAAATAGACAACAACATTGCAGTAAAAAACAACACTGACCTAGTAACAAAAATAAAAGACATACACATCCCCCATAACGCCACATTAGCCTCCTTTGACATTAAAAACCTGTACACAAACATCCCCATCTCTGAAACAATCACCATCCTACAAAACAAACTCAAACAGAACAACACACCAGACGAACTTATCAATGAAATAACAGAAACTCTGAACATTATCACAAAACAAAACTACTTTACTTATAACAATAAATACTACACACAGAACGATGGCCTACCCATGGGCTCCCCCATATCCAGCATTCTAGCAGAAGTCTTCCTCCAACACTTAGAAAAAACAAAAATACTCACAAACAATGACAGACACTCACATAAAATACTATATTGGCACAGATACGTTGATGACATTCTAATACTATACAGGGGAAACAAAAGACAATGTGAACAGTTACTAACGCACATAAACAAAATACATAAAAACATAACCTTCACTGCCGAATACGAACACAACAATACCATAAACTTCTTAGACCTCTCCATCACAAAACTAGAACACAGGCACAAATTCAGTATATACAGAAAACCAACTACAACTGACACACTAATACACAACACCTCCAATCACCCAATACAACACAAACTAGCTGCTTTTAGAACCATGATACATAGACTTAACAACATCCCCTTAGATGAAATAGACTACAAAGACAAACTAAACACGATAAAATATCTAGCAGAATCTAACGGTTATGACAGAACAATAGTCAGTAAACTCCTACACAAAACACAAAACAAACAACAGACAAAGACAGAAAACAACAAATTCATAACACTAACATACATCAACAAACAAACAGAAAAAATTGCCCACAAATTCAAAAAAGCAGGATACAGAATCGCTTACAAAACTACTAACAAAACAGAACACACACTATCAAAACGCATGCCCAAAGCACAAAACAAATTCGATCTACCCGGTGTATATAAACTAAATTGTTCAAATTGCAGTAAATTCTACATAGGCCAGACAGGACGTAGCTTCAAACAGAGATACATTGAACACACAAAAGCACTCCACACCACTACAGAATCTACCTTCGCAAACCACCTCATTGAAGCAAACCACACATATAAAAACATCGACAATAACATGAACATACTACACGTACACACAAAAGGCCGAAAACTAGACACTCTAGAACAATTAGAAATATACAAACACACAAAAACAAATAAAAACGACATCCTAAACGAACAGACACAATTCAAATCGCACGCATTATTCGAACACATCTCACCACACACACACAGCTTCAATCTTTCGAAACACTTTCTCGTCGCCAACAACAAGACGAGCAGCGCTACTAACGACAGCCTCTGATGAAGCCTTCTATAGGTGAAAGCCGGTTTAGGCTGTAAGGTAAAACTTTACGTTTTTACTTATAAACAACTTTGTGTTCCGAGTCGTCAATATTATAGTGATATTTAGTTAAGTAACGGACACGTCATGGACAACGAAATCCAAGCAGGAAATTATGTTTAATCATTTGGAGTAAATTGTCTTGTTCCTGTCCCCAGGACCATTTGTTCTTAGAGGATAATTGTGGAGAAAACTTTGCTGTCATTTCAGAATAATTTCTCTGAAACTTCCTATAATAATTGCAAAGTCCCAGAAATGATTGAAGTTGCTTTTTATTTTTAGGACTTGGGAACTTCTGGATAGCTTCAATTTTTTCATTGGATGGTGTTATTCCTTGTCTTGTTAGGTTAAAACCCAGGAATTGGACTTCACTGGCGATAAGCTTAGATTTTTGAAGTTTTAGTGTAACGTTATTGTCTGATAGTTTTTGTAATACTTGTCCTACTCTGTCACAATGGTCTTCCCAATTCACTGAAGTAATCAACAAGTCATCAACATAGACTGTGGTATATGGAATAGTATCTGGACCCAACACCTGGTCCATACATCTTACGAATACAGCTACTGAATTTACCAGTCCAAACGGTAGTCTCTTGAACTGATAGTTCCTTCCTTCGAAAATAAAGGCGACGTACTTTCGACTATCTGGGTGTAGCTCCACCTGCCAATACCCACATACCGTATCCCAGGTGCTAATAAATTGTATGCCATTGAATTTTTTCAGTATCTCCTCAATCTCTCCAGGAGATGTTCTGTCATTAACTATGATCTTATTAATCTCTCTAGCATCTAAGCAGAGTCGTACTTTGCCATCTTTCTTTGGAACTGCTATTAACGGACTGGTATATGGGGAACAGCTATATTCAATAATGTCTTCTGCTATCATCTTGTCTAGTTCAGTCCTCACTGCTTCCTTTAATGCATAAGCAACGGGATATGATTTTTTATTAAAATTGACAGGCTCCTTGAATTGTAATGTAAATTGATAATCCTTTACTTTGCCAGGTACATCAGAGAAAACATAGCGGTATTTATTATATATTGAAATTAACTTCTCTATTTGTTGTGTGGTTAAATTGCATTCATTTTGTTCTGACCGAAATTGTCGGATCTCTTCTAATTTTTCCAACCATAAACTATCTTCACACCCAAAGTATTCCCTTCTTACATTCCATGACTCATCTTGATTATTACTGAATTTTCTTATACTATTGCATGAAGGTACATTTTTGTTTTCTACCAATTTTGCTGTCCATTCTATATTATCCACCCTTAATGACACTATGGCTTGTCTCATGTCAATTATAGCTGAGTATTTTCTCAAAATATCACAGCCTATTAGTAGATTAAATGGTAGATTACTAGCTATTAGAAAAATCATAGGTATAGCGACATTTCTGCTGGTCACTGTTAATGATACCTGTTTTCTTATTGACTTGTTTTGCCTTCCAGTGGCTCCGATTAAAATTATATTTTGAATTGGTAAAGTTGGTAAGATGGCCTTACTATATTTTTGAATTTTGAGGTATTCACTGTTGTCGATTAAAGACACGTTTGCGCCCGTATCTATCATACATCTTGTCTCCAGTCCATTCACTTGGGCGATGATATAAACAATCTCATTATTTGAATTATTCTGCGTTATCGAGTCTTCGTTCAGTAGCTCTTCTCTAACATTTTTTAGGAAATGATGGTGCACTATTGTCAACGTATCGTCAGTCGTTTTGTCTCGTCCTAGTAAGTACCCAAATTGCCGGTTCAGTGATGGGACCTGGTGGATTTTCACTGCCGCAGTTCGTTTAAATCAGGGCTGATCTCCTCAGTCCTGTTGTCTGATTGATTGGGGCTGTCTCTGTTCTGCGCCTCTTGTACCTCAATGGCGTTATTATTGAACATCACTGAGTTTCGGTTGTTTCTGTTGTCGTCGCAGCTTCTACTTCGCCGATGTTCATCGCGGTAGTGCTGGTTACTCTCCTCCCGAAAACTTCTTCCACGGTTTCTATTATAGTTTGCTCGTCCCTGGTACCAACGTCTTCCCACATCCCTATCGTCAACACTTACATAATTCACTTGCCTTCTATATGTTTGATTTTGACTGTTATTATTGCCGTTATTATTGTGCCTGTATCGATTATCATAGTTGTTATTATAACCCCGGTTGTTCTGGTACTGGTGGTCTCTGTCATTGGCTCGCTGGTATCCATTGTTGTTATTATTTGTAGGAGGGCTACGGTAGTAGTGGTTGTTGTTATTGTTGTTATTATTTGCGTTATTTCGTGGATAGTTATTGGTGTTATTTTGGTTTTGGTAACCGCGCTGATATTGGTTACCGTTGTAGTTATAACTATTGTTTGGTCGCTGTCCATTATTTTCATATGGGGCATCGCGGCGACCATTATTTCTATTTATCTCATCGTTCCTTCGTCTATATTGTAGGAAGTTCTTCTCCTGTTCCATCTCTGCCAATAAGGTTGACATCTCCTCGATGGTTTGTATGCGTCCATTTATCCGGCCTCTTGTAATTTCGCCACCATAGTGGTAGGCCAATAGCCGCACTAAACATTCCGTAGGGATTGCAGGCTCTAAATGTCTGGCTATATTTATTTTGCCAAGGAAATATGCGGTTGGAGTTTGCTTGCCGTGCAGGTCATATCTGCCCAATCCTATGTCACTCCTTATCATGTGTTGTGTGGCATCGGACCAATATTTGGATTTGAACTGTTTCTTAAATTCCTGGAAGTTCTGTATACTCGGCCGCATCGCCGTCCACCAGTTGTCATATACTTTTCGGAACATCTCGTCCAACATGCTCCTTATCACAAACCATCTGTCTTCTCCGGTTTTGGCTATCTTCTCTTCGACTCGTTCTAAGAATAGCATGGGGTTTCTTCTATAGTTTTGAAAATCGATCACCTCTCGATTTTCCTCGCATGTGGTATGGGCACCGGTACACTGTCTGTTTTTTAAGGAATTGATTTCATCTCTATGAGCAGTCGTTTGGTCTTGTACTCGATTGAGACTATTACTCATATCTTCCAACCTCTCTCCCATCACTGCTTGGTTGGTTCTGATATTTTCAACTCGTCCATTCGTTTCTTCCCGGACGCTCAGTATCTCTTGAGTCATCCGCTCACACTTTTCCTTGGTCTCGGATTCTACCCTTTTAATTTCAGTCACCGGTTCTTCCAGCTTCTTGTCCCATTCTTCCTGCAATTGCCGGTTATTAATTTCCATCTTGTTATTCCACTCTTCTTTTAATGACTCCTTGTGTTCATCTAGTTTCTTCATGGTCTCTTGGTAATTTTCCTTCAATTCTTCCCTCAATGCTTTATTATTTGCGTCAATTTTCTCCTCCATTTTCTTGCTATTCTCTTTCAATTCTCCCATTTTTTCTTCAATTTTCCTATTAGTCTCTCCCAATTTTCGGCTCAACTCCTCCGTAGATTGTTTATTGTCCGTCTTTAATTCCTCTATTTTCTTACTATTCTCCTCCATCTTCTTACCCAAATCTTCCTTCAATATTTCTAAGTTCTTATTATTCTGTTTTAAATATTCCATAATGCTCTTCAGGTCAACGCTCTCTGTGACTTTGTCCGGTTCTTGTTTATCTCCTTGGTCCTCTCTTATTATTACTTCTACTTCTTCGACCGGTGTTGCTTCTTTGTCTTCCATGTCTAATTCGTCTACCTTCTCGGCTTCGACCGCTCGTTTTCGCGATGTCTCTCGCTTCCTCATCTTGTTTATTCTGGTTTATTTGTCTATTAATAATAATTTAATTTATATTAAATTACACGCCTCACACGTTGTTGCGCCAATTTGTAACGATATTAAAAGGTGTTAATCTTATATGGTGTTATTAGTGGTTGTTTCTAGTGTTCGTGTTATATGGTGTCTGTAATTCAGTTGATTATTACTTAAAATACGTGTATACAAGTGTATGTGTTGAAGTACGATATAATGAGATGTCAGATCACCAAATCCTCTTCTTGTACTTTTCTTGGTTGTAAATAGGTCCCACGTACATGTCAGGTCTTCTTCTCGTCCCTCGTCCACGTCAAATCTTCTTTCTGGTTATTATTCCTTCTCATCCATCTAATGGGTAGTCTTCTGTTGTTGCAAAATGTTTGTATAGTGTACTTCTAACAGTATTTATCTATTGGTATTGTTTTTTCACACTTTATAACATATAATGTAAGACGATTTAAGAACGCGTCTATCTGCTAAGATCGTTGTCAAAGAAGTCTCCTTTTATTTATCCGAAATTTCTGGTTGCTATGGGTAAACTTGGAACCTGGTTGGTCAATTCGGGTAGACATTGTCATATACTTTTATTATTTCAGAATCTAAATTTGTTCAAAATCTTTAATTTAACGTAACTTTTCTATACTGAATGGGAGTTTAAAACCATTATCAGCATTATTTTGATCTTCACATGTGTTATATTTAGACACCAAACATGCCTATTTTTGCTTAAGAACTATGGATGTTACAATTTTGTTATTTGAAATTTCCTTAAATAACTTGATATGTGTTATTTTGTTTCTATATTCCTTGTATACGTTATTACCTATAAATACATCAACCCTTTCACATTTGCTTTACAAAATTTCTAATATAATTGTTCAAAATTTACTAAATTTGGTTTCACCTGGCCTCTGTAATGGTATTATTTTTATCACCATGTTTTAACATCTCTAACAATTAAATTAACTTCTAACATTCATCAAAATGGTTTAACATATAACGTCATTTTCACAACACAAAATATATATTATTCTAATATTTAAATTCATGTCCACATGGCTATGATTATACCAACTCCTTGTACAAATAGTTGTTTTCTACTCAAACTGTATAGGTGTTGGACATTTAACAAAACATCTTTGTATTGTCCATTCTGCTTGGTCAATTAATTTATTTACCATGGCTTAATATCAGCTCTATTGGTATATTTGTTAACACAACATAAACAAAAAATGGAATTAATATCATAAAATTGGCATTCCTTTAAACTAACTGTATCCCCTGGTACATACAAAAAACACAACACAAATACTATTATATAAAACACTGTGCTATAACATAAAACATGCACATTTAACAAAACAAATCCTATACTAATTATTTAGTCCTTTGTCAGCTAATTTATGACTTATTCTGACACCGTCCATGTCATATTTACTATTCATATGGGTTTAAACATCCGTATACTTACTGATGTTTTGTGTTACAAAAATTACAATAAAGTGAACACTGTTGCTCTACCTCACACACAGTTCTAATAATCTGGTTACATTTACTGTTTATCTGTGTTTTATTCTTGTTATAAATATTATTGTGACCATGTTATAATTTGTTGTTTACAGGACAACTCTATGAACTCTATATGTGATAATTTTTGGTATGGTTCTTGTATCTATAATCATGTGTATCTATATTTTTGTTACATTGATTAACTTAATTATTTAACAATATTTCTCTTACATAATATTATATGTTTGGGTCTATTATCCCTCACTTTGTATTTTGATTGTCTGGATTTAATGAGACATCAACTGAAACCATTTGTTTCTTTATAGTCCTGGTTCATAAACTGTTTGTCTTTATAAATCTTTGTTTGGTCAATACTGAAAGTTCATTGTCATAGCTGGGGTTTGAAGATATCTGCATCACTTAGCCTAAATCATTAATTTGGGTACGGTCAGTTGTCTTACTAGTCAGTCTGAAATTGTCAGTCGTTCTTCTTCACTATCATCTTTGAAGATATTGTTCTTCTTGTCAGCTTCTTAATCAAAGTCTTCATTAAATCAGGTAAGATATTATGTTGTTTTAAATGTCATGTTACAATATTAATGACATTTATTTGCGTGTGAATTGTGTCTGTATATTCAGGATGTCGGTTTTGTGTTTTTGTGTGTTACACAATTAAAATTACAATATTATTCAAACATATCATACCGTACACACACAACATCGATCTTTCAAATGACAGCACCATCACAAAGAACAAGATGGACAGCGCTCCTAGTGGCAGCCTCTGATTAAGCTTATAATAAGCAAAAACTGATTCAGGCTATAAGGTAAAAATGTTACATTATTACCAATAAAAAACTTAGTGTTCGAAGTCAGTAGTATTATACTTATAATTAGTTAATCAACGGACACATCATGGACAACAAAATCCAAGAAAGTTCAAGCCTCATTTACAACAAATGCCTGGTTCTGCTCTAGGATATTGTGCTCGACATGACTGACAAACCTCTGAAGGACTATGGCCTGCCTGCACCAATACTGGATTAGTAGTATGCTACAACCAATTCTGAATATCTAAGAGGGCAGGCCTACAATGTGAATGAGCTGAACCAGGAGGTTGTTGAAAATAAACCAAAACTTAATTCTGACAAGAGGCTGGTGTATAATTAAGTCACAGCAAGCGTTGATTCTGGAAGTGGTTGAGTTTTGTTTCTTGATACTCCCAGACGGACTGTAAAACCCTTCTTTATCAATCTGCTACTTTCTAGAATAAGGAGAGATAGAAAAATAGCTATTGCTGTGGCTTCCTCAGGCATCGCAGTGACTCTGCTGAAATGTGGCAAGACGGCCCACTCTGCATGCAAGCTGCCTCTTAAATTCAACAATTCTGAAACACTGATTTGTAACATATCTAAACAAAGCAACATCACTCAAGTACTAAGAGACTGTATGTTGATTGTGTGAAATTAATGTACAGTGGCCCACAAAAGAGGTACTGAGTTAGTTGATGCAACCTTTATATCATAAACAATATGTCTGATGGGTATTCTATTGGTAGAGGACTTTAGGCAAACCTTGCCTGGTGTGCCATGAGCAACTTATGCTGATGGGATCAAGGCCTGCCTCACGTCCTCTTGCCTCTGACCTAAAATTAGTGTCCTCAATCTCAGACTAAACATGAGGGTTCATCTGACCAATGACTTCAGGACTGGGGAGTTTGCTGATTTACTTATGATGATTAAAGATGGCAGCCTGAAAGAGAGGGAAAGGGAATTAAATATTCCAGACAACCTTTGTAGGCTGGAGTCTGGTTTTCAGAGCTTAGTGTGAAGTGTATATCCTGATCTTGAAAAACTGGGGCAGAGGGTAAAAAGCCTACAGATCTCAGGTAAACTTAAGTCTGTATTTAATGTACTAGTTTAACCTACACCTGAAGACAACCGTAGATTGTTTAGTGGTCAAAATGATGTGTGATAAATTCTAATGATAGTTATTGTCTGACCTAACCCTTCTGATAATGTTTACGTGTACAATACCATTGAAAGTTAAGGTTAAAGATCATATGACAAGAATGAATTTAATATTTTGTGTCACATGACTTTGTGTGGCTGAAACTATACGATTGAGTGACTAATGATTGTAGGATTATCTTCACAATCATAGATTGAAATAGTGTCTTCCATCCTTTTCATGAGTGGAGAACACAGCTATACCTGTGTTAAAGCAGTAGAGAATTTTCTTTAGTATTAAAATTTATATAAATTTCTCTGGCATTTGGTAATTTATTCCCTTGTTTTTAAGATTACAGTGCTCATGTGATGCTCGTAACAGTTGTGTCAGAAGTAGTAAATGGAAACCAGAGAATGGAGATATTGTAAGAGACTTTATTGTAGTTGATTAATGACCAGTCATTTGCAAAAGTGTATGCCTATCAGCTGTCTTTGCCACAAGCTTTCTGAGTGATGACATTGAACAAAGTAAGTTGTCGAAGAGAATAGTACAAGTGGAAACAAGCAGAACAAGCAGAAAGTTGGAGAGAACTGCAACAGGAAACAGAATGTGAGGATGAGAAACATAAGTATGAATTAGAAGAAGCAGAGGGACAACAGAGATTATGACTATAAGTGTCAAAATAAAGAACCAGAAGAGCATTAGAAAGAAAAACTTTAGTAGCATATTACAGTTATTATGCACACAGTAAAGAAGTGACTCAGCCAAACAAGCCAAAACAGTCAATAGCATCACAAAGAAAACACAGGAGCCACAAATTTGATAAATGTTGCCACCTTCATGCAGATTGTTGGGGGACTAGAAAATAAAGGGTGTGGAGACACAATGTTGAGGAGTAAAGTTCCTGAAGAGAAGGTCTCACGCTTCAGAAGGTCATATGGAACTTGATAAAGGAGTCTTGTAGACAAACCGGCTACAGGTAGAGCTGAAATGGGCACCACAGAATACATAAAGTGTACTGGCATAGTGGACAGCTTGCAATCTCAGTTATGTCCCTCTGCCATGTAACACTTTGTCAAAGTAATGGTATTAAGTAATGTTGACATACACTTACCCCGGGGTTTCAAATTTAGTCACCAATTACATGTTGTGATGTCATTGATGAAATGATACTTTGTATGGACTTATGAATGATTACAGATTAAATATAAGTATATCACTACCGAGTCAGAACACAAAGTTTTTTTATTAGTAAAATCGTAAAAGTTTTACCTTATAGCCTGAACCAGTTTTTGCTTATTATAAGCTTCGTCAGAGGCTGCCACTGGGAGTGCTGTCCGTCTTGTTCTTGGCGAAGGCGTCGACTTTTGAAAGATCGATGTTGTGTGTGTGGGGTGTGATATGTTTGAATAATACGTGTGATTTGAATTGTCTGTTCATTTAGGATGTCATTTTTATGTGTTTTTGTGTGTTTGTATATTTACAAATGTTCAAGTGTGTCTAGTTTTCGGCCTTTTGTATGTACATGTAGAATTTCCATGTTGTTGTCGATATTTGTGTATGTGTGGTTTGCTTCAATGAGGTGGTTTGCAAAGGTGGATTCGGTACTGTAGTGTAGTGCCTTTGTGTGTTCAATGTACCTTTGTTTGAAGCAACATCCTGTCTGGCCTATGCAGAATTTGTTGCAATCTGAGCAATTCAGTTTGTAAACACCAGGCAGATCAAATTTGTTTTCTTCTTTGTGTGTGTGTGTTTTGATAGTGTGTGTGTTCTGTTTTGTTTGTAGTTTTGTATGCAATTCTGTATCCTGCTTTTTTAAATTTGTGGGGTATTTTTTCAGTTGGTTGTTGATGTATTTTAGTGTTATGAATTTGTTATTTTCTGTCTTTGTCTGTTGTTTGTTCTGTGTTTTGTGTAGGAGTTTATTGACTATTATTCTGTTGTATCCGTTGGATTCTGCTAGATATTTTATCGTGTTTAGTTCGTCTTTGTAGTCTATCAACTAAACACGATAAAATACCTAAGAATGATTACAGATTTTTATTAGAGTTAATATTGTGAGAATTGTCCAAGATAAGATAAAATATTTGGCAACTGAAATGGCTGGGATAGTGAAACATTCAATTAAGGAGGCGACAATGCCATAGAAGAAGTTGACAAATCCAGAGAAGAGCACCATTTGGTAGCAGATACTGAAATGGTTGGAAAAACAGGAAGGCTAAGCATAAAATTGTTTCATTTTGTTTTAATTGTCTCCAAGTCACGTTACTAAATATTTAGAATTAATATTAGGCAATTACCTGTATTAACTTCCGTCTTGTGACTTATTTATACGATGCGCATCGGACTGTGCCGTGACTGTGTCGGTGTTAAGTTATGTGTGGGGTTTTTGTGTTTGTGTATTTTAACTAGTTGACGACCCCTTTTGGGTGAATTTGATGTTTTTATAGTATTTTTAAACCTGATGATGAGAATTTATTCTCGAAACGCGTCGTTTTAAGAAAAAACCAAATAAGTCACAAGACGGAAGTTAATACAGGTAATTGCCTAATATTAATTCTAAATATAAAATTGTTTGTTAACAGAAAGGATGATTACAAAATCAACAATGGTTGTTGTGGACACGCCCATACTCATTCCTGAGTTAGTGGAAGCACATGTGGTTATGGTTCTCAAGAGTAAGAATTTTCTTTAGTCACACAAAATGTAGGAGCAAACTGGAAGCATAAGGAACAGAAGAGTGGGATTATATACTTTGTGAAGCCAATTGCAGGAACAACAAATAATGCTGAAAAAATTGTGTTATGCAAGAGATTGGAGTTGAACTGACAAGGCACAATGTTATGAAAGAAAGGATGTATGTGAGTGATAGAGAACATGCTCATGAAATTGAATAAGAAGTTTGTTCCATCACATGTAATGTGATGTGTGATGTATTCTATAGGCAGTTGATATAATAATTGCATGTTCGTTCCAAAGTTGGAGTCCATTCTGAGTGCACGTACACATGTAGTTATTATATACATGTATACATAGCCAGAAGGGTGACAAAGTGAGCATAGACTTGAAAAAATTAATAACTAAATTACCTTAAATTGTCCGCCTTGTGACTTCTTATAATTTTTCTATGACGTGTTTCAGAGCTTATGCTCCATCATCAGATATAAATTAAGATAAAACCATCACTCTTACCAAGGTCATTACATAATATAAAATGTCAAAAAGTATTGCATATAAACAGCGCGCGGAAGTAGGGTGCACACCCGTTCACGTTCAATTTGCCACTGAGCGGTCGCTACCTTATCTTCGTACCGGCAAGCAGTTTCAAGGCCGTATCGTACAAGTGGTTTGAAGCAAAGTTTAGTTGATCATTCAACACGCAATCGCGACTGCTTGGGTTGGTGTATGCACTATAAATTTCGAACTCCTCCAAGGCATTCATGAACTGACCCTTCTTACATACATGTAACAGAATTAAGTTGGAATTGAAGTCCATATTGTTGTGATTATGTGAAGTTAGGTGTCGGGTGTAGTTAGATTTAATGCTGTTAATATTACTTGTTTTTGGTATATGTTCTCGAAAACGCGTAAGGAAACTTCTCCCAGTTTGTCCAATGTAGCAACTATTGCAATCATTGCATAGTAGTTGATATACTCCTGTTTTTTCTTCCGGGGGTATGTGTTTTTTTGGTCTTAGAATGTTTAATAATTTATTATTGGTTCTGAACAAGATGTTAAAACCAATATTGTTCAACACAGATGACAAAACCTTAGGCATTACGCTTGTGTAATTAGTTGATATAAACATTTTTTGTACGTTATTGTTCGTTCGTGGTTTAAATTTGTTTCTTTCATGCTTTTTTAACAGTTTGTCTATGGTCAAACTACTGTACCCATTAGCAACCGCGATGTGTTTTATAGTATTTAGTTCATCCCGAAAGTCATTATCATCTAGAGGAATTGTTAATAACCTGTTAATAAAACTATTATACGCCGCCATTTTCTGCGAATATGGGTGATGAGACTCCGCGTGTATTGTAATGTCAGTAGTAGTAGGCTTCCTATAAATGTTGAACTTTAGCTTCTTTACCTGTCGGGTGATAGTTAAATCTAGAAAATTTAATCTATTGTCAACTTCGGTTTCGAGTGTGAATTGGATCTTTATATTTAATTTATTTAAAAAATGTTTGAACAGCTCGATCTGTCTTGTAGTACCATCAAAAATGAAAAAGGTATCGTCTACATACCATGCATAAAATATTATTTTCTTTGCATATATATTATTATTTAACATGTGCGTGTTCTCATAAAAATTCAAATAAATATCAGTTAATAGAGAGGAGAGGGGTGAGTCCATGGCCAGTCCATCATCTTGAAAGTAGAATAAGCCATCAAAGGTGAAATAATTTTGTTTTAAAACTACCTCGAGTAGGTTGATTAATTCATTTATCATCTGTATATTCATGCAACAACTAGCAGACAGATTATTTCTCAAGATCTGTAATGTATCTCTTACAGGGATATTTGTGTATAAATTAGATATGTCAAATGATGCCAATTTGTGGTTAGGCTGTAATTCAACGGATTTAACTCTGTTAATAAAATCAGTGTTGTTTACAATGCTATGATTATTTTGTAATTATAACTTATCTTTAATCAATCGAACAAGTGCTTTTGCAGTTTTGAAGAAGGTGGTAAAGTTCACAAGTGGTCTGATGGGTATGTTGTCTTTATGAATTTTGGGTAATCCTGTGAATATCGGGGCCTTTGCACTGATGGGCTTTAGATATCGTCGTGTATTTTCATTAAATAAATTGATACATTTGTTAATACAATTGTTAAGTTCTCTGACATATATTTCAGTGGGGTCAGATTTTAATAGTTTAATGTTGTTGTTAGAAATTAAATCATGAACTTTAGCATTGTATGAAACAGTGTCCATGATAACTAGCATATTACCTTAATCTGCTTTAACGATATGGGCATTGTTGTTGATTAATTTTGTATTCATATGTTTTAAAGTTCTATGTTCTACGCAGTACCTAGACTGGCAACGTGAGACGAGAGGTAGATTATTGTTTTGTATGATGGCTTTATTGAATTTACTATTTATAAGAACTCGTGCTTCATTTTGCAAATTCGGTTCTGGAATAGTTTTTACGGCAGCTTCCGCTTCAACGACCTCATAGATAAGTTTGTTTTTGCCGACAGGTGGAAGATTATAATTTAATCCTTTATTTAAAAGTTTCATTTCATTATCATCAAAGCTTATTGTAGTTAGGTTCATGACTCTGGGATAAAATGTGTGTTTACAAACAATAGTGGCCTCTTGGCAATGTTTATGTTCTAATCTACGAAGTTTGCGTAACTGATTAAAATGTGTGTGGCATACAATAATAGATATGTATCTGTGTGCTGCTTCTAAAACCTTATCAACAATGACAGGATGAATATTGTTCAGAATCTGTAGATGCAATTTGAATAAACGAATATTGAGGAGAGATTTTTTTAATGTTAAATGCCTTAATTTCTTCTTTAACGCGAAAACTTTCAGCGTATTGTTGTGTTGTTTTTGCAGCCTTGGAGGAGCAATTAATCTTCACAGTGGCATACTTAGGAGTTATGTTCTTTGTAAACAAATTTTATTGAACTTAATATGCAAACTAGTTTTTAATAACTGTATTTTGACATTTTGGAATTTAAATACCACGTTTGCTTGGCTAGGCTCTAATTTAATATTCATGTTGAATGCGGTATCCAAGTCACTTGTATGAATTAATAACTAAATTACCTTAAATTGTCCGCCTTGTGACTTCTTATAATTTTTCTATGACGCATTTCAGAGCTTATGCTCCATCATCAGATATAAATTAAGATAAAACCATCACTCTTACCGAGGTCATTACATAATATAAAATGTCAAAACGTTTTGCATATAAACAGTGCGCGGAAGTAGGGTGCGCACCCGTTCACGTTCAATTTGCCACTGAGCAGTCGCTACCTTATCTTCGTACCGGCAAGCAGTTTCAAGGCCGTATCGTACAAGTGGTTTGAAGCAAAGTTTAGTTGATCATTCAACACGCAATCGAGCTGTTCAAAAATTTTTTAAATAAAATAAATATAAAGATCCAATTCACACTCGAAACCGAAGCTGACAATAGATTAAATTTTCTAGATTTAACTATCACCCGACAGGTAAAGAAGCTAAAGTTCAACATTTATAGGAAGCCTACTACTACTGACATTACAATACACGTGGACTCTCATCACCCATATTCGCAGAAAATGGCGGCGTTTTATTAACAGGTTGTTAACAATTCCTCTAGATCAGTGTTCCGCAACCGGTGTGCCGCGGCACAATAGTGTGCCGTCACAAGGTGAAAGGTGTGACGCGAACTTTTACCTATTATTGTAATAAATTAATTGTCGATTTTAAGTAAGAAGGTGATTGTTTATTCTTTAATACATGCTGATAACTGTTATATTTTCATAGAAATTAAATGTAATTTATTTACTCAATATTGTTGTTATAGTTTGCTTATCTTAAGTTATTTGTATTCTCGCCTGAAATATTGGGCCTGTTTGATGGGTTACAGGTGGCAAGCTTTGTGTTCACCGCAAAGAAAGCCGCGTAAGACTTTTAGCAAGCCTTTTAGCGGCCCGCACCAATCATACAATAGAGTTTACGTTCAAAACTCTAAACGTTCTAAACTCTATTCAAGAGAGTTCTTTGTAACACCGCATCTTTTGTATACGGTTGTACGTGCTTTTAACTAAAATTGCGGGGATTAGCAAAAGTTTCCCTCTCTTTTATTATTTTATTGCCTTGTTTTGATATTTGTGCCTGTTTGTCGGTGCTTCTTAAACTTTATTGCTCTTTTCCTTCTCTGAAGGACCCACACATTGTCAGACATCAATTACAGTATTTCAGTTCAGTTCTATCACAGCTGTGCTCTGCAGTAGTGCGAATATTGTGATTGCTACACCAGTCTTACTATTTTCTATTACAGTGTTATTAAACTATTTTTTTTTCGATATGGATAAGTTCCTTGTACGGAGTGGTCCGTCCTCGAGTGGAAGTAGTGAAACCATCGAGCCCGAAAAAAAGAAACAGAAAGTAGTTTACCGGCAATATAGTGATAATTATTTATCTTACGGGTTTTTTTGGTGTGGTGACAAAACATGCCCAATCCCCGAGTGTGTTGTGTGTGGTGAAAAACTCAGTAATGCTGCTATGGTTCCCAGTAAATTGAAACGACATTTATCAACAAAACATTCCTCTCTGTTAAGTAAAGATGTGAATTATTTTCGTCGGTTGTTGGAACAAAATAAAAAACAAGTGATGCTCATGACTACGTCGGTACGTGTTTCGCAAAAAGTACAGGAAGCTAGCTATAAGGTAGCCGAACTTATCGTAAAGGCAAAAAAACCACACACAATAGCAGAAACATTGTTAATGCCCGCGTGTAAAGAAATGGTAAAAATAGTCCTGGGTTTAGAAGCTGGTACTGAAATTTCAAAAATTCCTCTCTCTGCTGACACAATCAGCCGCCGAGTTAGTGACATGTCCAGTGACATCGAAATTATGAAGGAGAAAATAAAGAGCAGTCGAAAGTTCTCACTTCAGATCGCCAAGTCCACCGATATTGGCGGTCACGCACAACTTCTTTCCTACATAAGGTATGTTGATGGGGATGTAATTGCAACTAATTTCTTTTTTTGCAAAGAACTACCTGAGCGAGCAACCGGTGAAGAAATATTTCGTACGACTAATGAATATGTGGTCCGTAATGAATTAACATGGGAGGATTGCGTTAGTGTTTGTACAGATGGAGCCGCTTCTATGACAGGCCAAGTGAAAGGATTCGTGGGTAAAGTACGCGAAGTAAATCCTAACTTATGAACCGACCATTGTCTCATTCACCGCGAAGCCATTGTTGCTAAATCTTTGCCATCTCCTCTGAAAATTGTGATGGACGAAGTAGTAAAAGTCGTGAACTTCATCAAATCGCAGCCCCTAAATATGCGGCTTTTTAACGTTTTGTGTCAAGAAATGGGATCTGAGCACACTACACTTCTGCTACATACAGAAGTACAATGGTTATCTCGAGGTAAAGTGTTAACACGAATGTTTGACCTTAGAGAGGAGGTACTTGCATTTTTGACTATTGAGGGGCATGAGTATGCGGATTTATTTGCAGATGATGAATGGGTATCTAAGTTGGCATATCTTTCCGATATTTTCGTACACTTGAATGAACTAAACAGAAAAATGCAAGGTAGAAACGAAAATATTCTGACTAGTATGGATAAGATTCAAGGATTTAGTGGATACAGACAATTGAAAATGGATCGTGTGAGATGTTCCCAACTGTGTGGCCCCTTGCTGACGATAATAAGGTGTTGATGGACTCAATTAAAGAACATTTATTACTCTTGCAGCAGAATTTCAAAAAATATTTTGGATACAGTGTTGAAGATTTTGATTGGGTTCGTGATCCATTCATTATGGATTCGAAACATCTTCCGAATAATTTAGGCTTACAAGAGGAACTGGCAGATTTGAAAGCAGACAGAACATTGAAATTAAAATTTTTCGAAGTGCCTTTGGAAACATTTTGGTTGTCAATAAGCAGTGAATACCCGGCTATCTCCGAGATGACAGTTAATGTGTTATTATCATTTTCAACTACATATCTGTGTGAACTGGGCTTCTCGACGTTGACTGAAATTAAAACATCAAAGAGAGAGAGAGACTCAAATCCATCGATGAAGAAATGAGGCTTGTTTGTCAACGATTCCGCCACGAATCAGCCGTCTGTGTGCAGCTAAGCAGGCTCAAGTATCACATTGAAGGTATGAGTAGAGTTATTTACTTTAAAATTCGTATTTTCTACAGTGAATAATAAATTGTTAATAAATGCATGAGTCTATTCCTGTTTTATAATAATAATAATAATAATAATAATAATAATAATAATAATAAAAATTGATTACATAACGACGTAATATTTCGTAAGTATATTAAGATTCATATGATTTTGAGGGGACAGGCATTTTGGTGTGCCATGTTGAGTCTAGGCCCGTCTGGGGTGTGCCGTGAGTAAAAAAAGGTTGCGGAACACTGGTCTAGATGATAATGACTTTCGGGATGAACTAAATACTATAAAACACATTGTGTTTGCTAATGAGTACAGTAGTTTGACCATAGACAAACTGTTAAAAAAGCATGAAAGAAACAAATTTAAACCACGAACGAACAATAACGTACAAAAAATGTTTATATCAATTAATTACACAAGCGTAATGCCTAAGGTTTTGTCATCTGTGTTGAACAATATTGGTTTTAACATCTTGTTCAGAACCAATAATAAATTATTAAACATTCTAAGACCAAAAAAACACATACCCCCGGAAGAAAAAACAGGAGTATATCAACTACTATGCAATGATTGCAATAGTTGCTACATTGGACAAACTGGGAGAAGTTTCCTTACGCGTTTTCGAGAACATATACCAAAAACAAGTAATATTAACAGCATTAAATCTAACTACACCCGACACCTAACTTCACATAATCACAACAATATGGACTTCAATTCCAACTTAATTCCGTTACATGTATGTAAGAAGGGTTGGTTCATGAATGCCTTGGAGGAATCCAAAATTTATAGTGCATACACCGACCCAAACAGTCGCGATTGCATGTTGAATGATCAACTAAACTTTGCTTCAAACCACTTGTACGATATGGCCTTGAAACTGCTTGCCGGTATGAAAATAAAGTAGCGACTGCTCAGTTGCAAATTGAACGTGAACGGGTGCGCACCCTACTTCCGCGCACTGTTTATATGCAAAACTTTTTGACATTTTATATTATGTAATGACCTCGGTAAGAGTGATGGTTTTATCTTAATTTATATCTGATGATGGAGCATAAGCTCTGAAATGCGTCATAGAAAAATTATAAGAAGTCACAAGGCGGATAATGTAAGGTAATTTAGTTATTAATTCGTACAAGTGACTTGGATACCGCATTCAACATGAATATTGAAAAAATTGTTTTCATTTTATAAAACTACAAACAACTTGTTTCTTTGATATGACTATTCCTTTCATAAAAGAAGTATAACCAGCCAGCTTGCATGTTGTCATAAACCTTGCGTGATAACAGTATTAGTCTATTTATGCTCAAGCACTGTAATTACGGTTCATTATGATAAAAATTTTGTAGTGACTTTGTAGTGAGTTGTGCTGGAAAGGAGAACTGATAATCATACAGTATTAGCTTTGTATAGATAATCTTAACTGCTATTCGCATACAGACAGATATATTATTTGCAAACATATAAAAAAAACTTTACGTGGGCTGCATATGTGCACTTCTTCTCGGTTCGATGCAGCGAATGTGTTGATCATCAGTCATTGGTGTGTGTGATTTGTTTTTGGTTTGTGCGTCTTGTGGGTATGTCTATAATACTTCACGTGTATGTCATCATACTAATATTATTATTGAAAATATACTTTTTTAAATTTTATTTGAACCTGATATGATATGAAGTAAATTCAGTGGCACCCAGTTTTGAAGGAGGAGGGAAGAAAGATTAAGAACTACAACAAATTCCAAAGAGTTTACGAAGTCTTTTATTCAAAAAACCTCGAACCCTGAGTTTCAAAATATTACAATTAACAAGGAATCAACTTGCGATCATAAAACAGATGTTGTGTTAGCGACGAGGCTGTTCATAAATACAGTAACGTTGACGACGTGAATACCACAAACTGTAAAAGTGTCAAAGTACAGTTACAAGATTCAGTTGGTCTAGTACCATGGTTGATGTTGCATCATGCAGCATTGAAATTACAGGCGATGAAGGACACAACATTACTAGCAACAATGTAGACCGTGTTTCCAATACTGCTCTACAAGATATGGGAGCTTGGCCAAGTGAGATATCTCAATCCTTTATAGGACCGTCAGCCTTTCCTGAACAGTAATCTGCGCCGACCCAATGTGTGAATTACCCCCACTTTCAAGTATAGCTAAGTTATCTAGAGAGGAGAGAGGGACGATGATGCTATACCATCCACTGTCTCTCTTCCATATTATTTCCCTCTCTGTCACACACATGCTTCCGTTGTTCTCTCCAGTCTTGTTGCAGCCGATGTTCACGCTATGAAACACTGCACAAAACTGTTCTGCGCATGTGTGAAGTGAATGAAAATTTTGTTAGCCTTGCAATGAGGTGTTTGTGTACTGCGCATCGAGACCCTAGTGTTCAATTTACATTGTCCTGCCTCTACCGAGATATAACGGTAAATAGAGAAAAATGTTAGTTGCAGAACAAGGACAACAATTTTTTGAAGATAAAGCTGGACGATCCTTAAACAAGTATTGGTTTGATAAAACCTTGCAAAATGGTGAAAAAGTAAATCGCACTTGGATGTGTTTCTCTCCAACTAAAAAATCTCTATCTTGCTTTTGTTGCACTTTATTTCTACAAAAAAATTATCAAGAAGCCATTTAAATAGTGAAAATGGATTTTTGTTGTGACAAAAGTTAAATCCCCATATTCAGGATCATGAAAGTAGTCCTGCTCATAGCTCTGCATTTTCGGAATGGAAGGAATTGGAACGTTCTTTAAAAAAGGGGGACATATTGATGATCTACTTCAGGAACAAATGAGTAATGCAGCTAAAACATGGAAAGAAATCCTCAAATGGCTCATTGCCACAGTACAAACTCTTGCACAACAAAGTCTGGCACTGAGAAGACATCAAGAGTCAGTTACTAACGATCAAAATCCTGGAAACTTTCTGGCTTTGTTAAAATACTTGGCTAAATTTGACCCTGTCATGAGATCTCATTTGGATTCAGTCTCTCTTAAATCTGGGTGTATATCGTATCTTTCGCCAACTATTCACAATAAAATAATACACCTGTTAGGAGAAAGAGTGCGCAAATATAATACTACTACATGTAAGAAGGCCGCAGTGCTGTAGTATTATAATTGACACAACACCAGATGCTGCACATGTAGAACAAATGTCTCATATTATAAGACATTAAACATTATTATTATTATTAGACATTATTATTTGTTGAAATTAAATGCAATTCTGTTGATATCAAGGAAGCCTTCATAGATTTTATTCATTTAGAAGTGAAAACAGTGGAGGGGATCACACAAGCTGTTACAAGTAAACTTGAGAGAGATAGATTGAATCTTAGCGATTTCAGAGGTCAGTCGTATGACAATCAAGCAACAATGGGTGGTATCCATTCAGGAGTTCAGAAGAGAATATTCGATTTGAATCCACTAGCTGTGTTTGTTCCTTGTGACAACCATTCACTTAATTTTTTTGGAGTTCATACAGCTCATGTAAATGTTCAGGCAGTGACATTTTTTGGGACAGTAGAATGTCTATTCACCTCTTTTCTTGTTCTACTTAAAGGTGCAGTGTTCTTAAAGACTTCGTAAGTATTATTCTAAAATGACATTGTGATACCAGGTGGAGTTCAAAAGCAGATGCAGTGAAAGCAATATCCATTCAGCTGGATGAAGCAATCGCTCCTCTGGAGAAACTGAGGGATACACCGACTGAAACAGTTGATATGAGGAAAGATGCAGCATTAATAACTGATGTGATAGGAAACTTTAATTTTGTGATCTTGCTCCTTTTCTGGACAGATATTCTTTCTTCTACGGACAAAATCCAGAAAATCTTGCAGACCAAAGGAATAAGCTTTATTCAAGCATTGACATTTCTAGACAAGGTAACAGACAAATTAAACGTTTGGAGGAATGAGCTGTGTGACAATGTCATTTCTAAGGCAGAACAGGTATATAATGATTGGGGTGCCAGTATCACAAAAAGGATAAGAAGGAAGCGCACTATGCCAGGGAAGTATGCAGATGATTCTGCATTAACCGTTTGGCAAGAAATGCGACCTTCTCTAATAGAAATTTCAAGCCATTTCTCTAACATAAAATAGTTAGAAAAACATTTTGAGGTCCTCTGTAAATTTGAGATGTTTGTAATGTTGGGGATATGCATTTTAAGGATCAGCTTTCTCAAATCAATATTAAGTGCACAGTGCTTGTAAAACTGTATCCACATGACCTAAACAGTGAAGAATTGTTCAGTGACTTGAAAGACATCATACTTTTATTAAACAGGGCAAAAGCTAACAAACAAATAGACTTTACACCTCAGGGACTGCTACAAAAGATTCGTCCAATGAGATTAGAAGCCTACAAGACACTACCAACAGCTTTAAAAATTTTCCTTACCTTACCAGTGTCTTTGTCTTCTGGTGAAAGATCCTTTAGTTAACTTAAATTGATTAAATGGTACCTATGATAAACAATATCTCATGACGGGGTATCAAATCTAACGATACTTTCAATTGAAACAACATTGTTTCGTCTTTAGATTAAAGTGATTTAATAACCCACTTTGCAGCTATTAAGACCAGGAAACTTACATTTTAAAATGTCTCGTTTTAAATATTTGTTAAATATTAAGTGTTTATTAATAGAAGACGGAACCATTAACCTGTAATGGTAAGTGATTTATTTTAATGTAGTTCTTTGTTTCACTTTATGTTGCTTTAGTGTTTTGACAATGGGGATACTTTAGACCTACAAGGAATTTCCATGTTTATTAAAACATTTTTATGTTATAAATTTTTATATTACTACATTTTTTATAGTCTACATTAGTTACTAATAAATGTATACAAACTGAATACTGGTAATATTATAATATGTAATTTCTTAATTTTGACTTAACAAATATTGTTAAGGCATGGGTGGACATGTTTTCATACAAAAATCTACACATTTGCATTTATTTAGTACTTTGTTCACTGGATGAGCCTTCATTTTTGCTCTTTTGTCCCCTTTTAATTGTGAAGGCAAGGTAGTCAACGATCTCCTTGCCCCAGGCGCCAAAAAGCCTATCTACGCCACTGCTTTTTTCCATTAGTTGTGAATAAAGGAACTTTGTACAGTATGTGTTTAGTAACTGTACTGATCAGTAATAAAGTAACTGTACAGTACTGTAATAAAACTTTGTAAATGTTTTATTACAGTACATGTTAGCTCTCATTGTGAACCACCTGTTAACGGGTTTCCTAAGTTTTAAGTTAGGAACTAAAGTATGCTAGATGGATTTGCCAATTTGGGATAAAAAGGTTAAAGGAGGGATAATGTTACAATGATAAGATGTGCTGTTTATCTGTGTGATGAGAAATCAGTAGAAAGACTCAGTTATAATGGAGTCACTCAGAACTGTCTAGCTCAGTGATTTCCAGCTCGCAGCCTGCAGGCTGCATGCGGTCCACAATGCCTTTCTAAGTGGAAATATTTATTTTAACTGAGAATGGTCTTATAAGAGAAACCTCTAAAAAAAACTGTTTCACTGATTCACTAATAAAGGTACAGTAGATTTTATTTTATTAGTGTAATAGAATATATATATATATATAGTCAAGACCCAGGCTATTTCCTTCCATCCCTCGACTAGAAAAAACAGACCAACGGATGTTCTTGACTGATGTTTCATCCTTGATTCGTAATAAATTGCATGTATTATTCAAAGTTATTTGTTAATTGTTTTGAAAACTACAACTTGACACACAGATAAAACTCACTCTAATGTTTCTTAGAATTATTCAGTAACATACCCTAGAGATAAGAGATATGAGCAGTCTACCAAACTACAGTCACACTGATAACTTGAAGAAACAAACTGTCTCATTTCTTAGACATTACCAATTACTTCAACAAACTCAATCTGAGCACCAGGAGAGGAACCAGTGAGTGTCAGATTAAATAGGAAATGTAAATGGATTTTGTAATAAAGTAAAAATCTTCAAATATTCTTTAGGAAAAAAGGAATTGGCTCATTTTGCTAGTTGTCGGCAAGTAACAGCTGAGTTTAACACTTATGAAATACTTAATTTATTTTTATACCGTTGTACTATTAATATGTTGTAAGATAGTTAAATGTGTAAACCACCTCTGTTTACTTATTTACAATTAAATACTGCTTTTTTTTATTTTTACACTACTTATTAAAAATTGATCGTTTATGGTATGGTTCCTGAGTTTAATCATGGCCCTCATGAGCTTGTAAGTTGTAAACCACTGGTCTAGTAATCCAGCATGTTCTTAGCATTGCCTGGCTGTTTACAACATTGTGCCACAAGTGGTACGCCTGTTTGTATAACCACAACACGGGATAGCTACTGCCCAATTAGGTGTGAAATCTGGAAATTCAAGTGATGAGACAGAGGCATTAACATAGTGTTACAAGACAGTGTCTTAGTAAAAGTCTCAAGCATTTAATGTCTTATTTGTGTTGCAGACTACTGAAATTATTTCATTTGGTAATTTTTATTATTAGTAACATAACTGTATAACTTACAGTACTGCTGCAATACAAGTGAAAAAATAAAAACTGTCAATTTCTTTGTAGATCAGTTGTTTAAGATCATAATCCATGCGAGTTTCATAACAATATACTGCTTTATCTAAATAAGTAAATACATAATGTATTTTTCAGTACGGGACCTTGACTCATTAGATATAATTCCTTTTTGAAAAAATTTCACATTGGGGGTCCATATCTTGTGGATACAGGTTTGGCAATCTCAATGTGCCCTAGCTGGATTCTCACTTTGCTTCAACTTGTCTTGGGTGAGATCCCTTCCTTTAGTCTTTTCTGTCTAGTCTCTCTTGACTGACTCTTGTTCTTTTCTACCCCTCATGCTATTAGAGTAATCGAGGGCTATTTTTCATTCTAATTTCATACTACACGTACACACAAAAGGCCGAAAACTAGACACTCTAGAACAATTAGAAATATACAAACACACAAAAACAAATAAAAACAACATCCTAAACGAACAGACACAATTCAAATCGCACGCATTATTCGAACACATCTCACCACACACACACAGCTTCAATCTTTCGAATAACTATCCCGTCGCCAACAACAAGACGGACAACGCTACCTATGGCAGCCTCTGATGAAGCCTTCTAAAGGTGAAAGCCGGTTTAGGCTGTAAGGTAAAACTTTACTTTTTTACTTATAAAAAACTTGGTGTTCCGAGTCATCAATACTATAGTGATATTTAGAAAAGTAAGTTCATTTGTGAAAGTTTTTTATATATAATAATATTAGTAAAAGTGAACAAAGAGGATGAATCAACAATATATTTATATATTAATGTGCAGTTGAAAGTGAAATACAGCTTGCTTAATACTGACAGATTGACTGAATGAGGTGTGAATTTTGTGTGATTTCAAATATTCCTTTTTCAATAGTCTGTGGAGTGTATGTCAAGGCAAAAAAGCGTTTATTTTATATTTTGTATATTAGATATCTGTGTTTTATATATTAATGTGCAGTTGAAAGTGAAATACAGCTTGCTTAATATACACCTGTTGCAAAAGGAAAATTTTGTAGCAGCAATTTGAATTGACTTGCTCTCGCCTAATTATTATTGGTGGTTTCAAAAAAGTGAATACATTTTATTATTTTTAAATTTCTTTGCAATAACATCATTAGACACCTCAAAGTTAGACCCAAAAAATTTGGTCAAAGGCCTCAGGGGTCTGGGGAGGACTGTAGGAAGTTGTGGTTGGACTTCTCCCATCCCTAAACTGATTTAAATTGAGGAATATGAATTGAATTTTTAGGAATAACCAAAACCATTTGAGTATGTTCCTTGTATATGGTATGTTCAAATTTATTGTGGCTATTTATGAAGTGGTATCTAACAAATATGATTTATTTTCTGTTTTATGTTCCATAGTAAAGTTTATATTACTATGGAGATTAATTATTCAAGTAAAAATTTAGGGGTTAACATTTTCAATTATATTGTGTATTTTGATATCAAAATCTTGCAGAAGTAGGGACACCCATCGAAAACCACTTTGATTGTTGATAAATATTGTTATTTGGCCTATACATAAAATAATTTTTGTTTAGAATAGTATTTAAAGTGTTGGTTACTTGTTTAATGTGTTGTGAATTAAAATTAATTTTTGAGTTTCTTATTAATAATCTCTATTATTTCTTTAATTTGGATATTTGTATATGTTTTATATAAACCAAAGGAAAATAATTTTCTATTTATATTAATTTCAATATTATCAAGAATTTGGGTAAGATGTTAACTGTTTTTAGATTGTATTCATATTGTAACTTTAGTTGTTCTAAATATAATTATTTCACTACCGACTTGGAACACAAAGTTCTTTATGGGTAAAAACGTAAAAGTTTTACCTTATAGCCTGAACTGGTTTCCGCTTTTAAACAGCTTCTTCACAGGCCGTTTTTACCCATAAAATCTTTGTGTTACATATTTAGTTAAGTAACAGACACGTCATGGACAACGAACGAAATCCAAGAATTTAGTTGTTCTTTAAAAAGTTTTGAAATAAATTAAAATATTCTACAATTTGGTGCAGTCTAATGGGTATTATTGTACAATTAGTTTATATTTCTTACATTTATAAAATATATTTTAGTTGCTTTTCATTGTATTTTTAATCTGTTTTTCACTTTATTAATTGGATCTTTATTCAATTTTATAAAATTATTTGAATTCAGAACATTTAATGTTTTTGTTTCTAATACTTTATTCTAATACAACATAACTGTAGCAGTATTGGTTGTATTTGCTTCGATTGGGTTTGCATTACTACTTATTAATTAATTTTTAATATTGTTTATAATTTGTAAATGTTTTTCACATTGGCATTCTTTTGTTACATTTTTGGCATTTATTAATAAATTTAGTAACTTCTACAATTGCTTTTGTTCTTATTTCACCTTGTACAGGTTTTTTTCCAAAATGACTACTAGTATTATCAGTTTCTATGATTAAATTTTCAGTGGGATATTTATTGATTATTGTTTTTTAACTAAATATAAGTATATCACTACCGACTTGGAACAGAAAGTTTTTGTTGGTAAAAATATAAAAGATTTTACCTTATAGCCTGAACCAGTTTCGCTTCTTCAGAGGCTGCCACTGGGAGCACTGTCCCACGTTCTTAGCGACGGCACCGTCTTTTGAGGGATCGGTGTTGTGTGTGTGGGGTGTGATATGTTCGAATAATATGTGTGATTTGAATTGTGTATGTTCATTTAGGATGTCGTTTTTATGTGTTTGTATATTTCCAGTTGTTCAAATGTAACTTTTACATTTTTATCAACAAAAACTTTGTGTTCCGAGTCGGTAGTGATATACTTATATTTAGTTAATAAATGGACATGTCATGGACAACAAAATCCAAGCATTCTTTTTTATTTCATTTCCTATTATGGATTTCAGTTTGGTTGAAATATATTTTTGTTAACAAATTTAGGATGAAAACAGTTGGAATTTGTATTCTGCTTATTGTATAGGATTTTATAATGACTTAATAGGTTGTTTATTTTATTGAGCTTTATTTTATGTAGAACAATTTTCCCTATTACTTCTAGTTTGTTTAACCATGTATAACAATTAACTTTAATTGGTAATTTAAATGAATTTGAAGTAACTGTTTATGTAAATGATTTTTTCTTTATAGTTGAGTTATTTTAATGAAGTTGATTTTTACACAAATACTTGTATACTTACAAAATAAGTTTAATTAAAAACTGTTTAAATTCAAATGTATGCTGCAAAACAGTTTTAAGATTTTTATGTTTAATGAAGAAACATACAAATGGGCTAGACTTCTTCCTTTGCATTGTTTCTTCTCTCTCTCTCTCTCTCTCTCTCTCTCTCTCTCTCTTGTTCCTTCTTCTCTCCTTTTCCTAAGCTCTAAATTGCTTCTAACACTGTCTACATGAATCAAACTCGCTATTCCTTTGCCTGTTCATTTTTAGTGAACAGTAACACAATGCAAAAACCAAATGGAAACAGTTTACTTGGCATGGTTCTCCAGTTCACAGAATTTTTTCTTTGCCATTGCCATAACGTATTGTATGTGACTCATATATATGTCATGGCTTTTGTGATTAACCTAAATTTATTACTGCACGTTTCTTTCGAAGCTTTCAAAATTAATTCATGAACAAAATTTTATCAACGTTAAACTTGTATTTAATTATTAAACAATTTTTTTTAAACAACAAAATTAAATAAAGATTATAGAGTGTAGTTGATGTACTTATCATATATTGATGTAACCCGACACCGATATGGTATAAGGGTATTATGATAATAAATACGAGGGTAAGTCAAAAAGTAAAGGCAAATTTTTAAAAAGGAACTTTTTATTGTGAAAACAAGATGACAAATAACATCATTTCTCTACATAATCTCCCTCAACTTCTATGCACTTGGTCCATCTCTTGACAAGCTTCGTAATTCCGTCCTGGAAGAAGATTTGTGGCATCGTGCACAGCCACTCGCGCGCCGCCTCCACAACCTCGTCATCCGACGAAAACTTGGATTCATGCAGGTGCTCCTTCATCGGACCAAAAAGGTGAAAATCACTTGGAGCTAGGTCAGGACTGTACGGCAGATGCTCCAGCAGCTCAAAACCAAGATCTTGAATGCACTGGATCGTTTTCCCCGCAGTATGAGGACGGGCATTGTCCTGAAGCAAAAGCACACCTTTTGAAAGTTTTCCTCGCCTCTTTGTTTTGATTTTGGGTTTCAGATCTCGCAGTAGCTGTCACTATTCACTGTTTGACCTTTAGGAGTGTAATGAATTAGAAGTGGACCTTTCATATCCCAAAACACTGTCATCATCAACTTTCCTGCAGAAACTTATCTTTTGAACTTTTTTGCTGTAGGCGAGGATGGATGTTTCCACACCATACTCTGCCGCTTACTCTGTGGTTCGAAGTGATGGACCCACGTCTCATTAACGGTTACTATGCGACTGAGAAACTCTTCTCCTTCCTCTTCTAAACGGCTTAAATGTGATTTCAAAATTTCCAAACGTTTTTGTTTGTGCTGGTCTGTCAGTCGATGTGGTACCCAACGAGCACACACTTTGCGATAATTTAGTGATTCGTGGATGATTGCAACTGCTGAACCGTGGCTAATGTTCAACGCATGCGCAATATCATCAATTTTGACACGACAATCATCATGAATCATTCGCTCAACTGTCTCGATGTTCTTGTCCATCTTCGAAGTGGATGGCCTACCTGAACGCTCTTCATCGCAGATAGATACACGACCATTTTTAAAGCGATTCATCCACTCATAAATTTTGCGTTCACTAAGATAGCTCTCACTGTACTGCTGCTGCATTCTGCGAATAATCTCCGCAGGTTTAGTCCCTTCAGAGTGCAGAAAACGTACCACTCCCCTCATTTCTTCCTTGGTGCACACGGACAACGGGGCACTCATAATAAAATGCCCTGAAATCACTACGAATGGAGCTGAGCACTGAAACAACAAAGCTAAAGAACAAAAAAAACTGAGGCTATGATATGTCATTGTTCAGTCAGTGCTGCCATCCATTGCAGCAGGGAAAATAAAATTTGCCTTTACTTTTTGACTTACCCTGTAAATTAAATAAAGATAAAATAAAAATTATTCAGAAACTTTCATTATGGAACATTGAGTTATTGGGACTCTTACAGCACACACACATACATACTTGGTATCTAGTGTCTTATCTTGATTTATTAATAAGTAAAAATTACATACAAGTACAAATACTAACAATATGCATGATATGTTTTGATCATCATGTAATGTGCTCATTGTCAACAATATTAGTATATGAAGATACTGCATGATGTTTGAACTTTACATAATTTAACTTAATAATGCCTCTTTGTTGTACCATCAAACAGCTTTCAAGTTAGGCAGGATGGGGTGGCTTGTGTGATCCACTTGGCATGCAATGAAAATAGTAAGGGCAGTACTACATTTCAGCTGTCCATTACTCTACGATGTAATCCAATCCTCGATTTTATGATGTGCGGTGGAATCAAAACCAGAAATTCTAGATTAATAGCCAAGCACCATATTCACTTGTCTATTATGCTTTAAAGAGTTTACTATATGTATATACATATTCGATTATTAGATTTTTCCCCTTATACAGTCAATGTTTATTATAACAGATTTTGGTTAGACTAGCTCTATAGAAAATGAATTATAATTAGTGAAGCTGGTCTCTAATTTTACATACTTTTGTAATGTATGAATGTTTTTTGGTATAACAGGCTTTCATTACAGTGGATACCATTGTCATCCCCCTCTGCAATTAGCGTGTTATTACCAAGCCCCAACTGTCAGTTATCACAACAATAAATTAATTCCTTCTATAAGTATAAACTATTTTGCCTGATGCAAGTTTCATAAGCTTACATCAGCATCGTTGGAGTTCCATAAGCTTACATCAGCATCGTTGGAGTTTCATAAGCTTACATCAGCATCGTTGGAGAAAAATAATAAACTTGAATTTAGACTTAAATGATTGAATGTATACCCCAAAGGAGAAAAAAAGAATGTTAACTTTTTCAGTGTCTGAGCAAGTGTACTTGTGAAATTTTTATGTTCTGACAGTGCTTGAGGCGAGTTGTCACATGTCTTTTCTTAATTGGTAAAGTGCTCAAGACAGATTTTTTTGCCCCATGTATAACTTGACAAATACACATTGTGCATGTCAGTGCTTATTGTTGTAAACAAATCATTTAACTTGAGGTGGCTGCAAGGTGGTTACTCACATCAAATTTCATTGTGAGCGTGTACTGATGACTATATGTTAATATATAATTATACTACAACCCACTCGGAACACATTTGTGTTCCGAGTCGGTAGTAGTGTAATTATATTTAGTTAATCAACAGACACGTCATGGGCAACAAAATCCAAGAATATGTTAGTATCTTTTCCTTAGCTAAAATGTAACTTTCAAAAACCATTTACATATATCAAAACATAAAATGTCTGGCGGTATGTAAAGTTTGTTAAAGCCCTCCTACTCAGGCATCTTTATTTGCCCTATTCAGGAAACAAGAGATTTGGGTGTAGTGTGAATGAACTTAAACTGCAGAATTGTTAAAACATTCTAGAACAGTGTATTGTGAAATCTTGTGTATACGTGCATGCGTTCATAAGCAATTCTCACTTCCAATCCCAGAGTTGCTGTGTTTCATTAGACTTTGCTGAAAGAATATAATGGCTCCCATATTTGTTTTGATGTTCTTGCAAGTCGATAGACAAACAAACTATAACAGTACAATTCTGGCCCTACTGTGTTTTGGGGAATAATCAATTTAAATTGTATTTTTATTCAAAGTTATATATATATATATAAGAAACTAGTAAAGTTTTATGAAGGTTTGCAACTACGCAATATCGAGTGGACAGAAATTGCGTCAAGGTCGGGAATATACGCGCAGAAACAACAACATCATTTTGTCCGACGAATGTGTCAACAAGCTGCACCCATGTATACGTCATCCAAAAGTATGTAAACACGTGATAAACTCGCCTGTAAACAACTAAGGTGTGGATCTCGACACAAAGAAACTGGTGACGTAGTTACTCTCCACCTTGGAATTGAAGCAGTGAAAATCATTCTCAGTCACGAAAACGCAGTATAGCCGGCCGGCTGCGTATCTAAATTTTATATAAAACCAAGTCTCGGACGTTCACCTGTACAATGTGGAAGTGAATTATTTTATACAAAACCAAGTAACAGTTCAACGTTAAACCATGTAAAACGTAAAAAAACAAAGTTTGGTAAAATCTAACATCTATTAGTGCGAGTTCAGCGATGGGACGTCTGCAGGACTGATTTCAGCTAAGTGACAAATGGGGGGTACTAGAAAAATATAAATAAGGGTCAATACAAAATTTCAGTTATTAAATAACTAATAAAAATGAGCTCAATTTGAGGAAAATTAATAAAAAATTGTACCATAAGAATGCAAGCGTGAGTGAATGAGAGAATATCTAACTATATTTAATAAGTGCTGGGTTGTAACCTTATTTTAATAATGATATCATAAAATATAATTGAATATGTTATTTTGGAGGGCTTGTGAAATGTTTAAGGGGAATTTTAACTTGAATAGTGGAACTGCGTCTCATGGCGCAACGCCTCATGGTGTATAGTAGTGTGCTTGTTCTGCACAGTAGAGTCACATTCATTTGTACGTAATATGACAATAAAAGGTAATGTCATTGGTAAACATTTCAAGCAAGAGTAAATTATTTCAGATAACACATTCCGCTACTTCTAGTTCGCTTAAACGGACTCTGCCCTTAAAGGTAAACAAATCTAATGTTCTTGAATTATAACAAGATGGCGCCTGAACAAAATTATGGTGAAAGTTATTAATATTACATATAATAAAATGCATTAAATAATTAATATAACAATGGCGCCCGAACAGGGACTCGACATATAATGTGATTGTATGTGGAGTAAGCCTACTGGAAAGAGCGGAACAGTTACCTGAAATAATAAATAATTTGGAGATACGTAAATATAGACATAAAGATAGGGTTATGTTATAAGATTATGTGCATGCATGTATTATAAATAAGCAAAATGAATACTAATGACGATAAGAATGTAGAAGTCAGCATAACTGACGAAACATTTACGAGTGAGATGGGCCCAATTAGCCAGATCGGTGAGTCCAGTGCCACCGAATTAGTCGAATTAAATACAGTTCAATTAACACCCATCTCAACTAGGGACGAAAATAAAACAGATGAGATTAGTGCAATGATGCAATTACTGTTAAAAATTGACAAGAAATTTGATGTAATGCTAGATAAATTTGACGAGAAGTTCGATAGACCAAAGAATAAAGTAGACGAGAATTACGAGAATAAAAAGGGGGCAGAGAATAGTGGAGAAACAGGTAAACTAAACGTAAATAAAGACGGTCAGATGACAAATAATAAGGTAAGTGGTGTTGAGAATTATGACAATATAAATAAAAATATGGTGTTAGAAAATACTTGTGTGAATATTGATAGTGACAATGAAATTTTAGAGAGAGTAGAAGATGATAATGATGGGATGTTAGTGTGTGTTGAGTCAGAGAGAAAGTGGAGGAAGAATTTACAGTTAAAAGGGATGCAGGGGGTAAATTTTTCCCGTGATATTGTAGTTGGGGGTGAAGTAAAGGCTTCACATGTGTTTAGGAAGGACGAGAGTTCCTTCAGTGTATATTTGGGAGACGATATGTCTACAAATAAATTTCCCTGGGTTTTTTGTGCACTTCATAGGTGGTGCAGTAATTATGGTTAGTGTCCCCTGCATATTTTGAGAGCGAGAGATATATTGAGAGAGAGAGATATTGTGAGAGAAAGAGAGAGAGAGAGATTTTTAAAGTAAATAGAAAGTATGAAGAGTTTGTGGAAAGGTTAGGAGTAGAGATGATGTATAATTATAATGAATACTTACCTTGGATTAAAGATGCTGTTATTAGAGATGTTAAAGATGATAAGATGACTTACATGATTATGACAAATTATACTAAGGGCGACAGGACCATACCCTATGATGACATGTTACATGATAAATTGATATGGAATAAACCTATTAATTCAAACGACATTGTGGAAAGATATAAAAATTTAAATAAGTATTATATTGATAATAATAATATCATATATTTAATAAAAAATAATGTATGTAGACTTAAGATTCGACTGTTGTTCGACGATGGAGGATAAAGTGTTTTATTGTTTATGAACATTAATATATGTGAACAGTGGTTTTGAAACAGATTGTTTATGAACTGATTTTGGTCAACAATAACAAATAATAAGTTGGATTGTATATTTTTTTTGTGTATTAATGTCAATGTATTTGTGTATTCTTGATGTTGTGTATTACATGTAATTTTATGTAAACCATGTATGTAACAGGAAGTTATAGTTTAATTGATTTAATAAAAACAATTAACATTGTTTTTTGACTAAACAAGTGATGAAAGTAATGATGAAATTTTAAATAATTTAATTAAATAATTGAAGATTAATTACTTAATTAATGTTGTACAAAAGAAAGTTTGATAATGAAGTTAAATGATTTTATGAGATTTAGCTACTAATGAATAATAAATGATTAAGCATGTAATATATTTGGATATTGAGATGTATTGTTATTAGTAGGTGAGGGATGAATTTTCTAATGCAATTGTCAATGATCATAGTAATGTAAAGTGTTAAAAAGGGATAGAGCCTGGGTGATAATTATTACGATAAAGGCATTTGAGTTAGTCAATTAAAGTTAATGGGAGTTAGATAAATAAGAATTTTGAAATACCAATAACACACAAAGAGAGTATTAGATATTTTAGGGACACAGTGGTGTTAGTGATTATATACAGAGAAGGTGAATGGTAAATATATTTGTTGATGGTGATATTTTGTAGTAAGGGTAGTGGTGTAAGGAATGATCAGCGTGCGGCGTTGTGGCAAGTGATAGAGTAGTTTAAGGGAGTGTTTGCCGATATTTGGTGGGGGGGGCAAAGGGTTAGGAATGTATATGGCCAGGTGGGGAACACACATCCTAGTACAAAGAGGGTATTAGTTATTTTATTTTAAGAGGCAAGTGGAATTAGTGAAGGGGATTATAATTGAGAGATTGGTGTCATAATATGTAAATCTGGTTGTTAGTGGTTGTTGTCAGTAGGAAGAAAGGTGAGTAAGGTTAGATATATAAATGCCATTTCAATAAGTCAAATCATAGTGAATACAGGAGTCACCCAGACTAATCAAGGATCAAACTGTGAAGGGTTAAGTCGAAAATTCATAGTAGAAAGGTAATAAGAAACGAAATATAATGTAACATGAATACTAATATTAAATTTGAAATTGTGAAGAATTAAATGGTAGTAAATGATAAACAAATGATAAATAATTGATGGCTAATGAATAAAAGTTTAATTGAAATTAAAATGTAATGTTTATAATTTTATAAGCAAATTTAAAGATGTAAGATGTGTAAATTTTGATCAAAGTTAAATGTGAATTGGTTATTTTAATGTAATAATTGCAATGTTAATTATGAGTGTACAGTATTATTATGTATTAGCATAGGAATTTGAACATGAATTGTATGTATGTATAACATGTTTTAAATGCGATTCCCTACATTTCGGGAGATCTTGGCCTTACCAACCCAGATCGTGGTTTTGGATGACAACCAGCTGTGGGCAGAAATTGTAAAACCTGACCATAGTTGGTTGCCTTTGAAATTGGTTCAACGTAGAAATTTAATGGGGTTTAAAAAAGGGAATCAAAGATTATTTTTGAACACAGGCTATTTTCACCCAAGTAGGGGTGGTAGACCTTAGGGGCATATATTAATATAATAAGTAGGGGTACTTACCTTGAAGTTTTTGTAAAGCTGAAGCAAGGATGGGAAAGAAAAGAAAAAAGTGCTCACTCCTTCTGCCTCAGTCCTTGTGGAGGCAACTGAACGCAACAGTTCAGGGGGTGAAATAGTGTGTGTGGAGGAGAAAAGGGGATGATTATTATTAACAGCGCCGGATAAATAGAATTTCTGTTAATAATGATAATATTTTATAAAAAAAAAAAAAAAAGTTTCAGAATTGTAGAAAGAGGGAGATATAGATAATTTTATTTGAGTAAATTTTGATTATGTGTTTAAATATTTTGAAAGTATTATTGCATTAGTATAAAGATTTGTATTTCTTCTTGTTAATGGGAAAGGATTAATTATTATCGATTGGAGTCGAAAAAATTTATAAATGTAAATGGTAGTGAACTAAGAGAATGGAACGTCTATATAATAATTCTTGTACTAGGTGTAATGATCCTAGGTGTTAAGAGTTAAGGAAAACCCAGTGCTTCTTAACACAAACCAGCACATAGCTAAGGGGAAACAGATCAGTTAGGGATATGGTATTATACCAGGCCACTATTTTGATATTTTTGATTTGTTGTTTCAGTGTCGGGTGATGCTGTGACGGTGGTCCTGAGCTGGCCAGCGCGTCAGAGCAGGAGCGTTACGTGCCTATTGGCCTTGCGGTGTTGGGATCTCTCCGGAGAAGTCCAGTAAGGTCATGCAGGTACTGTCACCATCATTGGACCAAGGGTAAGTTATTGTATTTTTTTATATAAACAGTAAGGGGGTTGTGGCGACATATCCTAGCTGATCCCTTTAGGAAGTATGAGTGTGTCAATGAGAGTTTTTATGCTTCGTCATAAATCCTCTCATTGAGGGGGTTTTGTAACAGTACAATTCTGGCCCTACTGTGTTTTGGGGAATAATCAATTTAAATTGTATTTTTATTCAAAGTTATATATATATATATATATATATATATATATTGTAATGCAACAGAAATGCAGTCATCCATGTTACATAAAAATAATATTAACAAAATAATAAGGAAATCAATATTTCACCCCATGATAAAACAAAGGTCTCATAAATACATTTATAATTAAAGATAAAAATAAATAAGAATGCAAGGTAGAAATAACGATAATAAACAAACCTGTAAATTAGACAATAGTTAATGATCCATGTTCAGTGAAAAGTAAATCAATATAATACTGATGAGAATTGTAAGAAGTAAAATAGTACAGAAAATGTCAAAGTAAATGACCATGAAATTAAACAAAAATGAGACAATAATTTACCTTATAGCAATAGTAAGTAAGGATTCTGAATTAAATGATATTATTTTGTGACAACGAATGTTATGATAAAGTTTATGTTATGTTATACCAATTACTTGTTGAGTTAATGGAAAGTAATGAAACAAAATGTATTATTCAATTACTGTTATAGAATGATGTGGGAAGCAGTTAGTTAGTGTTAATAGATCTCAATTTTCTTATATGTGATCCATAGATCAAGATAAAATTGTTATTAGTTATGGAAAGAATAATTATTTATGTAAATGTTAATAGTTAAGATTTGATTATACGTATGAATTTATGTAAAAGGGCTATAGTTGTTCACCAGTTATAAACAAAGGTAGGTCCATATACAATAAAAGGCCTAACAGCCAATAACACTATATAACCACTCATAACATAAAGGTTAGGTACGGAAGTTAATAATAATTAATGAATACGGTTCAAAGAGCTAGGAAAAAACATTAAATAAGTAATGATATATAATAAACCATATCAAATTATACAAATTATGATAATGCCACAATGCCATGATATCGATTGATAACGTTTGATATCGAAAAAGTAATAAATATAAAAGAAACAGACTCATAACAAAAACCAGCAGAATATATGTAGAAAATAATAAACAAACTATCGGTAAAGTTATATTCCGATATGATAGAAAATTAATAAGGAATGGACGAAAAATATATGAAATAAACACTACATACAAAACATTGAGAAGGAAGAAAAATAATGCGTTGCTAAGGACTACAGGAATGAAGAAGTTGTTGATTTTAAATTATTGCTTTTTATGATCTGAACGTGATGAGATTAAAAAATCCAAGAAATGTTAAATGTAATTAGAATATTCTGAAATATTATGTGTCATTCTGAGTTAACTGTGTCACAACCAATAATATACACTACACTTGAACTCATAACCTTTTAAATACACGGAACATCACGAATTACTTCAAACGAGAGAAGAACGTATTTGGATCCAGGAATTGCAGAAGCAACACCGGTCTGGCTGTAAATAAATCCAGTGCGCTGTATTTCCGAGGTGAACAGGACAAGAATTCCATTTTATTAAATTGAAGAAAAGAATCTCGTACGACATATCCATCCTGATCGGTGAGGTTACCAATCTACGGCCTACACGAGTCGCTTCGTTCTGGTCTGGTAAATTATTATTGTATAAATCATATTAACAACACAACACTTCAAATTTGTAAATCTTGCATTCTTATCTATTTATTTTTAATCTTCCCCACAGTTACAAGAACCTTCACACCCTGAATCAAGTTAATTACAAACTAAAACACATTATATAACCGAATCTAAATAAAGTATTGGACTGAACACTAATCGATTCACGCAATCTATAGCCTTTGTATATGCCAATTGGAACATATCTTATTTAATGTTGAAAGAGTGAATAAATAAAGAACCCTTGTATAGTTGCAAAATCTTATCATTTGGAGTATTATTTAATGAGTTGGGAATAAAAAGTAACTGACTACGTATATAATAATTGGTTAACGTAAACAGTGAATTAACCTATAAGTTTCGTTGCCACGATACTACAGAGCTTATTGCGGAATTCTCCGACACCAAAGAGAAGAGCGTTAAAATACAAATATTTACATAATTCTCTTCGAGGTATAATAGGGTTGAACGAAATTATAGAATAACACATTAATTATTTAAGTTTCAAGCACACTAACATTGATATTTTTCTTAGAGAAATAAGCTAATATTAGTTAATTAAATTACTATATTCCACAACTCCAAATATCTCAGATATTTAAATAATTGAAGTAAATTAAACGACCGAAGAGAGGAAAGACAGTGGAGCATACCCGTTCATAGCAACGAATAGGTTTACATTGCGTGATACATTAGAAGACGCAAGACGTCGTTTACTTACAAATTGACGAACCCAACAGTGGGGCTAACCCAGTAATACCCGTTTACTAACAAATTGGCGCTCAACTTGTGTAGGGCTTAAGTTAAGTAACTATCATTGTATTCATATTACTTAACCAGAGCAGGCAACTGTGGGAGAATAAACATGCATACCAGAGGTAGATCAAGGATGAGGGCAGAAGAAACGGAGAAGGAAATAGATGAACAAGAACAGGAAATAGAAATAATAACAGATAGTGAAATGGAACAACAGACAGGCGAAATAACAGAAACTGAAATAATTACGGACAAGGAAAAGGAAGTAATGGAAGAAGATGCCCAAGGGGACCAAATAGATAAAGCGGGAGCCAGAGGAGGACTAAATTGGGAAAAATTAATGGAGTTAATGAGTAGTATTAAGGAAGATAGCAGACTCACTCATGAAAACTCAAAGAGACTGGAGGAAAAATTCGATAAAACAAATGAGGAAATTAAAGAAACCTCAAAACTAATGAACGAAAAGTTCGATAGAAATAACGAAAGATTAAACCAAATTCACGAAAGGTTAGATAGGAATGATGAGGGTTTAAAACAAATGAAGGAAGACATCCTACAAATACATGAAGAAAATTTAAGGCAGATTAATGAAAAAATTGAGAATATTCATGTAACACTTAACCAGAAGGTAGACCAAAATAATGAGGAAAGAAAATTAGAAATAGCCAAAACAAATGAAGGGTTAGAAAAAACTAACGAAACCGTAGTACAGGTTCGCGAGGAATTACAAAATAAAATTAACGACATAAAAATCGAGAGTAAAACAATGATCGAAGAAATCCAACAGGAAACTGTCGGAAAATATGAACAAATTAAAAACGAAGTACATCAGGTACGGGAGGAGAATAAGGAAGGCATTACGCAAATACAGACAGACATGGGTGAACGACTCGAAAGAGTATATGGCAATTTAAACAATATGGAAGGTCAAATTAATACCAGTAAAAACAAAATAGAGGAAATTAGTATACGCGAACTACAGTTACAAGAAGAAGTAGATTCATGGCGGGATAGGACATGCCAACATAGTCATACGAATAACCACGATAACCGTGAGTCGATTAATTTTCGTAATTACAAGCGTAATCCGATGGAATTTTTGAAGAGGTTGGAAGAGATGATCGCAAGAAATAGAGAAAATCGCTGGAGTATTATACGCAGTATGATTGATGAGACATTTAAAGATACCTATGATAATTGGTGGACAGCGGTGCGCCCGGATATACTGGACATGACTGAGTTCAAAAAACAATTTAAAGAGAAATATTGGTCTGAATCGACCCAGAACATGATTAGAAATAATTTGAGTAACGGCCGATACGAAACGAACATAGGACAGTCTCCTACTTCATACTTTTTTGGAAAAGTATGTATGGCACGGAACTTAGAGCCCAGAATTCCCGAAGAATGTTTGGTGATACAACTATCCTACCATTATGAGGAAGGGATAAAAAATGCACGTATGTGTAGTCAAATCAAAACGATTTCAGCCATGGCCAAATTCCTTGAGAATTATGAGCACGAGAATCAATACCAAAGAAACAGAATGTTAAATTATAAATATCAGAAGTATAATAATAACGAGCCACCAACCAATTCTCATAAGAATGATCACAATCAACCCGCTCAGAACGTTAATGCAAATAGGACCCAGAACGATCACTCGAATAATAATTCCAGGAATTATAATTATCGTGGCAATAATCCTTATAATTACCGCGATAGTCGCAATAATAGAGGAGATGGGGACAGACGACCCAATAATTATAGGCATAACGTTAACTATATTTACTCCAGGCCTCAAGATCATCAGCGACGGTATTATCCAAGGAATCACCGATATGACAGTCATTATGATCAATCCCGGCGTGAAGACAATTATCAACCTGAAAGAAATTATAGGATAGCGGAACCTAATGCAGAGGACCGCACCAAACCTGTACAAAATCAACATAATAATTCAAATGAAAATAGAGAAGAGTGGGGTAAGCCCTCATTTAAACTAATAGAGGCAGTGAAAAATAACGAATACCTGTCACTGACCGAAGAGTTCTTAAATATATCTTACCATCAGTGCATCGAAAATACCCCTTATACTGTTATGTTTGAAAGGCTTCCACCTAGAGAAATCCAGGATATTATAAATTTTCCAAATAACCCAGAATATCAGTTTGAAACCGTTAAATTTTATAACCGAGTAATGGAAAAGACGGAAATGAAGAAAAGGAAATATGAAAAGAATAATCCAAAACCAATTAAGTACCAAGTGGGCGAGAAAATATTAATAAGAAACAGGGAGCTACCCAGCACTCTAGAGGGAATAACTAAAAAATTATTGTTACTATATACTGGGCCATATGTGATAACAAAAAATAATACTTGGATTTCGTTGTCCATGACGTGTCCGTTACTTAACTAAATATCACTATAATATTGACGACTCGGAACACAAAGTTTTTTATAAGTAAAAACGTAAAGTTTTACCTTACAGCCTAAACCGGCTTTCACCTATAGAAGGCTTCATCAGAGGCTGTCGTTAGTAGCGCTGCTCGTCTTGTTGTTGGCGACGAGAAAGTGTTTCGAAAGATTGAAGCTGTGTGTGTGTGGTGAGATGTGTTCGAATAATGCGTGCGATTTGAATTGTGTCTGTTCGTTTAGGATGTCGTTTTTATTTGTTTTTGTGTGTTTGTATATTTCTAATTGTTCTAGAGTGTCTAGTTTTCGGCCTTTTGTGTGTACGTGTAGTATGTTCATGTTATTGTCGATGTTTTTATATGTGTGGTTTGCTTCAATGAGGTGGTTTGCGAAGGTAGATTCTGTAGTGGTGTGGAGTGCTTTTGTGTGTTCAATGTATCTCTGTTTGAAGCTACGTCCTGTCTGGCCTATGTAGAATTTACTGCAATTTGAACAATTTAGTTTATATACACCGGGTAGATCGAATTTGTTTTGTGCTTTGGGCATGCGTTTTGATAGTGTGTGTTCTGTTTTGTTAGTAGTTTTGTAAGCGATTCTGTATCCTGCTTTTTTGAATTTGTGGGCAATTTTTTCTGTTTGTTTGTTGATGTATGTTAGTGTTATGAATTTGTTGTTTTCTGTCTTTGTCTGTTGTTTGTTTTGTGTTTTGTGTAGGAGTTTACTGACTATTGTTCTGTCATAACCGTTAGATTCTGCTAGATATTTTATCGTGTTTAGTTCGTCTTTGTAGTCTATTTCATCTAAGGGGATGTTGTTAAGTCTATGTATCATGGTTCTAAAAGCAGCTAGTTTGTGTTGTATTGGGTGATTGGAGGTGTTGTGTATTGGTGTGTCAGTTGTAGTTGGTTTTCTGTATATACTGAATTTGTGCCTGTGTTCTAGTTTTGTGATGGAGAGGTCTAAGAAGTTTATGGTATTGTTGTGTTCGTATTCGGCAGTGAAGGTTATGTTTTTATGTATTTTGTTTATGTGCGTTAGTAACTGTTCACATTGTCTTTTGTTTCCCCTGTATAGTATTAGAATGTCATCAACGTATCTGTGCCAATATCTACCTTCGCAAACCACCTCATTGAAGCAAACCACACATATAAAAACATCGACAATAACATGAACATACTACACGTACACACAAAAGGCCGAAAACTAGACACTCTAGAACAATTAGAAATATACAAACACACAAAAACAAATAAAAACGACATCCTAAACGAACAGACACAATTCAAATCGCACGCATTATTCGAACACATCTCACCACACACACACAGCTTCAATCTTTCGAAACACTTTCTCGTCGCCAACAACAAGACGAGCAGCGCTACTAACGACAGCCTCTGATGAAGCCTTCTATAGGTGAAAGCCGGTTTAGGCTGTAAGGTAAAACTTTACGTTTTTACTTATAAAAAACTTTGTGTTCCGAGTCGTCAATATTATAGTGATATTTAAAAAATAATAATAACAATACATATGAAATAATGAACCCTATCACGAAAAAGATTAAGGGAACATACAATCAGAAGTCAATAAAGAAATATAATGAATAATTCTAAAATACAATAAGAACAACTTATTATCAATTTTGAAGAGAAAACACTTGTAAATAAAAGAGAATTTTTTGAACAACAGTATATAAATAGAAAACATGTCATTCAAAATGAAGTAAATCTGAATTAAAATATAGTTATGAAGAAGGTATTAAGAAGAGTTAATAACAAACCCCAAGATTACAGAAGAAAACCAGAATTATTACTACATGTCTACGAAGAAATATTGTGAATAAGAAATAATAAAACCCCAAGATAAAAAGTTTTACATCAAGTCTACCTATGCAAAATAATAAAAGAAAAATAATATGACCTAAAATACCTACCGCATTGCCAAGTGAAAGGAACAACCTCAATAAACGATTGATTGTAACCAATGTAATATTAAAGAAAACGAGAAAAAATGTTTATGAACATAATTCATTGAAATATAACAAGCCAAAATAATGAAATAAGATAAGAAAAATAATAGTTGAGCTAAAGACTGTATCTAGTCAGAAACACAGTCATGATAATAATCAAACCAATAACTATTTAGAAAATATTGAGATCAGAAGAACAAATGAAGAAGATACTTAGCGTTATTATCACAACAAGAAATAAAACAAAAATAATTACAAATGATAACTGTCAGAATTATTATAAAAAAAATGTTTAAGGAGATTATTATATTTTATAGCTGACTGTAGATGAATTCCAGCAGTACTATATTAAGGTGTAGTGTGGACAGCAGAGTATGAAGCCAAACAGTGCCTCTCTGAACTTACCAACGCACATATTAGGGATTGTTAGGGAAATTAAATATTTAAGGAATATTAGAATCGTTGCAAGAATGACCTTAGATTCCAGAAGAGTATGACGAAGAAAACAGAAAGAAAATAGCTGACAGAAGAATAACTGAGAAATATAGTGATTACAGTAATTATAAGTAGAAGAGATGTGAACCTAAAGTATCATTGAATATTGTAGCCAACTATCAACAAATACTGTTTACAGAAATTAAATATGATCAAGAATGTTAATAGAACTAATGAAATGTTATTAAATAAAGAATTATGAATACTAGTCTAACAAAGTTACATTGAGAATCCCATCGTTAACCATTAATATTGATATGAAGAAAAGGCATGTGAAAAAAGACAAGTTTATTTGACCTAAACTTCATTCAGGTAAACTAAACTTTTTTAGGAGGGGAGCATATGTAACGCAACATAAATGCAGTCATCCATGTTACATAAAAATAATATTAACAAAATAATAAGGAAATCAATATTTCACCCCATGATAAAACAAAGGTCTCATAAATACATTTATAATTAAAGATAAAAATAAATAAGAATGCAAGGTAGAAATAACGATAATAAACAAACCTGTAAATTAGACAATAGTTAATGATCCATGTTCAGTGAAAAGTAAATCAATATAATACTGATGAGAATTGTAAGAAGTAAAATAGTACAGAAAATGTCAAAGTAAATGACCATGAAATTAAACAAAAATGAGACAATAATTTACCTTATAGCAATAGTAAGTAAGGATTCTGAATTAAATGATATTATTTTGTGACAACGAATGTTATGATAAAGTTTATGTTATGTTATACCAATTACTTGTTGAGTTAATGGAAAGTAATGAAACAAAATGTATTATTCAATTACTGTTATAGAATGATGTGGGAAGCAGTTAGTTAGTGTTAATAGATCTCAATTTTCTTATATGTGATCCATAGATCAAGATAAAATTGTTATTAGTTATGGAAAGAATAATTATTTATGTAAATGTTAATAGTTAAGATTTGATTATACGTATGAATTTATGTAAAAGGGCTATAGTTGTTCACCAGTTATAAACAAAGGTAGGTCCATATACAATAAAAGGCCTAACAGCCAATAACACTATATAACCACTCATAACATAAAGGTTAGGTACGGAAGTTAATAATAATTAATGAATACGGTTCAAAGAGCTAGGAAAAAACATTAAATAAGTAATGATATATAATAAACCATATCAAATTATACAAATTATGATAATGCCACAATGCCATGATATCGATTGATAACGTTTGATATCGAAAAAGTAATAAATATAAAAGAAACAGACTCATAACAAAAACCAGCAGAATATATGTAGAAAATAATAAACAAACTATCGGTAAAGTTATATTCCGATATGATAGAAAATTAATAAGGAATGGACGAAAAATATATGAAATAAACACTACATACAAAACATTGAGAAGGAAGAAAAATAATGCGTTGCTAAGGACTACAGGAATGAAGAAGTTGTTGATTTTAAATTATTGCTTTTTATGATCTGAACGTGATGAGATTAAAAAATCCAAGAAATGTTAAATGTAATTAGAATATTCTGAAATATTATGTGTCATTCTGAGTTAACTGTGTCACAACCAATAATATACACTACACTTGAACTCATAACCTTTTAAATACACGGAACATCACGAATTACTTCAAACGAGAGAAGAACGTATTTGGATCCAGGAATTGCAGAAGCAACACCGGTCTGGCTGTAAATAAATCCAGTGCGCTGTATTTCCGAGGTGAACAGGACAAGAATTCCATTTTATTAAATTGAAGAAAAGAATCTCGTACGACATATCCATCCTGATCGGTGAGGTTACCAATCTACGGCCTACACGAGTCGCTTCGTTCTGGTCTGGTAAATTATTATTGTATAAATCATATTAACAACACAACACTTCAAATTTGTAAATCTTGCATTCTTATCTATTTATTTTTAATCTTCCCCACAGTTACAAGAACCTTCACACCCTGAATCAAGTTAATTACAAACTAAAACACATTATATAACCGAATCTAAATAAAGTATTGGACTGAACACTAATCGATTCACGCAATCTATAGCCTTTGTATATGCCAATTGGAACATATCTTATTTAATGTTGAAGGAGTGAATAAATAAAGAACCCTTGTATAGTTGCAAAATCTTTTCATTTGGAGTATTATTTAATGAGTTGGGAATAAAAAGTAACTGACTACGTATATAATAATTGGTTAACGTAAACAGTAAATTAACCTATAAGTTTCGTTGCCACGATACTACAGCGCTTATTGCGGAATTCTCCGACACCAAAGAGAAGAGCGTTAAAATACAAATATTTACATAATTCTCTTCGAGGTATAATAGGGTTGAACGAAATTATAGAATAACACATTAATTATTTAAGTTTCAAGCAAACTAACATTGATATTTTTCTTAGAGAAATAAGCTAATATTAGTTAATTAAATTACTATATTCCACAACTCCAAATATCTCAGATATTTAAATAATTGAAGTAAATTAAACGACCGAAGAGAGGAAAGACAGTGGAGCATACCCGTTCATAGCAACGAATAGGTTTACATTGCGTGATACATTAGAAGACGCAAGACGTCGTTTACTTACAAATTGACGAACCCAACAGTGGGGCTTAACCCAGTAATACCCGTTTACTAACAATATATATATTGTAACTAAACCTGTTACAACGGCTTCTGATCTTCTTCCTTTTTAATTAAACCCCACTGTTTGGGCTAGCCAATTTGTAACAGTCCGTTACAAAATAAAATAAGATTAGAGGTTCGTTTAAATAAACCTCCACGCTAGTAAGGTTTCGCTCCGCTGTGGGTAGTGTAGTGACTCTTTTAAGCCCCACTGTTGCAAGCGCCACTCTGTAACTAGACCCTGTATGCGGTCTTTACAAAAAAAGATAATAGAGAAAAAATTTTATTTAAAAAAAAAATTTCAATAAAAAAAAATTTTGTTTATGTTTTATTTAATGTCTGTAATTGTGAAATAATCCTATTTTAATGTTCTGTTAAAAATTTTAGTAATTAAGAAGGTATTTATTAATTATTGAGCACTTCTGGAAGATCTGAACCAAGTCTGGAGTTAATCAGATTAACTCCGGTCAGCAATCGATTTATGATGTTTAGTGCTGGTCCAATATCTCACTGTTAATTAATATTTTCTTCTTCTTGAAGTCTCTTTGCATTAATAAATAAACCTTAAATTAGCATGTGAAATAATAATAGATACAAACAATTGAAATAAATGGATTTATTAACAAATTTAATAAATAATCGATTGGGAGCAATTATCGACTCCGTCTCAGGGAATAATCGATTCGTTCATACAGTGGAAAAAATTATTACAAGTATTATATAAAAAAGGTTCTTGGAGCGATTATATTAATAGTCAGAGAAGGGTAACGAGAAAGTATAACATTAACAATTAAAGTAGTTTCCATAATTATCATCTAACAATATTTAAATAATTCTGATATAATGTTTAAAAAAGTTGAATCGTCAAACCATGTGTAGCTTCTGACGTCACTCGATGAGGAAGGCACAGAATCGTATTTTTCAAAGATGGCCGCTCCTAGGTATGGCGAGGTTATTTGGAATATCGTCGTGTTAAAATCTCACAGCAAAATTACCTTCATAAATGTTTGAAATGTCCCGCACTTGTGTAATCTGTCTAATAGGTTGTTTGGTGTGTTCTGAAGAAGTGTTCCGTGTATACTTGTGTTAATTATGTTATTTGATATGTGTTCACTTCTGTGGGTTAACTGCTCAAAAAGTGGTTATGATTTGTAGCGTTAATTATCACAAATATATTGTTTTACTGTTTTAAATCACTAGTATAATGAAGTTTGGTGTTAGTTTTCACTATTGTCGCTAAAGTTTCTGTAGGTTTAGTTAGAAAAGTGTTTAATTCATTTAACTCTCGCTTCACTGATTTTAGTAGGTAACCGTAGTACCATTTTCTACACGGTTTTAAGGAACGTTATATCACACAACTATTCAGCTTGATATTCAACAAAAGACTAGACTAACTTCCTTCATGTTAGTCAAAATCTGGCCCAGTTAATCTTTGAAAAAGTATTGTTAAAATATTTCGATTTCCCATACACATGATACAAAATTACATTATATATGGAATTTATTTATTTCATTCATCACTTTCATGAATTATGAACCTTATAATTGGTTTAATCATCTCATTCCTTTTAAATTGATACATTATAGTCCATATCTGTTGACATTTTGTGGAAATTGCCAAATTTCTCTCTTTTTGGAAATCTAGGCTCAAAAATTGGTTTCCGCCTTCATATAATTTTTCTGCCATTTTAATTGTTATTAATACTATTATAATAAATTTTAATTAGTCCTATTTCTCTTCCTTTCCTTAAATACATATAAATTGAACCTTTGAAGTGGTTTTTTGTGTTAATCTCTGAATTTGACATTGCTCTTTAACATTAATTAATTTATATACAGTATTTTGAAAATTTACAATATTTTAAGGTATATTTCCTTATTATCCCTTTAACTCATAGGATCATTTACAGTAGTGGTTAACTGATTTACCTTACCTAAATCTTGCTAGTTTACAGGAATTATAAGTGAATTAGCTGGTTTATATGGCTTCTGTGAATTCACCACATGGCCTAGAGTTTAGAATTTTACATTTCTGTCTTTCTCAAATAAATTTAATCCTACTCCTCCTCTGACTTTACATAGTTATTATTACATGAAAATAAAACGTTTTACAAACCCATTGTGAGGTGTAGTATTTGATTAATACTACTGTTATATAAAAAATAATAATGAACATCATTCAGCATTCTAAGATTGAACATATTGCTGGCATGGTTTGAAAACATACATTTAACTCCTTTTTAATTAACACAGCATACCTACGGAAACATTATTAATGGTATGTATGCTGTTATTTGGCAAACATAATTCATTTTAAACACATATAAATCTTATTTACTAAAAATTCTTATAAACCTATTGTGTTTATGGCTGTGAACAAATAACCATTTTAAAACTATGAACATAAATTAATGCCAGTCCTTTCTGGTCTAAACCATTATTATCTATTATCCCCTTCATCAGTAAACATGTCCACCCATACTCTAGTTATCATTTTTACAAATGTCTTGTAATAACAGAGTTACATTAAAATAATAAAATATTGGAAATCTTCCATTTTATTATTTTATGATGATGTGTATTATTGAATATAAAAGTTGTTATATAGCATATTGATAAGTCACAGTATCACCAACTTTAAGTTTATTGTATTCCCAAAAACACTTGCACAAGTTCACTTTCACTGGTGGTTCTGATATTTTGAGTCTTATTATCTCAGACCAGACCTTTAGTAATCATGGACTGTTAAGACTTGTTTATTTTCTTTATCACACAATAGCTTTAGTTGGTTTACTTCTTATTATACTAGACAACACTTTTGATTTCTTAATAATTACATTTTTATAGGATTTTGGGATGTTATACTTTCTTTTTAATTGTCTCTATGGGTTTGGGGTTGATGGTAGTTAATAATAGGTTTTATAACGGTGTTTCTTTCATACTATTTCTTCCTCTCTTCTTGTCTTCTTTCTGGTCTTTCTTCTTATCTCCTTTCTTGTCTTTCTTCTTATCTTCTTTCTTGTCTTTCTTCTTATCTTCTTTCTTGTCTTTCTTCTGTCTTCCTTCTTCTTGTCTTCATTCTTCAGTCTTGGGTAAACCAAGGTACTTCGTGTTATCTCGAATGATGTTTAGTTTGGAGTATCGAATTTATTTACTGATACTGACTTTGCTCTTCGCTAAAGGTTTCAGGGTATTGTTTACTTCCTGATCACAAATTTTATTCTTCCTTCTTCTTGTCTTTGGGGTATTTTGGTGTTTCACCACGCTCAAACTGATTCTCTCTTCATGATATTGCGTAATCTAATTTGTTTACTGCTCCTAACTTCCTGGGTAAATTCCTGATTTTATAATATGAGTTGCTTTAAATAATTTCTTTGATTTTTTAACAGTGGTTTTTATATAATGTATTGAGGATTTTTATTTTATTGTTGTTTATTCCTTTGATTTCATTAAATCTCATTCAATATTATATTAACATATGTGGTGTAATTAATTTTTATTATTTTATATGAATTAATAAGTAGTGGATTTTCTGTCACGCTACAGAATGCCCTTCTCCAGAAGTGATTTGTTCAGACTATACTTGCTTTGTCTGAAACAATTGCTTATGATAATTATTCTAGGTTTGTTATTATTCTTGACTTCCTTCCATTTTAAAAATTTTCTTATATTTATTTGAGCTTATATCCTTCTCATTCTCACTTGATCTTCCTTGATAGTAACAGTCATCTGAGTTTCATATTTATTATTTCATTTTCATATTTCTTCTTAGTATTTTCTCCTTGGGATATTTCCTCCCTATCGTTCCCTACTTTGTGAGCTGGTTCAGTTCAGAGAGGCACTGTACGCTACTTCCTCTGCTGTCCAATACTTCACACATATTTGAGTACAGAGGCAAATCATCTCTGCTCAAAAAACATATTAATACTGCTGGAATTATCTACAGACAGATTAAAAAATTATTCAGAATAGTACACATTTGTTACTATTTAAAAAAAAAAATATCTTTGGGATACTTCACTTATTACTTATTATATTTCTCAGAGATTTTAATATTCCTATCTCAGTTGTTCTTCTGACTCTTTAACTTGATGTTTCATTCATTTGATCTTATGGTAGGAAGCTCTTCTATTAGTATATTTTCAATTTGAATTATCATATAAAGTTTTCAGTTATTAAAGCTTTATTACCTTCTGGTTTTTTTTTTATTATAATCTGCATTGTTTATAGTAGCATATCTTTATGACATTTTTATTTTATTGCTCTGTTTTTTATTATTTCCACTTGTTCTATGTTCTAGAACTTTTTTATGACTGTCATTATCACAATTGACATTTAATTCATAAATCATTTTATATTAATTCGTTTAATTACATATATCTTTGATATTATTCTCACATTACTCCTGTCATGGTTATTATCCTTTCGAATGAATGTTTTTTATTAATTTTATAATGAGGTCATAATTTCTCCTCATACCACTTCAAAGTTTTATTATCTCATAATTCCACATAAGTTTTTGTATTTTATTATATTCAATCACTCAAATCGTATCACACGGTTTATTTCCTTTTGTATCATTTTATGGAAAGTTTTTCACACTTTATATTGAAATTAGACATGATCATATTTCTCCAGAATTATTTGTTTTAATTCTAAAGTCTGTTTCCTTTATTCACCCCATTATGATCCTTTACAAACATGGTAAATATATTTTATGCTTACCATAAATATGGTATTAATTCTCTTCTGTTTATTTCACCAAAGTGTTTTATTAATAATTGGTCGGTAAGTTGTACTTACTCTTGGTTTGGAAACTTGATTTATACACATTGAAAATTGATTCTTCTTATATTATTCCATAAAGTTCTCTCAAATAATTTGTATGTAAGGTGGGCTTACATTTATTTTTTAGAATTTACATGGACTCTAAATTCTTTTTCTTCTCCTTCCAAAATGTTTCTCTCAATATTTAATATGTAAGGTGGACTTACTTTCTTTTTAAATTTAGTTGTTTTCAATTCAAAATTCTTTTTATATTTCTGCCAAATGGTGTTTCTCAAATACTTGGTTAGTAATGTGGTCTTACATTTTTTTTTTTTAATTTGGATGAGTCAAAATTCTTCTTTTATATTCTTGTCATAAAGTTTTTTGAAATTTTTTGTTAGTAAGGTGATCTTACACTTGTTTGGAATTTATTTGAATTATTTCATTCTATTCCTTTTATCCTTCTATAAAGTTTTCTTCAAATGCTTGGTATGTAAGGTGATCTTACAATTGTGTTGGAATTTGGATTATTAAGTCCAAATTCTTCTTCTTATATCCTTCCAAATAGTTTTTCTTAAAATAATTGTATGTAATGTGGTATTACCTTATTTTTGAATTTAGTTGATTTCTAAATTCTTTTTCTTCTCTTTCCAAAATGTTTCTTTTAAATAATTGTATGTAATTTGGTATTACATTATTTTTAAAATTTTGAGGGTTTTTCTTCTCTTTCCAAAATGTTTCTTTTAAATAATTGTATGTAATGTGGTATTACCTTATTTTTGAATTTAGTTATTTCTAAATTCTTTTTCTTCTCTTTCCAAAATGTTTCTTTTAAATAATTGTATGTAATTTGGTATTACATTATTTTTAGAATTTTGAGGGTTTATTCATAAATTCTTTTTATTTTTATCTCTTCAAAAAGTTTTTTTCAAATCCTTGGTAGTAAGTTGATTTTACTTTGTTTTTGAATTTCGTTATTAAGTCCAAATTCTTCTTCTTATATCTTTCCAAATAGTTTTTCTTAAAATAATTGTATGTAATGTGGTATTACCTTATTTTTGAATTTAGTTGATTTCTAAATTCTTTTTCTTCTCTTTCCAAAATGTTTCTTTTAAATAATTGTATGTAATTTGGTATTACATTATTTTTAGAATTTTGAGGGTTATTATTCATAAAATTTCTTCATGGATGCCTGGTTAAAGACACCCTTAACTTTATTGGAACCCATCTCCTTAATTTCGTACGTGTTGTTGTTATTGTTCTTAGATACAATGTAGGGACCAGTGTACAGAAGCAATAATTTTTTTGTTATCCCTTCTAAAGAACTGGGTAATTCCCTATTCTTTAACAACACCTTCTCTCCAACGGTATAAGTAATAATCTTACCCATGCTTTTATTGTATTTATTCCGCCGTTTCTCCTGATCTTCGGCCACCTTATTATGAAATTGAACTTTATTAAATATATACTTATGCTCTCTTGGGAACTCCAATATTTCCTCGATCTCCCTTGGGGGTTGTCTTTCGTACATGGCGGAGTATGGGGTAATTCCTATGGCTGGATGGTATGCCAGGTTGAGGAATTCTTCAGTGGCCTCCAAGTACTCTTGCCACCTCCTCTGCTGATCGTCGCAATACGTCCTTAATAGGCGCCCCACCTCACGCAAGACTCTTTCGGCCGGGTTACTGCTCGGGTGGTATACCGAAGTCTTATAGGTATGAACCCCCATTGACAGTAGTGTATCCCGCCATTTTCTCCCCTTAAATTGTGTTCCGTGGTCGGTTATGATCGACACTGGTTTTCCGACGTTTGGGAAGTACTGGTTAGTCAGGATGTCGAGAACTTTATTTGTCGTCGCCCGATTCGCTGGGTATAGCTTTACGAACTTGGTATAATGGTCCATTACGATGACGAGATATTTGTATCTGTGGCGGCCCCCACTGCGGGGAAATGGCCCACAGATATCCAGGAATACTTTCTCAAGTTTCGATTGAGAGGTTATCGGAATCATTTGCCCTTCTCTTTTCTCGTTGTTGGTTTTTACGAGTTGGCAAATGCGGCAGTTTCTTATGTACTTTCGTACCTTCCGATTTGTCTTTGATATGGCAGCTCTCTTCCAGGGCTTTTACTACCTTTAAGGCGCCCATATTGAACATGATAATTAAACACTATCTCCTTTTCGATATGGGTTGGAATAATAACCTTCCATTCCTCCTTATATAAAGATGGTCTTGAAAACAGGATTCCGTTATGGATTTTATAATATTGGGAGATATAGACTTATGGTCTGTCCGGACGGTAACGGAATAACCAAGGATATAAGTGCGGAATTTTCCACACGCGAACACGACACTCAATAATTCCTTTTCTGTAACGTGGTAGTTCTTCTCATACTGATTCAATGCTCTACTGGCAAAGCAGATCACAAGATGTTCGCCCTCCTCATCCTCCTGATATAATGTAGTGCCGAGGCTGATGTCACTGGCATCGCAATTAAGAAAGAAAGGTTTGCTAAAATCCGGATGGCGAAGTATGATGGGTTCAAGGAATTTTTGTTTTATTAAAGATAATATATTGTTTTGTTCATTACCCCAGATCCATTTATTTTTGGATGACAGTTGCGGCTGAAATCTGGCAGTCAGTTCTGAGTACTTTTCCTGGAACTTGCGGTAGTAATTACAGAGTCCCAGAAACGACTGTAACTGCCTTCGATTCTTAGGTGTAGGAAAGTTCTGAATCGCTTCGACTTTTTCAGTCGACGGTGAGATTCCCTGGTCATTCAATATGAACCCCAAGAATTGAATTTCCCTGGCGATAAAATGAGATTTTGCTAATTTTAGCGTAATATTATTTGCCGCTAGTTTCTGTAATACGTGTTCCACATGGTAGCAGTGTTCCTCCCAAGTTTCTGAGGACACTAGCAAATCGTCGACGTATACGGTGGTGAACTGTAGTGCTTCTTGGCCAAGTATCTGGTCCATGCAGTGCACAAAGACTGCGACTGAGTTTACCAGTCCGAAGGGCAACCTCTTAAACTGGTAGTTCCGCCCCTCGAATATAAAGGCCAGATACTGGCGACTCTGTGGATGTAATTCCACCTGCCAGTACCCGCACACCGTATCCCAGGTACTAAAGTACTTGGTGCCGTGGAACCGTTTTAAAATCTCCTTAATCTCACCGGGCGAAGTCCTGTCATTTATGATCATTTTATTTATTTTGCGCGCATCTAAACACAAACGGACTTGTCCGTTTTTCTTAGGAACAGCCACGATAGGACTTGTATATGGGGATTGGCTACTCTCTATTATGTCACGGTTAATCATTTGCTCTATTTCAGCTCTTACTGCTTGCTTTCGTGATTGCGCGATGGGGTAAGACTTCCGGTTAAAGTCCACTGTGCCTCGGAACTGTAGAGTACACTGGAAGTTTTTCACTTTACCGGGCTCATCAGAAAAGACTGATTTATATTTGTTATAGATGTTGATTAATTTGTTCGCTTGGTTTAAGGTTAATTTTTTGCCAGTTATACCGCTCCGGAAATCCCTGATCTCCTGGATTTTTTGTGACCATAAATCTTCATTGGAGGTGCCGTCTATTCTTTGTTCAATTATAGATGTTGGATGGATGTAGTTAATTTTGCGGATTTGCTGGTGGATACTATCGGGAATAACTTGGTCACTACCCACCAAGTTCGCCGTCCAAGTATGTCCGTTAGTAAACAGCGACAATTTCTCAGTTCTCAGATCAATGATGGCGGAATTCCTCCTGAGCACATCACACCCGACCAGTATATTAAACGGCAGCCCGCTCGCCACCAAGAATTCCATATCAATTGCTATACCACAGCTCATCACACTGGCGGAGACTTGCCTACGTATTGTTTTATTTTGTCGGCCGGTTGCACCCAACAAAATAATATTATTCAACGGCAACGTTGGTAAAGTTCTCCCGCTGTATCCTCTCCAACTCCGTCGTACTTATGATTGATACGTTCGAACCAGTATCGATCATCAACTTGGTTGGGATGCCTTCTACCTCTGCGTTGACATGTATTATTTCGTTATTAAAGTTATTGGTGGGATTACTGTTATCCTCTTCCAATAACTCATGTCGGATGTCCTTTAGGTAGTTGCACCCTATGACTGTGATACGATTATTATTATATATACTATTACACTCATTATTAAGATACCCAGTATTTAGGAGCAGTAACGGGTTCTGGCGATTTATTACTGCCTGTGCCTGTTTAAAGGCTCGACATCATTGTTCCTTTGTGCCATACTAGTTGAAGCATCATTTGGGATGCTTAGAGTGGGCCCCTGTCGATCTGTCCTGTGGTCTTCCGGTCGTTCATTGTTAGACCTCCGTTCAGCATCGTCTAAGCTAGTATTCCTTCTCGCCGGATAGTACTTTGGTTGGTCCCGTTCTAGGCTCCTCCGCCTGTCTTCATATACACGGTAGCTGTTTCTTCGATTGTTGTTGTATCTTCGCTGTCGACCATCTACGGCTCGTATGAAATTCACTCGTGGGCGGGGAAACCTATTATTAACGGGATTACCATTATTTGGACCCGCACGATTATTATTATTATGGTAACGATCATTACCATAATTGGGGCTTCTCTGACTATTTTGGTTATGAGGGTAGGGATTTCTGTTACCCTGATAACCATTAGAGGGTCGACTCGGGTTCACATGGTTTGGACCTGTATTATTATTATTATTATTTTGATTAGTAGTGCTAAAGTTATTATTATTGTTAAAATTAATATTCTGCGGGTATGCCCGGCCTCCTTGGTACCCAGTGTTGGTGTTGTTCGTACCCTGGTTGTTGTTCGGATATGTCCTTAGTTCGGGCCCATCATTTCTTCTCCGGCTCTGTCGGTAGTAGTCTTCGTTATCATAGTTTTCGAGGAGTTCGGTCATTGCCTGGATTGTTTTTATTTGGCTGCCTCTCCTCGCTCGTATGACTTCCTCGTCATAGTGGTATGACAATTTATTTATTAGGCACTCCTCAGGTATGGCCGGTTCTAAGTGCTTGGCCATACATACCTTGCCGAGGAAATATGCTGTCATCGAACTACCGACTTGTGGTTTGTAGTGGCCGTGGCATATATTATCTCTTATCAAGTTTTGAGTCGTCTCCGACCAGTACTTGGCCTTGAAAAGGCTCTTAAATTGCTGATAATTTTCGATGTCGCTCCGGTTGGCCATCCACCAATGGTCATTCACCTCCCAAAACGACTCGTCTAGGATTTCTCTATTCTGGACCCATCGGTTCCCTCTGTGTCTTTCTAGGTATTCCTCTATGCGTGCCAAGAACTCCATGGGCTTCCGTTTATAATGCCAAAAATTAAGCCATTCTCTGTTTTCTGACATTGGGAAATGATTGTAACCAGTTGGTCTGTTCCTTATCAATTCTATCTCCTCCTGGCTCTGACGTACTTGTTCGGTGATGTTCGTCATAGCGGCTTCCACGCCGTCACATCTTTCGGTTACATGTGTCCGCACTTTATTCATTTCTTCCAGGGCAAATTTCTTGTTTTCTTCCAGTTTCGTTTCCTGTTGTTCCTTGACATGTGTAATCTCTTTATGTATTACCTCCCGGACTTCCAGCACTTCGTTTTCTGTCTGACGACATCTTTCGTCTACTTCTCTGATCTGCTGGTTAACAACCACGACTTCCTGTTCTAACTTCTTTACGATGGATTTCTTCGTCTTGGTTATCTTTTTATTTAACTCTTCCTTCGCCAATTCAATCCTCTCGTCTAACTTATTCATGTTCTCTTGGTTAACTTCCCTTAGTTCTTCTCTCAGCAGTTGATTGTCCTCTCTCAATTCTTCCAATCTTTCCCCCATCGTCTCTTCCATTTTCCTGTTATTTTCCCTTAATTCGTCTTTTAATTGTTGGTTGTCACTTTCTATTTTCTTACTGTTTTCCTCCATCTTCTCTTCCAAATTCTTATTATTTTCTTCCATCTTCCTACTGGTTTCTTCGATCCTCTTATTAGTATTTTCTATCTTACGGCCCATTCCTTCTTTTGTGGATCGGTTGTCTTCCCTCAAGTCTTCCTTAGTAGAATCCATCTTCTTCTCCATCTTTTTACTATTTTCTTCCATTTGCTGACTCATTTTTAGGAACATTTCCATCATCCTATCCATTTTTGTATCTCCATTAGTATCGGATTTCTCCTTCTCCTTCTCTGGGACATTGCCGTCCCCTGTTTGAGTTGGTACTTCAGGTTGTTCCTCTGTTGGTGCAGTTTGTTTATCTTCCAGTGGGGGTAATACCACTTCCGGATCCTCAACGGGTGTTGCCTCCTTATCCCCCATGTCAACTTCTTTTTCGGCCTCTGCCGCCCTCTTTTTCGAAGTAGCTCGTCTTTGCATTTTTCTTCTGTCTCTATTAATTAATCGCTGCCAGGCTTATCTTATCAAGCCCTCTAAGTTGGAAGCCACTTTGTAACTAAACGTGTTACAATGGCTTCTGATCTTCTTCCTTTTTAATTAAACCCCACTGTTTGGGCTAGCCAATTTGTAACAGTCCGTTACAAAATAAAATAAGATTAGAGGTTCGTTTAAATAAACCTCCACGCTAGTAAGGTTTCGCTCCGCTGTGGGTAGTGTAGTGACTCTTTTAAGCCCCACTGTTGCGAGCGCCACTCTGTAACTAGACCCTGTATGCGGTCTTTACAAAAAAAGATAATAGAGAAAAAATTTTATTTAAAAAAAAATTTCAATAATAAAAAAAAATTTTGTTGATGTTTTATTTAATGTCTGTAATTGTGAAATAATCCTATTTTAATGTTCTGTTAAAAATTTTAGTAATTAAGAAGGTATTTATTAATTATTGAGCACTTCTGGAAGATCTGAACCAAGTCTGGAGTTAATCAGATTAACTCCGGTCAGCAATCGATTTATGATGTTTAGTGCTGGTCCAATATCTCACTGTTAATTAATACTTTCTTCTTCTTGAAGTCTTGTTGCATTAATAAATAAACCTTAAATTAGCATGTGAAATAATAATAGATACAAACAATTGAAATAAATGGATTTATTAACAAATTTAATAAATAATCGATTGGGAGGAATTATCGACTCCGTCTCAGGGAATAATCGATTCGTTCATACAGTGGAAAAAATTATTACAAGTATTATATAAAAAAGGTTCTTGGAGCGATTATATTAATAGTCAGAGAAGGGTAACGAGAAAGTATAACATTAACAATTAAAGTAGTTTCCATAATTATCATCTAACAATATTTAAATAATTCTGATATAATGTTTAAAAAAGTTGAATCGTCAAACCATGTGTAGCTTCTGACGTCACTCGATGAGGAAGGCACAGAATCGTATTTTTCAAAGATGGCCGCTCCTAGGTATGGCGAGGTTATTTGGAATATCGTCGTGTTAAAATCTCACAGCAAAATTACCTTCATAAATGTTTGAAATGTCCCCGCACTGGTGTAATCTGTCTAATAGGTTGTTTGGTGTGTTCTGAAGAAGTGTTCCGTGTATACTTGTGTTAATTATGTTATTTGATATGTGTTCACTTCTGTGGGTTAACTGCTCAAAAAGTGGTTATGATTTGTAGCGTTAATTATCACAAATATATTGTTTTACTGTTTTAAATCACTAGTATAATGAAGTTTGGTGTTAGTTTTCACTATTGTCGCTAAAGTTTCTGTAGGTTTAGTTAGAAAAGTGTTTAATTCATTTAACTCTCACTTCACTGATATTAGTAGGTAACCGTAGTACCATTTTCTACACGGTTTTAAGGAACGTTATATCACACAACTATTCAGCTTGATATTCAACAAAAGACTAGACTAACTTCCTTCATGTTAGTCAAAATCTGGCCCAGTTAATCTTTGAAAAAGTATTGTTAAAATATTTCGATTTCCCATACACATGATACAAAATTACATTATATATGGAATTTATTTATTTCATTCATCACTTTCATGAATTATGAACCTTATAATTGGTTTAATCATCTCATTCCTTTTAAATTGATACATTATAGTCCATATCTGTTGACATTTTGTGGAAATTGCCAAATTTCTTTCTTTTTGGAAATCTAGGCTCAAAAATTGGTTTCCGCCTTCATATAATTTTTCTGCCATTTTAATTGTTATTAATACTATTATAATAAATTTTAATTAGTCCTATTTCTCTTCCTTTCCTTAAATACATATAAATTGAACCTTTGAACTGGTTTTTTGTGTTAATCTCTGAATTTGACATTGCTCTTTAAAATTAATTAATTTATATACAGTATTTTGAAAATTTACAATATTTTAAGGTATATTTCCTTATTATCCCTTTAACTCATAGGATCATTCACAGTAGTGGTTAACTGATTTACCTTACCTAAATCTTGCTAGTTTACAGGAATTATAAGTGAATTAGCTGGTTTATATGGCTTCTGTGAATTCACCACATGGCCTAGAGTTTAGAATTTTACATTTCTGTCTTTCTCAAATAAATTTAATCCTACTCCTCCTCTGACTTTACATAGTTATTATTACATGAAAATAAAACGTTTTACAAACCCATTGTGAGGTGTAGTATTTGATTAATACTACTGTTATATAAAAAATAATAATGAACATCATTCAGCATTCTAAGATTGAACATATTGCTGGCATGGTTTGAAAACATACATTTAACTCCTTTTTAATTAACACAGCATACCTACGGAAACATTATTAATGGTATGTATGCTGTTATTTGGCAAACATAATTCATTTTAAACACATATAAATCTTATTTACTAAAAATTCTTATAAACCTATTGTGTTTATGGCTGTGAACAAATAACCATTTTAAAACTATGAACATAAATTAATGCCAGTCCTTTCTGGTCTAAACCATTATTATCTATTATCCCCTTCATCAGTAAACATGTCCACCCATACTCTAGTTATCATTTTTACAAATGTCTTGTAATAACAGAGTTACATTAAAATAATAAAATATTGGAAATCTTCCATTTTATTATTTTATGATGATGTGTATTATTGAATATAAAAGTTGTTATATAGCATATTGATAAGTCACAGTATCACCAACTTTAAGTTTATTGTATTCCCAAAAACACTTGCACAAGTTCACTTTCACTGGTGGTTCTGATATTTTGAGTCTTATTATCTCAGACCAGACCTTTAGTAATCATGGACTGTTAAGACTTGTTTATTTTCTTTATCACACAATAGCTTTAGTTGGTTCACTTCTTATTATACTAGACAACACTTTTGATTTCTTAATAATTACATTTTTATAGGATTTTGGGATGTTATACTTTCTTTTTAATTGTCTCTATGGGTTTGGGGTTGATGGTAGTTAATAATAGGTTTTATAACGGTGTTTCTTTCATACTATTTCTTCCTCTCTTCTTGTCTTCTTTCTGGTCTTTCTTCTTATCTCCTTTCTCGTCTTTCTTCTTATCTTCTTTCTTGTCTTTCTTCTTATCTTCTTTCTTGTCTTTCTTCTGTCTTCCTTCTTCTTGTCTTCATTCTTCACTCTTGGGTAAACCAAGGTACTTCGTGTTATCTCGAATGATGTTTAGTTTGGAGTATCGAATTTATTTACTGATACTGACTTTGCTCTTCGCTAAAGGTTTCAGGGTATTGTTTACTTCCTGATCACAAATTTTATTCTTCCTTCTTGTCTTTGGGGTATTTTGGTGTTTCACCACGCTCAAACTGATTCTCTCTTCATGATATTGCGTAATCTAATTTGTTTACTGCTCCTAACTTCCTGGGTAAATTCCTGATTTTATAATATGAGTTGCTTTAAATAATTTCTTTGATTTTTTAACAGTGGTTTTTATATAATGTATTGAGGATTGTCAGATATTTTGTTTTTATATCAATAGTTAAACTCACCCTATCTATATTTCATTATCTCTAATAGAATGCACTCCCATTACCTGTTTCAAAGTTCAATTCACATTGTAATCAGCAGTCATAGTTAGAGCGTTTTTCTCTCCTGTAGTGTACGGTATATCGTGCAGTTCAGTTCTTTTCGTTTATACCCGCATACCGCAAGAATAGAAAGACTATTCAACGCTCTTGTTATTTTACTTTGTGCTTTTTTTCATGTGTTTATTTTATGTGTTTAACGTTTGTTAGGATATTATTGTTAAGTTTAGGACTGCCTAGAAAATCACCAGTGTTGCTTACAACAGGACATTTACAACGCACAAGGACAAGGTCAGTAAACGCTTAATTTTTATGCATTGCTGATTACATGGGAATAAAGCCTTTTAACTATTTATTTTGACAATATACAGTCCACTGCAAATCAAAAAGAACCCCACATTTTTGGTCCGTCCAGCCCGGATAGCATCTTTTATTCAGAATCCAGCACGTTGGAAAGCAAGATTTTTATTAATTATTACGCTCTTTATTATTATGTTTATTGAATTATTATAAACTCATATAAAAAAAAAAAAACAATTATTTACTACTGGCAAGTATTGCCAATACTCAGTGCTCTTTTCATTTTGTTATGATTTTCTCTTGTTTTTTCATGCAAGCATAGTTTTATTGATTCATTGTGTAGCGTGTGTTATTTCATGTTTTATCTAGCAAGCATAGTTCTGAAGTGTAGTGTGTTTCTTCAAAACCGACCTCTGTATTAGTTTCTAAAATACAGTAGCCATATTCCTTTATTACCATATTACCATTATTATTGTCATCTACGCTATTGGTATTTTAGAGTGATAAAAAATAAATAAATTAAAATTATTTGGACTGGAAATTACTGAATAGTGGAAGAACATTGTGAATTACATCTTTTACTTAGAACTCTTTGTTATTTACATCTGAATCTGTTTTTTAAACCGAGTGTATTAATAAATTACCAAAATGAGATTTTATTCTTTTGTGAAGCAAAGTGAACTGCTTAAGAGTAGGCTTCATAATATTAACAAGCAAATTGTTGCGCTTGAGGTTATTGGTAAAGGTAATTTAACTGAACAGCAAACACAAAAAGTTAGTTTGCTTAGTTCCACCGCAGAAAATAAATATGCTGAATTTGAAAGGCTTATAAATAAACTATTTAGTACAACACCTTTACCAGAAGATCTGGATAATGAACAGATTTCAAGATTACAAGATTCTATATCAGACTTAAATATATCTATACAAAGTTCGTATGCTTCTCTTCTACCATCGCTACTGCAGGAAACCTTGGATCAGTCTCACACTGGTGCACCACAACTAGTTGCACCCACTCCCACCGTAAATTTACCTCGCTTAAACTTGGGAACATTTTCTGGACAACCTGAGAAATGGGTAGCCTTTCACAGTCTGTTTGAAAATGCAGTGCACAAAAATGAAACCATTTCTAATGTGGAGAAATTTACATACTTGCTTTCTTGTTTGACTGATGAGCCGCTAAATTTAATTAAATCATTGCCTGTTACTAATACAAACTATGCCATAGCCTGGCAAACTTTGCTAAAAAGATATCAAAATTCTAGATTGTTGATAACACTTCACGTAAACAATATATTTGAGTTACCACAATTGCACAATCCTTCAGTTAAACAAATGAGGAATTTTCTGTCGACCTACAATGAAAATTATCAAGCACTCAAAGCACTAGGACATGATATTGCTAGTGAAAGTTTGTTGTTGACCTCATATATTTTGCGTAGATTTGACACGGAATTCAGGACCAAACTTGAACGTTCGCGAGATAATTTACAAAATGTTCCTACCATTACAGAAGTAATTACATTCTTAGAAAATGAATGTTCTTGCAAAGAGGCAGCGGGTTTAACTAATATCATCTCAAAAAATGAACCTTCTCTTCAAACCTCTCAAAAAATCAGTGGCTTTAAAATGAATACAAACCAGTTTAAACCGCACAAAATAGCGATGGTCACTACTCACACTCAGCATTGTATCTTCTGTTCATCAAATTCACACAACATATATAGATGTGCAGATTTTTCCGCACTTACTGTACAAGAGAGACAAGCTTTTGTTAAAAATAAGAACTTGTGTCAAAATTGTTTTGGAACACATAAGTTAGTCACCTGTAAGTCCGTCCACACATGCAATGTATGTCATAGGCGTCACCATAGCCTACTACATTTTTTTGTTGAGAACCGCTCCGCACAACCGCAACAAAAATTGACTCAGTCAAATAAACCTACCTTGTGCCCTTCTGTTGAAACGACGATGAATAAGCAAAACCACTCTGCAGAGTGTCACCAGGATACTACCTTGATAGGTGTTTCTTGCAACCAGAATAACACTGTGTTACTCGCAACCGCTTTGGTGCATATCACATCTGCCAATGGAAATGCAGCAGTTGTACGAGCTGTGCTTGATAGTGCATCCCAAACAACAATTATTTCAGAAAGTTGTGCAAAGACTTTGTGTTTGTACCGCTCTCAAACAGATGTTCCAGAACTTAGTGGCATCTCTACAGCCCCAGTGAAAACGAAGGGACTTACCTTTGTGACATTGTCTTCGCTCAGTGGGAATATTTTAGCAAAATCTCACCCAGTCATGATTCTTAATAAAATATCATGCAATCTGCCTCGTGTTCAGCTCCCACCAGAAATTAAAGAGCGACTCAAAGGTTATATGCTAGCGGATCCAACTTTTGATGTTCCGGGTCCAGTTGACCTTCTGATTGGAGCAGATTTATTTGCATTGACTCTTAATGGTACCTTTATCAATCTCGGCAAGAATATGCCATACGCTGTCAATACAATCTTTGGCTATGTTGTGCTTGGTCCGACACCTGTTTCACTTAAGTCTAATCCTTACTCAGGCTTAGTGACTCTTTTATCGATGAATGATCGTGATCTGCACGCAACATTGCAACGTTTTTGGTCCATAGAGGAACCACCTCACACTACAAAACTCGCTCCACAAGATGAAAAATGTGAAGCTCACTTCGTCTCTACTCATAAGAGAGATGCCTCCGGCAGATATGTTTGTCACTTGCCTTTCAGCGGAAACCCTGCTCAACTAGGTGACTCTACAACTTTGGCAAAACGCCTGTTTAATACACTGGAACGCAAATTTGAATCTCAACCTGAGTTTAAACAGAAGTATGTCAATTTTATGAATGACTACTTAGCATGTGGGCACATGAAACTGTGCACATCTGTGCCATCTCTGAACAAGCCGCATTACTTTTTGCCACATCATGGCGTTTTTAAAGATAGGAAAATCCGTGTTGTTTTCAATGCATCAGCACCATCTTCTTCAGGTGTCTCACTGAACCACATTCTACATCAGGGTCCAAAGTTGCACAATGACATTACTGATATAATTCTTCGCTTTCGTCAACATAAATTTGTTTTCTCTTGTGATATCAGACAAATGTTTAGGCAGATATCCATCCATGAAGATGATCAGATCTTTCAGTTAATATACTGGAAAGAAGACACTTCAGTCCCGCTAAAGGTCTACCAATTGACTACTGTCACTTATGGTATGACGTCCTCGCCTTACCTTGCTAATAGAGTAGTACAACAGCTCATTATGGACGAAGGAAAAAATCATCCACTTGCTGCTGAAGCACTCCAACAGCAAATATATGTTGATGATGCTCTATTAGGGAGCAATTCTCTGGAAGAAGCTCTCCACCTTCAAGAGGATGTTGTTTTACTTTTGAAAAAGGGTGGATTCGAACTGAGCAAGTGGTCTTCAAACCATCCTAAACTCTTAGAAAATGTCATGCAAGATAATCCTGAGACACCCCTCATGTTACGCACATCGGAACAGCCATTTTCAAGTGTATTAGGGCTAAAATGGATCCCCGATATTGATGTCTTTTCATATGTGATGCACACACCTTCAAGTAATTACACAAAAAGAACTTTACTTTCATCAATTGCGCAGATTTATGACCCTTGTGGTTGGATATCCCCAATAGTTTTTTGGTCTAAAGTCTTAATGCAGCATGTATGGACCTTAGGCTTAGATTGGGATTCTCCATTACCTGATCATATTTCCGAGAAGTGGTCACGATTCGTGAAAGAACTTCCAGAAATAGAAAAGCTAAGGATACCACGTTTCATATCCTTAGCAACTGCAGTCAATATCCAGCTTCATGGATTTTCAGATGGAAGTGAATCCGGATATGCAGCTTGTGTCTTCCTGCGCACAGAAGACGCAGAAGGAGATGTCAACATACGACTGCTGATCGCAAAATCAAGAGTAGCTCCACTGAAGTGTGTGACTATTCCCCGCTTGGAACTTTGTGGTGCGCACATGTTAGCCAAATTGCTACATTACTGTACAGAACAGCTCTCACAACATCACAGGATTGACAACATTTCAGCATGGTGCGACTCTACAGTAGTTCTATCTTGGATACGCACTCTATCTTTTCGTCTCAAGGTGTATGTTGCTAATCGTGTGGCACAAATACAAGACTTAGTTTCACCGCACATCTGGAAATATGTTTCAACTGTTGACAATCCTGCTGATTGTGCTTCTCGAGGCTTGACACCCACGGTTCTGATGAAACATAGTCAGTGGTGGCTAGGACCACCATGGCTCGCTAAATCAACGCAGACCTGGCCACAATCTATCCTTCATCCAATTTCGGAGGAGTCTATTCCTGAAATGAAACCAAATGTGCTTAATCTTATGATGACCACAAAAGAAGTCCCAACATTTGGATTTCTTACCAAGTTTTCTTCTTGGAAGACTCTTCTTCATGTAATGGCTTATGTCCTTCGCTTTATAACCCGTTTGAAATTTAAAACCACCATAAGTGGATCATTTACAGTAACTGAATTAAATAACGCCTGTAACCACATTTGCTGGCTCATTCAGAGACTTCACTTTGCAGAAGACATAGATCTACTCTCCAAGAAAAGGACATGCTCAAACCGCATCCAACGTCTAGCACCCTTTATTGATGATGCAGGAATAGTCCGTGTCGGAGGTCGACTGAAAAACTCTGCGCTTACTTACAATGCCAAACATCCTATTCTTCTGCCAAAAAATCATGTCGCTATTCATTTACTCATTGATTACTATCATGGCATGTACCTGCACGCTGGTCCCCAGTTCCTCCAAGCAACACTATCTCAACGCTTTTGGATCCTATCCGCCCGCAGTGTTATACGCTCAAGAATATTTAAATGCGTACGATGTTTTCGTGCAAAATCAACAAACACGTCTCCGCTCATGGGTGATCTACCAGCCGGTCGTGTTACCCCTACTCGTTGTTTCAACGCTTCTGGAGTTGATTATGCTGGCCCTTACACGGTCAAGTTTTTTACACTTCGCAGGATACAGCCTATAAAGGTGTACCTCTGTCTGTTCATCTGTTTTGCAACAAAAGCTGTACACTTGGAAGTGGTTACTGATTTAACTACAGACGCCTTCATTGCAGCCCTTACGAGATTCATCTCTAGGAGAGGTCTTGTATCAGACCTGTACTCTGATTGTGGGACTAATTTCATAGGAGCTGCTTCTTCGCTCAAAAGATGTTTTCAAGATCTCATGAAGCAACCAGAGATGCAAGATTTTGCTACGACCAACAGTATCACATTCCATTTCATTCCTCCGCGTGCACCTCACCAATGTGGACTTTGGGAACGTGCCATTAAAGGTGCAAAATATCATCTCACCAGAGTCATAGGTGAACACATTTTAACGTACGAAGAATTTACCACCTTAGTTGTGCGTGTTGAAGCTATCCTTAATTCGAGGCCGATAGCTCCTCTCTCGAATGACCCTTCAGATCTTCAACCTCTTACACCAGGACATTTTCTAACTGGAGGACCTCTTAATGCCCTGATCGAACCTCAACTAACCAATGCACCACTTAATCGCATAAAACGCTGGAAATTGGTTCAAGCCTTCACACAACATCTCTGGAAAAGATGGCAAATGGAGTACCTCCACACACTTCAAGAACGGTCCAAATGGATCAGACCTCAAGAAAATCTCAAAATAGGAGATTTAGTCGTTATTCATGAAACAAACCTGCCACCCCTCAAGTGGAAGCTCGGGAGAGTCATCTCCGTATCTCCAGGGAATGATGGAGTGGTACGTGTCGTCAACATGAAGACTGCCGGTGGAACCTTGACCCGTTCTTCTGTTAAGGTATCCCGTCTTCCCATTTACTAAAATCCTCGACCAGTCAATTGGCTACTGCCACTTATAATTTAGTTTTATTATACTCTTCCAAAGGATCAAATTTGTTCTTATGTTCTTTTTAATGTTTCTTGTTGAACCAGTTGGTTCAAAGGGGCCGGTATGTCAGATATTTTGTTTTTATAACAATAGTTAAACTCACCCTATCTATATTTCATTATCTCTAATAGAATGCACTCCCATTACCTGTTTCAAAGTTCAATTCACATTGTAATCAGCAGTCATAGTTAGAGCGTTTTTCTCTCCTGTAGTGTACGGTATATCGTGCAGTTCAGTTCTTTTCGTTTATACCCGCATACCGCAAGAATAGAAATATTATTCAACGCTCTTGTTATTTTACTTTGTGCTTTTTTTCATGTGTTTATTTTATGTGTTTAACGTTTGTTAGGATATTATTGTTAAGTTTAGGACTGCCTAGAAAATCACCAGTGTTGCTTACAACAGGACATTTACAACGCACAAGGACAAGGTCAGTAAACGCTTAATTTTTATGCATTGCTGATTACATGGGAATAAAGCCTTTTAACTATTTATTTTGACAATATACAGTCCACTGCAAATCAAAAAGAACCCCACAAGGATTTTTATTTTATTGTTGTTTATTCCTTTGATTTCATTAAATCTCATTCAATATTATATTAACATATGTGGTGTAATTAATTTTTATTATTTTATATGAATTAATAAGTAGTGGATTTTCTGTCACGCTACAGAATGCCCTTCTCCAGAAGTGATTTGTTCAGACTATACTTGCTTTGTCTGAAACAATTGCTTATGATAATTATTCTAGGTTTGTTATTATTCTTGACTTCCTTCCATTTTAAAAATTTTCTTATATTTATTTGAGCTTATATCCTTCTCATTCTCACTTGATCTTCCTTGATAGTAATAGTCATCTGAGTTTCATATTTATTATTTCATTTTCATATTTCTTCTTAGTATTTTCTCCTTGGGATATTTCCTCCCTATCGTTCCCTACTTTGTGAGCTGGTTCAGTTCAGAGAGGCACTGTACGCTACTTCCTCTGCTGTCCAATACTTCACACATATTTGAGTACAGAGGCAAATCATCTCTGCTCAAAAAACATATTAATACTGCTGGAATTATCTACAGACAGATTAAAAAATTATTCAGAATAGTACACATTTGTTACTATTTAAAAAAAAAATATCTTTGGGATACTTCACTTATTACTTATTATATTTCTCAGAGATTTTAATATTCCTATCTCAGTTGTTCTTCTGACTCTTTAACTTGATGTTTCATTCATTTGATCTTATGGTAGGAAGCTCTTCTATTAGTATATTTTCAATTTGAATTATCATATAAAGTTTTCAGTTATTAAAGCTTTATTACCTTCTGGTTTTTTTTTTTTATTATAATCTGCATTGTTTATAGTAGCATATCTTTATGACATTTTTATTTTATTGCTCTGTTTTTTATTATTTCCACTTGTTCTATGTTCTAGAACTTTTTTATGACTGTCATTATCACAATTGACATTTAATTCATAAATCATTTTATATTAATTCGTTTAATTACATATATCTTTGATATTATTCTCACATTACTCCTGTCATGGTTATTATCCTTTCGAATGAATGTTTTTTATTAATTTTATAATGAGGTCATAATTTCTCCTCATACCACTTCAAAGTTTTATTATCTCATAATTCCACATAAGTTTTTGTATTTTATTATATTCAATCACTCAAATCGTATCACACGGTTTATTTCCTTTTGTATCATTTTATGGAAAGTTTTTCACACTTTATATTGAAATTAGACATGATCATATTTCTCCAGAATTATTTGTTTTAATTCTAAAGTCTGTTTCCTTTATTCACCCCATTATGATCCTTTACAAACATGGTAAATATATTTTATGCTTACCATAAATATGGTATTAATTCTCTTCTGTTTATTTCACCAAAGTGTTTTATTAATAATTGGTCGGTAAGTTGTACTTACTCTTCGTTTGGAAACTTGATTTATACACATTGAAAATTCATTCTTCTTATATTATTCCATAAAGTTCTCTCAAATAATTTGTATGTAAGGTGGGCTTACATTTATTTTTTAGAATTTACATGGACTCTAAATTCTTTTTCTTCTCCTTCCAAAATGTTTCTCTCAATATTTAATATGTAAGGTGGACTTACTTTCTTTTTAAATTTAGTTGTTTTCAATTCAAAATTCTTTTTATATTTCTGCCAAATGGTGTTTCTCAAATACTTGGTTAGTAATGTGGTCTTACATTTTTTTTTTTAATTTGGATGAGTCAAAATTCTTCTTTTATATTCTTGTCATAAAGTTTTTTCAAATTTTTTGTTAGTAAGGTGATCTTACACTTGTTTGGAATTTATTTGAATTATTTCATTCTATTCCTTTTATCCTTCTATAAAGTTTTCTTCAAATGCTTGGTATGTAAGGTGATCTTACAATTGTGTTGGAATTTGGATTATTAAGTCCAAATTCTTCTTCTTATATCCTTCCAAATAGTTTTTCTTAAAATAATTGTATGTAATGTGGTATTACCTTATTTTTGAATTTAGTTGATTTCTAAATTCTTTTTCTTCTCTTTCCAAAATGTTTCTTTTAAATAATTGTATGTAAATTGGTATTACATTATTTTTAGAATTTTGAGGGTTTATTCATAAATTCTTTTTATTTTTATCTCTTCAAAAAGTTTTTTTCAAATCCTTGGTAGTAAGTTGATCTTACTTTGTTTTTGAATTTCGTTATTAAGTCCAAATTCTTCTTCTTATATCTTTCCAAATAGTTTTTCTTAAAATAATTGTATGTAATGTGGTATTACCTTATTTTTGAATTTAGTTGATTTCTAAATTCTTTTTCTTCTGTTTCCAAAATGTTTCTTTTAAACAATTGTATGTAATTTGGTATTACATTATTTTTAGAATTTTGAGGGTGTATTCATAAATTCTTTTTATTTTTATCTCTTCAAAAAGTTTTTTTCAAATCCTTGGTAGTAAGTTGATCTTACTTTGTTTTTGAATTTCATTATTAAGTCCAAATTCTTCTTCTTATATCTTTCCAAATAGTTTTTCTTAAAATAATTGTATGTAATGTGGTATTACCTTATTTTTGAATTTAGTTGATTTCTAAATTCTTTTTCTTCTGTTTCCAAAATGTTTCTTTTAAATAATTGTATGTAATTTGGTATTACATTATTTTTAGAATTTTGAGGGTTATTATTCATAAAATTTCTTCATGGATGCCTGGTTAAAGACACCCTTAACTTTATTGGAACCCATCTCCTTAATTTCGTACGTGTTGTTGTTATTGTTCTTAGATACAATGTAGGGACCAGTGTACAGAAGCAATAATTTTTTTGTTATCCCTTCTAAAGAACTGGGTAATTCCCTATTCTTTAACAACACCTTCTCTCCAACGGTATAAGTAATAATCTTACCCATGCTTTTATTGTATTTATTCCGCCGTTTCTCCTGATCTTCGGCCACCTTATTATGAAATTGAACTTTATTAAATATATACTTATGCTCTCTTGGGAACTCCAATATTTCCTCGATCTCCCTTGGGGGTTGTCTTTCGTACATGGCGGAGTATGGGGTAATTCCTATGGCTGGATGGTATGCCAGGTTGAGGAATTCTTCAGTGGCCTCCAAGTACTCTTGCCACCTCCTCTGCTGATCGTCGCAATACGTCCTTAATAGGCGCCCCACCTCACGCAAGACTCTTTCGGCCGGGTTACTGCTCGGGTGGTATACCGAAGTCTTATAGGTATGAACCCCCATTGACAGTAGTGTATCCCGCCATTTTCTCCCCTTGAATTGTGTTCCGTGGTCGGTTATGATCGACACTGGTTTTCCAATGGTTGGGAAGTACTGGTTAGTCAGGATGTCGAGAACTTTATTTGTCGTCGCCCGATTCGCGGGGTATAGCTTTACGAACTTGGTATAATGGTCCATTACGATGACGAGATATTTGTATCTGTGGCGGCCCCCACTGCGGGGAAATGGCCCACAGATATCCAGGAATACTTTCTCAAGTTTCGATTGAGAGGTTATCGGAATCATTTGCCCTTCTCTTTTCTCGTTGTTGGTTTTTACGAGTTGGCAAATGCGGCAGTTTCTTATGTACTTTCGTACCTTCCGATTTGTCTTTGATATGGCAGCTCTCTTCCAGGGCTTTTACTACCTTTAACGCGCCCATATGCCCATATTGAACATGATAATTAAACACTATCTCCTTTTCGATATGGGTTGGAATAATAACCTTCCATTCCTCCTTATATAAAGATGGTCTTGAAAACAGGATTCCGTTATGGATTTTATAATATTGGGAGATAGTCTCATCCCCTGCTTCCAATCTTGTGATAATAGAGATTAACTTCGGGTCAGCTTGTTGGTGTGTGCTCAGGTGTTCCAAAATTGATTGTAGACCGGCACTGCTGCTTAGAATATGGTATACTTTAAGAATACTCTCCTTCTCCCCTTCGAACGTCTGTTTATCAATGTCTACTCTAGACAAGACGTCCGCGACGACATTCTTCTTTCCGGGGATATACTCCCACTTAAGGTCATATTCTTGCAGTAATAGTATCCACTGTGTTAACCTTCCATGGCTTAACTTACATCTCTTTAGGAAAGATATAGACTTATGGTCTGTCCGGACGGTAACGGAATAACCAAGGATATAAGTGCGGAATTTTCCACACGCGAACACGACACTCAATAATTCCTTTTCTGTAACGTGGTAGTTCTTCTCATACTGATTCAATGCTCTACTGGCAAAGCAGATCACAAGATGTTCGCCCTCCTCATCCTCCTAATATAATGTAGTGCCGAGGCTGATGTCACTGGCATCGCAATTAAGAAAGAAAGGTTTGCTAAAATCCGGATGGCGAAGTATGATGGGTTCAAGGAATTTTTGTTTTATTAAAGATAATATATTGTTTTGTTCATTACCCCAGATCCATTTATTTTTGGATGACAGTTGCGGCTGAAATCTGGCAGTCAGTTCTGAGTACTTTTCCTGGAACTTGCGGTAGTAATTACAGAGTCCCAGAAACGACTGTAACTGCCTTCGATTCTTAGGTGTAGGAAAGTTCTGAATCGCTTCGACTTTTTCAGCCGACGGTGAGATTCCCTGGTCATTCAATATGAACCCCAAGAATTGAATTTCCCTGGCGATAAAATGAAATTTTGCTAATTTTAGCGTAATATTATTTGCCGCTAGTTTCTGTAATACGTGTTCCACACGGTAGCAGTGTTCCTCCCAAGTTTCTGAGGACACTAGCAAATCGTCGACGTATACGGTGGTGAACTGTAGTGCTTCTTGGCCAAGTATCTGGTCCATGCAGTGCACAAAGACTGCGACTGAGTTTACCAGTCCGAAGGGCAACCTCTTAAACTGGTAGTTCCGCCCCTCGAATATAAAGGCCAGATACTGGCGACTCTGTGGATGTAATTCCACCTGCCAGTACCCGCACACTGTATCCCAGGTACTAAAGTACTTGGTGCCGTGGAACCGTTTTATAATCTCCTTAATCTCACCGGGCGAAGTCCTGTCATTTATGATCATTTTATTTATTTTGCGCGCATCTAAACACAAACGGACTTGTCCGTTTTTCTTAGGAACAGCCACGATAGGACTTGTATATGGGGATTGGCTACTCTCTATTATGTCACGGTTAATCATTTGCTCTATTTCAGCTCTTACTGCTTGCTTTCGTGATTGCGCGATGGGGTAAGACTTCCGGTTAAAGTCCACTGTGCCTCGGAACTGTAGAGTACACTGGAAGTTTTTCACTTTACCGGGCTCATCAGAAAAGACTGATTTATATTTGTTATAGATGTTGATTAATTTGTTCGCTTGGTTTAAGGTTAATTTTTCGCCAGTTATACCGCTCCGGAAATCCCTGATCTCCTGGATTTTTTGTGACCATAAATCTTCATTGGAGGTGTCGTCTATTCTTTGTTCACTTATAGATGTTGGATGGATGTAGTTAATTTTGCGGATTTGCTGGTGGATACTATCGGGAATAACTTGGTCACTACCCACCAAGTTCGCCGTCCAAGTATGTCCGTTAGTAAACAGCGACAATTTCTCAGTTCTCAGATCAATGATGGCGGAATTCCTCCTGAGCACATCACACCCGACCAGTATATTAAACGGCAGCCCGCTCGCCACCAAGAATTCCATATCAATTGCTATACCACAGCTCATCACACTGGCGGAGACTTGCCTACGTATTGTTTTATTTTGTCGGCCGGTTGCACCCAACAAAATAATATTATTCAACGGCAACGTTGGTAAAGTTCTCCCGCTGTATCCTCTCCAACTCCGTCGTACTTATGATTGATACGTTCGAACCAGTATCGATCATCAACTTGGTTGGGATGCCTTCTACCTCTGCGTTGACATGTATTATTTCGTTATTAAAGTTATTGGTGGGATTACTGTTATCCTCTTCCAATAACTCATGTCGGATGTCCTTTAGGTAGTTGCACCCTATGACTGTGATACGATTATTATTATATATACTATTACACTCATTATTAAGATACCCAGTATTTAGGAGCAGTAACGGGTTCTGGCGATTTATTACTGCCTGTGCCTGTTTAAAGGCTCGACATCATTGTTCCTTTGTGCCATACTAGTTGAAGCATCATTTGGGATGCTTAGAGTGGGCCCCTGTCGATCTGTCCTGTGGTCTTCCGGTCGTTCATTGTTAGACCTCCGTTCAGCATCGTCTAAGCTAGTACTCCTTCTCGCCGGATAGTACTTTGGTTGGTCCCGTTCTAGGCTCCTCCGCCTGTCTTCATATACACGGTAGCTGTTTCTTCGATTGTTGTTGTATCTTCGCTGTCGACCATCTACGGCTCGTATGAAATTCACTCGTGGGCGGGGAAACCTATTATTAACGGGATTACCATTATTTGGACCCGCACGATTATTATTATTATGGTAACGATCATTACCATAATTGGGGCTTCTCTGACTATTTTGGTTATGAGGGTAGGGATTTCTGTTACCCTGATAACCATTAGAGAGTCGACTCGGGTTCACATGGTTTGGACCTGTATTATTATTATTATTTTGATTAGTAGTGCTAAAGTTATTATTATTGTTAAAATTATTATTCTGCGGGTATGCCCGGCCTCCTTGGTACCCAGTGTTGGTGTTGTTCGTACCCTGGTTGTTGTTCGGATATGTCCTTAGTTCGGGCCCATCATTTCTTCTCCGGCTCTGTCGGTAGTAGTCTTCGTTTTCATAGTTTTCGAGGAGTTCGGTCATTGCCTGGATTGTTTTTATTTGGCTGCCTCTCCTCGCTCGTATGACTTCCTCGTCATAGTGGTATGACAATTTATTTATTAGGCACTCCTCAGGTATGGCCGGTTCTAAGTGCTTGGCCATACATACCTTGCCGAGGAAATATGCTGTCATCGAACTACCGACTTGTGGTTTGTAGTGGCCGTGGCATATATTATCTCTTATCAAGTTTTGAGTCGTCTCCGACCAGTACTTGGCCTTGAAAAGGCTCTTAAATTGCTGATAATTTTTGATGTCGCTCCGGTTGGCCATCCACCAATGGTCATTCACCTCCCGAAACGACTCGTCTAGGATTTCTCTATTCTGGACCCATCGGTTCCCTCTGTGTCTTTCTAGGTATTCCTCTATGCGTGCCAAGAACTCCATGGGCTTCCGTTTATACTGCCGGAAATTAAGCCATTCTCTGTTTTCTGACATTGGGAAATGATGTAACCAGTTGGTCTGTTCCTTATCAATTCTATCTCCTCCTGGCTCTGACATACTTGTCCGGTGATGTTCGTCATAGCGGCTTCCACGCCGTCACATCTTTCGGTTACATGTGTCCGCACTTTATTCATTTCTTCCAGGGCAAATTTCTTGTTTTCTTCCAGTTTCGTTTCCTGTTGTTCCTTGACATGTGTAATCTCTTTATGTATTACCTCCCGGACTTCCAGCACTTCGTTTTCTGTCTGACGACATCTTTCGTCTACTTCTCTGATCTGCTGGTTAACAACCACGACTTCCTGTTCTAACTTCTTTACGATGGATTTCTTCGTCTCGGTTATCTTTTTATTTAACTCTTCCTTCGCCAATTCAATCCTCTCGTCTAACTTATTCATGTTCTCTTGGTTAACTTCCCTTAGTTCTTCTCTCAGCAGTTGATTGTCCTCTCTCAATTCTTCCAATCTTTCCCCCATCGTCTCTTCCATTTTCCTGTTATTTTCCCTTAATTCATCTTTTAATTGTTGGTTGTCACTTTCTATTTTCTTACCGTTTTCTTCCATCTTCCTACTGGTTTCTTCGATCCTCTTATTATTATTTTCTATCTTACGGCCCATTTCTTCTTTTGTGGATCGGTTGTCTTCCCTCAAGTCTTCCTTAGTAGAATCCATCTTCTTCTCCATCTTTTTACTATTTTCTTCCATTTGCTGACTCATTTTTAGGAACATTTCCATCATCCTATCCATTTTTGTATCTCCATTAGTATCGGATTTCTCCTTCTCCTTCTCTGGGACATTGCCGTCCCCTGTTTGAGTTGGTACTTCAGGTTGTTCCTCTGTTGGTGCAGTTTGTTTATCTTCCAGTGGGGGTAATACCACTTCCGGATCCTCAACGGGTGTTGCCTCCTTATCCCCCATGTCAACTTCTTTTTTGGCCTCTGCCACCCTCTTTTTCGAAGTAGCTCGTCTTTGCATTTTTCTTCTGTCTCTATTAATTAATCGCTGCCAGGCTTATCTTATCAAGCCCTCTAAGTTGGAAGCCACTTTGTAACTAAACGTGTTACAACGGCTTCTGATCTTCTTCCTTTTTAATTAAACCCCACTGTTTGGGCTAGCCAATTTGTAACAGTCCGTTACAAAATAAAATAAGATTAGAGGTTCGTTTAAATAAACCTCCACGCTAGAAAGGTTTCGCTCCGCTGTGGGTAGTGTAGTGACTCTTTTAAGCCTCACTGTTGCGAGCGCCACTCTGTAACTAGACCCTGTATGCGGTCTTTACAAAAAAAGATAATAGAGAAAAAATTTAATTTAAAAAAAAAATTTCAATAATAAAAAAAAATTTTGTTGATGTTTTATTTAATGTCTGTAATTGTGAAATAATCCTATTTTAATGTTCTGTTAAAATTTTTAGTAATTAAGAAGGTATTTATTAATTATTGAGCACTTCTGGAAGATCTGAACCAAGTCTGGAGTTAATCAGATTAACTCCGGTCAGCAATCGATTTATGATGTTTAGTGCTGGTCCAATATCTCACTGTTAATTAATATTTTCTTCTTCTTGAAGTCTCGTTGCATTAATAAATAAACCTTAAATTAGCATGTGAAATAATAATAGATACAAACAATTGAAATAAATGGATTTATTAACAAATTTAATAAATAATCGATTGGGAGGAATTATCGACTCCGTCTCAGGGAATAATCGATTCGTTCATACAGTGGAAAAAATTATTACAAGTATTATATAAAAAAGGTTCTTGGAGCGATTATATTAATAGTCAGAGAAGGGTAACGAGAAAGTATAACATTAACAATTAAAGTAGTTTCCATAATTATCATCTAACAATATTTAAATAATTCTGATATAATGTTTAAAAAAGTTGAATCGTCAAACCATGTGTAGCTTCTGACGTCACTCGATGAGGAAGGCACAGAATCGTATTTTTCAAAGATGGCCGCTCCTAGGTATGGCGAGGTTATTTGGAATATCGTCGTGTTAAAATCTCACAGCAAAATTACCTTCATAAATGTTTGAAATGTCCCTGCACTGGTGTAATCTGTCTAATAGGTTGTTTGGTGTGTTCTGAAGAAGTGTTCCGTGTATACTTGTGTTAATTATGTTATTTGATATGTGTTCACTTCTGTGGGTTAACTGCTCAAAAAGTGGTTATGATTTGTAGCGTTAATTATCACAAATATATTGTTTTACTGTTTTAAATCACTAGTATAATGAAGTTTGGTGTTAGTTTTCACTATTGTCGCTAAAGTTTCTGTAGGTTTAGTTAGAAAAGTGTTTAATTCATTTAACTCTCGCTTCACTGATATTAGTAGGTAACCGTAGTACCATTTTCTACACGGTTTTAAGGAACGTTATATCACACAACTATTCAGCTTGATATTCAACAAAAGACTAGACTAACTTCCTTCATGTTAGTCAAAATCTGGCCCAGTTAATCTTTGAAAAAGTATTGTTAAAATATTTCAATTTCCCATACACATGATACAAAATTACATTATATATGGAATTTATTTATTTCATTCATCACTTTCATGAATTATGAACCTTATAATTGGTTTAATCATCTCATTCCTTTTAAATTGATACATTATAGTCCATATCTGTTGACATTTTGTGGAAATTGCCAAATTTCTCTCTTTTTGGAAATCTAGGCTCAAAAATTGGTTTCCGCCTTCATATAATTTTTCTGCCATTTTAATTGTTATTAATACTATTATAATAAATTTTAATTAGTCCTATTTCTCTTCCTTTCCTTAAATACATATAAATTGAACCTTTGAACTGGTTTTTTGTGTTAATCTCTGAATTTGACATTGCTCTTTAAAATTAATTAATTTATATACAGTATTTTGAAAATTTACAATATTTTAAGGTATATTTCCTTATTATCCCTTTAACTCATAGGATCATTCACAGTAGTGGTTAACTGATTTACCTTGCCTAAATCTTGCTAGTTTACAGGAATTATAAGTGAATTAGCTGGTTTATATGGCTTCTGTGAATTCACCACATGGCCTAGAGTTTAGAATTTTACATTTCTGTCTTTCTCAAATAAATTTAATCCTACTCCTCCTCTGACTTTACATAGTTATTATTACATGAAAATAAAACGTTTTACAAACCCATTGTGAGGTGTAGTATTTGATTAATACTACTGTTATATAAAAAATAATAATGAACATCATTCAGCATTCTAAGATTGAACATATTGCTGGCATGGTTTGAAAACATACATTTAACTCCTTTTTAATTAACACAGCATACCTACGGAAACATTATTAATGGTATGTATGCTGTTATTTGGCAAACATAATTCATTTTAAACACATATAAATCTTATTTACTAAAAATTCTTATAAACCTATTGAGTTTATGGCTGTGAACAAATAACCATTTTAAAACTATGAACATAAATCAATGCCAGTCCTTTCTGGTCTAAACTATTATTATCTATTATCCCCTTCATCAGTAAACATGTCCACCCATACTCTAGTTATCATTTTTACAAATGTCTTGTAATAACAGAGTTACATTAAAATAATAAAATATTGGAAATCTTCCATTTTATTATTTTATGATGATGTGTATTATTGAATATAAAAGTTGTTATATAGCATATTGATAAGTCACAGTATCACCAACTTTAAGTTTATTGTATTCCCAAAAACACTTGCACAAGTTCACTTTCACTGGTGGTTCTGATATTTTGAGTCTTATTATCTCAGACCAGACCTTTAGTAATCATGGACTGTTAAGACTTGTTTATTTTCTTTATCACACAATAGCTTTAGTTGGTTCACTTCTTATTATACTAGAAAACACTTTTGATTTCTTAATAATTACATTTTTATAGGATTTTGGGATGTTATACTTTCTTTTTAATTGTCTCTATGGGTTTGGGGTTGATGGTAGTTAATAATAGGTTTTATAACGGTGTTTCTTTCATACTATTTCTTCCTCTCTTCTGGTCTTCTTTCTGGTCTTTCTTCTGTCTTCCTTCTTCTTGTCTTCATTCTTCACTCTTGGGTAAACCAAGGTACTTCGTGTTATCTCGAATGATGTTTAGTTTGGAGTATCGAATTTATTTACTGATACTGACTTTGCTCTTCGCTAAAGGTTTCAGGGTATTGTTTACTTCCTGATCACAAATTTTATTCTTCCTTCTTCTTGTCTTTGGGGTATTTTGGTGTTTCACCACGCTCAAACTGATTCTCTCTTCATGATATTGCGTAATCTAATTTGTTTACTGCTCCTAACTTCCTGGGTAAATTCCTGATTTTATAATATGAGTTGCTTTAAATAATTTCTTTGATTTTTTAACAGTGGTTTTTATATAATGTATTGAGGATTTTTATTTTATTGTTGTTTATTCCTTTGATTTCATTAAATCTCATTCAATATTATATTAACATATGTGGTGTAATTAATTTTTATTATTTTATATGAATTAATAAGTAGTGGATTTTCTGTCACGCTACAGAATGCCCTTCTCCAGAAGTGATTTGTTCAGACTATACTTGCTTTGTCTGAAACAATTGCTTATGATAATTATTCTAGGTTTGTTATTATTCTTGACTTCCTTCCATTTTAAAAATTTTCTTATATTTATTTGAGCTTATATCCTTCTCATTCTCACTTGATCTTCCTTGATAGTAATAGTCATCTGAGTTTCATATTTATTATTTCATTTTCATATTTCTTCTTAGTATTTTCTCCTTGGGATATTTCCTCCCTATCGTTCCCTACTTTGTGAGCTGGTTCAGTTCAGAGAGGCACTGTACGCTACTTCCTCTGCTGTCCAATACTTCACACATATTTGAGTACAGAGGCAAATCATCTCTGCTCAAAAAACATATTAATACTGCTGGAATTATCTACAGACAGATTAAAAAATTATTCAGAATAGTACACATTTGTTACTATTTAAAAAAAAATATATCTTTGGGATACTTCACTTATTACTTATTATATTTCTCAGAGATTTTAATATTCCTATCTCAGTTGTTCTTCTGACTCTTTAACTTGATGTTTCATTCATTTGATCTTATGGTAGGAAGCTCTTCTATTAGTATATTTTCAATTTGAATTATCATATAAAGTTTTCAGTTATTAAAGCTTTATTACCTTCTGTTTTTTTTTTTTTATTATAATCTGCATTGTTTATAGTAGCATATCTTTATGACATTTTTATTTTATTGCTCTGTTTTTTATTATTTCCACTTGTTCTATGTTCTAGAACTTTTTTATGACTGTCATTATCACAATTGACATTTAATTCATAAATCATTTTATATTAATTCGTTTAATTACATATATCTTTGATATTATTCTCACATTACTCCTGTCATGGTTATTATCCTTTCGAATGAATGTTTTTTATTAATTTTATAATGAGGTCATAATTTCTCCTCATACCACTTCAAAGTTTTATTATCTCATAATTCCACATAAGTTTTTGTATTTTATTATATTCAATCACTCAAATCGTATCACACGGTTTATTTCCTTTTGTATCATTTTATGGAAAGTTTTTCACACTTTATATTGAAATTAGACATGATCATATTTCTCCAGAATTATTTGTTTTAATTCTAAAGTCTGTTTCCTTTATTCACCCCATTATGATCCTTTACAAACATGGTAAATATATTTTATGCTTACCATAAATATGGTATTAATTCTCTTCTGTTTATTTCACCAAAGTGTTTTATTAATAATTGGTCGGTAAGTTGTACTTACTCTTGGTTTGGAAACTTGATTTATACACATTGAAAATTCATTCTTCTTATATTATTCCATAAAGTTCTCTCAAATAATTTGTATGTAAGGTGGGCTTACATTTATTTTTTAGAATTTACATGGACTCTAAATTCTTTTTCTTCTCCTTCCAAAATGTTTCTCTCAATATTTAATATGTAAGGTGGACTTACTTTCTTTTTAAATTTAGTTGTTTTCAATTCAAAATTCTTTTTATATTTCTGCCAAATGGTGTTTCTCAAATACTTGGTTAGTAATGTGGTCTTACATTTTTTTTTTTAATTTGGATGAGTCAAAATTCTTCTTTTATATTCTTGTCATAAAGTTTTTTCAAATTTTTTGTTAGTAAGGTGATCTTACACTTGTTTGGAATTTATTTGAATTATTTCATTCTATTCCTTTTATCCTTCTATAAAGTTTTCTTCAAATGCTTGGTATGTAAGGTGATCTTACAATTGTGTTGGAATTTGGATTATTAAGTCCAAATTCTTCTTCTTATATCCTTCCAAATAGTTTTTCTTAAAATAATTGTATGTAATGTGGTATTACCTTATTTTTGAATTTAGTTGATTTCTAAATTCTTTTTCTTCTCTTTCCAAAATGTTTCTTTTAAATAATTGTATGTAATTTGGTATTACATTATTTTTAGAATTTTGAGGGTTTATTCATAAATTCTTTTTATTTTTATCTCTTCAAAAAGTTTTTTTCAAATCCTTGGTAGTAAGTTGATCTTACTTTGTTTTTGAATTTCGTTATTAAGTCCAAATTCTTCTTCTTATATCTTTCCAAATAGTTTTTCTTAAAATAATTGTATGTAATGTGGTATTACCTTATTTTTGAATTTAGTTGATTTCTAAATTCTTTTTCTTCTGTTTCCAAAATGTTTCTTTTAAATAATTGTATGTAATTTGGTATTACATTATTTTTAGAATTTTGAGGGTTATTATTCATAAAATTTCTTCATGGATGCCTGGTTAAAGACACCCTTAACTTTATTGGAACCCATCTCCTTAATTTCGTACGTGTTGTTGTTATTGTTCTTAGATACAATGTAGGGACCAGTGTACAGAAGCAATAATTTTTTTGTTATCCCTTCTAAAGAACTGGGTAATTCCCTATTCTTTAACAACACCTTCTCTCCAACGGTATAAGTAATAATCTTACCCATGCTTTTATTGTATTTATTCCGCCGTTTCTCCTGATCTTCGGCCACCTTATTATGAAATTGAACTTTATTAAATATATACTTATGCTCTCTTGGGAACTCCAATATTTCCTCGATCTCCCTTGGGGGTTGTCTTTCGTACATGGCGGAGTATGGGGTAATTCCTATGGCTGGATGGTATGCCAGGTTGAGGAATTCTTCAGTGGCCTCCAAGTACTCTTGCCACCTCCTCTGCTGATCGTCGCAATACGTCCTTAATAGGCGCCCCACCTCACGCAAGACTCTTTCGGCCGGGTTACTGCTCGGGTGGTATACCGAAGTCTTATAGGTATGAACCCCCATTGACAGTAGTGTATCCCGCCATTTTCTCCCCTTGAATTGTGTTCCGTGGTCGGTTATGATCGACACTGGTTTTCCAACGGTTGGGAAGTACTGGTTAGTCAGGATGTCGAGAACTTTATTTGTCGTCGCCCGATTCGCTGGGTATAGCTTTACGAACTTGGTATAATGGTCCATTACGATGACGAGATATTTGTATCTGTGGCGGCCCCCACTGCGGGGAAATGGCCCACAGATATCCAGGAATACTTTCTCAAGTTTCGATTGAGAGGTTATCGGAATCATTTGCCCTTCTCTTTTCTCGTTGTTGGTTTTTACGAGTTGGCAAATGCGGCAGTTTCTTATGTACTTTCGTACCTTCCGATTTGTCTTTGATATGGCAGCTCTCTTCCAGGGCTTTTACTACCTTTAACGCGCCCATATGCCCATATTGAACATGATAATTAAACACTATCTCCTTTTCGATATGGGTTGGAATAATAACCTTCCATTCCTCCTTATATAAAGATGGTCTTGAAAACAGGATTCCGTTATGGATTTTATAATATTGGGAGATAGTCTCATCCCCTGCTTCCAATCTTGTGATAATAGAGATTAACTTCGGGTCAGCTTGTTGGTGTGTGCTCAGGTGTTCCAAAATTGATTGTAGACCGGCACTGCTGCTTAGAATATGGTATACTTTAAGAATACTCTCCTTCTCCCCTTCGAACGTCTGTTTATCAATGTCTACTCTAGACAAGACGTCCGCGACGACATTCTTCTTTCCGGGGATATACTCCCACTTAAGGTCATATTCTTGCAGTAATAGTATCCACTGTGTTAACCTTCCATGGCTTAACTTACATCTCTTTAGGAAAGATATAGACTTATGGTCTGTCCGGACGGTAACGGAATAACCAAGGATATAAGTGCGGAATTTTCCACACGCGAACACGACACTCAATAATTCCTTTTCTGTAACGTGGTAGTTCTTCTCATACTGATTCAATGCTCTACTGGCAAAGCAGATCACAAGATGTTCGCCCTCCTCATCCTCCTAATATAATGTAGTGCCGAGGCTGATGTCACTGGCATCGCAATTAAGAAAGAAAGGTTTGCTAAAATCCGGATGGCGAAGTATGATGGGTTCAAGGAATTTTTGTTTTATTAAAGATAATATATTGTTTTGTTCATTACCCCAGATCCATTTATTTTTGGATGACAGTTGCGGCTGAAATCTGGCAGTCAGTTCTGAGTACTTTTCCTGGAACTTGCGGTAGTAATTACAGAGTCCCAGAAACGACTGTAACTGCCTTCGATTCTTAGGTGTAGGAAAGTTCTGAATCGCTTCGACTTTTTCAGCCGACGGTGAGATTCCCTGGTCATTCAATATGAACCCCAAGAATTGAATTTCCCTGGCGATAAAATGAAATTTTGCTAATTTTAGCGTAATATTATTTGCCGCTAGTTTCTGTAATACGTGTTCCACATGGTAGCAGTGTTCCTCCCAAGTTTCTGAGGACACTAGCAAATCGTCGACGTATACGGTGGTGAACTGTAGTGCTTCTTGGCCAAGTATCTGGTCCATGCAGTGCACAAAGACTGCGACTGAGTTTACCAGTCCGAAGGGCAACCTCTTAAACTGGTAGTTCCGCCCCTCGAATATAAAGGCCAGATACTGGCGACTCTGTGGATGTAATTCCACCTGCCAGTACCCGCACACTGTATCCCAGGTACTAAAGTACTTGGTGCCGTGGAACCGTTTTATAATCTCCTTAATCTCACCGGGCGAAGTCCTGTCATTTATGATCATTTTATTTATTTTGCGCGCATCTAAACACAAACGGACTTGTCCGTTTTTCTTAGGAACAGCCACGATAGGACTTGTATATGGGGATTGGCTACTCTCTATTATGTCACGGTTAATCATTTGCTCTATTTCAGCTCTTACTGCTTGCTTTCGTGATTGCGCGATGGGGTAAGACTTCCGGTTAAAGTCCACTGTGCCTCGGAACTGTAGAGTACACTGGAAGTTTTTCACTTTACCGGGCTCATCAGAAAAGACTGATTTATATTTGTTATAGATGTTGATTAATTTGTTCGCTTGGTTTAAGGTTAATTTTTCACCAGTTATACCGCTCCGGAAATCCCTGATCTCCTGGATTTTTTGTGACCATAAATCTTCATTGGAGGTGTCGTCTATTCTTTGTTCACTTATAGATGTTGGATGGATGTAGTTAATTTTGCGGATTTGCTGGTGGATACTATCGGGAATAACTTGGTCACTACCCACCAAGTTCGCCGTCCAAGTATGTCCGTTAGTAAACAGCGACAATTTCTCAGTTCTCAGATCAATGATGGCGGAATTCCTCCTGAGCACATCACACCCGACCAGTATATTAAACGGCAGCCAGCTCGCCACCAAGAATTCCATATCAATTGCTATACCACAGCTCATCACACTGGCGGAGACTTGCCTACGTATTGTTTTATTTTGTCGGCCGGTTGCACCCAACAAAATAATATTATTCAACGGCAACGTTGGTAAAGTTCTCCCGCTGTATCCTCTCCAACTCCGTCGTACTTATGATTGATACGTTCGAACCAGTATCGATCATCAACTTGGTTGGGATGCCTTCTACCTCTGCGTTGACATGTATTATTTCGTTATTAAAGTTATTGGTGGGATTACTGTTATCCTCTTCCAATAACTCATGTCGGATGTCCTTTAGGTAGTTGCACCCTATGACTGTGATACGATTATTATTATATATACTATTACACTCATTATTAAGATACCCAGTATTTAGGAGCAGTAACGGGTTCTGGCGATTTATTACTGCCTGTGCCTGTTTAAAGGCTCGACATCATTGTTCCTTTGTGCCATACTAGTTGAAGCATCATTTGGGATGCTTAGAGTGGGCCCCTGTCGATCTGTCCTGTGGTCTTCCGGTCGTTCATTGTTAGACCTCCGTTCAGCATCGTCTAAGCTAGTACTCCTTCTCGCCGGATAGTACTTTGGTTGGTCCCGTTCTAGGCTCCTCCGCCTGTCTTCATATACACGGTAGCTGTTTCTTCGATTGTTGTTGTATCTTCGCTGTCGACCATCTACGGCTCGTATGAAATTCACTCGTGGGCGGGGAAACCTATTATTAACGGGATTACCATTATTTGGACCCGCACGATTATTATTATTATGGTAACGATCATTACCATAATTGGGGCTTCTCTGACTATTTTGGTTATGAGGGTAGGGATTTCTGTTACCCTGATAACCATTAGAGAGTCGACTCGGGTTCACATGGTTTGGACCTGTATTATTATTATTATTTTGATTAGTAGTGCTAAAGTTATTATTATTGTTAAAATTATTATTCTGCGGGTATGCCCGGCCTCCTTGGTACCCAGTGTTGGTGTTGTTCGTACCCTGGTTGTTGTTCGGATATGTCCTTAGTTCGGGCCCATCATTTCTTCTCCGGCTCTGTCGGTAGTAGTCTTCGTTTTCATAGTTTTCGAGGAGTTCGGTCATTGCCTGGATTGTTTTTATTTGGCTGCCTCTCCTCGCTCGTATGACTTCCTCGTCATAGTGGTATGACAATTTATTTATTAGGCACTCCTCAGGTATGGCCGGTTCTAAGTGCTTGGCCATACATACCTTGCCGAGGAAATATGCTGTCATCGAACTACCGACTTGTGGTTTGTAGTGGCCGTGGCATATATTATCTCTTATCAAGTTTTGAGTCGTCTCCGACCAGTACTTGGCCTTGAAAAGGCTCTTAAATTGCTGATAATTTTCGATGTCGCTCCGGTTGGCCATCCACCAATGGTCATTCACCTCCCGAAACGACTCGTCTAGGATTTCTCTATTCTGGACCCATCGGTTCCCTCTGTGTCTTTCTAGGTATTCCTCTATGCGTGCCAAGAACTCCATGGGCTTCCGTTTATACTGCCGGAAATTAAGCCATTCTCTGTTTTCTGACATTGGGAAATGATGTAACCAGTTGGTCTGTTCCTTATCAATTCTATCTCCTCCTGGCTCTGACATACTTGTCCGGTGATGTTCGTCATAGCGGCTTCCACGCCGTCACATCTTTCGGTTACATGTGTCCGCACTTTATTCATTTCTTCCAGGGCAAATTTCTTGTTTTCTTCCAGTTTCGTTTCCTGTTGTTCCTTGACATGTGTAATCTCTTTATGTATTACCTCCCGGACTTCCAGCACTTCGTTTTCTGTCTGACGACATCTTTCGTCTACTTCTCTGATCTGCTGGTTAACAACCACGACTTCCTGTTCTAACTTCTTTACGATGGATTTCTTCGTCTCGGTTATCTTTTTATTTAACTCTTCCTTCGCCAATTCAATCCTCTCGTCTAACTTATTCATGTTCTCTTGGTTAACTTCCCTTAGTTCTTCTCTCAGCAGTTGATTGTCCTCTCTCAATTCTTCCAATCTTTCCCCCATCGTCTCTTCCATTTTCCTGTTATTTTCCCTTAATTCATCTTTTAATTGTTGGTTGTCACTTTCTATTTTCTTACCGTTTTCTTCCATCTTCCTACTGGTTTCTTCGATCCTCTTATTATTATTTTCTATCTTACGGCCCATTTCTTCTTTTGTGGATCGGTTGTCTTCCCTCAAGTCTTCCTTAGTAGAATCCATCTTCTTCTCCATCTTTTTACTATTTTCTTCCATTTGCTGACTCATTTTTAGGAACATTTCCATCATCCTATCCATTTTTGTATCTCCATTAGTATCGGATTTCTCCTTCTCCTTCTCTGGGACATTGCCGTCCCCTGTTTGAGTTGGTACTTCAGGTTGTTCCTCTGTTGGTGCAGTTTGTTTATCTTCCAGTGGGGGTAATACCACTTCCGGATCCTCAACGGGTGTTGCCTCCTTATCCCCCATGTCAACTTCTTTTTTGGCCTCTGCCACCCTCTTTTTCGAAGTAGCTCGTCTTTGCATTTTTCTTCTGTCTCTATTAATTAATCGCTGCCAGGCTTATCTTATCAAGCCCTCTAAGTTGGAAGCCACTTTGTAACTAAACGTGTTACAACGGCTTCTGATCTTCTTCCTTTTTAATTAAACCCCACTGTTTGGGCTAGCCAATTTGTAACAGTCCGTTACAAAATAAAATAAGATTAGAGGTTCGTTTAAATAAACCTCCACGCTAGAAAGGTTTCGCTCCGCTGTGGGTAGTGTAGTGACTCTTTTAAGCCTCACTGTTGCGAGCGCCACTCTGTAACTAGACCCTGTATGCGGTCTTTACAAAAAAAGATAATAGAGAAAAAATTTAATTTAAAAAAAAAATTTCAATAATAAAAAAAAATTTTGTTGATGTTTTATTTAATGTCTGTAATTGTGAAATAATCCTATTTTAATGTTCTGTTAAAATTTTTAGTAATTAAGAAGGTATTTATTAATTATTGAGCACTTCTGGAAGATCTGAACCAAGTCTGGAGTTAATCAGATTAACTCCGGTCAGCAATCGATTTATGATGTTTAGTGCTGGTCCAATATCTCACTGTTAATTAATATTTTCTTCTTCTTGAAGTCTCGTTGCATTAATAAATAAACCTTAAATTAGCATGTGAAATAATAATAGATACAAACAATTGAAATAAATGGATTTATTAACAAATTTAATAAATAATCGATTGGGAGGAATTATCGACTCCGTCTCAGGGAATAATCGATTCGTTCATACAGTGGAAAAAATTATTACAAGTATTATATAAAAAAGGTTCTTGGAGCGATTATATTAATAGTCAGAGAAGGGTAACGAGAAAGTATAACATTAACAATTAAAGTAGTTTCCATAATTATCATCTAACAATATTTAAATAATTCTGATATAATGTTTAAAAAAGTTGAATCGTCAAACCATGTGTAGCTTCTGACGTCACTCGATGAGGAAGGCACAGAATCGTATTTTTCAAAGATGGCCGCTCCTAGGTATGGCGAGGTTATTTGGAATATCGTCGTGTTAAAATCTCACAGCAAAATTACCTTCATAAATGTTTGAAATGTCCCCGCACTGGTGTAATCTGTCTAATAGGTTGTTTGGTGTGTTCTGAAGAAGTGTTCCGTGTATACTTGTGTTAATTATGTTATTTGATATGTGTTCACTTCTGTGGGTTAACTGCTCAAAAAGTGGTTATGATTTGTAGCGTTAATTATCACAAATATATTGTTTTACTGTTTTAAATCACTAGTATAATGAAGTTTGGTGTTAGTTTTCACTATTGTCGCTAAAGTTTCTGTAGGTTTAGTTAGAAAAGTGTTTAATTCATTTAACTCTCGCTTCACTGATATTAGTAGGTAACCGTAGTACCATTTTCTACACGGTTTTAAGGAACGTTATATCACACAACTATTCAGCTTGATATTCAACAAAAGACTAGACTAACTTCCTTCATGTTAGTCAAAATCTGGCCCAGTTAATCTTTGAAAAAGTATTGTTAAAATATTTCAATTTCCCATACACATGATACAAAATTACATTATATATGGAATTTATTTATTTCATTCATCACTTTCATGAATTATGAACCTTATAATTGGTTTAATCATCTCATTCCTTTTAAATTGATACATTATAGTCCATATCTGTTGACATTTTGTGGAAATTGCCAAATTTCTCTCTTTTTGGAAATCTAGGCTCAAAAATTGGTTTCCGCCTTCATATAATTTTTCTGCCATTTTAATTGTTATTAATACTATTATAATAAATTTTAATTAGTCCTATTTCTCTTCCTTTCCTTAAATACATATAAATTGAACCTTTGAACTGGTTTTTTGTGTTAATCTCTGAATTTGACATTGCTCTTTAAAATTAATTAATTTATATACAGTATTTTGAAAATTTACAATATTTTAAGGTATATTTCCTTATTATCCCTTTAACTCATAGGATCATTCACAGTAGTGGTTAACTGATTTACCTTGCCTAAATCTTGCTAGTTTACAGGAATTATAAGTGAATTAGCTGGTTTATATGGCTTCTGTGAATTCACCACATGGCCTAGAGTTTAGAATTTTACATTTCTGTCTTTCTCAAATAAATTTAATCCTACTCCTCCTCTGACTTTACATAGTTATTATTACATGAAAATAAAACGTTTTACAAACCCATTGTGAGGTGTAGTATTTGATTAATACTACTGTTATATAAAAAATAATAATGAACATCATTCAGCATTCTAAGATTGAACATATTGCTGGCATGGTTTGAAAACATACATTTAACTCCTTTTTAATTAACACAGCATACCTACGGAAACATTATTAATGGTATGTATGCTGTTATTTGGCAAACATAATTCATTTTAAACACATATAAATCTTATTTACTAAAAATTCTTATAAACCTATTGAGTTTATGGCTGTGAACAAATAACCATTTTAAAACTATGAACATAAATCAATGCCAGTCCTTTCTGGTCTAAACTATTATTATCTATTATCCCCTTCATCAGTAAACATGTCCACCCATACTCTAGTTATCATTTTTACAAATGTCTTGTAATAACAGAGTTACATTAAAATAATAAAATATTGGAAATCTTCCATTTTATTATTTTATGATGATGTGTATTATTGAATATAAAAGTTGTTATATAGCATATTGATAAGTCACAGTATCACCAACTTTAAGTTTATTGTATTCCCAAAAACACTTGCACAAGTTCACTTTCACTGGTGGTTCTGATATTTTGAGTCTTATTATCTCAGACCAGACCTTTAGTAATCATGGACTGTTAAGACTTGTTTATTTTCTTTATCACACAATAGCTTTAGTTGGTTCACTTCTTATTATACTAGACAACACTTTTGATTTCTTAATAATTACATTTTTATAGGATTTTGGGATGTTATACTTTCTTTTTAATTGTCTCTATGGGTTTGGGGTTGATGGTAGTTAATAATAGGTTTTATAACGGTGTTTCTTTCATACTATTTCTTCCTCTCTTCTGGTCTTCTTTCTGGTCTTTCTTCTGTCTTCCTTCTTCTTGTCTTCATTCTTCACTCTTGGGTAAACCAAGGTACTTCGTGTTATCTCGAATGATGTTTAGTTTGGAGTATCGAATTTATTTACTGATACTGACTTTGCTCTTCGCTAAAGGTTTCAGGGTATTGTTTACTTCCTGATCACAAATTTTATTCTTCCTTCTTCTTGTCTTTGGGGTATTTTGGTGTTTCACCACGCTCAAACTGATTCTCTCTTCATGATATTGCGTAATCTAATTTGTTTACTGCTCCTAACTTCCTGGGTAAATTCCTGATTTTATAATATGAGTTGCTTTAAATAATTTCTTTGATTTTTTAACAGTGGTTTTTATATAATGTATTGAGGATTTTTATTTTATTGTTGTTTATTCCTTTGATTTCATTAAATCTCATTCAATATTATATTAACATATGTGGTGTAATTAATTTTTATTATTTTATATGAATTAATAAGTAGTGGATTTTCTGTCACGCTACAGAATGCCCTTCTCCAGAAGTGATTTGTTCAGACTATACTTGCTTTGTCTGAAACAATTGCTTATGATAATTATTCTAGGTTTGTTATTATTCTTGACTTCCTTCCATTTTAAAAATTTTCTTATATTTATTTGAGCTTATATCCTTCTCATTCTCACTTGATCTTCCTTGATAGTAATAGTCATCTGAGTTTCATATTTATTATTTCATTTTCATATTTCTTCTTAGTATTTTCTCCTTGGGATATTTCCTCCCTATCGTTCCCTACTTTGTGAGCTGGTTCAGTTCAGAGAGGCACTGTACGCTACTTCCTCTGCTGTCCAATACTTCACACATATTTGAGTACAGAGGCAAATCATCTCTGCTCAAAAAACATATTAATACTGCTGGAATTATCTACAGACAGATTAAAAAATTATTCAGAATAGTACACATTTGTTACTATTTAAAAAAAAATATATCTTTGGGATACTTCACTTATTACTTATTATATTTCTCAGAGATTTTAATATTCCTATCTCAGTTGTTCTTCTGACTCTTTAACTTGATGTTTCATTCATTTGATCTTATGGTAGGAAGCTCTTCTATTAGTATATTTTCAATTTGAATTATCATATAAAGTTTTCAGTTATTAAAGCTTTATTACCTTCTGTTTTTTTTTTTTTTATTATAATCTGCATTGTTTATAGTAGCATATCTTTATGACATTTTTATTTTATTGCTCTGTTTTTTATTATTTCCACTTGTTCTATGTTCTAGAACTTTTTTATGACTGTCATTATCACAATTGACATTTAATTCATAAATCATTTTATATTAATTCGTTTAATTACATATATCTTTGATATTATTCTCACATTACTCCTGTCATGGTTATTATCCTTTCGAATGAATGTTTTTTATTAATTTTATAATGAGGTCATAATTTCTCCTCATACCACTTCAAAGTTTTATTATCTCATAATTCCACATAAGTTTTTGTATTTTATTATATTCAATCACTCAAATCGTATCACACGGTTTATTTCCTTTTGTATCATTTTATGGAAAGTTTTTCACACTTTATATTGAAATTAGACATGATCATATTTCTCCAGAATTATTTGTTTTAATTCTAAAGTCTGTTTCCTTTATTCACCCCATTATGATCCTTTACAAACATGGTAAATATATTTTATGCTTACCATAAATATGGTATTAATTCTCTTCTGTTTATTTCACCAAAGTGTTTTATTAATAATTGGTCGGTAAGTTGTACTTACTCTTGGTTTGGAAACTTGATTTATACACATTGAAAATTCATTCTTCTTATATTATTCCATAAAGTTCTCTCAAATAATTTGTATGTAAGGTGGGCTTACATTTATTTTTTAGAATTTACATGGACTCTAAATTCTTTTTCTTCTCCTTCCAAAATGTTTCTCTCAATATTTAATATGTAAGGTGGACTTACTTTCTTTTTAAATTTAGTTGTTTTCAATTCAAAATTCTTTTTATATTTCTGCCAAATGGTGTTTCTCAAATACTTGGTTAGTAATGTGGTCTTACATTTTTTTTTTTAATTTGGATGAGTCAAAATTCTTCTTTTATATTCTTGTCATAAAGTTTTTTCAAATTTTTTGTTAGTAAGGTGATCTTACACTTGTTTGGAATTTATTTGAATTATTTCATTCTATTCCTTTTATCCTTCTATAAAGTTTTCTTCAAATGCTTGGTATGTAAGGTGATCTTACAATTGTGTTGGAATTTGGATTATTAAGTCCAAATTCTTCTTCTTATATCCTTCCAAATAGTTTTTCTTAAAATAATTGTATGTAATGTGGTATTACCTTATTTTTGAATTTAGTTGATTTCTAAATTCTTTTTCTTCTCTTTCCAAAATGTTTCTTTTAAATAATTGTATGTAATTTGGTATTACATTATTTTTAGAATTTTGAGGGTTTATTCATAAATTCTTTTTATTTTTATCTCTTCAAAAAGTTTTTTTCAAATCCTTGGTAGTAAGTTGATCTTACTTTGTTTTTGAATTTCGTTATTAAGTCCAAATTCTTCTTCTTATATCTTTCCAAATAGTTTTTCTTAAAATAATTGTATGTAATGTGGTATTACCTTATTTTTGAATTTAGTTGATTTCTAAATTCTTTTTCTTCTGTTTCCAAAATGTTTCTTTTAAATAATTGTATGTAATTTGGTATTACATTATTTTTAGAATTTTGAGGGTTATTATTCATAAAATTTCTTCATGGATGCCTGGTTAAAGACACCCTTAACTTTATTGGAACCCATCTCCTTAATTTCGTACGTGTTGTTGTTATTGTTCTTAGATACAATGTAGGGACCAGTGTACAGAAGCAATAATTTTTTTGTTATCCCTTCTAAAGAACTGGGTAATTCCCTATTCTTTAACAACACCTTCTCTCCAACGGTATAAGTAATAATCTTACCCATGCTTTTATTGTATTTATTCCGCCGTTTCTCCTGATCTTCGGCCACCTTATTATGAAATTGAACTTTATTAAATATATACTTATGCTCTCTTGGGAACTCCAATATTTCCTCGATCTCCCTTGGGGGTTGTCTTTCGTACATGGCGGAGTATGGGGTAATTCCTATGGCTGGATGGTATGCCAGGTTGAGGAATTCTTCAGTGGCCTCCAAGTACTCTTGCCACCTCCTCTGCTGATCGTCGCAATACGTCCTTAATAGGCGCCCCACCTCACGCAAGACTCTTTCGGCCGGGTTACTGCTCGGGTGGTATACCGAAGTCTTATAGGTATGAACCCCCATTGACAGTAGTGTATCCCGCCATTTTCTCCCCTTGAATTGTGTTCCGTGGTCGGTTATGATCGACACTGGTTTTCCAACGGTTGGGAAGTACTGGTTAGTCAGGATGTCGAGAACTTTATTTGTCGTCGCCCGATTCGCTGGGTATAGCTTTACGAACTTGGTATAATGGTCCATTACGATGACGAGATATTTGTATCTGTGGCGGCCCCCACTGCGGGGAAATGGCCCACAGATATCCAGGAATACTTTCTCAAGTTTCGATTGAGAGGTTATCGGAATCATTTGCCCTTCTCTTTTCTCGTTGTTGGTTTTTACGAGTTGGCAAATGCGGCAGTTTCTTATGTACTTTCGTACCTTCCGATTTGTCTTTGATATGGCAGCTCTCTTCCAGGGCTTTTACTACCTTTAACGCGCCCATATGCCCATATTGAACATGATAATTAAACACTATCTCCTTTTCGATATGGGTTGGAATAATAACCTTCCATTCCTCCTTATATAAAGATGGTCTTGAAAACAGGATTCCGTTATGGATTTTATAATATTGGGAGATAGTCTCATCCCCTGCTTCCAATCTTGTGATAATAGAGATTAACTTCGGGTCAGCTTGTTGGTGTGTGCTCAGGTGTTCCAAAATTGATTGTAGACCGGCACTGCTGCTTAGAATATGGTATACTTTAAGAATACTCTCCTTCTCCCCTTCGAACGTCTGTTTATCAATGTCTACTCTAGACAAGACGTCCGCGACGACATTCTTCTTTCCGGGGATATACTCCCACTTAAGGTCATATTCTTGCAGTAATAGTATCCACTGTGTTAACCTTCCATGGCTTAACTTACATCTCTTTAGGAAAGATATAGACTTATGGTCTGTCCGGACGGTAACGGAATAACCAAGGATATAAGTGCGGAATTTTCCACACGCGAACACGACACTCAATAATTCCTTTTCTGTAACGTGGTAGTTCTTCTCATACTGATTCAATGCTCTACTGGCAAAGCAGATCACAAGATGTTCGCCCTCCTCATCCTCCTAATATAATGTAGTGCCGAGGCTGATGTCACTGGCATCGCAATTAAGAAAGAAAGGTTTGCTAAAATCCGGATGGCGAAGTATGATGGGTTCAAGGAATTTTTGTTTTATTAAAGATAATATATTGTTTTGTTCATTACCCCAGATCCATTTATTTTTGGATGACAGTTGCGGCTGAAATCTGGCAGTCAGTTCTGAGTACTTTTCCTGGAACTTGCGGTAGTAATTACAGAGTCCCAGAAACGACTGTAACTGCCTTCGATTCTTAGGTGTAGGAAAGTTCTGAATCGCTTCGACTTTTTCAGCCGACGGTGAGATTCCCTGGTCATTCAATATGAACCCCAAGAATTGAATTTCCCTGGCGATAAAATGAAATTTTGCTAATTTTAGCGTAATATTATTTGCCGCTAGTTTCTGTAATACGTGTTCCACACGGTAGCAGTGTTCCTCCCAAGTTTCTGAGGACACTAGCAAATCGTCGACGTATACGGTGGTGAACTGTAGTGCTTCTTGGCCAAGTATCTGGTCCATGCAGTGCACAAAGACTGCGACTGAGTTTACCAGTCCGAAGGGCAACCTCTTAAACTGGTAGTTCCGCCCCTCGAATATAAAGGCCAGATACTGGCGACTCTGTGGATGTAATTCCACCTGCCAGTACCCGCACACTGTATCCCAGGTACTAAAGTACTTGGTGCCGTGGAACCGTTTTATAATCTCCTTAATCTCACCGGGCGAAGTCCTGTCATTTATGATCATTTTATTTATTTTGCGCGCATCTAAACACAAACGGACTTGTCCGTTTTTCTTAGGAACAGCCACGATAGGACTTGTATATGGGGATTGGCTACTCTCTATTATGTCACGGTTAATCATTTGCTCTATTTCAGCTCTTACTGCTTGCTTTCGTGATTGCGCGATGGGGTAAGACTTCCGGTTAAAGTCCACTGTGCCTCGGAACTGTAGAGTACACTGGAAGTTTTTCACTTTACCGGGCTCATCAGAAAAGACTGATTTATATTTGTTATAGATGTTGATTAATTTGTTCGCTTGGTTTAAGGTTAATTTTTCGCCAGTTATACCGCTCCGGAAATCCCTGATCTCCTGGATTTTTTGTGACCATAAATCTTCATTGGAGGTGTCGTCTATTCTTTGTTCACTTATAGATGTTGGATGGATGTAGTTAATTTTGCGGATTTGCTGGTGGATACTATCGGGAATAACTTGGTCACTACCCACCAAGTTCGCCGTCCAAGTATGTCCGTTAGTAAACAGCGACAATTTCTCAGTTCTCAGATCAATGATGGCGGAATTCCTCCTGAGCACATCACACCCGACCAGTATATTAAACGGCAGCCCGCTCGCCACCAAGAATTCCATATCAATTGCTATACCACAGCTCATCACACTGGCGGAGACTTGCCTACGTATTGTTTTATTTTGTCGGCCGGTTGCACCCAACAAAATAATATTATTCAACGGCAACGTTGGTAAAGTTCTCCCGCTGTATCCTCTCCAACTCCGTCGTACTTATGATTGATACGTTCGAACCAGTATCGATCATCAACTTGGTTGGGATGCCTTCTACCTCTGCGTTGACATGTATTATTTCGTTATTAAAGTTATTGGTGGGATTACTGTTATCCTCTTCCAATAACTCATGTCGGATGTCCTTTAGGTAGTTGCACCCTATGACTGTGATACGATTATTATTATATATACTATTACACTCATTATTAAGATACCCAGTATTTAGGAGCAGTAACGGGTTCTGGCGATTTATTACTGCCTGTGCCTGTTTAAAGGCTCGACATCATTGTTCCTTTGTGCCATACTAGTTGAAGCATCATTTGGGATGCTTAGAGTGGGCCCCTGTCGATCTGTCCTGTGGTCTTCCGGTCGTTCATTGTTAGACCTCCGTTCAGCATCGTCTAAGCTAGTACTCCTTCTCGCCGGATAGTACTTTGGTTGGTCCCGTTCTAGGCTCCTCCGCCTGTCTTCATATACACGGTAGCTGTTTCTTCGATTGTTGTTGTATCTTCGCTGTCGACCATCTACGGCTCGTATGAAATTCACTCGTGGGCGGGGAAACCTATTATTAACGGGATTACCATTATTTGGACCCGCACGATTATTATTATTATGGTAACGATCATTACCATAATTGGGGCTTCTCTGACTATTTTGGTTATGAGGGTAGGGATTTCTGTTACCCTGATAACCATTAGAGAGTCGACTCGGGTTCACATGGTTTGGACCTGTATTATTATTATTATTTTGATTAGTAGTGCTAAAGTTATTATTATTGTTAAAATTATTATTCTGCGGGTATGCCCGGCCTCCTTGGTACCCAGTGTTGGTGTTGTTCGTACCCTGGTTGTTGTTCGGATATGTCCTTAGTTCGGGCCCATCATTTCTTCTCCGGCTCTGTCGGTAGTAGTCTTCGTTTTCATAGTTTTCGAGGAGTTCGGTCATTGCCTGGATTGTTTTTATTTGGCTGCCTCTCCTCGCTCGTATGACTTCCTCGTCATAGTGGTATGACAATTTATTTATTAGGCACTCCTCAGGTATGGCCGGTTCTAAGTGCTTGGCCATACATACCTTGCCGAGGAAATATGCTGTCATCGAACTACCGACTTGTGGTTTGTAGTGGCCGTGGCATATATTATCTCTTATCAAGTTTTGAGTCGTCTCCGACCAGTACTTGGCCTTGAAAAGGCTCTTAAATTGCTGATAATTTTCGATGTCGCTCCGGTTGGCCATCCACCAATGGTCATTCACCTCCCGAAACGACTCGTCTAGGATTTCTCTATTCTGGACCCATCGGTTCCCTCTGTGTCTTTCTAGGTATTCCTCTATGCGTGCCAAGAACTCCATGGGCTTCCGTTTATACTGCCGGAAATTAAGCCATTCTCTGTTTTCTGACATTGGGAAATGATGTAACCAGTTGGTCTGTTCCTTATCAATTCTATCTCCTCCTGGCTCTGACATACTTGTCCGGTGATGTTCGTCATAGCGGCTTCCACGCCGTCACATCTTTCGGTTACATGTGTCCGCACTTTATTCATTTCTTCCAGGGCAAATTTCTTGTTTTCTTCCAGTTTCGTTTCCTGTTGTTCCTTGACATGTGTAATCTCTTTATGTATTACCTCCCGGACTTCCAGCACTTCGTTTTCTGTCTGACGACATCTTTCGTCTACTTCTCTGATCTGCTGGTTAACAACCACGACTTCCTGTTCTAACTTCTTTACGATGGATTTCTTCGTCTCGGTTATCTTTTTATTTAACTCTTCCTTCGCCAATTCAATCCTCTCGTCTAACTTATTCATGTTCTCTTGGTTAACTTCCCTTAGTTCTTCTCTCAGCAGTTGATTGTCCTCTCTCAATTCTTCCAATCTTTCCCCCATCGTCTCTTCCATTTTCCTGTTATTTTCCCTTAATTCATCTTTTAATTGTTGGTTGTCACTTTCTATTTTCTTACCGTTTTCTTCCATCTTCCTACTGGTTTCTTCGATCCTCTTATTATTATTTTCTATCTTACGGCCCATTTCTTCTTTTGTGGATCGGTTGTCTTCCCTCAAGTCTTCCTTAGTAGAATCCATCTTCTTCTCCATCTTTTTACTATTTTCTTCCATTTGCTGACTCATTTTTAGGAACATTTCCATCATCCTATCCATTTTTGTATCTCCATTAGTATCGGATTTCTCCTTCTCCTTCTCTGGGACATTGCCGTCCCCTGTTTGAGTTGGTACTTCAGGTTGTTCCTCTGTTGGTGCAGTTTGTTTATCTTCCAGTGGGGGTAATACCACTTCCGGATCCTCAACGGGTGTTGCCTCCTTATCCCCCATGTCAACTTCTTTTTTGGCCTCTGCCACCCTCTTTTTCGAAGTAGCTCGTCTTTGCATTTTTCTTCTGTCTCTATTAATTAATCGCTGCCAGGCTTATCTTATCAAGCCCTCTAAGTTGGAAGCCACTTTGTAACTAAACGTGTTACAACGGCTTCTGATCTTCTTCCTTTTTAATTAAACCCCACTGTTTGGGCTAGCCAATTTGTAACAGTCCGTTACAAAATAAAATAAGATTAGAGGTTCGTTTAAATAAACCTCCACGCTAGAAAGGTTTCGCTCCGCTGTGGGTAGTGTAGTGACTCTTTTAAGCCTCACTGTTGCGAGCGCCACTCTGTAACTAGACCCTGTATGCGGTCTTTACAAAAAAAGATAATAGAGACAAAATTTAATTTAAAAAAAAAATTTCAATAATAAAAAAAAATTTTGTTGATGTTTTATTTAATGTCTGTAATTGTGAAATAATCCTATTTTAATGTTCTGTTAAAATTTTTAGTAATTAAGAAGGTATTTATTAATTATTGAGCACTTCTGGAAGATCTGAACCAAGTCTGGAGTTAATCAGATTAACTCCGGTCAGCAATCGATTTATGATGTTTAGTGCTGGTCCAATATCTCACTGTTAATTAATATTTTCTTCTTCTTGAAGTCTCGTTGCATTAATAAATAAACCTTAAATTAGCATGTGAAATAATAATAGATACAAACAATTGAAATAAATGGATTTATTAACAAATTTAATAAATAATCGATTGGGAGGAATTATCGACTCCGTCTCAGGGAATAATCGATTCGTTCATACAGTGGAAAAAATTATTACAAGTATTATATAAAAAAGGTTCTTGGAGCGATTATATTAATAGTCAGAGAAGGGTAACGAGAAAGTATAACATTAACAATTAAAGTAGTTTCCATAATTATCATCTAACAATATTTAAATAATTCTGATATAATGTTTAAAAAAGTTGAATCGTCAAACCATGTGTAGCTTCTGACGTCACTCGATGAGGAAGGCACAGAATCGTATTTTTCAAAGATGGCCGCTCCTAGGTATGGCGAGGTTATTTGGAATATCGTCGTGTTAAAATCTCACAGCAAAATTACCTTCATAAATGTTTGAAATGTCCCCGCACTGGTGTAATCTGTCTAATAGGTTGTTTGGTGTGTTCTGAAGAAGTGTTCCGTGTATACTTGTGTTAATTATGTTATTTGATATGTGTTCACTTCTGTGGGTTAACTGCTCAAAAAGTGGTTATGATTTGTAGCGTTAATTATCACAAATATATTGTTTTACTGTTTTAAATCACTAGTATAATGAAGTTTGGTGTTAGTTTTCACTATTGTCGCTAAAGTTTCTGTAGGTTTAGTTAGAAAAGTGTTTAATTCATTTAACTCTCGCTTCACTGATATTAGTAGGTAACCGTAGTACCATTTTCTACACGGTTTTAAGGAACGTTATATCACACAACTATTCAGCTTGATATTCAACAAAAGACTAGACTAACTTCCTTCATGTTAGTCAAAATCTGGCCCAGTTAATCTTTGAAAAAGTATTGTTAAAATATTTCAATTTCCCATACACATGATACAAAATTACATTATATATGGAATTTATTTATTTCATTCATCACTTTCATGAATTATGAACCTTATAATTGGTTTAATCATCTCATTCCTTTTAAATTGATACATTATAGTCCATATCTGTTGACATTTTGTGGAAATTGCCAAATTTCTCTCTTTTTGGAAATCTAGGCTCAAAAATTGGTTTCCGCCTTCATATAATTTTTCTGCCATTTTAATTGTTATTAATACTATTATAATAAATTTTAATTAGTCCTATTTCTCTTCCTTTCCTTAAATACATATAAATTGAACCTTTGAACTGGTTTTTTGTGTTAATCTCTGAATTTGACATTGCTCTTTAAAATTAATTAATTTATATACAGTATTTTGAAAATTTACAATATTTTAAGGTATATTTCCTTATTATCCCTTTAACTCATAGGATCATTCACAGTAGTGGTTAACTGATTTACCTTGCCTAAATCTTGCTAGTTTACAGGAATTATAAGTGAATTAGCTGGTTTATATGGCTTCTGTGAATTCACCACATGGCCTAGAGTTTAGAATTTTACATTTCTGTCTTTCTCAAATAAATTTAATCCTACTCCTCCTCTGACTTTACATAGTTATTATTACATGAAAATAAAACGTTTTACAAACCCATTGTGAGGTGTAGTATTTGATTAATACTACTGTTATATAAAAAATAATAATGAACATCATTCAGCATTCTAAGATTGAACATATTGCTGGCATGGTTTGAAAACATACATTTAACTCCTTTTTAATTAACACAGCATACCTACGGAAACATTATTAATGGTATGTATGCTGTTATTTGGCAAACATAATTCATTTTAAACACATATAAATCTTATTTACTAAAAATTCTTATAAACCTATTGAGTTTATGGCTGTGAACAAATAACCATTTTAAAACTATGAACATAAATCAATGCCAGTCCTTTCTGGTCTAAACTATTATTATCTATTATCCCCTTCATCAGTAAACATGTCCACCCATACTCTAGTTATCATTTTTACAAATGTCTTGTAATAACAGAGTTACATTAAAATAATAAAATATTGGAAATCTTCCATTTTATTATTTTATGATGATGTGTATTATTGAATATAAAAGTTGTTATATAGCATATTGATAAGTCACAGTATCACCAACTTTAAGTTTATTGTATTCCCAAAAACACTTGCACAAGTTCACTTTCACTGGTGGTTCTGATATTTTGAGTCTTATTATCTCAGACCAGACCTTTAGTAATCATGGACTGTTAAGACTTGTTTATTTTCTTTATCACACAATAGCTTTAGTTGGTTCACTTCTTATTATACTAGACAACACTTTTGATTTCTTAATAATTACATTTTTATAGGATTTTGGGATGTTATACTTTCTTTTTAATTGTCTCTATGGGTTTGGGGTTGATGGTAGTTAATAATAGGTTTTATAACGGTGTTTCTTTCATACTATTTCTTCCTCTCTTCTGGTCTTCTTTCTGGTCTTTCTTCTGTCTTCCTTCTTCTTGTCTTCATTCTTCACTCTTGGGTAAACCAAGGTACTTCGTGTTATCTCGAATGATGTTTAGTTTGGAGTATCGAATTTATTTACTGATACTGACTTTGCTCTTCGCTAAAGGTTTCAGGGTATTGTTTACTTCCTGATCACAAATTTTATTCTTCCTTCTTCTTGTCTTTGGGGTATTTTGGTGTTTCACCACGCTCAAACTGATTCTCTCTTCATGATATTGCGTAATCTAATTTGTTTACTGCTCCTAACTTCCTGGGTAAATTCCTGATTTTATAATATGAGTTGCTTTAAATAATTTCTTTGATTTTTTAACAGTGGTTTTTATATAATGTATTGAGGATTTTTATTTTATTGTTGTTTATTCCTTTGATTTCATTAAATCTCATTCAATATTATATTAACATATGTGGTGTAATTAATTTTTATTATTTTATATGAATTAATAAGTAGTGGATTTTCTGTCACGCTACAGAATGCCCTTCTCCAGAAGTGATTTGTTCAGACTATACTTGCTTTGTCTGAAACAATTGCTTATGATAATTATTCTAGGTTTGTTATTATTCTTGACTTCCTTCCATTTTAAAAATTTTCTTATATTTATTTGAGCTTATATCCTTCTCATTCTCACTTGATCTTCCTTGATAGTAATAGTCATCTGAGTTTCATATTTATTATTTCATTTTCATATTTCTTCTTAGTATTTTCTCCTTGGGATATTTCCTCCCTATCGTTCCCTACTTTGTGAGCTGGTTCAGTTCAGAGAGGCACTGTACGCTACTTCCTCTGCTGTCCAATACTTCACACATATTTGAGTACAGAGGCAAATCATCTCTGCTCAAAAAACATATTAATACTGCTGGAATTATCTACAGACAGATTAAAAAATTATTCAGAATAGTACACATTTGTTACTATTTAAAAAAAAATATATCTTTGGGATACTTCACTTATTACTTATTATATTTCTCAGAGATTTTAATATTCCTATCTCAGTTGTTCTTCTGACTCTTTAACTTGATGTTTCATTCATTTGATCTTATGGTAGGAAGCTCTTCTATTAGTATATTTTCAATTTGAATTATCATATAAAGTTTTCAGTTATTAAAGCTTTATTACCTTCTGTTTTTTTTTTTTTATTATAATCTGCATTGTTTATAGTAGCATATCTTTATGACATTTTTATTTTATTGCTCTGTTTTTTATTATTTCCACTTGTTCTATGTTCTAGAACTTTTTTATGACTGTCATTATCACAATTGACATTTAATTCATAAATCATTTTATATTAATTCGTTTAATTACATATATCTTTGATATTATTCTCACATTACTCCTGTCATGGTTATTATCCTTTCGAATGAATGTTTTTTATTAATTTTATAATGAGGTCATAATTTCTCCTCATACCACTTCAAAGTTTTATTATCTCATAATTCCACATAAGTTTTTGTATTTTATTATATTCAATCACTCAAATCGTATCACACGGTTTATTTCCTTTTGTATCATTTTATGGAAAGTTTTTCACACTTTATATTGAAATTAGACATGATCATATTTCTCCAGAATTATTTGTTTTAATTCTAAAGTCTGTTTCCTTTATTCACCCCATTATGATCCTTTACAAACATGGTAAATATATTTTATGCTTACCATAAATATGGTATTAATTCTCTTCTGTTTATTTCACCAAAGTGTTTTATTAATAATTGGTCGGTAAGTTGTACTTACTCTTGGTTTGGAAACTTGATTTATACACATTGAAAATTCATTCTTCTTATATTATTCCATAAAGTTCTCTCAAATAATTTGTATGTAAGGTGGGCTTACATTTATTTTTTAGAATTTACATGGACTCTAAATTCTTTTTCTTCTCCTTCCAAAATGTTTCTCTCAATATTTAATATGTAAGGTGGACTTACTTTCTTTTTAAATTTAGTTGTTTTCAATTCAAAATTCTTTTTATATTTCTGCCAAATGGTGTTTCTCAAATACTTGGTTAGTAATGTGGTCTTACATTTTTTTTTTTAATTTGGATGAGTCAAAATTCTTCTTTTATATTCTTGTCATAAAGTTTTTTCAAATTTTTTGTTAGTAAGGTGATCTTACACTTGTTTGGAATTTATTTGAATTATTTCATTCTATTCCTTTTATCCTTCTATAAAGTTTTCTTCAAATGCTTGGTATGTAAGGTGATCTTACAATTGTGTTGGAATTTGGATTATTAAGTCCAAATTCTTCTTCTTATATCCTTCCAAATAGTTTTTCTTAAAATAATTGTATGTAATGTGGTATTACCTTATTTTTGAATTTAGTTGATTTCTAAATTCTTTTTCTTCTCTTTCCAAAATGTTTCTTTTAAATAATTGTATGTAATTTGGTATTACATTATTTTTAGAATTTTGAGGGTTTATTCATAAATTCTTTTTATTTTTATCTCTTCAAAAAGTTTTTTTCAAATCCTTGGTAGTAAGTTGATCTTACTTTGTTTTTGAATTTCGTTATTAAGTCCAAATTCTTCTTCTTATATCTTTCCAAATAGTTTTTCTTAAAATAATTGTATGTAATGTGGTATTACCTTATTTTTGAATTTAGTTGATTTCTAAATTCTTTTTCTTCTGTTTCCAAAATGTTTCTTTTAAATAATTGTATGTAATTTGGTATTACATTATTTTTAGAATTTTGAGGGTTATTATTCATAAAATTTCTTCATGGATGCCTGGTTAAAGACACCCTTAACTTTATTGGAACCCATCTCCTTAATTTCGTACGTGTTGTTGTTATTGTTCTTAGATACAATGTAGGGACCAGTGTACAGAAGCAATAATTTTTTTGTTATCCCTTCTAAAGAACTGGGTAATTCCCTATTCTTTAACAACACCTTCTCTCCAACGGTATAAGTAATAATCTTACCCATGCTTTTATTGTATTTATTCCGCCGTTTCTCCTGATCTTCGGCCACCTTATTATGAAATTGAACTTTATTAAATATATACTTATGCTCTCTTGGGAACTCCAATATTTCCTCGATCTCCCTTGGGGGTTGTCTTTCGTACATGGCGGAGTATGGGGTAATTCCTATGGCTGGATGGTATGCCAGGTTGAGGAATTCTTCAGTGGCCTCCAAGTACTCTTGCCACCTCCTCTGCTGATCGTCGCAATACGTCCTTAATAGGCGCCCCACCTCACGCAAGACTCTTTCGGCCGGGTTACTGCTCGGGTGGTATACCGAAGTCTTATAGGTATGAACCCCCATTGACAGTAGTGTATCCCGCCATTTTCTCCCCTTGAATTGTGTTCCGTGGTCGGTTATGATCGACACTGGTTTTCCGACGGTTGGGAAGTACTGGTTAGTCAGGATGTCGAGAACTTTATTTGTCGTCGCCCGATTCGCTGGGTATAGCTTTACGAACTTGGTATAATGGTCCATTACGATGACAAGATATTTGTATCTGTGGCGGCCCCCACTGCGGGGAAATGGCCCACAGATATCCAGGAATACTTTCTCAAGTTTCGATTGAGAGGTTATCGGAATCATTTGCCCTTCTCTTTTCTCGTTGTTGGTTTTTACGAGTTGGCAAATGCGGCAGTTTCTTATGTACTTTCGTACCTTCCGATTTGTCTTTGATATGGCAGCTCTCTTCCAGGGCTTTTACTACCTTTAACGCGCCCATATGCCCATATTGAACATGATAATTAAACACTATCTCCTTTTCGATATGGGTTGGAATAATAACCTTCCATTCCTCCTTATATAAAGATGGTCTTGAAAACAGGATTCCGTTATGGATTTTATAATATTGGGAGATAGTCTCATCCCCTGCTTCCAATCTTGTGATAATAGAGATTAACTTCGGGTCAGCTTGTTGGTGTGTGCTCAGGTGTTCCAAAATTGATTGTAGACCGGCACTGCTGCTTAGAATATGGTATACTTTAAGAATACTCTCCTTCTCCCCTTCGAACGTCTGTTTATCAATGTCTACTCTAGACAAGACGTCCGCGACGACATCCTTCTTTCCGGGGATATACTCCCACTTAAGGTCATATTCTTGCAGTAATAGTATCCACCGTGTTAACCTTCCATGGCTTAACTTACATCTCTTTAGGAAAGATATAGACTTATGGTCTGTCCGGACGGTAACGGAATAACCAAGGATATAAGTGCGGAATTTTCCACACGCGAACACGACACTCAATAATTCCTTTTCTGTAACGTGGTAGTTCTTCTCATACTGATTCAATGCTCTACTGGCAAAGCAGATCACAAGATGTTCGCCCTCCTCATCCTCCTGATATAATGTAGTGCCGAGGCTGATGTCACTGGCATCGCAATTAAGAAAGAAAGGTTTGCTAAAATCCGGATGGCGAAGTATGATGGGTTCAAGGAATTTTTGTTTTATTAAAGATAATATATTGTTTTGTTCATTACCCCAGATCCATTTATTTTTGGATGACAGTTGCGGCTGAAATCTGGCAGTCAGTTCTGAGTACTTTTCCTGGAACTTGCGGTAGTAATTACAGAGTCCCAGAAACGACTGTAACTGCCTTCGATTCTTAGGTGTAGGAAAGTTCTGAATCGCTTCGACTTTTTCAGCCGACGGTGAGATTCCCTGGTCATTCAATATGAACCCCAAGAATTGAATTTCCCTGGCGATAAAATGAGATTTTGCTAATTTTAGCGTAATATTATTTGCCGCTAGTTTCTGTAATACGTGTTCCACACGGTAGCAGTGTTCCTCCCAAGTTTCTGAGGACACTAGCAAATCGTCGACGTATACGGTGGTGAACTGTAGTGCTTCTTGGCCAAGTATCTGGTCCATGCAGTGCACAAAGACTGCGACTGAGTTTACCAGTCCGAAGGGCAACCTCTTAAACTGGTAGTTCCGCCCCTCGAATATAAAGGCCAGATACTGGCGACTCTGTGGATGTAATTCCACCTGCCAGTACCCGCACACCGTATCCCAGGTACTAAAGTACTTGGTGCCGTGGAACCATTTTAAAATCTCCTTAATCTCACCGGGCGAAGTCCTGTCATTTATGATCATTTTATTTATTTCGCGCGCATCTAAACACAAACCGACTTGTCCGTTTTTCTTAGGAATAGCCACGATAGGACTTGTATATGGGGATTGGCTACTCTCTATTATGTCACGGTTAATCATTTGCTCTATTTCAGCTCTTACTGCTTGCTTTCGTGATTGCGCGATGGGGTAAGACTTCCGGTTAAAGTCCACTGTGCCTCGGAACTGTAGAGTACACTGGAAGTTTTTCACTTTACCGGGCTCATCAGAAAAGACTGATTTATATTTGTTATAGATGTTGATTAATTTGTTCGCTTGGTTTAAGGTTAATTTTTCGCCAGTTATACCGCTCCGGAAATCCCTGATCTCCTGGATTTTTTGTGACCATAAATCTTCATTGGAGGTGTCGTCTATCCTTTGTTCAATTATAGATGTTGGATGGATGTAGTTAATTTTGCGGATTTGCTGGTGGATACTATCGGGAATAACTTGGTCACTACCCACCAAGTTCGCCGTCCAAGTATGTCCGTTAGTAAACAGCGACAATTTCTCAGTTCTCAGATCAATGATGGCGGAATTCCTCCTGAGCACATCACACCCGACCAGTATATTAAACGGCAGCCCGCTCGCCACCAAGAATTCCATATCAATTGCTATACCACAGCTCATCACACTGGCGGAGACTTGCCTACGTATTGTTTTATTTTGTCGGCCGGTTGCACCCAACAAAATAATATTATTCAACGGCAACGTTGGTAAAGTTCTCCCGCTGTATCCTCTCCAACTCCGTCGTACTTATGATTGATACGTTCGAACCAGTATCGATCATCAACTTGGTTGGGATGCCTTCTACCTCTGCGTTGACATGTATTATTTCGTTATTAAAGTTATTGGTGGGATTACTGTTATCCTCTTCCAATAACTCATGTCGGATGTCCTTTAGATAGTTGCACCCTATGACTGTGATACGATTATTATTATATATACTATTACACTCATTATTAAGATACCCAGTATTTAGGAGCAGTAACGGGTTCTGGCGATTTATTACTGCCTGTGCCCGTTTAAAGGCTCGACATCATTGTTCCTTTGTGCCATACTAGTTGAAGCATCATTTGGGATGCTTAGAGTGGGCCCCTGTCGATCTGTCCTGTGGTCTTCCGGTCGTTCATTGTTAGACCTCCGTTCAGCATCGTCTAAGCTAGTACTCCTTCTCGCCGGATAGTACTTTGGTTGGTCCCGTTCTAGGCTCCTCCGCCTGTCTTCATATCCACGGTAGCTGTTTCTTCGATTGTTGTTGTATCTTCGCTGTCGACCATCTACGGCTCGTATGAAATTCACTCGTGGGCGGGGAAACCTATTATTAACGGGATTACCATTATTTGGACCCGCACGATTATTATTATTATGGTAACGATCATTACCATAATTGGGGCTTCTCTGACTATTTTGGTTACGAGGGTAGGGATTTCTGTTACCCTGATAACCATTAGAGAGTCGACTCGGGTTCACATGGTTTGGACCTGTATTATTATTATTATTTTGATTAGTAGTGCTAAAGTTATTATTATTGTTAAAATTATTATTCTGCGGGTATGCCCGGCCTCCTTGGTACCCAGTGTTGGTGTTGTTCGTACCCTGGTTGTTGTTCGGATATGTCCTTAGTTCGGGCCCATCATTTCTTCTCCGGCTCTGTCGGTAGTAGTCTTCGTTTTCATAGTTTTCGAGGAGTTCGGTCATTGCCTGGATTGTTTTTATTTGGCTGCCTCTCCTCGCTCGTATGACTTCCTCGTCATAGTGGTATGACAATTTATTTATTAGGCACACCTCAGGTATGGCCGGTTCTAAGTGCTTGGCCATACATACCTTGCCGAGGAAATATGCTGTCATCGAACTACCGACTTGTGGTTTGTAGTGGCCGTGGCATATATTATCTCTTATCAAGTTTTGAGTCGTCTCCGACCAGTACTTGGCCTTGAAAAGGCTCTTAAATTGCTGATAATTTTCGATGTCGCTCCGGTTGGCCATCCACCAATGGTCATTCACCTCCCGAAACGACTCGTCTAGGATTTCTCTATTCTGGACCCATCGGTTCCATCTGTGTCTTTCTAGGTATTCCTCTATGCGTGCCAAGAACTCCATGGGCTTCCGTTTATACTGCCGGAAATTAAGCCATTCTCTGTTTTCTGACATTGGGAAATGATTGTAACCAGTTGGTCTGTTCCTTATCAATTCTATCTCCTCCTGGCTCTGACATACTTGTCCGGTGATGTTCGTCATAGCGGCTTCCACGCCGTCACATCTTTCGGTTACATGTGTCCGCACTTTATTCATTTCTTCCAGGGCAAATTTCTTGTTTTCTTCCAGTTTCGTTTCCTGTTGTTCCTTGACATGTGTAATCTCTTTATGTATTACCTCCCGGACTTCCAGCACTTCGTTTTCTGTCTGACGACATCTTTCGTCTACTTCTCTGATCTGCTGGTTAACAACCACGACTTCCTGTTCTAACTTCTTTACGATGGATTTCTTCGTCTCGGTTATCTTTTTATTTACCTCTTCCTTCGCCAATTCAATCCTCTCGTCTAACTTATTCATGTTCTCTTGGTTAACTTCCCTTAGTTCTTCTCTCAGCAGTTGATTGTCCTCTCTCAATTCTTCCAATCTTTCCCCCATCGTCTCTTCCATTTTCCTGTTATTTTCCCTTAATTCGTCTTTTAATTGTTGGTTGTCACTTTCTATTTTCTTACAGTTTTCTTCCATCTTCCTACTGGTTTCTTCGATCCTCTTATTATTATTTTCTATCTTACGGCCCATTTCTTCTTTTGTGGATCGGTTGTCTTCCCTCAAGTCTTCCTTAGTAGAATCCATCTTCTTCTCCATCTTTTTACTATTTTCTTCCATTTGCTGACTCATTTTTAGGAACATTTCCATCATCCTATCCATTTTTGTATCTCCATTAGTATCGGATTTCTCCTTCTCCTTCTCTGGGACATTGCCGTCCCCTGTTTGAGTTGGTACTTCAGGTTGTTCCTCTGTTGGTGCAGTCTGTTTATCTTCCAGTGGGGGTAATACCACTTCCGGATCCTCAACGGGTGTTGCCTCCTTATCCCCCATGTCAACTTCTTTTTTGGCCTCTGCCGCCCTCTTTTTCGAAGTAGCTCGTCTTTGCATTTTTCTTCTGTCTCTATTAATTAATCGCTGCCAGGCTTATCTTATCAAGCCCTCTAAGTTGGAAGCCACTTTGTAACTAAACGTGTTACAACGGCTTCTGATCTTCTTCCTTTTTAATTAAACCCCACTGTTTGGGCTAGCCAATTTGTAACAGTCCGTTACAAAATAAAATAAGATTAGAGGTTCGTTTAAATAAACCTCCACGCTAGTAAGGTTTCACTCCGCTGTGGGTAGTGTAGTGACTCTTTTAAGCCTCACTGTTGCGAGCGCCACTCTGTAACTAGACCCTGTATGCGGTCTTTACAAAAAAAGATAATAGAGAAAAAATTTAATTTTAAAAAAAAATTTCAATAATAAAAAAAAATTTTGTTGATGTTTTATTTAATGTCTGTAATTGTGAAATAATCCTATTTTAATGTTCTGTTAAAAATTTTAGTAATTAAGAAGGTATTTATTAATTATTGAGCACTTCTGGAAGATCTGAACCAAGTCTGGAGTTAATCAGATTAACTCCGGTCAGCAATCGATTTATGATGTTTAGTGCTGGTCCAATATCTCACTGTTAATTAATATTTTCTTCTTCTTGAAGTCTTGTTGCATTAATAAATAAACCTTAAATTAGCATGTGACATAATAATAGATACAAACAATTGAAATAAATGGATTTATTAACAAATTTAATAAATAATCGATTGGGAGCAATTATCGACTCCGTCTCAGGGAATAATCGATTCGTTCATACAGTGGAAAAAATTATTACAAGTATTATATAAAAAAGGTTCTTGGAGCGATTATATTAATAGTCAGAGAAGGGTAACGAGAAAGTATAACATTAACAATTAAAGTAGTTTCCATAATTATCATCTAACAATATTTAAATAATTCTGATATAATGTTTAAAAATGTTGAATCGTCAAACCATGTGTAGCTTCTGACGTCACTCGATGAGGAAGGCACAGAATCGTATTTTTCAAAGATGGCCGCTCCTAGGTATGGCGAGGTTATTTGGAATATCGTCGTGTTAAAATCTCACAGCAAAATTACCTTCATAAATGTTTGAAATGTCCCCGCACTGGTGTAATCTGTCTAATAGGTTGTTTGGTGTGTTCTGAAGAAGTGTTCCGTGTATACTTGTGTTAATTATGTTATTTGATATGTGTTCACTTCTGTGGGTTAACTGCTCAAAAAGTGGTTATGATTTGTAGCGTTAATTATCACAAATATATTGTTTTACTGTTTTAAATCACTAGTATAATGAAGTTTGGTGTTAGTTTTCACTATTGTCGCTAAAGTTTCTGTAGGTTTAGTTAGAAAAGTGTTTAATTCATTTAACTCTCGCTTCACTGATATTAGTAGGTAACCGTAGTACCATTTTCTACACGGTTTTAAGGAACGTTATATCACACAACTATTCAGCTTGATATTCAACAAAAGACTAGACTAACTTCCTTCATGTTAGTCAAAATCTGGCCCAGTTAATCTTTGAAAAAGTATTGTTAAAATATTTCAATTTCCCATACACATGATACAAAATTACATTATATATGGAATTTATTTATTTCATTCATCACTTTCATGAATTATGAACCTTATAATTGGTTTAATCATCTCATTGCTTTTAAATTGATACATTATAGTCCATATCTGTTGACATTTTGTGGAAATTGCCAAATTTCTCTCTTTTTGGAAATCTAGGCTCAAAAATTGGTTTCCGCCTTCATATAATTTTTCTGCCATTTTAATTGTTATTAATACTATTATAATAAATTTTAATTAGTCCTATTTCTCTTCCTTTCCTTAAATACATATAAATTGAACCTTTGAACTGGTTTTTTGTGTTAATCTCTGAATTTGATATTGCTCTTTAAAATTAATTAATTTATATACAGTATTTTGAAAATTTACAATATTTTAAGGTATATTTCCTTATTATCCCTTTAACTCATAGGATCATTCACAGTAGTGGTTAACTGATTTACCTTGCCTAAATCTTGCTAGTTTACAGGAATTATAAGTGAATTAGCTGGTTTATATGGCTTCTGTGAATTCACCACATGGCCTAGAGTTTAGAATTTTACATTTCTGTCTTTCTCAAATAAATTTAATCCTACTCCTCCTCTGACTTTACATAGTTATTATTACATGAAAATAAAACGTTTTACAAACCCATTGTGAGGTGTAGTATTTGATTAATACTACTGTTATATAAAAAATAATAATGAACATCATTCAGCATTCTAAGATTGAACATATTGCTGGCATGGTTTGAAAACATACATTTAACTCCTTTTTAATTAACACAGCATACCTACGGAAACATTATTAATGGTATGTATGCTGTTATTTGGCAAACATAATTCATTTTAAACACATATAAATCTTATTTACTAAAAATTCTTATAAACCTATTGAGTTTATGGCTGTGAACAAATAACCATTTTAAAACTATGAACATAAATCAATGCCAGTCCTTTCTGGTCTAAACTATTATTATCTATTATCCCCTTCATCAGTAAACATGTCCACCCATACTCTAGTTATCATTTTTACAAATGTCTTGTAATAACAGAGTTACATTAAAATAATAAAATATTGGAAATCTTCCATTTTATTATTTTATGATGATGTGTATTATTGAATATAAAAGTTGTTATATAGCATATTGATAAGTCACAGTATCACCAACTTTAAGTTTATTGTATTCCCAAAAACACTTGCACAAGTTCACTTTCACTGGTGGTTCTGATATTTTGAGTCTTATTATCTCAGACCAGACCTTTAGTAATCATGGACTGTTAAGACTTGTTTATTTTCTTTATCACACAATAGCTTTAGTTGGTTCACTTCTTATTATACTAGACAACACTTTTGATTTCTTAATAATTACATTTTTATAGGATTTTGGGATGTTATACTTTCTTTTTAATTGTCTCTATGGGTTTGGGGTTGATGGTAGTTAATAATAGGTTTTATAACGGTGTTTCTTTCATACTATTTCTTCCTCTCTTCTGGTCTTCTTTCTGGTCTTTCTTCTGTCTTCCTTCTTCTTGTCTTCATTCTTCACTCTTGGGTAAACCAAGGTACTTCGTGTTATCTCGAATGATGTTTAGTTTGGAGTATCGAATTTATTTACTGATACTGACTTTGCTCTTCGCTAAAGGTTTCAGGGTATTGTTTACTTCCTGATCACAAATTTTATTCTTCCTTCTTCTTGTCTTTGGGGTATTTTGGTGTTTCACCACGCTCAAACTGATTCTCTCTTCATGATATTGCGTAATCTAATTTGTTTACTGCTCCTAACTTCCTGGGTAAATTCCTGATTTTATAATATGAGTTGCTTTAAATAATTTCTTTGATTTTTTAACAGTGGTTTTTATATAATGTATTGAGGATTTTTATTTTATTGTTGTTTATTCCTTTGATTTCATTAAATCTCATTCAATATTATATTAACATATGTGGTGTAATTAATTTTTATTATTTTATATGAATTAATAAGTAGTGGATTTTCTGTCACGCTACAGAATGCCCTTCTCCAGAAGTGATTTGTTCAGACTATACTTGCTTTGTCTGAAACAATTGCTTATGATAATTATTCTAGGTTTGTTATTATTCTTGACTTCCTTCCATTTTAAAAATTTTCTTATATTTATTTGAGCTTATATCCTTCTCATTCTCACTTGATCTTCCTTGATAGTAATAGTCATCTGAGTTTCATATTTATTATTTCATTTTCATATTTCTTCTTAGTATTTTCTCCTTGGGATATTTCCTCCCTATCGTTCCCTACTTTGTGAGCTGGTTCAGTTCAGAGAGGCACTGTACGCTACTTCCTCTGCTGTCCAATACTTCACACATATTTGAGTACAGAGGCAAATCATCTCTGCTCAAAAAACATATTAATACTGCTGGAATTATCTACAGACAGATTAAAAAATTATTCAGAATAGTACACATTTGTTACTATTTAAAAAAAAATATATCTTTGGGATACTTCACTTATTACTTATTATATTTCTCAGAGATTTTAATATTCCTATCTCAGTTGTTCTTCTGACTCTTTAACTTGATGTTTCATTCATTTGATCTTATGGTAGGAAGCTCTTCTATTAGTATATTTTCAATTTGAATTATCATATAAAGTTTTCAGTTATTAAAGCTTTATTACCTTCTGTTTTTTTTTTTTTTATTATAATCTGCATTGTTTATAGTAGCATATCTTTATGACATTTTTATTTTATTGCTCTGTTTTTTATTATTTCCACTTGTTCTATGTTCTAGAACTTTTTTATGACTGTCATTATCACAATTGACATTTAATTCATAAATCATTTTATATTAATTCGTTTAATTACATATATCTTTGATATTATTCTCACATTACTCCTGTCATGGTTATTATCCTTTCGAATGAATGTTTTTTATTAATTTTATAATGAGGTCATAATTTCTCCTCATACCACTTCAAAGTTTTATTATCTCATAATTCCACATAAGTTTTTGTATTTTATTATATTCAATCACTCAAATCGTATCACACGGTTTATTTCCTTTTGTATCATTTTATGGAAAGTTTTTCACACTTTATATTGAAATTAGACATGATCATATTTCTCCAGAATTATTTGTTTTAATTCTAAAGTCTGTTTCCTTTATTCACCCCATTATGATCCTTTACAAACATGGTAAATATATTTTATGCTTACCATAAATATGGTATTAATTCTCTTCTGTTTATTTCACCAAAGTGTTTTATTAATAATTGGTCGGTAAGTTGTACTTACTCTTGGTTTGGAAACTTGATTTATACACATTGAAAATTCATTCTTCTTATATTATTCCATAAAGTTCTCTCAAATAATTTGTATGTAAGGTGGGCTTACATTTATTTTTTAGAATTTACATGGACTCTAAATTCTTTTTCTTCTCCTTCCAAAATGTTTCTCTCAATATTTAATATGTAAGGTGGACTTACTTTCTTTTTAAATTTAGTTGTTTTCAATTCAAAATTCTTTTTATATTTCTGCCAAATGGTGTTTCTCAAATACTTGGTTAGTAATGTGGTCTTACATTTTTTTTTTTAATTTGGATGAGTCAAAATTCTTCTTTTATATTCTTGTCATAAAGTTTTTTCAAATTTTTTGTTAGTAAGGTGATCTTACACTTGTTTGGAATTTATTTGAATTATTTCATTCTATTCCTTTTATCCTTCTATAAAGTTTTCTTCAAATGCTTGGTATGTAAGGTGATCTTACAATTGTGTTGGAATTTGGATTATTAAGTCCAAATTCTTCTTCTTATATCCTTCCAAATAGTTTTTCTTAAAATAATTGTATGTAATGTGGTATTACCTTATTTTTGAATTTAGTTGATTTCTAAATTCTTTTTCTTCTCTTTCCAAAACGTTTCTTTTAAATAATTGTATGTAATTTGGTATTACATTATTTTTAGAATTTTGAGGGTTTATTCATAAATTCTTTTTATTTTTATCTCTTCAAAAAGTTTTTTTCAAATCCTTGGTAGTAAGTTGATCTTACTTTGTTTTTGAATTTCGTTATTAAGTCCAAATTCTTCTTCTTATATCTTTCCAAATAGTTTTTCTTAAAATAATTGTATGTAATGTGGTATTACCTTATTTTTGAATTTAGTTGATTTCTAAATTCTTTTTCTTCTGTTTCCAAAATGTTTCTTTTAAATAATTGTATGTAATTTGGTATTACATTATTTTTAGAATTTTGAGGGTTATTATTCATAAAATTTCTTCATGGATGCCTGGTTAAAGACACCCTTAACTTTATTGGAACCCATCTCCTTAATTTCGTACGTGTTGTTGTTATTGTTCTTAGATACAATGTAGGGACCAGTGTACAGAAGCAATAATTTTTTTGTTATCCCTTCTAAAGAACTGGGTAATTCCCTATTCTTTAACAACACCTTCTCTCCAACGGTATAAGTAATAATCTTACCCATGCTTTTATTGTATTTATTCCGCCGTTTCTCCTGATCTTCGGCCACCTTATTATGAAATTGAACTTTATTAAATATATACTTATGCTCTCTTGGGAACTCCAATATTTCCTCGATCTCCCTTGGGGGTTGTCTTTCGTACATGGCGGAGTATGGGGTAATTCCTATGGCTGGATGGTATGCCAGGTTGAGGAATTCTTCAGTGGCCTCCAAGTACTCTTGCCACCTCCTCTGCTGATCGTCGCAATACGTCCTTAATAGGCGCCCCACCTCACGCAAGACTCTTTCGGCCGGGTTACTGCTCGGGTGGTATACCGAAGTCTTATAGGTATGAACCCCCATTGACAGTAGTGTATCCCGCCATTTTCTCCCCTTGAATTGTGTTCCGTGGTCGGTTATGATCGACACTGGTTTTCCGACGGTTGGGAAGTACTGGTTAGTCAGGATGTCGAGAACTTTATTTGTCGTCGCCCGATTCGCTGGGTATAGCTTTACGAACTTGGTATAATGGTCCATTACGATGACAAGATATTTGTATCTGTGGTGGCCCCCACTGCGGGGAAATGGCCCACAGATATCCAGGAATACTTTCTCAAGTTTCGATTGAGAGGTTATCGGAATCATTTGCCCTTCTCTTTTCTCGTTGTTGGTTTTTACGAGTTGGCAAATGCGGCAGTTTCTTATGTACTTTCGTACCTTCCGATTTGTCTTTGATATGGCAGCTCTCTTCCAGGGCTTTTACTACCTTTAACGCGCCCATATGCCCATATTGAACATGATAATTAAACACTATCTCCTTTTCGATATGGGTTGGAATAATAACCTTCCATTCCTCCTTATATAAAGATGGTCTTGAAAACAGGATTCCGTTATGGATTTTATAATATTGGGAGATAGTCTCATCCCCTGCTTCCAATCTTGTGATAATAGAGATTAACTTCGGGTCAGCTTGTTGGTGTGTGCTCAGGTGTTCCAAAATTGATTGTAGACCGGCACTGCTGCTTAGAATATGGTATACTTTAAGAATACTCTCCTTCTCCCCTTCGAACGTCTGTTTATCAATGTCTACTCTAGACAAGACGTCCGCGACGACATTCTTCTTTCCGGGGATATACTCCCACTTAAGGTCATATTCTTGCAGTAATAGTATCCACCGTGTTAACCTTCCATGGCTTAACTTACATCTCTTTAGGAAAGATATAGACTTATGGTCTGTCCGGACGGTAACGGAATAACCAAGGATATAAGTGCGGAATTTTCCACACGCGAACACGACACTCAATAATTCCTTTTCTGTAACGTGGTAGTTCTTCTCATACTGATTCAATGCTCTACTGGCAAAGCAGATCACAAGATGTTCGCCCTCCTCATCCTCCTGATATAATGTAGTGCCGAGGCTGATGTCACTGGCATCGCAATTAAGAAAGAAAGGTTTGCTAAAATCCGGATGGCGAAGTATGATGGGTTCAAGGAATTTTTGTTTTATTAAAGATAATATATTGTTTTGTTCATTACCCCAGATCCATTTATTTTTGGATGACAGTTGCGGCTGAAATCTGGCAGTCAGTTCTGAGTACTTTTCCTGGAACTTGCGGTAGTAATTACAGAGTCCCAGAAACGACTGTAACTGCCTTCGATTCTTAGGTGTAGGAAAGTTCTGAATCGCTTCGACTTTTTCAGCCGACGGTGAGATTCCCTGGTCATTCAATATGAACCCCAAGAATTGAATTTCCCTGGCGATAAAATGAGATTTTGCTAATTTTAGCGTAATATTATTTGCCGCTAGTTTCTGTAATACGTGTTCCACACGGTAGCAGTGTTCCTCCCAAGTTTCTGAGGACACTAGCAAATCGTCGACGTATACGGTGGTGAACTGTAGTGCTTCTTGGCCAAGTATCTGGTCCATGCAGTGCACAAAGACTGCGACTGAGTTTACCAGTCCGAAGGGCAACCTCTTAAACTGGTAGTTCCGCCCCTCGAATATAAAGGCCAGATACTGGCGACTCTGTGGATGTAATTCCACCTGCCAGTACCCGCACACCGTATCCCAGGTACTAAAGTACTTGGTGCCGTGGAACCATTTTAAAATCTCCTTAATCTCACCGGGCGAAGTCCTGTCATTTATGATCATTTTATTTATTTCGCGCGCATCTAAACACAAACGGACTTGTCCGTTTTTCTTAGGAATAGCCACGATAGGACTTGTATATGGGGATTGGCTACTCTCTATTATGTCACGGTTAATCATTTGCTCTATTTCAGCTCTTACTGCTTGCTTTCGTGATTGCGCGATGGGGTAAGACTTCCGGTTAAAGTCCACTGTGCCTCGGAACTGTAGAGTACACTGGAAGTTTTTCACTTTACCGGGCTCATCAGAAAAGACTGATTTATATTTGTTATAGATGTTGATTAATTTGTTCGCTTGGTTTAAGGTTAATTTTTCGCCAGTTATACCGCTCCGGAAATCCCTGATCTCCTGGATTTTTTGTGACCATAAATCTTCATTGGAGGTGTCGTCTATTCTTTGTTCAATTATAGATGTTGGATGGATGTAGTTAATTTTGCGGATTTGCTGGTGGATACTATCGGGAATAACTTGGTCACTACCCACCAAGTTCGCCGTCCAAGTATGTCCGTTAGTAAACAGCGACAATTTCTCAGTTCTCAGATCAATGATGGCGGAATTCCTCCTGAGCACATCACACCCGACCAGTATATTAAACGGCAGCCCGCTCGCCACCAAGAATTCCATATCAATTGCTATACCACAGCTCATCACACTGGCGGAGACTTGCCTACGTATTGTTTTATTTTGTCGGCCGGTTGCACCCAACAAAATAATATTATTCAACGGCAACGTTGGTAAAGTTCTCCCGCTGTATCCTCTCCAACTCCGTCGTACTTATGATTGATACGTTCGAACCAGTATCGATCATCAACTTGGTTGGGATGCCTTCTACCTCTGCGTTGACATGTATTATTTCGTTATTAAAGTTATTGGTGGGATTACTGTTATCCTCTTCCAATAACTCATGTCGGATGTCCTTTAGGTAGTTGCACCCTATGACTGTGATACGATTATTATTATATATACTATTACACTCATTATTAAGATACCCAGTATTTAGGAGCAGTAACGGGTTCTGGCGATTTATTACTGCCTGTGCCCGTTTAAAGGCTCGACATCATTGTTCCTTTGTGCCATACTAGTTGAAGCATCATTTGGGATGCTTAGAGTGGGCCCCTGTCGATCTGTCCTGTGGTCTTCCGGTCGTTCATTGTTAGACCTCCGTTCAGCATCGTCTAAGCTAGTACTCCTTCTCGCCGGATAGTACTTTGGTTGGTCCCGTTCTAGGCTCCTCCGCCTGTCTTCATATCCACGGTAGCTGTTTCTTCGATTGTTGTTGTATCTTCGCTGTCGACCATCTACGGCTCGTATGAAATTCACTCGTGGGCGGGGAAACCTATTATTAACGGGATTACCATTATTTGGACCCGCACGATTATTATTATTATGGTAACGATCATTACCATAATTGGGGCTTCTCTGACTATTTTGGTTACGAGGGTAGGGATTTCTGTTACCCTGATAACCATTAGAGAGTCGACTCGGGTTCACATGGTTTGGACCTGTATTATTATTATTATTTTGATTAGTAGTGCTAAAGTTATTATTATTGTTAAAATTATTATTCTGCGGGTATGCCCGGCCTCCTTGGTACCCAGTGTTGGTGTTGTTCGTACCCTGGTTGTTGTTCGGATATGTCCTTAGTTCGGGCCCATCATTTCTTCTCCGGCTCTGTCGGTAGTAGTCTTCGTTTTCATAGTTTTCGAGGAGTTCGGTCATTGCCTGGATTGTTTTTATTTGGCTGCCTCTCCTCGCTCGTATGACTTCCTCGTCATAGTGGTATGACAATTTATTTATTAGGCACACCTCAGGTATGGCCGGTTCTAAGTGCTTGGCCATACATACCTTGCCGAGGAAATATGCTGTCATCGAACTACCGACTTGTGGTTTGTAGTGGCCGTGGCATATATTATCTCTTATCAAGTTTTGAGTCGTCTCCGACCAGTACTTGGCCTTGAAAAGGCTCTTAAATTGCTGATAATTTTCGATGTCGCTCCGGTTGGCCATCCACCAATGGTCATTCACCTCCCGAAACGACTCGTCTAGGATTTCTCTATTCTGGACCCATCGGTTCCATCTGTGTCTTTCTAGGTATTCCTCTATGCGTGCCAAGAACTCCATGGGCTTCCGTTTATACTGCCGGAAATTAAGCCATTCTCTGTTTTCTGACATTGGGAAATGATTGTAACCAGTTGGTCTGTTCCTTATCAATTCTATCTCCTCCTGGCTCTGACATACTTGTCCGGTGATGTTCGTCATAGCGGCTTCCACGCCGTCACATCTTTCGGTTACATGTGTCCGCACTTTATTCATTTCTTCCAGGGCAAATTTCTTGTTTTCTTCCAGTTTCGTTTCCTGTTGTTCCTTGACATGTGTAATCTCTTTATGTATTACCTCCCGGACTTCCAGCACTTCGTTTTCTGTCTGACGACATCTTTCGTCTACTTCTCTGATCTGCTGGTTAACAACCACGACTTCCTGTTCTAACTTCTTTACGATGGATTTCTTCGTCTCGGTTATCTTTTTATTTACCTCTTCCTTCGCCAATTCAATCCTCTCGTCTAACTTATTCATGTTCTCTTGGTTAACTTCCCTTAGTTCTTCTCTCAGCAGTTGATTGTCCTCTCTCAATTCTTCCAATCTTTCCCCCATCGTCTCTTCCATTTTCCTGTTATTTTCCCTTAATTCGTCTTTTAATTGTTGGTTGTCACTTTCTATTTTCTTACAGTTTTCTTCCATCTTCCTACTGGTTTCTTCGATCCTCTTATTATTATTTTCTATCTTACGGCCCATTTCTTCTTTTGTGGATCGGTTGTCTTCCCTCAAGTCTTCCTTAGTAGAATCCATCTTCTTCTCCATCTTTTTACTATTTTCTTCCATTTGCTGACTCATTTTTAGGAACATTTCCATCATCCTATCCATTTTTGTATCTCCATTAGTATCGGATTTCTCCTTCTCCTTCTCTGGGACATTGCCGTCCCCTGTTTGAGTTGGTACTTCAGGTTGTTCCTCTGTTGGTGCAGTCTGTTTATCTTCCAGTGGGGGTAATACCACTTCCGGATCCTCAACGGGTGTTGCCTCCTTATCCCCCATGTCAACTTCTTTTTTGGCCTCTGCCGCCCTCTTTTTCGAAGTAGCTCGTCTTTGCATTTTTCTTCTGTCTCTATTAATTAATCGCTGCCAGGCTTATCTTATCAAGCCCTCTAAGTTGGAAGCCACTTTGTAACTAAACGTGTTACAACGGCTTCTGATCTTCTTCCTTTTTAATTAAACCCCACTGTTTGGGCTAGCCAATTTGTAACAGTCCGTTACAAAATAAAATAAGATTAGAGGTTCGTTTAAATAAACCTCCACGCTAGTAAGGTTTCACTCCGCTGTGGGTAGTGTAGTGACTCTTTTAAGCCTCACTGTTGCGAGCGCCACTCTGTAACTAGACCCTGTATGCGGTCTTTACAAAAAAAGATAATAGAGAAAAAATTTAATTTAAAAAAAAAATTTCAATAATAAAAAAAAATTTTGTTGATGTTTTATTTAATGTCTGTAATTGTGAAATAATCCTATTTTAATGTTCTGTTAAAAATTTTAGTAATTAAGAAGGTATTTATTAATTATTGAGCACTTCTGGAAGATCTGAACCAAGTCTGGAGTTAATCAGATTAACTCCGGTCAGCAATCGATTTATGATGTTTAGTGCTGGTCCAATATCTCACTGTTAATTAATATTTTCTTCTTCTTGAAGTCTTGTTGCATTAATAAATAAACCTTAAATTAGCATGTGACATAATAATAGATACAAACAATTGAAATAAATGGATTTATTAACAAATTTAATAAATAATCGATTGGGAGCAATTATCGACTCCGTCTCAGGGAATAATCGATTCGTTCATACAGTGGAAAAAATTATTACAAGTATTATATAAAAAAGGTTCTTGGAGCGATTATATTAATAGTCAGAGAAGGGTAACGAGAAAGTATAACATTAACAATTAAAGTAGTTTCCATAATTATCATCTAACAATATTTAAATAATTCTGATATAATGTTTAAAAATGTTGAATCGTCAAACCATGTGTAGCTTCTGACGTCACTCGATGAGGAAGGCACAGAATCGTATTTTTCAAAGATGGCCGCTCCTAGGTATGGCGAGGTTATTTGGAATATCGTCGTGTTAAAATCTCACAGCAAAATTACCTTCATAAATGTTTGAAATGTCCCCGCACTGGTGTAATCTGTCTAATAGGTTGTTTGGTGTGTTCTGAAGAAGTGTTCCGTGTATACTTGTGTTAATTATGTTATTTGATATGTGTTCACTTCTGTGGGTTAACTGCTCAAAAAGTGGTTATGATTTGTAGCGTTAATTATCACAAATATATTGTTTTACTGTTTTAAATCACTAGTATAATGAAGTTTGGTGTTAGTTTTCACTATTGTCGCTAAAGTTTCTGTAGGTTTAGTTAGAAAAGTGTTTAATTCATTTAACTCTCGCTTCACTGATATTAGTAGGTAACCGTAGTACCATTTTCTACACGGTTTTAAGGAACGTTATATCACACAACTATTCAGCTTGATATTCAACAAAAGACTAGACTAACTTCCTTCATGTTAGTCAAAATCTGGCCCAGTTAATCTTTGAAAAAGTATTGTTAAAATATTTCAATTTCCCATACACATGATACAAAATTACATTATATATGGAATTTATTTATTTCATTCATCACTTTCATGAATTATGAACCTTATAATTGGTTTAATCATCTCATTCCTTTTAAATTGATACATTATAGTCCATATCTGTTGACATTTTGTGGAAATTGCCAAATTTCTCTCTTTTTGGAAATCTAGGCTCAAAAATTGGTTTCCGCCTTCATATAATTTTTCTGCCATTTTAATTGTTATTAATACTATTATAATAAATTTTAATTAGTCCTATTTCTCTTCCTTTCCTTAAATACATATAAATTGAACCTTTGAACTGGTTTTTTGTGTTAATCTCTGAATTTGACATTGCTCTTTAAAATTAATTAATTTATATACAGTATTTTGAAAATTTACAATATTTTAAGGTATATTTCCTTATTATCCCTTTAACTCATAGGATCATTCACAGTAGTGGTTAACTGATTTACCTTACCTAAATCTTGCTAGTTTACAGGAATTATAAGTGAATTAGCTGGTTTATATGGCTTCTGTGAATTCACCACATGGCCTAGAGTTTAGAATTTTACATTTCTGTCTTTCTCAAATAAATTTAATCCTACTCCTCCTCTGACTTTACATAGTTATTATTACATGAAAATAAAACGTTTTACAAACCCATTGTGAGGTGTAGTATTTGATTAATACTACTGTTATATAAAAAATAATAATGAACATCATTCAGCATTCTAAGATTGAACATATTGCTGGCATGGTTTGAAAACATACATTTAACTCCTTTTTAATTAACACAGCATACCTACGGAAACATTATTAATGGTATGTATGCTGTTATTTGGCAAACATAATTCATTTTAAACACATATAAATCTTATTTACTAAAAATTCTTATAAACCTATTGAGTTTATGGCTGTGAACAAATAACCATTTTAAAACTATGAACATAAATTAATGCCAGTCCTTTCTGGTCTAAACCATTATTATCTATTATCCCCTTCATCAGTAAACATGTCCACCCATACTCTAGTTATCAGTTTTACAAATGTCTTGTAATAACAGTTACATTAAAATAATAAAATATTGGAAATCTTCCATTTTATTATTTTATGATGATGTGTATTATTGAATATAAAAGTTGTTATATAGCATATTGATAAGTCATAGTATCACCAACTTTAAGTTTATTGTATTCCCAAAAACACTTGCACAAGTTCACTTTCACTGGTGGTTCTGATATTTTGAGTCTTATTATCTCAGACCAGACCTTTAGTAATCATGGACTGTTAAGACTTGTTTATTTTCTTTATCACACAATAGCTTTAGTTGGTTCACTTCTTATTATACTAGACAACACTTTTGATTTCTTAATAATTACATTTTTATAGGATTTTGGGATGTTATACTTTCTTTTTAATTGTCTCTATGGGTTTGGGGTTGATGGTAGTTAATAATAGGTTTTATAACGGTGTTTCTTTCATACTATTTCTTCCTCTCTTCTTGTCTTCTTTCTGGTCTTTCTTCTTATCTCCTTTCTTGTCTTTCTTCTTATCTTCTTTCTTCTGGTCTTCCTTCTTCTTGTCTTCATTCTTCACTCTTGGGTAAACCAAGGTACTTCGTGTTATCTCGACTGATGTTTAGTTTGGAGTATCGAATTTATTTACTGATACTGACTTTGCTCTTCGCTAAAGGTTTCAGGGTATTGTTTACTTCCTGATCACAAATTTTATTCTTCCTTCTTCTTGTCTTTGGGGTATTTTGGTGTTTCACCACTCTCAAACTGATTCTCTCTTCATGATATTGTGTAATCTAATTTGTTTACTGCTCCTAACTTCCTGGGTAAATTCCAGATTTTATAATATGAGTTGCTTTTAATAATTTCTTTGATTTTTTAACAGTGGTTTTTATATAATGTATTGAGGATTTTTATTTTATTGTTGTTTATTCCTTTGATTTCATTAAATCTCATTCTCTATTATATTAACATATGTGGTGTAATTAATTTTTATTTTATATGAATTAATAAGTAGTGGATTTTCTGTCACGCTACAATATATATATAAGAAACTAGTAGTTTTATGAAGGTTTGCAACTACGCAATATCGAGTAGACAGAAATTGCATCAAGGTCGGGAATATTCGCGCAGAAACATCATTTTGTCCGACGAATGTGTCAACAAGCTGCACCCATGTATACGTCATCCAAAAGTATGCAAACACGTGATAAACTCGCCTGTAAACAACTAAGGTGTGGATCTCGACACAAAGAAACTGGTGACGTAGTTACTCCCCACCTCGGAATTGAAGCAGTGAAAATCATTCTCAGTCACGAAAACGCAGTATAGCCGGCCGGCTGCGTATCTAAATTTTATATAAAACCAAGTCTCGGACGTTCGCCTGTACAATGTGGAAGTGTATTATTTTATACAAAAAACCAAGTAACAGTTCAACGTTAAACCATGTAAAACGTAAAAAAACAAAGTTTGGTAAAATCTAACATCTATTAGTGCGAGTTCAGCGATGGGACGTCTGCAGGACTGATTTCAGCTAAGTGACAAATGGGGGGTACTAGAAAAATATAAATAAGGGTCTATACAAAATTTCAGTTATTAAATAACTAATAAAAATGAGCTCAATTTGGGGAAAATTAATAAAAAATTGTACCATAAGAATGCGAGCGTGAGTGAATGAGAGAATATCTAACTATATTTAATAAGTGCTGGGTTGTAACGTTATTTTAATAATGATATAAAATATAATTGAATATGTTATTTTGGAGGGCTTGTGAAATGTTTAAGGGAAATTTTAACTTGAATAGTGGAACTGCGTCTCATGGCGCAACGGCTCATGGTGTATTGTAGCGTGCTTGTTCCGCACAGTAGAGTCACATTCATTTGTACATAATATGACAATAAAAGGTAATGTCATTGGTAAACATTTCAAGCAAGAGTAAATTATTTCAGATAACACATTCCGCTACTTCTAGTTCGCTTAAACGGACTCTGCCCTAAATGTAAACAAATCTAATGTTCTTGAATTATAACAAGATGGCATCTGAACAAAATTATGGTGAAAGTTATTAATATTCTATATAATAAAATGCATTAAATAATTAATATAACATGCATGTCCAGATACAGTAATCAGTGGTAATGAGAGGTGATGAAACAAGGCAAAACATGACACGTGGAACTGAATGCCGCACTGTGATGACACTCATCTCTTTTATATGTGGCAGAAAACCACTAATGTACGGAAAAGTGACAAACCAATATGAAGTGAAGTGAATGGTGGTGAAACTCCTACACATGCTTATCAGTTCAGCAAATGTCTATACTTCTAATTTTGGTTCCATTCACTGAACAGACACATGTGGGAGGGCCTTGGAATAAACAGATTATTATAGACCACGTGATCAGCACGAAGTGCCCATATGCTTACGATAGACACACAAATTAACTGCAGAGAACTGTAGTAATTTCTACTCAAACTTAGGTATGTATTTGTATCGTCTGCTTCCTGTTGTGTCTAATGCTTGTCTCAATAAAATATTTGTAAGATAGTGTGTACTATGTGAGGTAGATTATTCAATTATCATAATTTCATTTAATAATTACCCATGATTAGCTTGTTTTTATGTTTCTCCTATTCAGGCACAGATCCATGTAAGGGGAAATGTGGGAAAATCCCCCCCCCCATGGTCACATCAGACAAAATTTTTTTAAAGCAAACGTTCACTGAACAAGAAACAAGAAGGCATCAAATTATAAAGTTAATGTGAGCAGTAGTTACTGTTTCACAAAATCTACGATCATTATATTTATAGACATTAAAACTATACTTAATTGTTTTAAGTAGGTCTAATCCACAATTTGATGGCGAGTTGAGTAGAAAACTACACATATAAGTCCCTAAAAGTCATACAAGATTATTACAGGATTTCTATTTACATCCCATTACTTGACCATATCATTCAGGATTTGAAATCTTCTGGACCAATAGCACTGTATTTGTACCTTCACTAAATCCTATCATTTATACTACAGCCCTCAGTCCAACTTTCCATATCCCCCCCCCCCAAAGCTTGCTGGATCTACCCCTGCACCTATTAATTCTTGAGTATTTCTAGTTGAGTGAGACCCTACTGGGGTGTAAGGACAAAGTTTCTCTTATCTAGAGTTTCCAGTATCCGAGTCAATGATGCCCCCAATTATCTCAGTAAAGTGAGTCTCACTCCCCAGGCTCTTGAACAAATTTTGCATATAGCGCTGTACTAGCCATTTTAACATTCTGGAGTGCTTTCTGAAAATGTTTGAGCAAAAATACTCACCATCGCTGGAAATATGGTACAATGATGCATGGCATACCCATTCATCCATATTGGTTAAGATTAAGGAATCATATATGATGGATGTTGTTGCTCACCATGTGACACAATTAATTTTTTGTAATATATATTTCACAAAACTCATAAACAACATTACAAATCATAATTCACTAGTTCAGATTAATTAATAAGTTAAATTATATATATGTTCATCACAATAATTATTTTACAGTGTGATTACAAAATTTACAGTTATTACAAATACTTTTCTTGTATTATTTCACAATCCTGAATAATAAGAACATTTAACTTACACAGTTGTTCATTCTGTGTATAGTTTTACTAATTAGAATAATTATTATTAATGCACATTGTAATACATGCCATTGTAGTGGTTTAGTTAGAATGCCAATTTTTGTTAAACAAACTGTACATCCACACATTTTATACACTGAAACTATTTACTTCATGAGAACAGTAATACTGTTCAAAAATAATAACCGAGACACATGTATTTATTTTTGTTGTTTTTAATATGAAATCTCAACAATCATAATTTTATTTTTTGGTTTTATTAAACACATTATTAACACACCTATGTTCATAACAAATGATTATCTTATTTGTGTAACAGAGACAAAAATATATTCACTTTCCAAATTTACAACAACCTCTTTATTAAAAGTAAATCTTACAATAACAATAACATTAATTTAATATGTATCATCATTTTACAGTTTTCAGCTACACAATTTTGTTTTATGAACCCTTTTCAATACAGACATAGTACACATCGAGCACATAAATACATTTTTCCAAATTATTTTTTTCACATGTTTGCCCAAAGTATATAAACGTATTGAACAGACAATTTAAATACACCCTATACAAACACTGATTAATACACATACACACACTCCTGTGAAAAATTGGAAACTGTAGTAACAACTGCATATCTTATTAGCAACTTGCAAGCAAGTTCTTTTTCATGATTGCATGCAAATATTCTATGAACGCATGTACACAGACATAATTACATCTTTATGTATATGTAATACTTTTAATAAGAAAGGAAGACATTAAAGGTTTTTCTAATACTTAATGGAAACTTAATATTATCCTTACCTCTTGTAGTTATTTTGTGATCCAAATAAGATACAAATAGACACACCATTTGTTATAGACTAATATTGGTCACACACACACACACACACACACACACACACACACACACACACACACACACACACACACACACACACATGCACGCACGCGCGCGCGCGCACACACACACACACACACGGTACTTGAGTCTGCGTTATAGAATGTTAGTAGAAACAAACTATCAACAAGTAGATGATATTAAAATATATGGAAAAATAAATTTTTAGGGTTAAGCGTGTAACATACAACCAACATATCACAGTACCAGCCTGTGTTAAATCATGCAAATACATTATAAAAACGCTCATGGATTTTATAAAAATTCATCATAACATTTCAAAAGTTATGAAAATCTAAAAGCAAAATTCTAGCAAATTTAATGTTTTTCTATATTAGACAATATAAATCTATAATATTCAAAATATTGAAAAAACATGACTCAATTAAAGTAATTTATTATGTCCACACCTGCACACACACAATTTCACAATACATTATTCTAAAACATTTTAACTGTTCTGCGTTTTCAGTTCCTTCACACTGTATGCCCAGAGCCTATTCACACACTTTGTGTACAGAACCTAAATAGTTATTATAGCTTTACTGGTTGGTCTGCATCACACTGCTTATTCTTATATATTTAATAATATTTAGTACAAAATGGACCAGTTTATAACACAGTAAATCTTAATCAATATAGCAAAGCAACAGAAAATACAAAATAAAGATACAAGGGGTCCTTGCCTTTCCAACATAATGCATTGCAAAAAATGTGTTTGAAAATTGAATTGTCCGCAAGTCGAGTACTGTACAGTAGGCTGTATTTTCTGTAGGCGTACAGTACAACTTAGTAGGATCAGTTCTATACTGTAATGGAATTGGATATTATTCTCACTTAAATTTACAACACATGACCATGACCTACCTTACTATAAAAAATACATAATACAGTAATATGCTACATTAATAATTTTCACACATTAGTAAAGTTTATAAGCAGTGTTTGTGAAACAGCCTCTTATTCAGGGCCGGATTAAGGTATCTTGGCGCCCTACACTAATTATATTTTAGCCCCCCCTCACCACCCATAGGCTACTCTTACGTTTATTTCCAAGGGGCTGAATGAAGCTTTAAACACCCTACAATATATTTCTTAGTTAGGAAATTTCAAATATCTTACTGTTTTTGGAAATAGTCTCAAGAATTGGAAACTGAGGCTATTTTTCAGAGATTGTTTTAGAGTTACACCTTCAACCATTTGTAGTTTCCATGGCTTTTATAAGGAAAAAATTATCTAAGTAGTTACAGAATTATAACAGTTTGTTAAGGGTACATTTAACATCATTTACACAATGAAGAAAAATCAGTTAAATATCTTGTAGATTTGTTAAGACTCATGTAAAGTTCAAACTAGGTTCTTTTTTCTCGTTTTAGATTGAGCAAACGTTTTAATCACCTCACTGAAATCAAGTTCTTGCAGAAAGTCACTTTCAATGAACAAGACGGCTACACTGGTCAGTTTATCCTGCCGCAAATTTGAGCGTAAATAATTCTTCACCCTCTTCAAAGCTGAAAAAGATCTTTCGCCACTGCAGTTAGTGACGGGCATAGTAAGGAAAATGCGCAAAGCTATCTCAACTCGATGGAATAGATAATGTGGTTGGCAATTTCACGAAAGTCGGGCAGCGGCATAGTTCTAAGAGCGCCGGCCGCTGATGACTCATAACCGGAGAAAACAGTTTGGAAAGCACTTTTATTACTTATGTACAGTTTTACCATAATTTCTCGCAAACAGATGCCTGTGTTCAAAATGAGCTCAAATTTTTATCCTTGTAATTTATTACCAATTTAGGTGTAAAAGTTGATTATTTTTTAGCTAAAATTTTGTGCCCCTCACGTGCCGCGCCCTAGGCTACAGCCTAGTCAGCCTAATGGTTAATCCGCCCCTGCTCTTATTAGTGAAAAAAAAAATCCCTTTAACATTTTGTATTCATTATATTAAAAGACTAACATTAATTACGAAAAACCATTGTAGCAGGAATAATAATGAATATGTGCACTTGTCTTAATGCGTACTCATTTCAGTACATCACAATCGTACCCGCACTCATTTTCAATATTTTGATTATGAGATTATTGGCACCAATGTGTAGTGAATATCACATATAATTTTAGTTACATGAAAGAATTCATTAAAATTTAGTGTGTACATTATCAAATAGTTTGTTGATATTTCATTTGTCATATTTTTTATGAAAAATGTTTCTATGACTAATATAGCACTGATGTGTGCCTGTGACGCCAAAAGTTGATGTTGTTTGGTTAACTTGTAAATTGAAATTACACATGAAAACCAATATGCCTTTAATGTAATACTCGCTTATTTGTGAAAACCACGTAAAAAATATTTTGAGTAAGGTAGAGCGCTATACATATTTCTTATGTTTTTGTTTCACACAAATTCGCTTCCATCGAAATTTTCAAGATTTTACTGAATAACATAAAAGAATGTTGGCTCACATAATGAATAATAATTCTTGTTTTTTGTTTGTTTTAATGTGTTGCTTTTGTCTGTTTTTGCTATTGTTTTTTTTAGTTTACTTTGTAAGCTTCTTATTATTTTATTTTTGTAATTACTTTGGTTTTTATTACTTTTTTTATAATTTGATTTATTTCATTTTCAAAGTACAGTACCACTTTCCTTCTATTACTTACATGGCATATACTTTCCTTCAAGTAATAATTATTTGTACTTATTAAATAATTTATTCAATTTACGATTTCCTAAATGCTGCGGACGAGATATACTCGTTCAAGTCTTAAATTATAACAAATGTATTTCTAACGATTTCAGTAACAGTGTATTCTGTTAATTGAAACACATAGTTTAAAACACAGTTTGAAAAGGACGAAAATTTTATAAGTCGCAGTACGCAACGTGACCGATGAAGTATATTTGTACGAGTCGCTCAGCAATTTGGAAACTAATAAAGATATAAAACATTCGGAGTTTGATCAAAATTAAATTTGAACCTTCCTGTACAATTGACTCGCTTAATATATTAGTCTATCTTGAATAGGGAAAACGTTTCTTGCAAGCTACTTTTTACACCACATGACTGAAAAAAAATTAAAATTTGATATAAAATTTGTATTTTTTATTTTGTTATTACCAGGATATTATTAAATTGAAATACCATGTATGTCATGTACATGGTCTGGGCACCATGTACAAAAAAAATATCTTTAAAGAGAAAGAACTTCTTGCGTAAGGACAGTTTATATTTTAATACGTACTAAATCGAGTGTGTGTTTATTATGTGTTTTTATTTTTACCAACTCATTTTTTGGTCTAAATTTATTTAATATATATCAGAATGTGAAGAATTAAACTACTGTGTACATTCTGTAGACTTATCTAATACTTTATTTTTACCAGTCGAGGTTTTCAAGTCATGTAATAGTAGTGAACGTACAACTCATAAGCGCAATGTATTTCCCTATCTCGCCCATCGTATCATCCGACTGTGGAACTGTGTCAGTACGTAGCTAGAGTGTTCTGCTTTTCTGACAGAGGTTCTGAAGAAGCTTAAATATTTGAGCAGTACGGAAAAGTTGTCCTTCCACAAAAATAATAGGAACAACCAATATCAACTGAGGAGAGATCTGGTGTAATTTCCTTTACTACCACAGTTTTGTAGGTGAATGAACATTATGAGTGACAAAGCAGTGTCTTTAGTGGGTATGCTCATGACGAGAGAGCCCCACTCTACAAGAACGTATGGTTCCTTCTTTGATTGTCACCACTCACGAGTCATGATTAAAAAAGTTTATAATAGAAAGAATTGATGCATTTTAACACATTGCCACATGGCTTACAGCTGTGAAGGACAGACCAAAAACCTGGCCAAAGTCTTATAATTGATAGGCTTAGGGTTAAATTTAAAACAATAGTAAATAATATATAAATGTTGTGAACTGATGTGAAACAATACTGATATTGATTATTTGGTAATAACAATGTTTACAAGTGAGAAAAACTTGAAAATTAATTTTCTTACATCACAAGGTGAATGTCAGGGGCTGGATATTGCATTTCGTATTCAAAAACCTGATGAATGTGAGACAATGGTCTATTAGCCTGCCATTGGGAAACAATATACTGGTAAAATCAGACCAATTTTGCAGTACCTAACACCGAGATACACAGTGCCATCACTCTAGTACTTTATTCATTTACAAATTGTTATTCATAACTGTAAGCTAATATTGGTTTTATATTTAAATTTCTACAGTAATGATTACACAGTGCCACTCCCAAGTCCACATATAGAACCAGAGGACAGACTTCGCTCTGGTCACTTAATACAACAAAACTAACAAATTGACAACCATACCAAAAAGAGACATTATTATATCTTTTATTGTGAGTTAGAAACAATTCAAGCATTACAGTCCTTCGTATATTCAATGCGTTAACTAAATATATTGGAACTTTATACCATAGATTTACAGGAGAATAACCGCATAATAATACCTCATATTGCAAACGTATTTACCAAACGATGTGTTATTTCCTATAAGATTATGAAGATTCGTTTAAAAATAAATAAAATTTCATACTTCTGAAAAATCAACTCAAATAAGGACAGTAACAGAATCATACAGTACACTACCTCTGCACATACCACTCAGTACTGCACCAGGCACACACATTTCCAACAGATGGAGTACGTTAATATCTGTATTAACAGATGCAATACATTTTCTAACAATACATTATGAAACTACTACATTTTCCAAAACTAATTATGAACCTGGCAGTAAAAAAAAAAAACTGATGGAATTAACACAAATACTTCTATGAAAATATCACATTTAATATACCACTTTAATTATATGAAAATAAAATAAAATAAAACAAAACACACACTCTCTCTCTATTTTTCATAAACACGCATACAGAATTTACAAAAATATAAAGCACAGTACACAAAAGTAATTACATATAACTTTGTCAATTACCTAAATGCTACTTTTCATAATACATATATCAACAGCAAGCATATATTTATAATTAATTTTTGACAGCACTTTAATAACAATAAAAATATAAATGTAAAAATAAAAAAGCAACAATTATTTACATAGCTAAACCATAAAGAAATTTAAAAAATACATAAAAAGCCAACTTTCACACTGGGCACCATGGACAATGTCCATTAACAACGTTTTATTAATCAGACAACACAGTGTTAAGTTTTATCGGAACTGAAATTTATATTGGAGAATACAGCTTGTTTATGCAATTAAATGCAACTCTGTTCAAATGCTCATATAAGAATAATTAGATATTTTACTGCAAGCACTTAATTATAATGATTAGTCAAAACACAACAATTTAATATTTTTGTGATAAACAAAAAATGTATTCATTACTGGTACACGACAGTTCACTGATTATCTAACTACGGAAAATGCTTCATTGGCATTAACTGTTAAATGCCTGGTACTATGGAAATAAAATGCATGTGTTTGCAAAAAGAATTGTCAGTTTATAAGAATTAAACTGAAGAAGTAAATTCTGTCTGAGGCTTTCATGGCCGCCTTCAATGTTATGAGAAGTTAGGTTTTCCGGGCTGTATGGCCGTGGTCCAAGGCTGTTCATATGTACATATGAACTTTAACAAACAGAACTGCCCGAATGAGTAATATTTAAAAATTTTAAAATATTTAAACAAGTGTATGAAACGTTTCTAAAAACTATACAATAGCAACAGATAATGCAGTAAAACAAATATTAATGGCTCACCCAAAACATTTTTTTCTACATATTTTGTACATAAATAGACATATTGACTTTATTCAAGGCATGATTTATACTGAAAATAATATAACTCATTTGCTATTTTACTTGTACACAAATTTACATATTATTATTACAAATTTGTGCTCTTTTATTGTACGATGTTGTAACAATGTTGAGGACGCCGAAATCATGGAGAAATGAGAAAAAATATATTGCTGATAAAGTGTCACTGCATGTCACCTGAAAAAAAAATGAATGATTAGTTGTCTGGTCAAAACAACTAACAAGTTCTTCTCTATTTATATCCAAAAGTAATTAGTGAATATAATAAGAGTATGCACATATTTCTTTTTAAAGGATACACCTTTGTCACTGCTTAATTATAGATATAAGACGGATCTGTAGCATTTCCGAGATGGTATGTGTATTTAGTATGGGTAGAAATATTCCTATTTCTCGTTTCTTATACTGACTACCATTAACATACCACACTGCTGTTCTTTAATTACACTGATTTATAAATTTTATCTTTCAGTAACTGTTGTATATTTTTGGTTTCACATTTGTCTAGGCTTTCTGAGGATGTGCTCATTATGTCTGTCACATTTGCATGCTAGTATCACAGTTTAATGCTCATTATGTTTTGGTCTGGACTGTATTTTGCTAGCTTTGACGGTTTGTGAATATACTGTATCTCATTATTAACTCTTTTCGCTGAGAACATTCTGAGATGTATTCTCTTGGATTTAGTCAATTCACCCCTACTTTTTTAAACTTCTTTACAGAACCGTGTTAATAAACAGAACGTGACTGTGCACAATTGCCTCTATACATAATTATATAGACGTTTCTTTCTATAGATGATGGAGGATATTTGAAATCTAATGAATATGAGGACCAATCCTACAACACATAATATAAAGGAAAGTGTATACAACTTTATAAGGAAGTGTAAGGAATTTCTATAAGGAATTTTTTACTTCCATGTTCCTTAAGGAAATGGAAGTATGGTGATGGCAAAAAAAATCGTGTTCGAGATTATTGCAGATTCTGATTGTATTACACTCAAAACATGAAAAAAAGTCATTTTTCGAAAAGTGTCTGTCTGTCTGTAGATTTTTTTTCTATGGCAAACGATAACAGCCGCAAATTCAAACAGAATCAAATCATTTTTTGCATACAGCCCTGATTTGTAGAGTACTCGCGACCTATTGTTTTTGGTGAAGATTGGTTGAGGGAAATGGGTAGTTTACCGGCAACGGTTTTTTATCAAGAGTAATTTTGTTTGTCTGGCAAACGATAACAGCTGCAAATTCAAACAGAATCAAATAATGTTTCGCATACAGCCCTGAATTGTAGAGTTCTTAAGATCTGTTGATTTTGGTAAAGATCGGTTAAGGGAAAGGGGTAGTTTACCTGCAACGTTTTATGTTATAACAAGGGTATTTTCTATGGCAAACGATAACAGCCGCAAATTCAAACAGAATCAAATACGTTTTTGCATACAGCCCTGTTTTGTTGAGTACTAAAGACCTATTGTTTTTGGTGAAGATCGTTTACGGGAAAGGGGTAGTTTACCGGACACGTTTTTTGTTTTATCAAGGTTATTTTGTATGGCAAACGATAACAGCCGCAAATTCAAACAAAATCATATAATATTTTGCATACAGCCCTTAATTGCAGAGTTCTCAAGGCCTATCGTTTTTGGTGAAGATCGGTTAAGGGAAAGGGGTAGTTTACCTGCAACGGTTTTTTATCAAGTGTAATTTTTTTCTATGGTAAACGATAACAGCCGCAAATTCAAACAGAATCAAATGATGTTTTGCATACAGCCCTGTATTGTAGAGTTCTCAATACCTATTGGTGTTGGTGAAGATCGGTTAAGGGAAAGGGGTAGTTTACCGGACACATTTTTTGTTTTATCAAGGGTATTTTATATGGCAAACGATAACAGCCGCAAATTCAAACAGAATCATATAATATTTTGCATACAGCCCTGAAATATAGAGTTCTCAAGACCTGTTGGTTTTGGTGAAGATCGGTTAAGGGAATAGGATTGTTTACCAGCAACATTTTATGTTTTATCAAGGGTAATTTTTTTTTGTAGAACGATAACTGCCGTACATTGAAACAGAATCAACTACTCTTCTGCATACCTTTTTGAATTATACAGAACTCAAGGTCTGTTGATTTTGTTGAAGATCGGGTAAGGGAAAGGGGTAGTTTACCAGCAACGTTTTATGTTTTACCAAGGGTATTTTTTCTGTGACGAACGATAACTGCCGTAAATTCAAAGAGAATCAACTAATGTTTTGCATACAGCCCTGAATTGTAGAGTTCTCAAGACCTATTGTTATTGGTGAAGATCGGTTAATGGAATAGGGTAGTTTACCAGCAACGTTTTATGTTTTATCAAGGGTGTTTTCTATGGCAAACGATAACAGCCGTAATTCAAACAGAATCAAATAATTGTTTGCATACAGGCCTGAATTGTAGAGTACCCAAGACCTGTCGTTTTTGGTGAAGATCGGTTAAGGGAAAGGGGTAGTTTACCTGCAACGGTTTTTTATCAAGGGTAATTTTTTTCTATAGTAAACGATAACAGCCGCAAATTCAAACAGAATCAAATGATGTTTTGCATACAGCCCTGTATTGTAGAGTTCTCAATACCTATTGGTGTTGGTGAAGATCGGTTAAGGGAAAGGGGTAATTTACCAGCAACATTTTATGTTTTAACAAGGGTAATTTTTTATATGACGAACGATAACTGCCGTAATTCAAACAGAATCAAATAATTGTTTGCATACAGGCCTGAATTGTAGAGTACCCAAGACCTGTCGTTTTTGGTGAAGATCGGTTAAGGGAAAGGGGTAGTTTACCTGCAACGGTTTTTTATCAAGGGTAATTTTTTTCTATAGTAAACGATAACAGCCGCAAATTCAAACAGAATCAAATGATGTTTTGCATACAGCCCTGTATTGTAGAGTTCTCAATACCTATTGGTGTTGGTGAAGATCGGTTAAGGGAAAGGGGTAATTTACCAGCAACATTTTATGTTTTAACAAGGGTAATTTTTTATATGACGAACGATAACTGCCGTAAATTCAAACAGAATCAACTAGGTTTTTGCATACCTTTTTGAACTTCAAGGTCTGTTGATTTTGTGGAAGATCGGTTAAGGGAAAGGGGTAGTTTATCAGCAACGTTTTATGTTTTAAAAAGGGTAATTTTTTTTATGACGAACGATAGCTGCCAAAAATTCAATGAGAATCAAATAATTTTTTGCACCCTTTCCTGAGTTACAGAGAGCTCAAGGTCTATTGATTTTGGTGAAGATCAGTTAAGGGAAAGGGTTAGTTTACCTGCAACATTTTATGTTGTAACAAGAGAAATGTTTCCATGACGAACGATAACTGCCGCACATTCAAACAGAATCAAATATTTTTTTGCATGCTTCCCTGAATTGTAGAGGACGGAAGGTCTGTTGATTTTGGAGAAGATCGGTTAAGAGAAAGGGGTAGTTTACCTGAAACATTTTATGATTTAACAAGAGTAAAGTACTTAATTTTTATAAATAATGTATCCTGATAAGAAACTCATAGTAATCCACTGTAGAAACATAGATGAAATATCTATAAATGAAGAGGTTAGGTGAACGGGGTGGGGGTAATTTTCTATTATTAAAAATTATAGTTGAAGGTGGAGGGGAGAATTTTTTATATGTGTACTACGTTATCGGCAACAAAGAAGTAGTTTTTTGTTAAAATTGCTTCCCGGGCTCTTTAGCCGTAGTCCAATGTTTTCTGCAAAACCAGACTTTTCCGCTGTGCCATCGACTGCCATCATCGGTGAAAATCGAGTGCGAAAACGTGAGGTGGTATACGTTAGTGACAACAGTACTGTGGTTAATGCTGAAGCAATAAGTAGAAAGACTACTAATATTTCTATGGAAATATTTCATTTCGAATATGATTTGAAATATAAATCTTAGAACATGGAAGTCATGTATGGTTCTCCATACCGATATTTACTTCCATGTTCCTTAAGGAAATGGAAGTATAGTGATGGCAAAAAAAATCGTGTTCGAGATTACTGCAGATTCTGATTGTACTACACTCAAAACATGAAAAAGTCATTTTTCGAAAAGTGTCTGTGTGTGTGTGTGTGTGTGTCTGTCTGTAGATTTTTTTTCTATGGCAAACGATAACAGCCGCAAATTCAAACATAATCAAATACTGTTTTGCATACAGCCCTGAATTGTAGAGTTCTCAACACCTGTCGTTTTTGGTGAAGATCGGTTAAGGGAAAGGGGTAGTTTACCTGCAACATTTTTTTATTTTAACAAGGATATTTTCTATGGCAAACGATAACAGCCGTAAATTCAAACAGAATCAAATGATTATTTGCATACTGGCCTGAAGAGTTCTCAAGACCTATTGTTTTTGGTGAAGATCGGTTAAGGGAAAGGGGTAGTTTACCTGCAACATTTTATGTTTTAAAAGGGTATTTCCTATGCCAAACGATAAGAGCCGCAAATTCAAACAGAATCAAATGTTTCCATACAGCCCTGATTTGTAGAATACTCAAGACCTATTGTTTTTGGTGAAGATCGATTAAGATAAAAGGGGTAGTTTACCTGCAACAGTTTTTTTTAATCAAGGGTAATTTTTTCCTATGGCAAACGATAAGAGCCGCAAATTCAAACAGAATCAAATAAGTTTTTGCATACAGCCCTGATTTGTAGAGTACTCAAGACCTAATGTTTTTGAAGATCGGTTAAGGGAAAGGGGTAGTTTACCTGCAACATTTTATATTTTAACAAGGGTATTTTATATGGCAGAAGATAAAAGCCGCAACTTTAAACAGAATCAAATAATTTTTTGTATACAGCCCTGAATTGTAGAATTCTCAGGACCTATTGTTTTTGGTGACGATCGGTTAAGCGAAAGGGGTAGTTTACCAGCAACGTTTTTCTTATCAAGGGTAATTTTTTTCTATGGCAAACGATTACAGCCGCAAATTCAAACAGAATCAAATAATGTTTTGCATACAGCCCTAAATTGTAGAGTTCTCAAGACCTGCTGGTTGTCGTGTAGATCGGTTAAGGGAATAGGGTAGTTTACCTGCAACATTTTATGTTTTAACAAGGGTAATTTTTTCTATGACGAACGATAACTGCCGTAAATTCAAACCGAATCAACTACTCTTTTCCATACCTTTTTGAGTTATACAAAACTCAAGGTCTGTTGATTTTGTTGAAGATCAGTTAAGGGAAAGGGGTAGTTTACCGGCAACGTTTTATATTTTAACAAGGGTATTTACTATGGCAAACGATAAGAGCCGCAAATTCAAACAGAAACAAATAATGTTTTGCAAACAGCCCTGAATTGTAGAGGACTGAAGGTCTATTGATTTTGGTGAAGATCGCTTTACAGAAAGGGGTAGTTTACCTGCAACATTTTATGTGATAAGGTCAATTTTTTTTTATAACGAACGATAACTGCCGTAAATTCAAACGGAATCAAATATTTTTTTGCATGCATCCCTGAATTGTAGAGGACTGAATGCCTATTGATTTTGGTGAAGATCGGTTAAGAGAACGGGGTAGTTTACCAGCAACGTTTTATGTTTTAACAAGAGTAATTGTTTCTATGACGAACGATAACTGCCGCACATTCAAACAGAATCAAATATTTTTTTGCATGCATCCCTGAATTGCAGAGGACTGAAGGCCTACGGATTTTAGTGAAGATCGGTTAAGAGAAAGGGGTAGTTTACCAGCAACGTTTTATGTTTTAACAAGAGTAAAGTACTTAATTTTGATAAACAAAGTATGCTGATAAGAAGCTCATAATAATCCACTGTAGAAACGTAGATGAAATATCTATAAAAGAAGAGGCTAGTTGAACGGGGTGGGGGTAATTTTCTTTTAATGAAAATTATAGTTGAAGAGGGATGGGAGAATTTTTTATATGTGTACTACATTATCGGCAACAAAGAAGCAGTTTTTTGTTAAAATACCTTCCCGGGCTGTTTAGCCGAAGTCCAATGTTTTCTGCAAAACCAGACGTTTCGGCAATGCCATCGACTGCCATCACCAGTGAAAATCGAGTGCGAAAACGTGAGGTGGTATACGTAAGTGACCACAGTACTGTGGTTAAGGCTGACGCAATAGAAAGAAGTAGTTTCTATGGAAATATTTCATGTCGAATATGATTTTAAATATAAATCTTAGAACATGGAAGTCATGTATGGATCTCCATACCGATATTTACTTGCATATTCCTTAAGGAAATGGAAGTATGATGATGGCAAAAAAAATCGTGTTCGAGATTATTGCAGATTCTGATTGTACTACACTCAAAAAAAAAAAGTCGTTTTTCGAAAAGTGTCTGTGTGTGTGTGTGTCTGTAGGTTTTTTTTCTATGGCAAACGATAACAGCCGCAAATTCAAACAGAATCAAATAATTTTTTGCATACAGCCCTGATTTGTAGAGTACTCACGACCTATTGTTTTGGTGAAGATCGGTTGAGGGAAAGGGGTAGTTTACCGGCAACGGTTTTTTTTATCAAGGGTAATTTTTTGGCAAACGATAACAGTCGCAAATTCAAAGAGAATCAAATAATGTTTCGCATACAGCCCTGAATTATGGAGTTTTCAAGACCTACTGTTTTTGGTGAAGATCGGTTAAGGGAAAGGGGTAGTTTACCTGCAACATTTTATGTTTTAACAAGGGTATTTTCTATGGCAAACGATAACAGCTGCAAATTCAAACAGAATCAAATAATGTTTCACATACAGCCCTGAATTATGGATTTCTCAAGACCTATTGTTTTTGGTGAAGATCGGTTAAGGGAAAGGGGTAGTTTACCTGCAACGTTTTATGTTTTAACAAGGGTAATTTTTTCTATGACAAACGATAACTGCCGCATATTCAAACAGAATCAAATAAGTTTTTGCATACACCCCTGAATTGTAGTGATCTCAAGGCCTTTCGATTTTGGTGAAGATCGGTTAAGGGGAAGGGGTAGTTTACCTGCAACCTTTTACGTTTTAACAACAGTAAAGTACTTGAAAATTCAATTAAACTTTTTCAAACAATGGTAATTGTTAAAAATAAAATAATTTTGTTGCCAGGCAATAAAATAAAAATTTTTTCATTTTAATGTAAATCATGTATGAGAGAAAATATATTGTTCATGGCAGGCAAGCATATCTCAGTTATGTAATGTTTACGTTTCCATTTTATTATTATGACTGCCGCAATAAAAAGGCAAGGAAGACACACACACACACACACACACACACACACACACACACACACACACACACACACACACACACACACACACACACACACAATTCGCGTTATTGCTGGCCTCATTCATGTTTATTTTCTTACATCTGCACACTTTTTAAATGGAAAGTGCCGAAACACATACCAACATAACGCGTGCAAGCCGAAAAAGTGTTCAGCGTGGATAGCGATTTGCTTCCTGTGGATCGCTGGGCAGTGTAACTGCACGTGTTTACACAGGAACGATTCATAGACAGACTTTTCGTCTTTAGGGAATGAACCCTCTGCAAGATGCTGAGGGTCCATGAGTGACTTCGGAGCACTCCTTCTTTTCCGCGTGTTTGTTCTGTGAAACGTACACTGTAGATTCGCAGCTTTACTCTAAGCAACGCTCAATAGGAAATGTTGAAAATGTTTGTCCACGTGTACCCTCATACACACTAAACCTGCTCTGATGTTTTAATTACGGACATCATAATATTAAAACTTTGGAAACTTGAGCACTACTTAATGGAGATCAATCATTAACTTATACAAGCCATTAATTTTATGCATATTTTTTATATATATGTGTACAACGTTATCGGCAACAAAGAAGTAGTTTTTGTTAAAATTCCTTCCCGGGATATTTGGCCGTAGTCCAATGTTTTCTACAAAACCAGACGTTTCGGCAATGCCATCGACTTCCATCATCAGTGAAAATCGAGTGCAAACCTTGTTAACATAAGGTGGGTATACGTTAGTGACCACAGTACTGTGGTTAAGGCTGAAGCAGTAAGTAGAAAGAAGTAGTTTCTATGGTAATATTTCATTTCGAAAATGATTTTAAATATAAATCTTAGAATATGGAAGTCATGTAGGGTTCTCCATACCGATATTTTTCTATGTCAAACGATAACAGCCGCAAATTTAAACAGAATCTACTACTCTTTTGCATACAGCCCTGAATTATAGAGTTCTCAAGACCTGTTGTTTTTGGTGAAGATCGGTTAAGGGAAAGGGGTAGTTTACCTGCAACGTTTTATGTTTTAAAAAGGGTATTTTCTATGGCAAACGATAACAGCCGCAAATTCAAACAGAATCAAATAATTTTTTGCATACAGCCCTGAATTGTAGAGTACTCAAGACCTATTGTTTTCGGAGAAGATCGGTTAAGGGAAAGGGGTAGTTTACCTGCAGCATTTTTTATCAAGGGTAATTTTTTTTTTGGCAAACGATAACAGCCGCAAATTCAAACAGAATTAAATGATTCCTCAGGCTTTCACGGCCGGTGTCAGATGAATTGTTCATGATATCCGGGCTGTTTGGCCGTGGTTCATGGTTTATAACAAAATCAAATGTTTCAGCAGCTCCACTGGCTGCCATCATCAGTGGTATAAAAATCCTGCACGCCGGGTGTTTACGTACAGGCCCACAGTACTGTGGTAAAGCTGTCCTCCCATGCTACCTGTACTTAATCTTTATTGTGATTGGCTGATGGTGTCATTTTTACCTGTACGTGGGACTTTGCTGGATTTATAAGTCCATGAGTGACTTCGGAGCGCTCCTTCTTTTCCGCGTGTTTGTTCTGTAAAACGTACACTGTAGATTCGCAGCTTTACTCTAAGCAACGCTCAATAGGAAATGTTGAAAATTTTTGTCCACGGTGTACCCTCATACACACTAAACCTGCTCTGATGTTTTAATTACGGACATCATAATATTAAAACTTTGGAAACTTGAGCACTACTTAATGGAGATCAATCATTAACTTATACAAGCCATTAATTGTATGCATATTTTTTATATATATGTGTACAACGTTATCGGCAACAAAGAAGTAGTTTTTGTTAAAATTCCTTCACGGGATGTTTGACCGTAGTCCAATGTTTTCTACAAAACCAGACTTTCGTAATGCCATCGACTTCCATCATCAGTGAAAATCGAGTGCGATAACGTGAGGTGGTATACGTTAGTGACCACAGTACTGTGGTTAAGGCTGAAGCAGTAAGTAGAAAGAAGTAGTTTCTATGGTAATATTTCATTTCGAAAATGATTTTAAATATAAATCTTAGAACATGGAAGTTATGTATGGTTCTCCATACCGATATTTATAGATAATGTTAGGATGTCCTTCACACCTCACTATTCAATGCCACTTCATATCTACAGCTTACCCAGAATTCATAAAGAAAACATCCGGCTTAGGCCTACAGTGAGCTCTCTGTTCAGTTCAGTATATGAACTGGTAAGAATCCATAAAGAAAACATCCGGCTTAGGCCTACAGTGAGCTCTCTGTTCAGTTCAGTATATGAACTATCAAGTTTTTGCTGCCCCATCATTAGTCCTCTCTCAGCCAATAAAAAATTTACAGTTAAAGATTTAAAAAACTTGGCAGATACTGTTAAAAATCTACCACTGGGAAGTAACTACATACATAATCTGACTGAGCTTTGAACCTTGGTTATTTTCACAAATTTACAATATTCATAGTTAAGTAAAAAGGGAAGGGAAAATCTCTGGGGGATGATTTTTACTGTGTAAACTCTCTTGGGATAGGGTAACATATGGTATAAATTTGAGTGCTTAGAAAGCATTCCTTCATTGTTAAACGAAATTGTGAAAATGGCATTTTTGACTAATTTGGGTCTAAATTTTGTGATTTAATTTAAGCATTTTTTATAAGAAGTAGCCTAATGAGAGTGACATAGGAAAAAATCCCAATTCAACAGCTACAATACAGTTTTTTATTTACATCTCAATCTTTTTTTAGTTCTTAAGTTATTAAATTTTCCAAAAACGCATATTTTTCAGGATTTGACCATCGACCATGACAGGAAAATCACTGCCACGGACAAATGAGAGGCCCAAAAAATAGTTTTTGTTGTATTTCACTAACTATTTATGTATCGGAATATATACTTTTTTTTTTTTTTTAATTGTCAAGCTACCACCTTATTCATTTCTGGATGATTTCCTATGGAATGACACAAGACGAAAAATGTAAATGTGAAAATGAAACAGCAAAAGGAAGAATTTAACGATGCAGCAGAAGACGTTAAGGTGTTTGTACAAGAGGATACCACTGCAATATTCTGTGGGCTCAACAAACAAGCTGACAGAATGTCTGAAATAGAAAAATCTGTGTTAATTATGAAAACAGTTATGTCAAGAATACAAGACTCGATATAAACTTGAGAAATAATCTAGAACACCACACAGTTCCCATGCTTCCTAAGGCCAGTGGAAACTTGGTTGTTAATGGATTTGCAGATCTGCAACATCATTTACAGTTGACATGAGTATAACAATATCCATCGTGCACCCTGACTTAGTCAATCACCTCCAGCCTCAATTTAGCTCTTGTATCATACAGACAGTGACTGTCAAAATGTCAGGAAAGGTAGACGTACATGTAAACCTGGATCTCTTATCAAGTTTAGCCACCAAATGCTCATTGCAGACACTTTCGATGAAGTGACTCTTAGCACGAACATTATGAATGCCTATGGTTTCAATGAGGACTTAAGAGAGAATGTCTCGAGAGCTGGCCATGGGAAGATCTTCTTCTGATAGTTCCTATCCGTTTCAGATGTTGGATATCATACAGACTATTTTAACTTTCTGTATTGCTGCATGGAATGTCGGTTGTATTCATGCCAAATCAGGTCATTAAATTTCTCAGCCATGATATTCTCGGTCGCCCAACTCCTCTCTTTCCAAGTATTTTTTCCTGTAGTATGCACTGGAATAAGTAAAATCTCTGTTCATTTCTCATGAGATGTCCCAGATACTGAAGCTTTCTTATCTTCACTGTATTAATAACTTCTCTTTCTTTCTTCATCTTTCTAAGAACTTCAACATTCGTTATACGTGCTCTCCATGAAATGCTCAGTACTCTGGTAAAGCCATATTTTGAATGACTCCAATTTTTTAGTTGTGGCTTCAGTCTTCTATACCATAGAAGAGGACTGAGAATATGTAGCGGTATAAAAGTCTTATCTTTGTGTTTATTGTTCAATCGTGGCTTTTGAATAAGCTGCTCATTTTAGTGTACAGTTCTCTTGCCTTTTCAATTCTGCTCTTTATTTCTTGAGAGTGGTCCTATTGTTCACTGACTATAGTACCAAGATATGTAAATTTGCTTACCCATTCAACTGGCCTTTGGTTTATATTAAGGGTGCAGTTTGTGAACTTGTTCTTAGATACAATCATTCGCTTCGTTTTATTAACGTTGATGTCTAGACCATATCTATGGCTGCTTTGTCACAACTAAATTAAGTTTAGTTGTTGCAGCCCCTCTATAAGCTACCTGTGAATATGACGATATCATCCGCATAACGTGTTATTTATTCTTTCACCGTTCAGAGAGATTCCCACATCACATTCATCTAAAGCTTCTCTAAAAATACCTTCTGAGTAATGTTGAATAAAAGCGGAGATAGTATAAATCCTTGTCTTATTCCACGCAGAATCTGTATCTCTTCAGTTTTCTCTTTATCTACTCTAACCACTGCAGATTGGTTAACCACGGGAAGATAGTTTTCCACAATTGTAATGATAGGATCACCCAACCATTCAAACAAAAAAGGAGTCAACGACCGCAGAGAAGAGGAACCGTTGGATTTGATGAGGAAATGGAAGAAGAACTAGTATATAAGTACTAATTTGTATGGCGACAGAAGAGCTGATTGGAAAACCATAATAGGCTGTCAAGGACAGGTTCTTGGTTGTTCCTAAGTTAAAGGAAACACCTGGGGGAGAAGTCGCTGAAGAGGACATTAAGCAAGAGGTTGGTGATGAGAACGAAACTGACTGGATATGCCCTTACACTGTGAAAAAGGGAATCAATGATGCTGTTCAAGGTCATCCACCTAGACTGCCTAGCCAAGTGTTACTGCAGAGATGGTTTGCCAGTTTGCGATGAAGAGGCTTTAAGGAGGGGGCAATGCTCTGCTGAGGAAATAAATAGTACTGCATCATTGAGTGTCTACATGATTCTTGGTACGCTGGGCCACACGAGACTGTTACGGTCATTTGGAGATGACTCTGCATGGCAGAATTATATACATAACGCTCTGGACTGTTCTAGGTCATGATACTTCTCCTGACGCTTTACTTGACTACTCTACCAGCATTCAGACTCACTATCTCATTACAATCCAAGGCAACGGAGGTATACTGAATTTCGAAGTGGCCCAGTTTATTTTAGTACTGATAATATTCAAGCGCGGATCGATGTTATTGTGCCGGTTCAGTTATGATCACTGTGTTAATTAGTACAGAGCTGTAATAAGGTGCCATTTATTGTAGTTGTTGGACAATTTAATTTAAATATTCTATAAGCGTGCCTTTTGTTGATTTATAACTGCTAATTAAAGTTAGAGCGTATTTTTGTGTCTAATTAAAAGTTTGTAATTAGTGACTTCATTGGTTTTAATTCATCTGTTTCCACTATACCACACGACAATCTGTGTGATCATTGTGTGTATACTACAAACAATATTATATTTGTAACATACCTCATTTGAATTGCAACACAGTAATATCCTGTGCTGACACATGTCTCGAGATCTCATTGCTTCTAAGAGAACAAGGAACATCTTAAGACCAAGACTATACTCCTTCAGAGATAAAAGGTTTCCACTCCTTCAGCTAACATTGAATAAGGGTATTAACACTCATATACAAGAGTTATTTAGAAAATAGTGTCAGATTGCGCACAACTTCTGTACAAATGACAAGATTAAGTTTGGATATGTGCGATAATCGCAGCTAGTTTAAAAATCACGATGTTTCATTGCTGCTTCATATACACAGACAGCATGATTATTAAAAATTAGTAACCTCACTGAAAATCCTGCCAACTGTGAGGTCCATGCTGTGACATATTTTAGCCCATGAAAAAATTAAGTATGTAAGAAATGCACTGCCAAATTACTGAGGTTTATGGCGAAAATATGGTGGGTGACAGTAAAGAGCACAAGTGGTATAAGGATTTTCTGATGGCTATACAAACATTTATGATGGCATGGTGGCCAACCTTCACATATCACTGACAAGCTCATGCAACGTCATGATGACAAAGTTCATATAAATAGGGACAATAAAAGCATCTTACTTGTGGATTCCAGGAACGTCTTAAAACTACAAATTCTATAGGGTATTGTTAAATAATAGACAAACTGTGACGATCAATACAAAGAATCATTGGCAAGGCCTACTGTCTGCTGACATTATGATAATGCATGACTACTAGTGCCGCAGCGACATGGGTACACTCAAAAATTCAATTGGAATATATTTTATACCCACTTGTAGACCAGATTTGCTGACAAGTAACTATCCTCTTTTTGTGAACCTGAAATTTTTTTTGCAAAAGATGAACTGAAAACTGCCATGTAGGGGGTGGTTGAAAAACAGGTGCCACACTTCTTTGAGAAGATAAAAACAATAGTTTATTCCACACTATAGGATGTGCTTAAACAAGGTGTGTCCATAAAATTCCCAAACTTTTTGAGTAAAAAAAGGTTCTGTTTCCCCGGGAAGCTACTCAACCTTATCACCTTTAAGGTAGTCCCCTCCATTTTGAATACATAGCTCCCAACATTTCTTCCATCCTTCAAAACGTTTCTGGAACTCTTCATTCAGGACATTATGTACTACTGAATCATCCTTTACCGAGACAATTGACTGAAAGAGAATGGGGAGTGACTGTTGTCTCATTTTTCACCAAAAACTTAGATTAAAAGCAATGTGTGTGTTGGGGGGGGGGGTGTCAGCACAGAGCATGCATCAATTTGACCTACAAGCATTGGACCTTTTCCTGATGGCCTCTGAAAGATGTTTTATTACTTCAAACTAATATTCCTTGTTCACCGTCATGGCTTGTAGAAGAAATTCGTGGTGAACAATGCAGTTATAATTGAAAAAAGAAACTTACAGCATGACTTAATGCACCTGTCTTGCTTTTTTCGATCATGGGGACCCATTTGAGACCCACTGAGATGATCAAGATTTTGTTTCAATGCTGCAGATATACATTATGTCTTATCTCCAGCAATGATATTTTTTAAAAAGTTATCATCATTAGCTTAATTCAGAAGCTCTTGAATCTGTTTCTGCTTGTGAGTCAAAAGGTGAGGCATAAATTTGTCTGCAATGTGACTCATGCCTACATTTTGCATAATAATTCTATAATGTACAGTTTTTAAAATGCCCATTTCTTCAGTTGCCTCATGAAAGTTAAAACAAATTTCCTACTTTCGCAACAATTCCATCAGTTTTGGAAATTGATGGTTGAATTGAACAACGATCACTGAAATGTTTGCTAGTTTACGTCTGCTACAGTCTCATTTCCATAAGGTGTCTCTAACATTTCAAATTTTATTTCATACAGGAATTTCCCAATTAACACAAAACTTCGCATTAATTGTTGCTCATGAAAATCATTAATCTTAAAACACAATAAAAATCACAGGGATCACGTAACACGTGTTGACAGAAACAGTTGCTGTACGGTGTGTGACGGCAGCGGTATGCGAACATCTGCTCTCCGTTACCAGCAGCGGACACAGCGAGCCAATCAGGGATCAGCAGCCGAGACGTGACCAACTAACGTGCTCGGAGCGAACCAATCAGCGATCCCAGTTAATGCATAAAACCAGGGCAGATAGAAAATTTTGACGCACTCTTCATCGCCACGCCATCGGACACACTTCATCTCCTCTCCTCTCTCGGATGACATCGACGCGGAGTCAGCTGGTAGGAACGGCCGAAGAATAGAACCGGCGTTCTTGCGTCTTCGCCCTCCAGTTCCGCGCCAGCGATAGGACGTCGCTGGGCCGTCAGCCGACTCTACAACCGATGCCGAAAGAAGAGAAGGACTGCAGTGTGCCACGAACAGCAGGCGCAGCCGCCGAACATCTCAGCACAGCACGACCAACATCAGCTTTCTCGCCACCCGGTCCTTTTTAGGGCCACCAAAAACACTAGAGTTTTTGGCGCCATTTGTCATGCGGTAAGCATTTTGTTCGGTGACAGGTAACTAAGCAAATTATTATATTGTACTTGTCCTAGGCTGCTTCCCAATGCTGCTGCTAGGTCTACTACCTGACACGCTATTTGTAAAGTTCAGGAATTTCACGGACACACCTTTATAATAGTGGCAAATATACGGGCAAGTGAAAAATTATTAAATATAATATATGCTTGAAATTAAACTTTATTTCAATTAAAAGGCTCTTTTTAATACCCTACCCTTCCTTTCCAAATGGCCCTTGTATTTACGATTCTGTTTCTGCTGTTTGACAATCAAGTTGGATCAATTTTGTAATAGTACTCGTTCGTCGTATTCTGTTATATCTGTAAAATGTATGTAACGGTACAGAATTGTGAGCTACCCCAGTTTAATTTTATATTAATTCAAATCATCAATTCAATCACTTTCCAAATTGCCAGACTTCACCTGTAAGGAGCCCCAGTACAGCAATGCACACAGTTAGTCTAAACAACAGTCTAGACGCATTGCGTAACTGCCCCAGCAGCAGGCTTTTTGTGAATTACAGTATGCAGTCTATCACCAGTTGTTGCATCAGCCAGTAGCAGATAGCAGTCTTCAACCAGAGCGGTCGTAAGTTAAATAGTGGCCTCGGGCGCAAGATAGGCCGAAAATAATCTAATCGGCCTATCAAGTAAAGTGTTAACGCGCAGTTTGCCAAAAAATGTGCTTGCGAACAATGTAAGCCGACCGACTGAAAAGAATAGTGATGTTATTTGTGAAACAGCCTTAAAATTTGTGATTGAGAAAATAATCCAAGTTAAACAGTATAAAATCAGTTTTCGGAGTGTTCTACAAACAAAAAGTGCGTAACACGTTGTGGCGGAAATTGTGGATTGCATTGACCAGATGAGTAGCAAACTAAAGAACATAATCAATTGAATAAAATTAAACACCATTTTTAGTAATTTCCTTTGTTATGTATAACGTATTAAATTTCAAATGAGATCTCTAAGGAAAAAATTTACTACTGGTTCATAATAGTTTGTCATAGGCTAGTTGATTAAGAAATGTTTATTTTATTAATTCATAAAATTTCACCTTAAAATAAATTCAGATTTTATTTAATATAAAGTATGTGTTAGAGTAAGTTATTACGCCATAACCATTTCCTATTCTATGCTGAAAACCTCGTCTAACGATCTTTGGGATTTTCTGAGTTTTAAGGGTGGTCAGATAGCGGGATTTTTATAAGGGCAAGAGTGTTCAAAGTTTACATGTATAACTAAAAAACATGTTGGCGACCTGGGTAATTTAATAAGGTAAGTTTTACGGGGACTACGACGGTAAGTAAAATTCTGGCAGAGGTAAGTATTATATTATGATGAGTGTAGTATTATAAAAGGGTAGAAGGTACCTTTACAACGACGCCCCTGCCAGGATGTTCGTATATAAAAATTATAGGAACTAGACCTGTTTTAAAGCACAGAAAATAGGATGTGGTAATGACGTATTTGTAAAAAATTATCGTATATAATTACGTTAAATTAGGTTGTGTGGTAGCATAACGTGCTTGGGAAATTATTGTGTTTACTTTTATATTTGGATAACTAGTTTATGTGTGGGTATTTTGATTTAAACTGGATAATTAGTGTGTGTTAGAAGGGTTATAGTGGGTGTTATACAAAGAGTATATTAGAAATACAATTTTTGAACATGGCCGAGGCACGTGAAAATAAAGTAAGTGGATCAGGGGAGTTATGGAATGATACGGAGTTTATGGACGAGTTCAGAAATGTATAGAAAGAATGACTGAGGATGATTGGCGTAAATTAAATAATGAGCTAAGACAAATGAGAGAACAAAAAACGGGACTATACGCTTTTTTGAACGAAAATAGTGATGATACTAGGAAACAAAGTAACAAGGTAAGGGAAGGGGTAGCGTTAGATAATAAAATATTGAATAATGATAATTATGAGATTAAAATGGGGATAAATGGTGAAGAGACAGACCAATTAAGCGAAAAAGACAATCAAATAACAGAGAATGAGGTAAGTAAAAATAGTGTAAATGGAAATAAAATAACAGACGAAAATGGTGTCAATACATATGAGAGTGTAGGGGTGACAGAAAACTGCGATTATGGTGGTAAGTTATACGCCGACGAGAATATAAATAACGAAGAAATAGGAGACAAGGTAAGTGGGAGTAATACAAGTAATTATAATGATGAAATAACATTAAATAAGAATAATGATTATATAGCTGAAAATGGGGTATCTAAGAATGATACGGTAAGTAACAGTGGTGAAATTAAAAACGTGGTGTTAGAGTGTAAGGTTGTGAGCAGAGAAAGTGTTGATGAGGTTATAAGAGTGTGTGTAGAGAGGTTAAATGGGCAAAGGGCAGATGTTCCACAAGTTTACGGTGAAACAGAGTTTTCACAGGTGTTTAATGAGGACAGAGTTTCCTCCTGTATTTGTATGGAAGACAAGGTGTCTTCAGATGGTCCCTGTATTTTTTGTGATTTAACTGGTAAAGCCAGACGTTGTAATACTGTTGTGTTGCCCTCTGTATGGAATGAGAATGTGAACTGTTGTGAGAAATACTGTAATGAGAGAATTAGAGAGAGAGAAACAGAAATATTTAAGTTAAATGGAGATTATGAAGGGTTGAGAGAGAATATGAACATTAAGAGAATTATAGTAAACACTGAGTATATTGTAGTTGATGATGACAAATATTTACCTGTTGGGAGAGTTAATGTACCTGTAGTAGTAGAATATGGTAATAATGATGTAATGGTAATAACAAAAAACACTGACGGAGACTTTATACAAAATACTGATGTCGACTTGATTTATGATAAGATAATTTTGGGGGGTAACCCTATAGATTATTGTTTTGGTACAATGGAAAAAATAAGTTCTTGTGGGTATAAAACAAAAAATAACCATATGTTGTATATCAATAAAACTGAAAATTGTTATGTGGAACCCAGACTAATTTTTGACGATGGAGGCTGAAATTCATAAACGGACAATTTTAAACATGTTAATATATGGTAATGACCTAGCTGATTTTGGACAATGAAGTGTGATATAACTGAAATAAGATTTGTAAATATATTATAGTGAAATTAATTGTGTGTGTACTGTAAAATGTTTCATGTAACCATGTGTGTATTGATTGATTTTAATAATAATAATTAATAGGAGGTATTAATGAATTCCATTCTGAATTATGTTTGTATTATGCTAAACAAAACCATGAGTAACTAAAACCAAGTAGTAAAATGTTATTAAAGTAATTGTGGTAAATTAAAATATATCTGATCTGAATTGGAATAAAAAATTTAAGAGATAAATATGTTAATTAAAAGATTTATAAAAATTGAAAAGTGCAGTACAGGTGTTAGATGTGAGGTAAGCAGAATGTTTAGACTGAAGGAGTGTTTATAACAGTGTTTATACCACCAGTCTGGCAGACGACTGTTTATGTAAACAGGGGTGTTGTATGTTGTGACTAATGTCTACAGGCATGCTGAATTGACAATAACAAAATGTTGCAGTCTGCTGAATCATTGCCAGTGGAAAATCCTATTGTGAAATAAAAGAAACGCCTGTGATGGAATGGAGGTAATATTTTTTTGTAGGGTCCTTTTGTAAAATGTAATTAAAACAAATGAAATTGTTTCGAACAAATAAGATTGAAATAATGAATTTAGAGTTTGAGAAATTAAATATAAGTCAATTAATTTGGTAATTAAATTAATAGAGAAGATGATTTTTAATAATGAACTTAACTTTATTTTTATTTGAATTCAAATTGGAATTATAAATTAAATACGAATTGATGAAAAAAAAAAAAAAACTGAAAGAACGTTAAAGCTGAGATAGTTTGGAAAATAAGATGTGTATTACTGTCCATATAGACTTTTCATATGTCATGCATTTTTTGTCCTATACATATATAGTAGTTAAGGATACCTTGTATAATCTATACAGTCGACTCCCTCTAATCCGGACACCTCGGGACCGGATCCCTGTCCGGATTAAAAAATTTCTGGACCATCCGGCGGTTTTTTACTTATGTAAATTACAACCTGTAATAGCGTATCTATATTTATAAATCACATTTTAAGACAATTTTCAAGTGTACGGAACACAATTTTAGGTTCATAAAATTGTCCCAAACGAATAAACTTAAACCTAAAACTAATGAAAAACTTGGCTTTGCAATATTAAAAGAAATCTGTTATTTTCTTCTGCTTCTTTACTTCAACTGTTTTCTTGAAGGCATAATCACGCCACTTCCTTAGAAACATAACATCCACAGCTGATGCGCCAGGCTGTTGTTCGACGTAGGTAGTTGCCAGTTCCAGTGCTGCCCTACCCTCTGCATGAGTCAAAATTCCCACGCCATTTCCCGCTTCACTATCACCTTCGTCGTCGTCTTCTTCTTTTTCTTCCTCTTGACGAAGGACTACATCGACGATTTCGTCATCATTCAGGATTTCATTAGCCAGTTCATCATCAGCTCGCGAAATCCATTCCACAACGTCATTCTCATTAATACTAGCAGAATCAGGCAGCCTTTGTAAATCCTTTAAAATTGAGTGGTTGTCATCAGGTTCAGTTGCATGAATATTTAACCCTATTGTATTTGGGTTGTCTTCTTGTCTCTTCTCAACGAGAGTTTCAACATCTTGCCACAATTTTCTCCAGGATTTGGTAAACGTAGATGATGGGATTTCATCATACGATTTAGCAGCGATATAAATGACGTCCTTAATGTTAATTGTCTTGAGCGTCTGGATGAGACCTGCATTGTCATTACCATCCATCTTATCCAAAATTTCTGAAAGAAGCTTCCTCCGGTATTTTCTCTTAAAGCATTCGATTACACCCTGGTCCATGGGCTGTGCGATACTTGTTACATTTGGAGGCATATATAAAAGCTTGATGTCACTGTAACTATCACATTCGAGACCTTCCTCTGGATGCGTAGGGGCATTATCAAGCACAAGAACTGCTTTTACTGGCAATTTCAAGGATGTCAAATGTTCTTTTACAGACGGAACAAATTGAGCCACGAACCACTCCTTAAACAAATAAGAATCCATCCAGGCAGACTTTTGTGACCTGTAATACACTGGAAGGGAAGACATGTTTAAGTTTTTGAATACTCTGGGTTTGGCTGACTTTCCAATCACAAATAGCGGCATCTTGTGTGTCCCAGTTGCGTTTGAGCATAGTGCAACAGTGATCCTTTCTTTATTTACTTTAAAGCCCGAAGCAGACTTTTCTTGAGGAGTGGCGAAGGTTTTATTAGGCAAAAGTTTATAGTTAAGCCCGGTCTCATCGACATTGTACACTTGTTCTGGGGTTAGTTTTTCACGCTCAATGATACGCTTCAATTTTTCAGAAAAATCATTAGCTGCCGGTTGGTCTGCTGAAAGCTTCTCCCCGCAAACTCCAAGGAAATGCACTCCATGCCGTTTTTTCCATCTCGTTAGCCACCCATCGCTTGCCGAGAAGTTTCCTTTTTCCCCAAGTTTTGAATGAAGAATGACGGCTTTTTCTTTCAAAATCGGCCCATTTATAGGAGTCCCTCTTCTACGTTCCTGCATGAACCACAACCATAATGCGTCATCAACAAGTTCATGGTGTGGTTTTTTCAAGGTAGATCGAGTAGGAAGGACGGATTCGACTTCAATTTGCATACAAAAATCCTCGATCGATTTTCTGTTTTTCCGCCAATCATAAACTGTGCTTTTCCCTACATTAAACTCCGTACAAATACTTTGCACTGATTCACCCTTATCTAAACGTTGTAAAATATTAAGTCTGTCTTGCATTTTAACCGTATTATGCTTCCGTTTTTCACTCATTTTTGAGAATTTTACTGTCAAATAATCAGAGTTACTGAAACTACAATTTCACCTAACAAATAAACTCACTTATAATAACATATGTAACTCACATTGAAAATTATTAAAACACACAACAATATCAGTAGTAATTAGTAAAAACAGCTACAGTACACTGTATGACGATCCGGAGCAAACGCAATCGTAAGCCGAACTGAGGATCTTTGTTTACATGTACGCCGGAAATAAACAGACACGCTCAATCCTGTCGTTTTCGGCCGTGAGCAACCCGGCGCGCGCTGATGACTCATTTCCAAGAAGTAGTCCGGACCATCCGGCGTCCGAACCATCAGAGTCCGAACGAGAGGGTGTCGACTGTATATTATTTTGGAGGGCAATATTGTACAGGGAATATTATTCAAGTTGACTGGAATTTATGTGTACCATTGTAAACCTATATTGTTTTATTAACACTATATTCTAGGGTTAAGGGATATTCTACAATATAAAATGAGCCAGTACGTTGTCAATGAACCAGTACGGCTAAGAGGAAACAAATCAGCCGTGGGATATAGAGTGATGGAAGGCAGCTTGTCGATTTTTTAATTGAATGTTTCAAAGTCAGGCGATACTGGGGCGGGCACCTGTCAGAGCTTATGGTGGTGGGATCTCGAATAGAGAAGTCCCGTAAGATCGGATGGGTGCTGTCACAGTCGCCAGACTAGGGGGGTAAGAACCCATGCTAGCGGTCGTAAGTTAAATAGTGGCCTCGGGCGCAAGATAGGCTGAAAATAATCTAATCGGCCTATCAAGTAAAGTGTTAACACGCAGTTTGTCAAAAAATGTGCTTGCGAACAATGTAAGCCGACCGATTGAAAAGAATAGTGATGTTATTTGTGAAACAGCCTTAAAATTTGTGATTGAGAAAATAATCCAAGTTAAACAGTATAAAATCAGTTTTCGGAGTGTTCTACAAACAAAAAGTGCGTAACACGTGGTGGCGGAAATTGTGGATTGCATTGACCAGATGAGTAGCAAACTAAAGAACATAATCAATTGAATAAAATTAAACACCATTTTTAGTAATTTCCTTTGTTATATATAACGTATTAAATTTCAAATGAGATCTCTAAGGGAAAAAATTTACTACTGGTTCATAATAGTTTGTCATAGGCTAGTTGATTAAGAAATGTTTATTTTATTAATTCATAAAATTTCACCTTAAAATAAATTCAGATTTTATTTAATATAAAGTATGTGTTAGAGTAAGTTATTACGCCATAACCATTTCCTATTCTGTGCTGAAAACCTCGTCTAACGATCTTTGGGATTTTCTGAGTTTTAAGGGTGGTCAGATAGCGGGATTTTTATAAGGGCAAGAGTGTTCAAAGTTTACATGTATAACTAAAAAACATGTTGGCGACCTGGGTAATTTAATAAGGTAAGTTTTACGGGGACTACGACGGTAAGTAAAATTCTGGCAGAGGTAAGTATTATATTATGATGAGTGTAGTATTATAAAAGGGTAGAAGGCGAGTACCTTTACATGTAGAGTGTAATGTGTGTACTCTCCTGTCTTACCAATCCGTCGTCGCTCTGTAACGTAACTCACGCAGATTGCGTCCGTTGCGAACGTACGAATAACCAGTATCGAAGTCTTTACCTGTTCTATGTTGTATTTTGTAACTCCCGAAAGGCGCCAAATTGTTTTTTATAAAACAATTAAAAATTCCGCAGTTAGATTATCTCCTGTATACTGTAAAGAATAATTCGAATTGCCTTTGATTAGCGGGAACTCGACTTTCGCTCGTTGTTGGGATGAGTTGCCAACACAAAATTTGCGTAAAGAAATCTACTCTCCGCTAAAGCACATAACATACATAATACTATTCAAATAATTACAAGATAGTTAGTAAAGGTTCGTACTGATTTAATTTGTTCATTAATTCATTAATTTTTGATTAATAATCATACAATAAAAATTATTATAACAAAGTTTATGCCTCGGCCGCTAATTCGTTTTCACTCAGCGGATAGCAAAGGTGGCAGCGCTTCAGACTTATGAAGCTATAATGTTTATCGTTCTTATTTATACAATTTATTCTGCCAGTGAATTCTTTTGAGTACGAAAAAGGTTTATAACAAGATGTTCAAATAAAGTACACCACTTTACAATTGTGGTACTTAAATACTAATAAGGTTTATATGAAAACTCAACTTTATTGTGTTAAAGGTGTGTGTCGGTTTTATCAGTTTGACATAGGTTATATTTCTTATACATACAGTGTTATTAAATATGAATCATAAATCCTTGAAAGAAATTAGTGTTTAAATTTTAGAGTGAGAGTTATTTATTCAGAAAATCGTTAATCAATTTGGTTCGTAATTAGTTATAATTTATTTTATACTTAACAACATCACGTTGTTTGTGTTATGAATCGTCAAGTGTCTTCACCAATGAATTATTTCCTTCGATTAGTTCCAATGATATGGATGCCATCTACTTCTGGCGTCTGTTTCTTAATTCATCCAGTTTTTATTTAAATGTAGTTTTAATATTCGGTTATTGTCCCTTCATGTGTTACAGGAACTATGGTGGACATCAGTTAATCAATTGGGTTTCACTTTAGTTTGATTTTCTTAGTTATTCTTCCTTCAAATGGTCATCATCAATATAGCGTCTGTTCCTCTGGGTAGTTAATAATGGAACTCCCCTTTCATAACGGTCAAAATTATAAGAACGCGTTGTAGTCATGGTAACTGACTTACCTCTGACTGGGTAAGTATATTGGAAACTATTGTTATCAATCCTGGTTTTTTGTTCAAAATGAATAAATATTTTATAATGACTATATTTACTTGGGGATAATTTCAATGGTTGAAATATTTACATAGATGTTCCTATTTTCTTTCAAAGATTAGTTTGATATCTCACAAGACTGGTCTAAGCCATGTATTAATACTTTTGTACAAAATTTATAATACTATGTTAATACACAATTTACTTATTTCTATGGTTTAATATAATTCTGACATGTTATTTTTGTTAGTTGATGGTAATTACATAATTTACCTTGTTTTGTTATTTAAATATAGTTTTCAGTTGTTTACAATTGGTTTTCTGTATTTATACAGCTATGTCATTTATAGGCCTAAACTGTTACATCTTATAATTTCTTATTTTGTTCTATTTAAACATTATTTATTGAGCATATCTTGTCTGCTTAATTTCCTTTCGTGTTTCTTGTCTTTTCAATTATTTTGGAACTGTTTTACAATCTATTGATGTTATTATACTTTCACAAAATTATTTCTTATCTGATACTTTGCCTTCAATTTACATTATATTTATTATTTTGCTGTTTTGTTAAACTTATGTCATTACTAATTTTTATACCGATTCCCATTTCTCACACACCTCTTTAGCACTTAAATCTATTAATAAAACATAACATATAACTAACTCAATGGTCTGTATATGGTTCAGCCATGTTTCTTTTCATTGAAAATTATAATTATTATATTGCCTGTTATTACTTATAAAGGTACTGCTACTACTCTCTTTATAACTTCCTTACTTATATAAAACATACTAACATATTACTGTAAAATTATTTCTTCATAGATATATTCCCTTAAACACTAATCCAATAACTTAACTTTCTTTAAATTAAAAATTAACAATTTTGGTGAGTGTTATACCTACACCATCTCTTCTATAAAAGTAATCACCCTGGTGATTCTTAAATACTGATATCATATTTTTTCTATTCTTTTCACTCACAATTATTCTGTGTCTTACAGTCTAATACACTTAACTTAATTGCTCATTCATCATGTGATTATGTTTTGGGTTTGTCACACTTGTTTATTATTCCTTTTTCTTAATATTATATGTTGTTTATTTTAATACACTTATCACTTCACTATTTATCTTTATCACTCCCTACCTATCTCTCACTCTTGGTTTCAAGGTTATTTTAGATGTACATTACAACTATTCTTTAACATTAGGTGCCTTATTTTCTTACTATTATAAGGTCCTTAACAATATACTTTATTTAACAATAACTGTCTTATTTATTTTTTATGAAATATCACTATAATATTGACGACTCGGAACACTAATTTTTTATGGTTAGTGTACTTTATTTACTACCGTTTTATTCATTATTAGTTACATATTTTCTTTACCTATTTGTGTCTCTTTTCATGGATTCGTCTTCTTAATCTCTGTGAATCTATTCTCATCTTTTTCGGTCTTTATCTGGCCAATCTCTGGGGTTAGGTCAAAGTCATTTGTTTGTCAGTCTAGTCTATTCTTTTAATGATTACTTTTGTTTACAATTCTTACTTCTTCTTTCTTAACTTCATTTTATATTTTTTCTTCATTACTTAGTTATTAAATTATCTTACTTTTTAGCATTTCTATAATACTTATGGCTACTTTATATGATCAGATTTCTGCAACGTTATAATATTGATCACAGGAACAAGCAGGAGTTATGACTGGATACAGCATGATTGACTACCTGCATATGATTAAAATACTGAACAACTTTGCAAATGAGTACAATTTAATAGTGGGCACAGTTTGTAAATTATGAAAAGGCCTTTGACAAAATAAAAACTGCACAATACTACAACTGATTATACGTAGACACCTTTTGTTACATAAAATTCATGCCAACATAATAATGGTTATTAACTATTACACTTTCACATGTGAAACTTACTTTGTTTATTTTTGAGGAAAATAAACAAAGTAAGTTTCACATGTGAAAGTGTAGTAATTAATATTCATTAAGTGCTGTGAAAGAAGAGGATGAACATTCAAAATAACAATAATAATGGTCTTCTAATTACACAAAGATACAAATCTAATATCAATAAGGAACAGGAGATGTTATATTCCTGAAACTCTTCATGGAGAAATTCACTAGCTTGATGAAGGAGTGATTGTTAATAGGGAATAACTGAATCATATATTTTACATGGGTGTTGTGGAGGTACCAGAGCTTCACAGACTTTGTTATGAACATTAAGAGAATAAGAGAAACTTTTACAAAAACGTGAATTACAAAGAAAAGAAAAGTAATGATGAATGAGAATGATAAATGACAAATAACACTGGGGTAGTGAGATACGCATTTGTTGGTGCTGACATTTGCTGTCAAAAAAACAGTCAACAGATTACCACACACTACCATCATACACCAACAGCAATTATCGGCTGAATTAACACCCAAGTACAACATAAGAGATGTTGATAAGATGATTAATTTTTTATTTCTTCAAATATATATTTCTAATATATAATTCTTCTTGCAAAGAATTTACTATGGCTAATTATATGAATTATAAAGTTGTGAATTGCATATTGTATACGAAACAAAATTCAGTTTGCAAGAATTTTATCATACATTAAATAAATAAACACCGATATATTACAATCACTATCTTAAATGATATTAAAATGGTTTTCATTATTTATATATTGAAGTTCTTAGACTGATTATCTGAATTATAGATAACAACAATACACCTGATAAGGGTGTCTGTTGGTTATTGTAGGCCACACATTATAACTTACTAATAACACATCAACTATTTATAAAAACAAAAAAAAACTTCATTTGTAATAAGTCTTGGTAAAATCTATCCTTAATGGCTACTTTCAAAGCAATAGGTTTAGAGATTACCTAAAATCATTTTTTTTCTAAATCTGCTAAATTTGCTGGACATCTACATAAAAAACACACACACGCCCGTACATATGTGTATGTATGTGTAGACAAACAATATAAATTATTAACATAAACAAACCTTCTGTCATTATATTTCAAGATGCTTGTACCTAAGAAAAAATTTTAATGTAAAATTTATTTCCTTACATTACTATGTTCTAAACATTCCACAACATGTGAAAAATTTGTAACTGTCTGTTTTGATTTCAATTTTTTAAATTAATTACATTTAAAATTTTAAGCATTTGACAAATTAAAATTTCATATGTAACACACTGACTGTCAGACATTTCTATACAAAACGCCTCTAGAATGCCAAAAATCAAAACAGGGTTTTTTTTTTTTTTAGGGGGCTGTTAATTTTTAGATATATAAATGAGACTTACCTTGTTATATAAGCAAGGCAATTTCTTCTTTACAACAGTATACAAATATTCATGTTAGGTTTGAAAACTTTAATAGGTAATTTTTTTTAATTTCATACACTTTAAAAACAAAATTGTATAAAAAGAAACAACAACAAAATATTCTAATAACCATTTTACGCAAACAAATTATTTTTTCCAAGACTGCAGTCAGGATTTTGTTCTGTAAAATTGGTTCATGTTTTTGTGAATAAAATTACAAAAAGAAATAAAAGGCATGGAAACATTCAAAATTACATTATTAGACATTTATTAATAAAATTTACAAAAGTCATGAAACAATAAAGGTGACATCTTACATTAACAATATTAAATAAAATAAACAATACCACGAAACTAGCACAAATTGTCTTCCATTTTCTGCTAATAACTGATATTGTTAAACGTACAATTTTTTTAAACTTTGCTGTAAGAGTATGTGTCTGTAAACTTTGGAGCAAATAGATTTAAATTGGTCTACTTATTTTGCCACAGAAATTAATAAAAAATTTTCATAAAATAGGCACTACAGGCCCTCAAAAACAAAAGTTTCAAAATTGTGTTACAGGGTGTTGAAATATATGGTTGGCCAAACATTTTTATTGAAGCTGTTGTACAAATCTATTAACTGTTGGAGCTTAAGTGTTTGTAAACAGCATTCTGAACGCTGTGTTCTGTATTAGCTTAACATGTGTATGAATTTTATGATTTTTATTGGTGTTCTGTGTTCAAAATGGCATTTAAGAATTAAAAAAAAGGAAAAATTAATAAATGCAGATGGTAATTGACACAGTCAAAAAGGTATATATGGCAGTAGGTATATAAGATTCCAATAGCAAGCAACAACTGTTTAACACATAAATTGTAAGCTGCTATAGAATAAAGTACTACACAATAAATACCATAAACTGAGTTAGTTGTCTATGACCTGAATAACCAATCAAAGGCTTGAATGTACACCCATCTATTTCCTACTTCCCAAAAGAACAACAATGTTAAAACTATGATACAAATTTGAACTAACAGTTCCGCAATGTTTATATGAAGTGATTTTGTATTCTCAAGACACCTATGATGACTATTGTATACTGCAAATAATAATGATTGTATTTACAAAATTAATTATTTAATTCAACTGACAGATTACAAATTTACCAACACATTTAAAAATCACAAACAGAATTAACATTGTTGCACACGACTATATAAAAATCATTCCGATTAGCGCTTTCAAGCTTCACAGCTCATCGTCAGATCGGATATGATACAACAGCGATAATTCAGTGGTGTGCAACAGTGATAATTCTGTTTGTGATTTTAACCACTAACACAACTTTCTTCATTAAACATTTAAAAATGTTTTGACATTTTCAGTTAACGCCCTCCCCAAAACACACACCCCTTGCTTATGGTCTTTGTGTTATTCTCTATTTTGATCAAACACAACAGCTGATGATGACCATGGAAGTTGTTCATTTCTGTGATTATTATATCTTTGCAGTTCTGATTTTTTCAACTCTAGTAGCATCTTATACATCAATTCAAATACCAAACGTAACAACCAATACTACACAGCCAGGGAGAACTATCTTATTTGACAAGGTGCTGGTATTCAACTAATAAAAACGGTACCCTGACCAATAGCTAACTTGGCAAGAATAAGAAGTATTCTATTAATTCGGTACTTGCTAAACAACAGATATTCTGAAAACCATAGGAATATAGACCATAGGAAGAAATATATACCACAGCATTTCAATTGTCTACAAAATCTGGTAGAATCTTATATTTCAGTAAAAAAAGCCACTTTTTACACTTGTAACAATGGAATGATACTTCTTAATTACCTTCGTGGTACAAGTTAAAGATACAATAACCTTGTTAACTATTGCAAGGTTGTGGAGATGCTTATGTGTTAATAATGGTGCTAGCAAGCAAATTTATTAACAAATTTATATACTTAAAAATGCATAATTACAGCTACTGGATAATACTAAGAGGAGAAATGAAAAAACCCCATGTTTAAGAAATCTGAGGGACTAATAGAATTGTGTTTCCTAAAATAAAAAGATTTCTTTTTAACCATTACCAAACATTGCTTTGGTTATGATTTCTGGGTGTTAGGGAGTGTCTAGTGTAATTTCTTCAACCAGAAATTTCGGTTATTTGCAGAAGTCTATCATCAGTGGAGGTCTTGACCCTGTTAGTGACAATAGTGGGTAATGACTTCCACTGGCTATTTAAAATGAATTGGTGTGTGGTTTTTATAATGATTATAAGTAGTCTATGAAAGTCAGTGAGTTTACCTTTGTTGATGAGACGATAAGGACAGCCACTAATGACAGACTGTGGCAAAACCAAAGCAAAGATTAAATTTCATCTATGAGAAAAAACTAATAATTATTATTTAATGTTATTTTCACTTGTGAAACTTACTTGTTGATATTCCCTCTCCTTCTTCAGTGAGGTTTGAATACGGAATGTGTCAGGTAGTCGGTAATTTGTAACGGTTTTTTAGGTGACTGGTTGTGTGTGGGGGTGTGGAGATGGAAGGGGGTTGGCGCGGGATTCTGAACTGTTGTATGTATTGTGTATTATTGTGTCGAATAGTGTGTTTGATTTAAATTGTAAATGTTCATTGAGTATGTTGTTTGGTTGTGTTTGTATATTTCGTATTGTTCTGCGGTATTGAGTTTGCAACTTTTGGGTAGGTAGTGTAAAATTTCAAGATTGTTTTTTATATTGGTGTAACTGTGGTTTTCTGTCTGGATGTGTGTGGCAAATGTGGATTGTATGTTGTTATTGGATAATGCTTTTGTGTGTTCAGAAAATCTGGAGGAAAAAGATCTTCCTGTCTGGCCTATATAGAATTTATTGCAATCATTACAGTTTAATTTATATACACCTGTTTTGTTGTATATGTCGATGTCTTTGTTTGTGCCGTTAATGTGTCTTTTGATGGTATTGTTGGTTCTGTATGGTTGGTACCCAAAAGTCGCAAACTCAACACCGCAGAACAATACGAAATATACAAACACAACAAAACAACATACTCAATGAACATTTACAATTTAAATCAAATACACTATTCGACACAATAATACACAATACATACAACAATTCAGAATCCCGCGCCAACCCCTTCCATCTCCACACCCCCACACACAACCAGTCACCTAAAAAACCGTTACAAATTACCGACTACATGACACATTCAGTATTAAAACCTCACTGAAGAAGGAGAATACAACTCCGAAACGGTGTTTGAGGGAATATCAACAAGTAAGTTTCACAAGTGAAAGTAACATTAAATAATAATTATTAAGTGCTGTGAAAAAAGTAGTGATGAACAATAATAATATAAAATATATAAAATAATAGAAAAAACTAATATTAAATGGTTAATGGCTTCGTAATATACAAATATATTGTTACAACATTACAGAACAATCTACGTGTTTCTCGAACGATCCAGTGGAATACAGCTGTAAATTACGTGCGTACATGATTCTCGACATGCATTGCAAGATTGTTCCGGACTCACCGATCCACGCCTGCTGTGTGTCAGGCCGCAACCAATTATGTTCTGGTGTTTTCTAGTAGGATTCTTGACGCGCAGTTAGCAAATATTCTGGAACCTCAGCAGGGTATATATACAAGTACTCAGAGACATTCAGTTTAGTTTGAGTTGGGATTTATTGGAATGCGGTTCGTAGTATTATAGTTAGTTATTGTCGGGCGATAATAGAGTGATTACACAGTGCGTTTACGTGACGATTTACACAGTGCAGTTTGAAGTATTGTGGCGAAGTATTACATGTTTTATGAATGTGTGGGACAATTGTAATACAATTATTGTGTCTTATATTAGTTGTCATTTTATTGCGTGAACAATTTTTATTTGATTTGTTGTAAGAGACTATCTTGTTGATTACAAACTGTTTAATTGTGATAATTAAAGCTGGTGATTAGTGACGTAATTGGTGTCTTGTATTTTGTTTTCCACTGTACAATACGACGATCAGTAGACCATCGTAACAATATAACAAACACACTAAAAACGACACTACAGCAAATCTTACAAACATGTATTCTATAAATATTATGTAATCTCAACACTGGGATAACTAACATTAGTTTCTTTTTTACAAATAAGCAGCAAATATCTTTGTCAACACAATCACTTAAAATGGAAAGATATTTAATCAAATGCCTCAGAAGCACAAAAGTTTGGGGACATAGCCTGGAGCAAGGTTAAGCAGATAGGGAACAAATAAATGTTAAAACAAATAAGATGTAAAAAAAATTTGATATGTCCAGAAGACTGGAAGGAAATTTGTTTCTATATTTTCATGTCAAGAAACAAAATCAAGGGCATATTTACATTGTCAGGACTGGACCCCCCCTTCAGGGCCAAAAAAAGTTGATGAGTAATTTTGTTAGTCCCTTATTTTTAAGCTGTTTATTATTTTTTCAGCTGTCCCCACTAATACAGTAGTAGACTTTTTTTACTATACAAACAGGGTTACTACACAGCATTTATGTATATGTTTGGATTATGAAATATAGGAAAATCAATTCAGTGATACCAGAATAAGGTATTAATGAAATGGCAAAAAATCAAGTGATAAAGTGGTACATTAGACAAGGTTTTGATGTTAGACAAAACTCTAATAAAACATTGTAAAACAGTGCATTTTTTATGCAGAAAATTTTCTTGCTTTTATTTTATTTTTACTTAAAACTGTAATTATTATTTTACATCCATGTTCCTTAAGGAAATGGAGTATGATGATGGCAAAAAAAATCATGTTCGGGATTATTGCAGATTCTGATTGTACTACACTCAAAACATGAAAAAAAGTCGTTTTTCGAAAAGTGTCTGTGTGTCTGTCTGTAGATTTTTTTTCTATGGCAAACGATAACAGCCGCAAATTCAAACAGAATCAAATAATTTTTTGTATACAGCCCTGATTTGTAGAGTACTCACGACCTATTGTTTTTGGTGAAGATCGGTTGAGGGAAAGGGGTAGTTTACCTGCAACTTTTTTTTTTATCAAGGTTAATTTTTTTTTTTGGCAAACGATAACAGCCGCAAATTCAAACAGAATCAAATAATGTTTCGCATACAGCCCTGAATTGTAGAGTTCTCAAGACCTATTGTTTTTGGTGAACATCGGTTAAGGGAAAGGGGTAGTTTACCTGCAACGTTTCATGTTTTAACAAGGGTATTTTCTATGGCAAACGATAACAGCCGCAAATTCAAACAGAATCAAAAGCTTATTTGCATACAGCCCTAAATTGTAGAGTTCTCAAGACCTATTGTTTTTGGTGAAGATCAGTTAAGGGAAAGGGGTAGTTTACCTGCAACGTTTTTTTATCAAGGGTAATTTTCTATGGCAAACGATAACAGCCACAAATTCAAACAGAATCAAATAATTTTGTGCATACGTCCCTGAATTGTACAGATCTCAAGGACTTTTGATTTTGGTGAAGATCGGTTAAGGGGAAGGGGTAGTTTACCTGCAACCTTTTATGTTTTAACAACAGTAAAGTACTTGAAAATTCATTTAAACTTTTTCAAACAATGGTAATTGTTAAAAAATATCGGTATGGAGAACCATACATAACTTCCATGTTCTAAGATTTATATTTAAAATCATTTTCGAAATGAAATATTACCATAGAAACTACTTCTTTCTACTTACTGCTTCAGCCTTAACCACAGTACTGTGGTCACTAACGTATACCACCTCACGTTATCGCACTCGATTTTCACTGATGATGGAAGTCGATGGTATTGCCGAAACGTCTGGTTTTGTAGAAAACATTGGACTACGGCCAAACATCCCGGGAAGGAATTTTAACAAAAACTACTTCTTTGTTGCCGATAACGTTGTACACATATATATAAAAAATATGCATAAAATTAATGGCTTGTATAAGTTAATGTTTGATCTCCATTAAGTAGTGCTCAAGTTTCCAAAGTTTTAATATTATGATGTCCGTAATTAAAACATCAGAGCAGGTTTAGTGTGTATGAGGGTACACCGTGGACAAAAATTTTCAACATTTCCTATTGAGCGTTGCTTAGAGTAAAGCTGCGAATCTACAGTGTACGTTTCACAGAACAAACACGCGGAAAAGAAGGAGCGCTCTTAAGTCACTCATGGACCCTCAGCATCTTGCAGAGGGTTCATTCCCTAAAGACGAAAATTCTGTCTATGAATCGTTCCTCTGTAAACACGTGCAGTTACACTGCCCAGCGATCCACAGGAAGCAAATCGCTATCCACGCTGGACAATTTTTCGGCTTGCACGCGTTATGTTGTTGTTTTCGGCACTTTCCATTTAAAAAACGTGCAAATGTAAGAAAATAAACATGAGTGAGGCCAGAAATAACGCGAATTTTATGTGTGTGTGTTCCCTGCCTTTTTATTGCAGTAATCATAATAATAAAATGGAAACGTAAACATTACATAATTGAGATATGCTTGCCTGCCACGAACGATATATTTTCTCTCATACATGATTTACATTAAAATGAAAAAATTATAATTTTATTGCCTGGCAACAAAATTATTTTATTTTTAACAATTACCATTGTTTGAAAAAGTTTAAATGAATTTTCAAGTACTTTACTGTTGTTAAAACGTAAAAGGTTGCAGGTAAACTACCCCTTCCCCTCAACCGATCTTCACCAAAACCAAAAGGCCTTGATTACTCTACAAATCAGGGCTGTATGCAAAAAATTATTTGATTCTGTTTTAATTTGCGGCTGTTATCGTTTGCCATAGAAAATACCCTTGTTAAAACATAAAATGTTGCAGGTAAACTACCCCTTTCCCTTAACCGATCTTCACCAAAAACAATAGGTCTTGAGAACTCTACAATTTAGGGCTGTATGCAAATAATCTTTTGATTCTGTTTGAATTTGCGGCTGTTATCGTTTGCCATAGAAAATACCCTTGTTAAAACATAAAACGTTGCAGGTAAACTACCCCTTCCCCTCAACCGATCTTCACCAAAAACAATAGGTCTTGAGAACTCTACAAATCAGGGCTGTACGCAGAAAATTATTTGATTCTGTTTGAATTTGCGGCAGTTATCGTTTGCCAAAAAAAAATTACCCTTGATAAAAAAAACTGTTGCAGGTAAACTACCCCTTTCCCTCAACCGATCTTCACCAAAAACAATAGGTCGTGAGTACTCTACAAATCAGGGCTGTACGCAGAAAATTATTTGATTCTGTTTGAATTTGCGGCAGCTATCGTTTGCCATAGAAAAAAAACGACAGACACACACACAGACACTTTTCGAAAAATGACTTTTTTTCATGTTTTGAGGGTAGTACAATCAGAATCTGCAATAATCTCAAACACGATTTTTTTGCCATCACCATACTTCCATTTGCTTAAGGAACATGGAAGTAAAAAATCGGTATGGAGAACCATACACGACTTCCATGTTGTAAGATTTATGTTTAAAATAATTTACTTGAATTCGGTTCGGTAGTTTCTAAAAAAATATCGTCCACCCTCAAACTAATTAAAATTATATTAAAAAATATAACAATAAAATAGTTTTAGTGATTTTCACTCGTCATTTATTACAATTATATATCCATGACAGCTGTTTCGGCAACACAGTGCCTTCATCAGATGGTGTAAGCTGACTAATTTTCGTACAATATAATACAGAATACAAAATATAAGGCAAGTGCTATTGTTTAGAGAGCGATAGTAATCTCGTGTCAATAAGATTTAATACACATTACACAAACATATAACATAACATAAACCAAGTCTATTTATACAAATTAAGTAGAGGCGAGCTATTTAGATCTAATTGATCATTTAATAATACATTTAAATATTTGTGTTTATTAATTTCAAGGGTTTCTAATAAATCAAGCTTTGGACCTTTATCAGATAAATGTAAAATTTTAAAATTGTCATTATAACTATGGTCTTTTTCTAACAGGTGAGTTGCATAATTTGATTTGCCATCATTATATCTAAAACTATAATTGTGACCATACATTCTTTTTTCGAAAGATCTACCTGTTTGTCCAATATAAACTTTATTACAAGACCCACAGGATAATTTTGTATACACCAGACTTTTGCAATTTATCTGTTTTACTCTTATTATTTTTAATATATTTTCCCAATGAAGACTGCGTCTTAAAAGCTATATTTACATTCTTTTGTATGAAATATTTACCAATATTATCAGAAGCAAAACCTATGTAAGTGAGGGTGTGATATTTTTTAATCTGTGTTGAGGGAGGGTAAACTAGTTTTAAAGCTTGTGAATAAAATTTTTTATTTAACAGGTGATCTATGAGGCTAGGTTGGTAACCATTGTTGACAGCTATTTGTTTAATAATGTTAAGTTCTGATTGGAAATTTGAGTGTGATAACTGAATACTAACTAGTCTGTGGATAAAACTGTGAAAAGCGGCCAATTTATGTGAGTATGGATGTGTGACAGCAAAATATATAAGAATTAGTACACAAGCCATAAGTAAAATTATATTCGGATATAATGGAAATTTAGAAAGGGATTATTTTTATGAGTGGAAGAACATTGTATGAAATGATTATAATATAACATAATATCGAATAAGAATAAAAAAAATGGTTGCCAGGGACGACAAAGTAGACAGAATTTGTTGATTTGATTATTGGATAAATTTACATGAACGAAGACGGTTTAGTTAAAAGACGATCAGAAAATATTTGATTTAAATTTAAGTACAAAGTCCATTCAAATTTAAACAAAATGAACAATAAATCACAATAGTATGGTCAACTATCATTTAACCGTATTCTATAATTGGACAATCTAAAAACTTATACGTGAAAGTAATGAAAAATAAAAAGGAAGAACTCTGATTGCAAAATTCAATAAAATGAACAAATGTTTATAACTTAATTGACTAACAAAACCAGAGAAATAACTACCTGCATAAAGTGATATAATCCTATAACGTAAAAGAAACGAAAATAAACACCAAATTATATCGGAACTTCAGTTTACACCATTCAATGGAAAAACGTAATTGGAATCGAAAGTCGTCGAAGCACGTAACCACAAAACTCGGACATTGGTGAACGAAAGGAGCGGTATTTCTGCATCATCCCAGGACCAGGAATTCAACTTTATTTCAACTTGGAGCGAAGACTGACGAGAGCAGATTCATCTTCATGCTGTTATTGACCGAACAAGACGAATAGGTTATCTGTACACAGCCTTATCGAGTCACGATGCCGAGCGGACGGTAAATCTACAATTATTTTAAATATTATTTAATAAAATCTTAACTCTATATTGTAATACCTTGTATTCCTATTTATGCATTTTCTGATCTTACTAACAGTTGAAAGAACCTTCACGCCCTGTATTTAAAGAAATATAAAATCACAACTAAAATTAATATAAAACCTTGAATCCGATCGATAATCGATTACTTCTGACCTATAGCCTTTTGTATCTAACGTAAAAGAAACAACTTTGTTGGACAAGAAATATTAAATATTAATAAAGAATCCTTTCAGAATTTCGATATCTTCTCATTTATATAAGATTTAGTGTAGTGTGAACAAGATATAAGATAAGTAAAGAGTGTAACCAATAATCACCGTACGCGGTGGGTTAACCTACAAATTTCCGTTGTCTGGGAACCACAGCGCTATTCGCGGACTGCTTAGGTATTAAAGAGAGGAGAATACAATAAAAATTACTTCTCTTCTCTCCAACGCAGAATAGGCTTGAGCGAAAAATTCGAATTACACCCTAGACACATAATTCTCACCCACAATAACACAATTATATTAAATAGAGAGGAAAGGAGATATACTTAACATTATTATAACACATATTAAAATAAGATACATAATAAATTGGCACTAATCGGAGAGAGGTTTAACGAGGAGACACCCGTTACATATTAAATTGACGAACCTAACAGTGGGGCTTAATTAGGAAAGCTCATCTAAGAGTATAATAAGAGTAACACCCATACGCGTAAGTAAGGACGTGATACGAGGGACATAATAATATATAATTGTAATAAATGACGAGTGAAAATCACTAATACTATTTTATTGTTATATTTTTTAATATAATTTTAATTAGTTTGAGGGTGGACAATATTTTTTTAGAAATTACTGAACTGAATTCAAGTAAATTATTTTAAACATAAATCTTACAACATGGAAGTCATGTATGGTTCTCCATACCAATTTTTTACTTCCATGTTCCTTAAGGAAATGGAAGTATCGTGATGGCAAAAAAAATCGTATTCGAGATTATTGCAGATTCTGATTGTACTACACTCAAAACATGAAAAAGTCATTTTTCGAAAAGTGTCTGTGTGTGTGTCTGTCTGTAGATTTTTTTCTATGGCAAACGTTAACTGCCGCAAATTCAAATAGAATCAAATAATTTTTTGCGTACAGCCCTGATTTGTAGAGTACTCACGACCTATTGTTTTTGGTGAAGATCGGTTGAGGGAAAGGGGTAGTTTACCTGCAACGGTTTTTTTTATCAAGGGTAATTTTACTTCCATATTCCTTAAGGAATGGAAGTATGGTGATGGCAAAAAAAATCGTGTTCGAGATTATTGCAGATTCTGATTCTACTACACTCAAAACATGAAAAAAAGTCGTTTTCCGAAAAGTGTCTGTGTGTGTGTCTGTCTGTCTGTGTGTCTATCTGTGTGTGTGTCTGTAGATTTTTTTTCTATGGCAAACGATAACTGCCGCAAATTCAAACAGAATCAAATAATTTTTTGCATGCAGCCCTGATTTGCAGAGTACTCGCGACCTATTGTTTTTGGTGAAGATCGGTTGAGGGAAAGGGGTAGTTTACCTGCAACGGTTTTTTTTTTAGCAAGGGTAATTTTGTTTGTTTGGCAAACGATAACAGCCGCAAATTCAAACAGAATCAAATAACGTTTCGCATACAGCCCTGAATTGTAGAGTTCTCAAGATCTGTTGATTTTGGTGAAGATCGGTTAAGGGAAAGGGGTAGTTTACCTGTAACGTTTTATGTTTTAACAAGGGTATTTCCTATGGCAAACGATAACAGCCGCAAATTCAAACAGAATCAAAAGATTATTTGCATACAGCCCTAAATTGTACAGTTCTCAAGACCTATTGTTTTTGGTGAAGTTCAGTTGAGGGAAAGGGGTAGTTTACCTACAACGTTTTTTTAACAAGGGTATTTTCTATGGCAAACGATAACAGCCGCAAATTCAAACAGAATCAAATAATGTTTTGCATACAGCCCTGATTTGTAGAGTACTCAAGACCTATTGTTTTTGGTGAAGATCGGATAAGGGGAAGGGGTAGTTTACCTGCAACATTTTTTTATCAAGCGTATTTTCTATGGCAAACGATAACAGCCGCAAATTCAAACAGAATCAAATAATTTTTTGCATACATCCCTGAATTGTAGAGGTCTCAATGACTTTCGATTTTGGTGAAGATCGGTTAAGGGGAAGGGGTAGTTTACCTGCAACCTTTTACGTTTTAACAAGAGTACAGTACTTGAAAATTTATTTAAACTTTTTGAAACAATGGTAATTGTTAAAAATAAAATAATTTTGTTGCCCGGCAATAAAATTATAATTTTTTCATTTTAATGTAATATAATATTTTTCATTTAATACAGCAATAAAAAGGCAGGTAAGACACAGCCTGGCTGTTTGGCTGAAAATGATTTTAAATATAAATCTTAGAATATGGAAGTCATGTATGGTTCTCCATACCGATATTTTTTTTTGGCAAACGATAACAGCCGCAAATTCAAACAGAATCAAATAATGTTTCGCATAAAGCCCTGAATTGTAGAGTTCTCAAGACCTATTGTTTTTGGTGAAGATCGGTTAAGGGAAAGGGGTAGTTTACCTGCAGCATTTTATGTTTTAACAAGGGTATTTTCTATGGCAAACGATAACAGCCGCAAATTCAAACAGAATCAAAAGATTATTTGCATACAGCCCTAAATTGTAGAGTACTCAAGACCTATTGTTTTTGGTGAAGATCGGTTAAGGGGAAGGGGTAGATTACCTGCAACGTTTTTTTATCAAGGGTATTTTCTATGGCAAACGATAACAGCTGCAAATTCAAACAGAATCACATAATTTTTTGCATACGTCCCTGAATTGTAGAGATCTCAAGGAATTTCGAATTTGGTGAAGATCGGTTAAGGGGAAGGGGTAGTTTACCTGCAACCTTTTACGTTTTAACAACAGTAAAGTACTTGAAAATTCATTTAAACTTTTTGAAACAATGGTAATTGTTAAAAATAAAATAATTTTGTTGCCAGGCAATAAAATTATATTTTTCATTTTAATGTAAATTATGTATGAGTTAATATACATGTATAAAATAATATATCGTTCGTGGCAGGTAAGCATATCTCAGTTATGTAATGTTTACGGTTCCATTTTATTATTATGATTACAGCAATAAAAAGGCAGGGAAGACACACACACACACACACACACACACACACACACACACACACACACACACACACACACACACACACAATTCACGTTATTTCTGGTCTCACTCATGTTTATTTTCTTACATTTGCACGCTTTTTAAATGGAAAGTGCCGAAACCCACACCAACATAACGCGTGCAAGCCGAAAAAATGGACATCAATTTGCTTCCTGTGGATCGCTGGGCAGTATAACTGCACGTGTTTACAGAGGAACGATTCATAGACAGACTTTTCGTCTTTAGGGAATGAACCCTCTGCAAGATGCTGAGGGTCCATGAGTGACTTCGGAGCGCTTCTTCTTTTTCACGTGTTTGTTCTGTGAAACATACACTGTAGATTCGCAGCTTTACTCTAAGCAACGCTCAATAAGAAATGTTGAAAATTTTTGTCCACGGTGTACCCTCATTCACACTAAACCTGCTCTGATGTTTTAATTACGGACATCATAATATTAAAACTTTGGAAACTTGAGCAGTACTTAATGGAGATCAATCATTAACTTATACAAGCCATGAATTTTATGCATATTTTTTTATATATATGTGTAAAACGTTATCGGCAACAAAGAAGTAGTTTTTGTTAAAATTCCTTTCCGGGATATTTGGCCGTAGTCCAATGTTTTCTACAAAACCAGACGTTTCGGCAATGCCATCGACTTCCATCATCAGTGAAAATCGAGTGCGATAACGTGAGGTGGTATACATTAGTGACCACAGTACTGTGGTTAAGGCTGAAGCAGTAAGTAGAAAGAATTAGTTTCTATGGTAATATTTCATTTTGAAAATGATTTTAAATATTGTAACGTAGAAAAACAGGGTGTGTGTTGACTTCCTTAATGCCCCTCGTTGGGCTCGTCAATATGTAACAATAAATATGGGTCGTACCTGTTAAAATGTCTCACACTTGTTTATTTTGTGTATTAGTGTGATTGTAGTGTGTTTGCCTCACACTGGTTGTTACATAAATCGACGTCACTACTGGAGTCCGTAGCGCTGTCAATGTCACCAGTACAACCTACCTGTTAATTCATAGGGATTACGATTCCCAGGTGGCGCCAAATTGTTTTTTTAAAACAATTAAAACATTTAGTTTTTTAAAGTAATATGTGGTATTAGCATGGACAGCTGTGGCGTTCGAATTATTCCCGCTGCTACACAGGTTGTCGACTCGGCCACTCGTGTCAAGCTATGACTTAAACTTCGCTAACACACATATATTTACAACAAAAAAAATCCTATGAAATAACAAGATAGTATTGTCTGTACTACGCTTTTTAATACACATTTAATTATTAATAAACATGACAATTGAATAATAAACAAATTTATAATATTATGCTCCGGCATTAGAGCTTGAAACACAAAACACCTCAGGTTGGCAAAATTGATTGAAAACGCTATCGTTCAGTTGCTTCTAACAAATTAATATGTTTTTACAATCTGGGGTTCTTTTGATCATGAAAATAGACATAAACGTTGATTACATGAAAAGAAAGTACACTATTATACCTTATAGGTACTTAGGATTTATAATGTGTTTGTACAATTTGTTCTGTAGTGTCGTATTTCTGTTACAGTAGTTATGTTCACAAATAAGGTTATCTTTATAAATGTTTTTTAATATAAGTAAGTAACTTATGCCTTTACCTTTGAAAGAAAATACCATTTTTTAAATAGTGAGAAATTTTATCATTTGAAAATAATTTAAGTGATTTGGGGTTTTTTTAGGAGTAATAAATTATTCGGTACTTATCAGTTCGTCTCACGTTGAAGGGTCATCATGGGTAGGCGTGTAGTTTTCGAATTTGGGCTGGTTGTAGGCTTCCAGCATCTTCTTCAAACTGGTCTGGGTTTTTTCTTTAATTAGTTTGTTTAATTTCATTCCTGGTCATCATTAATTCTGTACAGATCGACGTCTCTTCACATTGGATTATTTCGGTTCACTATTCGACTTGTTGTAACTGTTTAAATCAAAGTTTTAGTTTGTCCAATTTCTTGCGTGGCGTACCCACGCTTCGTTTCTTCAGCGTCTGTATAATTTAACGGAAAAATAAGCCTCAAATGACTCGTTGTCATAGTAACTAATAATTCAATGCTTGTTTAATTACTCTTTACTTACATTGTTAGAGATATTTGAATTTTTATTCAAATTTATTAAGTATTTTCCCAATGATTTTATTCCCTTATAATTCCTTTGGGATAATAAATGACATCACTATTATTTTTCTTTCCTTTCAAAGTTTACAATGATACCTCATAAGGTCATATTTTGTTACACTTTAACTATAGTCTAATTAGTTGACATTTAAAAAATAACATATCTTTCTTGAATTAAATTATTACAATAATATTTCTGTGTAGAAATAACTGATATACAATCATTGTCCATTCACTGTTCTTAGATTAGTAAGATTTTTTGTGAAATTGATACAATTTGCATTTAAATGTTCTTGGCAGTTAACTGTTTTCATAGTTACAAACAGCCATGATTGTTTTCTAGTGTATTTCCCTTTTAAATTACATTCTGAACTCAGCCTGATGGGCTTCATTTATTTGTTTGTGTTTTAATTATTATTCAACATACATTTTCATTGCTTTTCATTTAAAATATAATAGCTAGGTTTATGGACTGTAAGTCCTCCTTCAGTCATATTCCCTCTTTAACATTGAATCAACTATTCTTTATTAGTCATAAATTATTCTTAGTACTAACATTGATTTCTTTCTTGTCTTATAAACTAGGGTGATAAACATTATTACTTTCTTTAATATTATGAAGGTTGATTCCCCTTTCAACATGGGGTGTTGTATTCTTTATAATTTTAATCTTTAATAACAAACTTTACTTCCATCCTATCATGCCATGTTAACACAAGTTATGGTACTTTCTCCCTGATATGTCACATGCTTCCCTTATATTAATTTTAAATACTATTTTTAATTACATCTAGGTATTCAACTAATTATAATTCCACTCCACTCATTGGTGATTTATCAATGTTTTAAAGAGTGTCTATTTCCTTAGCATTCTAATTTGAATGTTTCACATTCACTTTCACTATTTTTAGGGCATTAACACTTCACTAAAACACTTCACTTTGGTTCACTGTTTTGTAATTAGTGTTATTTAATGGGTAACCCCTATACCTACTCCTACCATTTCTCACTATTTTTGTTTTAGTATTATTTTTACTATAAACAATATTAGGCTAGTTGTGTTTTGGGTTGAATCTAACCTTTCTGACAGGGTTAGTGTACCCTTCCTATACTACATTGTTTTACAATTGTATTGTCTCAAAAATTGGACACATATGTTAAATTAATGCTACTAATAACATTGGTTTTATCAATATATAATTATTTAAGGTTTATTGACCGTATTCTATCTTTAACATACAATCTCTCCCTTTTATATATGTGTGTTAGTTTCCCTTGGGTTTTATCTGTCTCCTCTTCATTCTTCCTTTTCTTCTTCTTCAATAATCTTCATCTTCATTCTTCATCTTGGTTTGGTTCTCCTTTAGTTCTGTGTCCATCATTGTTTTGTCAATCACATTTTCTTAAGTATGTTTGGGTTGTCGGCTTAATCATGTCAAAATATTTACATTTTAATAAGTATGTTACGTGGCTCCCTTCTTTATGTTTATGTTTTTTGGCTCAATCACTTGGGTTGGGTAATATCGTTGTACGTCATGTCAAAGTATTTACATTTTAATCATTTTTTACACATTTTATTTCATATGAAGTAACTTTTATATTAAGAATTATCTTTTTTATTACTGGTACGAGATTTGGCTTAATTGTATCGTTACATAATGCCTCTCCTCTAAAATTGATCATTTTAATAAAATACTAGCATAGTGTTTTATGAAATTATCAGTTATAGATAACTTTTTTCCTCCTCTTCCTTGTTTGTTTCTCCATTCTCCATTTCTCTTCTTACTTAATTCACTCCATTTTATTCGGATCTGTTTTTATTCATTTCCATTGGTGCATATTCCCTCATACACAAATTTTATTTCCTTACTTTATATAGTAGCTGGTTTCTCCCATTACTACTCATTTTTCTGAGACTAGAGGCACATCTTCTCTACTCAGTTCACATAGATTGCTGGACTTTTCAACAGTCAATCTTAAATCTTTGTCAACTTGTGACTTAATAATAATAACAATATAATAATATAATTGGGATTGTCCACCTTGTGGTTTTGCTTTAGATCACTTTATCCTTACTACTCATTCTTCCTTCCGCTATACCTCAACTATACACTATCATCTACTCATATACTATATTGAGAAATTTTATCTTTATTCATATGTTAATTTCATCATATCTCACTTTTCATTATTTTGTTTTCAATGCTCGTTGTGATCATTTTAATTGTCTTAGACATTTTTTAGTCATTTAGCAGGATTCTGCTTTAGCCATATTTGTATATTTGTTTTATATACAATTTCTCTCTCTCTCCTTGTACCAGGTAAAGTTTTATTTATTTTTTCTGATAATAATTTTGATTCAGTATAATTTCAAGTATTTATCTCAGTAATTTGAACTTGATTTTATTTTTGTTTATTTTACACTGTATTCAACATCATTTTTGATAATTCTTTGGTAAGTTAATGGTCTTACCTTAAAGGAATGTTTGTAGCGTATTCCTTTTTAGCTATTTTTTGTTTTTAATTATAATTGTAAGTTTGTGCTTCTTACATTTTTATTACATAGGAATGTGTGTAACTTATTCCTAATTATCTCACTTTTTACTTCATACTTCATATTTCAATCTTTTGTTATATTTTAAACTGATTGAAATTGAAAAGAATTTGTGTAACTGTTTCCTTGGTTTTTCCTTTTTTTTTTTTTCATTAAAACTTTTTATTGTTCCGCATACATCATCTAAATATTTGAGTAAGCTGCTCTTACAATCTCTTTTAGAATTTTGAAATTGGTTTCATTTCACAATGGTTTTATTCTTCTTCGTAAAACTTTTTTATTGAAGTTTGATTGTAAACTCCCTTGATTTTCCTTGTATTGATATTACTGATTTGGTAAGTGTTATTACCATTGTCTCTTGTGATGATATACGGACCGGTGTATAGCAATAATAATTTCTTTGCTATACCTTCCATTGTACTTGGCAGTTCACGATTTTTGATTAGTATTTTTTCTCCCTCTTTATATTTTATTATTTTGGGCTGGTTCTTTGCATATTTGGCCTTTTGTTTCTCAATTTTTTCTACTATTAGGCTGTACCATTTATTTTTGTCATAAGGGTCTTCTGGGTCTTTTGGGAATTCTATTATCTCTTGTATCTCTCTGTTTGGCTTCCTCTCGAACATCATCAAGTAAGGCGTACTCTCAGTGAATTGGTGGTAACTAATGTTTAAAAACACTTCGGTTGAAGGTAAATATTTGTACCATTCTCTCTGGTTGTTATGACAATAAGTTCTCAAAATGCGTCCCACCTCCCTCAACATTCTTTCTGCGGGATTGCTGCTAGGGTGGTAGACTGATGTTTTATAAGTTTTAATATTTAATTTTAATAACTATTCTCGCCATTTTCTTCCTTTAAATTGCGTTCCGTGGTCTGTTATTAACATGCACGGTCTTCCAATTTCTATAATGTATTTATTTTTGATAATGTCTAATATTTTCCTTGTTGTGGCTCTGTTTATAGCATATAATTTGGTGTACTTGGTGTAATGGTCAAGTATGATAACAATGAATTTGTAGCCGTGTCGTCCTCCGCTACGTGGGAATGGTCCACATATGTCGAGGAACGCCTTCTCTAATTTGGCACTTGATGTGATGGGTATCATCGTTCCATCCTTCCTTTCGTTATTGGTTTTGACCATCTGACACAATGTGCAGGTTTTTATGTTTTTACTTACTTTTCTTGCAAGATTTTTTATAAACAAATCCTCTTCTAATGCTTTTACCATTTTAATTGTTCCCATGTGGCCGTATCTCACATGATAATCTTTGATGATTTGATTTTCTAATGATTGAGGTATTACCAGTTTCCAAGTATCTTGGTTCTTTTTTGTTTTCATAAATAAAATATTGTTGTACACACAGTAAAATTGGTTAATAATGGCTTCAGACTCCATCAGTCTTCTTCTGATGTTGGATATTTTTGTATCTTGCTCTTGTTGCAACACTATTTGGTTCATAATATCTTCCAGGTCTTTTCTATCTTTCAACATATAATACACTTTTGCTATCTTCCCCTTTTCTCCTTCAAATGTCTGATTTACTACATTTATTCTGGACAAAACATCTGCCACTATATTTTTTCGTCCTGGAATATATTCCCATGTAATGTGGTATTCTTGCAAGGCAAGTATCCATCGAGTAAGTCGGCCATGATTCAACTTACATTGTTTTAGAAACGATATTGATTTATGATCGCTTCGGACCGTTATATTATATCCAAGTATGTACGTCCTAAACTTGCCGCACGCGAATACTATGCTGAGCAACTCCTTTTCTGTAACATTATAGTTACGCTCACAGCTATTGAGTATTCGGCTGGCGAAGCTAATGACTAGGTGATTGCCATCTTCGTCTTCTTGGTATAATTCTGCGCCTAGACTTACATCACTAGCGTCGCAGTTTAGATAGAACTGTTTTGCAAAATTAGGGTGGCGTAAAATAACAGTGTCAACAAATTTTTGTTTGATTAATTTAAACACTTCTTCTTGTTCCACTCCCCACGTCCATTTTTCTTTTGAAGATAACTGCTTGGAAAATTTAGCTGTTAGGTGGGAGTAGTTGGTCTGAAATTTCCTGTAGTAATTACATACCCCTAGGAAGGATTGCAACTGTTTTTTGTTTCTTGGTGATGGGAAATTTTGTATGGCATCAACCTTCTCTTGGGATGGAGAGATTCCCTCTTCAGTTAGGTTGAATCCTAAGAATTTTACTTCTTTAGCAATGAACTTTGATTTGTCTAACTTAAGTGTGATATTGTTGTTAGATAATTTTTCCAACACATGTCTGACTCTTTCACAGTGTTCGTCCCAGTTTGCTGACGTAATAAGTAGGTCGTCAACGTACACTGTAGTAAATTCCAGTGCCTCTTGACCTAACACTTGGTCCATGCACTTCACGAACACTGCTACTGAATTTATTAGTCCAAATGGTAGTCTTTTGAACTGGTAGTTTCTACCGTCGAACAGGAATGCTAAGTATTGTCTACTGTGTGGGTGCAGCTCTACCTGCCAATACCCACATACAGTATCCCAAGTGCTAATATATCTGATTCCGTGGAATCTCTTCAGAATTTCTTCTATTTCTCCTGGTGATGTTCTGTCATTTATAATCATCTTATTTATTTCTCGGGCGTCAAGGCAAATTCGCACCTTGCCATTTTTCTTGGGGATGGCAACTATGGGACTGGTATATTGTGAATGACTGTATTCAATTATGTCTTCGGTAATCATTCTATTTATTTCCATTCTAACTTCGTTTTTTAAAGAATGTGCTATTGGATATGATTTCCGGTGGAAGTCCACTGGTTCTCGGAATTGAATTTTACATTGATATCCCTTAACCTTTCCGGGGATGTTCGAAAATACATGCTGATATTCATTGTAAATGGCGATTAATTTTTTGGATTGTTGTTTACTAATCTCCTGCATAGGCCGCTCTCTTTGGAAGGTGATAATCTCTTCCAATTTCTGGTTCCATAAGGTCTTACGCTCCTCCTCCTCTACTATGGTAACATCTGGCTCATGCCTCTGGCAATAATAACTTTTCAGTTCTGTGTTTTGGCTTAAAGCAGTTGGACTTGGTACACAATTGATAATGTTCGCGGACCAGGTTCCTTGTTCTGAATTTAACAACACTACTCCCTTCTGCAGGTTTATCACCGCTGAATACTTTCTTAGTATATCACATCCGATGAGCATATTGAAAGGTAGCCCATTTGCCACGAGGAATACAATGGAGATGGTGGATTCTAGATTATCTAGTTCCAATGACACTTGCTTTTTCACTGTTCTGTTCTGTTTGCCCGTTGCGCCAATGATGACTATATTATTTATTGGCAATGTAGGTATTGGTGTTCGAGAGTGAGCTTGAATTCTTTCTAATTCAGACTGGTTAATGAGAGAGATATTAGACCCCGTGTCTACCAGAATACTGGTTATGGTACCGTTTATTGTTGCCTTTATATGAACAATTTCACTATTGTTCTGTGGTAATTGAGTGGCCTCTTCCTCGAGAAGTTCTTCTCGAATATTTTTTAAATAATAGTTGTAAATTATCGTGATTCCTTTAGTTTGTTTATCTGACATTGTTTGACGTATCAACCCAAGTGATTGGTCATGTGAAGGGCGTTCATACTTTATCACTGACCCTTTTAGTTTAAAGGTGGCTGCTGGCTGACGGCCAGGTTGCTTGGCTGGTCGTTCGCTTCATTGTGCGGCACATTTTGCTGGTTATTTCCATTTTGTAGTGGTTCATTGTTCCTGTTCACTGATGGTCTGTTGTCAGTCTCGTTGGATGCATTGTACCATGGCTCTTGGTGCCAATTTGAATTGTATCTTCGGTGGTTATTCCGCCTTCTACCACTAATAAAATTTACATGACGTCGATTGTCATTCCTATTTGGATTGCCCCCGGGTCCTCGGTTGTACTGGTAATTGGGATGATACCGGTTGCCGTAATAATTGTGGTCATTGGGGTGACTGTTGGTACGTTGTTCAGGTTCTCCTCCTCGATAATTCCCACTTGGTCGGTTGTTATTATTTGGGCTGCTTCTATTATTGTTTGGACTTCCGGGGTGATTGTTCTGTTGTCCTCGGTTACCAGGCTGGTTATTTGGATGGCGATGCTGATCGTTTCCATGGAATGTTGGTTCTGCATTATTATTATTGTTATTCCGGCCCCAGTTATTTCGATCATTGTCTTGTGGATAATTGTATGGTCCCTGGAAATTAGGTGTATTATTGTGTTCATTCCACTTATTGTATCTCTGGTTTGTAATCCTGTTTTTTCGATGCATATTTTTTATATATATGTGTACTACGTTATCGGCACCAAAGAAGTAGTTCTTTGTTAAAATTCCTTCCCGGGCTATTTAGCCGTAGTCCAATGTTTTCTGCAAAACCAGACTTTTCGGCAGTCCATCGACTGGCATCATCAATGAAAATCGAGTGCGAAAAGGTCAGGTGGTATACGTTAGTGACCACAGTACCGTGGTTAAGGCTGAAGCAGTAAGTAGAAAGAAGTAGTTTCTATGGTAATATTTCATTTCGAATATGATTTTAAATATAAATCTTAGAACATGGAAGTCATGTATGGTTCTCCATACCGATATTTTTATTTTGGCAAACGATAACAGCCGCAAATTCAAACAGAATCAAACAATGTTTCGCATACAGCCCTGAATTGTAGAGTTCTCAAGACCTATTGTTTTTGGTGAAGATCGGTTAAGGGATAGGGGTAGTTTACTGGGAACGTTTTATGTTTTAACAATGGTATTTTCTATGGCAAACGATAACAGCCGCAAATTAAAACAGAGTCAAATAATTTTTTGCATACAGCCCTGATTTGTAGAGTAATCAAGACCTATAGTTTTTGGTGAAGATCGGTTAAGGTGAAGGGGTAGTTTACTTGCAATGTTTTTTTTTATCAAGGGTAATTTTCTATGGCAAACGATAACAGCCGCAAATTCAAACAGAATCAAACAATTTTTTGCATACGTTCCTGAATTGTAGAGATCTCACGGACTTTTGATTTTGGTGAAGATCGGTTAAGGGGAAGGGGTAGTTTACCTGCAACCTTTTACGTTTTAACAACAGTAAAGTACTTGAAAATTCATTTAAACTTTTCAAACAATGGTAATTGTTAAAAATAAAATAATTTTGTTGCCAGGCAATAAAATTATAATTTTTTCATTTTAGTGTAAATCATGTATGAGTGAAAATATATCGTTCGTGGCAGGCAAGCATATCTCAATTATGTAATGTTTACGTTTCCATTTTATTATTATGATTACTGCAATAAAAAGGCAGGGAACACACACACACAAAATTCACGTTATTTCTGGCCTCACTCATGTTTATTTTCTTATATTTGCTCGCTTTTTAAATGGAAAGTGCCGAAACCCACACCAACATAATGGGTGCAAGCTGAAAAAGTGTCCAGCGTGGATAGCGATTTGCTTCCTGTGGATCGCTGGGCAGTGTAACTGCACGTGTTTACAGAGGAACGATTCATAGACACACTTTTCATCTTTAGGGAATGAACCCTCTGCAAGATGCTGAGGGTCCATGAGTGACTTCGGAGAGCTCCTTCTTTTCCGCGTGTTTGTTCTGTAAAACGTACACTGTAGATTCGCAGCTTTACTCTAAGCAACGCTCAATAGGAAATGTTGAAAATTTTTGTCCACGGTGTACCCTCATACACACTAAACCTGCTCTGATGTTTTAATTATGGACATCATAATATTAAAACTTTGGAAACTTGAGCACTACTTAATGGAGATCAATCATTAACTTATACAAGCCATTAATTTTATGCATATTTTTTATATATATGTGTACTACGTTATCGGCAACAAAGAAATAGTTTTTGTTAAAATTCCTTCCCGGGATGTTTGGCCGTAGTCCAATGTTTTCTACAAAACCAGACGTTTCGGCAATGCCATCGACTTTCATCATCAGTGAAAATCGAGTGCGATAACGTGAGGTGGTATACGTTAGTGACTACAGTACTGTGGTTAAGGCTGAAGCAGTAAGTAGAAAGAAGTAGTTTCTATGGTAATATTTCATTTCGAAAATGATTTTAAATATAAATCTTAGAACATGGAAGTCATGTATGGTTCTCCATACCGATATTTAAATGTAAAATGTCAATAAATATCTTGTAAACAATGTATCACTAGCACTTATTACTTCCATGTTCCTTAAGGAAATGGAAGTATGGTGATGGCAAAAAAAATCGTGTTCGAGATTATTGCAGATTCTGATTGTACTACACTCAAAACATGAAAAAAAGTCGTTTTTCAAAAAGTGTGTGTGGTGTGTCTGTCTCTCTGTAGATTTTTTCTATGGCAAATGATAACTGCCACAAATTCAAACAGAATCAAATAATTATTTGCGTACAGCCCTGATTTGTAGAGTACTCACGACCTATTGTTTTTGGTGAAGATCGGTTGAGGGAAAGGGGTAGTTTACCTGCCACGGTTTTTTTAATCAAGGGTATTTTTTTTTTTCTATGGCAAACGATAACAGCCTCAAATTCAAACAGAATCAAATAATTTTTTGCATACAGCCCTGATTTGTAGAGTACTCAAGACCTATTGTTTTTGGTGAAGATCGGTTAAGGGGAAGGGGTAGTTTACCTGCAACGTTTTTTTATCAAGGGTAATTTTGTATGGCAAACGATAACAGCCGCAAACTCAAACAGAATCAAATAATTTTTTGCATACGTCCCTGAATTGTAGAGATCTCAAGGAATTTTGATTTTGGTGAAGATCGTTAAGGGGAAGGGGTAGTTTACCTGTAACCTTTTACGTTTTAACAACAGTAAAGTACTTAAAAATTCATTTAAACTTTTTCAAACAATGGTAATTTTAAAAAATAAAATAATTTTGTTGCCAGGCAATAAAATTATAATTTTTTAATTTTAGTGTAAATCATGTATGAGTAAAAATATATCGTTCGTGGCAGGCAAGCATATCTTGTAATGGGACAAAATGGGAGGTTCATTCAAAAAATGGGAGGGTTATTTCATTTCAATTGCAAGCCCAACACATAATACAGGCTCAGTTAGACAAAGGAACAGTGAAGCGAAGTTTGAACATAGTCAGGGCAATGGAATGCGATGTCGAGTGTGGCTCCCGAGTAATTAAGCATTTCGGCACGTACAAAGACGCGCAACATGAAAATGAACTCCAAACGACGCCACAAAAAATGGCCAAAATGCAAGATCTTATTATCATGCGTGTCCGAGATGACGGAAATTAAATCAAGGCTCCGCCTACCTGAGCCTGCTGTATCGTCTCAGTGAATATCGTCAACCTCGTGGGCCCATTGATAAACCATGCTACATCTACGGTTACGAACAGTTCATGCCTCGGTGGCTGTGCGTTTCTGTCTTTTTAACAGAGCTTTGGTGGAGTGCAGTGTGCAGAGCCGCCGCCAGTCGACTACCTATACCGGCCGCGCGCGGTCATATAAACATTTTGCTCGAGCTAAATTAGTGTCGGCCAACCAACCCCAGTATATATCAAAATTGTGTATAACAGTGTAAAGAAAAAGAACTAACATGCTATGGAACAGTGAACACGAAAAGACCTATCGAAAATGAAACCATAACCGTCAAATAAGAGAGCTCCGTGAGACACGCCACGCGGTCGGGAGGAATGACGCAGCACATGTAATAGTATTCTACCGAACCTATTATGATTATTATCATTTTTACCTAAAATGGAGTTTTAAAACAGGCATGAATGTGAGTGTGAGCATTGCTGGGTGGCCTTGATTAGAATGTAAGTTAAATTTTTAAGACCATTATATTTTTTTGTAAGAAATGATTTTTGATAATATGTATACCTTGTTTCTATTGTTTGGAGTATAACTCCGGGAGAAAGAAAAAACAACGCAAGAATAACAAAGAATATTTACTGTACATCAGAATAAATAAATTAATATGTTTGGTTGATTTTTTTTGGAAAGAAATTACGTAAATGTCAATGATAGTTTTGGGAATATAAATAAATGAAAAGACAATAAAATTTAATGTCAAAGAATTGCTAAATAAATATAACTACAATGCCGAAATTGAGAGTATAATTTATTGAAGAATGTTAACCTAAGTCATGCTTATTCTTCACGACTTCGTGCGAAGAACTTTGGACCCGAGAAAGGTAAGAGTTGTGAGGAGTGTATATTATTTTTAATAATTGTTTTATAATTAATCAGTAGTTTCTCAATGGCGCCATGAACTTGGACAAGTTTATAAATATAATTTTGAATAAACCGCGCCTAAATGTGAATATAAGCGTGAGTTAGGAGTACGTAAAAAAGTACGAAAAACGAGGTTATGCGTAAGTAATAGTTAAGGAATACTTACGGTATGTAAGATAAGAATTGTTAAAATATAGTATAATAAGATAAATGTGGTAAATTTACAATTCAAAAATGTCAGGAAATAATGAAAGTACTGTAAGCGAAATAATTGATTTTAATGAATCAGCTGTTGTGAATAGCCCTGAAATACATTCAACTCCGAATGTAGGTCAGGACGATAAAGATAGGAATATAAGTGTTACGGATGAAAAAGATATCACAGAGGACTCTGGGGTTCAATTAACCCCAACCTCAACAAGATACAATAAAGTTGATAATGATATGATGAGTATTATACTGAGTCAATTCAACGAATTAAATAATCGTTTTGATAGTAATGATAAACAATTTAATGAATTGAAAGAACATAATAAAGAAGTCAAAAATTACTTCGATAAAATAAATAATCGTTTCGATAGTAACGACAAAAAATTTGATAATAAATTTGATAAATGGAGTAGTGAAATACATGAACAAAAAATCAAATGCGAAAGCAATTTCAATGAGTTAAAAAACCATATTAATGAGGTCAATAAGCGTTTAGAAAGTACCAATGAAATATTTAATAATAGCTTTAACAAATTAGAACAGAATATTGAGAGAATGGGAGTGTGGGGAATAAATACAGGTAAGAACAACACAGACGAAAATGACAGAAATATATGTATTAATGGTAGTGGTAGTAGTTTAGATGCAAAACGGGTGACGGAAGACCAGGTGAGTAATAGCGATAATTATAATAATGGGTTAACTAGTGATAACAGAGAAAGTGTGGATGACATGGGGAGTGTGTGTGTGTAGAGAGGTTAGATAGGCGAAGGACAAGTGTTCCCCAAGTTTATTGTGAAATGGAATGTTCACAGGTGTTTTATGAGGACAGAGTTTCCTCCGGTGGTGGTGTGGAAGACGAGGTGTCTTCGGATGGTCCCTTAGTTTTTTGTGATTTATCTGGTAAAGCCAGAAAGTATTTTAGTGGTTTTATGGTGCCCTTTGCGTGGAATGAGATAGTTCAGGGGGGTTATGAGAGGTGTTGTGATGAGAGAAAGAGAAAGAGAGAAATAGAGATGTTTGAGGTTAATAGAGGTTATGAAAAGTGCAGGTTTTAGATATTGAGAGAGATGAAAAAAGTGACTTACTGTGTGAAATAGAGACAGATGAATATTTTGATAATACTGTTGGAAATGATGCAAACTTACCTGATGTTGTGATGGATATAGTAGAGGAGTATAATGATAAAATAACTTACCTGATGTTAACCAAAAATACTGATGGAGACTGGACAAAAATAACTAATATTGACAAGGTTTATGAAATAATAAAAGGGAATAATCCTATAAATTATAATGGTATAATGAATGACATAGAGTTAATGGGTTATTATAATAATAATAATAATAATAATAATAAATTGAGTGTGAGTAAGAATGAGAAGTGTTATAAAAAAATAAGACTATTATACAACGAAGGCGGTTAGATAAGAAATCAGTAAATGGAAATTTTAATTACTTTAGTTTATGGTTCTGACCTTGCAAATTTAGGAAATGAAGTGTGGTAAACAGAAAAATAATGACGAAGAATTTGTAAATAAGTTTTGGTGTAATTTGGTGTTTGGTGAAATTAATTGTGTTTGTATTGTAACAAGTACGTAATGTAAACAATATGTATGTAGTAGAAAGTGTCTTAATAATAATAATGTTTTGAGCAGACTAAATAAATAACAAGAATAGTTATGAAGGTAATTAAATGAATTGTAATTGTTTTTGGAGTAAAGTAATTAAAATATGTTGTATTTTCAATACCTGATGGAATTAAAATAATTTGAGAGGTTTAAATATTTTTGATTGATTTAAAATGTTATATAAAGAGATTGTGATGATGAATTTAAATTATTTTATGAGATTTAAATTTGATAATAATGAGAAAATAAATAAATGTTAAATTGTGTTTAGTTTGTGGAATAACATGGTTGTTAAAATGTTTCAGAAGGTACATGGAGTTATTGGTGACAGGTGTTTATATTTTGTGTTTATGTCAGTGTATGAGTGATGTAATGTCAGTATGAATTTGATAATGACCTTGAAATAAAGTAAAAGAGTTATAATGATACTAAATGAGTTTGAAAGAAGCTAACTTAGGTAAAATATTATTGTGAAATGATGCAAAATGAATGTTAATAATAAATTTGAATTTTTTGGGAGAATCTAATGGTCCAATCAATGTTAAATAATTTAGAGTATAAATAAAAAGAGTTAATAGAAAGTTCAAGTTGTAATGTTGATAATTTTTTATAGAAATTATTTAAATGTGAATTGTTTATTTTCATGTAATGACAACAATGTTAAGTGTGAATAGATTAGTTTGAGTGACTAAGTAAATATTTTGTTGTACTTACTATTTTATGTTAATGAAGATCAAGGTAGGGAAAGTTAAGAAAGAAATGTATGATGTTAAAACACACAACCAAGACTAGAAATGTCATGTAATGTAAATTGTAAATTTAAATGTAACTAATTCATAAACAAAGATATCTTTTACTTGTGATTCCCCAACTTTTCGGGCGGTCACGGCCTCACCGAACCCTGACCGTGGAATTGGTTTAGCTTTGACAGCTATGGTCGGGGCTCATTGCGTCACGTTCTGCCTTAACTGGCCATAGCTGTTATCGTTGTAAAGGTGAATTTAGAAATTGACAGGGGGGTAATTCAGGGGAATCACCAAATTATGGAACAGCGGCTATCACTCTGTTCGCGTAGGAACAGTAAAAAAGGTGATAGATCCGCATTAAGGTTTTAAATATGTAACTTCCAGATATTATATCTGATAATTTTAAACATGTAAGGCTGAAGCAAGGACAAGGAGATGACAAAATTCCTCCAAAACTTCAGTCCTTGTGGACGCAACTGGACACCACAGTCCAGGGGGGTCATCGTGTGTGTGTGGTAAGGGAGGTTACTCAGGGGAGTAACGAACCAAAATTTATAATTTAATGATGCTGACTAGCTGACGAGCTAATTAAACGATTTTATTTTGATTCAAGAAGTAATACTATAGTAGATAGTCTGTTTAGACGTAAGTGATTGAAGTGTGTTATACTCTGTGTAATAATTTCATAAAGAACTTTACTGATTCTGAAAAGGCTATTTCAAGTGTAGAAGATGTTTATCAGATTTTGTTTATTATGTTTTATTGTGGCATTATTTTTATTATGTTAGAGTGTACGAGTTATGAACATATGTTGTATATTTTTCCTGGTATAGTTTTGTATGGTGTATATAGGGTAAGGTCATTCACCTGACCTAGAGAGATCAGCTGATGGTTGATGTTAGAGCCAGGATATAGGTTTCTAGGGATTAACTCATGAATTTTTTGCTACTTAATTAAAGTAAATAATTTTATCTTTTCTTGATATTGAAAAGAAATATTTTGGGAAATTAAAATTTTATTTGGGAAAAAAAAAGTAAATTTTCTATTTTTGCATTAAAGAACATTATTGGAAATTGTAATGTTCCTTATAAGTAGGGAAGGTGTCAGCTGATTTATAATATGCCTTTTATGTTCTCATTTTTACACAAGTGCATTTATTTTGAATTTTGACTTTGTAGTAGAAGTAAGTTGTGTATTTTTATTGGTTCATTATGGTTTTAGTAGGTAATTAAGAAGTTACAAATTCAATCAAAAGATTTTTAAATTTTGAAAGTAAATGTAATGAAATGATCAAATTAATAGATCTTTGGTAATGGACTTAGAGTAACTTCTCTAGACGAACGAAATTTAAATGATTTCAGTTTGATTTGTGTAATTTATTTTGGATTTGAAACTGTCAAGTAAATTCAAAAAAGAAATGAAATTTAAGAGATAAAACATTTTATGAGTTTTGAATATGGAATTTAGGTATAATAATAATGAGTATGTGTATACACCCAGTATTTGCTAAAGGCAACCCAGTATGCATGTAAGGGGAGACATATCGGTTGAGGATCTGGTATGGTATAAAGCCAGGGTTTTGATTCTGGGGTGGAATGTTAGAAGGTGAGGTGTACTATGGTGAGTGTGTGTTCGATTTTATGGTGTTGGGATCTCGAACAGAGAAGTCTAGTTATCTCGTACAGGTGCAGCCATGGTCGCCGAGCTAGGGGGGTAGTTTACCCATGATGTGTTAAGAATTAACGGGGGGTTGTTGGCGCCATATCCTCACCGATCCTCTTAGGGGTAGCAATGAGAGTTCTTCTGTTTCAACAAAAGATCTCTCATTGGGGGGGTCTTGTAATGGGACAAAATGGGAGGTTTGTCATTTTATTAAATTTATTTCATTTCAATTGCAAGCCCAACACATAATACAGGCTCAGTTAGACAAAGGAACAGTGAAGCGAAGTTTGAACGTAGTCAGGGCAATGGAATGCGATGTCGAGTGTGGCTCCCGGGTAATTAAGCATTTCAACATGTACAAAGACGCGCAACATGAACACGGGCGCATAGACTACGCACATCAGACTCCAAACGACACCACAAAAAATGGCCAAAACGCAAGATCTTATTATCATGCGCGTCCGAGATGACGGAAATTAAATCAAGGCTCCGCCTACCTGAGCCTGCTGTATCGTCTCAGTGAATATCGTCAACCTCGTGGGCTCATTGACAAACCACGCTACATCTACGGTTACGAACAGTTCATGCCTCGGTGGCTGTGCGTTTCTGTCTTTTTAACAGAGCTTTGGTGGGGAGCAGTGTGCAGAGCCGCCGCCAGTCGACTACCTATACCGGCCGCGCGCGGTCATATAAACATTTTGCTCGAGCTAAATTAGTGTCGGCCGACCAACCCCAGTATATATCAAAATTGTGTATAACAGTGTAAAGAAAAAGAACTAACATGCTATGGAACAGTGAACACGAAAAGATCTATCGAAAATGAAACCATAACCGTCAAATAAGAGAGCTCCGTGAGACACGCCACGCGGTCGGGAGGAATGACGCAGCACATGTGATAGTATTCTACCGAACCTATTATGATTATTATCATTTTTACCTAAAATGGAGTTTTAAAACAGGCATGAATGTGAGTGTGAGCATTGCTGGGTGGCCTTGATTAGAATGTAAGTTAAATTTTTAAGACCATTATATTTTTTTGTAAGAAATGATTTTTGATAATATGTATACCTTGTTTCTATTGTTTGGAGTATAACTCCGGGAGAAAGAAAAAACAACGCAAGAATAACAAAGAATATTTACTGTAAATCAAAATAAATAAATTAATATGTTTGGTTGATTTTTTTTGGAAAGAAATTACGTAAATGTCAATGATAGTTTTGGGAATATAAATAAATGAAAAGACAATAAAATTTAATGTCAAAGAATTGCTAAATAAATATAACTACAATGCCGAAATTGAGAGTATAATTTATTGAAGAATGTTAACCTAAGTCACGCTTATTCTTCACGACTTCGTGCGAAGAACTTTGGACCCGAGAAAGGTAAGAGTTGTGAGGACTGTATATTATTTTTAATAATTGTTTTATAATTACTCAGTAGTTTCTCAATCTCAATTATGTAATGTTTACGTTTCCATTTTATTATTATGATTACTGCAATAAAAAGGCAGGGAACACACACACACACACACACACAAAATTCACGTTATTTCTGGCCTCACTCATGTTTATTTTCTTACATTTGCATGCTTTTTAAATGGAAAGTGCCGAAACCCACACCAACATAACGCGTGCAAGCCGAAAAAGTGTCCAGCGTGGATAGCGATTTGCTTCCTGTGGATCGCTGGGCAGTGTAACTGCACGTGTTTACACAGGAACGATTCATAGACAGACTTTTCGTCTTTAGGGAATGAACCCTCTGCAAGATGCTGAGGGTCCATGAGTGACTTCGGAGCGCTCCTTCTTTTCCGCGTTTGTTCTGTGAAACGTACACTGTAGATTCGCAGCTTTACTCTAAGCAACGCTCAATAAGAAATGTTGAAAATTTTTGTCCACGGTGTACCCTCATACACACTAAACCTGCTCTGATGTTTTAATTACGGACATCATAATATTAAAACTTTGGAAACTTGAGCACTACTTAATGGAGCTCATATACAAGCCATTAATTTTATGCATATTTTTTATATATATGTGTACTATGTTATCGGCAACAAAGAAATAGTTTTTGTTAAAATTCCTTCCCAGGATGTTTGGCCGTAGTCCAATGTTTTCTACAAAACCAGACGTTTCGGCAATGCCATCGACTTCCATCATCAGTGAAATCGAGTGCGATAACGTGAGGTGGTATACGTTAGTGACCACAGTACTGTGGTTAAGGCTGAAGCAGTAAGTAGAAAGAAGTAGTTTCTATGGTAATATTTCATTTTGAAAATGATTTTAAATATAAATCTTAGAACATGGAAGTCATGTATGCTTCTCCGTACCGATATTTTTTTTGTGTTATTCCCATTTACTTTACTGGGACTGATCTTACGATGTTACCATACATTTTTCAGAGACTTTGAAGACTGTATTATTGATCAGTCTTAACTTGTTTTCTTTTTTGTATGAAGCCCCCCCGCCCCCCCCCCAGGCCACATTCTAGATATGCTACTATATGAAGCAGCTATAAAACTCTATTTTCTTGTCTTTGGACACTTCCCCTGACAATTCTCACTTATGGTCACAGAATACTATATACCAAAATGAAGAGAATAGAGAATATACATGAGCAAAAGTATTTTTGTCCACTATTTAACTTATGTTATGTTATATTATGCTGTGTTAGTGCTAGCAGACAGTGTCTACAAATGTTCCATTGTTTCTCACTTATTTAAAACTAATTTTCTATTATAACTCACTTTTTTTAAATTAATTAGCTCTCTAACCCTAGTAACAAAATTAACAAATTTTACAACAATTGTTTTTTTATGTTTGAATTACAGTTAATTATCATATACATGATGTTCATATTAAGTCTCTTGCCTGTACACACAGTACACAAAAGTAAGTATTTAATTGCGTCATTCTGATATATTTTCATTCCAAATAAATTTTATAAATTTAAAGTAGGAGTATGATTTTAAAGTGGAGCTAATGCTTTAAGACTACAGGTAGAAGAGGAAACGTTTATGCTTATGTGTAGGAGGGCTACTTTACAAACAACAACTTAGAAACTGTTTTTTTTCTGACTCTAACCTTTGCCATCGAACTTTGTCCTATCCCTCATTATGGAATACTTTTTCATAGTTATTGATAACCTTGTAAACCCACCCATTCACAAATGAGATCATTATTACTCAAAGTTAGTTTTTTCAATGATGCCCGTACAGAAAAGCAGCTTACTTAATACTACTATCCCTCAAAATTACCCTGCATTTGAACTTGGAAGACTTTGCACTACTTGTAATGGAGAGCAATAAACTACACAGAGTGCTACAGTTTTTTATAATAAAACTCACCTGATCTTTATTAGACACTTGATCTCTCTAAGTACACTTGTCGCAGATACCATCTCTACATACACACAAGGGTTGACTGGAACACAAAAAATGTCATTAAACTCACAAACTAAGTACAACATTGTATGCTTTAATTGAGTCTACAACAAGTACTTGTACCATACACTCATAGGTGACAAATGTATAGAGTGCATGAGCACAAAATTAGAAAACACAAATACAATATTACAAAATCTGTATCAACTCTATACAGAATTTCTTGTGCACTGATTTATACATATAAAATGAATTAAAACTGAATTACAAAACTATTACCTAGCGTGTTTTTTCAAGTATTACATGTTAGTGGGACTGATCATACTAAAGAGTATACAAGCAGCCACCATAGGGACAAGCTAGTAAAACCATTAATTTATTAATGTTCTATTATTTAATATTCATATTTATATTCACATTCATATTTAATATTCTACCTACTACTTCAAAGTATACCTAATAGCACTGTTGCAGTAATCAACTATATTAAGTACAAAAAAGGGGCAGCATAAAATGTATAAGTAAAATTAAATAAGAAAGCAAACTCTCTATTTCTGACCTTGAGATATTTTACATTAATATTTTTTTTTCCAATAATGCAAACATAAAATATACAAAAATAATACATCCTACAAACAATTAAATTTTTAATTTCTTGTAACTCAATGAAATTTGAAATCTCTTTCAGTTATACATCAAATACACAAATAAACAATATTTATTTAAAAAATTGTACTATCATATGAACTGGGGTAGAGTAGGCTCCAAGAACTACTCACAAACATTTCAGTACCTCTTTTCTGTCTCACTGTTACATGCACCCGCGCACGCACGCACACACACACAGTAGTCATTGACTGTTGTGCATTCTGGGCTTTTCTACACTGTTGCATATAAGTTAGAGTTTTTTACTATGGGTTCAGGCTTTAGTACACTATTCACAGAATTTCCAGAAGTACAGGGTGATTCAAAAAGGACTTTACAACTTTGAAAGCATACAGAAATTTATTCAGATAACTTATAGAGTCGGTTGAGATGTTATTTCAAAGCAAAACACATCAAGTTTGTCATCCAACATTCATTGTGGTTCGATGTGGCTACCATTTGTAATGCGGCATACATCCCACCTGAAGTCGATTTCATTCCAGACTTTAGCCAGTGAGTCGGCCATCACTTCTGCAGTGGCGGCGTTAATTCGAAGTCCTCAGCTCACCAAGATCAGCAGGTAAAGGTGGTTCAAAAACTCGATCTTCAATGAAACCCCACAAGAAAAAAAATCTACCGGTGTCAAATCTGGGGAGCGAGGTGGCCATGCAATTGGACCTGCATGACCAATCCACCGACCTGGGAATCGGTATGAAGAAAATCTCGGACTTCTACACGGTAGTGAGGTGGTGCCCCATCTTGATGATAGTAAAGGTGTCCATCTTGGTCATCCTCGTCTAACTGAGGAATTAGAAAATTTTCTAGTATATCCAGATACACGATACCATTTATGGTTGCCTCCTGGAAGAATGGGCCGCACACTTTTTGTTGCTAAGGGCACAAAAAACATTGACCTTAGGGCTATCACGAATATGCTGTAAGGTTTCATGGGGGTTTTCACAACCCCATATTCGGCAGTTATGGGTGTTCACCTTGCCACTGATGTGAAACGTTGACTCATCACTAAAAATTACATTGTCTAGGAATGTCTCGTTGTCTGCAATTCTATCAAACATTTCCACACAAAACTGCTGGTGAGCGACTTTATTTTCATCTGTAATGTGTTGAACCATGGTTAGTTTGTATGGCTTCAAGTCCAAGCATTTACGTAATACGCGCCAAACAGTCGGTTGTGGAATGCCAGTCTCATGTGACGCAAGTCTAGTTGATTTCTTAGGACTATAGGAAAAGCTTTATCTGAGTTGTTGCACAGCAGCTTCAGGAATTTGTGGACGTCCTGGTGATTTTGCATGTCATACAGAACAACCAGTCTCAACGAATGTTTGGTGCCAAGAGTAAATTGTAGGCCTACTAGGAGGCTCCCTACCATATTCCATACGGAATTTACATTGAACTGCAGTTGCTGATTGCGTATCGTGAAACCAAAACACACAGCGAGCACGTTCCGCACCAGTAAAATTAGCCATTTTCAACAATAATGGTGACAGCGCTACTGGTGGGTGTATTTGGTATTATTAATGGACTACGTGAGTCAAAACTTGATGTGATTTGCTTCGAAATGACACCTCAACGGACTCTGTAAGTTATCTGAATAAATTTCTGTATACTTTCAAAGTTGTAAAGTCCTTTTTGAATCTCCATGTATTTTACATTACTGAAATAATATTACATATTAACATTTATTGCAACATTATAAATTTACATACTTACGTAGTTATATTTACATATTCTAATAGTACACATTTACATATCAGCAAACAATGAATAATCTTAAGTTGGACTGTGTCAAAAGGTTTTTAAGCCTCAATGATGCAAGAGCACATAAATTAAAACAAATGTTAATTTATAATTTGGAAAATCCTATGACAAGGAAATTTTTACTGTGAATTGGATACAATTTTTGGCTTAACTTACCACAAACGGTTTTTGAGTAGTTTTTTTTTTTTTAATTTGTATTCTGATCCAATTGTCAACAAATAATACTAATACAAAATAATAATAATTCAGCATTCAAAATTCTGCTGTTTTTCGACAATCCTCTAGGCTATGTTCTTAATCCTCCATTTTGTGAACAATTACTAAAACCATTTTTACGATTCACTGATATACTGCCAACAATTCTTACAGGACCTACATAACATCAGTAAAGCAAATGTTTTTCAATTCATGCGTCAACTGATAAAACAAAGAAATATATTTCCAAATGAGGTTTCGTGAGGTCTGAGGATGAGTTTACGACAGCTGTTTCATTTATTTAGCCTAGTGTTATTAGTTATCTCCACTTTTTTGTTAAATCTAAGATTCAAATTTTCAAGGCCACAGTCAACTTATGTAAAATTATTTTCCAGGCTGTTGGGCTGTGGCCTCTTGTTATAAATCACAGATTTGTCTGCAGCTGTGAGAGTCATCTTCAGTGTGTCTTACGTTCTGCTTCTCCAGCAACTGAGCAGGACCCAGAATGGAAGACCCACTGAAGATGACTGCTGCAGGTGCAGTAGAAATGGGTGCATTTATAACAAGAGGACTACGAACCAACAGCCTGCAAAATAATTTTACTAAAATTTTTGGTTAAATGTTGGGGGGGGGGAGTCCCGATTTTAAGTTTTATTAAATATATATTTCAAATAAGTAGTTTCATAGATACAAGCCAATATTACAGTTATGTCCATTACAGCAAGCCTAATTAATAACACCAACACTGTTACACATGTTTAACTTCCATATATCAAGCAGAAATCAGAAATAATATTCAGAATATAGTATTGCAATGTATAAAGTGGTTTTTGAGTACCCGGATACCAATCAACTAATTTTTTACTGTGGTTGATTGAGGTGTGACTTTCTGATTTTGAAATATGCTAACATCCAATTTCACAATGTAAATATTTGGGAACCTTCTGTCACAAACTGTCAACATATTTTGCAACATGTAAGCGGGTTTTTATGCAGCCATCCTTCCCTATAAACATGTACTTTTTTCTTTGTATAATTTCTTAATGTTTTTAGAATTTTCTTTGACTCTGAATTCCTTGTAATTCCAAGATGTTGCAGATGATTAAGAATGTCTTTTCTATATTTCTTTATTCTTTCCTCTATTTCCCTGTCATTCATTTCTTTCACATATAAACATTTGTGGTTGATTTTCTTTGTCATTACTGTATCCCCTAATGTCTTCATGTAGTAGAATTTTAAAATACTACTGTAACTTCTCTTGTTCTAATGCTTCTAGACCTGCATTATTACTGGCTGTCTTTACATGCTGGTAGAAGTCCTCAAGTTCATTCCATCAAAATTTATTTAATTTCTGATCTCCTTCCGGAGATGTAATCTGAACTGGTTAACTTTTAAATGTTGTATGTCTAATTTTGAATCTCTATTATGTTCTTTATGTGACCAAGGAAAACTAGTTTTTGGTTTGAGCAACTTATGTCAGTGCCACATTCTACTCTTTTAATGCAGACTTAAAACAAAACTTAAGAGAAAGATAAACAGAGAATAAGCCTGCAGATGAAATGCTTTTAAAAATAATACACGGTTCTAAAACATTATGATATGCCTTGTCACCGGACAAAAGGCTTGCCGCATGACAAATGGCGCCAATCGTACACTCTAGTGTTTTTGGTGGCCTAAAAAGGACCATGTGGAGAGAAGGCTGATGTTGGTTGTGCCGCGCTGAGATGTTTGGTGGCTGTGCCCGCTATTTGTGGCGTACTGCAGTCCTCTTCTTCTTTCGGCATCGGTTGTAGAGTCGGCTGCCGGCCCAGCGAAATCCATCGCTGGCGCGGAACTGGAGGGCGAAGACGCAAGAACGCCGGTTCTATTCTTCGGCCGTTCCTTCCGGCTGACTCCGCGTCGATGTCGTCCGAGAGAGGATAGGAGATGAAGTGCGTCCGATGGCGTGGCGATAAAGAGTGCGCCGAAAATTTCTACCGGGGCTGGTTTTATGCACTAACCGGGATCGCTGATTGGCTCGCTCCGAGCACGTCACTTGGTCACGTCTCGACTACTGATCCCTGATTGGCTCGCTGTGTCCGCCACTGGTACCGGAGAGCAGATGTTCGCCGTCACAATTCCCCCAGGTCTTGAATGTTCTCCGGTAGCCAGCCTACTGCTCTTCTCCGGATCTTGTAGAGGTGTCTGTTGGGCGCCATGTTGTTTTGTGTGCCGACTGGTAGCTCGCTGGCGTGGCTGGATCTTGCATCCGCAAGATGATCGGGGCCCCATGTTGGGCGCCAGCATAAGTTGGAGAATATATGCGTACTCCATATTTCCAAGAAGTTACTAAGAAAAGTACAGTATAGTAAGAAAATGGTAAAGAGTACTTTACCACTACTAACTTTACAATGTTTTCCTATCCGTTTCTGTTTCATCCAGAGTCTTTATGTAGTTATTAAAAATATGTTTATAGATACAGTTGTTTTTTATTTATTGAATTCAATACATATGGAAAGGGAACATTATGTTGATAATTATTACTTCCATATTCCTTAAGGAATGGAAGTATGGTGATGGCAAAAAAAATCGTGTTCGAGATTATTGCAGATTCTGATTCTACTACACTCAAAACATGAAAAAAAGTCGTTTTCCGAAAAGTGTCTGTGTGTGTGTGTGTGTGTGTGTCTGTAGATTTTTTTCTATGGCAAACGATAACTGCCGCAAATTCAAACAGAATCAAATAATTTTTTGCATACAGCCCTGATTTGTAGAGTACTCACGACCTATTGTTTTTGGTGATGATCGGTTGAGGGAAAGGGGTAGTTTACCTGCAACGGTTTTTTTTTATCAAGGGAAATTTTTTTTTTTGGCAAACGATAACAGCCGCAAATTCAAACAGAATCAAATAATGTTTCGCATACAGCCCTGAATTGTAGAGTTCTCAAGACCTATTGTTTTTGGTGAAGATCGGTTAAGGGAAAGGGGTAGTTTACCTGTAACGTTTTATGTTTTAACAAGGGTATTTCCTATGGCAAACGATAACAGCCGCAAATTCAAACAGAATCAAAAGATTATTTGCATACAGCCCTAAATTGTAGAGTTCTCAAGACCTATTGTTTTTGGTGAAGATCGGTTAAGGGAAAGGGGTAGTTTACCTACAACGTTTTTTTAACAAGGGTATTTTCTATGGCAAACGATAACAGCCGCAAATTCAAACAGAATCAAATAATTTTCTGCATACAGCCCTGATTTGTATAGTACACAAGACCTATTGTTTTTGGTGAAGATCGGTTGAGGGGAAGGGGTAGTTTACCTGCAACGTTTTTTATCAAGCGTATTTTCTATGGCAAACGATAACAGCCGCAAATTCAAACAGAATCAAATAATGTTTTGCATACGTCCCTGAATTGTAGAGGTCTCAAGGACTTCTGATTTTGGTGAAGATCGGTTAAGGGGAAGGGGTAGTTTACCTGCAACCTTTTACGTTTTAACAAGAGTAAAGTACTTGAAAATTTATTTAAACTTTTTGAAACAATGGTAATTGTTAAAAATAAAATAATTTTGTTGCCAGGCAATAAAATTAAAATTTTTTCATTTTAATGTAATATAATATTTTTCATTTAATACGGCAATAAAAAGGCAGGTAAGACACACACACACACACACACACACACACACACACACACACACACACACACACACACACACAATTCACGTTATTTCTGGCCTCACTCATGTTTATTTTCTTACGTTTGCACGCTTTTTAAATGGAAAGTGCCGAAACCCACACCAACATAACGCGTGCAAGCCGAAAAAATTGACATCAATTTGCTTACTGGCGAAGCTAGTAGTTAATGAATGGGTAGGCAAAAATCTTATCTTAAATTTTTTTTAAGGAATCACTAAAAGGACGGTGGGTCAAATCAGACGCTGAGGTAGAGTTTGCTGTAACCGAATGGTTCCACAAACAGCCGTAAGAATTTTACTAGCAGGGAATCTACAGGTTAGCGCAACAGTGGAACTCATGTCTTAATGTTATTGGAGACTTCTTTTAAAATCGTTGAATAAAAAATGCTTTACAGCTCTATACGTGTGTCTATTGAACAAGCCTTGTATTAGTCATACACAATAATACAACTGATTGAACTTCAAATTTTTAAACTTGATTAGTTTCTAAATATATGTTTAATGTTACAAATAATTCAAATAACAATCTTGATCATCTGTTAGTTCAGCGGAATAACAGTGACACTTTTAATAACCGCATAAAATAAACACTTAGAAACAACACAGGCGCTTTAACTTAACTGTTTGGACCACAGAAGTGAGGCATGCCTCAACGCTCTATGTGTACAGCGCGGGACAATCCCCCCTCCCTACACTTCCCTATCACACCACTACATTGCTTACATACGATGTATACAAAAAATTTCGGTATGGAGAACCATACATGACTTCCATATTCTAAGATTTATATTTAAATCTTAATATCGCCTGCCAAGCGCGATATATTTTCTCTTATACATGATGTACATTAAAATGAAAAAATTTTAATTTTATTGCTTGGCAACAAAATTATTTTATTTTTAACAATTACCATGGTTTCAAAAAGTGTAAATGAATTTTCAAGTACTTTACTCTTGTTAAAACGAAAAGGTTGCAGGTAAACTACCCCTTCCCCTTAACCGATCTTCACCAAAATCGAAAGTCCTTGAGACCTCTACAATTCAGGGACGTATGCAAAAAATTATTTGATTCTGTTTGAATTTGCGGCAGTTATCGTTTACCATAGAAAATACGCTTGATAAAAAAAAACGTTGCAGGTAAACTACCCCTTCCCTTAACCGATCTTCACCAAAACCAATAGGTCTTGAGTACTCTACAAATCAGGGCTGTATGCAAAACATTATTTGATTCTGTTTGAATTTGCGGCTGTTATCGTTTGCCATAGAAAATACCCTTGTTAAAAAAACGGCTGTCTTACCTGCCTTTTTATTGCTGTATTAAATGAAAAATATTATATTACATTAAAATGAAAAAATTATAATTTTATTGCCTGGCAACAAAATTATTTTATTTTTAACAATTACCATTGTTTCAAAAAGTTTAAATAAATTTTCAAGTACTTTACTCTTGTTAAAACGTAAAAGGTTGCAGGTAAACTACCCCTTCCCCTTAACCGATCTTCACCAAAATCGAAAGTCATTGAGACCTCTACAATTCAGGGACGTATGCAAAAAATTATTTGATTCTGTTTGAATTTGCGGCTGTTATCGTTTGCCATAGAAAATACGCTTGATAAAAAAACGTTGCAGGTAAACTACCCCTTCCCCTTAACCGATCTTCACCAAAAACAATAGGTCTTGAGTACTCTACAAATCAGGGCTGTATGCAAAACATTATTTGATTCTGTTTGAATTTGCGGCTGTTATCGTTTGCCATAGAAAATAAAACGTAAAAGGTTGCAGGTAAACTACCCCTTCCCCTTAACCGATCTTCACCAAAAACAATAGGTCTTGAGAACTCTACAAATCAGGACTGTATGCAAAACATTATTTGATTCTGTTTGAATTTGCGGCTGTTATCGTTTGCCATATAAAATACCCTTGTTAAAAAAACCTTGCAGGTAAACTACCCCTTTCCCTCAACCGATCTTCACCAAAAACAATAGGTCTTGAGAAATCTACAATTCAGGGCTGTATGCGAAACATTATTTGATTCTGTTTGAATTTGCGGCTATCGTTTGCCAAAAAAAAAAAAAATTTCCCTTGATAAAAAAAACCGTTGCAGGTAAACTACCCCTTCCCCTCAACCGATCTTCACCAAAAACAATAGGTCGCGAGTACTCTACAAATCAGGGCTGTATGCAAAAAATTATTTGATTCTGTTTGAATTTGCGGCAGTTGTCGTTTGCCATAGAAAATACGCATGATAAAAAACGTTGCTGGTAAACTACCCCTTCCCCTCAACCGATCTTCACCAAAAACAATAGGTCTTGAGTACTCTACAAATCAGGGCTGTATGCAGAAAATTATTTGATTCTGTTTGAATTTGCGGCTGTTATCGTTTGCCATAGAAAATACCCTTGTTAAAAAAACGTTGTAGGTAAACTACCCCTTTCCCTTAACCGATCTTCACCAAAAACAAAAGGTATTGAGAACTCTACAATTTAGGGCTGTATGCAAATAATCTTTTCATTCTGTTTGAATTTGCGGCTGTTATCGTTTGCCATAGGAAATACCCTTGTTAAAACATAAAACGTTACAGGTAAACTACCCCTTTCCCTTAACCGATCTTCACCAAAAACAATAGGTCTTGAGAACTCTACAATTCAGGGCTGTATGCGAAACATTATTTGATTCTGTTTGAATTTGCGGCTGTTATCGTTTGCCAAACAAACAAAATTTCCCTTGCTAAAAAAAAACCGTTGCAGGTAAACTACCCCTTTCCCTCAACCGATCTTCACCAAAAACAATAGGTCGCGAGAACTCTGCAAAACCGGGCTGTATGCAAAAAATTATTTGATTCTGTTTGAATTTGCGGCAGTTATCGTTTGCCATAGAAAAAAAATCTACAGACAGACAGACACACAGACACTTTTCGGAAAACGACTTTTTTTCATGTTTTGAGTGTAGTAGAATCAGAATCTGCAATAATCACGAACACGATTTTTTTTGCCATCACCATACTTCCATTCCTTAAGGAATATGGAAGTAAAATATCGGTATGGAGAACCATACATGACTTCCATATTCTAAGATTTATATTTAAAATCATTTTCAGCCAAACAGCCAGGCTGTGTCTTACCTGCCTTTTTATTGCTGTATTAAATGAAAAATATTATATTACATTAAAATGAAAAAATTATAATTTTATTGCCTGGAAACAAAATTATTTTATTTTTAACAATACCATTGTTTCAAAAAGTTTAAATAAATTTTCAAGTACTTTACTCTTGTTAAAACGTAAAAGGTTGCAGGTAAACTACCCCTTCCCCTTAACCGATCTTCACCAAAATCGAAAGTCATTGAGACCTCTACAATTCAGGGACGTATGCAAAACGTTATTTGATTCTGTTTGAATTTGCGGCTGTTATCGTTTGCCATAGAAAATACGCTTGATAAAAAAACGTTGCAGGTAAACTACCCCTTCCCCTTAACCGATCTTCACCAAAAACAATAGGTCTTGAGTACTCTACAAATCAGGGCTGTATGCAAAACATTATTTGATTCTGTTTGAATTTGCGGCTGTTATCGTTTGCCATAGAAAATAAAACGTAAAAGGTTGCAGGTAAACTACCCCTTCCCCTTAACCGATCTTCACCAAAAACAATAGGTCTTGAGTACTCTACAAATCAGGACTGTATGCAAAACATTATTTGGTTCTGTTTGAATTTGCGGCTGTTATCGTTTGCCATATAAAATACCCTTGTTAAAAAAACGTTGCAGGTAAACTACCCCTTTCCCTCAACCGATCTTCACCAAAAACAATAGGTCTTGAGAAATCTACAATTCAGGGCTGTATGCGAAACATTATTTGATTCTGTTTGAATTTGCGGCTGTTATCGTTTGCCAAAAAAAAAAAAATTTCCCTTGATAAAAAAAACCGTTGCAGGTAAACTACCCCTTCCCCTCAACCGATCTTCACCAAAAACAATAGGTCGCGAGTACTCTACAAATCAGGGCTGTATGCAAAAAATTATTTGATTCTGTTTGAATTTGCGGCAGTTGTCGTTTGCCATAGAAAATACGCATGATAAAAAACGTTGCTGGTAAACTACCCCTTCCCCTCAACCGATCTTCACCAAAAACAATAGGTCTTGAGTACTCTACAAATCAGGGCTGTATGCAGAAAATTATTTGATTCTGTTTGAATTTGCGGCTGTTATCGTTTGCCATAGAAAATACCCTTGTTAAAAAAACGTTGTAGGTAAACTACCCCTTTCCCTTAACCGATCTTCACCAAAAACAAAAGGTATTGAGAACTCTACAATTTAGGGCTGTATGCAAATAATCTTTTCATTCTGTTTGAATTTGCGGCTGTTATCGTTTGCCATAGGAAATACCCTTGTTAAAACATAAAACGTTACAGGTAAACTACCCCTTTCCCTTAACCGATCTTCACCAAAAACAATAGGTCTTGAGAACTCTACAATTCAGGGCTGTATGCGAAACATTATTTGATTCTGTTTGAATTTGCGGCTGTTATCGTTTGCCAAACAAACAAAATTTTCCTTGCTAAAAAAAAACCGTTGCAGGTAAACTACCCCTTTCCCTCAACCGATCTTCACCAAAAACAATAGGTCGCGAGAACTCTGCAAAACCGGGCTGTATGCAAAAAATTATTTGATTCTGTTTGAATTTGCGGCAGTTATCGTTTGCCATAGAAAAAAAATCTACAGACAGACAGACACACAGACACTTTTCGGAAAACGACTTTTTTTCATGTTTTGAGTGTAGTAGAATCAGAATCTGCAATAATCTCGAACACGATTTTTTTTGCCATCACCATACTTCCATTCCTTAAGGAATATGGAAGTAAAACGCTGAGGCAAGTTCAGGTTGCCTCATTCGCTTTAAACGAACTATGCCGAATCCCACCTGTCACCATCTAGCGGTCGCTCAATAAAGCACGTTTCGGTTTAATAAATTTGACAGTCGCAGTAACAATGTATAATCTTTACGTTATGTAGTTCATACGTATTTATAATTTTTATTCTACAGAATTTTTTAGGGTAGGCATTGCCTCCATGTAACTTCGCCACTGATATATATGTGTACAACGTTATCGGCAACAAAGAAGTAGTTTTTGTTAAAATTCCTTCCCGGGATATTTGGCCGTAGTCCAATGTTTTCTACAAAACCAGACATTTCGGCAATGCCATCGACTTCCATCATCAGTGAAAATCGAGTGCGATAATGTGAGGTGGTATACGTTAGTGACCACAGTACTGTGGTTAAGGCTGAAGCAGTAAGTAGAAAGAAGTAGTTTCTATGGTAATATTTCATTTCGAAAATGATTTTAAATATAAATCTTAGAATATGGAAGTCATGTATGGTTCTCCATACCGATATTTTTCATTAAATTATACTAAGAATACATTTCAGGATATATTATATTTTCAAAATTCAATATGCACTGACATTAACCAATACTTCTGATGCTAATAATTTCTTTTTTCATTAGCGTTACTTAAACTAAAGGACTGTGTACAGAATAATAAACAAGGTTTGATATGGTTAATATTATCACTTATACAAACTATCAAATAGATTTTCAGGAAATTAGTAGTTCCCCTCCTCCAAAGTTGTACAATAAACGAGCAATATCATTCAAGGCTTTATGGCTATTCAGATTTTTTGGGCGAATTTACAGGAATACAGTAAGGGGTGTGCACAATCAAGTTATAACATAATACAGAACTTCCCTCTCTCTACCCTTGCAAGCGTAGAGGACCCTGGCTACCGAAGCCACTGTATGTATCATGCATGTGATGATCTACTTTGCAGGAGGAGCATTGATGCATTAACCACACACTTGTACAACCCATATGTAAGACAACTTTAGTATGGTGCAGTTAAATGGAAAGCACTGAGAAAAATCATACAAGATAGGCCCATAATAAGTCAGGTATAATTTAGTACCGAAACGTGAAAAATCACTGTCTAAATTAAACAGAATTAATGTAAATAACAGATGATAAGATACATGTAAATTTGTATAATAAAGATAAATTACATTGAACATATAATGAAATGATAGTGAAATAAAATAAACAAAAAACATAAGAACTAAGGAATTAATTAAGTTGTAATGGGACATTTAGGCCTACCCAGGGGTAATTTGGGGAAAAGAGGTCACGACATAATAATTGTAAATTTTATTTCTAAATTATAATGACGTACGCAAGTGAACGAGTTAGTGTCAAGGTCACCAGCGGAACGCCAGAGAAGCCGTTATATTTAGCAGTATGAACTTTGATCTATGTAAAACAGAAGTCATGCCTGATGACGTCAGGGCCGATCCCACTTTGGAATTTAGGAGTGTCAGCGCCAGCAGTCTGTCAACGCTTGGTTTACAAAGTCAGTCGGCAATTAACATCTAACAACAACGGACATGGGCCGTTCGCTCGCCCGCCGGCTGAGTACAGTTTTTGTCTCACCCGTAATAATAGAAAATGTCAAAAATACATGAATTCACAACAACATGAAGATAAACTCGTATATAAGAAAATTAAATGTATAAATAATTATTGTTCATTAACAAGTTTTGTCTGAAATGATTTTCTTTTGAATATGTTAACTGGGGTAATAGAGAGAAGAGAATTAATTCTATTTAAAAATTAAGAATTATTTGAATTGAAAGGGTCTGAGTAAAAGAAATATGGAAAATAAAATTTAATCCTTAAAATTAATCCTAAGGATCAATAAAATGTAATCCTTAGTAAACTAATAAATGATTTGGTTATTTCAACAACCACTATTTGATCTCCCAAATACGCCCAGACAAACAATGGACCGAGTAAGTATTTGATTTGCAGAAATTGGCTACAATGTAAGATGGCGTCTGAAATGGGAAAGTAAACAAACAGGTAAAGTGAAAGTGTACAGAATCAAATAAGTTAAAGTTAATAATAGAAATTAATGTTACAATGGCGCTCGAACAGTGGACATTTGCATAAATAAAATGATGCAAGTGTGGGCCTATTTTGGGGTACAAAATGGTTGTTTGAGATAAATCAAGGAATATAGTTAAATGTAAGTATGAACGTTATGTAGTAATATAAAGTGCGGGGGAGGTTATTATTTGTTCATATTTATGTTATAAGTAATTATTAAGTATTAATTGATTAAAATGGCTAAGGCACAAGTAAACAAAATAGATTTCGCATGAGACAAATGGGAATACGAATTCAGAAGTATTGCGAATAAAATGATGGAGGATGAGTGGTATAAACTGGATGATAATTTGAGACGAATGGAAGAACAAGAAAAGGGAATATTCGCTGAAATTAAAAAGCATAGTAATGATACTATTATTGGTAGTGAGATGACAAATAATAAAGGTAAAATAGTTGAAGTGATAGTGATACAGAATAAGACAGTGAATAATGATAATGATGATAGTGTAGTGGTGGTAGAAAAATGTAGAGAGACAGATCAATCAAATGAGAAGAAAGGCGATCAGGGAACAGATAATGAGGTAAGTAATGAGGATATGAGTGAATCTGATTATAAGATGCATCTGATGAATAATGACGTAATGAGTTTTTTACTAAAACAGTTTAATGAATTGAAAGAACAAATTAAAGAAAGGAAGGAACTGATGAATAAGGGTTTTGATATGATGAATAAACATTTTGATGAGTTAAATAAGGGTTTTGATGAGTTAAACACAAAATCAGATGAAAGAGAGGAACTGATGGATAAGGGTTTTAATAAACTAAATGATGTTATTAATAAACGAGACGAGATGCGGGAAGGAGATAGACGTACATTAAAAGAGAATACAGAAGTCGAATTAAAACAGGTAAGTGGTAGTAATGTTGTTAATTATAATCAGGAGATAATTATGAATAATAATGAAGAAATAATTAATGAGGTAAGTGATAATAAAAATGAATTAACGAGTAGTAGTGGTAAGATAGTTGAAAACGAGGTACCTAATGGCGGTACAATGAAAATTAATAGTGATGATGAGAATATAGAGATAGTAAGAGAGAGTGAGAGAGTAATGGGAGTAGGGGGTTGTGAAGGGGTAGAAATCAGTGTTTGTAAGTTAGAGAGAGAATGTGAAGAGAGTTATTTTGTGGATATGGGGCAGAGGGTAAATTTTCCCTGGGTTTATTGTGAACCAAGGTGTTCACTGTTGTTTTTGAAGGGCGAGAGTCCCTTAGTGGAAAACGATGTGTTTTCAAATTGTTCCCTGAGTTTTTGTGGTGTTCCTGGAAAAGCCATGAGATGTTTTTATGTAGTAGTACCCTCTGCATGGAATGATAGAGAAAAAGTGAAATGGTGTTATGATGAGAGGTATTGTGAGAGAGAGAGAGAGGAAGATAGAGGTGTTTGAGGTTAGTAGAAGTTATAAAGAGTTAAGAGATAGAATGAATAATGAGAGTTGATGATTATATTGAATTCTTACCTGGCGATGTAGTTAGCGCAGCAAGAGGTGATAATAATGTTGATGACTTACCTGTATATAAGATGGGGTTACTAGTAGTAGATGATTACTATACTAAAGAAATGATAAAAGATTTAATCGTAACAGACGATACTAAGGGAGAATTGACCATACCAAATGTCGACAGGATTTTGGAATTAATAGTATGCAATAATGTTTTTGAATACTATATTGATACAATCGATAAAATTAGTATGATGGTTATTATAATCATAATAACAATATGTATTTAATAAAAAATGAATTGTGTAGCTGTAAGACCAGATTATTATTCGATGATGGTGGTTAAATATTTAGTGTTCATGAACATTTAATTATGTGAGTAGGGGGTTCTGAAATGGACTGAATTATGAAATGATTTGTGGTAAACAATAACAGATAATAATGCAGATTGTATATGCTTTTGTGTTGATCTTAAATGTAATGATGTAGCAAGGTGAAGTATACTCAACTTTGTGAATTTTGTTAAAATAATTAAAATGTGTTTGATAAAATAAATGAATTAATTTGAAAGGAGATAAATGAAATGTTGTATAAGAATGTTGATAATAAATTTGAAATTTTTTGGAGAATCTAATGGTATAATAAACGATAAGTAAGTAAAAGTTGAGTATTAAAAGGATCAATTGAAATTAAAGTTGGAATGTTTGGAAATTTTATTCAGATGCAACTGAGATGTTTATTTTAATGTAATAATGTTAATGATCAATTTTAAGTGTTTATTATGTTGTATTATGTATTATGTAAGTGTAGGGACCTAAAACATGTATAAAATGTTTTAAATGCGATTCTCCACTTTCGGGCGGTCCTGGCCTTACCAGCCCAGACCGTGGTTTTGGATGACAACCAGTTATGGCCAGACTTATTGTAAACTGACCATGGTTGGTTGCCTATGAAATTGGTGCAATTTAGAAATTAACAGGGGGTTAAATCAGGGGAATCACCATAACTATGGAACAGCGGCTACCACCGAATGGGGTGACAGAACCGTATTAAGGGCGTATGAATCATTGTAGTAGGATCACTGGTGTTCCCGGATACCAGTAATGCCGAATTTTTATATAACGCCGAAGCAAGAACGGTGTAAGCAGCGTTTGCACCCTAATAAAATTCAGTTCTTGTGGAGGCAAATGAGCGCTACAGTCCAACATCATTAAGCAATAGAGTGTGTGGAAAGGAGCTGGCCGTTACAAGCCAGGGGCATAAATACAGTATTTATGCAACAAGGTAAATGCCTTACACGGTTTACCCGTGAGGTGATTTACCTAATTAAGCTGGGTAAAGGGGGGATATTAGATAATGATGGAGAAAGAGGTTACTAAACTGTTAGTAATGAGTTATTGAGTATTAAATTGAGTTACGTCGATGATGTAGAATGTATAGTTGATCTGATGATGTAACTAAATGATTTTGTAGTGGTTTGAGGAGTATTATGAAGATGCTTAACGATGTTTAAGTAAATAATTTGTTATGATGTAGTTGATTTAAATGTGTTTTATTCTATATAAGAACTTTATTAATGAATTTAATTATTTTGAAATGTGAAGTATACAATGGAAGATATTTGTAATGTTGTAATGGGAAATGTTTATTTAAATTCTGATTGGAATCAGGGCAATAATTTTGAATTTTGGGATAAGCGTTAACGAGAGAAGGGCATTCAGAATGTTGGTATTGAAGTTAAATGTTTTATGTCATGTTAAGTATGTATCCATGTATATGTTAGAGGTTAAGAGGAAAAAACCAGTGCTTCTTAATGCAAACCAGCACAGCTAAAGGGAACCAGATCAGTTAGGGATATGGTATTATACAAGGCCACTATTTGATATTTTGATTTAATGTTTCAGTGTCTGGTGATGCTGTGGTGGCGGTCCTGTGCTGGCCGATGACGTCATAGCAGGGGCGTCAAGTGCCTGTCTGGCCTTGCGGTGTTGGGATCTCGAGAGAGAAGTCCAGTAAGGTCGTTCAAGTGCGGTCACAGTCACTGGACCAGGTGTAATTTGGGGAAAAGAGGTCACGACATAATAATTGTAAATTTTATTTCTAAATTATAATGACGTACGCAAGTGAACATGTTAGTGTCAAGGTCACCAGCAGAACACCAGAGAAGCCGTTATATTTAGCAGTATGAACTTTGATCTATGTAAAACAGAAGTCACGCCTGGTGACGTCAGGGCCGATCCCAGATATACGTCACTTTGGAATTTAGGAGTGTCGGCGCCAGTAGTCTGTCAACGCTTGGTTTACAAAGTCAGTCAGCAATTAACATCTAACAACAACGGATGTGGGCCGTTCGCTCGCCCGCCAGCTGAGTACTGTTTTCGTCTCGCCCGTAATAATAGAAAATGTCAAAAATATGTGAATTCACAACACGGGTGTTATATAAATCAAATGAAGTAACAGTTGTGTTTTAATGAACAGTTTAGAGTTACCTGGCGAGAATTACGGTAAAAGAACGAAATGTGCGGGGTGATGAAAGAAAAACGTAAGGAGTCTGGACTGATTTTTTGGGACGCAATGGCAGATAAGTAACATTTTGAAAAAGAAAATAAAAGAAGAAATGTAAAAAAAGTCATAACCATTCAAAATTAAAGATAGAAAATGGCACCCTAAAATATATGTTTAATTTAAAGATAGTGAGCTCACTAAGGGGGTTTTAAAAAAAATATGTAAGGTATGAAAGCGTATGTGTGTGAGTGAAGCGCTGGTTTGTGTCAATAATAAATTTGATTGGAGTTTTAAAGATCTTGGTATTTTATTTGGAGTGTAGATAAACTCGTATATAACAAAATTAAATGTATAAATAATTATTGTTCATTAACAAGTTTTGTCTGAAATGATTTTCTTTTGAAAATGTTAACTGGGGTAATAGAAAGAAGAGAATTAATTCTATTTAAAAATTAAGAATTATTTGAACTGAAAGGGTCTGAGTAAAAGAAATATGGAAACTAATAAAGGATCAATAAAATTTAATACTTAGTAAACTAATAAATGATTTGGTTATTTCAACAACCATTATTTGTTCTCCCAAATACGCCCAAACGAACAATGGACCGAGTAAGTATTTGATTTGCAGAAATTGACAACAATGTAAGATGGCGTCCGAAATGGGAAAGTAAACAAACAGGTACAGTGAAAGTGTACAGAATCAAATAAATTAAAGTTAATAATAGAAATTAATGTTACAAAGTCACTAAAAAATGTATATTTAAAAAAAAGTTGATCATCTGAGTTAACATTCAAATAATTCATATATATTTATGTCACATGGAATATTCACTTGCTGTATGTAAATAATATTATACCATGTAAATAAAAAATTCTCGACAAGTGTGGTATAATTTAGGTTTCTGGTAATAATGTAAAAACACAATAAAGAAAATTAATGTACTGAAATTAAATATGCAAAAAATAAATCAATTGTAGAGCATACCTGCTAACTTTTGAAATTTAAAAGATTTTTCTAAATTAATTAAAAAGATTCACCAAACATGATCCTATACAAGTTTGTTTAATCAAAAAATGGGATCTGTGTGACACAAGTAAAACAATGTGGTAATATGACTAATTAGGATCGCAGCTTGTGAAGGTGAGCTCTGGAGTGCTGCCCTCCCTGTGAAACAAAGCAGATTGAAGATACAAAACATATTTTGAATTTCATACCAAATTCCTCATATTTTCTGGCGATAAAAGCCTTTTAATAATAAATACACAAATTTTCCTTCACGATTTTCTAATTTTATTGAGGAAATTACTAAAACTATAATCACATCAATAATGGTAAATAAGCACAACTAAAGTGAACACGTCTTGCATACTTTCTGTACTTAGAGATGGCCGGGCATAGCAACCAGCAGCATAAGTAAGTTTCCATGACAACCTGACATAAGTTCGGTTAGCTGTACAGCCTCAGTTGTATGGCATTTGGATTCCACTTAGTAGCAGTCCATTATACAATGCAACAAGGTATGCACATCTGCATTCCAGTTGGTGCAGGGATACCAGTTTTGAACACAAAAGTTTCTGATATTAAAAAGACTTTTTGCTTTTATCATTAGGAAAAAATCATGAAAAAAGTATAAGTATCTGAAATCAGGTACAAAAAGGAACTGTAAAAATACCTGTTATGTTTACAGTTCACCTATCATAAACTACTGAAATAAGCTTCTTCTAAAATAATGAATATGACAATATTTTGCCAATTTAAATGGGATTCCTATCTTTTTTCTTTATTCAGAAATAACGAGTGGGTTTTGAACATGTACACAATTAAAAAAATACCTCGACCCTCACAAACCAGATAGAATTTTCAATCCAGGATAATAGAGATAGTTTTTGGTTTCAAAGATGATACTCTGCTGTACCGTATTTAAAAACTTTGCAAGAAGGAATTGTGAAAGTATATAATTCAGGAACAGTAGCACTACCCACTTGGTTTGTTAACTCATTTGATAATAGCATAGTCTTGTTTTAGTTAAACATACTAATAAATTATGCCTTATTTCGTTATACTGTTTAGTAAGTTTTAAGTTCTGCAAACTGATCGAGCAAAAATTTATAATGCAATTAATGACTTTGAAAAAGTGATAGTTGAAAATAAGCTTTTTAGACTTTCTGTATGTTAAACAAACGGTAATGTAAAATGAACTGCAGTACACATTATTTGACAAGTTTTAGAGAACACCCTCCCTTACAGCTTAATCATGAACTACCTGTGATAAATACATAATGAATACTGTTAAAAAATGGCTTACACACGATTAAAGTTTTCCTCTACAAAAAACGTCATTATCTACAATTATCAAGGATAAGTTCCACCATGGTATTACAAACATCATAAAATTATGATAAACAATGTAATTGTTCTAAGGCTTTTATGGCCATGGTCCAGGGTTAACAAACAAACCAAACGTTTCAGCAGCACCACTGGCTGCCATCTTCAATGGAATTCGAGTCTACCTGAACGCGAGGTGTCAAACGTCAGGCCACAGTACTGTGGTGTAGCCTTCACCACCAGGGTTTGTAAACCCTGGACCACGGCCAAACAGCCCGGTAAATACTTCTAATTAATAAATATGATAAACAATGCTAACATACACTGTTCTATACAAAGAATGTCTTTAGAAGCAGTAAAATTTTTTTTTTTAATATCTTCAGATCTACAAAAAGTATCTTTGTTCTTATACACTGACATGAGTCTGACAAAGTAGAAAAAAATCAAGACAATTAGGAAAATTATATAAAACTGTAAATTTCCCAAAGTTTTCTAGAAAACTGAAAGAGCTGGCATAAAGAAATATGCCTAATACAAATCAGTGAAATTGCATGCTGTAATAAATTAAAAATGTTGGTTACACAAGTGGTTACATGACAATACATCCAGAATTCTGTTCCACAATTACCAGTTTTGATCGTAATGCTATTTACTACTTACATCCTATTATAGGAGACAATGAACAATGAGAAGAAAATTATGCAAACAATTAAAATAAATTTAGAAATAGAAAATGAATTATTCTGAAGATAATTAAGTTAAAAATTAAAAGTTTTGCAAACAGAATTAAGCCAAACAAAGTTAAGGTAAAAAAATGTAAACCATTTGATACAAAGAAGAAAACTATAACTGTGTTACATACAAAAAAAATCGGTATGGAGGACCATACATGATTTCCCTGTTCTAATTATAAAATCATTTTTAATACACTCATAATGAAACCAAATATATCACCATGCTTTTGGTAATTAATGGCTTGTAAAAGTTAATGTTTGATCTCCATAAGTAGTGCTCAAGTTTCCAAAGTTTTTAATATTATGATGTCCATATCAAATCATCAGAGCAGGTTTTAGTGTGTATGAGGGTACACCGTGGACAAAAATTTTCAACATTCCCTATGGAGCATTGCTCAGAGTAAAGCTGCGAATCTACAATGTACGTTTCACAGAACAAACACGCGGAAAAGACGGAGCGCTCCGAAGTCTCTCATGGACCATAAGCATCTTGCAGAGGGATCATTCCCTAAAGACGAAAAGTCTGTCCATGAATCGTTCCTCTGTAAACACGTGCAGTTACACTGGCCAGCGGTCCACAGGAAGCAAATCGCTGTCCACGCTGGACACCTTTTTGGCTTGCACGTGTTGTGTTGGTGTGGGTTTCGGCACTTTCCATTTAAAAAGCGTTCAAACGTAAGAAAACGTGAGTGAGGCCAGAAATAACGTGAATTGTGTTTGTGTGTGTGTGTGTGTATCCTGCCTGCCTTTTTATTGCGGTAATCACAATAATAAAACTTTGGAAACATAAACATTACATAATTGAGATATGCTTGCCTGCCAGGAACGATATATTTTCACTCATATATGATTTAAATTAAAATGAAAAAATTAAAATTTTATTGCCTGGCAACAAAATTATTTTATTTGTAACAATTACCATTGTTTGAACAAGTTTAAATGAATTTTCAAGTACTTTACTCTTGTTAAAACGTAAAATGTTCCAGGTAAACTACCCCTTCCCCTTAACTGATCTTCACCAAAATCAATAGGCATTGAGTCCTCTACAACTCAGGCAGGCATACAAAAAATTATTTGTTTCTGTTTGAATTTGCGGCAGTTATCGTTTGCCATAGAACAAATTCTACACACAGACACTTTTCGAAAATATCGGTATGGAGAACCATACATGACTTCCATATTCTAAGATTTATATTTAAAATCATTTTCGAAATGAAATATTACCATAGAAACTACTTCTTTCTACTTACTGCTTCAGCCTTAACCACAGTACTGTGGTCACTAACGTATACCACCTCACGTTATCGCACTCGATTTTCACTGATGGTAGAAGTCGATGGCATTTCCGAAACGTCTGGTTTTGTAGAAAACATTGGACTACGGCCAAATATCCTGGGAAGGAATTTTAACAAAAACTACTTCTTTGTTGCTGATAACGTTGTACACACACACACACACATATATATATTGTAACGATACAATTAAGCCAAATCTCGTACCAGTAATAAAAAAGATAATTCTTAATATAAAAGTTACTTCATATGAAATAAAATGTGTAAAAAATGATTAAAATGTAAATACTTTGACATGACGTACAACGATACTACCCAACCCAAGTGATTGAGCCAAAAAACATAAACATAAAGAAGGGAACCACGTAACATACTTATTAAAATGTAAATATTTTGACATGATAAAGCCGACAACCCAAACATACTTAAGAAAATGTGATTGACAAAACAATGATGGACACAGAACTAAAGGAGAACCAAACCAAGATGAAGAATGAAGATGAAGATTATTGAAGAAGAAGAAAAGGAAGAATGAAGAGGAGACAGATAAAACCCAAGGGAAACTAACACACATATATAAAAGGGAGAGATTGTATGTTAAAGATAGAATACGGTCAATAAACCTTAAATAATTATATATTGATAAAACCAATGTTATTATTAGCATTAATTTAACATATGTATCCAATTTTTGAGACAATACAATTGTAAAACAATGTAGTATAGGAAGGGTACACTAACCCTGTCAGAAAGGTTAGATTCAACCCAAAACACAACTAGCCTAATATTGTTTATAGTAAAAATAATACTAAAACAAAAATAGTGAGAAATGGTAGGAGTAGGTATAGGGGTTACCCATTAAATAACACTAATTACAAAACAGTGAACCAAAGTGAAGTGTTTTAGTGAAGTGTTAATGCCCTAAAAATAGTGAAAGTGAATGTGAAACATTCAAATTAGAATGCTAAGGAAATAGACACTCTTTAAAACATTGATAAATCACCAATGAGTGGAGTGGAATTATAATTAGTTGAATACCTAGATGTAATTAAAAATAGTATTTAAAATTAATATAAGGGAAGCATGTGACATATCAGGGAGAAAGCCCAGTACCATAACTTGTGTTAACATGGCATGATAGGATGGAAGTAAAGTTTGTTATTAAAGATTAAAATTATAAAGAATACAACACCCCATGTTGAAAGGGGAATCAACCTTCATAATATTAAAGAAAGTAATAATGTTTATCACCCTAGTTTATAAGACAAGAAAGAAATCAATGTTAGTACTAAGAATAATTTATGACTAATAAAGAATAGTTGATTCAATGTTAAAGAGGGAATATGACTGAAGGAGGACTTACAGTCCATAAACCTAGCTATTATATTTTAAATGAAAAGCAATGAAAATGTATAATAATTAAAACACAAACAAATAAATGAAGCCCATCAGGCTGAATTCAGAAGGTAATTTAAAAAGGAAATACACTAGAAAACAATCATGGCTGTTTGTAACTAGGAAAACAATTAACTGCCAAGAACATTTCAAATGCAAATTATATCAATTTCATAAAAAATCTTACTAATCTAAGAACAGTGAATGGACAATGATTGTATATCAGTTATTTCTACACAGAAATATTATTGTAATAATTTAATTCAAGAAAGATATGTTATTTTTTAAATGTCAACTAATTAGACTATAGTTAAAGTGTAACAAAATATGACCTTGTGAGGTATCATTGTAAACTTTGAAAGGAAAGAAAAATAATAGTGATGTCATTTATTATCCCAAAGGAATTATAAGGGAATAAAATCATTGGGAAAATACTTAATAAATTTGAATAAAAATTCAAATATCTCTAACAATGTAAGTAGAGAGTAATTAAACAAGCATTGAATTATTAGTTACTATGACAACGAGTCATTTGAGGCTTATTTTTCCGTTAAATTATACAGACGCTGAAGAAACGAAGCGTGGGTACGCCACGCAAGAAATTGGACAAACTAAAACTTTAATTTAAACAGTTACAACAAGTCGAATAGTGAACCGAAATAATCCAATGTGAAGAGACGTCGATCTGTACAGAATTAATGATGACCAGGAATGAAATTAAACAAACTAATTAAAGAAAAAACCCAGACCAGTTTGAAGAAGATGCTGGAAGCCTACAACCAGCCCAAATTCGAAAACTACACGCCTACCCATGATGACCCTTCAACGTGAGACGAACTGATAAGTACCGAATAATTTATTACTCCTAAAAAAACCCCAAATCACTTAAATTATTTTCAAATGATAAAATTTCTCACTATTTAAAAAATAGTATTTTCTTTCAAAGGTAAAGGCATAAGTTACTTACTTATATTAAAAAACATTTATCAAGATAACCTTATTTGTGAACATAACTACTGTAACAGAAATACGACACTACAGAACAAATTGTACAAACACATTATAAATCCTAAGTACCTATAAGGTATAATAGTGTACTTTCTTTTCATGTAATCAACGTTTATGTCTATTTTCATGATCAAAAGAACCCCAGATTGTAAAAACATATTAATTTGTTAGAAGCAACTGAACGATAGCGTTTTCAATCAATTTTGCCAACCTGAGGTGTTTTGTGTTTCAAGCTCTAAGCCGGAGCATAATATTATAAATTTGTTTATTATTCAATTGTCATGTTTATTAATAATTAAATGTGTATTAAAAAGCGTAGTACAGAACAATACTATCTTGTTATTTCATAGGATTTTTGTTGTTGTAAATATATGTGTGTTAGCGAAGTTTAAGTCATAGCCAACTAGCGCTTGTCACGAGTGGCCGAGTCGACAACCTGTGTAGCAGCGGGAATAATTCGAACGCCACAGCTGTCCATGCTAATACCACATATTACTTTAAAAAACTAAATGTTTTAATTGTTTTAACAAAACAATTTGGCGCCACCCGGGAATCGTAATCCCTATGAATTAACAGGTAGGTTGTACTGGTGACATTGACAACGCTACGGACTCCAGTAGTGACGTTGATTTATGTAACAACCAGTGTGAGGCAAACACACTACAATCACACTAATACACAAAATAAACAAGTGTGAGACATTTTAACAGGTACGACCCATATTTATTGTTACATATTGACGAGCCCAACGAGGGGCATTAAGGAAGTCAACACACACCCTGTTTTTATACGTTACATATTGGCGACCAGCAACGTGTGGCTGGTAAGAATAACTAGCGGCAATCATGAATAGACACGGGATGGTTACGAGACGCAAAGGGAAGGAAACACTAAACCAAGAAGGAAACCCAGAAGAAGTGGAGGAAGTCGAGGAAGTAGAAATGGAGGAAACGACTGGAGAATTGTCAGAAGAAAACCCACAGGAGGATCAAATGGAAAATCCAAATCCACCCGAACCTGAACCTGAACCGGAATTGGAAGCAGAAGTCATGGTGACTGAACAACCAGTCAAACCGACAGAAGAAACGAATTTGAATAGCATGATGAAGTTCATGATGGAACAATTTGGACAAATGAACCGGAGCCATGAAGATTTAAATAAAAAATTAGAAAAACTAGACCTAAACAGTGAAGATTTGAATAAAAGATTAGAAAAACTAGACCTAAACAGTGAAGATTTGAATAAAAAATTGGAAAAACTGGACATAAACAGCGAAGATTTGAAGAAGCAAATGAAGGAGAGTATAGAATTCCTGAATGATAAAATAGAAAGCAACCATGAAGACTTGAAAAGAAGTCAAGAGGCATTGGAAAAGAAGAGCGAAGAACTGAAGAAACAGATCAAGAAGGATCTGGAGATAGTAAACAAAAAGATGGAAGCTAATCATGATGTTCCCCAACGGAAAATCGAGGAAGAAAGTAAGAAAATCAAGGAGGAATGGAAGCAACAACTAATCGAATGTCGAGAAGAGATTAGACAAACGGTAACAGAGACCAACGAAACAGTAATACAAATCAGGGAAGAATTAGCTAGTAAAATTAGTAACGTTGAAGAGGAAGGCAAATTGAGGGCAACGGAGTTCTACCAAGTCCTTACTGAAGGATGCCAGAAGAATAAACAAGAAGTGGTCAAGGAAATGGAGGAGAGGCACCAAGAGCTACAACTGGATGTAAACAATCGGGTAGAGAAGGTGTATACCGTCATAGACAAAATCGACGGACTGAACCGAGAAAACCGAGAAAAAAATCCAGGGAATCAGCATGCGAGAGAAACAGATGCAGGAAGAATTAGATGCATTAAGAGAAAAACCATGTAATCACACACAGTTCATAACCAGTGAGAACAGAGAAATGATTAATTTTCGTAGCTACAGGAGAAACCCGATAGAATTCCTCAAACGGGTAGAAGAGCTGATAGAGAAGAACCGAGAAACCAGATGGTCTAGTGTGAGGAGTATGATCGACGAGATGTTTCGTGACACCCATGACAATTGGTGGACGGCCACAAGACCTGAAATAAATGATGCTCAGGAATTCAAGAAACAGTTCAGGGAGAAGTATTGGTCCGAATCAACACAGAATGTGGTCCGCAATGACATTAGTAACGGGAGGTACGAAACACAAGGAGGACACACATTAACATCGTATTTTCTGGGAAAGGTATGTTTAGCCAGAAATTTGGAACCCAGGATACCGGAAGAGTCGTTGGTGATACAACTGGGTTACCATTACGAAAAGGCCAAATATGCAAAGAACCAGCCCAAAATAATAAAATATAAAGAGGGAGAAAAAATACTAATCAAAAATCGTGAACTGCCAAGTACAATGGAAGGTATAGCAAAGAAATTATTATTGCTATACACCGGTCCGTATATCATCACAAGAGACAATGGTAATAACACTTACCAAATCAGTAATATCAATACAAGGAAAATCAAGGGAGTTTACAATCAAACTTCAATAAAAAAGTTTTACGAAGAAGAATAAAACCATTGTGAAATGAAACCAATTTCAAAATTCTAAAAGAGATTGTAAGAGCAGCTTACTCAAATATTTAGATGATGTATGCGGAACAATAAAAAGTTTTAATGAAAAAAAAAAAGGAAAAACCAAGGGAACAGTTACACAAATTCTTTTCAATTTCAATCAGTTTAAAATATAACAAAAGATTGAAATATGAAGTATGAAGTAAAAAGTGAGATAATTAGGAATAAGTTACACACATTCCTATGTAATAAAAATGTAAGAAGCACAAACTTACAATTATAATTAAAAACAAAAAATAGCTAAAAAGGAATACGCTACAAACATTCCTTTAAGGTAAGACCATTAACTTACCAAAGAATTATCAAAAATGATGTTGAATACAGTGTAAAATAAACAAAAATAAAATCAAGTTCAAATTACTGAGATAAATACTTGAAATTATACTGAATCAAAAGTATTATCAGAAAAAATAAATAAAACTTTACCTGGTACAAGGAGAGAGAGAGAAATTGTATATAAAACAAATATACAAATATGGCTAAAGCAGAATCCTGCTAAATGACTAAAAAATGTCTAAAACAATTAAAATGATCACAACAAGCATTGAAAACAAAATAATGAAAGTGAGATATGATGAAATTAACATATGAATAAAGATAAAATTTCTCAATATAGTATATGAGTAGATGATAGTGTATAGTTAAGGTATAGCGGAAGGAAGAATGAGTAGTAACGATAAAGTGATCTAAAGACAAACCACAAGGTGGACAATCCCAATTATATTATTATATTGTTATTATTATTAAGTCACAAGTTGACAAAGATTTAAGATTGACTGTTGAAAAGTCCAGCAATCTATATGAACTGAGTAGAGAAGATGTGCCTCTAGTCTCAGAAAATTGAGTAGTAATGGGAGAAACCAGCTACTATATAAAGTTAGGGAAAAAATTTTGTGTATGAGGGAATATGCACCAATGGAAATAAATAAAAACAGATCCAAATAAAATGGAGTGAATTAAGTAAGAAGAGAAATGGAGAATGGAGAAACAGACAAGGAAGAGAAGGAAAAAAGTTATCTATAACTGATAATTTCATAAAACACTGCTAGTATTTTATTAAAATGATCAATTTTAGAGGAGAGGCATTATGTAACGATACAATTAAGCCAAATCTCGTACCAGTAATAAAAAAGATAATTCTTAATATAAAAGTTACTTCATATGAAATAAAATGTGTAAAAAATGATTAAAATGTAAATACTTTGACATGACGTACAACGATACTACCCAACCCAAGTGATTGAGCCAAAAAACATAAACATAAAGAAGGGAACCACGTAACATACTTATTAAAATGTAAATATTTTGACATGATAAAGCCGACAACCCAAACATACTTAAGAAAATGTGATTGACAAAACAATGATGGACACAGAACTAAAGGAGAACCAAACCAAGATGAAGAATGAAGATGAAGATTATTGAAGAAGAAGAAAAGGAAGAATGAAGAGGAGACAGATAAAACCCAAGGGAAACTAACACACATATATAAAAGGGAGAGATTGTATGTTAAAGATAGAATACGGTCAATAAACCTTAAATAATTATATATTGATAAAACCAATGTTATTATTAGCATTAATTTAACATATGTATCCAATTTTTGAGACAATACAATTGTAAAACAATGTAGTATAGGAAGGGTACACTAACCCTGTCAGAAAGGTTAGATTCAACCCAAAACACAACTAGCCTAATATTGTTTATAGTAAAAATAATACTAAAACAAAAATAGTGAGAAATGGTAGGAGTAGGTATAGGGGTTACCCATTAAATAACACTAATTACAAAACAGTGAACCAAAGTGAAGTGTTTTAGTGAAGTGTTAATGCCCTAAAAATAGTGAAAGTGAATGTGAAACATTCAAATTAGAATGCTAAGGAAATAGACACTCTTTAAAACATTGATAAATCACCAATGAGTGGAGTGGAATTATAATTAGTTGAATACCTAGATGTAATTAAAAATAGTATTTAAAATTAATATAAGGGAAGCATGTGACATATCAGGGAGAAAGCCCAGTACCATAACTTGTGTTAACATGGCATGATAGGATGGAAGTAAAGTTTGTTATTAAAGATTAAAATTATAAAGAATACAACACCCCATGTTGAAAGGGGAATCAACCTTCATAATATTAAAGAAAGTAATAATGTTTATCACCCTAGTTTATAAGACAAGAAAGAAATCAATGTTAGTACTAAGAATAATTTATGACTAATAAAGAATAGTTGATTCAATGTTAAAGAGGGAATATGACTGAAGGAGGACTTACAGTCCATAAACCTAGCTATTATATTTTAAATGAAAAGCAATGAAAATGTATAATAATTAAAACACAAACAAATAAATGAAGCCCATCAGGCTGAATTCAGAAGGTAATTTAAAAAGGAAATACACTAGAAAACAATCATGGCTGTTTGTAACTAGGAAAACAATTAACTGCCAAGAACATTTCAAATGCAAATTATATCAATTTCATAAAAAATCTTACTAATCTAAGAACAGTGAATGGACAATGATTGTATATCAGTTATTTCTACACAGAAATATTATTGTAATAATTTAATTCAAGAAAGATATGTTATTTTTTAAATGTCAACTAATTAGATTATAGTTAAAGTGTAACAAAATATGACCTTGTGAGGTATCATTGTAAACTTTGAAAGGAAAGAAAAATAATAGTGATGTCATTTATTATCCCAAAGGAATTATAAGGGAATAAAATCATTGGGAAAATACTTAATAAATTTGAATAAAAATTCAAATATCTCTAACAATGTAAGTAGAGAGTAATTAAACAAGCATTGAATTATTAGTTACTATGACAACGAGTCATTTGAGGCTTATTTTTCCGTTAAATTATACAGACGCTGAAGAAACGAAGCGTGGGTACGCCACGCAAGAAATTGGACAAACTAAAACTTTAATTTAAACAGTTACAACAAGTCGAATAGTGAACCGAAATAATCCAATGTGAAGAGACGTCGATCTGTACAGAATTAATGATGACCAGGAATGAAATTAAACAAACTAATTAAAGAAAAAACCCAGACCAGTTTGAAGAAGATGCTGGAAGCCTACAACCAGCCCAAATTCGAAAACTACACGCCTACCCATGATGACCCTTCAACGTGAGACGAACTGATAAGTACCGAATAATTTATTACTCCTAAAAAAACCCCAAATCACTTAAATTATTTTCAAATGATAAAATTTCTCACTATTTAAAAAATAGTATTTTCTTTCAAAGGTAAAGGCATAAGTTACTTACTTATATTAAAAAACATTTATCAAGATAACCTTATTTGTGAACATAACTACTGTAACAGAAATACGACACTACAGAACAAATTGTACAAACACATTATAAATCCTAAGTACCTATAAGGTATAATAGTGTACTTTCTTTTCATGTAATCAACGTTTATGTCTATTTTCATGATCAAAAGAACCCCAGATTGTAAAAACATATTAATTTGTTAGAAGTAACTGAACGATAGCGTTTTCAATCAATTTTGCCAACCTGAGGTGTTTTGTGTTTCAAGCTCTAAGCCGGAGCATAATATTATAAATTTGTTTATTATTCAATTGTCATGTTTATTAATAATTAAATGTGTATTAAAAAGCGTAGTACAGAACAATACTATCTTGTTATTTCATAGGATTTTTGTTGTTGTAAATATATGTGTGTTAGCGAAGTTTAAGTCATAGCCAACTAGCGCTTGTCACGAGTGGCCGAGTCGACAACCTGTGTAGCAGCGGGAATAATTCGAACGCCACAGCTGTCCATGCTAATACCACATATTACTTTAAAAAACTAAATGTTTTAATTGTTTTAACAAAACAATTTGGCGCCACCCGGGAATCGTAATCCCTATGAATTAACAGGTAGGTTGTACTGGTGACATTGACAACGCTACGGACTCCAGTAGTGACGTCGATTTATGTAACAACCAGTGTGAGGCAAACACACTACAATCACACTAATACACAAAATAAACAAGTGTGAGACATTTTAACAGGTACGACCCATATTTATTGTTACATATTGACGAGCCCAACGAGGGGCATTAAGGAAGTCAACACACACCCTGTTTTTATACGTTACAAAAAAAATATATATATATATATAATATGCATAAAATTAATGGCTTGTATAAGTTAATGATTGATCTCCATTAAGTAGTGCTCAAGTTTCCAAAGTTTTAATATTATGATGTCCGTAATTAAAACATCAGAGCAGGTTTAGTGTGAATGAGGGTACACCATGGACAAAAATTTTCAACATTTCCTATTGAGCGTTGCTTAGAGTAAAGCTGCGAATCTACAGTGTATGTTTCACAGAACAAACACGCGAAAAAGAAGGAGTGCCCCGAGGTCACTCATGGACCCTCAGCATCTTGCAGAGGGTTCATTCCCTAAAGACGAAAAGTCTGTCAATGAATCGTTCCTCTGTAAACACGTGCAGTTACACTGCCCAGCGATCCACAGGAAGCAAATTGATGTCCATTTTTTCGGCTTGGACATGTTATGTTGGTGTGGGTTTCGGCACTTTCCATTTAAAAAGTGTGCAAATGTAAGAAAATAAACATGAGTGAGGCCAGAAATAACGTGAATTTTGTGTGTGTGTGTGTGTGTGTGTGTTCCCTGCCTTTTTATTGCTGTAGTCATAATAATAAAATGGAAACGTAAACATTACATAACTGAGATATGCTTACCTGCCACGAACGATATATTATTTTATACATGTATATTAACTCATACATAATTTACATTAAAATGAAAAAATTATAATTTTATTGCCTGGCAACAAAATTATTTTATTTTTAACAATTACCATTGTTTGAAAAGTTTAAATGAATTTTCAAGTACTTTACTGTTGTTAAAACGTAAAATGTTGCAGGTAAACTACCCCTTCCCCTTAACCGATCTTCACCAAAATCAAAAGTCCTTGAGATCTCTATAATTTAGGGAAGTACGCAAAAAATTATTTGGTTCTGTTTGAATTTGCGGCTGTTATCGTTTGCCATAGAAAATACCCTTGATAAAAAAATGTTGCAGGTGAACTACCCCTTCCCCTTAACCGATCTTCACCAAAAACAATAGGTCTTGAGTACTCTACAAATCAGGGCTGTATGCAAATAATCTTTTGATTCTGTTTGAATTTGCGGCTGTTATCGTTTGCCATAGAAAATACCCTTGATAAAACATAAAACGTTGCAGGTAAACTACCCCTTTCCCTTAACCGATCTTCACCAAAAACAATAGGTCGTGAGTACTCTACAAATCAGGGCTGTATGCAAAAAATTATTTGATTCTGTTTGAATTTGCGGCTGTTATCGTTTGCCATAGAAGAAAAACTACAGACAGACACACAGACAGACAGACAGAGACATATAGACACTTTTCGGAAAACGACTTTTTTTCATGTTTTGAGTGTAGTACAATAAGAATCTGCAATAATCTCGAACACGATTTTTTTTGCCATCACCATACTTCCATTTCCTTAAGGAATATGGAAGTAAAATGACTTTTCTTTATGTTTTGAGAGTAGTACAATCAGAATCAGCCCTTATCTCGAACATGATTTTTTTTCGCCATCACCATACTTCCATTTCTGTATAGAACATGGAAGTAAAAATTATTGAAATGAAAAAAATGACTGAAATTAAAATGTATATTAACAATTAATTTAAAAAAAATGCTATTCTTTAAGCTACAAAAAATACATTAACGGAAAAATATATTTTAGAAGAATAATTTTAAAATGAGAAAAATGAAAGTGATATATTAATTTTGAGATAGTCGGAGAATGAAAGCATTTAAAACACAGTGACTGAAGTGACATAATACTAGACAAATTTAACAAAGGATGGGGAAAGAATGTGAACTATTGGAGTTTATAGACAAACACGCAAGCACGTGGAACAACTCAGATAAAGCTTTTCCTGTAGTCCTAAGAAATCAACTAGACATGCGTCATGTGAGACTGGCATTCCACAACCGACTGTTTGGTGCATATTACGTAAATGCTTGCACATGAAGCCATACAAACTAACCATGGTTCAACACATTACAGATGAAGATAAAGTCACTCACCAGTAATTTTGTGTAGAAATGTTTGATAGAATTGCAGACAACGAGACATTCCTGGACAATGTAATTTTTAGTGATGAGTCAACGTTTCACATCAGTGGCAAGGTGAACACCCATAACTGCCGAATATGGGGTAGTGAAAACCCCTATGAAACCTTACAGCATATTCGTGGTAGCCCTAAGGTCAATGTTTTTTGTTCCCTTAGCAAACAAAAAGTGTACGGTCCGTTCTTCTTCCAGGAGGCAACCATAAATCGTATCGTGTATCTGGATATGCTAGAAAATTTTCTAATACCTCAGTTAGACGAGGATGACCAAGATGGCCGCCTTTACTAACAGCAAGACGGGGCACCACCACACTACCGCGTAGAAGTCCGAGATTTTCTTGATACCCGATTCCCAGGTCGGTGGACTGATCGTGCAGGTCCAATTGCATGGCCACCTCGCTCCCCAGATTTGACACCGGTAGATTTTTTCTTGTTGGGTTTCATTAAAGCTCGGGTTTTTGTACCACCTTTACCTGCTGATCTTGCTGAGCTGAGACTTCTAATTAATGCCGCCGCTGCAGAAGTGACGCCCGACTTACTGGCTAAAGTCTGGAATGAAATCGACTTCAGGTGGGTTGTATGCCACATTACAAATGGTAGCCACACGGAACCACAATGAATGTTGGATGCCAAACTTGATGTGTTTTGCTTTGAAATGACACCTCAACTGACTCTGTAAGTTATCTGAATAAATAACTGTATGCTTTCAAAGTTGTAAAGTCCTTTTTGAATCACCATGTATAAATATAAAATTTATTTTCTAACAATACAACAAAAATTACATAAAGTAAAATACTTTAATTCCACTTGCTGATTATGTAAAATACACTGGAATGTCATGTTAAAAACTTTTGTAAGAAAAACATTTTACAACCTTTCAACATTAACAACTGGTCATACATAATGCCAATAAGAAACACTCATTTGCAATCAATAAGACAACATTATAAGATGATGAACGTGTCTTGAGTTGTAACATCTGTGCAATAGGCTACAGGAAATATAAGAAACATTCCTCTTTCTGACTGCAACTGGTAACATGTGGAAACAAGTTTCAAAGCTCTGACTTTTCTTTACGTGTATGTAAGCTGAAAGGTATTGTAAAGACCACTGGTATATATTTAATCTTGTGAGCAATTATTATTTTTATAAACAATAATAAGTAATGCAACTTACCTCAGAGGTTTTTTATGCTGCTTGACGAAAGAATTGCTTTTTTTGGACCTGACGGTACACGCACATCCATGTAAAACTGCACAATTTAAGTAGTTCAAAATATAAAATGAAGCACACTGTAATCATCAGTCGTTCACTGACTTCATGCTACAGTCTGTAGAGTCTGTTTCTTCATCAGTATCCTGGATCCTCAACAAAACACTTATGCAAATTTCCTTCCCCTGCTTCACAATCTTCTGTAGACTTGTGCTTCTTTATGGATAATGAACATCTCAATGTGAAATACATGATGTAGGATACGGTTGAATACACAGTCATTAAAAAACCAATATTTTTAAGTTTATAAATAAAATCACACTTCAGTACAATAAAATAAAACACTGCTGCACAGTTACTTCAGTTCCATACACTTGATAATGTCAACATAATACAACACATTTTTATAGACACCTTTGGAGATAAGATTTAATGTAATATGAAGAAATGACATTGAATGCCGAGTATCAATATATACAGTTGTCCTCAAGATTACTACATTGTAATATAGCCACATAAAATCCATTTACCATTTGTAATTACAGTATAAATGTCTATTATAATCAAACAAGGGCTCTCCAAAATCCAAATAAAAATGCCCCAATATATATTATGTACATTTATAAAAAGAACACACTGGACATGAAATGTAAATAGGGCAAAAATTTAAATATACCCTGATTTGCTACAATTTATCACTATTTTATTAAGTAGTAGTCTAAGCTTGCTGAACATCAATTTTTTTCATTTTGTAATCTGGTTATACAAATTCCGGCAAATATATAATTATTTATGAATATATAAATTGTAAACCTTTTATACTTTGTTGCAACCCTGTAAATATCCTCTATTACAACAAAGTGCTTAATGTATTTCACATTGAACGATAGGGTCCTTGCATTTTCAAATACTTTATAACCAGCGAAGGTCCATTGGAAGTGATTTCTGCAGGTATTTGAGATAATGGACAATTATCAATACTCATGATTTGCAAATTTGTACACAAAGCTAATTCAAATGGGAGATTATGCAAGTTTGGATTATCATTAATATACAGAGACTCCAAATTTTCCAGTGTTCCAATTTCTTCAGGAAGGTATGCCAAATTATTCTCTCCAACATTGAGATAAACAAGGTTAGTTAAATGCCCAATAGCACGAGGCAGTGTTGTTAATTGGTTAGACTGCATGACTAATCTTTGCAGATCTCGAAGGTAACCAATTTCATTTGGAATTGTTTCCAGTTTATTTTCTTCTAAGTCCAAGATGCGTAACTTGCGTAAGTTTCCAATACTTGAAGGTATTCGCTTTAACAAATTATTTGATAAAATTAATACTTCTAAACTCTGAAGGTTTTGAATATCATCTGGAATTTTTGATAACTGATTTGTTCCCAGATTCAATTCAACCATGTTACTCCATATTCCTAAATCCAAAGGAAGAGATGTAAGCTGATTTTCTTTCATATTCAACTTGGTTAAATGCTTTGCTCTTGAGAATATCCCATATGGAATTTTATCTATCTGGTTATGTTCAAGATTGATTGAATGAACAGTCGCAAACTGAGCAGGTCCGCCTGAAGGATATGAAGTGAAATTATTTCTTGATAACGTTATGCTTGTCAATTCTTGAAGACTCGATAATAAACCTTCTGGTAACTGTGATAAAACATTGCCTTCTACATTAAATTCGTCCATGTGTTTGCAGTTACTCAATGATTTGGGGATGTAATTCAACCTATTATACCTTAAACCTAACCTTGTCAGTGACTGTAAATTACCTATTGAATCAGGTATGTCAAGTAGTTCATTGTGCTGCAAATCCAATGTTGACAGTTGGACACAATTACCAATTTCTTCAGGCAGATGTTCCAAATGATTATGTGACACATCAAATGTTATGAGGTACACAAGCTTCCCTATGCCAGCAGGTAGTTCCTTAATTTTATTTTCTCTAAGACTGAGCATTGTAAGGTTTGTGAGGTTCCTGATATCATCTCCCACTACCTTTATTCTATTGAAACGAAGAAATAATGTCGTAAGTGATGTTAATTTATAAACAACATCTGGTATTTCATTTAATTTATTATGTCGTAAATCAAGAACTCTGAGCGACCTTAAAGATGCAAGAGCATCAGGTAAGCTGGTAAGTGAATTCTCACTAAGTGCCAAAGTCTGTAGATTTATTAAGCACCCAATTTCTGGAGGAAGCGTAACAAGTTTATTTCCATACAAGTAAAACTCTACTAAATGTGTTAAATCTCTTACTGACTGTGGTAATAAAGTAATACTAGACTTACTTAAATCCAATCTTGTTACGCCCTCCTCTCTACATCTAATAAATTCTTTTGATATATCAAGATCTGCTTGAATCGGTTTATTTTTCTTAACTGTAGGTTTTGGTTTATTTGATTCTGGATGTTTCACTGTAACTATTTTAGGTCTTGCACTATCACTACCTAACGAACCAGAAGGCAATTTTTTTTCTTTTACACTGTCCCTAGTTACACCGATTCCAGAATGCGTTTGTTCTGCTGCCTCCGGCATGTCTGTGTTGTATGTGCTCATACCACCTTCAGAATAATCTAAATAATCTGCATCTGGCGCACAAACACTTGCTCCTTGTAATAAATTTCCCTCCCCTCTGTAATCGGCCAATCTTTCTGCTGTTAAACTACTACTTTCTGTACTTCTACTCTTACCTGCTTTCTTCATAATTCGCATCCATATATTAATTAGGAAACATGTTGAGGATCCTTTTCCGTCTCGATTACTTCCATTTCTTGAATTAATTGCACTGAACTTAAAAATACTGAAAGCCCTTGTTTACCAGCACTCGACGATAGCAGCTTGAGGGTTTGCTCCACTATTCCGATATAGCCAGGGGTGCGTTCCAAAACTGTATTTGATATATCACAGGCACACCAAATCTTTTTACACAACACTGTGACCACAAGTATAGGTAAGTACACAACTAGTTATTAAACTGTAAGCACTCTTGCAGCTTAAAAACTCAGTACACTAAAGTTATATAAATGAAGCAGCCAGTAGTATAACAACGAATAAAACTTTGTTGTTATATTTACTACAAATTTGTCCCTACGTTTATGATTTTAATTTACACCCTCTGCTGAATTTTAATTGTAAAGAGACATATTTACTCTTTTATGTAGTTTATTATGTAATTACATCGACGCATATATTTTTCTTGCACTATACAAAACCTTCTTTTTGGGATAAATATCTACATATTACAAATGTTTATTGTTGAGTTGTATAATTTAGAATAAATTAAATTTTCCGAAATGAATTTATTTTGTTAAATATATGGTGTATAAAATGCACCTGATACAAACCACCGAAAGCTGATAATGAGATAGTTGAGTTTTGACGTCATAGAAAGACATCAGTCACCTGACTTTCCCGATACATTGTCAAAGGTTCTGTTTTCTGTCAGATTCGTCTTACAAGGCTCGCTGCTTGGTGGATCGATAGTTTGTGGGCGTTGAGGTTTTCAGTCGTGTAGTCTGAAAATTGTCAAGAAAATGGGGTCGTTATTTCGAAGTGAAGAAATGACGTTATGTCAGTTGTTTTTGCAAAGTGAAGCTGCTTATGCTTGTGTATCCGAACTTGGTGAATTAGGTCTCGTGCAGTTCAGAGATGTAAGTATGAATTTCCTTGTCGAGTACACAAAATATGAAGCATCTGCGAAGACTCGCGTTTCATATGTTGAGGTAGTGACCGATTTAAAAAAAATATCGGGTATCGTAATGCACAATAAAACTACTGTTACGGAAAATAGATCAAACGCTGTAAGAAAAGTAACCAATTCAAATTAATATAGTTATGTTCATATAATTTTGTAAAAATTCATAAGTTTGATTGTTACGGTGATAGTACTTTACTTTTATAACTTTGAAGACTTTTGTAGCCAGAATACCACAATTTATAATAGATTTGTTGAAAACACAAATATATCACCCCAATGCGAAGTCAAAAGAAGTCAAAAGAGCCTTTTGCGTTTACCTTTTCAAGATATAACACTCCTGTGACCCCTTTTCATCAAAAATTTGCTTGTATATATATATTTTTTCAATCACTTTCTGCTACAGTCCGTTTCTTGATGTATATAATACATTTAATATTTATAATGAATTTACCTCAAGATATTTTTTCCTTATTAGGAACATGTTTCGGGTACAATCTTGTACCCATCCTCAGCCTTCCGGTTTTTGTGTCTGGTGTATTGGTTGACTATTATTATTGTGGCTTCCTGTTAGCTTCTGGTACTTCAAATTGGTTTTATTGTGTGTGATTGTGGTGTATGTGTTAGTTTTTTGTGTATTTTCGATGTTGAGTGGTTTGAATATTGTGTCATGTTTTGTATTGATTTGTATTTGTTCAGGTATTAGTTTGTTTTGTGTTTGTATATTTGTAAATTTTCCCAAATGTTCATTATGGTGCCTTTGTGTGGTATATGTTTTATTAGTGTCATGTTGGTTATGTCTGGGAATTCATGTCCTGTGTTTATTGCATGTGTGGCTAAATTGGATTTGTATATTTCTGGTTTTTTGTATGCGTTAGGTGTTCAAAATAACGTTTTTTTCAGCTGTTTTTTTTGTTTGTACTATGTAACATTTATTGTGCAATCTTGGCATTCAATTTTGTATATACCGTTAGTTGTATTATCTTTGTTGTGTGGGCAATCTAGTTTTTGTAAATTATTTTTATTAGTTTTGTATGCTATTTTTATATCTGTGTTTTAAAATAGTTTTGTTAGTTTTGTCATTTTATTATTTATGTATGTGAATGTGCCAACAAACAACAAAAAATGGGCCACATTCACATACATAAATAATAAAATGACAAAACTAACAAAACTATTTAAAAACACAGATATAAAAATAGCATACAAAACTAATAAAAATAATTTACAAAAACTAAATAGCCCACACAACAAAGATAATACAACAACTAACAGTATACACAAAATTAAATGCCAAGATTGCAATAAATGTTATATAGGACAAACAAAAAAACAGCTGAAAAAACGTTATTTTGAACACCTACACGCATACAAAAAACCAGAAATATATAAATCCAATTTAGCCACACATGCAATAAACACAGGACACATGAATTCCCAGACATAACCAATGTGACACTAATAAAACATATACCACACAAACGCACCATAATGAACATTTGGGAAAATTTACAAATATACAAACATAAAACACAAAACAAACTAATACCTGAATAAATACAAATCAATACAAAACATGACACAATATTCAAAGCACTCAATATCGAAAATACACAAAAAAACTAACACAAACACCACAATCACACACAATAAAACCAATTTGAAGTACCAGAAGTCAACAACAGGAAGCCACAATAATAATAGTCAACCAATACATATGTACTTCACCAGACACAAAAACCGGAAGGCTGAGGATGGGTACAAGATGGTACCCGAAACATGTTTCTAATAAGGAAAAAAATTCATTATAAATATTAAATATAATATATATTGTTATGACGGTCTATCCGATCGTCGTAGGTACAGTGGAAACAAAACAAGTACAAGACAACAATTAAGTCACTAATGACACCTTTAATTTTTACAATTAAACAGTTCGTAATTAACAACATAGTGTCTACAACAAATCAAATGAAAATTGTTCACACGCAATACAATGTCCACTAATATTAAAACTCAACTGTATTACAATTATACCGTCCGAATATAAAACGCAACACTTCACTAATAACTACTTGAATGTACACAGTAATAACTCGAACTTCTCTGTAAATACGAGGGCTATCCAGAAAGTAACAGACGTTTTGACCGACCGCGGCGGTGGGCGGGGATAGAGCCGCCATCTTGGTGTCAGAACGTTCCTACACTCAGTACGCATCCAGCTGTGGTAGCGTGCGGTCTGTGCCCCTCTTACTTTGCTCTCTGTGACGTGTTAAAATGTGCGCTGCAATAGAAAATCCCGCCACTTGTGAGGTGCGTTCTGAGATTAGGTTTTTGTTGGCAAAAAATCACAAACCAATTGAAATTTATCGCCAACTTTGTGATGTGTACGGAAAAGGAATAATGAGTGAAAGCCGAGTGAGGCAATGGTGCATTGATTTTAAAAATGGCCGTACCAATGTTCATGATGAGGACCGCAGTGGTAGACCTAGCCTTGTGACTGATGAACTGGTGATGAAAATCAACGACAAAATTCGTGAAGATCGTCGTTTCACGATTACGGAACTTTCGAAATATTTTCCCCAAATTTCACGGAGTTTGGTGCATGAAATTGTGGCGGAAAAGCTTGGTTACCACAAATTTTGTGCTAGGTGGATTCCGAAAATCCTAACGGAAGACCACAAAAAACAGAGACTGGCTGCAGCACTAACTTTCCTCGAAGATTACGACAAAAATGGTAACAAAGTCATCGATTGTATCGTAACTGGGGACGAGACTTGGGTGAAGCATGTCAATAGTGAAACAAAAAGGCAGTCGATGGAATGGGGACACACAAATTCTCCCAAGAAACCAAGTAAGTGTTTGCAAACGCTGTCAGCAAGAAAGATCGTGGCTACTGTGTTTTGGGACTCTGAGTGATTCTTGTTGATTTTCTTGAACGTGGCACAATTAACTCAGAGAGGTATTGTGAAACACTGAGAAAGTTAAGGCGCGCGATACAAAACAAGCGTCGGGGAAAACTTAGTGTGAAGGTTTTGTTTTTTCATGACAACGCACGTCCACACACGGCCAATCGTACCCGAGAGCTCTTCGATGGTTTTGGATGGGAGGTGTTCGATCATCCACCATACAGCCTGGATTTGGCGCCGAGCGACTATCACCTCTTCCCAGCGATGAAGACATGGCTCGCTACACAGCGCTTTGATACTGACGCCGAACTGCATGCCGGTGTAAACCAGTGGTTGAAATCGCAGGCGGCAGATTTCTACAGAGACGGTATTGAAAAACTTGTGCCACGGTATGATAAGTGCCTTAATTTGAATGGCGATTATGTAGAAAAATAGCTTAAGAGTATACCTTTCAAATGTATATAATAAAATTTTGTTTTTTCATTTTGTAAATTTTTTATTTCAAAACGTCTGTTACTTTCTGGATAGCCCTCATATATCGCACTAATACTCTCGAACCGCACAGTCAAAAATTCGCCTCATACTAAACTGAACGTCGTTTGAGTACCGGTATTTATAGCCAGTCGAATATCTAGACGATTCCTAATTGCGTCGTACCATGCGTATGAACTACGTAATTAACTGCGGCCTTGACACATTCCGCACGGCTGGCGGCATCGAGAAGTTTCTTGTAGATGCATATACAAGCATGTACACCACACGCGTACACTCTGGATCTCTCTGGAACGTTCGACAAACACGTAGATTGTTCATGATGCCGTAACACTGCCCCCTCCTTAAGCCTGTTCGTCCCGAACTGCCAAACCGTCTCCGAAGTAATACTCGACCAGGCGATCTAGGTGGACGTTCGTGCGAAGGATAATTTTCCCGTTCTTCGAATTCAGTCTCGTGTGATCCGAACATCACGTTCCCAGGAATGCGAGTCTTTCGCGCAACCACTAGTTTCTCTGGAATCACTCCAGTTGCGTCATGTACTGATGACCTAAATACCACTGGCTGATCCAAGTTTGTTTGGTTCTCATCAACAATCTCTTGCGTAACCTCATCTTCAGCCACTTTACCCTCGGGCGCTTCTATCAGCTCAGGAACAAGCAAGAGTTTTGTCTCGACACCCATAGTTGGCTTTCCAATCACCTCTTTTGTCCTTATATTTATTTGTACTTCCTCTGCTAGTTCTTCCTCCATTTCCACTAGCAACAGGGAGGGTTCCTCTTGACCAGACTTGTTGACTTTTTCTTCGACTAATGCCACTCGCTTAATCGAATGGTTGGTAGACCCTGTCGTTTTAGCCATGCAAAGCTTTATCTTCTCGTGGCCAACTTTCAGGACATTCTCTCTTAAGTCCACAACGAATCTGTAGGCATTCATAATGTCCGTGCCAAGAATCACTTCATCGACAATGCCTGCAACGAGCATTTGGTGGCTAAACTCAAGAAGACCCAGGCGTACACGTACGTCTGCCTTTCCCAGCACCTTGACGGGGCTTCCAGTCACAGTCTGTATTGTACAAGAGCTAATTAGAGGATGGCGGTTACTGACTAAGTCAGGGCGCACAATGGACACTGTTGCGGCCGTGTCAACTGTAAATGATGTTGGTTTATCATCCGCAAATCCATTAACAATCAAGTTTCCACTGATCTTATGTAGCGTGGAAACTGTGTGCTGTTCTGGGGCTTTACTTCTCCAATTGGTGCGATCAGTCTTTTCTCTCGGTATCTTCTTCTCACAACAGTCTAACTGTAGATGACCACGTTTTCCACAGTTGTAACATTTCAGTCTTCTGTCTTTTTCAAATCGTTGCGACTCTCTTGAACTTTTGAATTGTTTGTCCGACAACATTGTTTTTCTGCACCCATCGTAACGGTAATGTGATACAGTACAGGGATCTTCTGACTGCAACATGATGGCACAAACCCATTAATGTAGCGGGACGCTGACTTGGCAGCTTCAAACTCTAGGGCGTGAACAAGAGCTTCTGAGCTATCTCGGTGTCTTGCCATTCGTAACACTTGCTGAAGTTCACAATCTCCGATGCCATCAATAAATGTCTGCACCGCCAACCTTATTCGGAAGTTTTCTGGTGCTTCAGGATAGGCCAATCTAATCAATCTGTTGATACTTGCTTCAAATTCTTGAAGACTTTCCCCGGAACGTTGTCGTCTTGTTTTCAACTGAGCGTAGTACACCTCTCGCAAATGTTTATGACCGTAGCGTAATTCTAGAGCTTTTATCAACTTGGCGTAGATGTTCTGGCTGTCAGGTGGTACTTTCTGTAGTAATTCTGCCGCAGGTCCTTTTAATGCAAGAACGAGTGAAACAGCCTTGTCTTTCTCTGTCCAATTATTTGCGCATGCAGCAGCTTCAAATTGGCGGAGGTACGTTGCCCAGTGACTGCTTCCGTCAAAGGTTGGAGCTTTGACATGAACTGTCCCTACTGCAGGCAAAGTGACTTTCTCTATTAACTTATTTTCTGTGTTTTTTCCTGTCTTTATCACTGGTACAGTCTGTTCAGAAATTTGTTTTGGTTGAATCTTCATGCACTGTTCAACTTCAATTTTAATTTGTTCTCCCTTATGTTTGCCATTGAGTTTTCTACTGCAGATATTTTTGTTGACATAACTTCTTCCACAATCAAGACAGATTTTTCTACTTTACCTATTTTATTTGACATGGATTCTTCTACGTCAGATATTCTGGTAATCTGGTTATTGAGCTCACCTCATAATTCACCTACGTCACCACGTAGGAGACCCAATTCTGCGGTAGTATGTTCTTGCATCTGCTTTTGTTCATGAATTAACGCTTTGATGTCACCTGCTTCACGTTTACGTTCCTCTTTTTGTCTTTCTTCTGTTTCTAGCATTAGTGCTTCCCGACGTTCCTCAGCTTCTTCTCTTTCCTGCCTGCGTTCTTCCTTTTGTCGTCTTTCTGCTTCTTCCGCCTCCTGTCTGCGTCTTCCCTCTGCTTCCACCAGGAGGGTTTTCTGTCTCTCTTCTGCATCTTCCGCCTCCTGTCGGCGTCTTTTCTCTGTCTGCAACAGCAGGGCCTGGAAATTTTCCATCATCTGACTGGCATCCATTGTTTCCGATTAATTACGAATTACACTCGTCTTGTACAAAGTCCACTGTTTCCACAGTTAACCGTTGTATCCCAGTTCTGACACCACTGTTACGACGGTCTATCCGATCATCGTAGGTACAGTGGAAACAAAATAAGTACAAGACAACAATTAAGTCACTAATCACACCTTTAATTTTTACCGTTAAACAGTTCATAATTAACAACACAGTGTCTACAACAAATCAAATGAAAATTGTTCACACGCAATAAAATGTCCACTAATATTAAAACTCAACTGTATTACAATTATACCGTCCGAATATAAAACGCAACACTTCACTAATAAGTACTTGAACGTATACAGTAATAACTCGAACTGCTCTGTAAATATATCGCACTAATACTCTCGAACCGCACAGTCAAAAATTCGCCTCATACTAAACTGAACGTCATTTGAGTACCGGTATTTATAGCCAGTAGAATATCTAGACGATTCCTAATTGTGTCGTACCGTGCGTATGAACTACGTAATTAACTGCGGCCTTGACACAGTCCGCATGGCTGGCAGCATCGAGAAGTTTCTTGTAGATGCATATACAAGCACGTACACCACACGCGTACACTCTGGATCTCTCTGGAACGTTCGACAAACACGTAGATTGTTCGTGATGCCGTAACAATATATTGCGACAAAACATATATTAGGCATAGTAATAATTGCACAATATAGTCAGTTATCTGGAACAAGGTTGTATATTTTAAAACAAAAATTTTAAATGGTTTGTAATTCACAAAAATATTTATTTTACTTCAAAAATTGTCTCTGAATATCAGACTGATCTGTTTGGAAAAAATGTCAATTTGTTACTTGAATGTGATTCCAAGTATGTTGATTCGTCTCGCTGCTGGTCCTGTGATTCGCCGCAATCTGCTCCTCTCTCATCTCCTCCTTTCTGCACACTCCCACTTTGCTGGCACTCCTCTTGTACGCACGCACGCCGACACACTGATAACCAGTCTACTCTTATCTCAGGGCACCGAAATTGGGTTGTAATTTAATATTATTTATTTTTGGTGCTTTAAGCGTGCACCTTCCCGCGTCTTGAGGTGTCCTCGCGATAACACAGGAGTATCCCGGATGGATAAACCTTTCCTATGTGGAAATCTTCACACACGCGAGACTAGCACTGTTTAAAATTTTAAATAGTTTATTTTATTGAACTAATATTGAGTTCGTACCCAGTCAAGGTATTAGCAAATGGGTAACTCGTCGCTAAATTGTCCTTGATCACTCTTACATAAGCACGTTTCTGTACGAAAAACTCGCACAGAGAGCACGTCCGTAGTATTCAAGCTGCAGGATGGAACTAATTAGATATTCGTCGGCGGAGACCCAGTCTTAATGCAAATTGGGGCCGCTGATTGGTCGAAACAGCTATCACGTGATTGATGGATAAAACTGATAGACGACTTCTTGAAAAGATTTGCAGATTTCTGCAGAAGCAGTTATAGATTTTATCTATGAATTTTCTGACTTCTAACAGATAAGGAATTTATAAAAGTTGCTTTTTTACTAACCAGATCCTTTTAATATAGTACGTAACAAGTCTCTGACACCCAGAAAATATAGCGCTATTTACGATGCTTGCGCTGCCCAAAACTCATTTCGGTACATTCATTTATAATGGAGTTATTCATAAAAATACGAATGACATGCGCACTCGCACATTTAATTCGCATATGACATGATCACAAATACATTTATGGGCATTTTGATACATAATGGTCTTTTACCCAATTCTTATTTCAATACTTACATCTAATTTACATACTCCAACACAAATCAGATTTTATCTTGTCTGCGTCATAAACCTGCTATAACAGCATGTAGTTCTTGCTACAATTTCCTTTTACTGCAATTTTCTATTTCAGGAATATCCCCTCCTCGGATAAAAAAAAATTATTTAGGCTACACAAACACAATTTTTTTTAACCATAAAATAATACCATTTCCTTTCTTTTTTAAACATATAATCAAACTCAAAATAAATAAATAAATACTCCTTGTTAAACTAAAATATTTTCTTCCAATAAATTTTGACATTTGTCATTTCCAATATAAATAAACATAAGCACTGTTATCAAGGGGTGGAGAGATAAGCTAGTATGAACAGTTCATGACGTCATAATACCTACTGTCCAGTCGCACACTTCTCAACATATTTACCCACATGGTTCAAACAAACATGAATTTACACAATTTACTTACTTTAACAATTACCTTATGACACTCATTCTGTAATATACCCAGATATACGTGAACATTAATTTTTGACATAGTACTTGCGTAATGACGACACATGGAATTTGCCAATAGTCTTGTTAGTATTTTGATTTGTAACAATGTAGGCTTGTTTTCCCACCTGTTCAGTTAACATAAATGGACCATTGTAAAGTCTATTGAACTTAGCTGTGGTATTATCAATACTGCTACTTACATTTAAAGCTTTTAGTAAAATTAACTTGCCTACTCTGAACAATTGCAGCTTATGATCAGCATTAAATTTTTCTGACCGCTGTTCGGCAAATTTCCTTATCCTCTCCTTTGCATCCAAACGCTTAACTTCGCTTGGCGTCGGCAAATTTTGAGTGGCTACCCTTTTTATATAATCACTCCAGACACGTTTTGGTTGGACATCTGACTGCAGTTCTGATGGCGTATATCCAGTCGTGGTATTGTAACACCCATTTATGGCGTTCTCGAAAAACTCCAGATACTCTGGCCACTTGCTTTGGTTATTATTACAATAAGTCCTGAATAAACGACCAAGTTCTCTATTCACCCTCTCAGCGAGATTCCCTTGGGGTCTACGAATGGCTGTTAGGACTGCTTGAATGCCCCTCTTCTCTAATTCGGCTTTCAATTTTTTATTCTGGAATTGCGTACCCTGATCAGACAGGATCTTCTTTACATGACCATATTTTGGGATGTACTTTTCAAAAATTATCCTCAGTACCGCATCTGTTGTGGGTCTACCCACCGCATAAAGACTAACATTCTTAGTGAAGGCATCTGTACACACCACCAGATTTCTCATCCCCCTCACCGCACGTGGTAATGGTCCAATGAAATCGATGTATAGTAACTCATTTTTTCCATGCATAACGATGTTTCCCATCTCCACGTATGTGTGTTGGTTAGGATGTTTGGCTGTCTGGCAGGTGTGGCAGGTACGAAGTACTGATTTAACTTTTCTGGCTATGTTCGTCCATATAAAATCTTCCTGCACTGTGAGGTAGCATTTGTAAGCACCAGCATGAGCCAGACTTTCATGGCATGCCCATGTTAGGTCCTCTATGAGATGGTCAGGAACCATAATTTTCCATTGTCCGTCAATCAGCTTGTACAAAATATTGTTAACAATCTGGAACTTTGGACTTTCTGTAATCTGTATGTCATTTATTATTTTTCTAATTTTGTCGTCACGTTGTTGTACAACATTTACGTTCCTTAAATAAGTTTTAATTTCATTTGGTAAAGCATCCTTTATTGCTAAGATTTGTATTTCATTCTTATCTGTCGAATGAGTTTCCTGATGCACAGGTGGATAACGACTCAAAGTATCCACCAACTTGTTGTCGCTAGCTTTGCAGTACTTAATGCTAAAATCATATTCCTGCATAGCCATTATCCATCATGACATTCGGGTATTTGCAAGTTTACACTTTAATAAAAATGACAAAGCTTGGTTATCCGATAAAATTTCAAAATGCTTACCTACTAAATAATACCTAAACTTACTAACACAATATACTATAGCTAAAATTTCTTTTTCGGCAGTAAAATAGTTTCGCTCAGCACCTTTTAACGACCGATTTACATGGGCGATGACTTTAAGTTCACCATTCTTATTTCTTTGATGTAAAATTCCACCAACGGCATAATCCGAAGCATCACAGTTTAGAACATATGCTCCTTCCTTCTCAGGGTGAGAAACATGTGTAGATTTTCTTTAAATAAGGCCTTCACCGCATTAAATGCCTCTTCATGTCTTGCGTGCCCTCGCCATTTGGTGTTTTTCCGAAGTAGTTCCAATGTTGGTTCTATTGTCTTCGCATACGCAGGTGCGAACCGACGGTAATACCCAGTAAGTCCTAGGAACGCTCTAATGTCCTTCATTTTTTTAGGTGTAGGAAATCCCGTGATGGATTCTATCTTTTCAGGGTCCGTACTCACACCCTGCACCGATATAATATGACCCAAAAATTTTATTTCGGACTTACCGAATTCGCATTTCTCATAGTTAAGTACTAAGTTGGCCTGACGGAGTTTGGTGAACACAATATCCAGTTGCTTCAAATGCTGCTCAAACGATTTAGATATGACTAGTATGTCGTCGACGAAAACACTCACAAAGTCTTCCACCTGAGGACCCAACGCTAATTCCAGGCATTTCACCATTGCAGCGAGGCTGGTTACCAGACCAAAGGGCACTACCTTGAACTGGTAGCATTTATTTCTATATAAAAATGCCGTGAACTTTCTGCTATCTTGAGCTAATGGGATTTGCCAAAAACCACTTTTTAAATCCAAAAGAGACATAAATTGGACACCCTGGCACTTGGTAAATAGGTTTTCTGCATTTGGAGCACAGTCAAAACATTTTTTTGTGATACTGTGTAGATTACGCATGTCAAGGCATATCCTAATCTGGTTATTTTTCTTTTTTACGATCACCATTGGGTTAAGGAAATTGCTGTTGGACCGTTCGATGATGTTCTCATCCAACATCTTAGCGATTTCCTCATCCACCAGTTTCTGATAGTGCAGTGGAATAGGATACGTCTTACGCACAAATTTATTTTCGTCCGTAACTTGGATGTCGTGCGTGTATACATGTGTAGTAGTGTGGGTGTTTTTAAATGTCTCCGTATGTCTCTTTATCAGCTGGTTTAATTTGTTCCGTTGACTTGCGGTTAATTGCTCTGTATTATTCATATTATCATTGTTATTGTTTACAACCACCTTAGCCACCAGCTTGGTTATGCGAATGCACCTCCCTTACAGATTGCTTATCAACGTTATTATTTCCTAGTACTATCTTGTATTGATTATTATTAACCGTATATACTAATTAATTTTTACTAAAATCAATGATGGCATTTATTTTTTTTAAAGTGTCTGTTCCTATGATGACATCGTAAATTAAATCCTTAACAACTAATACTGGTGTTTCAAGCTCCATCTCTTGCGATGAAATGGTTATGTACGCTTACTTATTTACCTTTTGAACTTCGTTTGTGGCTGCCTTAATAGTTGTATTATTAATCGGTAATATTGGTACTTTCTTAAACTCTACTATGTTCTTACTGATAAAATTTTCACTGATCAATGAAATCTGAGCACCACTGTCTATTAAAACATTTCCCTTACAGTTATTTATCCTAGCTTTTAATACATTACATCTACTATCTAACTTATCACTATCCCTAGGCATATGAGTTACATCGTCATTTTGTCACTTATAAGTTCATTTCGTACATCATTAGGGTATACACCAGATACACAGTAGGTTCTACTTATGTTATTATTTTCTGTTTTCATTGAATTTCTGATTCCGACTGGTACTTTGTTTATTAATATTATTATTTTTATTTGTTTTGCACGGTCTCACACCGTGCAACCTTATGCGTTTTTTGGACCGTTTTCATTATCTGTGTTATCTTTGGTTATAGTTGCGACTTTATGACTACCCAATTTGGGTGAATTTTGTTCGTGATCCGGCTTTTTCCATTGCTTATTTCTATATTCATTTTGTTTTGGTGTATTATTGATGTTTATCTTTGTGTGTGTATTGTACGTTTCGCGATTCCCGTCTACATTCTCCCATTTTGTTATTAACAACAGCAGGTCTTCTAATGTTTTGATTCCTTGTGTAATTAAGCCACTTGTATTCCCCTGTTGAAATGATGTGCTAGTTTGCTGACAATTTCAGCTTCTGATATTACCGGTTCCAGGTGTTTCGCCTTGGCTACAAGCTGGATCAAGTATTTCTCCTTACTTCCCTTACCTGGAGTATACTTACCAAACTCCAGCTGTACGCGTACTTTCCGCTGGATTTCGCCGTTCCAATACCTTGCTTTAAAGTGGTTAACCAGATCTTCATATACCACAATTTTATCTTGGACGATCGAAAACCATTCAGCCGCTGTGGCCTTTAACTGACGCACCACCCAGTTTATTTTGTCAACATCACTAAGGTTGTCAGCGACATGCTCCATATTATGCTGGCATTGCTTAAGGAACTGTATGGGATTTTCATGCTCGAGGCCATAAAATTTCATGTACGTGTTAATGTCGTCTTGTGTTTTGTATACGTAAGTGACTTGGTTTGCGATTGGAGTAGTCTGTTGTATTTGTTTTATTTTCTGTTCTAACACCTCTAATTTGTTTTCATGTGTGTTTATGGATTCATTTACTGCGGCCGTCTGTTCTCGCATACATTCCTCTACCGCAATCATACGCGTCTCACATTCTGTTACGCGTGTGTTGTTTAATTCTATTGCGGACTCAAACTCCACGCGGATAGATTCAACTTTTTCCATGATTTTGCTTTCAGCCGCTTCAACTATGATTTTATTCTGTTTAGCTTGCTCGTGAATGGCCGCGAAGATTTTTTTATTTTGATTTTTAGCTTCGTCTCTTACAGACTTCAAGTTTTCGTTTAATATTTTATTATCTTCATGCACGGATTTTAAATTTTCACATAGCTGTTTATTGTCGTCTTGTAATGCTTTATTATTTTTATTCCATTCATCACGTAACTGCTTATTATCATCTCGTACAGATTGAATATTAGCTAAGATTGCATTTAGTGTAGGTTGTAAATCGGCTGATAAACCTTCTGCCGTTTTGAACACGATAACAAAACACAACAAACAAAGTTTATCTTAATAACCTAACTTAAGTACGCCACACATATTCTTTACGTCTACCTTTAATGTCCCTAATCTAAATTTTAATCGCAACGCACAGTAAACAGTCAGAATCATATAACACAATGTCTACATAAATCCTTAACCTATACATGCACAAATAAGCTAATTCACTCCAGATAACATTCCAATACTAAATTACGATTCTAACCTAAACACTAGTCTTTCTGAGCATATGCAGTATTTAAATGATACACACTCTGAAGACAATTTTAATATATCAAAACACTACAAAATTTTTTATAACATACTATTTTGTCGTGCCAAAAACGTTGGGTATTGCAATTTAATACTATGTAACAGGTTATATTTAATATATTTCTTGCACTTTTACTGCCCCATCGTTGCGAGTGCCATTTACTATGCGACAAAACATATATTAGGCATAGTAATAATTGCACAATATAGTCAGTTATCTGGAACAAGGTTGTATATTTTAAAACAAAATTTTTAAATGGTTTGTAATTCACAAAAATATTTATTTTACTTCAAAAATTGTCTCTGAATATCAGACTGATCTGTTTAGAAAAAATGTCAATTTGTTACTTGAACATGATTCCAAGTATGTTGATTCGTCTCGCTGCTGATCCTGTGATTCGCCGCAATCTGCTCCTCTCTCGTCTCCTCCTTTCTGCACACTCCTGCTTTGCTGGCACTCCTCTTGTACGCACGCACGCCGACACACCGATAACCAGTCTGCTCTTATCTCAGGACACTGAAATTGGGTTGTAATTTAATATTATTTATTTTTGGTGCTTTAAGCGTGCACCTTCCCGCGTCTTGAGGTGCCCTCGCGATAACACAGGAGTATCCTGGATGGATAAACCTTTCCTATATGGAAATCTTCACTCACGCGAGACTAGAGACTAGCACTGTTTAAAATTTTAAATAGTTTATTTTATTGAACTAATATTGAGTTCGTACCCAGTCAAGGTATTAGCAAACGGGTAACTCGCCGCTAAATTGTCCTTGATCACTCTTACATAAGCACGTTTCTGTACGAAAAACTCGCACAGAGAGCACGTCCGTAGTATTCGAGCTGCAGGATGGAACTAACTAGATATTCGTCGGCGGAGACCCAATCTTAATGCAAATTGGGGCCACTGATTGGTTGAAACAGCTATCACGTGACTGATGGATAAAACTGATAAGACGACTTCTTGAAAGGATTTGCAGATTTCTGCAGAAGCAGTTATAGATTTTATCTGTGAATTTTCTGACTTGTAACAGATAAGGAATTTATAGAAGTTGCTTTTTTACTAACCAAATTCCTATTAATATAGTACGTAACAAGTCTCTGACACCCAGAAAATATAGCGCTATTTGAGATGCTTGCGCTGCCCAAATCTCCGTTCGGTATATAATTGATATCCGTTCATTTATAATGGAGTTATTCATAAAAATACGAATGACACGCGCACTTGCACATTTAACTCGCACATGACGTGATCACAAATACATTTATGGGCATTTTGATACATAATGGTATTTTACCCAATTCTTATTTCAATACTTGCATCTAATTTACATACTCCAACAAACATCAAATTTTATCTTGTCTACGTCATAAACCTGCTATAACAGCATATAGTCCTTGCAACAATTTCCTTTTACCGCAATGTGCTATTGCAATATATATATATATATATATATATTTTGTAACGTTACATAACCCATGCCCAAATATGATAACACATACACCCCACTCTAAAAGTCAGAAATGGATAATTATGTACCTAGCTATAATTAACTTTGTACTACCAAAATTCTGTAAACAATAACAACGTGAAAAATAGTGTACAAAGTGAGATATAGTGTACATAGTGAGAGTGTAAACTTTTAAAAAAAAGAGCAACTCACAGATTTATACTGTATTGAAAAAACAATCAATTGTAGCAGTGGACTATATTGCTGCTGACAAATTTTGTATTTTTTTGTATTTTGTATAATTTGTAGTATGTAGGCCACAAAGGTCTTGTACCTAGGTATAATTTTTGTGTTTAAATATAAGATAACCCAGGGTTAGGTATAAAATAATAATAATATAAAATAATACTATGTGAGCAAGATGGCATAGGAAAATAGTTTAGAGTAATGATACTTTAAGTAAATAATAAATAAATCCAATTGAAGGGAGTTAAAATATTAAAGACCTATGTACAAGCTTAAGGAAAAATAGAAAGAAAAACCTTAGATAAATTAAATTGGATTATAAACAAAATGTAAAAAGGATTTTTTTCCTATAAAGAAGAAATAAATTTATAATAATTAATAATAGCCTATATACTCAAAAGTATATAGATTCACCAATAAAAAACCATAAAAAATATTGGTTACTACGAGTAACCAACTAACAAGATTGAATTTAATTGTTAAAACGATTGGGAAGAGAACGTTTGAAAAAAGGTGTAATGCCTATTTAAATTTGAGAAAATTAATGAATACTTTCGGAATAACTAGTGCCAAATTTAATAAAATTGACGAGTGATGTCCACCTTATGTTAAAACTCCTTCAAGTATCAACATTCACGTCCTTAATTTGATGAAACTTTGAAAAAAAATCCAACTACCAGTTCCAGGCCTAGTCATACTGCACGTCGATATTTTGGTGAGATCGTATCCAAGTAAATTTAACTAAATTACAACTCAACTATAACTTCTAACACTAGAAACAGCACCATATCTTTAAACACTTCAGGAAAAGAGGTGAAACAAACTTTATTATTTTTTTTGTTAACCAAAAAATCTGCATAACGGATTCTTGTGAATTGCAGGCCGACATTAAATAATTTTTGTGTATAGTGAAGGAACGTAACCTGCGATCTGGCGGATAAACTCGGAACTACATACTACAAAAATATAATCTATTAATTAATGTAAAGCTTGGTATTAAATTATTCATTTCTGACCATCTCATAGTACAAAGAACTCAAAAATAACCCTGGGAAATTAATAAATTAATTCTTTATCGTTTTATATTTTATAAAAGATAAAAATATTTGTTATACATTCTATGTTTACAAAATAAGATCGAACTAATGTTGTGTTGATAGGGAGAATCGATTATAACTTTCTGTATTGGGAGAAGATAAAACACATTGTATTTATTAAATAAATACAATGAATACTTTGTTATTTGAATAAAATGTGTATTATTTTCAGTAGAGGGTAGTTGTTTACAGATTGTCAGGAGACAAAGAAGAGGACGGACAACCAGAAAATATTACAGACCATTGGTGTTAATTTAACGTCCAATTTGTTTGTAAACGTCAAAATCAGCTGGTTTCATGAGCGGAGAAATTTAAATTAAGTAATTGTATGCCAAGAGGATAATACTTTTTGCACTCTGTCTCCTAACTACGGTCAAACAACTTCATTGAATTCTCCCTAATCAAATCTAAGGGAAAAATCAGCATAATCACACACTCTCGATTTCTTTTTTGTGGAACTTGAAACATAAATTATAACGAATTCTGTGACGATCGCAAAAGTGACGATAAGATCAAACGATACTATCCGATCAATACCCGCGAGACGTTACAAGATGGCGAACCCAACATTGGGGCTTTTGAACATTCGCAAATATAATCAATAAGTAACAGTAAAGATATTACGTTACAAGATGGCGCTCAACTTAAAAGGGCTTTAATTAGTAAAGAAATTTCGAGATATACAAAAAATAATATAATGAAAAAAAAAAACTAATTTTTGTCGGCAACTATGAGAAAACAAGAAATGCATAATACCAGAGGCAGATCGAAGAAGAGGGCAGAAGACAAGGAGAAGGAAGAAGGTGGACAGGAACGAGAAACCGAAGTAGTTACGGACACGGAAAAGGAAATAGTTGAAGAGAATGCCCAAGGGGACCAACCAGATAAAGTGGAAGCCAGAAGAGAACCAGATTGGCAAGAAATGATGAGGCTAATGATAGAGAAAATAGATGAAAATTTTAAGGAAAACTCAAGGAAACAAAATGAAACCTTGAGCGAAAAATTTGATAAAATAGATGAAAACTCAAGGAAACAAAATGAAACCTTGAGCGAAAAATTTGATAAAATAGATGAAAATTTTAGGAAACAGGAGGAAAATAACAAGCAAACCAATGAGAAAATAGACGGTATTCAGGAAAGTTTAGTCAAACAACTAAACGAAAAAATTGAGACCATGCATGGAGATATCAGACAAACCATGAATGAACAATATCACGAATTGAAAGAAACTATTGACGGACAAAGGGAATATATGAACACCAAATTTGAAGAAAGTAATAAAAATATAAAACAAATTCAGGAGAAGATTGAACTGATCAGTAACACACTTAGCCAAAAAGCAGATACATACAAGAGGGAGACAAATAAGCAAATGGATGAAAGTTTCGGAAAGTTAGAGGAAACAATGAACAGTGATTTCAAGAATTTGGATGAAACATTAGACAGCATTTCAGAAGGTATTAAAGTAAGTCCGAATACAGAAGAGAGCAGGAAGGAAATAGAAATTACAGAATACCAAGGTGTAATATTATCTGAAAATAAAAATAGCCACAACAAAGAGGATAATCAATACCTGGAAAAGAAGACCAAGAAAATAAGAAAAACATGTAGAAAGAAAATAATAAATACAAGGGAAGAATGGGAGATGATTACAGGTGGATTAATTAATGTATTTAACCTTCCAATTAATGAACAGAGGGAGTTAATTAAGTTTAGATATCAGTTAAATATGTCGACAATTGAAGTGCATCAGAAGATATCAGTCATATCTTCAAGACGGAATATATCATTAAAAAATTTGGTAAATAATCCAGAGGAAAGAGGGAAATGGAATGATATTAAAAATGAGTGAATATGTTATGTCAGAGGAGGTACAATACCTGTTAGTTAAAAAGGAACGAACAATGACGGAAGACCGGTACTTAAATGAAGGTTTCATAGCAGCAAAGTGGGAGAGCCGGGATGGTAAGAAGATTATCAAGGAGAGAATTAATTCCGAACACCCCAGTAATCCGAGAAAAGGGAGTACCTGAGTTAATGGACCATGGTTAAACTAAACGATAACCAACCAGAAAAAAGGGGACTGATTTTTTGAAAACCGACCAAGCCCCAAAATTTTGAAATAAAACCCCAAAATTCAAAAAGTACGTAAGGACAACTTACTAAATATTTTGAAACAATATGATATAATAAAAGCTATGTAAGTACAACTTACTTAAGATATTTCGCAACGATTTGATTTAATAAACAACAAACCACCAAGAAAATGTAAGAACAGATTATTAAATAATAATTATAAATAACTGATTTAAAATGGAATAATAGGAAAAATAATATTTTGATGGTAACAAACAGAAGAATAAATAAATAAATAAAAACAATGGATGGTAGTGTGCTCAAATAAGAAGAATAACGAATAATTTAATGACTACAGTGAAGCTGAAGGAGGATGATAATTAATACAGCTATAATTTAGAATTTCTCGGAATTGAAAATGATATAGGAAGAAATGATACAGAGAAAATATGTCACAAGAAGGAAAGTCAAAAGGATTTTAAAATAATGCCTATCAATAATGTTGTATGCTATTAGTTAATGAAAAAGAAGAAGGAATGAAGAAGAAAAAGAAATATAATTAAATGCAAACAGCTACAATGTGAAGAATCCCAAAAGTGTTTAGTATTAGTCGCTAATCGACTACTTGTAAGTTTTTTATTATAATGAATTGACTGTAGAAATGTTCCAGCAATCATTTTCCTGAGCAGGGATGATGTTCCCCTGGTGTCAGAAGGTGTAAGGATGGACAACGGAGTAATGGACCCAAAAGTGGCCACCCGAACTGAACCACCGCACAGGATAGGGAAAAATGTTAGGGAAATTGAATATTTAAGGGATAATGATAAAATAGCTGAAAAGAGTAATATTAGATTCCAGAAGTATGAATGAAGAAAACAAGGAGGATAGCAGACAGAAGCTTAATTGAGAAAGCAAATTTATAGAAGCAAATAGAAATATGAGTGTTAAAACAAGTTTTTTATGATTAGTGTGACCAGCCCTTATCAAGTAATATGTGGAAGACCACTACCCAGAGAAATAAATCATTGATGAATTTGCCTCCAAGAGAGAGAGAGTTGAGTAGGAAATTAAGCCTATTACCATTTAACCGAATAACAGGTGTATAACCAATCAGAAAGGAAGGAATATTATGAAGATTAATGGAAGAATCCGAAGATTGAAGAGTTCAACAATTTATTTTAAAAAACAAGTAGATAAAAATAAATCTGTTCTAGTGGGGGGGCTTTATGTAACGTTACATAACCCATGCCCAAATATGATAACACAATCACCCCACTCTAAAAGTCAGAAATGGATAATTATGTACCTAGCTATAATTAACTTTGTACTACCAAAATTCTGTAAACAATAACAACGTGAAAAATAGTGTACAAAGTGAGATATAGTGTACATAGTGAGAGTGTAAACTTTTAAAATATCGGTATGGAGAACCATACATTACTTCCATGTTCTAAGATTTATATTTAAAATCATATTCGAAATGAAATATTTCCATAGAAACTACATCTTTCTACTTATTGCTTCAGCATTAACCACAGTACTGTGGTCACTAACGTATACCACCTCACGTTTTCGCACTCGATTTTCACCGATGATGGCAGTCGATGGCACTGCCGAAAAGTCTGGTTTTGCAGAAAACATTGGACTACGGCTAAAGAGCCCGGGAAGCAATTTTAACAAAAAACTACTTCTTTGTTGCCGATAACGTAGTACACATATAAAAAATTCTCCCCTACACCTTCAACTATAATTTTTAATAATAGAAAATTACCCCCACCCCTTTCACCTAACTTCTTCATTTGTAGATATTTCATCTACGTTTCTACAGTGGATTACTATGAGCTTCTTATCAGGATACTTTATTTATAAAAACTAAGTACTTTACTCTTGTTAAATCATAAAATGTTTCAGGTAAACTACCCCTTTCTCTTAACCGATCTTCTCCAAAATCAACAGACCTTCCGCCTCTACAATTCACGGAAGGATGCAAAAAAATATTTGTTTCTGTTTGAATGTGCGGCAGTTATCGTTCGTCATGGAAACATTTCTCTTGTTACAACATGAAATGTTGCAGGTAAACTGCCCCTTTCCCTTAACCGATCTTCACCAAAATCAATAGACCTTGAGCTCTCTACAACTCAGGAAAGGGTGCAAAAAATTATTTGATTCTCAATTGAATTTTCGGCAGTTATCGTTCGTCATAAAAAAATTACCCTTTTTAAAACATAAAACGTTGCTGATAAACTACCCCTTCCCTTAACTGATCTTCAACAAAATCAACAGACCTTGAGTTCACTTTAGTTCAAAAAGGTATGCAAAAACCTAGTTGATTCTGTTTGAATTTACGGCAGTTATCGTTCGTCATATAAAAAATTACCCTTGTTAAAACATAAAATGTTGCTGGTAAACTACCCCTTTCCCTCAACCGATGTTCACCAACACCAATAGGTATTGAGAACTCTACAATACAGGGCTGTATGCAAAACATCATTTGATTCTGTTTGAATTTGAGGCTGTTATCGTTTACTATAGAAAAAAATTACCCTTGATAAAAAACCGTTGCAGGTAAACTACCCCTTTCCCTTAACCGATCTTCACCAAAAACTACAGGTCTTGGGTACTCTACAATTTAGGCCTGTATGCAAACAATTATTTGATTCTGTTTGAATTTGCAGCTGTTATCGTTTGCCATAGAAAACACCCTTGATAAAACATAAAACGTTGCTGGTAAACTACCCTATTCCATTAACCGATCTTCACCAAAAACAATAGGTCTTGAGAACTCTACAATTCAGGGCTGTATGCAAAACATTAGTTGATTCTCTTTGAATTTACGGCAGTTATCGTTCGTCAAAAAAAAATACCCAAGTTAAAACATAAAACGTTGCAGGTAAACTACCCCTTTCCCTTAACCGATCTTCACCAACACCAATAGGTATTGAGAACTCTCCAATACAGTGCTGTATGCAAAACATCATTTGATTCTGTTTAAATTTGCGGTTATCGTTTACCATAGAAAAAAATTACCCTTGATAAAAACCGTTGCAGGTAAACTACCCCTTTCCCTTAACCGATCTTCACCAAAACCAACAGGTCTTCAGAACTCTACAATTCAGGGCTGTATGCAAAATATTATATGATTTTGTTTGAATTTGCGGCTGTTATCGTTTGCCATACAAAATACCCTTGATAAAACAAAAAACGTGGCAGGTAAACTACCCCTTTCTCTTAAACGATCTTCACCAAAAACAATACGTCTTTAGTACCCAATAAATCAGGGCTGTATGCAAAAACTTATTTGATTCTGTTTGAATTTGCGGCTCTTATCGTTTGCCATAGAAAAAAAATCTACAGAAGACAGACAGACACACACACACAGACACTTTTCGAAAAACGACTTTTTTTCATGTTTTGAGTGTAGTACAATCAGAATCTGCAATAATCTCGAACACGTTTTTTTTTGCCATCACCATACTTCCATTTCCTTAAGGAACATGGAAGTAAAAAAAGAGCATCTCACAGATTTATACTGTAGATGAAAAATATCGGTATGGAGAACCATACATGACTTCCATATTCTAAGATTTATATTTAAAATCATTTTCAGCCAAACAGCCAGGCTGTGTCTTACCTGCCTTTTTATTGCTGTATTAAATGAAAAATATTATATTACATTAAAATGAAAAAATTATAATTTTATTGCCTGGCAACAAAATTATTTTATTTTTAACAATTACCATTGTTTCAAAAAGTTTAAATAAATTTTCAAGTACTTTACTCTTGTTAAAAAGTAAAAGGTTGCAGGTAAACTACCCCTTCCCCTTAACCGATCTTCACCAAAATCGAAAGTCATTGAGACCTCTACAATTCAGGGACATATGCAAAAAATTATTTGATTCTGTTTGAATTTGCGGCTGTTATCGTTTGCCATAGAAAATACGCTTGATAAAAAAACGTTGCAGGTAAACTACCCCTTCCCCTTAACCGATCTTTACCAAAAACAATAGGTCTTGAGTACTCTACAAATCAGGGCTGTATGCAAAACATTATTTGATTCTGTTTGAATTTGCGGCTGTTATCGTTTGCCATAGAAAATACCCTTGTTAAAAAAACGTTGCAGGTAAACTACCCATTTCCCTCAACCGATCTTCACCAAAAACAGTAGGTCTTGAGAACTCTACAATTTAGGGCTGTATGCAAATAATCTTTTGATTCTGTTTGAATTTGCGGCTGTTATCGTTTGCCATAGGAAATACCCTTGTTAAAACATAAAACGTTACAGGTAAACTACCCCTTTCCCTTAACCGATCTTCACCAAAAACAATAGGTCTTGAGTACTCTACAAATCAGGGTTGTATGCAAAACATTATTTGATTCTGTTTGAATTTGCGGCTGTTATCGTTTGCCATAGAAAATACCCTTGTTAAAAAAACGTTGCAGGTAAACTACCCCTTTCCCTCAACCGAACTTCACCAAAAACAATAGGTCTTGAGAACTCTACAATTTAGGGCTGTATGCAAATAATCTTTTGATTCTGTTTGAATTTGCGGCTGTTATCGTTTGCCATAGGAAATACCCTTGTTAAAACATAAAACGTTACAGGTAAACTACCCCTTTCCCTTAACCGATCTTCACCAAAATCAACAGATCTTGAGAACTCTACAATTCAGGGCTGTATGTGAAACATTATTTGATTCTGTTTGAATTTGCGGCTGTTATCGTTTGCCAAACAAACAAAATTACCCTTGCTAAAAAAAAACCGTTGCAGGTAAACTACCCCTTTCCCTCAACCGATCTTCACCAAAAACAATAGGTCGCGAGTACTCTGCAAATCAGGGCTGCATGCAAAAAATTATTTGATTCTGTTTGAATTTGCGGCAGTTATCGTTTGCCATAGAAAAAAAATCTACAGACACACAGACAGACAGACAGACACACAGACAGACAGACACACACACAGACACTTTTCGGAAAACGACTTTTTTTCATGTTTTGAGTGTAGTAGAATCAGAATCTGCAATAATCTCGAACACGATTTTTTTTGCCATCACCATACTTCCATTCCTTAAGGAATATGGAAGTAAAACAATCAATTGTAGCAGTGGACTATATTGCTGCTGACAAATTTTGTATTTTTTTGTATTTTGTATAATTTGTAGTGTGTAGGCCACAAAGGTCTTGTACCTAGGTATAATTTTTGTGTTTAAAATAATAATTGTGTTTAAATATAAGATAACCCAGGGTTAGGTATAAAGTAATAATAATATAAAACAATACTATGTGAGCAAGATGGCATAGGAAAATAGTTTAGAGTAAGGATACTTTAAGTAAATAATAAATAATAAATAAATCCAATTGAAGGGAATTAAAATATTAAAGACCTATGTACAAGCTTAAGAAAAAATAGAAAGAAAAACCTTAGATAAATTAAATTGGATTATAAACAAAATTTAAAAAGGATTATTTTTCTATAAAGAAGAAATAAATTTATAATAATTAATAATAGCTTATATACTCAAAAGTATATAGATTCACCAATAAAAAACCATAAAAAATATTGGTTACTACGAGTAACCAACTAACAAGATTGAATTTAATTGTTAAAACGATTGGGAAGAGAACGTTTGAAAAAAGGTGTAATGCGTATTTAAATTTGAGAAAATTAATGAATACTTTTGGAATAACTAGTGCCAAATTTAATAAAATTGACGAGTGATGTCCACCTTATGTTAAAACTCCTTCAAGTATCAACATTCACGTCCTTAATTTGATGAAACTTTGAAAAAAAAATCCAACTACCAGTTCCAGGCCTGGTCATACTGCACGTCGATATTTTGGTGAGATCGTATCCAAGTAAATTTAACTAAATTACAACTCAACTATAACTTCTAACACTAGAAACAGCACCATATCTTTAAACACATCAGGAAAAGAGGTGAAACAAACTTTATTATTTTTTTTGTTAACCAAAAAATCTGCATAACGTATTCTTGTGAATTGCAGGCCGACATTAAATAATTTTTGTGTATAGTGAAGGAACGTAACCTGCGATCTGGCGGATAAACTCGGACCTACATACTACAAAAATATAATCTATTAATTAATGTAAAGCTTGGTATTAAATTATTCATTTCTGACCATCTCATAGTACAAAGAACTCAAAAATAACCCTGGGAAATTAATAAATTAATACTTTATCGTTTTATATTTTATAAAAGATAAAAATATTTGTTATACATTCTATGTTTACAAAATAAGATCGAACTAATGTTGTGTTGATAGGGAGAATCGATTATAACTTTCTGTATTGGGAGAAGATAAAACACATTGTATTTTTTAAATAAATACAATGAATACTTTGTTCTTTGTATTGTTTAAATTAGCAGCCATCCTTACTATTTCTTTTATGAATTTGCTAACTGCTATAATTTTTTATTGTTCGACTAAGCTTTTCGTCATTACTGACATCTTCAGGTCTTAAACAACTTGGTTTAGACCTGACGAAAAGCTTAGTCGAACAATAAAAAATTATAGCAGTTAGCAAATTCATAAAAGGAATACTTTGTTATTTGAATAAAATGTGTATTATTTTCAGTAGAGGGTAGTTGTTTACAGATTGTCAGGAGACAAAGAAGAGGACGGACAACCAGAAAATATTACAGACCATTGGTGTTAATTTAACCTCCATTTTGTTTGTAAACGTCAAAATCAGCTGATTTCATGAGTGGAGAAATTTAAATTAAGTAATTGTATGCCAAGAGGATAATACTTTTTGCACTCTGTCTCCTAACTACGGTCAAACAACTTCATTGAATTCTCCCTAATCAAATCTAAGGGAAAAATCAGCATAATCACACACTCTCGATTTCTTTTTTGTGGAACTTGAAACATAAATTATAACGAATTCTGTGACGATCGCAAGAGTGACGATAAGATCAAACGATACTATCCGATCAGTACCTGCGAGACGTTACAAGATGGCGAACCCAACATTGGGGCTTTTGAACATTCGCAAATATAATCAATAAGTAACAGTAAAGATATTATGTTACAATATATATTGCAACAAATCAAATTTTATTATATTAATAAGGATATATTGTAGATGTCCGAAGACAGTAAGGCTAATATACAAAAGCTATCGGACGAAGATCAAATATGTGTGTAAAAATCACATACAAGTCTATTATGGAGGAGATGAAAAATTATTTATTATATACATAAATATAGTTTTTAAAGATGTAATTGTTTTTTTTTAAATTGTCATGTATTAGAATTAATTGTTTGTATTGTTCGATAATATAAATCGATTTTACTTGGTTTCTGCATCGTCCGATATATTCAATCAAACAACGTTCGAACGTTGTTGTTCATTTTCAATCAAACAGTGAGTTCATATTATACAAAGGAGATTATATTATGTGTAGCCTGGGTAATACAACTGGCATTACATATAAATCTTTAAAAATTAAATCAAAGAAATGTATCGGCAATTACCGAAGCAAGGACCAGCGAAGAGCAAACAAAAAACGAGTAGGGTTGCACGGCGTGAGTCTGTGCGATAAATTAAAAATTAAAATAAGGATAATACAAATAATTAAACTAGAATGTCAAATATCCTTATGCAACAGATTAAATTTTATTATACTAATAAGGATATAGTGAGTGTGTAAAAATCACAAACAAATCTATTATGGAGGAGATGAAAAATTATTTATTATACACACAAATATTGTTTTTAAAGATGTATATTGTATTATAAATTGTCATGTATTGATAATTGAAATAATTGTTTGTATTGTTCGATAATATAAATCGATTTTACTTGGTTGATGCAACGTCCTCCTCTCGTCTCGTCGCTCCCGTCCTGGCGTCCTCTTCGTCCTGGTGTCCTCTTCGTCTCGTCGTCCTCTTTTACAGCATCACTCCTTCCTGGCATCCTCTTCGTCCTGGTGTCCTCTTCGTATTGTCGTCCTCTTCTACAGTGTCACTCCTTCCTGGCGTCCTCTTCATCCTCTTCTACACAGGCGGCTCCAGCGGCGATATTTCAATGAGTCTTGTTGTTATGTTTGACTGCTAACATTAATTTTGGCTTCACATTCCCTGCTGTGAGATTTATTCCTTTCTAAGGTCTCACTACTACTACGAATTAATTGTAATTTATCAGCTATACGTTTTTCGGTTGACTGTAAAAGTTGTTTATTTTGTTTAGCCTGGTCATGAACGGCTGTATAATTTTTTTTATTCTCATCATGCAGTGATTATAGCGACTTGTTTTAATGCTTCATCTCTACCAACCTTATTTTGTTCTGAGAGCATTTGCATGTTTGCTTTAATTTCTTCCTTATTTGCTCTATTCTCTTCCGACATTTTCTGCATATTTGCCAATAATGCCGCCAATGTATTTTGTAATTCTAGTGATTCGGCTATATTGATTATTTATTTTTATAAATTTAATAAATATTATAGTTTTTATTTATAGTAACAGCACTATTTTTATTACTTATTATTACTAATAACATCCGTTTATGTTATTTATTATTATAGTCCAGTCTCAATCAAATGTAAACAAGCTTAATCTAACACAGATACAAATAATAATGCAATCTCCATATAGATAATTACTACTATTGTTCAACTAACTGATAAGAGAGAGTATTCAAACTTTTATCTACACTCCCTGATAACACAGAACAGCACATATAAATAGTTCAATGAATTTAGTCTCTACACACTCAAATAAATATTTCTTTTTTAAAATTAATGCAAAAATCGAGCCCCACGTTGGGCGCCAAATATCCTTATGCAACAGACCAAATTTTATTATACTAATAAGGATATAGTGAGTGTGTAAAAATCACATACAAGTCTATTATGGAGGAGATGAAAAATTATTTATTATATACATAAATATAGTTTTTAAAGATGTATATTGTTTTTTTAAATTGTCATGTATTGATAATAGAATTAATTGTTTGTATTGTTCGATAATATAAATCGATTTTACTTGGTTTCTGCAACGTCCTCCTTGATTTGTCGCTCCCGTCCTGGCGTCCTCTTCTTCAGCATCACTCCTTCCTGGTGTCCTCTTCATCCTGGCGTCCTCTTCTACAGCGTCACTCCTTCCTGGTGTCCTCTTCGTCTTGTCGTCCTCTTTTACAGCGTCTCTTCTTCCTGGCGTCCTCTTCATCCTGGTGTCCTCTTCGTCCTGGCGTCCTCTTCGTATATTTCAATGAGTCTCGTTGTTATCTTTGACTGCTAACATTTATTAGTTTCTTCATAAATTGTTCACTCACAATGCTTATAAATTCCACTCGTACAGTTTATTATTAATTTATATCTTATATTTTCTTAAGCTCAGGATTAATCTGGGTATTACTTAATGCGGTGCGTTTAATGTACACCTTCCATGATATCTTGAAGTGTCTTTAAATTCCCTAAGCGGATATCTTAACTTACACAAACAGCACTGTATTATATTTTAAATTTTATCTAAATATTTTACCCACTCGGTTCTTAACGCGAAACTTCGTTAAGAATTACCACGGTTTATTTTATATATGAAATTTCGACATTCGTAAGAGAACAACTCTTCACCGGGCACAACTTCCCCTTGCAACTTCTACAGACAGACTGTCCCCATCCTAGCTCTACAGCGTATGAATCTCACTGAATTTAGTGTATTCTGATAGGCAAAGCCCAAGTCACATGATTGATGGAACAAACAGATATACAAATTTCATGAAAAACTTTGTATAATTTAGCAAAGTCCTGCATGGAAATTATCTACAAATTTTATTACCCTATAATTGATAAGAGTTACAATTGAGTTTTTCTTTACTTAAAAAACCATATTTCTAAAATAGTTATGAACCTCAGAGTATACCCAAATTGAAGCTATTTACCTAAATAATTCCTTGTCAAAGTTTCATGTCAATCGGTTAACTACCACTGAAGCTATAGCGATCACAGATTATCACACGTGCACAAATTCACACAAAAAATACATGACAATATAGAACACCTTTTTATGTAGAGTTTGGTATACCCTACATGCTTATCCATTTCTAAATACAAAACTTACGACCAAAAGACTAAATATTACATAAAACAAATTTAAACAAGAAAATGCTCGTCATCCATGTGCTTTGATATACACAACATAGCTTATCATCCTGTGTTCTGTTGCAATATATATATATAAAACGTTGCAGAAATCAGATCATATAGGGTATCCATAAGTATTAGAGAAATGATAACAGGTAAAATAATTTAATAAATAATAATGTAAAAATATAAAATGGAGTTAAGAAAGAAGAAAGAAGAATTGTAAACAAGAGTAATCATTAAAAGAATAGACTAGACTGACAAACAAATGATTTTGACCCAACCCCAGAGATTGGCCAGATAAAGACAATAAGATGAGAAAAGATTTACAGAAATTAAGAAGACAATTAATGATAAAAAACACAAATGAGTAAAGAAAATATATAAATAACCATGAATAAAACAATAATAAAGAAAGTACACTAACCATAAAAAATAAGTAAGACAATTATTATTAAATAAAGTATGTTGTTAAGAACCTTATTATAATAAGAAAGTAAGGCACGAAATGTTAAAGGATAATTATAAATGTATATCTAAAATATCATTGAAACCAAGAGTGAGAGATAGGTAGGGAGTGATAACAATAAACAGTGAAGTGATGAGAATATTAAAATAAACAACTTATAATCTTAAGGAAAAGAATAGTAACCATGTGTAACAAACCAGAACCATAATCAAATGATGAATAGACAAATAAGTTAATTGTGTTAGCCTGTAAGAAACAGAGTAGTTGTGGGTGTAAGAAATAGAAAAACATATTCTATTACTAAAAGAATCACTAGAATGATTATCTTTATAGAATAGATGGTGTCGATACAATACTCACCAAAATTGTTATTTTGTTAATTTAAAGAAAATTAATTTGTTTGTTTAGTGTTTAAAGGAGTATAAACCAAGAAGGCATAACGTTACAGTAATATGTTTATATTTTTTATGTAAGTAATGAAAGTATAAAGAGATGAGTAGTATGATCATTTTAAGTAATGACATACAATATAATAATTCAATCACTTTCTGCTACAGTTCGTTTCTTGATATACATAAAGTATTTAAAATTTATAATTATATTACCTCAAGATGTTCTTTTCCTTATTTGGAATATGTTTCGAGAGTTCCTGTTCTCTCATCTTCAGCCTTTGCCTATAATATAATTATATATATCAGCCTTCGTTAAATATATTAATTGTATTTAACAAGAAGGAATATGGCTGAACAATATACAGACCATTAAGTTATTTCTATATTATGTTTTGTTAATAGATTTAAGTGTTAAAGAGGTGTGTGAGGAATGGGAGTAGGAATAAAACTAGCAATGACATGAACTTAACAAGCAACAAATTAATAACTATTATATGAATAGAAAGAAAGATATCAGATAAGAAATAATTTTGTAAAAGTATAATAACACTAATAGATTGTAAAACAGTTTCAAAGTAATTCAAAAACCATTAAGTGCGAAATGAAAATAAGCAGACCATATATGCTTAATAAACAATGTTTAAATAGAGCAAAATAAGAAATTATAAGATGTTACAGTTTAGGCCTATAAATGACATAGCTGTCTAATTTCAGAAAACCAATTGTATACAACTGAAAATTGTATTTGAATAATAAAACCAAGTAAATTATGTAATTACCATCAACTAACAATAATAACATGTCAGAATTGTGATAAACAGTATAAGTAAAATATGAAATAACATAGTATTATCAATTTTGTCCAAAAACATTAATACATGACCTAGACCAGCCTTGTGAGATGTCAAATTGATCTTTGAAAGAAAATAGGAACATCTATGTTAATATTTCACGCATTGGAAATATAACCAAAGAAAAATAACCATTATAAAATATTTATTCATTTTGAACAGAAAACCAGGATTTATAACAATAGTTTCAAATGTACTTAACCAATCAGAGTCAAGGCGGTTGCCATAACTACAGAACGTTATTATAATTTTGATCGTTATGTAACGAGAGTTCCATTATTAACTATCCAGAGGTGAAGACGCTATATTGATGCGGACCTTATAAAGGCAAATAACGAAGAAAATCAGAAAGAAATGAAAGTAAATTGTGAATACCAGAAGTCAACTATAGTTCCAGTAACTCAAGAAGGAACAATAAACGAAACTTCAAAATTAATAATTAAATAAAAAATTGAATAAAAGAAACAGACGCCAAAGGAGACGGCAACCCTATCTTGGAAATTAAATGAATGTACTAACAACAGTGAAGAAGCCTTGACGATCAGTAACACTAACAACATGGTTGTGTTAAGTATGAATTAAATTATAACTAATTAAGAACTAAAACTGATTAACTTTTTTCACAATATATAACTATCACTCTGAACTTTGAACACCAAATTCTTTCAAGGATTAATGAATCATATTTATTAACACATTAAATAACTGTAAGATAACCTATGTCTGAAAACGATAAAACTAACACACTTTTAAAACAGAGTTGAATTTAATGTAAACCTTTTTAATATTTAAGTACCACAATTGTAAGGTGGTGTACTTTATTTAACATCTTGTTTTAAACCTTTTCGTACTCAAAAGAACTCATTGGCAAATTAACTTGTGTAAATAAGTACACACGACAGCCATAGCGGCGTCAAACTGATACTGCGCTGCCACCTTTGCTCTCTGCTGAGTGAAAATTAATTTATTGCTGAGGCTAAACGTTATTATAATAATATCAATTGTACAAGAATTATTAAAAAATTGATGAATTATCAAATCAAATAAATAAGTACGAATCTTTACTAGCTGTCCTGTGTGTATTTAAATTGTATTATGTATGTTGTGTTCTGTAGTGGAGAATAGAATTCTTTGCTCGAATTTTATGTTGGCAACACGTCCCATGACGAGCGAAATTCGAGTTCTCGCCAGTCTGCGAGTAATTCGAATTAATCATCACAGTACAGTAGACAAACGAATTTTGAACCTTTTAATTGTTTTCTGAAAAACAATTTGGCGCCTTTCGGGAAATAAACAAACAATATAAGGACAGGTAAGGATTTCGGTACTGGTTGTTCGTACGTTCACGACGGACGCAGTCTGTGTGAAGTACGTTTAAGAGCGACGACGACTTGGTAAGACTTCGAGAGTACACATTACACTCTTACACTTTTACAGAATACGACAGAAGCTTCTCGTTATAGAATTGACGCATCCAACGTGTGGCAAAATAACACGGGCGATAAGGGAATCTCGTTATAGTATATATATATATATATATTCTAAGATCCAAATATCCATATAATCTTATATCCAAATAAGATGTTATTTTCCCTTATTTGGAACATGTTTCAAGAGCTCCCGTGCTCTCATCTTCAGCCTTCGTGATCTTGCGTCTGGTGAAGTATTTGTGTGTTGGCCTCTGGGTACTATTAAGGTTGTTCGTTGGTCTCTGGTATTTTAAAGTTGTATTATTGTGTGTGATTGTGGTATATGTATTTGTATTTTGTGTATTTTCAGTGTTGAGTGCTTTGAAAATAGACATCGAAAATACACAAAATACAAATACATATACCACAATCACACACAATAATACAACTTTAAAATACCAGAGACCAACAAACAACCTTAATAGCATCCAGAGGCCAACACACAAATACTTTACCAGACGCAAGATCGCGAAGGCTGAAGATGAGAGCACGGGAGCTCTCAAAACATGTTCCAAATAAGGAAAAATAACATCTTGAGGTAAATTTAGTTATAAATATTAAATGTATTATGTACATCAAGAAACGGACTGTAGCAGAAAGTGATTGAATATATATTGCGACAACACAATTAACTTAACTATTGGCGCATAGGATATGGTAGTATGTGTGTTTTAATGCAAAAGTCTATATTGGAGGGTTTAAGATTATTTATTGCACACAAGACATATGAAATTGTTTATATGATATATTTGACAAGCATAATAATGATAGTGTTTCAGATATAGTCTTTTAAAGTGTTAACTATTGTTCATATACGAGTTGTGGTACATTACATATATGATGATTCCCATGGCGATGTTGATGGAAAAGGGGGGGCTTTGCTGTGTCCTTGAGTCATCAGGCATGGCGTACGATGACAGATGGTTCACCCTCGTGACGTTTCCAGCTGGGCTGGTGTCCTGGAGTTCAACGTTGACACTGACGCTTCGCACACAAACACCGGTTCTAGGGATACTACTTCTGAAATTTTACACAGTATTTATAATTCATAAGTATCTCAGGTCACAGTGGGCATTACTTAGAAACGGTATATTAGGCTTATACCAATCCGGACTCTTCAAGTGTTCACGCGTAACACTGGGTCTACCACGATCAGCAGACCTCCCTATGCGGAAATCTTCCACTCACGCGGAAACTAATGATGACAATATTTATTACTAAGTAAATTATGAAATACCTACTGGTACTGCAGAATACCTCACACAGTAACACAGTCTAAGTTCACGTATTTATACACGCTACGTTTTAATAACAATACCGTGTGTAGAGATGTATTAAACAAACAGTTCTGAGCGTTCGCACTCGTCACTACCGCCAAAAAGACAACAAATTCTTGCAAGCGGAAAATCTTGCACAAGAATTGCACGTTCCGATCGTGATAGCTAGATGAGAAGAACTGCCTGTGCAGCAACAGGCTTAAGAAAATTCCGACTGCCTTCCAGCTTCTTATTGGTGGAAGGAAGTCACATGGTTACTTTGCAGATGACTCAGCAGTGTTTCATGCCGTAAAGTGCATCGAATTTGCAAGAGCATGCATAGATGGTAATCTCTGAATGCCTTTATCTCACGCAGAAATGCGTTTTACAACAAGCTTTATATTTTAACGGAATCATATTTTAACGTCATTTTAAGGATAGGAAATATACAGCAACTGTAACTAATACAGTAGTTTATGTTCAGTTCACGTGTCACAACGATACGATAATTATACCACGCACAGCCGGGAAAACGTTTAAAACTCGCGCACGCTCGCACATTTCCACAGACATAGTACATGAATAAATAACACATAAAATAATACACAGTTTGACTAAGCCTAATTCCTTATCCTTTCTAAAATACAAAACTTATACCACAAAAAAACCAAATCTAACAAACTACCAATTTAGATATGAATGTTTATCGTCAGTGTATTACACAAGCCTGCACTGCTTATCAGGATCCTGTGTTTCATTGCAATATATATATATTGTTACAACACAAATAAGCCAACCCAATACCAGGGATGAATAAAATAATATTGAATCTAAAATAATACTTCATGTTAAATAAAAATGATTAATATAAATAAAATATAAAAACTATGACTCGACAAACGACGACATGACCTAACCCAATTGATTGACCCAACAAAAGGAAACAAAAGAAGAAGGGAACCACGAAAAACAAACGAGAATAAAACCAAAGAAGAGAAGAAAGTGATTGATAAAACCAAAGGAAGAAGGGAAAAAACCAAAACCCAAACAAAATGAAACAAGTTCATGGAATTAAATGACTCAATGTAACACGTTGAAATGTACCCAAAAGAGAAGGTGGAAAAACCAAGGTATTAACCAAATACAATGAGAATGAAGAAGGAGGGAAATAGATAAAAATGAAAACCAATAATGATACACAAACAAGTAATAAAGCATAGGAGAAGGAGAAATAATGCACTCAAAAATAATATTGGAACCAAGACCAATAATTAACCTATGAGAAAGGAAAAAATAAATGTCATTATCCTTTAATGTACAATAATAAATTTAGGGAAGAAACCCTATTAAACAATGTTAAAGATAATAATGATAAAAAGCAAACTAAACCCCAATTTAGATTTAGATGTAAGAATAGTAATTTAAGGACATAAAATTGTTAATAGTATTAAGGAAATATTGTAATGAAAGAGAAAAAATGAATAGTGAGATAGTAATTAGAGGGATTACCCATTCAGAAACACTTAAAAAACAAAAAACCTTTGTGAAGTGCAAAATGAAAGTGTAAAAACCCCAAAGTGTAGGGATAAAGAAAGTACACTAAATAAATTATAATTAACTATAAATAATTTAAGAGTGAAGGTAATGATTAAATGAAAATAGTGTAAAGTATAGAATGGAAATATAGTGAAAAATAGTGAGTGATAAAATCATTAACAATTAATAAATCCTAAAGAACGCTAAAAGTTTAATAGTGGAAAATAATAGTGAATAAGTGTGTGGTGGAAAATAGTATTAAGTATAAACTATAAAGAGGTATTGAACACTGGAAAGTGATAATTACCATAGTAAACAAAACAAAAAATATAATTAAGGAGTTTTAAAAGCAAGTAATCGTAGTTGAAAGGGAGAATCCCAGGAAAGAGTAATGTGAAAGTGTTAACATGGAGGGAGAGTAAAGATTGTTTAGAAAGTTAAGGAATTAGATACAAATAAAAAAACACCCATGTTATAAGGGATCATGATAAGTTCATAAAAGTGATGTTGTTTGTCACACTAAAAAATAATATCAAATAAGATGTATTGTGAACAAAGATTAGCAAATAATAAGTTAGTTAAATAATTATTCAATCAAGTTTATGAATTGGATATGGCTGTAAGAATAATATAGACCATAGGCCTACATGTTATATTTAAATAAAATCAAAGAAGTAGTAAATAATAGCCACATTGTTATTATTGGCAAAGGAAATGAATAAAAATGTTAAGAAATGTATGACTAGAAAACATGGAAACCCAAAGAGTAAATAATTGTGTATAAAATAATAGTGACATAATGATAACACAGAAACAGACTCAAAACACAACACAACCAATTATAATAACAAAGTAAAGCCCATTAGGCTGAAATGAAATGTAATTTAAATGAAATAAGCCAAATACCATAATGGCTACTTATGCCTAGGAAAGTGCCTAACTGTCAGAACCAAACAACTACAAATTATAACAAAGAAATTAGCAAATCTGAGGTGAAGGTTTCACCAAGAATAAATTGTAAATCATTTGTAAAACAAAATATTGTAATAAGCATTTGTATACAAAAAGAAACGTAATTAACAAGTATTAACATAATTGTAAAAACATAAAATCTAAAATTATCCAAACTTGTGGGGTATCAAAATAATCTATGAAAGGAAATAAATACTATAGTGACAATATTTAATAACCAGGAAGGAAGATAGAGGGATAACAGTAGTCAGAAGATATACGAAGAATTCGAATTTTGATAACAATACATCATCTCAAAATCAACCAATCAAAATCATGCAGTTGCCATGGAAACGGCAGTTGAAGACAGGATTACAGTTGAATACCGTTACAGAAGGGAAGCGTCAGTCAAAGAATACAGAAGCCAATGTTGGGAAGAACGATTTTCTATTAAAATAATGTAAAACAGTAATCAAGGTTCATAACCATGACAGTATAAGAAGCAGACGACCCATTTATAGCAGTCCACTCGAGATCCAGGATAATTAAACGGAAAATTAACCGAAAAGAATGACCAGATACGTTATGAAAAGGACGCCCAACCCATTGAAGCCCAAAAATTAATGAAAAAAGAACTTATTGCAGCCAAATCCTACCCGATCAAATGAACGAAGACACCAAGTCATGCTGGGGTGTTAAGTACAATTAAATTACCTATTTCCAAAAACCTAATCACTCTAAATTTTACTAAAGGTAAATTTATCTTACTATAAACAAATATTTCTCTTTCACAGATTATTTAAGTAAAATAAAACTCACTGAAAATTTGTTAAGATAAAACATAACCTATTATTAAAACACGAACTTTCAAAACACATTTAACGACACGACAGAACAGACTGTAACATCACATATTATTATTTATGTAGACGTAGAATAAGGTAAAATTTTTATTGTAACCATAGGAATTCTTTAGCTCATAATCACAAGAATCCACTATTTTGGGAACGAAAATAATTGTAATAACTTAACGTACACAGCCATACTGATGCTGATCGTTTCCTTAATCGATTCGTCAAGCCTAGAGAACAAGTGTTTCATGTAATCAGTCTATGCAGATTTGTCATTATATAATTGTCAATTTGAACATTTTAATTATCACCTATTAAAAATAACTATTACAGGGAGTAACCGTCGTTATTATTTTATAGGGAGTGCTTTATATATTACTAGTGTTTATTTAAGAATAGATTTGACGAGAAGCGAACAAGTCATTTGCACAGCAGCATCGACAATTCAGATGGCAGTGCGAGCGGGAATTATTTGAACGCCCGACCGTCACCGCTGAAAACTCATACTATAGTTTTAGTTGTTTTAAAAAACGACTTGGCGCCACCCGGGATTAACACACCCCTATAAGTAAACATGTAAGGTTACTACCGTGTTATACTGGTGATTACCGCAACGCTACGGACATCGTTAGCCGCGAACATTAATGTAACGACCCCAGTGCGAGACGAACGCACTAACATTCAATACACATACAAAATTGGTGTACATTTTACAGATACGATCAGAACTTCTCGTTACAGATTGATGCATACAACGTGAGGCTTAAACGAAGACGAGGACGACTTATTACTATTGTTACAGATTGGCGACCAACCGGTGAGGCTTTAAAAGAAGGCCAGCGGCGACTATGAAGAGACATTCCAGGGTTACCAGAAAAGTCACTCAGAAAGGAATTGAAGGTGAAGGTCAACCAGAAGAGATGGAAGAAATCGAAGAAATGATCGGGGAGCTATTCGAAGAGGATCCTCAAGAAAACCAACCAGAAAATCCAACTCAACCAGAACCGGAAGTGGAAGTAATGGTAGGGGACCAACCCAGTAAACCAACTCAGAAGGAGGAACTGAGCTTGCAAGATATCATGAATTTTATGGCAGAAACTTCAAAGAAAACGAATGCAAAAATAGACCAAAACAGGGAAGAATTGAATAAAAAATTAGAATCATTGCAAGAGGGAAGGAGAGAAGACAAGGAAGAATTGAATAAAAAATTAGAATCATTGCAAGAGGGAAGGAGAGAAGACAAGGAAGAATTGAATAAAAAATTAGAATCATTGCAAGAGGGAAGGAAAGAAGACGGGAATTTTTGAAGGAGAACATAGAGCTCCTGAATAATAAATTGGAAAGTAACCAGGAGGCGTTGAAAAGGAGCCAAGAGGCGTTAGAAAAGAAGAGTGAGGAGCTGAAGAGGCAGATAATAAGGATCTTGAGATATTAAATAACAAGATTGAAAATAATAGTGAAATGCTCCAAAGACAGATGAAGGAAGATGGTGAGATGAACAGAGAAGAATTAAGATTCATGCTAGTAGAGTTTCGTGAAGAAGTCAAACGGACAAAAACAGGGATGAGTAAGAGATGGGAAGAAACAAGTTACCCAGTAGACCAACTTAAGGAAACATTAGACAGTGATTTCAAACCATTGAATGAAACACCAGACACCACTTCTGAAGGTAGTAAGGAGATGGAAATTGTAGAAAAATCAAGTGTATTGTTTTCTGAAAATAAAGATAACAATGACACCAAGAAAATTAAGCACATAAAAACCAACAGTGGAAGAGTGAAGAAGAATCGAATAATCAAGAAGATTAAGAAAACAGAGGAAATGGGAAAGATATATAAAAAGAAACTAATCAAAACACGAGAAGAAGTAGAGATGATGAAGAACGGACTCATTGATGTGTTTAATTTGCCCCTTACCTACCAAAGCAAGTTAATGAAGTATAAAGATTGTAGGAGGACTCTGAAGGAAATTATAAAAGGAATTCACAACCAACCGGTGGATGAAAAATTCAGCAAATCTATGCTTAAATGGAAGATGCCAGAAATAGAAAGGACTGACAACAAAACAGGGTATAACAAATTAAGGAGGTCCCTGAAACACTGGAGCACACCAGAAATGGAAATACAGAATAAAAGATCAATAATAGTAATGAGAGAGGCACAATTGACTTCTCTGATTAATCAACAAAGTAAGCAAATAATTGAGGTAGACATTAATACTACGAAATGTATGATAGTAGAGGAATTGTTGTACGAGACCGAAGAAACCTATATCACCAGGAAGAAAATATTTCTTCACGCCAAGGTTATCCAAACCACAAGTGGAGAGGAACTGAAGGACCATGGGTAAACTAAGCAAAGATACCACACACCAAGAAGAGGGACTGATCTTCGAATTACTGACCAGGCAACCCAATGGAAAAGAAGGAAGTATTAAAATTAATTTAAACCACTAAAGAATCACCAAAACAAGAAGGGACAAGAAATGACTCAACGACCAAGACGAATTAAATAAGAAAAAATAAACCATAATAAATAAATTTAATAAATTATCCAGAATAAATGTAGTAGACCAAACATTTGAAGGAGAAAAGGAGAAGATCGTCAGAGTGTTTTGTATAATAAAGGATAGAAAGGACCTGGAAGATATTCTAAACGAAATAGTGGTACAGCAGAAACAAGATTCAAAATTACTAAACATACGAAAAAGACTGTTAGACGATGAAGAAGTTGCGAATAAATATTATTGTATCCACCAAGATATACTCTTTGTTAAAACAAAAAAGAATAATAGCACATGGAAACTTGTAGTTCCAAAAACATTAGAGAATAAGATAATTAAGGATTATCATGTTCGATACGGACATATGGGAACTGTAAAAATTGTAAAGCATTGGAGGAGGAAGTCTTTATAAAAAATATCGCGAGGAAAGTAAACCAAAATATTAAAACATGTATAATATGTCAAATGGTAAAAACCAATAATGAGAAAAAAGAGGGAACAATGATACCCATCACCTCAACCACAAAGTTAGAAAAGGTATTCCTCGACATATGTGGACCATTCCCACGTAGCGGAGGGAGACATAAATACAAGTTTATTGTAATCATGTTAGACCATTATACAAAATACACGAAATTATATGCAATGAACAGAGCTACTACTAAGAAAATACTAGAAATAATAAAAACTAAATATATCACTGAAGTGGGAAAACCATGCATGATAATAACTGACCATGGGACGCAGTTCAAAGGAAAGAAGTGGCGAAACGAGTTACTAAAAGAGAATATAAAAACCTATAAAACATCCAAATACCACCCTAGTAGTAACCCTGCAGAAAGAGTGCTAAGAGAAGTGGGACGAATACTAAGAACTTATTGTCATGATAACCAAAAAGAATGGCAAAAATATTTAGCTTCAACCGAAGTATTTCTAAATATTAGTTACCACCAATTTACTGAAAACACCCCATACTTAATGATCTTTGGGAGAAAGCCCCATAGAGAGATACAAGAACTAATAAACTTCCCAGTCAACCCAGAAGACCCATATGATAAAAGCAATGTTATAACCGTATTATGGAGAAATAGAAAAACAAAGAGCAAGGTATTCACAAAACCAAGCTAAAATAATAAAATACAACAAGGGAGAGAGAGTACTAATCAAAAACAGGGAACTACCCAGTACACTTGAAGGAATAGCCAAAAAACTGCTATTGATTTACGTAGGACCATATGTCATCACGAAGGATAATGAAAACAATACTTATGAGATAAGTAATATAACCACCAAGAAAATAAAAGGAGTTTACAACCAAGCTTCAATAAAAAAGTTTTATGAAGAAAATTAAATTACTGTAAATAAAATAAACAAATGCCAAAATTCAAAAATTATGTGAGCACAACTTACAACAATATTTCGATGACTTATGAGGCCTAACATAAAATATATAAAAACAAAGGAATAAGTTACACAAATTCCTACCAAGTAAAATCAACTTACAGTCTATTAAAAAGTTGATATATGAAGTATAAAATAGAAAAGTACAATAAGGAATAAGTTACACAATTTCCTATAAAAAAGTAAGAATCACAAACTTACAGTAATCATTAAACAATATACCAAAAAAGGAATACGCTACAAAAATTCCTATGAAGTAAGAGAATTAACTTACAAAGAATTATCAAAAATGATATTTAATACAAAATAAAATAAACAAAAATAAAATCAAGCAAAAAATTGCTATGATAAATACCTGAAATAATCATGAATTTAAGGTATTCAAAGAAAAAAAAAATCTGAACTGGTACAAAGAAAGAGAAGTTACGTATAAATCAATTATACAAACTAGGGCTAAAGCAGAATATTGCTAATTAACTAAGAGAAAAATAAAAATGTCTAAGATAATTAAAATGATCACAATAAGAATAGAAAAACAAACTAATGAAAAGTTAGATATGATGAAATTAACATATGAATAAATAAAAAACAATCAACTGTATGAGTAGATGACAGTAAATAGCAAAGGTACAGCGGAAGGAAGAATGAGTAAAAGGCCAAAGTGATCTAAAAAACAAACCACAAGGTGGACAATCCCAAAATATATTATTATTAAGTCACAAGTTGACAAAAAAGGTATTTAAGATTGACTGTTGAAAAGTCCAGCAATCAAATAAACTGAGCAGAGATGATATTCCTCTGGTCTCAGAAAAAATGAGTAGTAATGGAAGAAACCAGCTACTAAAAAGTTAGGGAAAAAATTGTGTATAAGGGAGAACACACCAATGGAAATAAATAAAAACAGATCCAAATAAAATGGAATGAATCAAGTAAGAAGAGAAATAAGAATGGAGAAACAAACAAGAAAGAAAAGGAAAAAGATTATATATAACTGATAATTTCATAAAAAACTATGCTAGTGTTTTATCGAAATGATCAATTTTGAAGGAGAGGCATTATGTTACAACACAAATAAGCCAACCCAATACCAGGGATGAACAAAATAATATTGAATCTAAAATAATACTTCATGTTAAATAAAAATGATTAATATAAATAAAATATAAAAACTATGACTCGACAAACGACGACATGACCTAACCCAAGTGATTGACCCAACAAAAGGAAACAGAAGAAGAAGGGAACCACGAAAAACAAATGAGAATAAAACCAAAGAAGAGAAGAAAGTGATTGATGAAACCAAAGGAAGAAGGGAAAAAACCAAAACCCAAACAAAAATGAAACAAGTTCATGGAATTAAACGACTCAATGTAACACGTTGAAATGTACCTAAAAGAGAAGGTGGAAAAACCAAGGTATTAACCAAATACAATGAGAATGAAGAAGGAGAGAAATAGATGAAAATGAAAACCAATAGTGATACACAAACAAGTAATAAAGCATAGGAGAAGGAGAAATAATGCACTCAAAAATAATATTGGAACTAAGACCAATAATTAACCTATGAGAAAGGAAAAATAAATGTCATTATCCTTTAATGTACAATAATAAATTTAGGGAAGAAACCCTATTAAACAATGTTAAAGATAAAAATGATAAAAAGCAAACTAAACCCCAATTTAGATTTAGATGTAAGAATAGTAATTTAAGGACATAAAATTGTTAATAGTATTAAGGAAATATTGTAATGAAAGAGACAAAATGAATAGTGAGATAGTAACTAGAGGGATTACCTATTCAGAAACACTTAAAAAACAAAAAACCTTTGTGAAGTGCAAAATGAAAGTGTAAAAACCCCAAAGTGTAGGGATAAAGAAAGTACACTAAATAAATTATAATTAACTATAAATAATTTAAGAGTGAAGGTAATGATTAAATGAAAATAGTGTAAAGTATAGAATGGAAATACAGTAAACCCTCGATTTAACGGACTAATTGGGGCTGAGGGGTGTCCGTTAAATCGAAAGTCCGTTAAATCCCAAATTTTGTTTTTTGAGGATATATTTAAATCAAATAGGCCTATAACACTTAAAATTTTAATACTATTAATACCATGCAAATACCGTATTGTTCCGAATACAAGCCGCACTTTTTCTCCTAAAAACATGGTCGCTAATTTAGCCTGCGGCTTGCATTCGCGCACTAACGAAATTCGAAGTTATACCTGACTTCTGGCGGGACGAACGCTTTTGGTATCTATGAGTTGTTTACTGCGTAAGCAACAGCAATTTGCCTGGCTGTTGTTAACTCTGGCATTATGATTTATGACTGCAACCGTACGTTTTAACAGCAAACTGAACAATGAATAGGAAGAAAAGTGTACGTACCTGCGCATGTGTGCATGCTCGGACCCTTCCGTAGGCGGCAAGACAAAGGATGAGTAGAGGGGGTGTAACATGTTTCTAAATAACGGGTAAACTGCCAGTGTGGTTTTCTATTGTAACAGCGACAACATCGCTTATCTGTATTTTAATACGTACTATTAATATCATGCAAATACAATGTTATGTACGCACCTTTATTTATTCTCGATAAAAGCATCAAGAGTCAGTTGTTTTCCACTAGAATGTTGCTTCTTTATTATTAAAGATCTAAACTGTCTAAAATGGTCATAATAAGCACACACTTCCGGATCTGAAGACTCCCCAATGTATGCGATAATTTCGTCCATGCTGTTTCTTATCGCTGATAATTTAGGGCCTCCTGTAACAGATGTTTCTTCATCGTCATCATCTCCATCTTCTTGATCGTCGTGTAGAACAGATTCCGCGATCTCTTCCTGACTCAGGATTTGGTAGCCTGGATCACCCTCGTCCAAGTTTAGCCACTGTTCTATGTCATTCTCGTTTACGTCTTCACCAGCCTTCTTTACGGTTTCACAGAAATCGGATGTTTCAAATCCTCTGAAATCGTACTCCGGTTCAGTCCCATTCAGTAACTGTGTCCACCCATTAGCCAATGTTGTTTCCTTCATCTCCTTCCATGCGGCAGCAAAATTAAAGATGGCGGACTTGATATTGTATGCACGCAGATTTTACAGCGTTCTAGCTCCTCTCGTGTCGTTTTCATGGTCTTGTTCGTCCTCCAAGACAACCATCACCTCTTCAAGAAACTTCTTCTTGTACAGCCTTTTGCAGGCAACAATGACTCCTTGGTCCATTGGCTGTAAAATTGAAGTGGTGTTCGGAGGGAGGAAGACGCATTTTATTTTTCCGTCGTTGCTAACTAACTTCTCGGAATTGCGATGGACCGGTGCATTGTCCAGTAGTAAGACGGCTTTCACTGCATGCGATGGAATTTTCATAGTCTCTTCTTGAAAACGTCGCACTTCTGGCACAAAATGATTAAAAAACCAGTCTGAAAAAATACTGAAGGTAAACCAAGCATTTTTTGAACTTTCATAAATGACTGGCAACTGGTTCATTATGTTCTTTATCGCACGAGGTTTCTTTGCGTTTCCGACTATGACTGGAGTAAGTCGATGCAAACCATCAGCATTCGCACACAGTAGGGCAGAAAGCCGCTCCTTGTTGAGTTTACGGCCTGGTGTGCTAGTTTCATGTTTGTGTGCCAGAGTATTTTCAGGCACAGCACGAAAGTAGAGACCAGTCTCATCAGCATTGTAGACCTGAGAAAATGAGACCCTCAGATTCGATCGTTTCCTTTATATGTTGACGAAAAGCCTCAACTTGTTCAGTGTCTGCACTCAGCGCTTCACCACATGTTGATCTATTTGTGATGCCATGCCGTTTACGAAAACGCCAAAGCCACCTATCACTCGCCTGAAATTGGATACCAATATGTTTCGCCAGTTTATCAGCAGCAGCCCGCAACTCGACACTACGAACAACGACGCCACTAGAATGTTGTTGAATAAACCACTTGTACACAGCATCCTCTAATTGTTTGTGTTTGGCTAATTTAATGTGTTTTCTTTCTCCCTCATTCTTCGAACTATCAACACTGTACTTTAGCGAAAACTGAATAAGTTTATCTTTATTCTTTCGAATGTCTGAAACGGTTTGTTTCTTTACACCGTACACTTCACAAACATGTGCAACAGACGCGCACAAGTTTACTTATTAGTTCAAGCTTTTGCTTTATACTCAAGTTCACACGTTTTTTCGTAACGCCAGACATACTTATGCTGTAATTCACTAATAAAGTAATGGACCTTGCTGTAACAACGCAAGTATAAAGTCGTTAAGACTCTCTATTTAACACGTGCAAGGTTCGTACTATAGAAACACATGTAGCGTACACGCTGTGTTCTCTGAATAAACTGATGCGACGCTGTACGAATGTGAACTGCACGTGCATACGAATTATCACGAAAATAGCCGAATATTCAAGAGTGAAAATGCGTTGCTATGGTTATGAACTACCACCAAATTTAAATCACAACCATGGACTTCAAAAACTTAATCGTGATTTTTTCGTGTCAAAATTTTTTTTAACATGATAATGTTTTTAGGCTGGGGGTCATTCCACAAAATGCGTGATGCAAAATGTGTAACGTCATCGAAAAATGTAACGCTCCAGGTGATGTTAGTAATAAATAAATTTGTTCATAGTGAAATAAGATGCATATCAGTGTATATTGTTCAGTGTTAGTCGTCGTGATGTCTTCCACTGAACGTGTGTGACGCCTGCGCCAACGACAACGCAAAGACGGGGATCGTGAAGAATTAAATGAATTCTTATCTCCGTTCTCATCAAATTCAATTGGAGATGAGAAAATTTGCGTGTTTCAAAACAAGAAACGAAAGAATGGTGCGATAGCCAAGCAACATCGCCAGAACAGGAGAGTCTGCAGTTTATGCACATTATACGTTTCAAAAGCCTAAAAACATTTTCATGCTTTTTTTGTCTGTTAAATTCTGTCCGTTAAATCCGAAGTCCGTTAAATCGAGGTCCGTTAAATCGAAGGTTTACTGTATAGTGAAAAATAGTGAGTGATAAAATCATTAACAATTAATAAATCCTAAAGAACGCTAAAAGTTTAATAGTGGAAAATAATAGTGAATAAGTGTGTGGTGGAAAATAGTATTAAGTATAAACTATAAAGAGGTATTGAACACTGGAAAGTGATAATTACCATAGTAAACAAAACAAAAAATATAATTAAGGAGTTTTAAAAGCAAGTAATCGTAGTTGAAAGGGAGAATCCCAGGAAAGAGTAATGTGAAAGTGTTAACATGGAGGGAGAGTAAAGATTGTTTAGAAAGTTAAGGAATTAGATACAAATAAAAAAACACCCATGTTATAAGGGATCAAGATAAGTTCATAAAAGTGATGTTGTTTGTCACACTAAAAAATAATATCAAATAAGATGTATTGTGAACAAAGATTAGCAAATAATAAGTTAGTTAAATAATTATTCAATCAAGTTTATGAATTGGATATGGCTGTAAGAATAATATAGACCATAGGCCTACATGTTATATTTAAATAAAATCAAAGAAGTAGTAAATAATAGCCACATTGTTATTATTGGCAAAGGAAATGAATAAAAATGTTAAGAAATGTATGACTAGAAAACATGGAAACCCAAAGAGTAAATAATTGTGTATAAAATAATAGTGACATAATAATAACACAGAAACAGACTCAAAACACAACACAACCAATTATAATAACAAAGTAAAGCCCATTAGGCTGAAATGAAATGTAATTTAAATGAAATAAGTCAAATACCATAATGGCTACTTATGCCTAGGAAAGTGCCTAACTGTCAGAACCAAACAACTACAAATTATAACAAAGAAATTAGCAAATCTGAGGTGAAGGTTTCACCAAGAATAAATTGTAAATCATTTGTAAAACAAAATATTATAATAAGCATTTGTATACAAAAAGAAACGTAATTAACAAGTATTAACATAATTGTAAAAACATAAAATCTAAAATTATCCAAACTTGTGGGGTATCAAAATAATCTATGAAAGGAAATAAATACTATAGTGACAATATTTAATAACCAGGAAGGAAGATAGAGGGATAACAGTAGTCAGAAGATATACGAAGAATTCGAATTTTGATAACAATACATCATCTCAAAATCAACCAATCAAAATCATGCAGTTGCCATGGAAACGGCAGTTGAAGACAGGATTACCGTTGAATACCGTTACAGAAGGGAAGCGTCAGTCAAAGAATACAAAAGCCAATGTTGGGAAGAACGATTTTCTATTAAAATAATGTAAAACAGTAATCAAGGTTCATAACCATGACAGTATAAGAAGCAGACGACCCATTTATAGCAGTCCACTCGAGATCCAGGATAATTAAACGGAAAATTAACCGAAAAGAATGACCAGATACGTTATGAAAGGATGCCCAACCCATTGAAGCCCAAAAATTAATGAAAAAAGAACTTATTGCAGCCAAATCCTACCCGATCAAACGAACGAAGACACCAAGTCATGCTGGGGTGTTAAGTGGGGTACAATTAAATTACCTATTTCCAAAAACCTAATCACTCTAAATTTTACTAAAGGTAAATTTATCTCACTATAAACAAATATTTCTCTTTCACAGATTATTTAAGTAAAATAAAACTCACTGAAAATTTGTTAAGATAAAACATAACCTATTATTAAAACACGAACTTTCAGAACACATTTAACGACACGACAGAACAGACTGTAACATCACACATTATTATTTATGTACACGTAGAATAAGGTAAAATTACGACTTGGCGCCACACAGGATTAACACACCCCTATAAGTAAACAGGTAAGGTTACTACCGTGTTATACTGGTGATTACCGCAACGCTACGGACATCGTTAGCCGCGAACATTAATGTAACGACCCCAGTGCGAGACGAACGCACTAACATTCAATACACATACAACATTGGTGTACATTTTACAGATACGATCAGAACTTTTCGTTACAGATTGACGCATACAACGTGAGGCTTAAACGAAGACGAGGACGACTTATTACTATCGTTACAATATATATTACAACGATACATATACATAAATGTTGGCGTGTCATTCAAGGGATACAAACTTATACAACGAATTTATATGTAAATTCGATATACAGTAATTCATGCAGGTTGTATAATTATACCAGGTGTATTTATAATAAGAGTATTTTTATTTATCAGTATTTAAAACTCATATTTATTATTTATTCATTATTATAAATATTCATAAACATCATTAATAATTGTCGGTCACGATATTGCTCATTATTAAATGTTTATATCTTATGATATGCAACATTACACATATTTAAAAAAATCTCTTATATCTAAACATGTTAATAATCTTATATCTAGACATGTTAAATAATTGGTTTATTAATTTATTATAAAATTAAAATATTTTTATATTGAAATAAATTGTCTTATCTCAGATCTGACCTCTACTCGCTCAGTCTATACCAAGGTTTAAAATTCAATTTAAATTTATATTAATTGCTTGTAGACTGGCCTTGTTTTAATATTCAACTTTAAATTAATCTTTCTATACTTCAAATATCTAATCACTTTACTATCTATTTTGATAATAAACTCTACTCTCTTTACTTTAAATTCTCTTTCATTTATGAATACCTTTATATATATGCGATCGCTCATTCTTACGACTAAACATTTATTTACATTTTAACATATTATTACTAAGTATAAACTTTTCTTTGTTTTAATTTACTGTCTTTTGAAATCGTCTTTATGAGCTTTTTTTTTACAAATCATTTTAAAATGCATTACGCATGTCACCTCGACTTCTGATGATCTTACGATTGTTGTCCGGGGTCCTGTCCAGAGTTAGTTTTCCATTCCTCTTGTCCTGGCATGGTCCTGGATACGTCTAGAGTCCAGCGTCGTTCTACGGCAGCATGTGTTCTTGGATACGTCTAGAGTCCAGCGTCGTTCTACGGCAGCATGTTCCTGGATGCGTCTATAGAGTCCAGCGTCACTCTACGGCAACATGTTCCTGGATGCGTCTAGAGTCCAGCGTCGCTCTACAGCAGCTTTCCCGTATATACTCTTGGTAGACTTACTATTGCGGTATTTATTTTTTCCGTAATATTGTCGTGAATTTAACAAACGTTATTTCGTTTGTTACTGCGACTTGTAATAGAATAAAAATAAACTGTTTTGCCGATGGACAGCATGTCCGGCTGCAACTGTCTTGAAATGAAGAGAAGGGTTTTTGATCGAACCCTTAATTTATACCCTCTCGAGGTTCCGCGCCAGTCGGCTCCAAAATCGTCCTGTCGATACCTGCATATCTCGTGACAGCCCCCACTCCCGAACCTTTTCATCTATTTGCAATTATTAGCAAATAGCAATGTTTTGCACGGAATCAAGGTAGCACAAATCATAGCTAATTCGATTAAGCACTCACTATATTAATTTGAGCGTTTTAGGGTAATTTGCGTATTATTTTGGCACGTTTATTTTGCACTGTCTTCACATAACGTGTTCTATTAACGTCATCTTTTCACTGGGGATAACTATAAATTTTACACACAATTTGGTGCCTTTGTTTTGATCATACACTAATTAGTTTTCACACAGTGAATTAAAATAATTATTTTATTAATTACTTGGGGCGGGTTGCTGAGATTCCTGTCTATGCCTGCATCACTAACACACACACACACAAGATACACGTGTAACACACATACAATTGAGCAGGTGTTCACTGCTTGTCGAAACAGGTTAATTCTCCCCTAAATCTAACAATGAAATATTTTTGTAATCTCAGACCTGTCCATTGTAACTTATATAAACTTATACAGCGTATGGCTGTATCGTTGCATTATTCCTCTGCCTGAGAAGAAAAAAATTTAATAAATATTTACTTATTAAATTTTTTGTCTATTTGTTCTAGACAAATATAATCATGTTATATTAACTTAACTTAATACATCAGTAAAACAAACACATAATAATGAGTAAGTCAGTCTAACGTTCACCGTGGTGGTATGCAATATTCACCCCCCATTATACAGCTGATCGGTGCGTTGACCTTGTACTGATTCAGTGGCCTTGTTCCACTCTTACTCTCTTCTCTCATTATTCATACTTAGCTAAATTTTTGTTCATCGTTCTCCTTTAATCTGGTCCCATCGACCTATTTATTATTTTTTTTACGTTGTATAAAGACGTTTTTGGTGGGTGTATTTAATTATTATTGAATGTTAAATTATTTAATAGTGTGTAGCGAGCCGTTTTATACCTTGTCTCAATACTTACTAGTCGACCGTATCTCTCGTCGCTCAGTTCAGATTCTTCCGCCTCGCCACCTGATTGGCTCTCGCTGTTTGGCCGAGTCGACTTCGTTCACTACAGTATTTTTATTTGTTATTTTCCAAATCCCTATGTTACCTTTGCTAAAATAATCAAACATACAACGATTGATCGGTATGAAGATTTATTCAACACTTTTCATATATTATCGGGTCAATTACAATAAAAATGAAACGTATATTTAATATCGCTCGGGCGTTTACAATTGCTCAGTTGGCAGCGTCTGTTTCGTTCAGTATTCATACGCAAAAAGCCATCATGGCGTACAGGTTAATGGTTTATAAAATAATAATTTTTTCTCAGGGTTAAGTCCTTTGGACTACAGAAGTTGGATTACAGACTAATAAATGCACAAAATTATAATATTCCTTATATCTAATTACACAAAAGTTGATATTTTAAAACAGGAAAAGTAAGTCATTGGCAATGAGAAATAGTGCACGCTTGGTTAAATTCTTGTTAGAAAGTTATGTTTTTAAAATTATTTAAATATAAAATCAAAGTTCAGTGATTGACATATCTTATCGGAAGTGATTTTATAATCAGGTTCAATTGAAAAGTTAATTTTGGTGATCTGTGAAGTGAAAATAAGTTAGTTCGTTTACTATGGGTAATTGAAAGTTTATTTTTGGTATGAAGTATTTAACTTATACTCATCGATTCCTGGTCGTAGCTTCTCTTGCGATCCTCTTCTTCTTCTGGAACACGTCTAAGAGTCCTGTCTTCTTTGGATTATCTGCGATTCCTGTTCAATTGGTTGAAATCCAATATTCAGCTTTCATCAGTCCTTGTAGATGGTCTTCTTCTTCAGGTCGAGTTAGGTAATTTTTGATCTTCCTCCAGAATTGGTCATTTATGAGTTTATTTTACTTCCTTCCAAGTTTTGCCAGATTATTTTTTAAATAAATGTTTTTTAATTATTGCCCATCTCAGCAATGGGTACTTCTAATAATCTTCTTGTACTTCTTGAATAAAATTTTGAACAATTTAAAGCTTTTAAAACTAATTTGGCTCCGAGGGCTTCATACATCCACCCTCTATGCTGGTCAATAATGAAGTCATCTAAATTCAACGGTCACTCTATGTAACAAGCATAAGTTGCTATGGTAACCCTTCAAATTATACTAGTTCTCATTGGTCAACATCTTATAACATTGTTATAATCTAACGTTTTATTTATGTTCAAATATGTAAAAATCCTTTAAATTATGATTACTTCCTTATGCTAGTATTACTATTAATTATACTAACACCATTGTTCTGCTTTTTTACTAAAGATCATTTTGATACCCCTCATGGTTACTGTTGATTAGTTAATAACAATTTATTATTTTTTTCTTATTGATATTCTTTTGTAATTATTTTTAAACTGAATAATATTTATACATTTTTATATCCGATACACTTACTTACTTAATTAAACATTTTATATACTCTGATTGACACTTGGTTATTGTTTTCTTTTGAAACTTATAAAATTCTCTCCTTCATGCTAGGCCTAAAGCATAGGTTTCACAACACTCCCATTCAACATTACTTATAATTCATAAACTTTATTTATTGGTTCATCGAACATCTTACTTATAGAAACTGATAAAAAAAAAAACATTGGTGCCTTCAACAACACACCTTTTATTATTCAAATATTTCTTGCCAGGTTCAAGCCTGAAATTAAACTTCTAAGTAATTTTGGCTTCTTACTACTATCTCCCCTATCTTCTAAGTTCATTAATTCTATGGTTTTTTTTACAATAATGAAACTCTTATAATAATAATTTTTAACAGTACTTTGCACAATATCATTCACTTACAAATTCCTTCACTAAAATATAGTGTCTGCTTCTCCTATCTTCCCCTCTAATAATTTTAACTTTTACCTTATAATTGTAATTCTTACTTACTATCACTAAAATTAATAATGGTACAATTAGTTCATACTTTTTATACAATATTCTATTAAAGATTGTTTCGCTATATTACTATAGTCTGCTTCTTATTATATTGTACACTACATACACCTACACTGCACTTTTCCTTACATATTAGGTTTCTTTCTTTATCATCACTTTCACTTGATATTTCACACATTGTTTGTTTATTTAGTTTTGTATCACTGTGCGGTTATTGGTAATTAATATTTGTTTCATTTTCATTTCACATTGGTCACTTTTGGTTTTGACTGATTGTCTTTATTCAGCTCAATTATAACTTACTTGTTTTTGACTAGTTTATTATTTAATAGGGTAGGCTATTACTTATTTCTAGCTTCCTATCTTACATTTATAAATTCATGTTTCTTTGCTTTTCATTTAACATACATAATATCTCTAGTTTATTTTTATAGTTTATATATTTGACATTTTATTTATGCCCTATCTGTTTTAGTCCATTTACTTTACATATTATTTGTCAGTTACATCTTGGGGTTACAATGATCGTGGTCATACTTTGTGTTACTTCTTGTTTCTCGTTCCTTCCGTCTTGTATCTATTTTCTTGTTTTCTTCAATCTATTGGGTCAAGTCATAGTCAGTTCCTGTCAATTGTTATTTCGTAGCTGGGTCATTAATCTTCAAGTTATAAGTTTTTAATATTTCTTCCTACCTTCAGCTTTTTCTTTTAAATATTATATATAATATGATTTTTCTTTTATTAATCTAGTGGTATTTGCGCTATCTTATGTCATGTTACATAATGCATCGCCGCCAAAATTGATTATTTCAAAAATAAAGATTGTTTTTCTGAAATCATCAATATAGTTTATTAAATCAAGGTGTTATTATTATGGAATTCATCCATCGTTATCTTCTTCTTTAGTTTATCTTTATTAATTCATGGTTCATGATACTGGAAATGATATTATTCTCCTCCTTTACTCTTTTATTATGAGTGTTATCCCTTGTATATTTTATCTCCCTAAAATTTTTTCTCTTCCATTCATATAAATTGGTACTAGCTAGAGGGCACGTGTGGTTCTATTACTCTGCTATCCATTTATACACACTTTGAGTTCAGAGGTCATGCCTATCTGCTCAATAAAATCAAATGATTGTTGGACGTATCTCAACATAAAATCATCATATAATAATATTAATAATAATAATAGTCGTCTATTTTCGACTCATATAATATAAATATAATAAAACACTCTTGGGATTACTTATTCTGTTTTTTCTTCATATCATGATCTTCTCATTGATTTATTTGGATTCCTTCTCTATGTCTGTGGCGATGTTCTTGACATATTTTTGCATTGTTTCTTTAATTTATTTCATATGATAATTATTTCGTTTGTTATCACTTCTCTTCTCATTTATAATTAATATTAACATTGTAGCTGTTTTCTGGTTTACTTATACCTTTTTCATTATTGATAGTCCGTTTAGTATGTCATTGTCATCCTTTATTTGACTGTCTCGTCTGTTCTGTTTTTTAAAATGTTAATTCTTTATGATCACCCTTCACAATAGGGTTATTTAATGATGTTAAGTAATGTCATCACTTTTGTTAAATGTTAGTATTTTATTTCAGTTTTTTATGATATTTCATCATATATATATATATATATATATATTTTTTTTTTTTTCAAATTTAACTCGTTTCACTTAACTAGTTCACACACTTGGTTGTAAGTTGTTCTTACTCGTATTTTTTGAATTTTGATACTTATTTATTCTCAAAATTCTTTTTTCATTCATTATTAATCGTTCGAATATTTCATTTGTAAGTTGTTCTTACTTTTTTGGAATTTGGATAATTATTTATTCTTACAATTCTTTTAACTTTCTTCCACCGCCTCATAATATTTCTTCAAAGAAGACTGGTTGTAAGTCCCTTTGATCCTTTTGGTAGTTATTTTGCTTATGACATATGTGTTATTATTGTTATTTTTAACAATGACATAGGGGCCGTTGTAAAGTAATAATAATTTCTTCGTGATTCCTTCTCTAGAACTAGGTAACTCTCTGCTCCGTATTAACACTTTTTCTCCCTCTTGATATTGTATTGCTTTAGGTTGGATTTTGTGATATTTTTCCTTCTTCTTTTCTACTTGTTCCGCTATCTTGCTGTAGAATCTTGCATTATCGAACTGGTACTCAGGGTTGGTGGGGAAATTAATAAGTTCTTCAATTGCTCGAGGTGGTGGTTTTCCATACATGATGGTGTAAGGTGCTTCGTTTGTTTTTCTTACTCATTAGTTTAATCTTTTCCTTCTTTCTTCCTTCACTAATGCTGTGTCGGTTATCTCTCACATCAGTCCCTTTTTGCAGTAGTGTTCACACTTGGTTTACCCATGGTCCATAGGTTGATCTGCACTCGTTGTTCGGACTACTCTGGTGTTCATCATTAATTCTGTTCTGGTGATATAAGTCTCTGTTTCATTGTACATCAATTCTTCTAATACTATATGTCTATTAGTATTCATTATTACATCAACCACTTTACCATTTCTTTTGTAGAATAGATAATTCAATGGTACATTTATTATTTGTTGTTTCATTGATAGTTTAGTATACCTTTCTAATTTTGGTACATTCCATTTACTTATTGAGTTTTTCACGTGGTTACTTGTGGTTTCATAGTAAGTTATTTCTAAAATTTTGGTTGACCTCCTCCTATAATCTTGGACATTTATGATTTCTTCATGGTCGGTAATTGGTAGACTAAACACGTTTATTAATCCATTCTTCATCATCTCCACTCCTTCTCTAGTATTGACTATTTTCTTTCTATATATTTTTCTTATTTTCTTGGTCTTCATTTCCCAGTATTTATTATTCTCTTTGTTGTTGTTATTTTTATTCTCAGTTAATAGTATACTTTTGTATTCTGTACTTTCTATTTCCTCCCTACTATCTTCTATTTTCTTATCTACCGGTTCCTTGTTCTCATTCAATGTTTCTTTAATATCTTCAGAAACTCTGTCCAGTGTTTCATTCACCTTCTTGAAACCATTATTTAATGTTTCCTTGATCTGATCGGTTTTGTAATTTGTTTCTTCCCATCTCTGATTCATCTCCGTTTTTGTCTGCTTTGCTTCTTTACGATACGCTATTAATTGTCATTGTATAGTTTCATTGTTACTATCGATTTTTGTGGTTCAGCGTTTCTATATCTTCTTTCATTTGTCTCAAAGTTTCGCTGGTTTTCTCATTACTTCTCTCTATCTTTTCACTGATCAGTTTATTCTCCTCCTTCATTTTCTGTGTCAAGGTTTCATTTAATGACTCAAACTTCTTGTCTAGTTTTTCATCTATTTTCTCCTCCTGTTTCTTAAAATTGTCATTCGTTTCTTCCTTATTTCTGTCAAATTTTTCATTTAAAGACTCAAATTTCTTATCTAATTCTTCCTTTCTCCGTTCTTCCATCTGTTGAAACATTTCCATTAACCTATCCACTTTGTTTCTTTTGTGGTCCTGTTTGGTTCTTTCGTCGTTTTAGTTGGTTCGGTCGGGGTTAATATTTCTTCCACATCTTCAACCGATGTTATCTCCCTTTCTTCCATTCTGCCATCTTCCTCGGTCTCCTTTTCTAACGGCGCTTCCTTTCCCGCCTTCTTCTCGCGTAGCTTTTCCTGGTATCTTGTGTCGTGCTTTGCCCGTTCCATTTTCTGCAGCCGCCGCTAGAATCCATAGGGTCTAATTGTATAATTTCTTAATTATTCTAGCCCTACTAGTTGGTGCGCCACTTTGTGTAAAGACGTTTTTGGCAGGTGTATTTAATTATTATTGAATGTTAAATTATTTAATAGTATGTAGCGAGCCGTTTTATACCTTGTCCCAATACTTACTAGTCGACCGTATCTCTCGTCGCTCAGTTCAAATTTTTCCGTCACGCCACCTGATTGGCTCTCGCTGTTTGGCCGAGTCGACTTCGTTCACTACAGTATTTTTATTTGTTATTTTCCAAATTCTTATGTTACCTTTGCTAAAATAATCAAACATACAACGATTGATCGGTATGAAGATTTATTCAACACTTTTCGTATATTATCGGGTCAATTACAATAAAAATGAAACGTATATTTAATATCGCTCCGGCGTTTACAATTGCTCGGTTGGCAGCGTCTGTTTCGTTCAGTATTCATACGCAAAAAGCCATCATGGCGTACAGGTTAATGGTTTATAAAATAATAATTTTTTGTTAGGGTTAAGTCCTTTGGACTACAGAAGTTGGATTACAGACTAATAAATGCACAAAATTATAATATTCCTTATATCTAATTACACAATAGTTGATATTTTAAAACAGGAAAAGTAAGTCATTGGCAATGAGAAATAGTGCACGCTTGGTTAAATTCTTGTTAGCAAGTTGTTTTTAAAATTATTTAAATATAAAATCAAAGTTCAGTGATTGATATATCTTATCGGAAGTGATTTTATAATCAAGTTCAGTTCAAAAGTTAATTTTGGTGATCTGTGAAGTGAAAATAAGTTAGTTCGTTTACTATGGGTAATTGAAAGTTTATTTTTGGTGTGAAGTATTTAACTTATACTCATCGATTCCTGGTCGTAGCTTCTCTTGCGATCCTCTTCTTCTTCTTCTGGAACACGTCTAAGAGTCCTGTCTTGTTTGGATTAGCTGCGATTCCTGTTCAGTTGGTTGAAATCCAATATTCAGCTTTCATCAGTCCTTGTAGATGGTCTTCTTCTTCAGGTCGAGTTAGGTAATTTTTTATCTTCCTCCAGAATTGGTCATTTATGAGTTTATTTTACTTCCTTCCAAGTTTTGCCAGATTATTTTTTAAATAAATGTTTTTTAATTATTGCCCATCTCAGCAATGGTTATTTCTAATAATCTTCTTGTACTTCTTGAATAAAATTTTGAACAATTTGAAGCTTTTAAAACTAATTTGGCTCCGAGGGCTTCATACATCCACCCTCTATGCTGGTCAATAATGAAGTCATCTAAATTGGTCAACATCTTATAACATTGTTATAATCTAACGTTTTATTTATGTTCAAATATGTAAAAATCCTTTAAATTATGATTACTTCCTTATGCTAGTATTACTATCAATTATACTAACACCATTGTTCTGCTTTTTTACTAAAGATCATTTTGATACCCCTCATGGTTACTGTTGATTAGTTAATAACATTTTTATTATTTTCTTATTGACATTCTTTTGTAATTATTTTTAAACTGAATAATATTTATACATTTTTATATCTGATACACTTACTTACTTAATTAAACATTTTATATACTCTGATTGAGACTTGGTTATTGTTTTCTTTTGAAACTTGTAAAATTCTCTCCTTCATGCTAGGCCTAATGCATAGTTTCACAACACTCCCATTCAACATTACTTATAATTCATAAACTTTATTTATTGGTTCATCGAACATCTTACTTATAGAAACTGATAAAAAAAAAACATTGGTGCCTTCAACAACACACCTTTTATTATTCAAATATTTCTTGCCAGGTTCAAGCCTGAAATTAAACTTCTAAGTAATTTTGGCTTCTTACTACTATCTCCACTATCTTCTAAGTTAATTAATTCTATGGTTTTTTTCCAATAATGAAACTCTTATAATAATAATTTTTAACAGTACTTTGCACAATATCATTCACTTACAAATTCCTTCACTAAAATATAGTGTCTGCTTCTCCTATCTTCCCCTCTAATAATTTTAACTTTTACCTTATAATTGTAATTCTTACTTACTATCACTAAAATTAATAATGGTACAATTAGTTCATACTTTTTATACAATATTCTATTAAAGATTGTTTCGCTATATTACTATAGTCTGCTTCTTAATATATTGTACACTACATGCACCTACACTGCACTTTTCCTTACATATTAGGTTTCTTTCTTTATCATCACTTTCACTTGATATTTCACACATTGTGTGTTTATTTAGTTTTGTATCACTGTGTGGTTATTGGTAATTAATATTTGTTTCATTTTCATTTCACATTGGTCACTTTTGGTTTTGACTGATTGTCTTTATTCAGCTCAATTATAACTTACTTGTATACATATTGTGTTGTGGTCTCCAAGTTGCATATAACTAACTATATTTAATATTACCTTGTGTATCCAGGTACACTGGTGCTCCTCCTTGCAACTTCAATGAGTCGCTTGCAAGTTCCGATACGATGCACATCGTGTAGTTGTGTAATTGTATACACGCGGTATGTGCGAGTGAAACTTTTTATTTATTTCTTATTAAGTTGACGTACTCCATGTGAGTGATTCTTGTTTTTTATCAACCTGATGATGGGACCATGAGTCCCGAAACGCGTAGTTTTTAAAGAAACATTGAAGTTGCAAGGAGGAGCACCAGTGTACCTGGATACACAAGGTAATATTAAATATAGTTAACTTACTTGTTTTTGACTAGTTTATTATTTAATAGGGTAGGCTATTATTTATTTCTAGCTTCCTATCTTACATTTATAAATTCATGTTTCTTTGCTTTTCATTTAACATACATAATATCTCTAGTTTATTTTTATAGTTTATATATTTGACATTTTATTTATGCCCTATCTGTTTTAATGCATTTACTTTACATATTATTTGTCAGTTACATCTTGGGGTTACAATGATCATGGTCATACTTTGAATCAAATATATTGCAACTTACCGTCTGCGGCTTCCAGAAACAACGTCTTCACAAAGTTGACATGTTTCGGGACACTTGTCCCATCATCAGAACTTAAAATAATCGTGTATCATTTAAGTTGATACATTTGTCAATTAATTAAAATATTAAAATTCAACATGAAATAAATAATTTAAAACAATATAAATACGTAAATGTCTAAAAGCGAGCGCGAACGTTTAACGATGTACATCGTATGGAGATTGAGTGCGCGGTCAATCTCCGTACGATGTACATCTTTAAACGTTCGCGCTCGCTTTTAGACATTTACGTATTTATATTGTTTTAAATTATTTATTTCATGTTGAATTTTAATTAATTGACAAATGTATCAACTTAAATGATACACGATTATTTTAAGTTCTGATGATGGGACAAGTGTCCCGAAACATGTCAACTTTGTGAAGACGTTGTTTCTGGGAGCCGCAGACGGTAAGTTGCAATATATTTGATTGAACAACACGTGGCTTGGTACTAAATATTTGGAATTATTCCTTTTAAACGTCATACTTTGGGTTACTTCTTGTTTCTCGTTCCTTCCTTCTTGTCTTTATTTTCTTGTTTTCTCCAATCTATTGGGTCAAGTCATAGTCAGTTCCTGTCAATTGTTATTTCGTAGCTGGGTCATTAATCTTCAAGTTATAAGTTTTTAATATTTCTTCCTACCTTCAGCTTTTTCTTTTAAATATTATATATAATATGATTTTTCTTTTATTAATCATTAGTGGTATTTGCGCTATCTTATGTCATGTTACAACGTGTAGCACTTCCTACACGAGTTTGCATTCTTGCACTGCTAAACATTTTGCATCTTAATATATTATGCCATTCTCCAATCTGAACTTTTATCATATGCAGGATTATATTTCTGCTACAACTTTAGTTGTGGATCGCCTAATTGTATACCGATGGACGGCTTTGGAAAATACATCTATACAAACAAGTATGTGTTTCACTCCCCAACTTGGTCTCGGACACTCTGCATTTCCACATAGATATGTAGATTCGCTCTGTACTTTTACATTTCCTTACTCATACATTCTTACCTTCGCTTCTTAACTCTTTTCTTAACATGACATTACTTTATCTTTCTTAACTTTTCTTATATTACTTATACAATACATCAACAGTTCTTACATTAATCTTATACAATACATTAACCTTCATTACCTTCTATTATTACATTTCTTTACTATTACCTTTCTGATCACTAATAATTTTCTTCAGCCTTACCATTACTTTCCAAAATACACCTTTTTCGTTAGCTTCGTAGTGAGTCATTATCTGCTACAGATGACTACCTTAGAAACACGTCTATATCCAGACTTTATGTGCTTAACTCTACTCGATGTTTTAATCATAGTATTTGGAGCTGTAAATAATCTCTGTCCTTGACTTTCGCTAAGGTATGAAGGTTTCACTTGATCAGCCATTCTGACAATTAACATTGATTTCTCCTCTCTAATCCTTTCTTCATATGAATAACAACATCGATAATAACATTCCTTTACAATCATTTCTTACAACATAACATTCTTTCTATTATTAATTCTTTAATCTTTTTACACATATTATTTCTTATTAATTAACTCCTTTTCTTATTAATAATGATTAATAGTAACATTTTCTTTTAAAATAATTATTTATTTTCATTCGGGTATCGAGTGTGGTTCAATTTACACTCCCCTTAGTTTAGCATTGTTCCTTTGACTTGCACTCACCGCCGTGCTTACAATTGTTCTCACCCTCCTGTAAACAACGTCCGCATACAATTGTATTACTGCGACGTCCGGTTTGACCGTGGAGTCACCTGATGTTAAAACTTTTTTTCTCTTAGCCGTCGGCAACATCCATTCTCTTCTGCTTCCCCTCTCCTGGCGAACGTCTCTCTCTCTCTCTCTCTCTCTCTCTCTCTCTCTCTCTCTCTCTCTCTCTCTCTCTCTCCCTCCCTCCCTCCCTCCCTCCCTCCCTCCCTCCCTCCCTCCCTCCCTCCCTCCCTCCCTCCCTCCCTCTCTCCCTCTCCCTCTCCCTCTCTCTCTCTCTCTCTCTCTCTCTCTCATTAGTTCGTTTGAGTGAACTTACCTGACCAGCTGTGCGCGACGGTTTTTTCATTCGTTGTTTATGATAACCTCTGTAGTTTTTATATTTATTGTGATTATCATTATGATTATCGTTCAATCGATACTTACTGTGCGTACCCTTGTCGCGTATGATTTGTTTCAATCGTGTTACCTTTTTAACTTGTTTTATTTGTGTGTGAGTGTAACCACTACTTTGGATACTTCCGCTAGCATGGTACGTTTGTTTAATTAAATGTATTTTACATTCTTCCTTAGAGTTAATTATTGTTTTAGAATTATCATCAGTAATTATGCAAGTCTGTTCTCTCTTACTTTCAATTACAATTGTTTGTTCAGAAACCATCATTTCACATATTTGTTCCATTTGCTTAACAATTCTTTCACATAGATTTTCTGTGATAGTCTCAATATGTGAGCTGGTATCACCCACCTTTTCTGTTAATTCTTTTACACTCTCCGTATTTTTATGGTGTCCTGTTTAAAATTTTCAGTCTGTTCTAATTTATTATTAAAATTTTCAGTCTGTTGTCTAATTTGTTTTCTAAACTTTCTGTTTGTTCGTTAAGTTTAGCATTCAAATTTTCTGTCTGTTTTGTAACTACTTCGTCCATCATGGCCCACATCATTTTTCGAAAGGCCTCCATGTCTAAATTTCCTGGATTCATCATGTTGAATTATTTTGTATTTAAATATTTATTTATAATTTATTATTATTAGTGAACCGTATGCAAGCTTTTATTTATTTATCGTTGAACTGTTATTATTTATTTATTTTTATTTATTCATGTTACAATTACACCTGCTTATTTTGTTGAGCACCACTTGTGTTTTAGTACACAACAATTAACATAACATACAGTGAATGTTTAATATAAATAATTATTACATATAATATATTTTTCATTTAACACACCTTTATTTCTAGAGCACTCATTTAACTACAGAATTTCTAATAGTTAAATGGTGGGGATCGGGTCCCACGTTCATGTGCACCAAAATTATACAACAAATTTATTATATAATTTAAATTTGTGGAGCCCCACGATCTTGGAGCGCCAAAATTATACAACGTTACATATACATACATATACATGTGGGCATGTCAGGCCTCACGTTCAAGGGATACAAACTTATACAACGAATTTATATGTAAATTCGATATACAGTAATTCATGCAGGTTGTATAATTATACCAGGTGTATTTATAATAAGAGTATTTTTATTTATCAGTTTTAAAACTCATATTTATTATTTATTCATTATTATAAATATTCATAAACATCATTAATAATTGTCGGTCACGATATTGCTCATTATTAAATGTTTATATCTTATGAAATGCAACATTACACATATTTAAAAAAATCTCTTATATCTAAACATGTTAATAATCTTATGTCTAGACATGTTAAATAATTGGTTTATTAATTTATTATAAAATTAAAATATTTTTATATTGAAATAAATTGTCTTATCTCAGATCTGACCTCTACTCGCTCAGTCTATACCAAGGTTTAAAATTCAATTTAAATTTATATTAATTGCTTGTAGACTGGCCTTGTTTTAATATTCAACTTTAAATTAATCTTTCTATACTTCAAATATCTAATCACTTTACTATCTATTTTGATAATAAACTCTACTCTCTTTACTTTAAATTCTCTTTCATTTATGAATGCCTTTATATATATGCGATCGCTCATTCTTACGACTAAACATTTATTTAAATTTTAACATATTATTACTAAGTATAAACTTTTCTTTGTTTTAATTTACTGTCTTTTGAAATCGTCTTTATGAGCTTTTTTTTACAAATCATTTTAAAATGCATTACGCATGTCACCTCGACTTCTGATGATCTTACGATTGTTGTCCGGGGTCCTGTCCAGAGTTAGTTTTCCATTCCTCTTGTCCTGGCATGGTCCTGGATACGTCTAGAGTCCAGCGTCGTTCTACAGCAGCATGTTCCTGGATATGTCTAGACTCCAGCATCGTTCTACGGCAGCAAGTTCCTGGATGCGTCTAGAGTCCAGCGTCGCTCTACGGCAGCATGTTCCTGGATGCGTCTAAGAGGCCAGCGTCGCTCTACGGCAGCATGTTCCTGGATGCGTCTAGAGTCCAGCGTCGCTCTACAGCAGCTTTCCCATATGTATTCTTGGTAGACTTACTATTGCGGTATTTATTTTTTCCGTAATATTGTCGTGAATTTAACGAATATTATTTCGTTTGTTACTGCGACTTGTAATAGAATAAAAATAAACTGTTTTGCCGATGGACAGCATGTCCGGCTGCAACTCAACTATGTCTTGAAATGAAGAGAAGGGTTTTTGGTCGAACCCTTAATTTATACCCTCTCGAGATTCCGCACCAGTCAGCTCCAAAATCGTCCTGTCGATACCTGCATATCTCGTGACAGCCCCCACTCCCGAACCTTTTCATCTATTTGCAATTATTAGCAAATAGCAATGTTTTGCACGGAATCGAGATAGCACAAATCATAGCTAATTCGATTAAGCACTCACTATATTAATTTGAGCGTCTTAGGGTAATTTGCGTATTTTTTTGGCACGTTTATTTTGCACTGTCTTCGCATAACGTGTTCTATTAACGTCATCTTTTCACTGGGGATAACTATAAATTTTACACACACTTTGGTGCCTTTGGTTTGATCATACACTAATTAGTTTTCGCACAGTGAATTAAAATAATTATTTTATTAATTACTTGGGGCGGGTTGCTGAGATTCCTGTCTATGCCTGCATCACTAACACACACAAGATACACGTGTAACACACATACAATTAAGCAGGTGTTCACTGCTTGTCGAAACAGGTTAATTCTCCCCTAATCTAACAATGAAATATTTTTGCAATCTCAGACCTGTTCATTTACCCGTAACTTATACAACTTATACAAAATTTATATACATTTAAATTAATGCCTAATACAGCGTATGGCTGTATCGTTGCAATATATATTACAGCTGTTGAACACTTTTATTTTCATAATTATTTGCATTTATATTCTGTACATTCGCATTGTACGGTTTTAATTGCTTTTTAGCCTTACCTGGATGCGAGTAGAGCATTATGCGTAGAGTACTGCTGCTGCTGCGGCTGGTTCTCTCTTCTCTCATATTGTTTATTAACAAACTGCGATGACTGTGTTACAAGAATAAGAAGTTCCTCTATGGTTTTTACTCCTTGGGTATAAACAGCACGTCTAATGTGTCTGTCAAAATGGTAGCTTAATTTCAATACTAATTCGTGCTCCGTGAAACTGGGTCTAAGATGTTTACACCGTTCGGCGAGTTGTATTATGTAGTCTTCCATGGAACGTTTGCTGTTGACGTAATACCGTCCATACTCCAGCTGGTCTCGTACCTCTCTCTGGGTATGTATATTCCAGTATCGATTTTCGAAGGATGCCTTGAACTGTTCATAAGTTTCTGTTTGGTCCCGAACAATCGTATACCATTTGGATGGTGTTTCCTGGAAATGTCGACTTACAAATTCTATACGGTCTCGGTCGTTTAGGTTGCTTCCTATAGTTGCCATTTCTCGTTCACATTTATGTAAAAATTCTATGAGGTTCTCCCATTTATTACCTTTGAAACTGATCTTCTCTCGATCGTCTACCTTTGCAGCACACATCATCATAGCACTGGGTCGTCTCTTGACTTCTGCTCGTAGTTTTTTTACCTCCTCTTGTAGTCCATCTTTCATATTGTTAATTTCCATGGAGTGGCGTGTAGTTTTACTTGTGACCTCCTCCACAGCTATTTCTACAGTTTCGGTCCTCACAGTGGGTTCCTTTATTTTATTAGTGTTGTCCAGGATGCGCTCATTTACATCTTTGTATCTGAGATCTTGCTCCTGTTTTGTAATTTTAAACTTTTCATTCCACTGTTCAGCCAGTTGTCGAATGTGTTCTTTTGTTTCACGTGTAGTATATTCACGCTGTTCTTTAAATTTACTGTCGATCTTTACAGCTTGTTCATTAAGTGATTGTTGAACTCGCTGTTCGACTGCTTCAACGCGTGCAGTAAGCTCTGTTTTTAAAGTATTACTGACGAGTTCTATTTTCTCTTCTAACCTAGTATTATTACTATCTATATTACTCTCTAATTGAGTTTTCACTTCTTCAATAGTAATTTCTAATCGATTACGACTATCTTCTATTTGAGTTTCTAATCTCGTATTACTATCTTCTAATCTTCCTAATTTATTTTTTAACTCTTCCTTACTACTATCTAATTTACTTTCCAATTTTTCATTGCTACTTTCTAATTGAGGTTTTAGTTCTGCACTATTCGTCTTCAATTCTTGTTGAAGTCGTTTAAACATTGTTTGGAAGTCCATTGTCGGTTGCTTCGCCATTTTTATAGTATGTAGCCTACGGTGTCCTAACTAATTCGTTATATGAATTATAATTTTATTATTGGTCAACCGTGGCTCTATATTTCTTTATTTAAATTATTGTATTTATCAGTATTAATTTCACAACTCTTTTTCTTCTCTGTACTTTATTATAACAATTTGTAATTTTATTTATTACACAAATTGACTATTAATTCTTTCTTACAATATTTTGCTAATTATTTATTAGACTTTATTTATTACCAGGGCGCCATTTACTTGTAATGATATTTAACATTTATTGCACAACACGTTTTTTCTACGTGTCGGGCCACACCGTTGGGAACGCCAATTACTATACAACGTTACTTTAATACGTGACCAACGGTACTTAACATATACCGGCCCCACGTTGGCAGCGAAAATTACTATACAACGTTATTTTTGTTACAACGATGCCAATGTGGCCAAGACACAACAATAATTAACATACATAAATTTATTTATGTTTGCCGAGCCCCACGATTTTGGAGCGCCAATTACTATACAATGTTTCCAAAATCGTGAATTTATACACATATCGTGCCCCATGCACTTTGGGAGCCAATTACTATACAACGTTATTTTTGAACACTTACTTTTACACATACGCTCTTACTCGTATGCGTGCACTTACCCATGTCTCGGAGGTGATACTCTTCTTCAGCAGTATTTGCCTTGATGTTCCCCGGCTGGGTCACAGGCTTTGGTTGTTGGTTGAGTATGGATAAGCGCGTGAATAACGTTATAAGTTTTAATTTACAAGTAAAGAGTACAGAGGATTGAGCAGTGGTTGTGAAATTAGTATGACTGTTTAAAGAAAAGCAAATTCATTTGATTTATTCAAAAATAGCAAATTGTCATGTTATTTAAATTGTTTAATGTGGGTTTCTTGTTATATGAACCCTTATATTCAATCCGAATATAATATACTCATAATATGTGTAACTCTGATTTTTTATACTTCTAAAACATAAATAAACGCACATTAATTATATATGACCTGAAATAGTACACAGACATATACATATAACACATATAAATATAATAGGAAACATAATTCATACGTATAACATTTAATATTGATTTAGTCTTTACAAGTATGGGTTCCAATGTATACCACGTAAATGCAACTTTTAATTAATTAAAATATTAATAGAGAATCTTTTTTACGTTAATTGATTCTATTTTTACTGTCTCAATTAATTAACCATTACGTAAATCTCATTAAAAAAATTACTCATTTAATTAATTACAACATATAATAAACTATGGTTCATTCTTGACCATTCAATTATGAGATTACTATTATGATATTCTCTATTCTCCTTTATATATTTACCAATTATTTATTAATTCTTTAGAGAAAAAAAATATATTAATGTTCTGTAAACTTGGATATGGAAACTAGCTTTTGGTGATAGACTTCATGGTCATTTATAATGTTAAATAAATGTTTTTCACCTGCATTTTTCCTTCACCCATTTAAATTGTTGTTACCGCCCTCCAGACTCTCGAGTTCATTGATCCTCTTTGGTATCAGCTCCTCTTGTCTCTACGTCGTTGAATTCCTCGCTCCGTCTCCTGGACGCTGAGTTCTGACATGGACCTCTAGTCTTGATGATAAACGGCTGGATGTAGATGTATAGGCTGTCCCTGCGTCCTCTCGTAGATGTCTAGTTCCTCGTCCTCTTCTTTCTTGTCCCTCGTTGCTGTCTAGAAGTTCTACGTAGTTATGACTCTTGTAGCTTCATTAATACAGTCTTTTATTTAAATCACTCGCTCTTTAATAACTGTACCGACGTAATGCCGGTTCCATCGCACTCCAGTTTATTTAAATACTGTTCAAAACATTACTACACTTTGTAAAGTTTACGTTGTCGAGATGCATGGAGTCCTCTTACTAAATGAATTTGATCTGCGCTGAAAGTGTGTCGTGCGCTGGGGTTTTATACTGCTGCTCGTTGCAATTCCTGTTGGAAACTGTTTCCGACAACTTTGGACTGGCCGGCGCGTCGGTTTCATCATCACTTTCAACCTACGCGTCTTTTTATTTAGCGCACACTTTTTTATAAATATTATTACACCAATAGTTAGGTATAATATTAAACCTTGTCTCTGCAAATTGTGGTTGTTACCCTGTGCAAATTACGGCAGCTATGGCAGAATTTCACATGGTGTCTGAACCGTTCCCACAATTAATGCCAAATTGAAGCGCCAGGCGTCAGCTATGTATTCACATATGTCGCTGATTCGTGTGACTTTTGGTTCACGTACAATCCTTAAAAAACTGTGTGAAATCTTCCACCCTCGTTTGCATAATTGAACCTGTCTGTTATTTACACATGTACACATACACACACGCAGACTGATACACAAGCACCGGCAGGCCGCTCTGACGTCACCTCTGCCGGTCTTAGCGTGTTAATAGCTCCCCTTTGTTACGTTTTAAAAACCAACAAAGTCATATGCTTCCATGTACATGCCTACGTACAATATTTGATTTATTTAAATTTAAATACTGCTTATATTTATTACATTCTTTCTTATCTATAACGTACATTATATTATTTTTATTATGTACATCTTACATATTTTATATTTATATACGAAAACATGTTATCATACCTCAGTCAGGGGTTGATACATATACTTATGCTAAACGTATCGTTGCAATATATATATATTGTAACAGTACATATGACACCACATCCACCTAAGTACTGAAAATTAATTTAAAGGCCACCACTAGTAAAAATACATTAAAAGGTCTAGAATACCACCAAGTATACTAAAGAAAAGTACCATAAGTTTAAATAAGTGAAGCATCGTTGAAAGGAATCCACTAGTAAATGCACCAATAAAGAAGAAAAGAAGAATAAAGACGAGACGACCGACATACTATACCCAAAAGAATCAGTGAGAAGGACACAAGACAATAAAATAAGAAAGAAGAAGAATTAGTGAGAAGGACAAGAACAAAAGAAGAAAGAAGAATCAGTGAGAAGGATACAAGACAACAAAAGAAGAAAGAAGAATCAGGGAGAAGAATACAACAATGCCAACTTCAAGAAAGAAGAAGGAAGAAACAGTGTGAAGAAGACAAGTGAAAACCACATCATGTATACAAATGAACAATAGTGAGAAGGAGATCAGTGAAGAAAGAAGAAGGAAGATATCCAGACCAAACACAAGAACAAGGGAAGGAAATTGAAGTATAACAAACTAACATAAACCTTTGAAAGAACAATTGTATTAAGAAGAAGGAAGAAATGTTAATTAATTACATGATATAAATCCCTAAGCTGTATGGTAAAGTCAACACTGACAACAACTCATTTAATGAATACATTCATTGTCTATGTGAAACACATTTTTGTAAATAAGGACTAAATATTGTAAATAAAGAGTCACAAGCAAACTGAATGAGAACAAGATGAGTTTATGAGTTTATGATAGCTAAATGATGTGTAGTTATAGAATAAACAGAGGAATAAATCCCAAAATAGTGAATGACCAATTGTACAGTGGGAATGATGTTCATACAAGCCCACTAATTAACAACAAATAAGATAATACAGGAGTAAACTAAATGTGAACTATTGATAACCAATAACCAAGGTACAAACATGGAATGAAAATCAGTCGAATAGACTAAGATAGAAATACTCAGCCATAAACAACACATTACTGTTCACTGAACCTATAACATAACCTAATCTGGGCATCCAGTTTCCAGTAAAACTTGATAAAAACTAAACCAAACCAATGTTAAACCAAAATGTAATGAGCTAGGAAGTAAATAGAGCATATAAGGAATGTTTTGTACACGATAGCTAATAGTATAACAGAATATAAAAGCTATATTTATGTAATACAAATATGACAAAATGCTTGTAATGGCAAAAGAGACATTATGCAACCAAAATCATGTTATAAACACATTATACAAAGATAGTAACTCAACTAACGACCTGATGTCAGACAGAATACTGTCCATATGAGCAATTGCAACCAAAATAACCATTTTAATAATCTATATAAATGTAATTATAACTAAACCATTGTGACAGTTAGCTGCAAGTAAAGTTTACAGCAACCAAACCTAGCTAATAACAGAAGCAAATGCAGAGTGAACTGCATCACAATAACGATAAGGTCATAGTGACTATTTCAATTATCAATTAGAAAATAATACAACTAAAATGTCTATGATACCAAGCATACTACCAGGTAACGCCATGTAGGCATAACAAGCCTAATTCATAAGTGATAATTAAGGCATTAAACCAATAATGTAGGGAAAAAGAACACTGCCAGTAGTGACTTAACCCATCGATATGTAATTACAACATGTTAAAATTCAGTTAAATACTCTTATTACTAGGCAATAAGAAAAACCAAAATGTATGACAATAAGTTTAAGTGTGAATCTATGAAAACGGACATAGTGTTAATATTAAGACATAGTTTTAAGGGAAATTTGTACAGTAGCTTAAGAACGAGATATTACCATAGAAAATAAAATAAAAACCATAAAATATTGACAATTAATGGCTTAATGGACACTAAGCATAAATGCTAAGTGCTAAGTCAGCTAACCCTAATCAGAAATATATGATGAGGGGATTCAAATTAATCGTCTTTGAAAATCATGAACAATGAGAGTAAGCACAATATTCTCAGTACAATTATAAGGAAGATATTAGACTTTTACAAAATAATTGTATTATGCTTAGCCCTTCCGCATGGGTGTGTGAACCAGAATTTCTTAATCTTGTTCCCAAAGACGGATGCTGATGAGAGCGTCTGTTTTGACGAAGTCTACTGTAAATAAACGAATTGAAATAAACTGACCAATCAGAGCTTATAAAAAATCCGAAATTCATCATTCCGACAGAGGAACCAGGGACAGTCTTTCAACAACAACGAAGCGAACTGCATGCTCGCCGACGCTTCAGAAAAACGTGCTTTTGACAGCAACCCAGCGTCAACTATATAACCTCAAACTGAGATATAGGTTACCTACATTGAAGAATCAGTGCAGTATATTTACAAGTGTACTTTATTCAGAGTTCATGCGCATAGGAGTGGGTGCAGTGTGGTGATGAAAATTTAAATAATTAATTAATAAATTTTAATTAATTAAAAAAGTGTTAATAATAAAAAAGTGTAACCCTTCGAACGACAAGAGACGCAAGTATTCATAACCACAAATATAATGTCATGATTAGTTTATAAGAAAAATAACTGAACGATAAAAGCGATTCAAATTGACCTATAGAAATAATTCCCTATTCTTAACAGAAGGGAGCTGATAAATACAAATGAACAATGTCGAAATTGAACGTTCTGAGTAATGACAGTTTTAACTATTTGTATACTATAAATATCTAGAATAAGTAAAGACATTGTAATATCAATGAAGAGTATATATGCTCTTATGCTATCAGCAGATGGGAGTATGAAATATTTTGTTACTAGATTCAATTAGGAATTTCGCCGGAGTGCGATAACTACAATAAATGAGTTACCTTTACCTGAAATAGGAATATCCAATTTTACAGATGATCATAGTACCTGATACTGGATTATCACAATTATTATTAATTAATAATAAATAATTCACTACTTTTAACCAAACAAGGTTGCACTAACAATATATAAAGCATATGCCTAACTATGAACAGTAGTTCATATTTTATCTTTTTTCATTAATAACCAATGAATTCTTATTTTATGTTTGTTCTAACCGTAGCTATTATGTCAAATGAGTGTATTTTGCAGTCTAAAAGAACCTACTACTTTTATTATGATAATAATTGATAACATTGCGAGTCGAATCATACGACATAACCTATATGTTTGTCAACACACATTGTATTACTAACCAGAGGCAGTCATGCCAACTCGAGCTCATCATTTGTTTCAGAGTCTATGTTCACTTTTAAAATATTAATTGTTAACTAAAAAGAAGAGCAAAACGCCTTATTGTATTGAATTTCACTGTGTGCTATTTGAATAAATTACCATTATTATTTTTACCAGTGAAAGAGTTGACTTTTATTGTATCAGTAAATACAGCTTAGAGAAAAAGAACGAGGCGGTTGGTACCATGCTGAGAATGCGAATTATTCAAATTGAGTGATTCCATGTTTTGTTTACAACTGCACAAACCTATATATTGTAAGAAGATGACCTATAGGGTACTGCCTTCTTCCTTAAAACCCCGTGTTGGGTTCGTCACTTTGTAAGAAAACCCTATATATGGCTGTAATCAAATCAAATCCCACTGTTTGGGCTAGCCACTAGGTCACCAGACCGCTGTATGCCGGTCGTTACAAAAGAATAAAAATAAAATGGAAAATTCAATAATAAGAGAATTTTCAAACAATAAAATAATTTTGTTTATGTTTATAGAGGTATGTATACAAGATAAATCTGTTTTTTAAAAGGTTCTGGTAAAATTTTAATAACAGGTAGGTATTTATTGACTGTCGAGCACTTCTTGAAGATTTGCACCAAGTCTGGAGTTAAATAGATTAACTCCAGGTAATAATCGATTGGTGACTTTTCTGACTGGTCCAATATCTTGTTCAAAATAGGATATATTCTTCTCACTTAATTCCTTCTGCCTTATAAATACCCTTAAATTACCCTGTGAAATAAGTACAGATACAAAATAATGGAAATATAAAGATTTATTGACAATTTTAAATAAATAATCGATATTTTATCGATGGAGAGCAATTATCGACTCTGTCTCAGGAATTATCGATTGTGTCATACAGAACAAAATTTTATGTTATATTATATTAAAAGACAGGTTCTTTGAGCGATTAGGATTAATAGTCAGAGAAGGGTGACGAGAAAGTATAACATTAACAATTAAAGATATTAATACAATAATTACTATTCAATAGTATTTAAATAATTCCACTATGTAATGTAAATGAATGCTGTCAAACCATACGCAGACGATGACGTCACTGCGGTATCGTGAAGGCGGTCTCTGTAGAATTAAAAGATGGCCACTACTATTTCTTGCGTAGTTACTGTGAACTCGGCATGTCCCAAAATCACGACAAAATTACCTTTGTGAATGTCTAAAATCTTCCCGCACTGGTGTAATATGTCTGTTAAGTTAGTTGGTGTATTCTGGTGAAGTGTTCCATGTAAACTTGTGTTAATTTGGTTATTTTGTCTGTTTTCCCTTCTGGGGTTAAGTGTTTCAAGTTACGGTTAGGTTTGTAAAGTGAATCAGTTGAAATATATTGTTTTACTGTTTACTGTCACTCGTATAGTGAAGTTAGAGGTTTGTTTTCACTATTATCGTGAATGTTTTTATAGTATTAGCTTCAAAAAGTGTCTAACTTGTCTAACTCTCGTTCACTGATTTCAATGGCTAAACGTTAGCATCATGTTCGACTCGATTTTAAGAACGTTTTTGTCACACACCTATTCAGCTTGATATTCAACAAAAGACTAATTAACTTGGTCATAAATCTTGCCCAGTTAATCCTTGGAAAAGTATTGTTAACATTTTTCGACTTCCATACACATTAGAAAATATTACATTATATATGGAATTTTTCTATTTTATTTCTTACTTTTATGAATTACTAACCTTATTATTGGTTTAATCATCTCATTCCCTTGAAATTGATGTATTATAGTCCATATCTGTAGACATTTTGTGGAAATTAACAAATTTTGTTCACACTTTGGAAATATAGGCTCAAAATTGGATTTCCGTCTTTATACAAAATTCCTTCCATTTTAAATATTATTAATACTATTATAATAAATTTTAATTAGTCACATTACTCTCCCTTTCCTTAAATACATATAAATTACACCTTTGAACTGGTTTTTTTTGTGTGTTAATTTGTAAATTTGACATTGCTCTTTAAAATTAATTAATTTATATATTTTGACAATTTACAAAATGTTAAGGTATATTTCCTTATTGTCATTTTAATTCATAGGATCATTCCTAGTAGTGGTTAATTGTGTTATCTTATATAACTCTGGGTAGTTTACAGGATTTATAAGTGAATTATACTATTTTATATTGGTTCTCTGATTTCACCAAATGGCCTAGATTTTAGAATTTTATATTTCTTTCTTTCTCAAATAATTTAAACTTAATTCCTCCTCTGACTTTACATAATTACAATTATATCAAAATAACATGATTTATAACTTATTGTATTGTGTAGTAGTTAATTAACATTACATATTTAAAATAAATAATTATGAACATGGTTCAGCAATCTGCACAATTGAACACATTGCAGATATGGTTTGAACATATATCTTTCAACTATTTTTGAGCTAACATAGCATACCTTTTATAACATTATTACTGGTATGTAGGTTATTATTTATCAAACATAATTCTTTTTAAAACACATAACATAAATCTTATTTTCTAATAAACCTTACAAATACATTTATTTAACACATTGATTTTAGGATTGTGAAATAATCTATTTAAACATGTTACACTTATTCATACTATATTAGTACCAGTCCTTTCTGGTTTAAACCATTATTATTGTGATCCCCCACATCAGTAAACATTAATTCCCATACTCTATTTATTATCATTTTTTACAAATGTCTTGTAAATAAAGATTTACATTAAAAATAATAAAATACTGGAAACCTTCCATTTTATTATTTTATTATGCTGTTTATTATTTAGATTTTAAAGTTGTGATATAGCATACTACTAAGTTATAGTATCACCAACTTTAAGTTTATTGCTTTTTTTAAAAAAAAAAAACACTTACACAAATTCACTTTCACTGTTGGTTCTGATATTTTGAGTCTTATTATCTCAGACCAGACCTTTAGTAATCATGGACCGTTAAGACTAGTTTATTTCTTTATTACACAATAGCTTTAGCCGGTGCACTTCTTATAACGCTATACAGCACTTTAGTTTTCTCAATAATTACATTTTATAAGCTTTTGGGTATGTTATACTTTCTTTTGCATAGTTTTTGTGGGTTTGGGATTGATAGTAGTTTATATAATAATAGGTTTTACTACGGTTTTTCTTTCATACTATTTCTTCCTCTCCTCCTGTCTTCCTTCTTGTCCTTCTTCATATCTTCCTTCTGGTATTCATTCTTGTCCCTCTTCTAGTCTTCATTCTTGTCCCTCGTCTAGTCTTCACTCTTCTGTTCTTCCTTCCTCATTCTTGGGTATTAGCACTAATAAAACATATACCACACAAAGGCACCATAATGAACATTTGGGAAAATTTACAGATTTACAAACATAAAACACAAAACAAACTAATACCAGAACAAATACAAATCAATACAAAACATGACACAATATTCAAAGCACTCAACATCGAAAATACACAAAATACAAAAACAGATACCACAACCACACACAATAATGCAACTTTAAAAGACCAAAGACCAACAAACTACCTTAATAACATCCAGAAGCCAACACACAAATACTTCACCAGAAACAAGATGGCGAAGGCTGAAGATGAGAGAACAGGAACTCTCGAAACATGTTCCTAATAGGGAAAAAAGTATATCTTGAGGGAAATTTAGTTATAAATATTAAAGTAATATATATATATAGCAACTCTACTTATATGCGTTGTTGTTGTGTTGTGTTGTGTATGAGTACCTACCTGCTGTCCGATCTTGCGGTTTTCTTCCGACTAGGGCGTGTGGATTTTGGATTTGAATTTCACAAGTTTGTAATCTCAATTTATAGCAACAACACACAGAATAAGTTACTTTAAAGGTGAAGAGTTTTGTAAGATTGGTAGGCTTTGTAGTACAACAATAAAACAATGCAATATGGGGTAATAAAACGTTGTTTATTACTCCAATAACACACAAGAATAGAAGGGTTATATTATCAATTATCCTTACAGTCTAAACAATGAATCGATCTTGACTAATGTTTTTCAATTGGTTGATAATTGAAAAGAAGTTAAACTCGTTATTTGACAAGTTAATTGCAAGTGAAAATTTAATTAATTTATTAATTTAATTTAATTAAATTGCTTTAAATAAATTGAACTCAAATGTTAATAAAATAAAATATAAAAACTCTGAAGTTAATTGAATATTTTCCAAAAATAAATTAGGCGTGACAGTCTAGTTCACGTCATTTCATTTTCTAGTGATTTGACTCTGTTATACTGCAGTATGAGCTAATAATTAGATTGTTTGTTAAGATTTGTATAGCGCTTTTGTATTATTTCTATTGATTCTTAACTAAAACTTACTAATTACTTCTACTGGCTATACAGATTATCACAATGAATTATTCTTATTTACTAGAGTCTTTGATTTTTGTGTGGCACCTGAATGGTTCAAATTACAATGCTTTTAATTGAAAAAGATAGAAACTTTTACGTTTGAAAAATAAATAAGTTGATTTTGCTTTCCTGTTTTTGAAGTGGATGGTAGAGTTGCTCCAAATTGTCCCTCGCTGTCCTGGTCCGATCTGCTAGAGATAGTAATCTGCTTAGAGCGTCCTGGATTCGGTCGTTGAGTTCAGAATTCAGCAACACTCTCCTCTCCTGCTGTTTGTTGAAGTTTTTAACGTCTGCGGTTTTCTGCTGGAACTGGTTTACGTCCCTCGTCGATTCGCACGTCAACGTGTGTGTGTGTGTGTGTGTGTCTCGTTCGAGTGGTAGCTCTGCTCATCAGCTGGTTCACCAATAGTTTAGACGGCCTCTCTGTCGTATTCTTGAAGTCAGGTCTTGTAGTCTGGTAGATCTCTTGCGTGCTTATGACCACAGCTTGTAGTACACAATAAGCTTGTTTGTTGTAATGAAGAGTATCTCGACTGATGCTATAATTACGAATTGCACAGTTGATCTGTATTTACTATGTTCGTAATTATGTGTGTTGACCACGTAAAGTCTTCTGATGAATCTTCACAACTATGGTTACGAGACGATCGAAGAATTACGTCCGTACTTCGCAAATACTGGCAGTAGAGTGTTGGTTCAGCCCCAAGACTCCGCGCTGGTCGGGATTTCGTCAAATGATTTGATTGGCTGACACACTCCCTACTACACAAAATTTGTATTCCCTCAGTCCGTGAGAACGAAGTTAGTTTCCCACAGACGGAGAATTAATATTATTACTAATATTCTAACACAGCGGAACTGAATTGTCGGTCCGGATTTCCTGTGATAGTTTTAAATTGCAAATATCTTGGTTGTAAACCAAGTTGTGCTAAATCTAAAATATACAATCTGTTGGAAATTCTTAGATTTATAACATATTAAAAGCTCATTAATGTAGCTCTATTTTTACAGAAGTTATTCACATTAAATTAATTAACTCTTTTATTTGTTAATTATATTGCGTAAAATTTGCATACGTTATTATTAATATTTCGGAAAAACATTTTGGCTATCTTGGATTTCGCCTTAATTTATTAGTTTCCGAAATATTAACAATTAACAGTTTGGGGTGTGGCTGTTCATTCTACAGCGAGCTGGTTATGTAACGGCCACGTGTGCGTCGTTTTACAAAGCATTATTTTCATCGCTACTACATACAAATGGAGTTTTGACTATTACAATTTATTTAAACATGATTCTAGTATACAGTTGACATATAACTCCAAATAATTGATATTTGGTGCTGTTATATACTCCCCTGCTTATTTAAAAAAAAAGAGTAATAATTACAATTTTTTTTTTTTTTCAATTATTATAAACGTACTTTATAATCATTATACTTGCTACTTATACATTGTATTACTTATTTAAAAACACACATGTGTGTTAATGTTCTTCCATATATACAGCTTAACTCTAAATATACTCTATTAATAATATATTTGCAATTATTGTGTATTAAAATGTTTTCATAACGGGTAGTATCTAATTGCTGGCTTTTAAGAAGGTTTGTTTGTCAACAGCTGGCACGCGCGCAAAGGAATGTGCTGAGGTTTGTTTACAATCGTTATCGCACCCCGCGCGGTGCTAATTGCTTGACCTACATTCAACCGTGTGGAGCGGTAGTTATTGCGTGACGTAACTATTTCCTGCTGGTGCGTTTGTTTCGCCCTACACGCTCGTTAGCTACCGCGTTACTAACGCAGTACAATTTACACACAATTTATTTACAATTTATTATTAATAATATAAAACACAGTTAATTTATTTTAATTTTAATTATTATTTAATTAAATTATTATTATTTCTAAATATTATTTATTTTTAAAGTGCGTCCAGTATATCGTAACCATTTTTATGGGTGGCTCTACAATATTCCGCTATGTACTCGTCAAATTCGTAGGCGTCCCCGGATATGACTTCCATGTCTTCCCAGGCTGATTGTGTGGGAACGTCGTCGTCTAAGTTCCTGTTCCACCGGACATACAATTGTCGGAGTCCATTGTTGTATCGTATTAACCGCAACCCATGGTTCCGTACCTTCCGGTTGGAATACTTTGTTAACTGGCGTACAAATTTCTGGAGAAAAATCACTTTTCTTAAATCTAGTATTTTTCTTATTTCTACCTATTCTATTTTTATACAATTTAGCATGATTTATGGCGCTTCCCCCTGGAGGCGCCCGTTTCCAAGTTTTTTGGAAACTTACGATTATTTTTCTTCTCACTAGGGTCCTTACTACTTTGCGTATCGCTGTCTTGCGCTATTGTATCACTTCTAGCTATTTCGACCGTTTGAATTGCTCTGATCGGGGCCCCATCGTTACCCTTATATTGCCCTTTCGGTCTACCGATATTTGGCTTGCCATTGTATTCAGAGGTCTTATCTGGGGGTTTTGACGATGTCTGGGGTGGAGTAGAACTTGTACTTGGTCTCTGATCAGGTTGCTGATGATATTGTTCCCGTGTATTCTGCCCTTCGTTATTTCGGCGAAAATCTGGGTTATAACGCCAACCGCCGAAATCAAAAACTGTCTCGCTTTGGGACACTAGAATGAGCAGTTCATCGACCGTGCGTATACCCTGCGTAAAGACCACTACCCGTATATTGTGATTAAAATGATAAGCTAGTTTCGTGACTATGTCAATCTCTGAAAATGCTGGGGTTAAATGCTTCGCGCGCTCGACCTGCTGGATGATATAATTTTCTGCGGTAATACCCATCTTCCGTTCAAAGCGCCCATATTCTAATTCATTGCGTAAAAGTCTTTGAGTGTGCGCATTCCAGTACCGGCTTTCAAATTTTTGTTGAACTCCGCGTATGTGGACACTATCGCGTACAATGTTATACAACTTACATGCCGAATAATGCATCGCGTTTACTACCCACTGTATTTTATCTTGATCTTCGAGTCTTGAACCTACCCTCGCCATTTCACTTTCACAGGCTAACAAAAATTCAATAGGGATTTCATTATTTTCCCCTGTAAAATATACACGATTTTTCTCATCGACAGGACCTTGTACTAAAATATTAGGAGCGGATCTCCTGCGTACTTCTTGTCGTACTTTCAAAATCTCGTCGTTCAGTGCTTGTAATACACTCTCTTTATTAGAGTCTATGTTGGATCGCGTTTCTACAATTGAAGCATCGAGTCTATTTACTTGTCGTTGCGTTTCTGTCGCATCGGTTTGAATTCTTATCTCGAGAGAGTCGACTTTCTTCGCGACGTCTTGCGTTTGTTTCTCGCATCTGCTAATGTGCTCTTTGAATCGGCCCTCCATACGCGTGACTTGTTCGATAAACGATTTTTGCATTGTGGTCTCAAAAACCTTAAACCGTTCATTTATTTTGGTATCAACCGTATGTACTTTTTCACCGATTTCAGCGACTTTAGCGGTTAACTCTATTACTTTCACCGATTTCAGCGACTTTAGCGGTTAATTCTTTATTACTCTCGTTAATTTCTTTATTGCTTTCCGCGATTTCGGTGACTTTAACAGTTAATTGTTTATTGGTTTGTTTAATTTCCGCGTTTATGTCTGCGTTGCTGTGCTCTAATGCCTCGGTTAGGCTGACTCTTTGCGCCTCGATTTTGGACGTTAACTCTGCGTTGTTCATTTCAGCTTTGGCTGCACTCTGTTCAAATTTCGCGTCTATTTTAGCGGTCAAATCCGCACTCATTTTCTCGTTCATTTGCTGTATTTGTTTAAGTATTTTATCCATATCCATTTTAAATACACAACACTTTCAAATATATAATAATTTCAAATACACAGTAATTTCACTGCTGTACCACCACCAATCACAAAACTCTTCTTAGGGGATTGTTCAGTTGGACGCCAGCTGTTTTAAGAGTCAAAACAGCAAACTTTGTTTTAAACATTAAATTAAATTTAAATTGAATTTAATTAATTAATTTAATTTAATCGCGCCCCACGTTCCGGGCAAGCCATATGCAACTCTACTTATATGCGTTGTTGTTGTGTTGTGTTGTGTATGAGTACCTACCTGCTGTCCGATCTTGCGGTTTTCTTCCGACTAGGGCGTGTGGATTTTGGATTTGAATTTCGCAAGTTTGTAATCTCAATTTATGGCAACAACACACAAAATAAGTTACTTTAAAGGTGAAGAGTTTTGTAAGATTGGTAGGCTTTGTAGTACAACAATAAAACAATGCAATATGGGGTAATAAAACGTTGTTTATTACTCCAATAACACACAAGAATAGAAGGGTTATATTATCAATTATCCTTACAGTCTAAACAATGAATCGATCTTGACTAATGTTTTTCAATTGGTTGATAATTGAAAAGAAGTTAAACTCGTTATTTGACAAGTTAATTGCAAGTGAAAATTTAATTAATTTATTAATTTAATTTAATTAAATTGCTTGAAATAAATTGAACTCAAATGTTAATAAAATAAAATATAAAAACTCTGAAGTTAATTGAATATTTTCCAAAAATAAATTAGGCGTGACAGTGTCTAGTTCACGTCATTTCATTTTCTAGTGATTTGACTCTGTTATACTGCAGTATGAGCTAATAATTAGATTGTTTGTTAAGATTTGTATAGCGCTTTTGTATTATTTCTATTGATTCTTAACTAAAACTTACTAATTACTTCTACTGGCTATACAGATTATCACAATGAATTATTCTTATTTACTAGAGTCTTTGATTTTTGTGTGGCACCTGAATGGTTCAAATTACAATGCTTTTAATTGAAAAAGATAGAAACTTTTACGTTTGAAAAATAAATAAGTTGATTTTGCTTTCCTGTTTTTGAAGTGGATGGTAGAGTTGCTCCAAATTGTCCCTCGCTGTCCTGGTCCGATCTGCTAGAGATAGTAATCTGCTTAGAGCGTCCTGGATTCGGTCGTTGAGTTCAGAATTCAGCAACACTCTCCTCTCCTGCTGTTTGTTGAAGTTTTTAACGTCTGCAGCTTTTTGCTGGAACTGGTTTACGTCCCTCGTCGATTCGCACGTCAACGTGTGTGTGTGTGTGTCTCGTTCGAGTGGTAGCTCTGCTCATCAGCAGGTTCACCAATAGTTTAGACGGCCTCTCTGTCATATTCTTGAAGTCAGGTCTTGTAGTCTGGTAGATCTCTTGCGTGCTTATGACCACGGCTTGTAGTACACAATAAGCTTGTTTGTTGTAATGAAGAGTATCTCGACTGATGCTATAATTACGAATTGCACAGTTGATCTGTATTTACTATGTTCGTAATTATGTGTGTTGACCACGTAAAGTCTTCTGATGAATCTTCACAACTATGGTTACGAGACGATCGAAGAATTACGTCCGTACTTCGCAAATACTGGCAGTAGAGTGTTGGTTCAGCCCCAAGACTCCGCGCTGGTCGGGATTTCGTCAAATGATTTGATTGGCTGACACACTCCCTACTACACAAAATTTGTATTCCCTCAGTCCGTGAGAACGAAGTTAGTTTCCCACAGACGGAGAATTAATATTATTACTAATATTCTAACACAGCGGAACTGAATTGTCGGTCCGGATTTCCTGTGATAGTTTTAAATTGCAAATATCTTGGTTGTAAACCAAGTTGTGCTAAATCTAAAATATACAATCTGTTGGAAATTCTTAGATTTATAACATATTAAAAGCTCATTATGTAGCTCTATTTTTACAGAAGTTATTCACATTAAATTAATTAACTCTTTTATTTGTTAATTATATTGCGTAAAATTTGCATACGTTATTATTAATATTTCGGAAAAACATTTTGGCTATCTTGGATTTCGCCTTAATTTATTAGTTTCCGAAATATTAACAATTAACAGTTTGGGGTGTGGCTGTTCATTCTACAGCGAGCTGGTTATGTAACGGCCACGTGTGCGTCGTTTTACAAAGCATTATTTTCATCGCTACTACATACAAATGGAGTTTTGACTATTACAATTTATTTAAACATGATTCTAGTATACAGTTGATATAAACTCCAAATAATTGATATTTGGTGCTGTTATAATATACATATTCAATCACTTTCTGCTACAGTCCGTTTCTTGATGTATATAATACATTTAATATTTATAATTAAATTTACCTCAAGATGTTATTTTTCTATTTGGAACATGTTTTGAGAGTTCTTGTTCTCTCATCTTCAGCCTTCGCGATCTTGTTTCTGGTGAAGTATTTGTATGTTGGCTGTTGGTTGCTATTAAGGTTGTTTATTGGTCTTTGGTATTTTAAAGTTGTATTATTGTGTGTGATTGTAGTATATGTTTTTGTTTTGTGTATGTTTTAAAAACTGAACAATTAAGAATTAATCAAAATGAACAACACATAAATAATAACAACAAAAAATGGGCCACATTCACATACATAAATAATAAAATGACAAAACTAACAAAACTATTTAAAAACACAGATATAAAAATAGCATACAAAACAAATAAAAATAAATTACAAAATCTAAATAGCTCACACAACAAAGATAATACAACAACTAACGGTATATACAAAATTGAATGCCAAGATTGCAATAAATGTTACATAGGACAAACAAAAAAAAACAGCTGAAAAACGTTATTTTGAACACCTAAACGCATACAAAAAACCAGAAATATATAAATCCAATTTAGCCACACATGCAATAAACACAGGACATGAATTCCCAGACATAACCAATGTGTCACTAATAAAACATATACCACACAAAGGCACCATAATGAACATTTGGGAAAATTTACAAATATACAAACATAAAACACAAAACAAACTAATACCTGAACAAATACAAAACATGACGCAATATTCAAAGCACTCAACATCGAAAATACACAAAATACAAATACATATACCACAATCACACACAGTAATACAACTTTAAAATACCAAAGACCAACAAACAACCTTAATAGCATCCAGCAGCCAACACACAAATACTTCACCAGACACAAGATTGCGAAGGCTGAAGATGAGAGCACGGGAGCTCTCGAAACATGTTCCCAATAAGGAAAAGTAACATCTTGAGGTAAATTTAGTTATAAATATAAAATGTAATATATATATATATATATATATATATATATATTTTGCAACATATTTATGTGTGTACAAATTTATATGTAATTTGATTTGTATAGGCCCACGTTCTTTGGGAGCCATATTATACAACGATACATATACATAAAAATGGCGTGACCGGTCTCACGTTCAAGATTGACAATTATGTAACAATATAGCATTTAAATTGGGTTTCAGGTGTATCTGCAATAAGAACTCAGTGTAACTTGTAATGGTATTTCAAATTTATTTGATATTAATAAAATTGTGCACCTAGCACTTACTTCGAATTAAAACATTCGTTATTATTTGTTATTCTGCCGTAAGGCTTATGCTATATACATCCTTACTGACTAAATATTCTATTCTACTAATTATTGTATTAAAGAAAAATCTCATTTCCAGACTGCTCAGTCAATTAATGTTTTTCAAAATATCAATATTTAAATATCTTTTTATATATTGTAATGTACTCAAAATATTAATAGTTATTGAATTTATCTTTTGTTTCTCAGTACTGATTTATATCAAACACTAATTGTTTTCATTTAAATTCTTTGTATTCGTTTTATTTCAATATTAATTTGAGCTCTTGTTACGTTAATCGTATTTCTAAAACATCTATGATTTTAATTCTACTTTACAATAAACATTGGCTCTTACTTTTAAATAGAATAGAAATGTCTTTAATTGTCTTTGAGTTCATTGTACGATTAAGATATAAATAAGTTGTTTATCACCTTATTGTCGTCAATCATACTCGATCATTTGATCCATCTGTAGTCGTCCTCGTCTCGCACTCCAGCGTCGAATCACTCCTCTTGTCCAGCGTCGACTCGCTCTTCTTGTCCAGCGTCGAATCGCTTTCTTGTCCAGCGTCGTATCACTCTCTGGAACTTCTCCTCGTGCTGTTTCTGACGTCAATGGATCTTCTTATGTAATTCTTCTTATGTAATGTTGTTATTATTTAAAAATGATTGTATTTACAACTTAGTTACATAGTTGTATGTAACTGGAAAAATTAAACTATTTACAAAAAAAATAAATACGCCGTGCGGACGGGCAGAAGCTCCCGCTGCACCGTGGATGATTTACGAAAGAGAACCACTGTAGCTTGTGTGTCCTATTTATACCCATGTCTTGGTCGACACCTGCAGTGGTACGAAATCGACATGTCAGAAACTGTCTCTGGATTCAGTTCCCCCACTCTTTGTCAATTTCGCTATTTCTTATATTTCTGCGAATTGCAGAGTCCTGTAATTATACTCTTATACTTATCTTATAACTATTTTTTCAACACATGTTCACTGTAATTTTGGACATTGCAACTTAACCCTTTCGATTTGTACACAGTTATTTCACTATTATACTCGTAAGGTGTGGCACTTTCACAAGGTTTTCGTACACAGTATTTAGTATATTTTCTTACATTTTATTGTGTTTTTGGATTTTACTCTTTAATTATAGTTTATGAATAATTACGGAAAAACAGTAATTATGCAATTATTCATCTTGGGGTGGTAAACTCGCCTGCATAGACCTGCGTTCACACACACTAGCAAAATACTGGTGTACACACTTTCAGTTACATTTGTGTGTGTGTGTGTGTGCACGTCGATTCAGGTCGAAACATCTGTTCATATTTTTGTCTGAGCCAAGCTTGCAATCCCTGACATGCTTATTTCTAATACATTATTAATTATTTACAGTTTATTAAGTATATTTAAATTTTTATATTCAATGCTCAGTACATCACTTATTTGTACTGTCGCAATACATATATATATATATATATTGTAATAAAACACGGCTTTCATGTTTATGTTATGGCCCACTGTTGTGAGCGCCAATTTGTAAGAAAACAAATGTTACGTTTTATTACTTTCCCCCCTTATTATTTTTTACTTACCTTGTACGATCTTTTTACGCACTCGCCCTGACTTACCAAAAACAGAAGATTCCAAACTTATAGGTCGCCACCAATATTTTTAAACAAAAGGACAAATATGGAAACCTTAATGCATTTTCCCATTATTTACTTTTAATTACTTACCAGGTTTGATTAGGCGAGATTTTCCGTACAGGACAGGTTATGTTAAACGGGCGTAATAACTACTCTAACACATACTTTATACTAAACAAAATCTGAATTTATTTTAAGTCAAATCTGAATTTACGAATTAGTAAAATAAACATTTCTTACTGGACTAGCCTATGACAAATTATTTATATTTTTTATGAACCAGTACGTAATTCATATCTGTTCCCTTAGAGATCTCTATTGTTTAGAAAAACGTCTATAAATGCAAATGTTACAATCTAGTTAAATGTTAATGTAGTTAAAAGTTCTGAATTGATAATATGGTACTCATCCTGGTAATGGCTTCGCTCCAACTGGTGATGCACTTGTTTTATCACTCACTTTGAAAATCGATGTATGCTCATTCACGTAAGTTTATCTTTGTACAGTTACAAATTTTTACTGTTTACTAAAACCATATCGTTCACATTTAATGATTGTGTCGGTTAACGTAACTTTATCGGTACGAGCACTAATAGCTTTTTAACTAGTTGACCACTACATTGTTTATGCACTTTAATAGTTATATTGGATAGGCCGATTATATTATTTTCGGCCTATCTTACACGTCCGAGGCCACGGTTTTTAGTTAATGCACTACTCTCTGCTAAAGGTGACCGTCTGATGCAAACACTAGAGTGACAAAGTTCTTACTGTGATTTACACAGAGACTGCTGCTGGCAAGCTGTTGCGTAATACGTCTGGGCTGGGCAGTCTAGACATCAACAGTTTATTATAACATTGTATGTTGCTGGTTACAATGGGGCACCTCACAGGTGAATACTAACTGCTTTCAAATTAAAACTGAATTGAATCTTTACTCTTTCTAGCATACAAATCTGTACCGTTACAATACCCCCCCCCAATGAGAGGTTTTACGCCGAAGCGTAAAAACTCTCATTGCCTACAACCTAAGAGGATCAGTGAGGAGATGGCACCGCAACCCCCGTGTTCTTTACTAAAATCATGGGTACTTACCCCCCCCCTAGTCCGGTGGCTGCGGCAGCACCCATCCGATCTTACTGGACTTCTCTGCTCGAGATCCCAACACCATAAAATCGGATAGGCGCCCACCACAGTATCATCTGACTCTATAACATTTAAGCAAAATATTAACAAATGGCCTTCCATTATTCCATATCCCACACTGATTTGTTTCCTCTTAGCAAAGTACTGGTTCATTATTATCAAAGTACTGGTTCTTTTAAATACAAAGTACTGGCTTTCCATTTAGTATAGTCGGCCTACAATGACCGCTGTTCTATATTCGTACATAATTACATGAACAGGATACAACATAATAAACATTGGTTTCCATCAACTCTATAACTGGCCTCCATAAAATACAATGTCCACCTGGCCATATAAACTTACGGTATACTTACAGCTAAATCATATAAGTTCCATACAAATTGAATAATATTCACAATACATTATTACCCCTCCAAAATAACACATTAATTAACCCAAACATTTTTGATTATTTATACCCAAAAATTTCTTTCAGTTTCCAATTTTAAATGAATAGTTCAATCATTATTTTCATCAGTAATTATTTAATTTACCATTACAGTTAAAAATCAAATCAAAATAAGTTTAAATTCATTATTAAAATTCACCTTTTTAATTAATTTAATTATCAATTTCATTTACTTTACTTACATTTTTCAACATGATTCTACATTAACATGAAAAATTACCTTCATTTCTTCACATCTGGTATTTCTTTTATTTCATAATAGAATTTGCTCATAGCACTGATTCATCAAAGTACAACATTCTTGTTGTTGTCAACTCCAGCAGAAACAAACAATCTATTTGTTTATATCAACAGTTGTATGCCAGACTGGTTTTATAAACACCTACTCAGTCTTAGCATTCCTGATTACAACACCACTAACACTTCCTTCAATTTTTTAGTTTCTATAATTCTTTTAGTGTTGACCTATTAATCACTTACTATTTGTTACCATCCAAATCAAAATTAGTTTTTAAATTACTTTAATACCACCTCCACTCAAAACAATTTAGCTTTAGTTACATTATTCAAAACACTTTTAATTTAAACACACAATACAAAACAAAATTCCTTCGTACCTCCTGTTAATTATTATTTGACAAAATAAAATATTATTATTATAACATACTACAAACATTGTTACATAAACAATTGTATACAATCTACCAATATACCCTGACACAATACATTTAACACCACTACATAATTATTTACAAATTTTCGTCATAATTTTATTATTTACCACACTTCATTATATAAATCAGCCAAGTAATTACCATTGACTCAAATAATTAAATGTTCATTCAGTATTTCTCTAACCCCCGTCATCGAAAATTAATCTTATTTTCACAGAACACATTTCATTTTTATTTACATTCATCATATGGCTATTTTTTGTGTTATAACCATAAAAATTTGTTTTTTCCATTATACCATAATAATAATAATGCATAGCGTTACCCCCCAGTATTACTTTATCATAAGTCATGTCTACATTAGTATTTTTTGTCCAGTCTCCATTGGTATTTAATGTTACGCCCAGGTAAGTTACATCATTATCACAATTATCTGCTACTACAAGTACACTAACTCTTCCAACAAGTAAATGTTTATCATCAATATTGATATCATAATCATCTACTACTTCACAATGTGAGTCTCTATTGTTAATAATATAATCATTTCTCTCAATTTTTATTCCCCCTACTAAACCTTCATAATCTCTGCTTAATCTGAACAACTCTATCACTCTATCTCGCTCATAATCACTATTCAATGCATAACCACACCATTGCATATTCTCACTCCACACAGAGGACAATACCACTTTATTATAATTCCATCTGGACTTACCAGATAGCCACAAAAAATTAAGGGACATTTTGGAGACCATTTGTCTCCCACAAAAACTCTTGAGAAACCTTTGTCCTCCAACAACATTGGTGAAGCCTTTCCTTCACCTATACCACCAGAAAAATTTACCCTCTGTTCATACTCTACACTTAAACTATCTCTGTACTCCCTTTCTAAATCATAAACACTAACTAGCAATCCTCTAACATCAACTAATTTTCTACTCTCATTATCACTATTACTATTACTCAGTATCTCACTACTATTTTTCTTCAATAATATTTCACTCTTGTTAACGTCATCATAACTAACATTATTACTCACCATATTTACGGCCACCTGTTTTACATTTAAACTAACCTCTTTCTGATTATCATTTGTATTGACCTCACTTACCTCGTTTTTTATCTCCGTCGCACTTAAACTAACACAGTTGTGTGTAAAAGTATCATCGTTATTATTACCTCCACTGTCAGAACTACTCACCTGGTTTAGGTCACTTTCTTTATTTGGAAGGTACCGGGCGTCCCCTTGTTGGTCCCTGATGGTGATATGGTGATCCTCTGGTACTAGGTGCTCCTCTGTTCGCAGGTACGAATTGCTTTGTTTGGTTACTCCTTGGCTCATTTCTTGGCGTTTTGCATTGGTAACAGTGCTGCATGTTGGCACTATTTCCCTTCCTGCAACTAGAACAGCTCCAATCGCCTGGTTGCTGTAAATCATTGCGAAAATTAAATTTATTACCATTATTATTATAATAAGGCCTTGGCCGATTAAACTCAATGTTATGATTAGGCAAATTTGGCTGAATGGGTCGTCTACCCATTTCGTGGTCATTGATGCTTTGTAGTATATCTAATACTTTTTCAAGCTCATCTAGATTTTCTATTTCTTTGGTCATTAGAGTAACCTGCACTTCTCTTGGTAAGTGCTTACTCACGTATCTAACAAATGACTTAAAGGGTATGGGCGGCTCTAAAAATTTTGCCTCATTGTACAATTTAGTTACATATATGGTGATGTTGTTGTTATTAGGGTTACGTCCCATGAAATTACCCGCTCCCATAATGCGGCTTCTTAAAGTCTCCTGCTCTTCTTCAGTCCAATATTTACCCTTGAATGCTTTCTCAAAAGTATTATAGCAATCCCATTCTAACCTATGAGCTTCAGCCCATATGACTGAATTGCCCTTAAAACATTTAACTATTTTATTTAATTTCACTTCCCAACTACTACTGCTAAAATAATTGTAATCCCGTGTCTGATTTAGAAAACGCATGGGATGTATTACCCTGTTTTCATGGCTAAAATTCTCTAGTTCTATTTCATTATAGAAATCCCTAGCTACGATTACCCTATCATTTATGCTTGAAATATTTTTATTAATTTCTCCCTGTAACTCATTTTTTACGCTGGTTAAACTATTTGCAATTACATCATATTTATCATGCACATCCATATTATTTTGTATAGTTAAATCATCAATTTCTTTAATCTTACTTTGTAACAAACTGAATCTACTCTTGGTATTTCTTTCATGTTCTGATATGGTATTATCTATGGTTTCTATGTTCTTTGTAATGTCTATTACATTTACTTCAATTTTCTCTAAATGATTCTGCAAAACATTAGTTTTCAATTCTACTTGGTTACTCACTTCAACATTGGTTTTAACTTCTATTTGACTTTCTACCAAAGTTAAACACTTCTGTTGTATTTCTGTACTTTGTGACTCTAACTGACTTTTAACTGTGTTATTTACTGTGTCATAAATTAGATCGATTTTAGTATCTAAATTACTTATTTTACTACTGAATTTATCATTAACAATTGCTAGTGTGGTTTTCTGGATGTTATCACAACGTGTTTCTACTGTATTAATTCTCTCCTCCAAGTGAAAATTTTGACCTTTAATTTCATTCTTTAATTCATTAAATTGTTTATCAAAATTATCAAATTTTACATCGAATTTTACACTCTGTTCATCAAATTTATTTAATAACAGCTGCATCAAAGCAGCTGTACTATCTGATTTACTTTCTGACATAGTTGAAATGGATGTATCGACTTTCGTTGTCTCCACAGATAGAACAGATACGGGCGTACTTGCCTCGTCAGTCTGACTAGTTTGAGTTGGTTGAATATCCATCTCACCAGTCAAATTTACATCAGCTGTACTGATTTCTATTGTAATATCATCATTGGTTTACTATTTTATGTTGCTAAAAAATGTTTATAACCTAAAAACTTTAACCTTACCTTGCGCACGTGTTACGTACTTTAGCACTATTACCCCAGGTAGCTATTTCACATTCAGGTAAGTATACTCCACATAAAATTAGGTTTTATGTCGAGTCCCTGGACGGCATGCGCCATTTGTAACTAATGGCTTTTTATCGTTTTATTAGTTACCATAAAAATTGTGCATTAGTATGTACTAGTAAATGAATATCACTTTTAAAACCGGACGCCATGTTGTAAGATTAGACAACATCACACAAATTTACTTTTCGGGCCAGGATTCGGGCAACACGAACCCGATTTGTGAAACATACTACCTGAAATAATTGTACTCAGATTAACATATATAAGTTACTTTTATTTTTAAACTTGAATATCAATACATATTGAAAAAATGACGACCCCACATATTACGCCACCACGGACGTTTGCAAAACAATTTTACCCTCCAAAATACACATATGATACATAACTTATGCAATTATGTTACATTATATAATAGATTATTTAATATATTTCAAATGATATATTTAATATATAAAGGATTATTGAACATATTTTAATACTTCGCACAACCCAGCACTTAGAGAAATTAAAACACACACTCTCTCTCTCTCACACTCTCTCTCACACCCTGGTACAATTGATTTCTTTAATGAGCTCATTTTTTGAAATTTTAAAGACTTAGTTTCATTTTTAAAAGTGTGTGACTTTCGCCTTGGTCATTATTTTGAATTATGTGAAAAGTAGAAATGATGTTGGAACGTTCTCACCAATTTGTTGGATAAGCCTCACCGCACTTCTAGGGTCGTATTCTTCGTGCACAATCTGTATTTTTTACTTCGTTCTAATAGCCCACACCGTCGTGTCGGCCCACGAAAACGCCTCGGACAGATTCTATACGCACTACGTGATTAACGATCCATCGGCCGGTGACACCTATCCAAGTACTTTACCGCCCCAACATTTTATATGTTTTATTCAGTTAATAAACCACTTTTCGTGGTGAAAAATTAAACTTCACACTTGGTGAACGGTTTTGCCGGCTGGCTGCGTCCACGCGTTTTGATGAAATGACACAGATCCTTTGTCCCATATTATGTAGGTGGGGCGCAAACTACGTCATCAAGTTATTGTTTGTCTGTTTACAGTTTCAACAACACATTCCTCGTCGCTGGCGTCATCAGGGATCGTCGCCTTATCTCAGTATGCGACATACGGTTTTTTGCTGGTTTTCATGTTTTTTGCTATGAAACAGTTAGAATCCTGGCAATTCTCTTCTGCGTTCACAAAACCTTTGTATAGTCCACTCACCGAAACTTTACAGGGATTATTAAATGTGTTATTTATTATGACCAAATTGTTAAAAAAATGAAGGAATACAATATTTATGGTTTTTTACACCATGTTTTCGTTAATTCAAAATTGTACCAGGATTGTACCATCACAGTTTCTCACTGACCTTTTTAGTTTAAAGGTTGCTGGGAACTATTGGTCAGACTATTTGATTGGTCTGCCATTTCATTGATCGTCGTTTGTTGATCAGTTATTTGGTTCCTTTGCGCATCCATTGTTCTAATTTCTGGGGATTGTTGGTGATCATAATTGGAATTGTGGTACGTAGAGTTTGTGTATTGGGACAATATCTTCTGTGATTATTTTGTCTCCTCCCACTGATAAAATTGACTTGGTGCCTCATGTCGCCTCTATTTTGGTTACCCCCGGTTCCCCTGTTATACTGGTAATCCGGATCATACCGGTTGCCATAATAGTTGTGATTATTTGGGTGGCCATTGGGATTTCGGTTTTGTTCTGTTCCCCTGTAGTTATTATTGGGTGCATTAGGGTTTTGCGCATTCCGGTTAATTGGCTGGTTCCCCTGGTTATAATTGTGGTGATCTCTGTTGGTCGGTTGGTTATTTAGATTCTAATTAGGTTGATTTCTATGGAACGGTTGGTCACCTTGATAATTGTTCGGATTACGGTTTATGTTGTTCCAGTTATTGTTCTGGGTATTGTTATAAGGTCCCAGGGTTGGATGATGTGATGGTAGCTCCCAATGGATACATGAGCCTCTCTCCAGCCAAGACCGTACTGCGTGGTGAAGAGCCACATCCTACTAGAGGTGACCCCGTTGACGCAGAACAGTACGGATCTAGACCGGAAGGTCGATAAACATTCCTGGTGGAGGGCAGCAGTATCCATCAGTACCGAGGTAGGGCGTATAGGAAATGATCCTGGACCGGCCTATGTCTTGGATTATTGCAGGCGGTAGTCAAAATTTGACCCATCCGGCTGTAGTACTGCGACTGAGGGGGTAGGTGGGACTCGATAGCTGTAGTGAAAGCAACCTACCTAGAGGAGAAAACCTCGATCACAATCCTGGCCCTCCAGGTTGGAGGTTGGGCTATGGGCTAACAACCCATTCCCGGAAAACCGGATGTTATGAAACTACCAAATAAGCCTCGGAAAGGACGGTATTATCGGAAATGACTCAGGCAACGGAATATGGACTTGTCTTTTGGAACGTGGAATGTTAGGACTTTGTACAGGCCGGGGGCACAAAGGGAACTATTTGAAGAGCTAAAAAGATATAAAATTGGTGTAGCAGCAGTGCAGGAAACAAGATGGCTGGGAAATGGAGTAAGAGATACTAAAACTCATACGGTATTATACAGCGGAAGAGAGAAGGGGAAAAGAGAACTGGGAGTGGCATTTGTAGTTGACAGAAACTTAAAACACCTCATAGTAGACTTCCATCCAGTCAACGAGAGAATATGTAGAATAAGATTGGCTACTAAATTCTTCAATCTGTCAATCATAAACGTACACTGCCCGACTGATGAGAAGGATGAGGACATAAAAGCAGAATTTTACCAATTGCTGGAAAAAATATATGACACCGCCCCTAAGAATGACATTAAACTAATCATGGGGGACATGAATGCGAAAATTGGGAAAGAAGATGCATACCTTGGCACCATAGGTAGGCACAGTCTACACAGTGAATCCAACAGAAATGGGGAACTGCTTATCGACTTCGCTACAAGCAGGAATATGGTTATCAGCTCAACTCAGTTCCCACACCGGGATATCCATAAGGGAACGTGGGTAGCCCCAGATGGGAAAACAGTCAACCAGATAGATCATGTGATCATAGATAAAAGAGCAGCTACAAGTATAATTGATGTCAAAACCCGGAGAGGAGCGTCAGTTGGTTCTGATCACTATATGGTGCAGATGAAGTTTAGATGCAGGGTGGCTGTATATAGGAAGGACAGACTCAGAAGACAGGAAAAGGTTAACACAGTGAGTTTAAAGGATCCAGAAAGGGTACAGGAATATGCTGGGAAAGTGAGGAATAGATTGAACGAGTCAGTCGCAGGAACGGTGGAAGAGAAATGGCAGAGCCTTAAGTGTGCACTCTGGAAACCGCCAGAGAGGTACTAGGAATAGAGGAGAGACGGAGGCGGGAGGACTGGTTTGATGAGGAATGCAGGGAGAGTGTTGCACGGAGGAATGAGGCTCACAGGAAGTATTCTCAGTGTAGGACTAGAGAAAGGAAGCAAGAATATGAAGAGAATAGAAGACTGGCAAATAAAGCATGTAGAAAAAAGAAAAGAACTTTTGAAAACGGGCTGCTTCTCAAAATGGAGCAGGACTTTGCAGATGGAAGAATAAGGAATGCTTATAAATATCTTAAGCATCTCAGGGAAGGTTATAAACCATCTACAACACTATGTAGAGACAGAGAGAATAGAATTGTCAGTGATCCAGAGAAAATTAAAACTATCTGGCGAGAGTACTTCGATGGCCTCCTTGGTGGTATGCCACAGGGAGGAGAAATTGTTGCTCACACTCCGCGGAATGCAAACATTGGGGGGATGGAATCTGACCCACCATCAATTCAGGAAATAGAAGAAGCTATTAGTGCCCTCAGGAACAACAAGGCACCAGGTACAGACTTGATTCCTGCAGAACTGCTTAAAGCTGGAGGTGCTGATGTGGCGGTCGCACTGCACTCCTTAATCGTGGACATATGGCAAATGGAACGAATCCCCATGGAATGGAATAAGTGCATTATATGCCCCATTTATAAAAAAGGCGACAAACTTCAATGTAGAAATTACAGAGGCATTTCGTTGCTGTGCACCTCCTACAAGGTTTTTGCGTACATCTTGAACCAAAGGCTGAGACCCCTCACAGAAAATATAATACGGGAATACCAAGCTGGATTCCGACCTGGAAGGTCTACAATCGACCAACTCTTCTTGGTAAAACAGATACTAAGATGCGGATGGGAACGTGATATTGATGTGTACCAGATCTTTGTGGACTTCAGGCAAGCGTATGACTCTATTAATAGAGACAGACTCTACACCATAATGCATGAATTTGGAATACCAGGCAAGCTGGTAAGATTAACCCAAGCTACTATGCAGCAGACTGAAGCCCAAGTAAAGGTGGATAGCCAACTAACTGAACCCATAAATATTATACGGGGACTAAAGCAGGGAGATGGGTTGGCCCCAACACTATTTAATATTGCATTGGAATATGTAATTAGAGGCTTATCAATAAATAGCTCCAATCTGTTAACAAATAAAACTGTACAGATAGCCGCATATGCGGATGACATTAACATCATGTCAAGACGGATCACGGCAGCTAAAGAAATATTTATAGAGCTTAAAAACAAAGCCAAGGAAGTTGGGCTAGCCATAAATATGGATAAAACAAAAATGCTTATCCAAACAAGAAGGGACCAGGTTCATAACAACATCGAGATAGAGGAGGACACAATTGAGGTGGTGGACAATTTCACGTATCTCGGAGTGAATCTAGCAAAGACTGGATCAGAGGAGCCGGAGATCGAAAGACGGACCACCATGGCTAACAAGGCGTACTTCGCATTGCTGCCATCATTTAGGTCTGGGGATGTGCACAGGGAAACAAAAATGAAAATATATAGGACTGTCATCAGACCGGTGCTATGCTACGGGTGTGAGGCATGGGCAATCACACAGAAAACATTCGACATAGTAGACACCTTTGAAAGGAAAATCCTCAGACGCATTATAGGCCCAATACAAGAAAATGGCTCATGGAGACTGAGATACAACAACGAACTGTATCAAATATATAAAGAGATACCAGTCTCAAAATTTATAAGAATTCAAAGATTGCGTTGGGCCGGACATGTTATGAGAATGGAGGGTGGCAGGAACCCTAAGAGGGCTTTGTTGGGTACATGGGAGGGAACGAGACCTAGAGGTAGACCGAGGAAGAGGTGGGAAGATGGCGTTGCAGAGGACGCGAGAGACATGGGGATAAGAAACTGGAGGAGGGTTGCAGTGGATAGAGTGGATTGGAGGCGGAGATTGGTGAAGGCCAGGGCCCGACTTGGGCTGTAGCGCCATAGGAGAGAGAGAGAGAGAGAGAGAGAGAGAGAGATTGTTATAAGGCAAGTTGTAGTTCGGTGCATTGTGATTATCATTCCACCGGTTGTACTTCTGATTCACCATTCGATTTTTCTTATATTGGTTGTTGTTTTCGTGGTCTTCTAACAAACTGGCCATTCCCTGTATGGTCTTAATTTGTCCCTGTCTCCTGGCCCTCTGGATAGCGTCCTCATAATGATAGCCTAGTTGTATGACTAGGGATTCTTCTGGTATCTTTGGTTCGAGGTTTCGAGCTAGGCAGACTTTTCCTAAGAAGTACGATGTTAGTGTATGTCCTGTCTGTGGCTCATATCTTCCATTACTGATATCATTCCTCACCACATTTTGAGTCGATTCGGACCAGTATTTTTCGCGGAACAAGGCCTTGAACTCCTGTGTACAGCTGATTTCTGGTCGAGTGGCTGTCCACCAATTGTCATTTGTATCCCTAAACATCTCATCGATAAGGCTCCTCACTGTCGTCCATCTGGTTTCTCGGTTCTTCTCTATGAGTTCCTCCACCCTCTTCAGGAATTCTATTGGGTTTCTTCGGTAACTCTTAAAGTTTATTACCTCTCTATTCTCACTTGTAATAATATGAGTGTTATTACAAGGCTTCTCCCTCAAAGCGTCTAGCTCCTCCTGCATCTGTTTTTCCCTCTGACTGATTTCTATTATTTTCTCTTTATTTTCTTGTGTTTTTTCATCGATCTTATTGATAGTGGTGTACACTCTTTCGACGCGTTCACTGACATCAGTTTGGATTTCCTTGTGCCTCTCCTTCAGCTTCTGGAGCACCTCATGTTTATTTTTTATGCACTCTTCGGTGGTGGTTTTCTGCAGTTCTTGGACTCTGATAATTCCTCCCTCCTCGACGTTATTTATTTTGTTAGTCAGCTCTTCCCAGACATGTATTACAGTTTCGTTTGTCTCGGTTATAGTCTGTTTTATCTCTTCTCTACATTCCACCAACTGTTGCCTCAATTCATCCTTCGTCTTCTCGCTTTCTTCCTTCAACTGTCTTTGGAGTGTTTCACTATTATTTTCAATCTTGTTATTTAATATCTCAAGATCTTTCTTTATTTGCCTCTTCAGCTCCTCACTCTTTTTTTCTAACGTCTCCTGGCTTCTCTTCAGGGCTTCGTGATTGCTTTCCATTTTGTTATTCAGAAGTTCTATGTTCTCCTTGATTTGTTTCTTCAATTCTTCACTGTTTCTGTCCAGTTTTTCGTTTAAGAATTTCCTGTCTTCCTTTCTGAATAATTCTAATTTTTTATTCAATTCTTCACTGTTTTAGTCTATTTTATTATCTATTTTTCCATTAATTTCCTCCTTGTTTCTGTTTAATTGTTCCACCATAATCCTCATCATTTCTTGGAAATTGGTGTCCATTAATTGGGTTGGTTTGACTGGTTGGACGTCCACTACTACTTCTATTTCCGGTTCAGGTAGTGTTGGATTTTCTGGTTGGTCCTCGTGGGGATCCTCTTCAAACAATTCTCCGATCATTTCCTCAATTTCTTCCATCTCTTCTTGACCTTCACCTTCAGTTCCTTTCTTTTTTAGTATCTTGTAACCATGGAATGTCTCCTCATAATCGCCGCTGGTCTTCTTTTAAAGCCTCACCGGTTGGTCGCCAATCTGTAACGACAAAACTGACGTCCGTCTTTGTTTAAGCCCCGCGATGGAAGCCAATCTGTAACGACATAAGACTGGTGTGTCTCTGTATAAAATGTTTACCAGTTTTATATTTGTGTAGTGTTAGTGCGTTCGTCTCGCACTGGCGTCGTTACATCAATTTTGCGCTAACGATGTCCGTAGCGTTGCGGTAATTACCAGTACAACACGGTAGTAACCTTAACTGTTCTTATATAGGGGTGTGTTAATCCCGGGTGGCGCCAAACTGCTTATTAAAACAATTAAACTTATTAATAGAGTGTTATCTGCTATGACGGTCGGATTTACTATCTGCTATGTAATATTTACTTGTTTACATAGGTTAATTATTGATTATTCTTTTTTCCAATATTACACTTGAGTGCGTTATTTCTCTTGCTTATTATTCTTTATTACTTGTTTGTGTATTATCATTGGTTTTCACTTTCATTTATTTCCCTTCATCTTGGGCTTGTTTCTTCTCCGTTTCCCTCCTTCTTCATTTTCATTGTATTTGGTTAATACCGTGGTTTTCCACCTTGTCTTTTGGGTTCATTTTAATATGTTGCATTGAGTCATTCAATTTCTTTAATTTGTTTCATTTTTGTTTGGTTTCAGTTTTTCCCTTCTTCATTTTGTTTGGGTCAATCACCTTCTTCTTTGGTTTTATTCTTGTTTGTTTTTTGTGGTTCCCTTCTTCTTTTGTTTCCTTTTGTTGGGTCAGTCACTTGGGTTAGGTCATGTCGTCGTTTGTCATGTCATTGTCTTTATATTTTATTTATATTAAACCTTTTATTTTATATGCAGTATTATTTTATATTTAGAATAATCTTTTTCATCCCTGGTATTGGGGTGGCTTATTTGTGTTGTAACAATATATATATAATTTTTCTTACAAGAATATATTATTTGAATTTTTTTAATATTAAACTGTTTCGATAGTATAAATTATCAACAGATTATGTATAAATATATATATATACAATTTCTGTTTATACTATTTAGTTTATACTATCGAATCAGTGCATTATTAAAAAAATACAAAAAATATATTCTTGTAAGAAAAGTTTTATTTATTATTTAATTAATAATAAAAAATATATACAAGAATAATGTGAGAAAATATGAATGTAATATAATAATATTATATGTTACATTTAATATTTATAAATAAATTTACCTCAAGATATACCTTTTTTTTCCTTATTACGAACATGTTTCGGGTACCACCTTGTACCCATCCTCCAAGGAAAAAAAGGTATATCTTGAGGTAAATTTATTTATAAATATTAATTGTATTATATACATCAAGAAACGAACTGTAGCAGAAAGTGATTGAATATTATATGTATATAATGTTGTAAAATATAATTATATTGTTTTAAAATATATTTGCTACAGACAGAATTTATACATAATATGTCTGTGTTGTCATAATACATTGCTAAGGATTTCTAAAGCCTGACGTATTTTCGTACTAATATTTGTCAAAATTTGATCTGGACTGTGCAGTTTTGAGGTAGTAGGATACATCTGTAATGGAAAGGGCCAGTTTAATCGTTTTCCAGATAACCTGTTGCTGGTATGTGAGGAGGCAGTGTATTGCTTACTATTTATTATTATTATTTTTATATATAAATATAGTTGATGTTGGGATCATTTCATGGAATTATTTTGGATTTGTTATCCTTCCATTATCCAGTGCAGTACCCAATTTAAACTAATGTCTAAATGCTTTATAAACTTGTTCCAGTCTATTTGTATTCAAGACTGCAACCAACTATAAAATGTTGCTGCTAAAATATCTGTCTGTAAAAATTGATTCCATTAAATGATAATCATGATAAACTGAATTATGTGCTGCTATATAAAATGTTGCTGCTACATGATATAAAATGTTGCTGCTAAAATATCTGTCTGTAAAAATTGATTCCATTAAATGATAATCATGATAAACTGAATTATGTGTAATAGCCTAAAGAATGGCACATTAGGATAAAGAATCTGTTCTAAAGAAATTTAGCGTAGAGACCTGTTCATGACATATAATTGTTTCATAATAATTTTTCCAGCTTAATCCTGAAGTAAATGCTTTCCAAAGAAAATTCGTTAATGAAGTACGTAGATGTGATGAAATGGAGCGCAAATTACGATACTTGGAAAAAGAAATTAAAAAGGATGGAATACCAATGTTGGACACAGGAGAGAATCCAGAAGCTCCTCAGCCAAGAGAGATGATTGACCTAGAGGTAAGATTTTATATATTATGTATACAAAGATAGATGTAATTTATTCAATATTTTAATTATATTTGTTCTTCCTTCCAATAGCATTATGCACTGTCCCTCTTGACTGACCTCTTCCAAATGTCATGGTTCAGCTCCTCTTCCCACTCTCAATTACATTTAATGTCATGAAAATAGGCAGGCGCGGATCCAGGGGGGAGGCGAAGCTAGCGATCGCCCCCCCCCCCAAAGGCTCATATATATATATATATATTACTTTAATTTATAACTAAATTTACCTCAAGATATATTTTTTCCTTTAGGAACATGTTTCGGGAGTTCTTGTTCTCCCATCTTCAGCCTTCGCCATCTTGTTTCTGGTGAAGTATTTGTGTGTTGGCTTCTGGATGTTATTAAGGTAGTTTGTTGGTCTTTGGTCCTTCAATGTAGTATTATTGTGTGTGGTTGTGGTACCTGTTTTTGTACTTTGTGTATTTTCGATGTTGAGTGCTTTGAATATTGTGTCATGTTTTGTATTGATTTGTATTTGTTCTGGTATTAATTTGTTTTGTGTTTTATGTTTGTAAATCTGTAAATTTTCCCAAATGTTCATTATGGTGCCTTTGTGTGGTATATGTTTTATTAGTGTTACATTGGTTATGTCTGGGAATTCATGTCCTGTGTTTATTGCATGTGTGGCTAAATTGGATTTATATATATTTGGTTTTTTGTATGCATTTAGGTGTTCAAAATAACGTTTTTTCAGCTGTTTTTTTGTTTGTCCTATATAACATTTATTGCAATCTTGGCATTCAATTTTGTATATACCGTTGGTTGTTGTATTATCTTTGTTGTGTGAGCTATTTAGATTTTGTAATTTATTTTTATTAGTTTTGTATGCTATTTTTATATCTGTGTTTTTAAATAGTTTTGTTAGTTTTGTCATTTTATTATTTATATATGGAATGTGGCCCATTTTTGTTGTTGTTATTATTTATGTGTTGTTCAGTTTGATTAATTCTTAATTGTTCAGTTTTTATTTTGTATTTGATTTTATTTTTTATTTTGATCATAGTACATTTGGGAAAATTTACAGATTTACAAACATAAAACACAAAACAAATTAATACCAGAACAAATACAAATCAATACAAAACATGACACAATATTCAAAGCACTCAACATCGAAAATACACAAAATACAAAAACAGATACCACAACCACACACAATAATACTACATTGAAGGACCAAAGACCAACAAACTACCTTAATAACATCCAGAAGCCAACACACAAATACTTCACCAGAAACAAGATGGCGAAGGCTGAAGATGGGAGAACAAGAACTCCCGAAACATGTTCCTAAAGGAAAAAATATATCTTGAGGTAAATTTAGTTATAAATTAAAGTATTATATACATCAAGAAACGGACTGTAGCAGAAAGTGATTGAAATATATATATATATATATATATATATATATATATATATATATTGTAACGTAACAGATTTGAGGTCCCCAATGTTACATAAAAAACTATGTAAATATGGGTTAGAACAATACCCAAAGCCTGTAATAATTAAATGCAAGAGGGCCCATATCACCTGAAGAATACATTAGAGGTACATGTTAAGGTTACTAAGTAATTAAAACATCTAAAGTGTACCTAAATCTAAAAAATGTAATAAATAATATGGGATGTAAAACATAAACATTGTGTCTAATGGGAGGAGTGTAATGTGTAGGAATAAATTATAAAATACTATTCAAATTAATATTTAATGTGTTATGAAATGTACTTGGTGTTATGCTGTAACATGATATAGTGTTTACAGAATATTTATCTTATGTTTTGTGGATAGTAAGAGTGGAGTTGTTGCTTTAAAGAAGTACTTAGTCTGCGGTACTCCTTTTATTTATGTTAAAATTGTATTTAAATAATTAATATAAGTACATGGGTTAAGTATTATATTATGTTAAATGTATTTACTGTAATTGATTAATGAAGATGTTTGAATTAATGTTTGTAAACTCGGCCAGGAAGGCAATAAGTATCACAAAGTTAGCAAGTAGTTCTTATAGTTATGTTAAGAAATAATGAAGGGTTCAATGAAGAACTAAATAAAATCATGAATTAAAACCAGGAAATTAAAATTGATGTAAGTGGCCATAAGCCAATGACAATTTGTACAGTAGGTCAGGTAAAGAAAAATTAAGTTAAAAACAATACAATATTATTAAAGGTGTAAGAAAACCTATAGGCCTAAATTTAATATTTGTGAAAGGAAATTAATACCTTTTTAATAAGTCCAGTCAGATGAAACTACAGTAAAATATATACGGTTTAATAAGGTAGATTAGGTGAGAGTTTTATGTAATTTGGTATAATTCCAAGCATGGAGTATTTTATTAAAAAGAGTAGTAATATTTTATAATTCTGGCTCTAGGATATCAAATATTATCCAAAACAGAAAGTAGTGGTTGTTAGGGTAACTAAAATGTAAAAAATCTTGTTGATTTTCAATTATTCAATTGTTATATGCTAATGGGTGAAGTTGAATTCATACAAAATACAGAAAAGAATTTATAAAAAACTTTAATATATTTTTCGGTTGTTATATGCTATTGAGTTCAGATCAGTAGACAAATTTTAAGAAAAAAAGAAATAAATTAACATAAAATGAATACAAATTAACAAATTAAAGTAAAAACCAATTCCTGCAAACTAAACCGATGAATAATCAATGAATTAGATTTCGAGAAATATACCCATATACCTCCAAATGGTAGCGGAATTATTATTTCACTCTTCAAGGTAATTCCATTGGAATTAGTGTTGAACCCGATTTCCCATTTAACCAGGAGACTCATTGATGGAATAAGAAGTCTTAATTAATGGAATTATAGACAAGAAATACTCAAGAACCTTTGTTACTGGAGACGTAAACCTCACTTTCAAGAAAGAAATTATCATACGACACCAATTCCACCGGGACCGACAACCACAAGGATCGTGAAGGAGAACGAAGAATAGAAGAGTCCCTGTTCCCCTCCAGGACATCACCCTTCCAATTTTATTAATCATCTGAACACCTTTGCTGGACTAACGTAACCTCACTATAAATCTTCAAGCTTTTGTAAACAGGCACTGCTACCTTGAGAATCGCACAGTACGGTAACACCAGCTTATATTTAATTTTAATACATTAAGAACTAATAACATTTTGTAATACTTAGTAACCTTAATTTTGCATTACCTGGCCTTACTAATCGTTAAAAGAATCACACGTACCCTGGGATAAGAGATAATTAACATTATATTTAATTTGTATTAAAAAAGGAATAGTCAACTAACCAATCGATTCAACATTGTACAATCGATATAACTATCTTATAACCGTGAAGAGCACTGTTGGAAGTTAAAATAAAAAAGTAATACAAATAAAGAATCCTTCTTGTATGTAATGATGTTTTATATTATTGTAGAATAGGTATTGTATTTTGGTGGTGGATTAATTTACAGGTAAAAAAGGTGATTAAAAATCTGGTGAACAAGCTAACCTATAAGAGTAAGTCAATTACGAATAACAGCGCTTAAAGTCGACAGCTGGTAGAACGTGAGATTGCCGAACTAGCGTGTTTCCTTCACAACTTTTGCATTGATTTAAATAATATGGACTGACTAGGGTTGGAGAGAATTCTCAATTTACTAACTAAAATGCCTGAAATATAGAATTATCATCGAGTAAACATTTAGTAATTAGGTAAAACCGTGTTATGGTCTACATACAAGTTGCAATAACGATATAATAAATAAACTTGTCTATTAATATTGAGTTACAGGAGGTCACCTATAAGACTACATAATAAACATTTTCCTTAATAACAGCTTGGTTCATTATACAGGGTCGCATTAGCAAGAAACCCGTAACAGTATTACACTCGCTATACACGTAACATTGACAGGAAAGGATTTTATTTCAAATTGGCGCCCAACGTGGGGCTTTAGTTAAGTAAAAAATCGACTTAATTATTACTTAACTGGAGCAGGCAACTATTAGAGGCACAGGAATGCATACTAGAGGTGTTTCTAAAAGGATGGAGAAGGAGCAAGAAACAGAAGAAGACAGACGGGAAGAAGAAACAGAAGTAGTCACAAACACGGAAAAGGAAATAGTTGAAGAGGATGCCCAAGGGGACCAACCAGAAAAACCCGTAGAAGCCAGAAGAGAACCAGATTGGCAAGAAATGATGAGGATGATGATGGAGAAAATTGATAGCATTAAGGAAAGCAATAAACAAACCATAGATGAAAATTTTAAGAAACAGGAGGAAAACTCAAAGCAAACTACAGAAAAGCTGGAAAATAAAATAGACAGTATAAATGAAAATTCAGAAAAGCTGGAAAATAAAATAGACAGTATAAATGAAAATTCAGAAAAGCTGGAAAACAAAATAGACAGTATCAACAAAAACTCAAAGAAACAAAACGAAATTTTGAGTGAGAATTTAATCAAACTAATGAATGAGAAGTTTGACAAAAATAAAGAGGAAAATTATGAAAATAACCGGCTGATAAATGAAAGCTTAAACCAAATTAATGAAAGGTTTGACAGGAACGATGAGAGCTTAAAGCAGATTCAGGAAAATAACAGACAAATAGACGAGAAAATTGAAAACAGTAATAAGGAGTTGTGGCAAATTATAAATGAACAAAACCAAGCGTTGAGGGAAGTCCTCAATGAAAGGGTTGCAAAAGTCAATGAAACACTCAATAAAAGGGTAGATAATAATGAAGAGGAAGTAAGACAGCAAATAACTGAAATTAAGGTGAGTCTGGAAAAGACAGAGGAAACCATCGTACAACTCGCAGTGGAAGTAGAGGCCAAAATTAACCAAGGGGAAAATACTAACAAAACTAGGATAAAGGAAGTACAATTAGAAACCCAAGAGAAATTGGACGAAGTGCAAATTAATATAGCTGGGAGAATTGAAATAGTAAATAACGAGATAACACAAATAAAAACCCAAGTGGATCAAAATAAAGAAACTGTAGAAAATATGAAAAATCAGGAATTGATTAATATAAAAGGATCAATAGAAATTTTACAAAATCGACCAATGTATCTGGCGCATACATAGCCCCTAAGGCAAAAAGAAAATATTAATTTTAAAATTTATAGAGGAAATCTCATAGAATTTCTGGAGAGAATAGATGAATGGTTTAGCAGGATTAAGGTAACCCGATGGAATGTAATAAAAAGTTTGTTAGATGAGTGTTTTAAAAGTATAAATGATAATTGGTGGTCAGCGATCCGGAATGAACTTAGTAATTATGAAGAGTTTAAAAGGACTTTTAGGTCAAAATACTGGTCGGATTCCGTACAGAACATGATTAGAGATAACATTACCAACGGGAGATTCAATTTTAATCAAGAGCAGTCACCAACTACTTACTTTTTGGGAAAGGTGTGTTTGGCGCGTCATTTGGAACCGCGAATACCAGAGGAATGTTTGGTAAATAAATTATCTTATCATTTTGAAGAAGAGATAGTTCGTGCCAGACGCAGTGGACAAGTGAAGACAGTAGAAGCAATGGAAACCTTGTTGACCAGTTACGAAATGGAAGACTATTATCAAAGGTCCCGACGGCAAAGTGAATATTCCAACAATAGAAGGGAGGAGTCAAATCAAGAGTCGCGTCCAGGAACAAATCGATTTAACCACAATAATTATCACCGAAGGGTGAATGACCAGTTTATAAATAATCGTTATCGCAACAATCATTACCCAGGTAATCACTATATTAATTATAATAATAACCAATACAGCGCAGGCCGCAGGAATTTTGATAATGGGAGAGATTATTGGAATAATAATCGAGGGAATGATGATGGAGGAAATCAAAACAGAAATAGGAGCGTCGAGAATGATGGAGGAAGCAGGGAACAAAGGAGAGACATACCCTCGGAAAATCAACCAAGTAATGACCAGGGAACCCATATAGCTCGAGTAAACTATATCATGGCTGATGAGAGGAATAATCAAGAGGATCATCGTGGAAACCGTAAACCTAATCCCAATTCTGGGAATGCTGAGGGAAGGAATAGACGAAACGAAGAGGACATAGAACCGTATGTGTATGATCCATACTGCGACGATGCCATTGAAAGATTTACCACTGCATATAATTTACGGAATCCACCGGAAAACCATATTGGTAGAGCAGCCCGAACAGAGGCCAATACAAAATAATTAAGATAAATTATATGGAATCAATTTAAAACAACAAAATTCAAAAAATAAGTAAGAACACCTTACTATATAATTCAGAAGAAATTACTTTAAACTAATATAAAAGAAAAAAAAAACAAATATTTAAGAATTATCCGTAAGAAAGCCAATTAATAAATGTCAATAAAATAGCCAAGTATTGGAGAGGAGAAGTGTATAATAGAAGGAAGAATTAATATGAAGAAATAATATGATCTGAGTTAAAGTACAGTGAATAATCCCTAGAGTATTATTATTATTAATTATTTTATTGAAGGTCACATGATGACTACCTTGCGAGGTTTATTAATGAAGATTGACTAGAATATTCCAGCAATCATTTAACTGGGCAGAGATGATGTTCCTCTGATCTCAGAAAGTATGTAACGGACGACGGTATTTGGCAAGCCGATAGAGCACCACCGATTCGATTCCAGTTATAAAGTTAGGGAGGTTTAGGAAAATTAAATATTAGAGGGAAAACTCACAAATAAATATAGATAAATAAAAAAAATCAGATCCAAAATGTATAATTAATAAAGAATGTCACAAGAATGATTATAGAAGTAAGATTTAAACTTGGGAAATAATTGATTTTAAGAAGGAAAGAAGAAATAATGGTAATACAACGGATAATTTCATATATAAATAAAGGAGTAGGAATTCTGAAATAAAGAATACAGGAAATCATATCCTATACCTCAATCCCTAAAACCAGCAGTGAGAAGGGAAATACAGAGTATGATGGAAACCAGAAGGAAAAAACAGGATGCTACCTGAAAAAACGTCATTAAATACACCATCGGCGAAAAAATTTTAATAAGAAACCGTCAGCAACCAAGCAGTTCTGAGGGACAGATTTGAGGTCCCCAACGTTACATAAAAAACTATGTAAATATGGGTTAGAACAATACCCAAAGCCTGTAATAATTAAATGCAAGAGGGCCCATATCACCTGAAGAATACATTAGAGGTACATGTTAAGGTTACTAAGTAATTAAAACATCTAAAGTGTACCTAAATCTAAAAAATGTAATAAATAATATGGGATGTAAAACATAAACATTGTGTCTAATGGGAGGAGTTTAATGTGTAGGAATAAATTATAAAATACTGTTCAAATTAATATTTAATGTGTTATGAAATGTACTTGGTGTTATGCTGTAACATGATATAGTGTTTACAGAATATTTATCTTATGTTTTGTGGATAGTAAGAGTGGAGTTGTTGCTTTAAAGAAGTACTTAGTCTGCGGTACTCCTTTTATTTATGTTAAAATTGTATTTAAATAATTAATATAAGTACATGGGTTAAGTATTATATTATGTTAAATGTATTTACTGTAATTGATTAATGAAGATGTTTGAATTAATGTTTGTAAACTCGGCCAGGAAGGCAATAAGTATCACAAAGTTAGCAAGTAGTTCTTATAGTTATGTTAAGAAATAATGAAGGGTTCAATGAAGAACTAAATAAAATCATGAATTAAAACCAGGAAATTAAAATTGATGTAAGTGGCTATAAGCCAATGACAATTTGTACAGTAGGTCAGGTAAAGAAAAATTAAGTTAAAAACAATACAATATTATTAAAGGTGTAAGAAAACCTATAGGCCTAAATTTAATATTTGTGAAAGGAAATTAATACCTTTTTAATAAGTCCAGTCAGATGAAACTACAGTAAAATATATACGGTTTAATAAGGTAGATTAGGTGAGAGTTTTATGTAATTTGGTATAATTCCAAGCATGGAGTATTTTATTAAAAAGAGTAGTAATATTTTATAATTCTGGCTCTAGGATATCAAATATTATCCAAAACAGAAAGTAGTGGTTGTTAGGGTAACTAAAATGTAAAAAATCTTGTTGATTTTCAATTATTCAATTGTTATATGCTAATGGGTGAAGTTGAATTCATACAAAATACAGAAAAGAATTTATAAAAAACTTTAATATATTTTTCGGTTGTTATATGCTATTGAGTTCAGATCAGTAGACAAATTTAAGAAAAAAAGAAATAAATTAACATAAAATGAATAAAAATTAACAAATTAAAGTAAAAACCAATTCCTGCAAACTAAACCGATGAATAATCAATGAATTAGATTTCGAGAAATATACCCATATACCTCCAAATGGTAGCGGAATTATTATTTCACTCTTCAAGGTAATTCCATTGGAATTAGTGTTGAACCCGATTTCCCATTTAACCAGGAGACTCGTTGATGGAATAAGAAGTCTTAATTAATGGAATTACAGACAAGAAATACTCAAGAACCTTTGTTACTGGAGACGTAAACCTCACTTTCAAGAAAGAAATTATCATACGACACCAATTCCACCGGGGCCGACAACCACAAGGATCGTGAAGGAGAACGAAGAATAGAAGAGTCCCTGTTGCCCTCCAGGACATCACCCTTCCAATTTTATTAATCATCTGAACACCTTTGCTGGACTAACGTAACCTCACTGTAAATCTTCAAGCTTTTGTAAACAGGCACTGCTACCTTGAGAATCGCACAGTACGGTAACACCAGGTTATATTTAATTTTAATACATTAAGAACTAATAACATTTTGTAATACTTAGTAACCTTAATTTTGCATTACCTGGCCTTACTAATCGTTAAAAGAATCACACGTACCCTGGGATAAGAGATAATTAACATTATATTTAATTTGTATTAAAAAAGGAATAGTCAACTAACCAATCGATTCAACATTGTACAATCGATATAACTATCTTATAACCGTGAAGAGCACTGTTGGAAGTTAAAATAAAAAAGTAATAAAAAAATAAAGAATCCTTCTTGTATGTAATGATGTTTTATATTATTGTAGAATACGTATTGTATTTTGGTGGTGGATTAATTTACAGGTAAAAAAGGTGATTAAAAATCTGGTGAACAAGCTAACCTATAAGAGTAAGTCAATTACGAATAACAGCGCTTATAGTCGACAGCTGGTAGAACGTGAGATTGCCGAACTAGCGTGTTTCCTTCACAACTTTTGCATTGATTTAAATAATACGGACTGACTAGGGTTGGAGAGAATTCTCAATTTACTAACTAAAATGCCTGAAATATAGAATTATCATCGAGTAAACATTTAGGAATTGGGCAAAACCATGTTATGGTCTACATAAAAGTTGCAATAACGATATAATAAATAAACTTGTCTATTAATATTGAGTTACAGGAGGTCACCTATAAGACTACATAATAAACATTTTCCTTAATAACAGCTTGGTTCATTATACAGGGTAGCATTAGCAAGAAACCCGTAACAGTATTACACTCGCTACACACGTAACATTGACAGGAAAGGATTTTATTTCAATATATATATAATTATTTTTCTTAAGGTTTGAAAAAAATCAAATATTCAAATATCAAAGCTGATTTTCATGGACTATTAGTAAAAATATTGCACTTCAATAAAATAAATCATTAAAACTTTCTCAGCAATATGAAATATAGCGATAACTATATCAAATTATTATAATAATCTATGTTCCAGTTAATTATTTAATAAATCAGGTATCAAAAAAATATTTGTATAATAATTAGCCACATGGAAAGTTGAAAGATATTCCACTTACGTGGAGTAACCGTTTACGCATGCGTGAAGCAATATATGTATCGATAATCAGTGTCAAGAGTGCATAACGACAGCATCGCAGGGCATTTGCTAAGTTAGTTCTGTTTTTTTAATAATTATAAAAGTAAGCAGTTGCAGTAAAACTTGAGGAAATTTAGTAATTTTGTGATCTATGTTACAGTTCCAATTGCAAAGGTAATTAATTGAGCTACTCACAGAAAACAGTAAATGTGCAATTAGTGTATTTATTTAAAGAAAAACAATCTTAAAAGTCGTATATTATCTTATTAGAATAGCACAAAGATGTAAAGACAGATTTGATTCTCGACATTTTTTATCTTAAGTTTTTTTATTATTGTAGGCTACATGGCAAAAGTTCCAATATTAAAGCGTAAACATGAGCGAACTATTGAAAGTTATTTTAATTCTCCTGACACAAAGAAATCTCGCCTCCCTGACAATTCTTGCGCTTGTTCTTCTACAGCTGTACAGAAGCAAATTAAGTCGACAGACGTTTCTGTAGTGCCAAATATCGAAAATGAAGATACTTATATAGCATTGGCTCATTTAAAAATTTCTCGCCTTCGACTACACAAGAAAATAAAGTAATGACATATGATGTTGGCTGTTTTGTTGGAATGGAAATTAATGATTATTTGAAACGTAATTTAATTTTAAACCCGTGGAAACCGGATAAAAATTATTGTTTTCCCTTTTCTGTCCACACAAAAAAAGGTAAAAATGAGAAACGTTATGCGGGCTTGAAGCACCTGGATTCTTTTGAATGGCTTGTTTTTTCACATGAAAAACAAGGTTTTTTTTTTTGTAAATTTTGCCCTTTTTTTGTGAATAATAAATTAGGTGGACATAGCAACAGTACTTTACTCCTTTAGGAAGTTTGGTTACAACACCTCTTACTAGTTTTTTAAGATTGTTTGGGAAGGAGGGTGATTTAGAAAAACACGCAAGTAGAGAGTACCACAAAAAAGCAGTATTGAATGCCAACGATTTCCTGAAAAATTACGATAATCCTAATTTAAATGTCATTAATCAAGCAGACACTGGGCGTAAAAACATAATGAAAGAAAATCGAGCTCGACTATTGCCTATTATTAAAACTATAATACTTTTAGGAAAACAAAATATTTCTTTTCGAGGTCACCATGATGACGGTGTTCTGGAAAATAATTCAGCCGTAAATGAAGGTAATTTTCGTGCTTTATTAAAATTTCGAATTGATAGTGGTGATTATACTCTTAAAAAGCACCTTGAAGAATCGTCATCTCGCGCAACGTACATTAGTAAAACGACTCAAAATGAGCTAATAGAGTGTTGCGGGTGTGAAATTCTCTCTAACATTATTCAGAGAATTCAAGCTGCTAGGCTTTATAGTGTCATGTTTGATGAGACTACCAATTGCTCTAACAAATCCCAATTATAATTAATTTTAAGATATACAGATTGTAACACTATTTATGAGTCGTTTGTACAATTCATTGATGCACGTGAAAAGCTTGCTGAATTAAAGAAAAAAAATAATAGTAGTGATACATCTGAACCTAAGTTACCCGGTGTTGCTATTGGTGAAATAGTAATAGAGGCCTTACAAAATTTGAATCTTAATCTAGATAATTGTGTCGGAATTACGGTTTATGGTTGCAATACTATGGTTTCTGAAGCTTGTGGTGCTGTTAAGACAGTTAAGGAAAAGTCTGTCAATGCAGTTTTTTCTCCTTGCCAAAGTCATGGATTAAACTTAAACATTTCTTGTACTTCTCAAGTGCAATTGATTAAAAATGCGGTATCTACAATGCAAGAAACCATTTATTTTTTAAAGGCTTCATCCAAACGAGAAGACGTTTTAAAACAAGAGTTAGGACATAAGCTTTCTGGATTGTGTGAAACTCGTTGGATAGAGAGACACGATGGAGTCTTGCAGTTTAGATATGCACTTCCAAAAATAGTTTCTGCTTTAGATCTGGTTAGCGAGTGGAAAGATCCTCAATCAGCAGTACGGGCTCGGGGCTTAAAAATGTCTCTTTGTGATAGCAGAACTCTTATTGTATTATTTGTCTTTCTGATCTACTAAGTTGTACATTGCAACTAAGCCAATTTTTCCAACGGACTCAGAATGATTTGAAATCTGCAAAAGATCAGTTCAATGACACTGTAGCAATTTTGAACTGGAGACGAAGTAATGCAGACCAAGTTTTTGAAACAATTTATGAAGAAGCATGTACCCTTGCTCAAGAGCTGGATGTAGAAATAAAAATGCCTAGAATATCTGCAATGGAAACCCTTCAAGATAATTATTCAACAGTTAATCCAATTAGTTACTTCAAGCAATCTATATACATACTAGCACTAGACAGTTTGCTTGTAGATTTAAAGGCTCGTTTTGCTAATGAAACTATGGATCTGTATAATATGAATATTTTTTTTTCTACGAAAAATGTGGACAATTTAAATGAAATAATAGAAAAGCTGGTAATGAAGTTTTACTCATTTTTTAACCAACCTGCTGACATGCTCAAAAGAAAGCTCACATCAGAATTAGAATTCTGGGAAATTAAAATGTCACGAGAAAAGAACTCAGGGCCACAAACAATATTAGATTTGTTATCTAATTGTGATAAACACACTTACTACCCCTGCATACACTTCTTTTTACAACTTTTTGCAACAATCCTGATTTCTAATGCCACTGCAGAGCGTGTTTTTTCTTGCCTTCGATTATTAAAATCATGGCTAAGATCTACAATGGGCCAAGATCGCTTAACAGGACTTGCACTGATGCACATTCACTATGACCAAGAAATAAACATTGATAATGTTATTGATATCTATGCTCAGACTAGAGAACATAGATTAGAATTTATGTTGTAAATAAAATGAACTACTCGTGCAGAAAGTTTTCAGGGCGCACCCCGACATCCTCAATATATCTCATATATATGGAAGGGCCTGTAATTTTTTGTGCAGGGGTTGTAGTTTTACTATGTTTTTGTGTATACTTTTATAAATACAATGTTTAAAATATTCTATTTTTTTGTATCACATATTATGTGTCTTATTTTCTGTTCATAATAAATAACCTTTGTTTTATACTTTGCAAGTACTGTATATAAAAAATTTTAAGTGTTATAATAATATTGTACCTGAATATATTTAAAATGGTATTATACATGAATAATGGATATATTTACTGTATATATGTATAAATAAAATATACCTCTAAAAATCGTTATATTAAATATATTACATTAGTTTTGTGAAATAAAGTTTCAATATTATCATGATCTTTGGTTTTTTTGTTCACCCCCCCTTTTTATCTCACTTGGCTTCGCCCCCCCCCATCTGTCTTGGATCCGCACCTGATAGGCTTATATTTATTAACATCAAATTGCTTTTTTTATATGTTCTTACAACCTTTAATGTAATTGTTTTTATATTCTTGCAGACTGCCGATTAAACGGATATATACAGCACAAGAAATTTTATTTTCAGACTTGTTTTTCCATCAAATTGTGGTTTGGATGATTTCAGAATGTTAGCAAAATTTGATTAGTTTTGTAATAGAAATTTATTATTTTTTCTTCTTTGATAGGGCATAGTATTTTTGATTTCATCCTAATTTTTTTTCCTTATGTGCCATGTTTCGTATCTTTTATTAATTTGAAACAAACAGAATTAACACTGTTACGCACCACTACAGAAAAATTATTCCGATATTTTTCAATAACAATGAGCTGTTATAATCATTGTTATTTCAAATCTGACGATGAGCTGTGAAGCTTGAAAGTGCTAATCGGAATAATTTTTCAGTAGTGGTGTGCAACACTGTTAATTCTGTTTGTGATACTGGTTACTGTGAGCAGTTCATGTGTTTCTTGTTGTATGTATTGTATTGCCAAACTTGTTTTTGCGTAAAGATGAGTAGGTTATATAACTTAACTTGATTTTATCTTTGTAATGTATGTTAATTCAGGTAGTCTGAATAGAAGACACAGGGTTATATTTGAATACGCTAATTAAACCACTGGGTTGTGTGAGTTAACAGGGGAGGGTGTGAAGTGCAATTTGGGAATGTGTTGTGGACAGGAGAGGAGTTATCGAATAATTAGTTATCCAAATCTATAAATGCTTTAATGCTGCTTACATTTTGGTATGCAGTGTGGACAGTAGTTAAAATCTTGGCTTATGAAAAGGCTTCTTTATTAGTATAAAATTCAAAATACTGCATTTCTGTGAGAAGAGTTATTTTCTCACTGAAGCATTTGCAACCCTCTTGAAATCCACAAACAGTGGAGTTTGATTATCTGTGATATGATCAGAATATTGTCAAAAAAACTACTCACTTTCCAAGCCTTCTAAGGTTTCTTCACTTATTTTTTGAAAAATACCAGAAGCAGATGAAGTACCATAAGCCATTCTACAGTAGGAATGTAATCTTTTCAGAGTATAAAATGTATAAATTTCTATATGAAACTATAAACACTATTCCTTGTACCCTGCACAGCATAAACATTTTAGGAGTGACCTTAATTCTTGCAGTTTTGATTTCATCAATTTTAAACAGATATATCAACGTAATTTTTACTATTACGATCATCGGGTTGACAGTTAGCCCTATCATCATATGTTTTGTGTATCATCATACATACGTACATCCTACATATGCATTGTCATATTTATCCTGTCAAAGTTATATATTATGTAGTTTAGAATTTTCGTTTTGTGCGTGTATTTTGATATTCTTTTTTTATATTCCTAACTTGAGACTGACAAACTGGAATGGTAATCCTTGGCAGGACGATTTTTCCACAAATTGCACGTATCGCTAAACAATTTTTATTGACGTCTATAATAGCTATCATGTGTATTGCAGATTCTGAGAGTATTGAGAGTGAGTCATTAAATATATCTCCTTCCTATTGCCTTGTATCCATGCAAGCTTTCAACAGCTGGCACCAGGCTCCTGTGTCATCTGGGTGTGTCACTTATTCCCAGTTCATCTCATATGTTTATATTGTTCCAGCTTAGTATAACCCTTAACTCATGCCTCTGTTCTTCGTTTTAGCTAACTCTTAAATCATCTCATTTTAGTAGTATGTTGTAGTAGTGTTTGCACTTGACTCTATGAAATTTAGTGTTCCAATTACAAGCAGACAGTACATTTATTCAGACAAAATAATGGGTCATTTCAATGTTGACCGTGTAAAAGCATTTATGTTTATATAGAGTGTGTCTACAATTACTACAGAAAATCTACTTAATGGTCTTGTAATTTTGCATACATCACAAATATACCCTGTGACTCTGTGTGCCTTTATTTGGTTGCAGCAGGCACCTTCTGAGTGATACTGTACTTTTATATTTCAGCCTGTGAAATGATTTTTAAATCATAAATACCTTTATGAGACTTTTTTTATACGGGTGACATAGTCTAGACGGCAGCAGTGACCAACATTATTTTTTTAATGTGGATTTTGAAGAATGTTAATCTGAAAGCCACGCTGTTTGGGAAGAAATGTTGCTGTGACAATAAAACAGAGATGTAAAAATGTGTCAGATTCAGTGGCGAAGTTACATGGAGGCAATTGAGGCAATGCCTACCCTAAAAAATTCTGTAGAATAAAAATTGTAAAAACGTATGAACTACATGACGTAAAGATTATACATTGTTACCGCGACTGTTGAATTTATTAAGCCGAAACGTGCTTTACTGAGCGACCGCTAGATGATTACAGGTGAGATTCGGCATAGCTCGTTTAAAGCGAATGAGGCAGCCTGAACTTGCCTTAGCGTTTTTTCTGTATACATCGTGTGTAAGCAATGTGCGGGTGGGATAGAGAAGGGAGGGGGGATTGTCCCGTGCTGTACACATAGAGCGTTGAGGCATGTCTCACTTCTGTGGTCCAAAAAGTTAAGTTAAAGCGCGCTGTGTTGTTTATAAGTGTGTTTATTTTATGCGGTTATTAAAAGTGTCCCCGTTATTCCGCTGAAGTAACAGATGATCAAGATTGTTATTTGAATTATTTGTAACATTGAACATATATATAGAACTAATCAAGTTTAAAAATTTGAAGTTCAATCAGTTGTATTATTGTGTATGACTAATACAAGGATTGTTCAATAGAAACACGTATAGAGCTGTAAAGGATTTTTTTATTCAACGATTTTAAAGAAGTCTGCATTAACATTAAGACATGAGTTCCTCTGTTGCACTAACCTGTAGATTCCCTGCTAGAAAATTCTTACGGCTGTTTGTGGAACCATTCGCTTACAGCAAACTCTACCTCAGCGTCCGATTTGAACCACCGTCCTTTTAGTGATTCCTTAAAACAATTTAAGATAAGATTTTTGCCTACCCATTCATTAACTACTAGCTTCGCCACTGGTCAGATTAATATTTTTTTATAAAGCTGCATAAAGTTGTGAACACATACAAGTGATAAAGGCTTTTGGCTGTGTAAAACATGAAAAAGTCGGCGGGGGCTGTGTTGGAGCCACGGCCGCAAATCTTCAGAGCGTAGAATACGTCTGTGTGCTTTAGGGTTGCTAATGTGTTATGAATAAAACATTAAAAACTGCAGGAACGGATAAAGGTATAGTTCCGATGCTGCTAAATATCATTTGTTTATTTACTTGTTACTATGGTAATTAATTCTGGTCTCCATGGTGTTGCAACGGCATCATTCCATCGGCTGATACACTTGCGAAGTCGGGCGCTCTTCCTCATCCAACTCGACTTCAGTATTTATTTCCTTGTCTTTTAAGCATTGTCGGTAAATCCTCTGATGTTCGGCATTGGTCATTTTGGGTTTTTTGAATTCCCCATGATTTTCTCTACTCTCCTGTATGTGTTTACGATACTTGTGAGCACGTTTAGCATCCATATACCGCGACATTTTGTCCGAACACACGATTTTTACAACTTGAATTATGATTATTCAAACCTCTTAATAATATCACCGCTATTACGGTACACTATGTAGATAGTACTCGATGAGACAATTTTAACGACACCTCACTCAACGCTCTATCGCATCGGAAATCGGAGAAATACTAATTTTAGTGTGCGCCGAGCGGCGCAAGACATTTCTATTTCTTCCCCCGCTCACCCCGTGCTGGATGATGCAATAGCCCGCTTATATTGTGCTATTTGTTATCTTTGTTCCTTTATCTGTCGAATGGTACGTCATATAAGCATGAATCTTTTTGTCGTTTAGATAATATTTCAATTTCAAATGTGACGTGAAAACGTAACACTCGATTTTCTGGTTGGGGGTGCCTATTGGTGGCCTGAAAGGTAAGACATATTTCTACGTCAAAACTTCATGTAATTTAATTATACCTGTTAGTATGACCATATGGGTAAGGCATTGGGATTTCAAATGCCATGTAAAAGAGATGGATATCTACATGGACCAGTAGCCTTTGTCAAATTACTGACTAGGGTAGGCAAAGTTTAAAGTGCTATATGATTTGACCATGCAATTTTTATATTGAGATATTGAATATCTAGATCATTGCTTTTGCAACAGTTCTAGTATTGCTTCATTTCTGTTTCTTTTGTAGTATATAACATCATTATAACTTTATAGGCTGGTTTTGACTGTCATATAACGACAATGCTACGGTGTATGCAATTGAAATTGTGGGGTTTCCTAGTACTGAAATGTCTATAATAACATATTAATAATTATAGGTTGTTTCAAACATTTTCATATTAATTATTTATCTGTTTAGGCAACTTTTGAGAAGTTAGAAAATGAACTCCGTGAAGTAAATCAAAATGCTGAAGCTTTGAAGAGAAATTATCTAGAACTGACTGAGCTGAAACACATATTGCGTAAAACTCAAGTTTTCTTTGATGAGGTAAGTTGCATAGTAGTATGTTTCAGCCAAACACGTTGCATAGAATGTTTTTCTTTGTAAAATAAATCAAAAAGTAATTTTAAAATGGGTGTAAAATTGATAGTTAGATTTATAAAAATATAATTGTATATCTGTGTTAATTTTAATGTATGTGTAATTGTAATTAAATATATGAGAGTCAACATTGAATTAGGCTCCTGTTACAGAGAGATTATTTTTATTTTACATTAGAAATTTAAGTTCTTAAGGCCTGTGTGCTTTATGTATGTATAAAAAAAAGACTTAAATTTGAGTAATTTCGTGATAGGTTTGATTTATTGAATTAGTATGTTATCTACTGTCGGATTTTTTATTATGGATACTCGAGTTTAAGCGTTAATTACAAGTGAACCTGTAGGTCTACTTATAAACTAGTTACATCAAATTTTTGCGCATTTAATTTTGCGTTGATCTGTGTAAGAAACATATTTTTTGAAGGTTGATTTAAATTTTTATTCGCGGTTAGAGTAAAAAAAGTCCATGTTTTTTTGTGTTTTTCAAGAAACCACTCTCTTTGAAATTATATAAATTAAAAACCCTTGGTCCAATCATAACTAAATTTTTATACAGTATGGGCACAAGTGTTTTCAATACATTACTTAAGTTACAAAATTGTTTTGTGATCCAAAAAAAGTTGTTATCAGTTTTGTGAAACAACTTTTTCTCGGTACAGGATAGTCGTACAAAGGCAGACTTGGTCTTGTTTTGAAGCTCTTGATCATGGTTATCAAAATCCACAACTGCTGCAAACATACATTGAGATACCGATTTTATACAGAGTGATTCATGCAAGGGTGTGTGTGCGCTGGACCGTGTGTAAGCGGGCCTTCCGGCATCGAAAGCGGGTGCCGTGTTGCCACGTTCAATCACCCCGGCCGGTTCACTGCAGTTGAACAGTTGCTGTTTGGATAATTTTAACACCTTATTAATGTTATAACATTGTTTTCTATTATCCATTTCCCATCACCTTTTCTCATGAGGGCTTTGGACCTCCAATGGCAGGTTTAAAAATGGTTTGCCTCCTAAATTTGAAAGGAGTTGTCAGTTTTTTACTATACAATATTTACAAGGGTTATTTACATTATTTGACAAATTTACAAAGTTCTATATACAATGTCTACTTCTGATTTATTCTTCTTTCTTCTCTTATGTGATGTTAATCTTCTTCGTCAGAATAATCGCTGAAATCTGATGAATCAGAACTGTCATTCATAGTGATTATAACTGGCTCAACATTAGGAATGTTTTCAGTCAGTTGATCTCTATCCCAATAATGATCTTCTATCTTCTTTACATGTTTAATACATTTTTTCCAGAGTTCGGGAGTCACAGAACGTAGGGCTTCTTGACACAAGGCATTCATCACTTCCATACTTCTGCCATTCTCTGATGTGTTCGCCATATTTATTTTGGCTACCTTTCCCTTTGACATAAGCCCAAATAAGCTCGATTGGGTTTAGTTCACAGTGGGCAACTGGTAACCAAACAAGTTTTACATCAGGTCGGAGTCGTTCGATGAGTTGTTCGAGTTTCTTCACTGGTGTTTTAAAATGTGGCTTAGAATGGACAATAAGCTCTGCTTTAGTTAACTTGTCATACCTGTCAACGCCTGGTGGTGGTAAAATATTTCTTGATGTAATCCAAGATATTATTTCTGCTTTCAGCCATGACATATTTGGGTTTTTAGTTGCAGGATCAACCATTGTATGATACGGTGGTTGGTCAATAACGACAGCCGACTTTTCAGGTAAAAGACTGAGGATTTTCTTAAACCATTCTTCATAGTGAGCTGAATTCATTTCATTGTGGTAATCGCCTGTGCCTTTCTTGCCAATAAAGCACAGATCTGCTCCTTCAAGAAATCCATCTTCACTTCCGATGTGTAATATAATAATACGTTTTCCAGCTCCAGATGGTGTCTTGAATCCTCCTCGCCATCCATAAATCTGCTGAATGTGTCCTCTGTATTGATCATAATTGTCAAAATTATTTTCTAATGCATCCAGCACGTTTTCTTGCCACCCGTACCTCATCGCGTGGTTCTGTCCGCACCAGGTCTCATCTGTAAAGAATATCTTGTACCCCTGGGAACGTAGCTCTCTCATTTTTCTCAGGAAGGTATGCCGGGACGCAGCAACTGTCACAGATTCCATCAGGACTGGCTTCTTATTAAGCTTCTTATATCTAAATCCCAAGCTTATAACAATCTTCAAGAGAGTAGATCTTGACATCTCAGGAAAATCTGCCATATTTTCAACAAGTTTTGTGTGGAGGTTTTTGATTGTGGGAAAAATCTTGTTTATGTAAAAATCATGTATGCTCCTCCGTATTGTGCCCAAAGTGAAGTCATCAAGTTGGATTTTCGGACGTCCTCGCCTGACACACTGCTTCTTTCTTGATCCAGGTGACGTATTTTCTTCGTTCTCGTTGGTAGAGGCACTCACTCTCTTCACAGACGCTAAGGATACTCCAAGACACTGTGATACTTTCTGGTATACAGGAAACCTCCTGTCGCCAACCTTTTCTCCTTCACTCTTAAAAAAACATATAGCACTTAAAATCATCGCAACTTCACCCTCTTGAGAGCGGAGGTCTCGGAGGCATCTTGACGTGACATAAACACAACGACCAACACAGCCAGAATGACAAGTGGCATGCGGACGAAGCAGATTTAAAGAACTGATGACTCATACTGACCAATGTTCAAATGAATCATTTTTAACGAGCAAATCATACGTGTCTGGGGGTAGGCCACAAAAGCCAGGGCAAAGTCCGGGTCTGGGGTGAATCATCGCGGAAACACCGCACCCGCCTTCACTGCCGTATGGCCCGCTTACCACACGGCCCTCATGAGAAAAGGTGATGGGAAATGGATAATAGAAAACAATGTTATAACATTAATAAGGTGTTAAAATTATCCAAACAGCAACTGTTCATCTGCAGTGAAGCGGCCAGGGTGATTGAACGTGGCAACACGGCACCCGCTTTCGACGCCGGAAGGCCCGCTTACACACGGTCCAGCGCACACACACCCTTGCATGAATATCACTCTGTATAAAATCGGTATCTCAATGTATGTTTGCAGCAGTTGTGGATTTTGATAAACACGATCAAGAGCTTCAAAACAAGACCAAGTCTGCCTTTGTACGACTATCCTGTACCGAGAAAAAGTTGTTTCACAAAACTGATAACAACTTTTTTGGATCACAAAACAATTTTGTAACTTAAGTAATGTATTGAAAACACTTGTGCCCATACTGTATAAAAATTTAGTTATGATTGGACCAAGGGTTTTTAATTTATATAATTTCAAAGAGAGCGGTTTCTTGAAAAACACAAAAAAACATGGACTTTTTTTACTCTAACCGCGAAAAAAAATTTAAATCAACCTTCAAAAAATATGTTTCTTACACAGATCAACGCAAAATTAAATGCGCAAAAATTTGATGTAACTAGTTTATAAGTAGACCTACAGGTTCACTTGTAATTAACGCTTAAACTCGAGTATCCATAATAAAAAATCCGACAGTAATACCACTTTATCCATAAAAAAGAAGTATGTCTTTACCCAATTATGTCTCAGAAGTATATTCATATATATATATATATATATATATATATATATATATATATATATATATATACACACAGTAAACTTCTTTTATACGTTTCTCACTTATACGTTTTTCACACTAACTCGTTTTTTCTCTTAGGTACCGGCAAAATTCCTATACTTTCCGTGTTATTTTATTTCGGTTATACGTTTTTTGTTTATTCGTTTTTTTACACTTATACGATCAAATTTTTAAGTCCCTGGAGATACGAAACTTCATTTATACGTTTAAATATTTTTTCCTTATTTACATTGCGTACATCACAAAAAGCGTATCATGTTAATGTCGGAATGGAAATGTTTTGAGCAGACTGTACATTTCTAGGGAATCGTCAATTAGTGCCAATCGGCTGATTTGCAGTTGACGAGTACCCTTTGAGCAAGCTTTGATTCCTAGAAACGTACGATATTTGTTCAATGCTCGAAAAGCTCCATCGTTTTGTCGCCATCAGTTTGTTACTGTTTCTATTATAGGTAACATCGTAAGTGGAAAATCAGTGGAAGGAAGAGGAAGTGCGTTAAGGTCGCTGAGAAATTAAACATTTTGGAAGTAGTGAAGGAAAGCGGGAATAAGAAGCGAATAGACATCACCAAGGAGTTAGGGATTGCTCCGTCGATGTTAAATTCAATCGTGGCTAAAGCAACCGAAATTGAAGAAAGTGCTCGTGTGTTTGGTATTTAACACGTATTAAAGGCGGAAAATACGAACTCTTGGAAGACTGTCTGTTCAGTGGTTCCAGCAGGACAGAGCAGAAGGAATTCCTATCAGCGGGCCAGTCCTTTGCAAAAAAGCAAATGAACTGGCAGCCAGGTTCGGTGTTGAAGATTTTCATGCGACGACCGGGTGGCTACATAAATTTAAGGTACGGCATGGCATTGGCAGCAAAAGCGTGTGCGGTGAGAGTACACGTTAATACAGTGCGTGAGTGGAAAGAAAACCCGTGTGAGGGAACTAACATCTCAGTTTGATCCCACAGACGTGTTCAATGCCAATGAAACAGGCCTTTTTTTTTTAATTTACTTCCTGACCGCACAATGGCATTCAAAGGGGACAGCTGTCATGGTGGTAAGCGGAGTAAACAAAGTGTAACAGTGTTGCTGTGCGCAAACAGTGACAGAAGTGAAAAGCTGGTTCCCTTAACTGTCGGGAAATTTGCGAGGCCGTGGTGTTTTAAAAATGTTGCAACGCTTCCTACGATATACGCTAACAACAATAAGTCGTGGATCACTACAAAAATATTTGAAGACTGGCTGCGAGGCGTCGATGCAAAAATGAGTGCAAAAGGTCGAAAAATTCTTCAGATTGTGGACAGATGCACGGCACACCCTCCTGATACATCGTACCTAAAGAACGTGAGAGTGAAATTTTTCCCCACAAATTGCACAAGCGAACTGTATAACCACTGGACCTGGGGATAATCCGCAATTTTAAACTGTATTATCGCAAGATGCTGGTACAGCATGCCCTCCACTGTGTAGAGACGCTGGAAAGAAGGATGAAATGAAAATTCACATTTTGCAGGTATGATTTCTTTGTGATTTTTATAACTTGTAACTAGTAAAAGCAATACTGTACCATACGATTCTATGCGATGTTTTGCCGGTATTTCAAAAACGTATTGTTTCATAAATAATTAAAAGATTGGAATGATAAAAGTATCACTTTGTTCAGAAAGATTAAAAGTTTTTACACTAGGGGAGGCGTATAGGATTCTTTTTATCCCGCCATTCTTTTCTGGCTGTATTTTCTACAGTGATTTTCTGGCATTACTCTCAATCATACAATTGATTTCTGTGTGTACCAGGTATAGCCAATGCAACAAACCTCATGTAAAATCACGTACAGGCGTAGGCCTATCTAAAGAAATTACAGTATAGATCTATTAAAATACCATTTTTGCACAAATTCGTAAGTTTGCTCTCTTCTAACAGGCAATGCATTCATTGCAGCGGCATGGCACAGAGTATCGCAACTCATTGTCCGCAACTGCTTTCACAAAGCCGGATTCGGGAATAGCGAAACTTGTAGTAATGAAGATAGCTGTGGTGTTCCCGTTGATGATGTGGAATGGGGCAAACTAGAAGGTCATGCATCGTTTGACGACTACGACAACATTGACGAAAGTGTTGTTACCGCGGAAGCCATGACTGTATCTGAGATTGCTGATGGCGTTCAGCAGGAAATGGACGAAGAAGAAGATGATGATGATGAAGCAACGCAGACCCCCGTGTGTTTTAGTGATGTAGTTAATGCCCTGGAGACAATTAAATGCTTTGTAACCCGCCATAATGTATCCGACGAAATTATGATGCAGTTGTCAAGATTTGAGGGCACAGTTTATTCTATAGCTGCGGAAAAGAAAAAAACATGGGAAGATAATGGACTTTTTGGGGAAATGATTAATTATATCTGTGTGTTTTTCTCTATATATACGTTAAGTTGTATAAATACCTGCTGTATTATTCCAAATTGTAAATTATACGTTATTTCTATTTAGTACTATATCATTTATTATACTATTTGTGTTCTATTTCACTTGTACGTTTTTCACACTTAAACATTTTTTCTTCAAAGTCCCCTGAATAACGTATAAATGAAGCTTTACTGTGTGTGTGTGTGTGTGTGTGTGTGTGTGTGTGTGTGTGTGTGTGTGTGTGTGTGTGTGTGTGTGTGTGTGTGTGTGTGTGTGTGTGTGTGTGTGTGTGTGTGTGTGTGTGTGTACATGCACAGTAGAACTCAATTTAGCCGAACTCCAGTTATATGAATCGCCAATTATCCGAATCGATATCAGGAAATGGCATGGAATAAAATTAATGGAATTCCGACAAAACAATCAAATCTAGGAAGAAAAAGAAGAGGCAGTCAACAAGAAGGAAGAGTAAAAAATACCAAAAGAAAGTGTCGAAGAAAATGTAACTGTACCAACTGAAGGCATCCAGAAAACCATTGTACAAATTCCTGGCTGTTCCGAGTGTGACGTGGACGACATACACGAGTGGTTGGAGTGTGACCCTGGATATCAAATTTTAGACGATGATGAAATTTTCCAAAGTGTAACGATAAATCTCAGCAGGTGGACAAAGACGATGACAACGTTGCTTCGGTTGAACCAGAAAAGGAACCTACGGCGAGTGAAGCATTCGTTTGTTTTGACACTGCCCTAAAGTGGATGGAACGGCAGCCTGAATGCGACCATGTGCAGCTTCTTTCCGTCAAGCGTTTGCGGGACTTGGCTGCACACAAATGAGTTTCTACGTCAAAACAATTAACTTTGTTTGACATGTTCAACTGAAAAATCATAATTACGTGTGAGTATTATTTTAAATTTTTTGTAGTAAAAGTGAACTTTTTGCAAAACACGTGTGACCTGGTTTTTATTCAGATACTGTACTCACATAATAAAAATAAACAAAAGTGATTTTTCAGCAATTTCCACGTTTTCTTTCATAATATAACCTTTTTCTTATGTTTGTTCCAATTATCCGAATTTCTGCATATCCGAATTACATCTGGGACTCATTAGTTTGGATAAATGGAGTTATTTAAAATTTATATTTATTTTACCTCAAGATGTTATTTTTCCCTTATTTGGAACATGTTTCGAGAACTCCTGTGTTCTCATCCTCAGCCTTCGTGATCTTGCGTCTGGTGAAGTATTTGTGTGTTGGCTGGCTGCTATTTTGTTTTCTTGTTGGTCTCTGGTATTTTAAAGTGGTATTATTGTGTGTGATTGTGGTGTATGTTCGTATAAAGAATATACGAATTATACTACTTGCAGAAGAAAGAAATTGAATAACATCACACATTTATATAATTACTGCAAGAAACGTCGAGTTACTTATATAGAAAAAATGTGTGTGTGTGTGTGTGTGTGTGTGTGTGTGTGTGTGTGTGTGTGTGTGTGTGTGTAGAGAGAGAGAGAGAGAGAGAGAATTTTTTGAGAATTAAAAAAAAATATTTTCATAAATCAGGTACCGATAAGAAGTTAAAAATACTTTGCTTTAAGTTACAATTTCATAATACGTAGGTTAAACTTAGTCTGACCAGAGCTGTCCTTAGCAATCCTAGCCATGCTCCCTAATGCTCCCTAAAATTAAATAACAGCCTCCTCATCCCACCACTCCTCACATTCATAACACTTTCCTAAAGTTGTAGAAAAAATTATCTTTAGGAAAGTGAATTCACCAAGTTAGCTTGTAATTAAAATGATTATAGTGCAGTTAAATAACTATAATAATGTTCTGTATTGTTTTGTTTTTACTTATCACAGGCATTTGTTTGAATGAAAGACTGAAATCTCTTTTTTTTTTAATACAGACTTGTATTTGCAAAACATTTCTCAAACGTTAGGACAACACACATATGCACTGTAACCACACAGACTTTTGATTCATACAGTGCACAATTTATAGACACCAAGCTTACTAACACAGACTCGGGGACATTGGAATGTTGTCAGTGACAAGATGATTGTTGACAACTTTTAGTCATGGCACATTGACAGATGCAATACAGACAGATAGTGCACAAGTTTTATGTATTTATTTATTCTTGGAAATAACTAGGTGCATACAATACAAATAACTTGACATTACAATCATACGTGCTTTAACTGCGTAGTGAATGTTTAGTTTGTTTTCAGTTTAGTATACGCAAGCATACCAATATAGAAAAAAACAATATGAAATCATTTATGTCCTATGGTTATGCCTGTTGGATGGGAAGCTAATCCTTTTCATATCTGTTTCCTATGCAGAACTGGAGTCATCATTGTTAGCAATGTTGTTAATAAAACTATCAGTGATGTTTGTAATGTAATCAAGTCTCTATAGTTCCATTTTCCTGTTTCAGTACATACTGAGCACAACAAACTACTTATTTCATCCATCATACTGCCATGTGGACTCTGTTTGTTTAATCTGTGTTGGTTTGCACGGAGGGAGTGCTGGTACTATCCATAAGTACTATCTATAACAGTTACCAAAGACAGAGGGAGGTTTGATAATACTTGTCTTTTGACCCACAGTTTAATAACATTAGGTCATTTTGGAATAGTAATTATTAAGAGTTGTTAGTTTTTGATCTTTAAACGGACCAAAAAGGCTTTTCTGATCTATCATGAAGTACAGTATGATGGCTTTACACATGGGAACTTTTAGTCCTCTATACCCGTCGCTCATTTTCGAACACTGACCTTGCATGATTCCAGTTCACTCATGTGTCACCCAAATACAAATTTGCAGTATTCCAGCTTGTCTGATCTTGTGCGTTGTTCATAAAAACAGAGTTCTTGCTGATACAATATCACTTCTTTCCATAAGTAATCTACTGTTGTTTGTTTTGTGATACTTGAAGCTCGTATTCTCCAATGTCCTCAATATGGTCCATATGCTCCTACTAAAATTCTCAGCTTTTTTTTTTTGTTAACAAAAATAGTTTTACCACTATGCGATATTCACCTTGTATGTACTTGTCGAAAACTGTGCTTCAAAATATTCTTAGCAAAGACATCGCATTTGCTTACTTCTTCCTTGAGACTGCGTCACTCGTTTGGTGACTTGAAATTAGTCGACTCACAGTATTTAATACAGGCATTCACTTTACTGGAAATCTGCAATACAGTTCTCAATGTATGCCACATGTACCAGCTGTTCTCTCGTGACAGTTGGCAGTACTCCTGTTGCTGGTCCCATGCTTGAAGCATTGACACACACAAAACACTGCATCGAGCTTGTTTGTATAATGTGTTGTTTTTTCTTAGTTATCTATATTGAATATTGCAAAATCAAATAAAATTTATTACTTAGAACATGAAAAAGAATGTCAGCAAATGTTGCAAATGCATTATGAAGAGTACTGATATAAGAGAAAGCCTGTTAGCTGCCCGTGATACTTTCTCTTGTTTGTGCATAGCTGACACCCGCTTGCGTTCATTTGCACTCTGTAGTCTCATGCCACTTATAGTATTTCAAATTTGTGCTATTTGATATAACGAACTGTATGATAATTATAAATACTTGCTACTTGCTTGAGATGAACTTGTACATCATGAAGGGGTAGTAGTTGGTAGAGATGTATGTAATGTTGAATTTAACTTAGTACGAGACTGTATTATTCCCTACTAGAAAAAAAAACATATTTACTATTACTATAGCTGGAGAAACGTGTGGAGTCTTGACTAGAGGGTACTTGTATAGGTGTTGAAGTTAATTTTGTATGGTTGTGTTGATATCAAAGCATTAATCACATATCAATGTAACTACTTTATTAGGTCAGTAACTCTTAATAATGAGTAAGTTCCAGATAACTTAACTCGTCTTTTTCTACAACACTGCTTGTCCCTGATACCTACATTTATTGTTATGTTCCATATACTGAAGAAAAGTCCAGACTGATTTTATAAAAAATTGCAGCTACAGTGGTATCAGATTTCTGCATAAAGTGGAAGTCATTGACTACAACAATTTTAAGTTACTCTCTAATATTTTTAAAATAATTGTGCATGCGTGTGTGTGTGTGTGTGTGTGTGTGTGTGTGTGTGTGAACTACACTTCTGAGATGAACAGATTTGTTTTGTATGGAAACCTTTTGTAAATACCTTCTTATGTGGTTGCTTCGTTTTAAGCCTGTATGGTGGTAGGGGTGGAGGTTGCAGTCTTGATATGATAAGGATTAATGGATTTTTTAATGTAGTGGAGAATGGTTTTTGTTTGCACTTGTTGGATGGGTGCAGGAGTTTTTTTTTTTTGTTACTAAGTTTCATGTTATACAGATTGTGTTTGTACTTTCTAATTATTACATGATATTTCTAATTTCAGAATGTATATAGGAGAAAGTGGGATAAGTTGATAGTACTAAGGAACACTAGCCGATTTATTATAAAAAAAAACATAACTAATTTCTGTTTACACCAATTCTGTAGAACATTGAATGACTTGGGTGTGTCATTATTCCATAATGGTATATAGTAAAATATTTAATTGTATTTTCCACAGTTGTACAGTTGATCCCATGTGAGTTGTTGTACCCTGTGAGTGAGTGAGTGAGTGAGTGAGTGAGTGAGTGAGTGAGTGAGTGAGTGAGTGAGAGAGAGAGAGAGAGAGAGAGAGAGAGAGAGAGAGAGAGAGAGAGAGAGAGATTGATTATATATTTAAAATTTTTTATATATAAAATACTGGATAATCTTTTTGTAACAATATGGTCATCACAACATTCTGCAATATGCAGTTTTGGGATGACAAAAGAGTGTGTTTGTTACAGAAAAATGTAGACATTAATCCTTGTATTTTGAGGCTGTTTAAATAGCTACAGGTTCATTATTATATTTACTTGATAAAAAACAAATTATGGATTGTTTTTTGTTTAGTTTCTTCAGTTGCTTGTATTTTTGGGATTTAAATCCATCCCCACGCAGTTGAAGGTTGTATGGGAAATGTTAAAAATAATTTTTTAGTGGATGGTTAGTGAGGATCGGTAAAAAATAACACAAATTTTAACTATTTTGCGTCGACGTTCGACAATATTTATTGTCATCCATAGGACCTGTGTATGAAATACAAAAGAAATGTCAAACACAACGGAACAATTAAATATTTGGGTGAACGTTTTCGTGTATGTGAGTGCGTGCGTGCGTATATATATATATATATATATCATTGTATATGTGAAGACTTATGATAGTTTGTTTACATCTTCAAATTATCTTTAAGAAAACGAGCAAATTATAGTATGAGAGAACCTAATTTATACAGTATTACAATTTGAATTACTAAATGTAATGATATTTTAATTAATTAAACAAACAGTAATCAACAATTGGATATTAGATTGGTACATAAATTGTTTATACTTACAGCAGTCAACATATAGCAAAGTAAAATATATTACCTATAACTAAAACAGATTAGAGGATGTTCATAATTATGTAGTGAACATGAGAATTTGTATCTTCTAAATTTTACTGCTGCAGTTAAACTGCAGAAAAAGAAATATGGGTATTTTAGTAAAATCCTTTGGTAATTTTTACAATATAACAACATTTAATGAAATGTTGTTTAACATATTATGAAACGTGAAATGTGTCATAACATTTTATGAAACAATATTTAATCACAGTTTTATATGAGTAGTTTTTATACAAGTTTCTTCTTTGAACAGTTATTGCCAAAATATCCTCATATATATTGCAACGATACTCTTAACCACTCACTTTTGCACATATGCGAAGGTATACTCTTCTTCTGCAGTATTTACCTTGATGTTTCCCAGCTAGGTCGCAGGCTTTGGTAGTTAATTGAGGGTGGATAAGCATGTGAATATCGTTACAAGTAAAGAGTACAGAGGATTTAGTACTGGTTGTGAAATTAGTACGACTTTGTTAATAAAATTATATTCATTTTGTTTATTAATTAAAAAATGCAAATTGTCATGTTATTAATTAGTGTGTGGGTTAACTAATATTGAAACCTTTATATTCACTTATACGAATATCGTATAATTATAATGTGGCAAAATCTTATCTCTTATAGTCTAAGACACATTATACATAAAAATAAGACATATATGACCTGGAATATTTACACAGACATATATACATAACACATATATTCTTACAATGCGTGATTAACACGTACGAAATTGAATATTAATATTGTCTTAGCAAGTGTGGTTTTTTTATTATGTACCACTTAATTTAAAAATTAAATAATTAAACATTTATAAAAATTCTAATAGAGACCATTCTATTACTTTAATTAACAATACTCCTAATGTCTCAATTAATTAAAGTATCTACAATTAAAGTAACTTTCATACTTGATTTTATGTTACAGTTACTTGATTTTAATTATATAATAAAAATATAATAAAATATGGTTTCTCTATGAAATTTATTTATTAGATTAATAAGTTTTATGTTCTTTGTTATAAATTATTACTCGTGGCTTCGCCCCCAGACCCCCTCGGTGGACGCCCCGATCCGACGAACGTTGGGGGAGCTATGTACATATTTACAACGGCCTCCGAACGAACCTATCCCAGGAGTTAGACGAAATTCGTTTTTTCGGGCTTCTGGTTGCACAAAGCTTTGGTTTTATAATTTTTCCCCAAGTTACTTCAGACGGGGAATAAAAAAAGGTCTCTTGTGTTTTTTCGCTCCGAGGCTTCATTATGGGTTAGAATTTGTCAGAGAGTGAGTGAGTCAGTCAGTCAGTCAGTGAGTGACCTCTGGGGCTTTATATGTTATAGATTCGTAAATTTCAAACAATTGATAATCGGTTTACATTTAGTCAGGCGAGCCGACTGGATTAAAATTTTTCCCAGCTCGATAGCGCTAACCGTTCTCGAGATAGGCTCCCCTCTTATATCCGGTATGAAAATCGGTCAGACAAAATTCGTTTTTTTGGGCTTCCGGTTGCACAAAGCTTTGGTTTTATAATTTTTCCCCAAGTTACTTCGGACGGGGAATAAAAAAGGTCTCTTTTTTGTGGTTTTTTGCTCCGAGGCTTCCTTATGGGTTAGTTACATTTATGTCAGTCAGTGAGTGACCTCTAGGGCTTTATATGTTATACACGGCTTCGCCGCTCGCTGGGGGCTTTGCCCCCGCACCCCCTCAGTGGACGCCCCGAGGGGAGCTATGTACATATTTACAACGGCCTCCGAACGAACCTATCCCAGGAGACAATGTATTCTCGGTAATGCTTTTTATTTATTTACAATATCTGAATATTTACAATCACTTATTTCAACATGCAAACTTTAATATTACACAACTTAAACATTATTATATTACATATTTACAGGGTGGAAAGCTTATTACCGAGAATAGTTTATTTATAATAGTTCTTTATACACTATGTTTCTTGTGTGAGGAACGCCATCTATAACCCGGTCGGGAGGAACGAGTAAGTGAATATTTTTCGGAGATCTTACCCAGCTAAGCACGACGTAAAGTTGCCCGTGGGTAAAAGGGTCGGACCGTAAATCTAATCCCACGAAATCTATGGTTTGCCCTTGACTTCTGTGGATCGTTATCGCGTAACAAAGTTGGAGGGGAAACTGCCGCCTGTACATTTCGATGGGACTATTTGGGAAGATCGGAAATTTAAAAGTTATTCTTGGGATGCCAAAAAGCTCGTCAGAGCCTGTTCTTCGGCATGTGATAAGTCGACGATAATTACTTTTGTGCCGTTGACTAAGCCGAGATCAAAATTTAAATTTCGCGTCACCATGCAAACCGATCCTACCTTAAGCCTGAGAATGTGTTCTGGAATTCCTTTCCCTTGAGCCTGATGTAATAGGGACTCATCAACATCTATTCCCGCTCCGTCCTCCTCGGCTACACTGTCGAAACTATATAAATTTTGAATTTCCCCGTCGAGAGCCTGTAATACTATACCATTAATTTCTTTGACATTATTATTAAGAGTGAATATTACAACCCTTTTTGCACATTCATCAGGCTTCTGTAAAATTTCTTTGGTGGAAACAAAGTCGATCAATTCACGAAGCTTAGTCACGTAGGATAGCTGTGGTAGTGCCAAGAGTTTTTCCAAATTACGCCCTTCGCCGAGCTCGCGTTTTTCGGTGGAGTCGGAACCTATCTTCATTAAAAATTCTTCATAATATCCTTCGCCCGTTAACCTATATTGTAAGCGTGAACGACTTAACTTTTTTCCAGATATAAGATCCGCGAACTGACACACGAACGATATCGGCATTTGTCTTAGCGTTTTCTACTACTGGAGGAATTTGCCTGAAATCTCCCAAGAAAATTATTATTTTACTGCCAAACAACTCATCCTTTTGCATCAGGTTTCTGAGAGACCGGTCCAACATTTCGATTAGTTTTTTATGCGCCATAGCCGCTTCATCGAAAATCAGTAAAGTCGCCTCTCGGATGAGTTCAGCTCTCTGTGTTCCGTTGGTTATCGACCAGAAACCGTCATCGCGTATATCTAGGGGTAATCTGAAAAGGCTATGTGCAGTCGTACCTCCGGTGAGATTTTGAGCGGCGATGCCGGAACTGGCTACGCATAAGACGACTTTATCTTGAGACGCGCGAAAGCTGAAATAATTTTAAGAAGGAGCGTTTTCCCAAACCGCCAGTACCGTCCAAGAAGAGAACTTTTTCATTTTGTTCGCCGTGCATGAGCAACTTAAAGTAATCAAAAACTCTAGATTGATCAGAAGAAAGCCGCGATTCCCATTCCTCGACAAAAGCATTCTGAACTGAGACGCTGTATTGAAGTTTTTTGTGACCTAATTCAGTGGAATCATGTTCAACTACGGGAAGACCGGCCTCTAGAAGCGAAGATCCATGTCGGTGCAGACACCTATCTATGTGAATAAGGCCTAACTTATACGCTCTTTCCTCATCTTCGTAAGAATGTTCCAAAAAATCCTCGCATAAATTTACTTTATACTTCTCCCACATTTCCGGCACCGGAGATCCTATCGCCGAGAGCATAACAAAAAATTGCCTCAATCTGTCGGCTTTCATGAAGCATGCAGCCTCTTCAAGAGTGTCAAAGTATTCTTTTTTTATCATCCGCGAGTCCCAATTCCCTGGCCGCCTGCTGGAATGTTTTGCAGTCAGGGCCTCCGAGAGCATACAAGTCCTCATACCCACGGCATGGATACCTGCATAGCAGCATTCTCAGATAATACTGCTCACCTCTGGTGGGAGCGACCCAAAAGAGTCTCGCGACACAATCACCCCTCTGTATTCGCGTTATGAAATGTTTCCCGTCCGAATGCCGAACGGCATTAAGGGAGGATTTTGGACTGCTCGGGTGGATTCTATACTGCTCGTAAAAAACTAAATAAGTGAGGTCATTCATTTCCGGAGTAGCAGATGTCCTGCGTGATGATCCTCGCTGTAGTCGTATAGTTGAAGTGAAGTGAAAAGTGTGATTTCAGAAAATTGAGTAACAAAGTAGCACAGGTTCCCCCTTTTTTACTTGTTTACTCTTCGGCTCCTGATCTTACACTGAGCTCCGATGTGGAGGCAAGCCTTTATAAAGGTAGGATCGGTGGTGGGGAGAATTGGTAGTGGGGGATGCGCAGTGATTGAAACAGTTCACACTGCGCAACGACGAGAGGGGATAGGATGCGCATTACACTGAAGATTCTAGAATTGCGCATTTACGTCAATGCTGACGTCATATCGATTGCGTAACATTCTGACGTAACAGGATGACTCATCGATTGCGCAATATTGTGCAATACCTTTCATTTTCTATTTCTACATTTAAGTACATGGTAAATGGTACGTTTATTGGTACGTTTATTGCAGAAAACAACTGCTCAAAATAAGAAACTAATACCAGTCCCCCACTGGGCCATAAAACAAACAAGAAACAATAAAGTTATTCGTAAATTTCAAACAACCGATAATCGGTTTACATTTAGTCAGGCGAGCTGACTGGATTAAAATTACTCCCAGCTCGATAGCACTAATCGTTCTTGAGATAGGCTCCCCTCTTATATCCGGTATGACAATCGGTCAGACAAAATTCATTTTTTCGGGCTTCCGGTTGCACAAAGCTTTGGTTTTATAATTTTTCCCCAAGTTACTTCGGACGGGGAATAAAAAAGGTCTCTTGTGTTTTTTCACTCCGAGGCTTCCTTATGGGTTAGAATTTATGTCAGTCAGTGAGTGAGTCAGTGAGTGACCTCTGGGGCTTTATATGTTATAGATTCTCTGAACTTTTATTAATTATTCATTGTGCCAATAAAAAATAATAAAGTTTATGTAAACTTGTATATGGAATCTAGAGCCTTCTTTTGATAGACTCAGGGTCATTTATAAGATTGAATAAATGTCCGACTTCACCTGCATATTTCTGCAACCATTTAACTGTGTTGTTACCGTCACCTGGACTCTCGAGTTTTGGGATCCCCTTCCAGTATCACCTTCTCTGTCTGCGTCGTTTGGAATTACTCTCTCCGTCTAATGGATGCTGAGTTCTGACGTGGACCTCTGGTCGTGATGATGTATGGCTGGATGTAGCTGTGTGTGGCTGTCCCTGCGTCCTCTAGTATATTGCTCTGGTTCCTCTCCTCTCTTTGTCTTTTCCCTCGTGGATGTCTCGAAGTTCTATGTGGACTTCTTGAAGTTCATCGACGACGTTTCGACTCCTTGTAGTTTACAATATTATTGTCTTTTAAATAAATAGTGTATCCTAATTACTTTCACCGACGTACTGCCGGTTCCATCGCACTTCAAGTTATGTAATACGGTTTAAAACATTACTTCAACTTTGTAAAATTCACTGTTGCAAGATGCGTGGATTTCACGTACTGTCTGTTAATGATCTGAGAAAGCATGTGTCGCTCGCTGGGGTTTTATACTCCTGCCGTCGTTCAATTCCTGTTGAAAACTGTTCGGACAAAGTTGAACAAGTCAGCGCGTCGATTTATTAACTAATTGCAACCTACGCGTCTTTCTATGAAGCGCACACTTTTGTATAAACATTATTTGACAAATCGTTAGGTACATTATTAACCTTAACCTATGCAAATTATGAACATTAAGGTGTGTAAACTATGGAAGTTATGGCAAAATTTCACACGGTAGCTGAACGGTTCTCACGATCAAATACCTCTTAGTATCTAATTGTAGCACCAGCTTTCTTTCTACATATGTCTCTGATTCGTGTGACTTCTGGTTTTCGTTCAGCACTTAAGAAAGTATGTAAAATTTTCCACAATCGTATTCATAATTCAACTTGTTCTTCATTTAAACACTAACACACATATACAAACTGATACACACGTGGTTGCCTGTCGCTATGACGTCACCACTGCCAGTCAGTGCGTGTTTCTTCTCCCTTCGCTGCGTTTAAAACCAACAAAGCTTGCAATTCCATATGCATGTTCACTTACAATTATTTCCTTATTTATAATTAATTAATACGTTTGTTTCTTTTATTTATGTCATATACCTAACGCTTAATTATTACATTATTTTCATTATTTACATATTTTACACGACTCCTACGTGCGTTCGTATTGTTACGACGGTCTACTCGATTGTCGTAGGTACAGTGGAAACAAAATAAGTACAAGACACTAATTAAGTCACTAATCACACCTTTAATTGTTATAGTAAAACAGTTCGTAATTAACAACACAGTGTCTACAACAAATCAAATGAAATTGTTCATACGCAATAAAATGTCCACTAATATTAAAACTCAACTGTATTACAATTATACCGTCCGAATATAAAACGCAACACTTCACTAATAACTACTTGAACGTACACCGTAATAACTCGAACCGCTCTGTAAATATATCGCACTAATACTCTCGAACCGCACAGTCAAAAATCTCGCATTGAACTGAAAACTAAGGCCGCGACGCGATGTATTTATAGTTACGCTCACACACCAGAAGCTTCCAAACTGCGTCTTATCTCTCGCGAACTACGTAAATTGCTATGGCCTTGACACAGTCCGAGCGCCCGAGCGGAGCCTGGCACAGTCGAGAAAATTCTCGCAAAATGCGTTTAGTAGCACGTACACCACACGCGTACATCGAGATCTTTCTGGCGCATTCGATAAACGCGTAGATTGTTCTGTGCTGTCGTAGCACTGCCCCCTCCTTAAGCCTGTTCGTCCCGAACTGGCAAAGCATCTCTAAATTTGTATTTAGCCAGGCGATCTAGGTGGACGACCTTGAACTTTCGCTGTCCTTCCTGTTGAATCCGATAAACAACATCGTTAATCCTTTTTTTTACAGTGTAGGGTCCTTCCCAGTTAGACTGAAGCTTAGGTGAGCGACCACGACGGCGCTTTGGATTGAACAACCAGACCTGATCTCCTTCTTGGAAATCCACACTATTGCTGCGAATGTCATACCGAGTTTTCATTTTATCACTGGCAATCTTGAGCCGTCCTCTTACCAAGCGATTCATTTCTCGCAGTTGGTTTTCTAATTGCGAGGAATAGTTCTTTGGCTCTTGGGACTGAGTCTCAGGTGATCCAAACATCAAGTCCCCAGGAAGACGAATCTCCCGCCCAAACACCAATTTTGCTGGAGTCATGCCGGTTGTGTCATGTACTGATGACCTATACGCCATAAGGAATAGTGGTATATGTTGGTCCCAGTCTGTTTGGTTCTCGTCAACAACTTTCGAAAGATGCTGCTCAAGTGTCCTGTTGAATCTCTCAACCATCCCGTCCGACTGAGGATGCAGAGGCGTTGTCCTGGTCTTTCGAATTCCCAGTAGACGGCATAATTCTTTAAACACTCCTGATTCGAAATTTCTCCCTTGATCCGTATGGATTTCCATAGGGGCTCCATAACGGCAACAGAAGTTGTGAACTAACTGCTTTGCCACAGTGGTAACCTCCTGATTTGGAATTGCGTATGGTTCCACCCACTTAGTAAAGTAGTCACCTACAGCCATGATGTACCGGTTTCCATCGTCAGTAACTGGGAATGGTCCAGCAATGTCTATGGCAATTCTCTCGAAAGGTTGTCCAACGTTATACTGTCTCATTTTTCCCCTGCTTCTGGTTTGTGGGCCCTTGCTTGCAGCACATATTTCACACGTCCGAACCCATTCCTCTACGTCATGGCGAAGATGAAGCCAATAGAATCGCTTCCGTATTTTGTCAAGGGTTTTGTTAACGCCAAGATGGCCTCCAGATGTTCCATCATGCATCTCCTTCAAAACAGACTGCACTTTACTTCGGGGAACTATCAACTGCATGACCACGTCTCGTCCATCTGCACTTTCCCAAGCCCTTTTCAGCAATCCGTTTTCTAAGGTGAGAGATTCCCATTGTGCCCAGTAGCCCTTCAGCACTTCGGAACCATGGCAGATATCTTGCCAATCCGGGCGGCGACCTTCCTCTTTTGTTGTCAAGATCGGTCCAATGTCTTCATCAGTCATCTGTTCTTGTCGACAGTCTTGTGGTGTCCAGGCATCAGCCAGGAAATCTACAGTGATGGCTTGAACATGTTCGCTTGAGTTTTGTTCTTCCTTTCTGTGGCAATGTCGGCAGTCTTCCGGGCACGGTCTTCGTGATAAGCCATCTGCATTACCGTGCAGGCGCCCCCGCCGATGTTGTACCTTGAAGTTGTACTCTTGCAGACGTTCGAGCCACCTTGCCAACTGTCCTTCCGGATTTTTAAATCTCAAGAGCCATGCAAGTGCAGCATGGTCGGTACGTAGTGAAAACTCTCTCCCATAGAGGTATTTATGGAAGTGCTCCAAAGCTCTGACAATTGCCAACAACTCTCTTCTTGTAACACAATAATTTCTCTCTGGTTTAGAAAGCGTCTTGCTGTAATACGCTATTACTCGTTCTTCACCGTTGTGCACTTGAGACAAAACTGCTCCTAGACCAGTATTGCTTGCGTCTGTGTCTACGATGTACTTCCCTTCGGAAGCTGGAAAAGCGAGAATTGGCTGCGAACATAATGCAATCTTCAACGTTCTAAATGCTTGTTCACACTCTCTCGACCATTGGAAGTTTCGTTTATTTTCCGTTAGCTCATGTAGTGGTTTATCAATAGTAGCGAAGCCTTTCACAAAACGTCGGTAATATGAGCATAACCCCAGGAAACTCCGAACTTCGTGTTTATTCTTCGGAACTGGCCAGTCTCTTACGGTGTCTACTTTATTAGGATCCATGCTAACGCCCGCTGCCGAAACCAGATGGCCCAAATACTGTACTTCCTTCTGGAATAGAGAACACTTCTTCGGGCTCAGCTTCAGTTGTGCACTGTGAATTCTAGTTAGAACTTCCTTAAGGTTTTCCAAGTGATCTTCGAAAGTCTTCCCGATCACTATGACATCGTCTAAGTAAACAAGGCAAGTTTTCCATGTCAGCCCTCGGAGTATCAGGTCCATCAATCTCTCAAATGTTGCCGGTGCATTACAGAGTCCAAATGGCATGACGTTAAATTGGAATAAGCCACTTGGGGTCGAGAAAGCGGTCTTTTCCTTGTCTTCTTGATGAAGACCCACTTGCCAATATCCACTCTTCAGGTCCACTGTGGAAAACCACTGTGCTCCGGACAACGTGTCGAGTGTATCGTCAACGCGAGGTAATGGATAGCAGTCTTTCTTTGTAATGTCATTTAACCTCCGGTAGTCTACGCAGAAACGCAAACCACCATCCTTCTTCGCTACCAGCACTACAGGGGAAGACCAAGCACTTGACGAAGGTTCAATTACTCCCTCTGTCAACATGTCCTGTACTAACCGAGACATCTCCTCTTGTTTAGATAATGGAGGCCTTCGAGGAGGTTGGCGTATCGGTGTTGTGTCCCCGGTATTGATGCGATGTTGCACAAGAGAGGTTCTTCCCAGTGACTGTCCCCGAACTGCAAAACAATCTTTGAATTCGTGTAAAAACTGTCCGAGTTCTTTTACCTCACCACTTGAGAGGTCGTTAGAAGATCTGATCAATAATTCTTGCAGTTCCTCTGGCAATTTAGAAGTATCCGACGAACTGGGTCTTCGTTGCGTTATTCTGGCTACCCAGGCCACAGGAGTCAATTTGCCTAGGAGCGTATTGCTTTGTAAAGTGATAGCTTGATCCAAAATATTCGCCACTCTAATAGGTACATTTCCGGTTTCGTCAGGTTTTACTAAACTTCTGGCAATTAGTATGCCCGGTGTGCTGACTACCTGGGGTTCGAATATAGAGCACTGATTGCCCCTAGTATCTACCGCAGTTCTAACCATGATGATCTTTTCGGAGTTTGGCGGAACAGTTACGGCCACTTGGTTTATGACGTCCATCGATTTTTCTGCTGTCGTCATTGTTGATAGCATTACCTCTTCGCCTCCGATTCTCAAGACATTGTTTTTGAAGTCGACTATAAATCCGTATGCGTTCATAACGTCCACACCAAGAATTGCTTCATCCACAATGTCTGCAACAAGTACTTGATGATTAAACTCAAGTCTGCCGAGGCGTAGGTGTATCTCCACTTTTCCATACACTTTTACAGGCCGTCCAGTAGCTGTTCGCAAGCTGCAAGAGCACCAGATTGGCTAGAGATCTTTCACCACGTCGGGGCGCACAATAGAAACTGTTGCGCCTGTGTCAACTGTAATCGAGGTTGGCCTTTCTTGAACAAATCCGGTAACTACCAAGCTCCCGGTGTTTTTCTGAAGCGTAGAAATTGCGTATTCTCTAGGGGCTTCGTTCCTCCAGTTAGTCAGCACACGCCCCGTTGCACCGACTATTGCTCGTTTCCCTGCTGCTGAATTCTAACCCGACAATCTCGTTGTAGATGTCCAGGTTTCCCACATCGATAACACTTCGGTCTTCCATCCTTTCTTATTTTATTCTGTGGCGCCGACCGTCGAGTCTCTGTTCCTTGTTCTTCTTCCTCATCGTCTGTGCCGTCTCGATCTTTTAGCTCGCGCACTTTATGACTTGTCCAACCAGACGCTGATTTGGCGGCCTCAAATTGCAAAGCATGTACCAGGGCGTCCGCACTGTTCTGGTGTCTTGCCATTCGTAACACTTGCTGTAGTTCGTTATCTCGGACACCGGCAGTAAATGTCTGCATCGCAAAACGCGTTCGAAAATCTTCTGGCGCTTCAGGATAGGCCAGTCTAATTAGTCTGTCGATACTTGCTTCAAACTCTTGAAGGCTTTCCCCGGAATGCTGTCGCCTTGATCTCAACTGGGTGCAGTACACATCTCGCAAATGTTTATCACCATACCGTAATTCCAGAGCTTTTATCAACTCGGCATAGGTGTTCTGGCTGTCAGGTGGCACTTTCTGTAGTAGTTCAGCCGTGGGTCCTTTTAATGCAAGAACAAGTGAAACAGCCTTGTCTTTTTCTGTCCAATTATTTGCGCATGCAGCGGCTTCAAATTGGCGGAGGTACGTTGCCCAGTGAGTGTTTCCGTCAAAGGTTGGAGCTTTGACATGAACTGTCCCTACTGCAGGCAAAGTGACTTTCTCTGTTAACTTATTTTCTGTGTATTTTTCTGTCTTGATCACTGGTACAGTCTGTTCAGAAATTTGTTTTGGTTGAATCTTCATGCACTGTTCAACTTCAATTTTAATTTGTTCTCTTATGTTTGCCATTGAGTTTTCTACTGCAGATATTTTTGTTGACATAACTTCTTCCACAGTCAAGACAGATTTTTCTACTTTAGCTATTTTATTTGACATGGATTCTTCTACGTCAGATATTCTGGTAATCTGATTGTTGAGCTCACCTCGTAATTCACCTACGTCACCACGTAGGAGACCCAATTCTGCGGTAGTATGTTCTTGCATCTGCTTTTGTTCATGAATTAATGCTTTGATGTCATCTGCCTCCTGCTTGCGTTTTGCATCCTGTCGTTTTTCTGTTTCTTCCGCCTCCTGTCTGCGTTTCTCATCCTGTCGTTTCTCTGCTTCTCTTTCTTGTATTCGTTCTTCTTTTTGTCGTCTTTCTGTTTCTTCCGCCTCCTGTCTGCGTCTTTCCTCTGCTTCCAGCAGGAGGGTTTTCTGTCTCTCTTCCACTTTCTCTGAATCTTGTCGTCGTCGTTATTCTGTCTGCAACAACAGCGCCTGGAAATTTTCCATCATCTGACTGGCATCCATTGTTTTTCGATTAATTACGAATTACACTCGTCTTGTACAAAGTATCCAGTTTCCACTGTTAACCGTTCTATCCCACTTCTGACACCACTGTTACGACGGTCTACTCGATCGTCGTAGGTACAGTGGAAACAAAATAAGTACAAGACACTAATTAAGTCACTAATCACACCTTTAATTGTTATAGTAAAACAATTCGTAATTAACAACACAGTGTCTACAACAAATCAAATGAAATTGTTCATACGCAATAAAATGTCCACTAATATTAAAACTCAACTGTATTACAATTATACCGTCCGAATATAAAACGCAACACTTCACTAATAACTACTTGAACGTACACCGTAATAACTCGAACCGCTCTGTAAATATATCGCACTAATACTCTCGAACCGCACAGTCAAAAATCTCGCATTGAACTGAAAACTAAGGCCGCGACGCGATGTATTTATAGTTACGCTCACACACCAGAAGCTTCCAAACTGCGTCTTATCTCTCGCGAACTACGTAAATTGCTACGGCCTTGACACAGTCCGAGCGCCCGAGCGGAGCCTGGCACAGTCGAGAAAATTCTCGCAAAATGCGTTTAGTAGCACGTACACCACACGCTTACGTCGAGATCTTTCTGCCGCATTCGATAAACGCGTAGATTGTTCTGTGCTGTCGTAGCAGTATGTTATCATACCTCAGTCAGGAGTTGATACGGAGACTTATGCTTAACGTATCGTTGCATAAATTCCCCTGCTAGGTAAAATAAAATTTGAATTTAAACAAATTTTATTTCTTTGCTCAGAAATTATTCATATATAGTTTTTTTCCTATTAAAACTCACACTTAGTGGTTATAAGGGTTCTTAAAATTTTTTTCAATCTTTCCCTGGGTGGATTATGTCCCTCCCACTGATTTATAAGTTGACTTTGGTTTTATTTCTTTATCCATAGAATTTACGGAATGCTGATGCATGGTACTTTCCAATAATCTTGCTTCTTGTCGGATCGTAGACGATAAATGTGTGTCGTCCTTTCCTCCTTTGTAATAAGTAGGGTCCCTCGTACAGTCTGAATAGTTTCTTTGCTGTATTGTCGATTCGTTTTCCCACTGGATTGCTTCTTAGGAGCACTATCTCTCCTTCATGGAATGTGATGAGTTTGTGCATTCTGTTGAACCTCTCGATCCTCTTCTCTTCAAGTTTTTCCATCCTCTTCTTCGCATTGTCGTACTTGTGAATCAGTGGAATTTGCAGGTTTTAGTTTGGAGGTTTATCAATGTTTTTCGACCAGAATCTAGTAGGTTTTTTATTCGTTTCCAGTTCCACCGGTGTATATCCCGTAGCTTCACTGTATGTAGCATTTATGGCTTGTTCGAAAAATGATAAGTACTCTGCCCATCGGTTATGTTGTTCATTACAGTAGATGCGTAAATGTTTTCCTAACTCTTTGTTTACCCTTCCAGCAAGGTTTCCTTGTGGGTGTCGTATTGACATTAACACTGGTTGTATGCCGTGCTGCTTTAGCATTTCTGCCCATGCTTTATTTTGGAATTGTTTATCTTGGTCACTCAATATCTTTTTGATTTGACCATACTTCGGTACGTATTTGCGTAGTATGACATTCAGTACACTTTTAGTGGTGGGTCTTCGAATAGCGTAGAGTCGAACTGCCTTGGTGAACACATCTATACATACAAGTATGTGTTTTGTACCCTGGTGAATAGCTCTCGGAAACGGGCCCAGGAAGTCTACTGCTACTAATTCTCCCTTTTCCTGTGTCTTGATATTTTGCATATCTACGTAGTGTGAAGATTTGGATGTCGGGCTGTTTGACATTCGTAGCATCCTTTTAAGATTGCTTTTATTCTTCTAAACATATTATTCAAAATGAAGTCTTCCTTTAAAGCTAAATGACATTTTAAAGCAGACGCATTAGCCTGTTTGTGCTAAACTTTGATGACATGGTATAATTAGTGTTTTTAGCATCTCTGGTGATGCTAACGGTGATCTCTGTTTTTAGCTAATGGTGATACTATTTTCCAGTCATAATTGACGAGTTTGTACAATATACTATTTTTTATTGTATATCTACTAGATAGTGGTGATAACTTCATGTGACTTATTTGAAGATCTTTGTTTTGTTCATTGGTATGTTGTTTAACAATTATTTAACTTTATCATCTGTTTGATATGTTATGTTTAATATTCTAACATTGTTCCCCCTAACATAGGATGATAGGTGTTAGACAACATTATTTCCTGTTGTGTATTGTTTAGGGTGTCACGCAAATCAAGTGTGTGCAAGTCGTTTATTAAACCTGTACGTACTGGCGTTTTGTTACCCTTCTGTAGTCATACAGTTTTCTTATCATTTGGCGTTCTACGATCACCCCCTTCCTCTTTGGACGTTGACGGGTGTGTCGGCTGTTGCACAATTTTATTTTCGTAATTATTTTTACTATTATGATTATTTGTGTTAATGTTTTGTACATTGGAATTGTACGGTTTTACGTGTTTTTCGACATAAATGGGTGTACGTACACTCCTTTATTCGTAGTTGGGTTACCTTTTTCATAGGGTTGTTTATACTCTTTCCACTTCTCTTTCCGTATGTCCTCTTCTTTAGTCTCGAACTGCGGCGATTTGTGGTGTATTTGATTTTGCGTAGAGTACTGCTGCTGCTGCGGCCGGTTGTCTCCTTTCGTACTCTTTATTAACAAACTGTGATGATTGCATCACAAGGATAAAAAGTTGTGATTATACGATTTATTACAGAATTATAAACTCATAATTACCTTCACACCTACCTTAATTTCGGGTCCAAGATTTTAGCACGAACTGTGAATACAAACGTGATTTTGAGGTTGTGAAAATAACACACTCGACTCACATTGGTGTAAGACAACTAAAATTTTATTTTTATTCTTTAAGCTTTCAGATTTCAAATTATGACATTCATTTCTTTACCTCTCAAATCATGCTATCAATTATTTCCAGATAATTAATACAAAAACAAAAAAATTTCTTTAAATATTAATAAAACAATCTTATATAAATAAAAGTTAAAATAAACACCTTATATTAAAGAAAGCAGCCCAGCCTGCTCACACTCAACATTCATACCATTTTAAAACCCCATTTTGTCTTGATTACTTGGTTTGAACCCTTTTAAACTGAAATTATTAAGTTTGATAGTAGATTACCCAACCGGCGTCATTCTTCTCGTTGCCATGTGCCGCGTGTGTTTATAAGTCCGAAAGTTTTCTTTAATTCACATTTTCATTTTTCCCATTACACTTACCTTTTATAAAACCCCCAGAAGATTCCAAACTCACTCACAGGTCGCCATGATGTTTTTTTAAGGTGAACATCGAAACCATAATACACTTACCCTTAATTAATTTTGGTATTTACTTCCCTTAAATCAGAAAACTCACAGGTTTCGTTTAGATGAATCTTTGATGCAGAACTCAGGTTATGGGTGTGGCGTAATAATTAATTTAACACATATTTAGGTTAATAATACTCATCTTATTTATTTCTACTCAAAAATGAACTTCTCTTTTCTTTATAACATGTTATGTCATCTTATCTCCCTTATGTAAAATTTTCTTATACTAATTTCTCTCCACAAACCAGTACTTCTTTTTATTTTCACACACACACACACACACACACACACACACACACACACACACACACACACACACACACACACACACACACACACACACACACACACACACACACACACACACACACACACACACACACACACACACACACACACACACACACACACACACACACTCTCTCTCTCTCTCTCTCTCTCTCTCTCTCTCTCTCTCTCTCTCTCTCTCTCTCTCTCTCTCTCTCTCTCTCTATTTATTTATTTCTGAAACCCCCCCATTTATTTACTGAGCTCTTTAGTTCTAATCGTTCACTTTAAAAAACATTTTAGTCAATATATTTATTCAACATTGTATTTAACCACCATTGTTATCCAATTTGCTCCTTCACCACTTGCAGCTTACTTTCACTCTCGTCGCCACTAACACGGTTCCATTGTTTCACTTTTACTTATTTTTCTTTTACATTACAATGCATTTCGTTAGGTCTCGGCTACTATATTCGCTTTGACCTACTGAAATTCCGAGGCTATAATTATACTGTTTGTTACCACTGATGTATTGTACCGAGCTGCGGACTGTACTATTTGAAGTGTGTTGCTGAACTGGGGCTGAGCATCGCTTGTACTCTATACTATAGCCGACTTAGGATGTCGGCCACGCTTCCCGCCAACGTATATCGATTTTGTAACGCCTTCTTTCATTGGCTGTTTGCATCGAAGGTTCTAGTAGACTGTAGATGGAAATTCGTTTCTTTTGCCACGTGGTCGATTCTAAGTATTACAAATACGCACTTTCCTGAGAACTGGCATTCTTTGTTCCAATCCGTACCTAGCACTGCACTACAGGCTGTTCCCAAAAGTTACATACAAGGTGGTTAAAAACTGTTACCTATTCTGCCCCGTTACATGCATACTCGTGCAGAGCATTCAATCGTTTTCAGAATTTACTCAAAAATGTTTAAAATGGCCAGTTTAGCTCTTTTTTTATTCTGAACTACACATAGTAGCCATAGCAAATGTAAATAAAAAAATGAACTTTCCACAACAACAAATATATGTATCACTTATCGCAGCAATTACAAAAACTTGCGCACACTCATCTGTAAATTATTGCAACATCTACTGAACGAAATGCCTTTGTTTCAGCTTCTGACTCATAATTAAAGCCCGGATTTTTGTGCAGTAAAAAATTCCAGAACAAGCAATAAAAACTTGAAATCGTGCAGTAAAAATTTTAGATTGTGCAAAATAAAATGCAAATCATAAAATTGAGTTAAACTAACATGACATTGGTCCCACGTCCTTAAAAATATGGAAATAATAGTTTTAATCTTAAAACTTACTAATTGAGACCATAGTAAGAGGAGAATAATTTTGTCTAAAAAACAACAAATACCAATCATTACCACTTACCACTTTGTTAGGTATATATTCTCAGATTTTACTTTTATTCCTGTTTATAACAGATGGCTGTTGAATTAAAGTTTACTAAACTTCATTTGTCCAAAAGTCCAAATAAAGTTACTAAAAATATTTTTAATAAACACGAATTTACATTTTCAACTTACTATTAAGTTTACATTCTGACATTATAGCTTAACATTTTGTTAAAATTAATAATAAAAAGTTTAGCTAAACATTTTGTTAAAATTAACAATAATGTATTTTTCAAAATTATCTTCTGAAAAGCTAAATCGTCGGTCACTTAAAACATATTTGAGTTGAGAAAATACACGCTCGACATCAACACTTGTCATTGGACACAGCTTGAAACAGCTTAGGATTTTTGGATCTATTTCTAATGAAACATCTATTCCATTAAGAGCGTTGTTATATTTTGTTAAAGTATTGTAATCCGGATTTTTTTCAATGACATTTTTGTATTTATTGTAAATTAGTAAACCTTTTTCATTATTTATTATTTTAAGCTGGTTTTCTATTTTTTCTATAATTTCTATTTGTGAACTTAATGAAAGATTTCTTTCTTCAAGTTTCTTAATTGAATCTGAAAGCGTGGAACAGTGAACACGAATAAACGCTAAATCGGAAGTAATGGAAGTTGTTTTTAAAATGGCCTTTACTTTTGTGACAGATTGAGCATCTTCCTCAAGTTCAGCAACAACTTCCTTATATTTTGAAAAATTATCGGAATAAAACAACGCGGCTTCCAACCATGTCCCCCACCTAGTAATAACAGGTTCTGGTGGAAGAGGACAATCCATTTTATCTCGATACACTGATACACGATGGGGAGCTTTAAGGGAAATTTGTTTCCCATTATTTATCAATTTATTTACGTCAGGAAATACTTCACGAATTTTCTCAGCTACATGATTTAAGGCATGTGCCATGCACGTGAAATGAATCATTTTTGAATAAAACACTTTTAATGTGGTTCCAGTTTTTACCATGTAAGGACCAGTATCAGTAATGAAGAGCAAAATTTTATCTTGAAATGTAGTTTCTTCAAAAAAATTCATTAAACTATCGTTAAAAAAACGGGAAACAGTTTCATGATTTGTTTTCACGAGTTCTTTAACTGAAATTAAAAATGGGGTTGGTAGAACTTCTGGGTGGAGAATGCCAATTACTAAACTACAAATGCATTTACCCCTAGGATCAGTAGTTTCATCAACCATTATGTAAATAAAATGACCTTGGATTTTCTTTTTTATTTCTGACATAGTTGAATTGAAACATATATTTAAATAGTTCTTTCTGAGTGTGCTCTCATCAGGAATTTGTTTGTTTGTGTACTTTTCCAAAAACAAGCAGAATTATCACTGTTGCACACCACTATATAAACATTATTCCGATTAGCGCTTTCAAGCTTCACAGCTCATCGTCAGATTGGAAATCTGAAAACAAAACAAATAACCTGAAAACAAACCCTTCATCCCCACCCCACCCCACCCTGCTCACACAACAAGCTATAATTCAAATGTCCCATCCCCACCCTCTGAGCCCTGTCCCTCCATCTGGACAGTTACATATTTTTCTAGAAAATTCCTTGTGTTTCAGTGGTGTGTGTGTGTGTGTGTGCGCGCGCGCGCGCGCATTCCTTTTAAACCTAACCGTCTTTCTCATCCACACATGTGGGCCAGTCACACACCCTTATTTTAAAAACATCCAATTAGTCCTATGCAATTTAATTCTTAATCTTATCTATCTGTCCTCTATCATTTACTTCTTAATTATGTTATAAAATATTTCTTCATTATCAAATTTAATTTTAATATTAATTAAATTGTCTAACCCTTTTTCTCTTTCTTTCAATATTTCTAACTCCTCCCTAAGCTTCCTTTCAACTGTGTTATTTACTACTTTTACAGTTTTGTAGTCTTCCAAAGGATTAACAAACTTATGGTTGTCTTCTATGAAATGTCTTGCATATAACGAATTAGTAGTTCTATTACCTTCTCCACGTTTGTGGTCAGACAACCTGCATACGAATTTTTGTCCTGTCTCACCTAGGTACACTTTGTTGCAGTCTTTACATTTTAATTTATAAATTCCGCTTTTCTGTAATACTGGTATTTTTGTATATTTTTATTCCTTATCTTATCAAATACCGTTTCACATTCTTTAATAGCTATATCTACTCCGTATTTATTAAAACATTTTATAATTTTTCTAGTATGTGAACCTATGTATGTCAATGACACTGCATAATTCTTTTGTTCTGGTTCTATTTTAGCTTTTTGTATGTTAACCCTTTTCATAACTTTATCCACTATGTTGGTGTTATAGTTATTATTCCTTACAATTCCCTTTATTGTTTTTAACTCCCTATCTTTTGATTCGGTCTCTTTTATACACTTCTGAGCTCTATAAAAAATGAATTGATTGCCGCCATTTTATATCTATAAGAGTGGTAAGACTCTCTTGGTATAATTATATCAGAATACGATTCTTTCCTAAATATCCCAAACTGTAGTTTCTCATTATCTTTAATTTCTATGTTTAAATCTAAGTAATTTATTTTCTTACCTCCTATCTCTTCTTTAAATTGTAAGTTTTTATCTTATTATTTACCTCATTTATAAACTCACGCAAATCTTCTATGCTTCCTTCCCAAATTACTAATACATTGTCAACGTATCTAGTCCATAATTTTATATTGTCTTTATGCTTAGTGGAACTTACTAATTGCTTTTCAAAATCATTCATGTATATTTCTGCAAGAATAGGGGATAATGAAGACCCCATAGGTAATCCTCTTTTCTGTATGTAAAACTTGTTATTAAACCTAAAATACTTCTGATTTACACATTCTGTAATTACTCTAATCAATTGTTTTTTATAACTGTATTCTCCCATATTATTATCGTTTATTAACTTAATAACTTTATTTACTGTGATATTGGTAAACATGTCCTTAATATCCAGTGATATCAATTTTGTATTTTCATTAATTCTAATATTTTCTAATTTTTCTATCAATTTTACATTATTCTCTATGTTGTATTTTGTCCCAAATTTATATTTCTCTTTCAGTACTCTGCTAACTTCCTTTGATAATTTATAAATAGGTGCATTAATAAAAGAAACAATCGGTCTAATTGGTTTTCCTTCTTTATGTATCTTAACTTGACTTTTAAAAGTTGGTGCTGTTGGATTACTTTCCAATAAATACTTTTTCTTATTTTCTTCTATAAATGTTATCTGTTTCATCATTTGTTTTATCCTTGACTGGTACTTACTCGTATAATCACACTATATTTCTTCATATGGTCCTTCACTTATAAATTCTTCCGTTTTCTTTATGTATTCATCCTTTCTCAGTAGTACCATTGTATTTCCTTTGTCTGCCTTCGTAACTATAATATCATTCTTTTTTATTTTATTCTTTAGTTTAGTTACAGTTGATTTGATTTTTTGTTCATTTTTTGAATTATACAAATTTTTCTTAAATATTTTATCTACTACATTCCCTACTTCCCACCTTATTCTTTTTTTATCATTTTCATTTCCTAGTTTTTGTATTATGCTTTCGCTTTCAATAATCGTTTTTTCTTGATTTAATTCTGGTGGTGGCATGTATTTTAAGCCTTTTGCTAACATTTCCTTTTCTTCTGTATTGAAAGTCTGTAAGGTTTATTACTCTTTTTTCATAGTTATTCTTAGAGAGGTGTTCCTTTTTTACTTCATTCTTTCTTATTAATTTATTTAACTTATCTGCCATTTTTTTCTGTTTCTTTTCCAATTTCTTTTCTACATACCCCAAACCAAAATTATATAATATTTCTTCTAACTCTACATACAAGTATATTCTTAACAATTCTATATGTCTGTCACATAATTCCCTATTATATCTATTGATTAAGCCGTAAAGTGACCTTATTTCTAATTTTATCCACAACTTCTCGCTTTGTTCTTTTACTTTTTTAGCTACTGTGTTCTTATTTTTAATTTTAACTTGCGCGTATTTTGGGATGACATTATTATCCAGACATTGTTTATTAACCCATATTTTACTTAAAGCCCTCTTCAATTTAACTTTTCACTTAAGATATTTAAAAACTTTACTTACCTTAATGTTGTCGTTTATTACCTCATTGTTGTTGTCCATTACCTGTCGTCAATTGCACATCTTAACAGAAGTTTAATGAAGAAAGTTGTGTTAGTGGTTAAAATCACAAGCAGAATTATCACTGTTGCACACCACTATATAAAATAAATTATTCCGATTAGCGCTTTCAAGCTTCACAGCTCACCGTCAGATCGGAAATGAATAAATAACCTGAAAACAAACCCTTCACCCCCCACCCCACCACACCCTGCTCACACACAACAAGTTATAATTCAAATGTCCTTTCCCCACCCTCTGAGCCCTGTCCTTCCATCTGGACAGTTACATATTTTCCTAGCAAATTCCTTGTGCGTGCGTGTGCGCGCGTGCGCGTGTGTGTGTGTGTGTGTGTGCATTCCTTTTACTAACATTTCCTTTTCTTCTGTATTGAAAGTTACCTCTGTAAGGTTTATTACTCTTTTTTCATAGTTATTCTTAGAGAGGTGTTCCTTTTTTACTTTGTTCTTTCTTATTAATTTATTTAACGTATCTACCATTTTTTTCTTTTTCTTTTCCAATTTCTTTTCTACGTACCCCAAACTTATGGAACGGGATATTAGTAGCAACCATCGTGTAGCACAATTCCATCATGAATTCTTCTCGGCTATCGGTACGGTGGGAGCACTCTGCCAATAAAGATTGCACGGGGCCACTCTTTCGTATTTTAGAATCTTTCAACTGTATGTGTCTACCTATAGTTAAAAACCAGAATTAAAAATGGAAACGTACAGTTGAAAGAACCAGAATCTTTTTAGCTCTAAAACACGGGGTGAGAAAAATTCAAAGCATTAACTTACTCGAATTGCAGTGAGCATCAACTTGTGATTTTCTCTCGCTGCCTACAGCCTTATCACAGGGCACACAGTAGATTGTCTTCCCATCAGCTTTCAGCTCCAGATATTTTTCAATCCATCCTCTTATCTTGGAGCTGAGACTGCTTGCCGTTTTAGGCATATTAATAGATTCACATAAAACGAAAAAACACGTACTGTTCCAGAGGCAGACAACTGAAAACTAAACAAAACATCGCTCCGAGAAGAGAACAGTGAGAAGGGGAAATAGAGTAATTCAAAAATTCTTGGAAGAATAAACCCGGATCCTGGTTGCTCTGGGTCAAAATTCTAGGAATGAACGAGGCAGTTGAGCCATCTTTACTAGCAACCGAGCGAGTAAAATGTTCCACGAATTTCTTCGTGCTGATTTTGTTCTCGACTTTGTTTACGATCTGCGTGTATGTTTCGCGCTTCGCTATCGCGCAGCTGATTTTCAAAAAACAGGTAAATGTCCAATTTTGTGCATTAAAACTACAGAATGTGCAATTTTGTGCAGTAACCCCCAAAACATGCAATTTTGTACAAAATAAAATGTATGTTAAAATGACCTACACATCCCGATTCGGATAAATAACTTGTCACTGGCCGTTTACGAACTAGCAAAAAAAATATGCAATTGCACGTGAATCCGGGCTTTACTCATAATTAACAATAAACCGTAAACCTTGTATTCACAATGATTGATCCATGAGTCACAGCCATAAGTGTATTAAACTGTTCTGAGTCCTTTTCTAATTTAAAACGACGTGCAGCAGACTTAAAATTTGAAAGTATACCCATCCAGAGCACCGCAAAGGTTAATACAGTTCAAAATACTTAGTAGAGTAACTTTCACTATGTATGGAGAGGCTTTTATCTTTGACAGCTGTGAAGGGTTAGCTTGTATGCTCACTGATGAAGTAGTGTAGCCTGAGTGACACTATAGATGTTTTACATATATTAGCAACCCTGTTAACTATACAGGGGTGTAGGGCAAATAGTGTAAGTTCTCTAAAGAGTAAAAAGAAGTATTTGCAGCTCTGTTAGGATATATATTTGGTAATATAAATTTGTCAAGTTCTGTATTCAGTATTAAGAAATGGATACCTTGGTATTACATTAGTAAAAGCAATAAAATCTGTAATTTTTAAATGTAATCAAAAAGACTTCTAACTTTCTGTGGTCAGTTTACTTTTTTGAATGGAATAAGGCAGTTTCAGCGTGTAAAAATTAAAATCAACCCCAGTTGTCATGGATTAAAACAAGATTTTAAAAGATAATTGTCATTGAACAACTAATAACAATTTTTCCATTCAGTGTAAAGGACGTGTTTTTAATTTATAATATTGCTTATTGATTCTTTTGATTATTACCTGTAAGTAAATTATGATTGTGTTTAAGTAACTAAACTCATATGACAAAAAAATATGATATTAAAAAAGTAGTCAGTAAAAAATTGTAACCGTTTGGAGTGTGGTAAGTGGAAGTAAGTGGTAATCTAAATTAATATCTTTCATGATTATACAATTTACTGTATATGGTGTGATATAACTTTTTATTAATAATTAAATTCAATCAATTTTTAAGTTACTGTTCACTGTTTATTTTCTAGAATTTCTTCGGGCACCATCTTGCCTTATTAACTATTGCAAGAATATAAAATGTACTTACCATTTTTTCGGGTTCTTTTCGGCGAACTCAGGAGAACAGAAATGGTTGTCGAAATAATGAAAACTTTATTTATCTATTTGTTACCAAATGACGTTTCCTTTTATTTTTTATTTCACTCCCACAGTTGTACATTTTATTTCTTTTAAACCATCTTGAACATATTTGGCCACGAGGCTCAATTAATAAAACAACTAATTATTTAATTAATTATTAACTAATTGTAAAACAACAAATCAAATGAATTTATAAATATGCGCAACCAGCACTTCTATATTAACATCCTTCTCTCTCACTCATGCACACGCAAACATCCCATACCCTTAAGAGATCTCATTTTTATTCTTTTTAAACAAATTTAAAGAAATTGGTATCATTATAATTTTAGTTTAGCCCGTTTTTATGTTTTACTCTACCCCATTTATTACTTAACTGCTGCTGAGTTTCGAAGACGCCGCATTGTCCGTGCACTAGATAGTTTGTTGTTGTTGTCTGAATTTATGTTTTTATCAAATTGACGTTATTTATTTCACATTCTTTAAAACTTTAGGCGTACCGTATTTAAATTTGATATATGTTATTCACATTTTTTGGTGTTTTGCGGGCCCGCAATTTACGTTCCGGAACTTGTGTACGTCTCACTCGCGCGAGTGTTGAATTTAGACTGGGGTGAGACAAACGGCACTATTTTGTAAAGTCCGCAGTTTTTACCAACTTGCATTGTCCTCAGTTTGTATCACTACGCCAGTACAATGTTTTGGTTTGTAGGATAGGCTACCATGCCTGAATTCCAGCGTTACGTATACATTGACGTCATATGGTCCGATGTTCTGTTACATAATTCTGTTAGTCACTGGAGCTGACCTTGGCACAGTTTTGCACGTTTGTCTATTGCATCGTTATAATTGTTCTTGTTTTATGAATAATTTCACAAGCAGTGCTACCACTGTAGCTACCAATAAAATTTACGTTTTGTCCCTTTATGTTTACGTTTTCCCCAATTATTATTATTTTTATTGTAAAAAATGCTATTTCACTTTCATGGAAATACAAATTTCTTTATTTTACCCCAGGTAGGCCAAAATGTCCCGTTACAATACCCCCTCAGTGAGAGGTTTTATGCCGAAGCATAAAAACTCTCATTGACACACTCATACTTGCTAAAGGGATCAGCCAGGATATGTTGCCACAACCCCCTGTATGGTTTACAAAAAAATATAATTAACTCACCCTTGGTCCAGTGACTGTGACCGCACCTGAATGACATTACGGGACTTCTCTCTCGAGATCCCAACACCATAAAGTCAGACAGATACTTAACGCCCCTGCTCTGACGCGCTCGCCAGCTCAGGACCGCCGCCACAGCATCACCAAACTCTGAAACAACAAATCGAATATCAAACAGTGGCCTTATACAACACCATATCCCCCACTGATCTGTTTCCCCCTAGCGGTGCTGGTTTACGTTAAGAAGCACTGGTTTTGTTCTTCACTTACTTCTAACATATATAAGAATACCTAACAACACAACATGATACCCATTTTAAAATTCCATAATCTCATTCTGTCTACTTTCTCTTGTTAACTTTTATCCCAAAATTCAAAATTTTTGCCCTGATTCCCATCAGAATTTAAATAAACATTTCCCATTACCATATTACACATCTCTCTCATCCCCAATTTGCATCTAAAATATTTAAATTCATAAAAGTCTCTTAAATACTAACAAACATAATACAACATAAGAAAACATAGTACATTCATAATTCATATTGTTATTATTACATTAAAAATAAACAATTCACATTTAAATTTAACCACAATCTACACACTTTACATAATTAACTTTGAATATAAAATTATAAAATTTCCCTTTTAATCTCAATTTAACTTTTATTAATTCATCTCCAAAAAAAAATAATTTTTTTTTTTCAACCTTCATTTTACATAACATTTTATTAATTTGGGTGATTCTCAGTTATTCATTATAATTCACTTTATCAACTTGGCATTTACCCATAATCTTCCCCTTTTATAACTCTAACGCCCCGTACAAAATCTTTAACTAGTATGACACCCATCTACCAAAACTCTACCAACCCTTCTCTACCCCTAACTAACTACTCTACTTCATTTCGCATCATTCTACCCTTATCAAAAAATACTCTCTACCCCTTTGTACTCAGGATGTGTGTTCCCTCCCAAAAGCTCATTCCCTTATCTGGTCCCTGGATTCTACCTAGGCGACCCTTTCCGGCGCCAAACGGTCCCCTCCCATCCCAACACCTTTCGTTGGACTCCTTACACCACCCCCTTTACAAAATTCCCACTATCAACTAATTACTCTCCCATTACATCATTACTACTACAAAATAACATCATCATTTATAAACATCAATATATCACTCATTATTCTACATATTTCCCCATAGCTACTGTGTCACTGTCAATATTCAAATTCTACATTACTTGTATTTCATCTCTTATTCTCTTTAACACCCATCTATATTCAACTTGGACTGACTCAAATGTCTTACTTAAACAATTACTATCACCCAACTTCTATCTTTTACAACTCATTGCAAATTTTAATTATCTCAAATTTATTTCATTATTCATCTAAAATCTTTAAACACATTGAAAACTTATTCTATAAAATATTATTATATTTTTATAATCCTTATTCCTAACATACTACATTCAATTAATACAATAAGACATAATAAACACGATACAGGAAACATCTAGTGCATCCATTTTTCAAATCAAAACAAAATTATTTAGTTATCTCAGTAGCGAGTCATCATTATTAGATTGCAACATATTTTAATTCGTTACCCCCCTGGGTAACCTCCCTGCCACACACACTATGACCCCCCCTGGACTGTGGCATCCAGTTGCTTCCACAAGGACTGAAATTTTGGAGGAATTTTGTCATCTCCTTGTCCTTGCTTCTGCGTTACATTTTTAAAAAACTAGATATCATAATATCTAAATGTACAGATTATACGCCCCTAATGTGGGTCTACCACCTGGCCTTGCTGTTCCTACTCGAACAGAGTGGCAGCCGCTGTTCCATAATTTGGTGATTCCCCTAAATTACCCCCCTGTCAATTTCTAAATTCACCTTTACAACGATAACAGCTATGGCCAGTTAAGGCAGAACGTGACGCAATGAGCCCCAACCGTAGCTGTTAAAACTAAACCAATTCCACGTCAGGGTTCGGTGAGGCCGTGACCACCCGAAAAGTAGGGGATCACAAGTAAAATATATTTTTGTTTAAAATTAACAATTTACATTACGTGACATTTCTAGTCTTGGTGGTGTTTAACCTCATACATTTCTTTCTCAACTTTCCCTACCTTGACCTTCATTAACATAAAATAATAAGTACAACAAAATATTTACTTAGTCACTTAAAATTAATCTATTCACACTTAACGTTGTTGTCATTACATGAAAATAAACAATTCACTTTTTAGATTTACCAAAATTACATAATTTACAATTTTAATTTCATTTTCAAATTCTATTTACTCGTGACCTTATTACGTTTTATTATTGCGTAATAAATTTTATTACATAAAGAGTAAATTTTGTTTGAACACACTGCCTCACTAAAGTTATTTATTTACACGCCTAGACATTCCACAAACTAAACATTTTAACATTTATTTATTCATTAATTATTATCAAATTTAAAACTCATAAAATCATTTGAATTTTCATAAAAATTCAATTATATAACATTTTAACTCAATCACAAATATTTAAACATCTCCAATTATTTTAATTAAATTAATTATTGAAAACGCAATATATTTCAATTATTATCAAAACAATTACAATTAATCAATTACTGTCTGTAAAATTATTTTCATTATTTATTTAGTCTACTGAAATAATATTATTATTATTAAAACAATTACCTACACACATTGTTTACATTATATACTTGTTATAATCAATATACACACAATCAATTTCACTAAATTATTTACAAGTTATTCGTCATTAACTGTTCAATTTTTTCACACTTCATTTCAAAGTCTGCAAGGTCATTACCATAAATTACAATATTTAACAATGTCCATACACTGATTTTTTAATTCAACCTCCATCATATATATATATATATATATATATATATATCGAATATATTTATAACATGCATCATTGTTATCCACACACAATTTGTTATTATTATTATTATTATAATAATCCATTAACTTTATTTCATTCATTATGCCATTATAATTTATAGGGTTATTCCCTATTAATATTTCATAAGCCTTGTCAACATAAGTTATTTTTGTCCAGTCTCCATCAGTATTATTGGTTAACGTCAGGTAAGCTATTTTATCATTTTTATATTCCTCTACTATTACATCAGGTAAGTGTTTATTGTTCATAAAGGTATTATCAAAATACTCCTCTATCTCTCTTTCAACAGGTAAGTATTTTATATTGTTTATCTTCACCCCTTCTAACCTTTCTCTCAATTCATTATAATTTCTCTTTAACTTATATAATTCTATCTCTCTCTCAATACACAACTCTCTATCTTCATTTTCTACAATCTCACTCTCTCGACATATATTTATTTTAGTTTCTATATCCCCATCGCCTACTTGCTTTTGTATCATTTTTACCCCTGTAACTCTAACTTCATCTAACACCCTCTTAAAATTAACCCTGACTGGTTCACTACCATTATTAAATTCCACTATCCGTTTATTAAAATCTATTACTGCCCTATTTCTCTCCAAAAAATCATTTCCCAAAATTACATCTAAACTCAGTCCCTTAACTACTAAAAAAGTGTTCTCAAATTCAGTTTCATTAAGGAATATATTTAACTGTACTTGTTTAGTAACTCGTTTACTACGTACTCCAGTTACCCCCACTACTGTTACACCCGCAACTGATAACGATGGTATATTTTTATTTATTTCTTTCAATTCTCCCATTACGTTTTCAGAAACTACTGATATTTCACTCCCTGTGTCAATCAATGATTTAAAATTCTTACCTTCTATGGTGACGATTACCTCTGTCAATCCAGTTTTGTTTTCTATAACTTTTGTGTCATCTTCCTCCAACAACTCCTTTGTCATATCCATTTGTATAACATTATTATGATATTCATCGGATATCTGGACCCTCTTGTTCTCCGTGGACAATGGTGGGGTCCTCGCTTCCATTGTCGGCCTCAGTTTTCCGTTGACGTACCTGCCACGGCTTGGTTATATCCTCCTCTCCCTCTCGTTGCAGGTCTACCTCCTCTGTCATTACCCCCCCTCGTTGTTGTTGATGGTGTTGATTCGGTGCCACGTTGTTCCGTTGGCAGTCTCGTGCTTTGTTGCATCTGTAACATACTGTTCGGATAGCATAATTCTCATATTCACAACTTAAACATTTCCATATTCCGCCTCTAAAATTAGGGTTATTATTATGTCCCCTCATTCCTCTATAAGAGTTCGGTGTTCCTCTATACTGATGATAATTGTCGTTATTTATTACTGTTGGTGGATTTGGACGCCTCCCTCCTTCGCGTTCCCCAATATTTTGTAACACATCTAACATACTCTCCAGTTCATTTATATCTACTATCTCTCTCGTCATTAAAGTTATCTGTACCTCTCTGGGCAAGTGTTTACTAATATGTCTAACGAATGACCGGAATGGCAACGGCGGTTCTAGGTACTTTGCTTCATTATATATTTTCATGACGTACATGGTCAAGTGGTTGTTTATTCTCCCAAAATTTCCCGTTCCCATGATCTTACTGCGTAAAATTTCCTGGTCTTCTTCTGACCAATACTTGTTTCGGAATGCTAACTCGAATTTTTCATAACTACTCCACTCTGTGTTATGTACTTCCGCCCATATTTCGGAATTACCCTTGAAACACTTTAAGATTTTTAGCAATTTAATCTCCCAACTACTACTATTAAACCGGTTAAATTCTCTTACCCTACTCAAAAATTGCATCGGGTGTATTCTGCGGTTGTCACAATTAAATTGCTCGAGTTCTATGTCATCTCTTGCTTCGCGAGTATAAAACACTCGCTCCGCAACATTATTTAAATTTTGGCGTACGGCCACATGTAACTCATCTTTAATTTCAATGATGTCTCGCTCAATTACTTTTAATTTATTATCATTTATAATTTCATATTAGAGGTTATGTTTACTCATAGCCCCCACACTCTCTTGTACTGATTGTTCACACATACTCTCTATCTCCATTATTTTATTTTTTGTCAACATCAATCTTATCAATACACTTACTTTCTATCTCTACACACTGTTCTTTGATTTGAGTTTTAATCTCATTTGTCACCTGTTCGTTTACATTACTGATTTTACTTTCAATATTTAGTGTGATTTCACAAATTTGTCTGTCAATTTTCTCATCTCTTTCATTAATTTTAACTTCTATACTCTTGACTGCATCATCTAATTTAGTACTTAAATCGTTACATTTGCTAACAAATTTTTCATTGGTATTCTCAAAACGCTCATTAATTTCATTAATTTGGTTTTTTAACTCATCAAAACTATTCTTTTGTTCATCGAATTTGCTGTTCTGAACATCAAATTTTACATTGATACTACTATTCATTTTATTGATATCACTACTCAAACTCTCAGACATTGTTTTCATTAACGTAAATATATCGTCCATTGACAACTCTTTAACTCGTGTTGTCGCTGGAGTAGATTGTGCCGCTACATTGTCAGTCAACATTGACTCTGTAAGAGTATTTTCTAAACTCAATTCTTGATTCTCCATTTTGTAACAGTAAAATTCTTACGTTTATATCAAAATACTAACATATAGTATCACTCAATTCTTTCTCTAACAAAAGAATTATATTTATTTGTATTACATATGCTTATAACCTAACCTCATATTTATATTTATTTTAGGTACACATCGCTTTATTCATTCCAAACAACCATCTCTGCCCTCCAAGTGGCCTATATTTATATGAATTCATTTATATAAATTGTCCCTACGTTCGGAAGCGCCAATTGTGATATAACTTTTTATTAATAATTAAATTCAATCAATTTTTAAGTTACTGTTCACTGTTTATTTTCTAGAATTTCTTCGGGCACCATCTTGCCTTATTAACTATTGCAAGAATATAAAATGTACTTACCATTTTTTCGGGTTCTTTTCGGCGAACTCAGGAGAACAGAAATGGTTGTCGAAATAATGAAAACTTTATTTATCTATTTGTTACCAAATGACGTTTCCTTTTATTTTTTATTTCACTCCCACAGTTGTACATTTTATTTCTTTTAAACCATCTTGAACATATTTGGCCACGAGGCTCAATTAATAAAACAACTAATTATTTAATTAATTATTAACTAATTGTAAAACAACAAATCAAATGAATTTATAAATATGCGCAACCAGCACTTCTATATTAACATCCTTCTCTCTCACTCACGCACACGCAAACATCCCATACCCTTAAGAGATCTCATTTTTATTCTTTTTAAACAAATTTAAAGAAATTGGTATCATTATAATTTTAGTTTAGCCCGTTTTTATGTTTTACTCTACCCCATTTATTACTTAACTGCTGCTGAGTTTCGAAGACGCCGCATTGTCCGTGCACTAGATAGTTTGTTGTTGTTGTCTGAATTTATGTTTTTATCAAATTGACGTTATTTATTTCACATTCTTTAAAACTTTAGGCGTACCGTATTTAAATTTGATATATGTTATTCACATTTTTTGGTGTTTTGCGGGCCCGCAATTTACGTTCCGGAACTTGTGTACGTCTCACTCGCGCGAGTGTTGAATTTAGACTGGGGTGAGACAAACGGCACTATTTTGTAAAGTCCGCAGTTGTTTACCAACTTGCATGTCCTCAGTTTGTATCACTACGCTAGTACAATGTTTTGGTTTGTAGGATAGGCTACCACGCCTGAATTCCAGCGTTACGTATATATTGACGTCATATGGTCCGATGTTCTGTTACATAATTCTGTTAGTCACTGGAGCTGACCTTGGCACAGTTTTGCACGTTTGTCTCAGGGGGGGGGGCATTCCGGCTTCCCGCGCTAACCTAGCGATCAGCTGTTGTTGGCGCGTGACGTCGACTGGTGGAAGAAATATGCGCGAGTCTTGATTTACCATGCAATCTTACCTGAGACAATGTCCTACTTAGCATCTCTCTGCTGTTTACACGAAATATTAACAATAATTGTAATGAGCTATTCATATAGAAAAAGGATTAAACAACAAGATTAAATGGTTTGCGGCAAAAAATAATGGTAAAATCTATTTCTACATTTAATAGAAAAGTAAGCAAGTCTGTCCACATATAACATTGACAAAATGGCACAAGATGTAAAATTAAGTTGGAAAGGAGGCGATATTATATATATATATATAATTTTTTATTATTCTTTCATTTTATATTAATAGAATTATTTTGATTGTTATTCATTTACTTAGAAACCTCTGATGATACTGATATTTTTCAGTGAAACGTGCGTCAGGTGTTAAAAAGAATATACGAAATTATACTACTTGCAGAAGAAACAAATTGAAAACATCACAAATTATATGTGTGTGTGTGTGTGTGTGTGTGTGTGTGTGTGTGTGTGTGTGTGTGTGTGTGTGTGTGTGTGTGTGTGTGTGTGTGTGTGTGTGTGTGTGTGTGTGTGTGTGTGTGTGTGTGTGTGTGTGTGTGTGTAATATGCCTGCGTGGGTGGGTGCACGTACGTGTACACGCGTGCGCGCATGAGTGCGTGTATAAACATTTCTATGTAGTATAATATATTTGAAACAAACTTCCAATTATTATAATTATAATCAATATCATAATCATTTTCTTTATCTACATTTTCATTGTTATAACGTTAAAAACTGAAGCTAGTACGTTTAGTTGTAAACATAAATACTTTTATCAACGAATGGTTATTTAGTTGATACATACCTTCATAGGTGACTTAAATTTTTGAAGACGAAGCTACCCAGAGCCGACTCTTTGTTGCTGCATACTTTTAAAGTGACTTGAGTTTGAACTGTTTGTTCAGATGGCGGATTCTGATGAATGTTCTTGTCCTGACGTAGAGACAAATGACTTTCTCGTCCACCTCTGGAAATTTAGATTTGAGTAAGGTGACCAAATAAGAGATAACTTTCACTTGTTTTGATACTGTACGTCCATGGAAAGAAGTAACAACTATCTCAAACTGAATCAGTTTTTGTAACCACTCATCTGACGGATGGGTAAGCCCCCCCCTTTGATATACCGGTAATCGATATCCAGTCATCACTGTGTTCCCCGGAAAGACAATGTTTCGCCTCTCACACCTAGACTTTCATCAATGAAGCGGCACTTGAATGCGATGTACCCGGCCAGATATTTTAAGGCATCTTGAGGAACATCGTTGTCACTTGCAGACGGGGCCAAGTCCTCTGTTTTTAACAATTCTGCTTCGTCGGTGTCATTATTCGGAGAACTTGGTATTAACGTATGTTCAACTATGTCTATGCATAGTTCATTGGTAACAAACTGGATGAAATCCTCGTCAGAGTCATTTGATTCCATAACTTCGGTGGAATGAATGCTACCATCCTCAGACACAGGCGCACTTCCAGATAACGGTATATCGTCCGTGCTACCCATTAAAAGCAAGAACCGAATTCTGTTGCGCACTTCAAAGGGAGTGGGATTATTATAAAAGATGCCTAATCCCCGAATTGGTGAAAAAAGTTTTCAAGGCAATCTTGATTGAATCTAGCGGTCAAAATGTACGTTGGACGTGTGTGCTACGATTCATCAGATGACGTAATTCTGGGGCCCCACAGTAATGTTCAGGTGGTCATGATTAGAGGTCTGTTTGCCAAGTGGAAGCAACCCATTTATTATGATTTTGATGTGACCATGACAGATGTATTGCTTAAAAGCATTATCAGTGCCGTTGAGAGCAGTAATATTCATGTAGCGGCTGTGACGTGTGATATGGGGGGAAAGAATTCAAAAGTCTGGAAGTAATTAGATGTAAACACAGAAAAAAATTTCTTCATTAACCCAACTACAAACGATAAGGTGTGGGTTTTCTGTGACGTACCTCATCTTTTGAAGCTGCTTAGAAATCATTTTCTAGACCATGGGTGGTTACTTTGCGATGGCACTGAGCTTAAAAAGGATACAATCGAAAATCTGTTACAGCAACAGAAAGGAGAATTGACGATTTTACCCAATATTAGTCAGATACACCTTAACGTAACTGGTCGATCTCGTCAAAATGTAAGATTTGCTGCACAGTTGTTTTCTAATCATACAGCAAAGGCGCTGAAGTATGTTGCAAATAAAGAGCGCGAGAGCAGCTTCATCGAACTGGTAAACGATGCATTTGATGTTTTAAACTCGAGACTTCCAAAAGACCAGAAAACGCCCCTCAGAAGTGGGTACGGCATGAATTTAAGGAGCCAAGAAAATACTTTAAAAAGGTTTTTGGAAGTAATAACTAACATGCGAGTAGCAAGTAAAAAAAGTTTACTACCTTTTCAGAAAGGTTTCGTTATATCTTTAAATTCATTGTTCGGCCTTTATGAACAAATGACAATGATTCATGGGGTGACGTACATTTTGACCGCTAGATTCAATCAAGATTGCCTTGAAAACTTTTTTTCACGAATTCGGGGATTAGGCGTCTTTTATAATAATCCCACTCCCTTTGAAGTGCGCAACAGAATTCGGCTCTTGCTTTTAACGGGTAGCACGGACGATATACCGTTATCTGGAAGTGCGTCTGTGGCTGAGGATGGTAGCATTCATTCCACCGAAGTTATGGAATCAAACGACTCTGACGAGGATTTAATCCAGTTTGTTACCAATGAACTATGCATAGACATAGTTGAACATACGTTAATACCAAGTTCTCCGAATAATGACACCGACGAAGCAGAATTGTTAAAAATAGAGGACTTGGCCCCGTCTGCAAGTGACAACGATGTTCCTCAAGATGCCTTAAAATATCTGGCTGGGTACATCGCATTCAAGTGCCGCTTCATTGATGAAAGTCTAGGTGTGAGAGGTGAAACATTGTCTTTCCGGGGAACATAGTCATGACTGGATATCGATTACCGGTATACCAAAGGGTGGGCTTACCCATCCGTCAGACGAGTGGTTACAAAAACTGATTCAGTTTGAGATAGTTGTTACTTCTTTCCACGGACGTACAGTATCAAAACAAGTGAAAGTTATCTCTTATTTGGTCACCTTACTCAAATCTAAATTTCCAGAGGTGGACGAGAAAGTCATTTGTCTCTACGTCAGGACAAGAACATTCATCAGAATCCGCCATCTGAACAAACAGTTCAAACTCAAGTCACTTTAAAAGTATGCAGCAACAAAGAGTCAACTCTGTGTAGCTTCGTCTTCAAAAATTTAAGTCACCTATGAAGGTATGTATCAACTAAATAACCATTTTCATTTCGTTGATAAAAGTATTTATGTTTACAACTAAATGTACTAGCTTCAGTTTTTAACGTTATAACAATGAAAATGTAGATAAAGAAAATGATTATGATATTGATTATAATTATAATAATTGGAAGTTTGTTTCAAATATATTATACTACATAGAAATGTTTATACACGCACTCATGCGCGCACGTGTGTGCACGTACGCGCACCCACCCACGCAGGCATATTACACACACACACACACACACACACACACACACACACACACACACACACACACACACACACACACACACACACACACACACACACACACACACACACACACACACACACACACACACACACACACAATTTATGATGTTTTCAATTTGTTTCTTCTGCAGGTAGTATAATTTCGTATATTCTTTTTAACACCTGACGCACGTTTCACTGAAAAATATCAGTATCATCAGAGGTTTCTAAGTAAATTAATAACAATCGAAATAATTCTATTAATATAAAATTAACGAATAATAAAAAATGATAAATATATATTTATATATATATAATATCGCCTCCTTTCCGACTTAATTTTACATCTTGTGCCATTTTGTCAATGTTATATGTGGACAGACTTGCTTACTTTTCTATTAAATGTAGAAATAGATTTTACCATTATTTTTTACCGCAAACCATTTAATCTTGTTGTTTAATCCTTTTTCTATATGAATAGCTCATTACAATTATTGTTAATATTTCGTGTAAACAGCAGAGAGATGCTAAGTAGGACATTGTCTCAGGTAAGATTGCATGGTAAATCAAGACTCGCGCGTATTTCTTCCACCAGTCGACGTCAGAGCGAAGCAACCAATGGGAGCGTAATTGGCCGGAGTGGCCTACCTTATTATTCTAGTTACATTGCGTTTGTCTATTGCGTCGTTATAATTGTTCTTGTTTTATGAATAATTTCACAAGCAGTGCTACCACTGTCGCTACCAATAAAATTTACCTTTTGTCCTTTTATGTTTACGTTTTCCCCAATTATTATTATTTTTATCGTAAAAAATGCTATTTCACTTTCATGGAAGTACAAATTTCTTTATTTTACCCCAAGTAGGCCAAAATGTCCCGTTACAATGGAATATACAATTTATTTATTATAAACAGCATATAGTTAAAAGATAGGTTGTGTTCCAATTTTGTAGTAAGTTGTATTGTGGATATGGCCAATCAAAATTCCTAGCAAAGTAAAGGCAGAGAATTAAAGTGGTGATAATACCTACAGCATCTTCACCACAAATCTTTGTGTGCACTATAAGATTTCTAAATTATTAAGTGTATTTGCATATTATTAAGTGTATAAAAAGTGTTCACAAACTTGAGAAGAATGGAACCACATGCTCTGTGTAGAGTAGAGGATAAACTGTTCAGGAGAAATTTGAAAAGTAAATATGATTATCAGTTTTGTGAAAACATATACTTTTCAGAATAGGAAGTTGTGTATACATATGACATTCAAAGTTCTAATAAGGTATATTAGGCTTCAGTTGTTGAAGAGAAAAGAAATTTTATGAGAGGACAGTTGTTTGATTCCAGGACGAGAACACTAGAAAGACTAGAAATATGTGTTCAAACTAGAGAAATATAAAACTATGGGTGTACGTAATAATAAAAGTTAGATTGGATCAAATACAATTTATGTGTATTTCTGGTATTTTTTAGAAGGTCATGATTTGTTAATATGCAAGAATGTATAAATGTAGCCTGTAAAAATAGAAGCTGTGTGTGTGTGTGTGTGTGTGTGTGTGTGTGTGTGTGTGTGTGTGTGTGTGTGTGTGTGTGTGTGTGTGTGTGTGTGTGTGTGTGTGTGTGTGTGTGTGTGTGTGTGTGTGTGTGTGTGTGTGTGATTAGACTACAGAATTATATATCAAGAGTGAACGTTCAGTCCAACGAAGGGATGTACAGCAGCATTTGCGCTGGAAGTTGCATGCGAGTATAGTGAGTTCACCAATATGAGTAAATGTTACTAGAACTGTCAGTTTAAAAACTCATGTAAAAAAAAATAAACAAAATATTATAAAGCCAATTGGTGCATGCTAGCGAATGTTAAAGTAGCAGTCTCTTAAATATGACTGTAATAATATGTGAAACACATGCATGGCCTCCCGTAGTTGACATTTTTCACACATTAAATGTTAACTGAAACAAATAATGTAGGACTGCGTATACCTGAGGCAACTGCAAGGGTGGTTAGTTGTATGATCAAGTAAAGGAAGTTTCCATTCCTTTTGGTCCTGTTGTCTTTCAAAATTATTTCATTTTATTGCTGTCATTGGCAAGCCAACAAGGCCATTTGTAAACAACTGTGCACTGAGTAAGCTGAGTAAGAAATTCGAGACACCCGCCATGTGTGAAAGTTGGCATGTGATTCCGTTCTTGAAAGCGAAAGACATTAAACCAGTTGAAATTGACGTCAGGTTTTCGATATTTCTGGAGAAGAAGCAGTGAACGATTCAATGGTACCAAGATGGATACAACTTTTTTGATTAGTCCAAACAGAGTAAGCGACGTAGGATAATACTTACCTGGGACATTCCAATGAATCGTGGCACTGCACACACACTGCCGCTGCAACACAACATCTCCTCACAAAGTTTGGCTGGCAACAATTTGATCAGCAGCCTTACAACCCAGACCTCACACCAAAAAAATGTCACCTTTTCAAGCATGAGAAATCTTTTGTTGGTGACCAACGATGTCAAACAAGCTGTTAATGCATGGTTCGAATCACAGGCAGGAAATTTCTATTACGAAGGTATACAACCCTGGTGCCTTGCTATGAGAAGTGTTACAAAAATGACAGAAACTATATAGAAAAGTATATTAGAAAGGTGTGTACTTCAAATAGGAATAAACACTTTTTTTGTAAATATGTTCTTAGTTTCCTTTAATACCTGAACTTACTTTCTGAATAGCCCTCGAACAAATATGATATTATGCAGATATAGGTACAGTCTTGGTATTACCTGTTATGCCACTCAACACTTTCTTAGCCATACCAAATGTATGCAAACCTTGGACGTATCAATTCTGATTTTCAGGGTAGTCTGTCACTGCTCATCCAATCTGAGACATTCAATCAGTTTCTTTTGTTCTCGTTTATTTTACTATGTATGAAGAGGTATTATTATTGTTCCTCCAAAGCTATTCATATATCTAAATTCTTCATTGTGGACAGGGATTCCATCTGCACATTCTGGATATCATTCTCTTGCCAGTTATTCAGCTCCCAAGACTGACTACCAAATAATGCTGATACAGCTTTAGCATTATTAGCCGTAGTCTTCATCATAATGTGTAGACACGTACAATTTCATAGTTACGTGCTTATAACACAGTGCATTAGTGTATTTGCCCAGTTTATTAATCTCAATGATTTCTGTTATATTCTGGTTATACACTAACCTAAATTAAATAACAGTAATCTCAAGTCAAACCAAAAAATTAAAATTCATAATCACCGTCATCATTGAAGGTTACTCCTGGCCTGCTGAAGGAGTCCTCACTGTTGCCGTCTCTGCCTATTGCAGATTTTTCTCAGTTGCAGATTCTAGCCTTTCTGCCACTCGCTGCACACCATCTTATCATCTCAGCTTTGGTCTTTCACCATTTCTTTTGTATCTGGGTTATACACGAAGAGAATTCACAGGGTCCAAGGGGTTCATCAGACAATATAACCAGTCTAGTTTAACTATATATATATATATATATATATATATATATATATATATATATATATATATATATATGGTTTATCTAAACCATTGTATACTTATCTTTTGGGTTATGGTCATGATCTCCAATAAAGTATATTCTTTATTGGTTCTTTTTTCTAAATGCTTCTTTCATTTAATGGCCCATATATTCTTCATATTTTTCTCTCAGATACTCCCAGCATGTTTTACTGTTTCTGCTCAGAACCTTTGTTTCTTAAGTATATGAGTGCTGAGAAGAGTTGCAGAGGACAAGCATCTTTTTCTACCCATGAGAGAAGTTTGGAGGTAAATTTTTTGTGTAACCTGGAGTAGGTCTTCTTAGAAAGGACAAGTCTCCTTTGTATTTCTTATATAGTATCCTCATTGGTTAATTCCAGAGTTGCATTAAATAGTAGGCAAGATAGCGAATTCCCCTGTTTAAGAGAGTTTTTAGAAACGTTGATCTGGATCTTTACTACCATGGTCCATCCTTTGTGATCATTTTTGTTAATTTGACAACTGTGTACAGTTTTTCCTGTTAATGTTCTTTAATATGAAGGTTTAAATTCCACAAGTAAAATATACGCATCTATCCTAAGTTCTAGAATTTTTTAAATATGTGCCTCAAACTAAATATTTACTCAATTGCATCTCTACCTTTCCAGACTCCATACTGATAGCCTACAATTCTTGTGTCTATGTGAGGTTCCTACTGTGAGTTCAGAATGTTTGAAAGCACATTGACATTAATGCTGATATGCCCTGATAGTTGCTGCACAATGCAGTTGTGAGATTTTTCTGGATAATGGGCAGACGATACCTATACACCATTCTTGTGGTATCTTTTCTTTTCTCTAGCTTGTTTATTCTACTGTTGTGCAGTTTGTAGTTAGTTATAGCACCTTCGACTCCAGTAATGACATTAATTGAAATATCTACTAGTTGTCATCGTAATTTTAGTATGAGTGGTCCGTCCCTGGAAAGGCAGTGGTTTACAGTTGCTGTTCAGATATTTAGTTCATATTCTTTGGATACTTTGATAATGATAGATATTAGTGATAATAGATTTCGGATTGCAGATTATCATCTGTGTTATGTGGCTGCAGAAAATGATAAAAATGGTTTGGATTTCTAAAGGAATTGTATTATTTTTTTGTTGTAATTTGATTGATATAGTGATAAGAACTGTTGTGATGTGAATGGTAAGTGTTCAAAATATAATTGTCTCCCTCAGCGTACACTGTTGACTATAGGGGTCCCTGGCCACTTAGCCGCCATATGATTATCTGTCTGTGATTGTGTACTCTTGCATGTGACACTTGATTTTGCAAGTGGGGCCACCATACTTTAACCACACGTGCGTACCACCTACTTAGGGTTCACATATAAGACTGAACTATAAATTATAGCCATGATGTTGGGAAAGGTTAAAATCTAATTCTACAGCTGATAAGTCTGAAAATGAATTGTCACCTTCTCACATGTATTTTCAATGTGTGTATTTCACCAGACGACGATATGAAAAGTTTGAGATGCAGTATTGTCTCTTTTCTCAGCTCTATGATTTTGGCAGCAAAACACCTTTTCTCAGTTCTATGATTTTTGCAGCAAAACACCTTGGGAGTATGGTAGAAGAACTTAAAGTTCATACTACCATACAGAATCATTAGTTGCATGACCGCGAGCCCACACACAGCAAGAGAGAGAGAATTATAAATTGTATGTGTATATGTTTTGAACATGTATCCCAGCCTTATTCATATAGCAGGGTTCTATGAAAGCAAAATTAATAGAACATTCAGATAGAACTGTAGGTAAACATATTCTGGGGATCTGTCTGGAAGGACTGGAAAAAATCAAAGAACCAAGAATGCCACTTCACGTTGGTAATTATTTTTATTTTTGTGTAGTTTATTATAACAAAAAAACCTGTGTTCAGTTTTGTTTGAAGTGACTGAAGCTGGTTAGATGCCATTATTGTTTCAATCACTTTATGGGTAGGGTATGATTGTTTCTTATATTCGTGTTATACATGATGAGGGATTTTCTGATTTTCCATGGTTTCTCCTGATGACAGGTTGATATTTCTATATCAATATAAAATGAAAATATCATCCATCCTTCTCAAAATTGCTTTCATAAATAGTTCTGTATGTCAGGATTGTATCTCACTTTGGCAGTAAACTGTTGTTTTCTTTAAAAATTATGAAAACAGAAGTGTCTTGTGTTAGGATTCCTTCCATCCACAACTTAACACTGTGTTCAATGGAATCAGCTCTGTATTCATCATCATCATCATCATCATCATCTTCACAGATTAAACCAAGGTTGGTTTGTTCCGGTCTCAAAGGCAAAGATTAGACCTGGTCACTCCAGCACTTCCTTGGACGTCCCACACCTCTCCGTCCCCTCGGCTTACAGTTCCAGAGTTGTTTGGGGATGCGGCAGTCATCCATTTGGCAAAGATGTTCCCACCAATTCAACCGATACTGGGCAATATTGTCGAGTATACTCATAATATTCAGTTCCTGCGCAGTTCTGTATTATAAAGTTTATTCATAAATCTGTCAGTAAGCACAGTCTTTTGTTAGCAGGTTTGAAGTTATAACTTCTGAATAAGTGAATTGCATGTTTATGTTGTGGATAAATGCTTGAAGACAAAATAGTGTCCCTGAGTATAAGAAACAAGATAAAAGTGTGCATTGTGAAAGTTTTACATCAGCAGCATGTGATTTGGTATGAAGAATGTAATAAATTCGATAAGAAGATTACAAAATTATGTTTTTGGTAAGCAGCTAATACAAAATGGGATAGTAAATGTGTTAAATGTTAAACTACTTATAAAAACAAAAGTTAATGTTAAGAGTTATCTACATATGCATTATGTGGTGATGAGAATTATAGGACTGAAAGTTCAAAGTTCAGTGTTATACAGATTGGTAAGAAAACTAATTTACTTAAGTATACTTTGTCACTATTTGTGCATGTGACATGCATGTTTTCTTAAAACATGTAGACCTCATTTAACAAAATGTTAGTCTAATTTATTTTTACTAATTATTGTGTATAATAGTTTATAAAAGATCATGTGTAAGTGATTGTTTCTTGTTGTAAAACCACTAGCAGACCACCACTGACTGACCACAGGTCTACTCCACAAATGTCCTTTGTCTTCATGCTGCTATAATTGCTGGTATGCTTATGTTGATGAGAGGTAATCTCATGAAAAACTTTATTGATTCACAATAAAGTACAATGTATAGTACAATTTCAATGCTTTGAACATACATAATTGTTTTATATTATTATTAATAAGAATAATACAATTTTTTGTACTAGAATATATTTTATTATTTTGTGAATATTAAAATGTTTCAATATTAGTTAACTATCATCGTCAAATATATAAACTAATAAACTTAAAACATTTTTAAGTCAATTTAAAATGTTATTAATCATAAATCATTTCCGTTTTGATGATCTGTGAAGCTTGAAAGCGCTAATCGGAATAATTTTTTCTATAGTGGTGTGCAACAGTGTTATTTCTGTTTGTGATTAGAACCAATTTTATTAATTAAATAATTTGTTTAATTAATTTCCTGATTAAGTGTGTAAACATAAAAAAAGAAAAAAACATCAGATTTAAAAGTACCAGTGAAGCTATTATCAAGATTTATGATCTTAAAAACTCTTAGATTCTTGCAACTATGTCCTGATGTATAATAGATGCTGTATGCAATTTGTTAGCTGTTATTTAGTATTGCATATGCATGTATTGTATTCACCTCCTTCCTTTGAGCTCATTACAGTCATTTTTATGTGTACAAGGGTGTACAAAAAACACAGAATGTCTTGTGGAGGGCAGGATGCTTGTAGTATGGGATTCTACTGCTGGGTGAGTGCATGGGACCCTTCTGAGTCAGCCTGCCAGTCAGCATTGTTTGCAGAAGGTTTGGCTCGAGTGATGTTTTTTTAGTGAGGTGTTCAACTTTTTTGTCTATTTTGTGATGACTGATTCTCACAAACAACGTGTGTCTATAAATTTTATGTCCTATTAGGAAAGAAAGCAGTGAAAATGGTCGTTATATTACAAATGGCCTACAAGGGAGCTGCCACGAGTAAAACACTAGTTTGTGAATGGTTCTCCCGTTTCAAATGAGGTGAAATGCCAGTTGATGATCAATATGTTTCTGGATGTCCCTCGACCATCTGGACTGATAGAAATGTGACAAAAAGTTGTTTAGCCACAGACAGAAAGATTGCCGTCGAACCATTGATGAACTTGTTGAATTGGCTGGAGTGTGATGGAGTCCAGCCAGTGAATTTTAACACAACAGTAGGCTGTGAGACAAGTTGCAGCGAAATTCATGCCTTGCCTGCCCCATCCGTGATCAGAAAAACAATCAACTGGTTTGAAAGAACAAGTGGCATCCAACCCCGATTTCTGTTCCTCAATCATAAGTGGAGATGAATCTTGGTGCTACAGGTAATTGTGACTTACCGATCAATCACATTTATTATTATAATTAAATCTCAAATTAAATTGTTACTGACCGTTACGAAAACTTACAGGGTCCCAGGATTCGTTCACATGTACCTAGATACAAACATGGTCTATGGGTTATGCTAAGTACTGACACAACTCATTTTAGAAGAGAATTTATATTTATTATTATTTAATCTTGGCTGTTTTTAAACTCATTGAAATTCATTGAGATACATTGCTGCAAAGTGGTGCAATACCAACATAACACTTAGGAACTACAGCTTACCTTATTATTTCACAAGACACAAATGCAAATATCAAATAAAACACAAATACACACAAAAGCTGCCCAGCTTTGCCATCCACACATATATACTGAATTTACAAACCCTTTAACATTTCATATTAAGCCCCCCCCAACCCTTACGTAGACGTCGCCACGCGGTTCCTACACACACTCATAGTTTAAACGAAAGTTGATTGTTCCTTATAAAAAAAAAAAACCGTTTTCTCTACTCCCGGTTGGGTCGACCGCGGTCACATAAAATTTTGGCCATAATTAACACCTTTTCTATTGATAAAGTAAAACTTGGTTGGCGAGCCTACTCTAATTGTACCGGCGCCGGTGGATACAACTGTTATACTGGGCTGTAATGTAACAGGTACTTTTTACTTTCTGCCGGGAATCAGTGTTTCACGGCCCCTATGCTTTCGTCGCTCAGGCCTTATTTGTTGGGAAGTAACCACTTTATATATTGATTAAAGCTGGTATGTGTGTGTGTGTCCAGAGGCCGATATTGGACTTGGTTCCGCTGATGTCACCAACAATAGGCGGAGTTTAATGCGACTTCCGTGAGGTCTTAGAGAAGACGACGAATATTTTTTACGCTCTGGCCATCTTGAGTTTTTGTCGAGAGCGTCCTTTGAGCGCGTGCGGGTGTAGTTGCGCTTGAGCGTTGACACACATGTACAGAGTTCTTAGAATTTTTGTGGAGGTGCGCATTCCTCTGCCGTGTTACACCACTGAAATTGCGCATCGCCTTTGTTCCAAACGCTGTTTCTCAACATCGTGCTGTTGCTTGGAAAATAACGTTGCACAATACAATTACAGTTTTACAAGTTTATTATACCAGTCCGCCCGAAAACGAAATAAGTAAAATATATATGTAAGCCCCAAACGTTTAAAATAAAAAAATACCCAAAATTTGACCCGCTACAATACCCCCTCGATGAGAATTCTGCTGTTCATAACAGAAGAAATCTCATCGATAACCCCGAAGAGGACCGGTGAGGAACTGGTGCCAACAACCACCTGGTTCTTACTCTCATGGGTACCCGACCCCCCTGGCTCAGCGACCATGGACTCATCTGAACGAGATCACTGGACTTCTCCGTACGAGATCCCAACACCGAGAAATCGATCAGACTCGCACCACAGCGCGCCTCGCCTTCTAACATGCTACCCCAAAAATCCTCAATCCCTGGCTAAAATTATCCCAGCTCCTCCGCCGATATGGATCCCCTTTTTGCAAGCTGGGCTGCCTTTAGCAAATACTGGGCTCACACACACTAACATTACATATTACCATAATACATTAAAAGTAAAAAATTGCTTTTAAAATTTATTGAAAATTTAACAAAAAATTCAAAATTCAAAAAAAATAATATTTTATCAAAAAATTCTCTTCCTTGTTTTTCTAAATTTTTGTTTCAAATGACTTAACCTAGACATTTCTACTAATCCAAACACATCCTTATTCTAACATGAGAACCACTTATAGTCTACCAATATAATGCAATACAATAAAAGAAACATCGTTAATACATACACAATAAAAGAATCATTACTCAAAATATTCACTCGCTGGCAGGCGAAAAATCAAGTTTTTTTTTTCCAAAAAAAAAAATTAAAAATTTTCAAAAATTTTAAAATTCAAAAAAAATTTTAAATTTTTCGTTAAAAAAATTTTATTAAATTTATTTATTAAATAACATTTATTAAAATTGTTCAAATATTGGTTTGAATTAATCCAACAAACAAATTAAAATTGGATTCCTACTATATGAGCTTAGTAGGTGTATGACCTCATCAGCTGATCGTAACTAGGTCAAGTCCAAAACCCTTGACCTACAAATGTTATGTATGAGTTCTGAAACTACACTGAACATCTGTAATACCCTACCTTGAAATACAAAACATAACAAAACAAAATATTTAAAAAAAAACAAAATATTCATATAATAATCAAATTGACATTTAAATTATTTGAAATAAACAATTCTTGACTTTACATTATTTTCAAACTTTATCAAACTTCTGTCACTGGTTGAATAAAAAATAAACAATTGTATAATCTTGATTATAAATTCCTCTCTTTATGCGTAACAATCTTACGTTAATCTACTGTGGGTGATGTAACTTATTCATTCTCATTTACTGTATTAGATCTCTATACATATATAAACTTTCTCTTTGACTCCAACACCTACAACTTTTAGTAACATGACACCCATCTCTACCAAAATATCTACTAATCAGGACACTCTAAACCCCAACTTATCATTTAACACAATTCGCCACCTTCTCTACATATAAAAAAAAATATACTCTCTAACCCCTTGTACATAGGATACGTGTTTCCTTCCCAAAACTCATTCCCTTATGTTGGTCCCTGGACTCCCCCTAGGTAACCCTTTCCGGCGCCAATCGGTCCCTATCCCGTCCCAACCCTTGTTGAGGACTCCTACATTACACTACCCTCTAATACAAAATTGCCATCCCCAAGATTCTCAATCTCATTACATTACTACAAATACACAAAATAACCTCATTAACTATAAAAACAACAATATGTCACTCAAAATCTACATAAAGTCTCCATTACCACTGTGTCAACATTAATACTTCACCAACTCTGTTACATCTCATCAACTCAAAAACAACATTACATCATTTCACATTCAACTTTTAATTCAATTCGGACAGGTCTACATGTCCCACAACATTTATCACCCATAAATTATCTTTTATTAATTTGCATAAATTATTGCTATTTTATTTCTCATATTCTTTTTATCTTTACTTCAAAATATCTGTAGTACACTAAACATTAATTACTTGTAACATTTACAAACCAATATACCAGTGACGTTATTGCTGATCAGCTGATATCCTAACATAATAAAAACACATCTCAAAATTGAACAAATTACATGGAATATACATATTTATTTTTATTTATTCTCACTTCTCACCTCATTGTTTCCCCTTTTTTTTTGATTCTGATGCTTATGTTAACCTGCCAGACGATTTACTTATTGGCTTAAACAAATACACACATAATAAAATTACATATTCTTATCAATGCTTATCTAATAGACAACAATAAAATAATACACTTAAAATTATAGCATGAACACCTTATTTTTAAATATCTAAGCAGTTAGTTACCTGAACAGAGCACAAGCAGTTTTATTTGAATTAAACTTGGAATAAGCAAAAACTTTTACGTCATAAACTTTAAATTCGTGACTCCTTTGCGTCACCTCCCAGCCACACACACTATTTCAGATTATGGAGGACTGTCTCGCCCTTTCGCTTCCACAGAGACGGTATATTTTGGAGCAGGTTTTTTACCTCTCCGTGTCTCTGCTTCCGCTGTTAAGTTTTAAAGTTAGTGAACATCAACATGTTCTTGTTATAAAATCATGCACCCTTAAAACGGATCTGCCACCTGGCTCTGCTGTTCCTCCTCGAACAGAGTGGCAGCCGCTGTTCCCTAGTTCCGGAGATTTCCTCTAATTGTCCCCCCATTGAATTTCAAATATATACCAATTTCAAGTCAGCTATGGTCAAGGGACTTGGTATGACCATAGCTGGCCGCTAGCCAAAACCACGGTTAGTGCTGGTAAGACAGTAACCGCCCGAAAAGTCGAGGAAATCTAAACTTTTATTTCACTGCCTGTTTCATCAATACCATTATGTGCGACACGGTCATTTAATATTGTGTGCAAAATTTTTTATTTACACGTATAAGGTGTGCCGCACATTTATCGCCAGTTTGGCCTCCGATGGAGGTAACACTCACTGCTACCCCCAACCCATTTCGCTATTCGTGAGAGCACAGGCAACCCCCACAATAGCCCCTTAATAACTAACTAATTACTTCACAATTGAAAATTAAACTTTCTACAAATGCAGTCCAACACTCCATTGTTATTATCACTTCATTGAGCACCAAACTACCCCCCTAAATTATCCCCACATCTTGTATTGACAACAAGTTTATATTTTGTTACACATCGTTTCAAAACGTTCCCATACTCACTGATACTAAAACTCGACAATTATATTTGGTCACTTAATTCTAAAATTTATTTACATTTTAAATTTATAACTTATAATTTATAACTAAGTGGTCAGTATCCCCGCCTGAAACGGGGGTTTTGCCGAGATGGAGTAGGGGACGGACAGACAACATACTTGAATTCACGTTCCCCTAATCTACCATTAACTCACATTACCTTTTTTTTTTTTCAACTACCTTAATTACAATTTATACAAATCTACTCTCCCTCTCATTCATCCATGCATGCCGTCTGTCCAGCCCCTAACCCATCTCCACAAAATCCATTTTCTTAATATACTGGAACTTCTATCATTTGCTAAATTTTTATTTTGCAAATGACAGTGGTGAAATAATACTTGAAACACTGCCTCACTTTATTTTTGTCTTCATACTCTCCCTTAGGCAATGTTGGTATGTGGTGGTGTGCTTATTTATGCATCTTGAGTGTATAAAATTTATCTCCACATACCTTAGGGGTCCCCCTCCCCGTTCAATCATGTAGTTAAATTTCTAATTGATACCAATTTTGTGAAGTCGGACCATAGCTGTTTTCACTGCCCGAAGGAAGATCCTGCCAACCATGGCCCGCCTCCGATTTCCGAATTCCACGGCCAGGACTGGTAAGATCGTGGCCGCCCGAAAATGGGGGAGGATCCCTTCTGAAAACATACAATAATGTTTGAAAAACTTATTTATAAACATAACAATTAAAGTGACCTATATAACTTTAAATTCGTCGCATTTTGAGTACCTACTATTTCCCGTGTCGCTGGGTTCCTCAGCACATACGCATTCTGCATTTTTATTTCAACAATTTCATAAGGTCCTTCATATAACAAGAAAAACTTCTTTATTTCCCTATCTTGGGCACTGGACAAATCATGTCTTTTTACTAACACTAACTGACCTACCTCATATTTGGTCCATTTACCCTTAGCATCATGTTTCTGTTTTCGTCGCTCTCCTCTAGTAAGTAAATTCTCGTTCGCCAATCTAATTTTCATGTTTCTGTCCAAAATTTGACCTTCAGGTGGGTATGTGAAAAGTTGTTCTAATATCCTGGGCGGCCTTGTTCCCCTGATCAACTCATGCGGCGTAAATCCCGTGGACTCATGGGTGGTACAATTCAGCCACTCCTCTACTTTCTTCACGTAGGATGGCCATTCTGTGTGTTTGGCGTGACAGTATGCCCGGAATATCCTGCCAATCTCTCTCATCACCCGTTCTGCTTGATTCGACTGAGGATGGTACACTGCCGTATGCTTGGGTATGATGCCTTCCCATCCAAGCGTCTGCCGCCACTTGCCGCTTATAAACTGTGGACCATGATCAGATAATACAATTTTCGGCTTTCCTACATTAAGCATATAATCTTTGACTATCTTCTCGCTAAGTACTTTACTCGTCGCTCTCTTAATGCTATATAACTTTACAAATTTTGAAAAAGTGTCTAAAACTACAAATACATATAACACACCTCCTCTACCTCTGGGTAATGGTCCATATAAATCAACCGCAACTAGATCGAAAGGTTTATCTACTTTTATGTAATTCATCTCTCCTTCTACTCTATAATTCACTACTTTCGATTTTTGACATAAATCACACACTCTCAACACTTTTCTCACTCTCCTCTCCATATTCTTAAATATACATGACTCTTTCAAAACATTCGCACACTTCCTCGCACCAAAATGACCATACCTTATATGACAATCCCAAACAATTTTATCTATTAACCCATCAGGTATAATTAACCTCCAATCACGCTCCCCACCATCTACTTTTTTAAACAAAATATCTTGATATATTTGAAATCGCTCATTATATTCAGATCCCTGTACATCTGTTTCTAAACTAACAATTATTTTACCCAGTTTGCTATCAGATCTTTGCAAGTTTTTAATGTCACTTAATTCCTCACCAAAAATTCTATCTTCCCTAGTTAGTCTAAAAATTTCTATTTCTTTAAGGTCCCTACCAGTTTTATTGTCTATAACATCTATTCTAGAAAGTGTATCTGGTACCTTATTATCTGACCCCTTTATGTACTCCCATGAAAAGTTATATTCTTGTAAGGCTAATACCCACCTGGTTAATCGGCTGTGTGTTAGCTTACACGAATTCAGAAATGACAGTGCCCTGTGGTCCGTCCGGATGATCGTGGTATTCCCTAGGATGTACGTGCGGAATTTACCCACGGCGAACACAATACTTAGTAGTTCCTTCTCAGTTGTCGTGTAATTCTTTTCCGCCAATAACAGCGATCTACTGGCGAAGGCGATCGTTAGGTGTTCCTTGTCGCAGCTCTCCTGGTATAACTCGGCACCTAGCGCTACATTGCTGGCGTCGGTCTGCAAATAAAAAATCTTATTAAAATCGGGATGATTCATCATGATTATGTGACTGAACTTTCTCTTAATTTCATTAAACGCAGCTCGTTCCGCCTCGCCCCATCTCCACTGTTTATTCTTCTGCAGTACAGCACTCAGTTTGGATGTTGTGTGTGCATAGTTCTCCTGAAATTTCCTGTAAAAATTGCATAGGCCTAAAAAACTCTGTAGTTGCTTAATGTTTTTAGGTTCAGGGAATCGCATTATGGCTTCGACTTTGTCAGGGTTGGCTAATATCCCCTCCTGTGTAATAATAAATCCTAAAAAGTGTATTTCTGTCTGCAGAAACTTAGACTTGTCCCAATTCACTGTTAAACCCCCTCTTTGTAGCTTATCTAATACATATTCTATATGCTCTAAATGTTCAGTGAATGTTCTAGAGGCTATCAAGATATCATCGACATATACAGTTAAAAAATCTAAATCCTTAGGTTGTAAAATATTATCTAAACATTTGATAAAACTGGCAACACTGGTGTTTAATCCAAAAGGTAAGCGTTTAAACTGGTAATTCTTACCGTTAAAAAGAAAAGCTGTGTATTTCCTGCTCTCTGTTGCTAATGGCACCTGCCAGTATCCAGCGGTCAGGTCTAAGGACGTCATGTATTTGACTCCGCTAAACTTTTGTAAAATCTCATTTATGGGTTCTGGAGATTCCCTGTCAGGTATAATAATTTGATTAATTTTCCTAGCATCTAAACATAACCTTACCTTGCCATCCTTCTTTATCACTACCACCAAAGGATTTGAATAAGGTGATACTGAGCGTTCAATTATGCCTCCTTGCATCATCCGGTCTAATTCCTCCTGTACAGCTCTCCTCTTCGAAAACGGCACCGGGTAGCTTCTCTGCATGTATGGTGCGTGGTCCCGAACTTTCAGCTCGCAGATGTAGTCCTTCGCTTTCCCTGGTGATTCATCAAACACCTCTCTGTACTGCTCGACAACTGCCCACAACTCCTGTTGTTGAGTATTTCCTACAACTGTATTTTCATTGAAAAATTTATCGGCTCTATTTGCCCACACACTCTCATTACGCTCATGCATCTCTCCCTCCTCATTCTCTATGCTATCACTCTCAAGACATATATTTATTCTGGTCTCTATCTCTCTATCGCTTATCTGCTTATGTAACATTTTTATTCCCGTGACTTTATTTTCATTTACTACTTTCTTAAACTCTATTCTGACTGGTTTATTCCCCTTCTCAAATTTTACTATTTGTTTATTAAAATCTATCACTGCTCCGTTTCTTTCCAAAAAGTCATTTCCCAATATTACATCTAAACTCAACCCTTTAACTACTAGGAAAGTGTTTTCAAATTCAACTTCATTTATGAGAATATTTAATTGTACTTGTCTGGTTATTCTCTTACTTCTCACCCCAGTTACCCCCACTACAGTAACCCCTGCAACTGGTAATGACGGTATATTCTTGTTTAACTCTTTTAATTCACCCATGACATTTTCAGAAATTACTGAGATCTCGCTACCGGTATCAATTAAAGTTTTATAATTCTTACCTTCAAGGTTAATCGTCACCTCAGTTAATCCTGCTCTGCGTTCCACCACCTTGTTCTCCTCTTCTTCTAACAGTTCCTTCGCCATGTCCATCTTGATAACGTTATTATGGTATCTGTTGATTATTTGGACCCTCCTGTTTTCCATAGACAATGGTTCGGCCCGCTTCTCCATTGTCCTCCCTAGTTTTCCGTGAAGGGACCCGCCACAGCTGGATGATTTCCCCCTCTCCCTCTGTTATATTGTCCTCCTCCTCTCGGCATGTTCTACACCTCCAACTCTTGCCCCTATTATCGAAACTTCCTCCCCGCGCTCCTCTATGAAAATTCTGTGTACCCCTGTTATGATGGAAATTATTATTATCATTATGGTGTGGTACTACTGGTGTGGTTGAACGTCGCCCTATGTCGCGTTCCCCTATATTCTGTAATACATCTAACATGTTTTCTAACTCACTTATATTTGTAATCTCTCTAGTCATTAGCGTAATTTGTACTTCTCTGGGCAGGTGTTTGCTAATATGTCTTACAAATGATCGGAAAGGCAACGGCGGTTCTAGATATTTAGCTTCGTTGTATATGGTCATCACATATATGGTTAGGTGGTTATTAATCCTACCAAAATTCCCGTTACCCATTATTTTACTTCTTAATATTTCTTGGTCTTCTTCTGACCAATATTTGTTTCGAAAAGCTATCTCAAAATCCTCAAAACTATCCCATTCGGTATGGTGTACTTCCGACCATATCTCGGCACTACCTTTAAAACATTTGATAATCTTCAGCAACTTAACCTCCCAGCTACTACTATTAAACCGATTAAACTCCCTAACCCTATTTAAAAATTGCATTGGGTGTACTCTACGATTGTCACAAGTGAAAGTTTCTAATTCTATTTCATTATTCGTATCTCGTGTCATAAATATGCGCTCAGTAACATTGTTTACATTTTGATTTTTCACTAGGCTTAATTCATCTCTCATACTACTAATATTTTGTTCAAGAGAATATAATTTTTTGTCATTACTATATTCAGACTGTACATTATTTTTTGATATTACATCGATAGATTCATTTACTGCTTGTATTTCTGTCTTATAATTATTTTCAATTTCATTTATTTTATAGTCTACCTTATTTTGGTGTTCATCAAAGTTCTGACTGATTTTTTCAACGGTCATTACTACACTATTCAACTTACATTCAGTTTCAATGTTACATTTATTAATTTTAAATTCCATGTCATTATTATGCTCATTCATTGAACTTATTAAATACTCGTTATTCTCATTTATTTGCTTCTCAACTCTATCTATCTGACTGTCTATTTCATTAAATTTAACATCTACCTTTTGCATTGAATCATCTAACTTGGTTTCTACTTGGTTAACTCTATTGGTAAATTCTACTTTGGTATTTTCACAAGGTCTATTAATCTCATTAATATCATTTTTCAATTCATTATTCAGATTTTTTAATACATTGAATTTAGCGTCAGAATCATTCTTCTGTTCACTGAATTTTAACTCTAACATCGCCTGCTGTTTGTCTGAACTCTCTTTCATACTACATACCATGCTACATAAATACTTCATCATATTATTGTTATCTGAGTTTTTATTTTGAATTGGGGTTGAATGAATTCCTTCATCCATAATTCTTGATTCTGTTTCACTTATTTCTATTTCATTCTGACTCGCACTTGGAGTCGCATGTGTTTCATAGTTACTAACGTTTGAGTCGTCGAAAACTTCGACACTCATTTTATTTACGTCATTTTCGTTATTTGACATTTTATATTATTGATATAAATTAAATTATATAAATTGCTTAAATAGAATAATTAATTAAATTAAATAAAATAAATACAGTAATTATTTAAATTTTGTAATCTACTGTTAGGTTACTAAGCTAACCTAGAACATGCTTGTATCCATGTCGATGCGGAATTCAATTAATTAATTGTAATTAATCCAATTCGTGCCTGTTTCGTGGCGCCAACTGTGACTTACCGATCAATCACATTTATTATTATAATTAAATCTCAAATTAAATTGTTACTTACCGTTACGAAAACTTACAGGGTCCCAGGATTCGTTCACATGTACCTAGATACAAACATGGTCTATGGGTTATGCTAAGTACTGACACAACTCATTTTAGAAGAGAATTTATATTTATTATTATTTAATCTTGGCTGTTTTTAAACTCATTGAAATTCATTGAGATACATTGCTGCAAAGTGGTGCAATACCAACATAACACTTAGGAACTACAGCTTACCTTATTATTTCACAAGACACAAATGCAAATATCAAATAAAACACAAATACACACAAAAGCTGCCCAGCTTTGCCATCCACACATATATACTGAATTTACAAACCCTTTAACATTTCATATTAAGCCCCCCCCAACCCTTACGTAGACGTCGCCACGCGGTTCCTACACACACTCATAGTTTAAACGAAAGTTGATTGTTCCTTATAAAAAAAAAAAACTGTTTTCTCTACTCCCGGTTGGGTCGACCGCGGTCACATAAAATTTTGGCCATAATTAACACCTTTTCTATTGATAAAGTAAAACTTGGTTGGCGAGCCTACTCTAATTGTACCGGCGCCGGTGGATACAACTGTTAGACTGGGCTGTAATGTAACAGGTACTTTTTACTTTCTGCCGGGAATCAGTGTTTCACGGCCCCTATGCTTTCGTCGCTCAGGCCTTATTTGTTGGGATGTAACCACTTTATATATGGATTAAAGCTGGTATGTGTGTGTGTCCAGAGGCCGATATTGGACTTGGTTCCGCTGATGTCACCAACAATAGGCGGAGTTTAATGCGACTTCCGTGAGGTCTTAGAGAAGACGATGAATATTTTTTACGCTCTGGCCATCTTGAGTTTTTGTCGAGAGCGTCCTTTGAGCGCGTGCGGGTGTAGTTGCGCTTGAGCGTTGACACACATGTACAGAGTTCTTAGAATTTTTGTGGAGGTGCGCATTCCTCTGCCGTGTTACACCACTGAAATTGCGCATCGCCTTTGTTCCAAACGCTGTTTCTCAACATCGTGCTGTTGCTTGGAAAATAACGTTGCACAATACAATTACAGTTTTACAAGTTTATTATACAAGTCCGCCCGAAAACGAAATAAGTAAAATATATATGTAAGCCCCAAACGTTTAAAATAAAAAAATACCCAAAATTTGACCCGCTACATAATGATCTGAAAACAAAGCAGCAATCCAGCCAATGGAAAACTGCGATGTCTCCTCATCCCAAGAAAGCATGACAGATGAAGTGAAATGTGAAGACAGTATTATGTGAGAGAAATTTGTGCCCCAGAGCCAGACAGTCAAACTGAAGTTTTTATTTGAAAGTCTTGAAAAGATTGCAACATGATTTGCAGAAAACATGTCCCTATTTGTGGAAAACAGGTGACTGGTTCTTCTGTTATGAGAACACATCTGCCCACACAGTGCTGGGTGTTAAACAGTTTTGATGAAAAATGGCATGAAGCCCTTGCCTCATTCTCTGTATTCACCCAATCTTGCCCTGTGTCCTTTTTCTTAATTTCCTCGAATGAAAAGAGACCCCAAAGAAAAACATTATAATGAATTTTGTTGATGTTGAAGAGGTGTAAAAAACAGCAGAAGCACTGAAAGGCGTCAACACGAAGGATTTAAGGAGTGTACTTTGAAGGATACTGAAGTTTCAAAGTGTACAAAAATAAATGCACAATTTTTTATAAATGAATTCCATTTTTTTTTTTTTTTTTTTTTGGAGGAGGGGTATGCACTCATATACACATACCTACTTATTACTTAGTAGTTGTAGCTCTACTTAGACATTTGAATTTCCATGTCTGGTATATCTTACCTAGTGAGTAACAAAATGTATTTCAGAGCAGCATAGTCAACTGTTACGATGAATATAAATCCAAATTTACATTTATACACTGCAGAAATATTTTTCTTCCTTTGTGCCAAACTGGATGAGATGTCCTGTTAACAAGTGTGATACCGGTGTATAAGTTTACGCATTCCGTGTTAGTAAGATTAGAAATGTTGATTATGTATACAGAAACAGAAGGAAAATGGAAAGTGTGGTAATAATAGAAACAAGATGAAAAACATAATCAGCAGTGTTAACTTAAAAAACACTTTTTTTTTACATTTTATTTGCCTCCAGAAACGGTTAAGACTATAAAATAGGTTAATTACCTTCTGTCAACGTTTCTCAGAATCCTATACTGGATTACTCGAGTTTCAACACCAATGGTGTCATCATCAGATCCAATATGATTAAGGTTAAACAATAATCGATGTATATTCATCTCGTCAAATATTAAAAAACAACACATACATTGTACAAAAATAATAAACGTTGTTATTTCATTTTAATATGTGTTATTTATTATTTTTGTATAGTGTATGTGTTGTTTTTTAATATTTGACGAGATGAATATACATCGATTAATGTTTTAACCTTAATCATATTGGATCTGATGATGACACCATTGGTGTCGAAACTCGAGTAATCCAGTATAGGATTCTGAGAAACGTTGACAGAAGGTAAGTAACCTATTTTGTAGTTAAAAAACATAACAATCCTGTTTTTCTGTTTAACACATGTTTTATTTCTCTTAAAACCAAACATTTCACCCAAATATGATGAGACATCCTCAGTGGAGCTAGACTGTTACACTGAAAAACAGTGTTATTATTAACTAAAACCAAGAAAGTTTGTGAGCCAGTACTTAAAAAAAACATGATGAAACTATAGTTATTAATAGCAGCAGTAATCAATTTATGATGTTTATTTGTTTTATAATTAATCAAGTATGATGCTTCATCCTAGTACTGTAATTGATTTGTGAGGAAATTACACCACAGCTTGGTAAGGCGGGAACAATGTGCCTTTTGTGGATGTATCAACTGCTATTCCTAAATTAAACATATCCATGTATTGTTCCTTTGTGTGACATTAAGCTTATGTTTGCAGGTTAGTTAGTAGTTAATGTGGGGGGGGGGGGTATAAAACCACTGGTATACATATACTGTTAGTATTGTATACATGTTTTTCTTATTAATTATACATTAATTAATTATTGTGTAGATTTTTATAAGGTTGTTTTATTATAGATGTCTTTATTGTTAAAAGTCGTAAATCAACTTTTAAAATTGTGTTTTATATAGGCTATGCATATATATATATATATATATATATATATATATATATTACATTTAATATTTATAAATAAATTTACCTCAAGATATACTTTTTTTCCTTATTAGGAACATGTTTCGAGAGCTCCCGTGCTCTCATCTTCAGCCTTCGCGATCTTGCGTCTGGTGAAGTATTTGTGTCTTGGCTGGATGCTATTATGTTTGTTTGTTGGTCTCTGGTATTTTAAAGTTGTACTGTATTATTGTGTGTGATTGTGGTATATGTATTTGTATTTTGTGTATTTTCGATGTTGAGTGCTTTGAATCAACACTTTCAAAGCACTCAACATCGAAAATACACAAAATACAAATACATATACCACAATCACACAACAATAATACAACTTTAAAATACCAGAGACCAACAAACAACCATAATAGCATCCAGCCAACACACAAATACTTCACCAGACCAAGATCGCGAAGGCTGAAGATGAGAGCACGGGAGCTCTCGAAACATGTTCCTAATAAGGAAAAAAAAAGTATATCTTGAGGTAAATTTATTTATAAATATTAAATGTATTATATACGTCAAGAAACGGACTGTAGCATAAAGTGATTGAATATATATATATAACACTGTATATTGTGCACATAATAAAATATAGTTGGTTACAGACTTGTGGTCTTTACTGGCAATGATGTGTTCAAACATAGCAATCCTCAATGCCACCATTGTAGTTAATTATTTTTATGAAAACATTTTCGTTTATTTTTATTTTTGAAAGAGTAAAAAAAAATATATTAGATTTTGTTTGTTTTAAACTTCTTTTGACAAGGTGATGCATTTAACAAATTGAAATTACATTTCAATATTGAAGTAAGTCTTTGGGTGTTATAAAAATTGTTGATAAAAACTACAAGTTATTCTTAATCATAATTTTTGATAGATACTAGAGGAATTTGAATCTTAGTTTCGCAGCATAGGATAAAGTATACTTCCTTTTTTAAATCTGAATAAATTTTAATGTACTGAATAAAAGCAAAAGTGTGTGTATATAGCAAAACTATAATACTTGAGAAATGATGTTACAAAAAATTTGTGTATAAAATACAGTGATTTAATTTTCGCTAACTCAAGTGTCATGTTAATGTAGATTAAAACAGGTTACATTGTTTGTGTTTAAGAAATTTTATGTAGGCTTGCAGTTTTTGTAGGTACATAAAATTTATAATTTTTCAAGTCTATTGTGTAGTGGATTGTACATGTTTAATAGACTGTGCCTTTGCTAATACTTGGGATGAAGCATGATGAATAAATAAAGTTTCCTGCCATAATTGCATTTTGTAGACTTTGCATATGCATGGTATACAGGCGGACGCTATTTTTTTTTGTAGTAGAATAATATACCAATAGCATGTACAAGCATTTACAAGCATTGCTCTTTAAAGTGAACTAATGACCTGATAACACAATCCATAAAAGTTTTTGAATTGTTAACAAAGTTGTGACACCATTTCACTGTCTACTTATGAAAATATCACAGATCCAAACATGAGCCTCACAAAAAGAAGAGAAATAATATAATTTTGTGTGAAATACAGGTGTAAATTAAGTTCAGTATACCAAACAGTTTATCATGTATATTAAATCTCTATTTTGTCTCAGTCAGCAGGGGCTACATAAAGTTTGTTGAAAACGATTGGTGTGTTTTGTTTCAAGACATTCTGGCAAATTTTATTTACCAAATTTGATAGAAGTATGTAACACCTTTGTTAGTTTCAGTATGTGGAGTTCATAATACTCACTGGGACGGTTATTATGTTTTGAATTAGGTCCATTTTTGTGCTAATTCCTCTTCCATTGTTCTCCATCAACTTCTCTCTCTTTCCAGGTTCTCTCTCTATCCCCATATGTTTAATGTTCTCATCTCTCCACTTGAGAAGCAGTTCGTTCCTCCTCTTTTAGATTGGGTTCTCCCCATTCATTCCAGTAATAGGCCTTATTTCATATCGTTATGATCTCTTATAAGTTAGACCCTTTTTTTTAATAAAACTACTAAAATTTAAAGAAAAAGAACTCATTATTTGCTATTTATTTTGGTGTGATCAAGAAAGTTAAGTATGTGAACATAAAGGTTGCATTAATAGATGTATAAACTTTCAAAAATATAATGAAACAATAAAGGGGACATCATATACTATAAATAAAGTAAATAATACCAGAAACCTGGCACAGATTTTATCTCATTTTTAGACACCAATAATGCTAATTGTTATCCATGATTTTTTAACCGCTTGCCTCAGCAAGTGTACGTGTATAAATATTTTTAGTAAATGGAATTAAACCACTGTTTCTGATGCATTTCCATTTTGCCTCAGAAATGAGTAATTGATTTTCATAAAATGGACACTACATGCCCTCAGAAATAAACATTTCATAAGTGTGCTACTAGGGTGTGCAAATATGTAGTTAGCCGCATATCGTGTTGGAAGTTGCCATGGAAATCAGTTCACTGGATAGATTGCTTGTAAATGATATTTAGAATGTCGTGTTTGGTCTTGCATCTACATACGTACAATAATAATGGACATGTTATAAGATTTCAATTGTTGATTTGTTTTCAAAATGACAATATAGCAGTAAATTTAAAAATATCGGTATGGAGAACCATACATGACTTCCATATTCTAAGATTTAAATTTAAAATCATTTTCGAAATGAAATATTACCATAGAAACTACTTCTTTCTACTTACTGCTTCAGCCTTAACCACAGTACTGTGGTCACTAACATATACCACCTCACGTTATCGCACTCGATTTTCACTGATGATGGAAGTCGATGGCATTGCCGAAACGTCTGGTTTTGTAGAAAACATTGGACTACGGCCAAATATCCCGGGAAGGAATTTTAACAAAAATTACTTCTTTGTTGCCGATAATGTTGTACACATATATATATAAAATATGCATACAATTAATGGCTTGTATAAGTTAATGATTGATCTCCATTAAGTAGTGCTCAAGTTTCCAAAGTTTTAATATTATGATGTCCGTAATTAAAACATCAGAGCAGGTTTAGTGTGAATGAGGGTACACCGTGGACTAAAATTTTCAACATTTCCTATTGAGCGTTGCTTAGAGTAAAGCTGCGAATCTACAGTGTATGTTTCACAGAACAAACATGCGAAAAAGAAGGAGCGCTCCGAAGTCACTCATGGACCCTCAGCATCTTGCAGAGGGTTCATTCCCTAAAGACGAAAAGTCTATCTATGAATCGTTCCTCTGTAAACACGTGCAGTTACACTGCCCAGCGATCCACAGGAAGCAAATTGATGTCCATTTTTTCGGCTTGCACGCGTTATGTTGGTGTGGGTTTCGGCACTTTCCATTTAAAAGCGTGCAAATGTAAGAAAATAAACATGAGTGAGGCCAGAAATAACGCGAATTTTGTGTGTGTGTGTGTGTGTGTGTGTGTGTGTGTGTGTGTGTGTGTGTGTGTGTGTGTTCCCTGCCTTTTTATTGCTGTAGTCATAATAATAAAATGGAAACGTAAACATTACATAACTGAGATATGCTTACCTGCCACGAACGATATATTATTTTATACATGTACGAGGTGTGTTCAAAAAAAAGACCGAACTATTTTTGTACCACGTCAACTAGCGCATAGAGCGAGCTGCAGAATTAAGTGCTGCTAGCGACAGGTTTTGACGCCTGAATGCCGTTTTCTCTGTTCCGTCACGATCTTCAGTCTTCGAGCTACACGCGCTGTAGTGGGCACGGGCACACACCGTCCGGCGGATTTATAACGAAGTGAGAATGAAGATCTTAACACAACGTGTGTGTATAAAATTTTGCTGCTGACTTCGTAAAATCTTTACAGAACTATTTCCATTGTCTTCCAAAGTTTTCATTACCATTTGCATTGGTACGCAGTTGTTGACCGATTTCAAAACGGGTCTCTTTCTGATCGTCGTCAACAAACACAGTAAGAATTTTTAAGTGATACGATACATTTAAATTTTTCTATAAAAATTTAATTTTACGATCTTAAATGGATTCTGTCAGAAAGTATCGGCATTTAAACGATGATTTACAATTACCACATCACGAGCTCTCTTCCCATGATCTTCGATATCGCTTTGATCTGCACCGACCATTGTTTTTCCCTCTTTAAAAATTCTTAAACTAATCGTTCGCCTCACGCAGGCTTCCGCGTATGCTTAATTGAAAACCAGAATGTCTCTGAAAAGTTTTAACCTAGTTTTGCTGCAAAATTTCATACGCACACGTTGTTCTCGCGGTCTTTCTTAATCGCTTTGTCACTAATCCGCCGGCCAGCGTGTGCACGTCCCCACTCAATGTGATATACCTCAAAGACTACTGCTAATAGCGGAACACAATAAGTGGTAGTTTGTTGTCAAAAACTATCGCTAGGTGCGCGCAAAGTCGCGGCGCGTCGTTTGTGCGGATTGATTTGTTACTCAAAAAGTTTGGTCTTTTTATGAACACACCTCGTATATTAACTCATACATAATTTACATTAAATGAAAAAATTATAATTTTATTGCCTGGCAACAAAATTATTTTATTTTTAACAATTACCATTGTTTGAAAAAGTTTAAATGCATTTTCAAGTACTTTACTGTTATTAAAACGTAAAAGGTTGCAGGTAAACTACCCCTTCCCCTTAACCGATCTTCACCAAAATCGAAAATCCTTGAGATCTCTACAATTCAGGGATGTATGCAAAAAATTATTTGATTCTGTTTGAATTTGCGGCTGTTATCGTTTGCCATAGAAAATACGCTTGATAAAAAAACGTTGCAGGTAAACTACCCCTTCCCCTTAACCGATCTTCACCAAAAACAATAGGTCTTGAGTACTCTACAAATCAGGGCTGTATGCAAAACAATATTTGATTCTGTTTGAATTTGCGGCTAATATCGTTTGCCATAGAAAATACCCTTGTTAAAAAAACGTTGCAGGTAAACTACCCCTTTCCCTTAACCGATCTTCACCAAAAACAATAGGTCTTGAGAACTCTACAATTTAGAGCTGTATGCAAATAATCTTTTGATTCTGTTTGAATTTGCGGCTGTTATAGTTTGCCATAGAAAATACCCTTGTTAAAACAAAACGTTGCAGGTAAACTACCCCTTTCCCTTAACCGATCTTCACCAAAAACAATAGATCTTGAGAACTCTACAATTCAAGGCTGTATGCGAAACATTATTTGATTCTGTTTGAATTTGCGGCTGTTATCGTTTGCCAAAAAAAAAAAAATTTCCCTTGATAAAAAAAAACCGTTGCAGGTAAACTACCCCTTTCCCTTAACCGATCTTCACCAAAAACAATAGGTCGTGAGTACTCTACAAATCAGGGCTGTATGCAAAAAATTATTTGATTCTGTTTGAATTTGCGGCTGTTATCGTTTGCCATAGAAAAAAAATCTACAGATAGACACACAGACACACACACAGACACTTTTCGAAAAACGACTTTTTTTCATGTTTTGAGTGTAGTACAATCAGAATCTGCAATAATCTCGATCACAATTTTTTTTGCCATCACCATACTTCCATTTCCTTAAGGAATATGGAAGTAAATAAAACATGAACAAATGATTAATTATGGATTAAATATCGGTATGGAGAACCATACATGACTTCCATATTCTAAGATTTATATTTAAATTCATTTTCAGCCAAACAGCCAGGCTGTGTCTTACCTGCCTTTTTATTGCTGTATTAAATGAAAAATATTATATTACATTAAAATGAAAAAATTATAATTTTATTGCCTGGCAACAAAATTATTTTATTTTTAACAATTACCATTGTTTCAAAAAGTTTAAATAAATTTTCAAGTACTTTACTCTTGTTAAAACGTAAAAGGTTGCAGGTAAACTACCCCTTCCCCTTAACCGATCTTCACCAAAATCGAAAGTCATTGAGACCTCTACAATTCAGGGACGTATGCAAAACATTATTTGATTCTGTTTGCATTTGCGGCTGTTATCGTTTGCCATAGAAAATACGCTTGATAAAAAAACGTTGCAGGTAAACTACCCCTTCTCCTTAACCGATCTTCACCAAAAACAATAGGTCTTGAGTACTCTACAAATCAGGGCTGTATGCAAAACATTATTTGATTCTGTTTGAATTTGCGGCTGTTATCGTTTGCCATAGAAAATACCCTTGTTAAAAAAACGTTGCAGGTAAACTACCCCTTTCCCTCAACCGATCTTCACCAAAAACAATAGGTCTTGAGAACTCTACAATTTAGGGCTGTATGCAAATAATCTTTTGATTCTGTTTGAATTTGCGGCTGTTATCGTTTGCCATAGGAAATACCCTTGTTAAAACATAAAACGTTACAGGTAAACTACCCCTTTCCCTTAACCGATCTTCACCAAAAACAATAGGTCTTGAGTACTCTACAAATCAGGGCTGTATGCAAAAAAGTATTTTATTCTGTTTGAATTTACGGCTGTTATCGTTTGCCATAGAAAATACCCTTGTTAAAAAAACGTTGCAGGTAAACTACCCCTTTCCCTTAACCGAACTTCACCAAAAACAATGGGTCTTGAGAACTATACAATTTAGGGCTGTATGCAAATAATCTTTTGATTCTGTTTGAATTTGCGGCTGTTATCGTTTGCCATAGGAAATACCCTTGTTAAAACATAAAACGTTACAGGTAAACTACCCCTTTCCCTTAACCGATCTTTACCAAAATCAGCAGATCTTGAGAACTCTACAATTTAGGGCTGTATGCGAAACATTATTTGATTCTGTTTGAATTTGCGGCTGTTATCGTTTGCCAAACAAACAAAATTACCCTTGCTAAAAAAAAACCGTTGCAGGTAAACTACCCCTTTCCCTCAACCGATCTTCACCAAAAACAATAGGTCGCGAGTACTCTGCAAATCAGGACTGTATGCAAAACATTATTTGATTCTGTTTGAATTTGCGGCAGTTATCGTTTGCCATAGAAAAAAAATCTACAGACAGACAGACACACAGACAGACACACAGACACTTTTCGGAAAACGACTTTTTTTCATGTTTTGAGTGTAGTAGAATCAGAATCTGCAATAATCTCGAACACGATTTTTTTTGCCATCACCATACTTCCATTCCTTAAGGAATATGGAAGTAAAAACTGTGTTAACAATAGGCATGTCTATGTACAAATTCCAATAGCAAGAAAAAACTATTTAATGGAGTATTTATTTTATTTTTTTTAAGTTGCTGTGGAATAAATTATTTGATTATAAAATATCATAACCAAGTTGGATACACAGCGAGCTGAATAAATATTCAAATACTACTTCTTTCCTACTTGCTAAGAGCATATTATAATCTATAATATTAAACTCTATCTATAATATATAATATAAATTTTAAGAGCATATTAAAATTTATATTTAAAATCATTTAAATATTAATTAAATAAGTGGATGCTTGAGTTCTGAAAAAAGTACGTATCAGCTAAAATGGTACCACCATGTCAGCTGGATTAAGACTATCCTCAACCTTCGTGAGGAAGGACTGTACTTTTGGATAAAATGTCTAGGTCGAACGAAGAGCTAGCTAAACGTAGCTGCGATCTGATTCCTGTAATGAAATTGGACTCTCGCTGCGAGGAGCCGAGGGATGTCTATAGTGTTATCAAAGTCTTTCCTGTCAATACTATACTAGTCATTTTTCTTTTTTAAAATCGAGTCTTGATTTCTTTCTTTCCATTTGTCTTCTGATTTCCTGAAAGACTATTCTGTTCACCCTTATAATTATACATTTCTCAGCAAAACATTTCTTTCTTAATACGTGTGTGTCTCCTGTTTAACACCTACCATTCTGATCCATGTCATAATGCTATATTCCACACAGGCTAGTAAATAACTAGCCATCAGGGAGATCAAAATATTTTCAAGGAGAGGCAAACAATTTTCCAAAGGAGAAAAATATTTATATATTTTTAATACATACACACATATTAGTTTATAATTCTCATATCATAATAGAAATAAGTACACAGATTGTATTAATTGCTTTAATACAACAACACTGCCCAGCGATCCATAGGAAGCAAATCGATGTCCTCCTTTTCGGCTTGCACGTGTTGTGTTGGTGTGGGTTTCAGCACTTTCCATTTAAAAAGCGTGCAGACATAATAAAATAAACATGAGTGAGGCCAGAAATAATGCGAAATGTGTGTGTGTCCTGCCGGCCTTTTTATTGCGGTAATCACAATAATAAAACTTTGGAAAAGTAAACATTACATAATTGAGATATGCTTGCCTGCCAGGAACAATATATTTTCACTCATACTTGATTTAAATTAAAATGAAAAATATAGAATTTTGTTAAAGTGAAATGAAATATTTCCATAGAAACTACTTCTTTGTTGTCATTAACGTATTACACATATAAAACTTATAAAATTTACTTCCTCCATCATCAACTACCATTTATTAAAAAAATTACCCCCTCCTCCTTCAACTACCCTTTTCATTTCTAGATATTTCGTCTACCTTTCTACAGTGGATTATTATGACCTTCTTTTCAGGATACTTTATTTATCAAAATTAAGCAGTATACTCTTGTTAAAACGTAAAATGTTGCAGGTAAACTACCCCTTTCCCTTAACCGATCTTCACCAAAAACAATAGACCTTGAGTTGTCTACAATTCAGGGCTGAATGCAAAAAATTATTTGATTCTGTTTGAATATGCGGCTGTTATCATTTGCCATAGAAAAAATTCTACACACAGATACACACACAGACACTTTTCGAAAAATGACTTTTTGTCATGTTTTGAGGGTAGTACAATCAGAATCTCCCATTATCTTGAACACAAATTTTTTTTCGCCATGACCATACTTCCATTTCCTTATGGAACATGGAAGTAAAAATTGAACCATTCCTCTTATCGTATTGCAATTTGAGTGCATACTTAGTTATTTAATTAACTTTTGTTTGACAGCGTTTTTAAAAATTTAAACGTTTCCTTTTTTTTCTTAATCACTTTGAAAAAGAGTTTTAACCCCCCTCCGCCTCCCTTGCTACATCACTGTCTAAGCCAATCATGCATAAGTTACATCTCTAATTATGGAAGCTCTAATTTTATCCATCTGTTTTTATGTTTATCACACTCATGTTCAACCCTCCGTGTTAACCCTTTGGGTGACTCTTTCAGTTTATTATTTATAGTTAATAGTTGATTTTCATGTATGGTAAGGGAAGACATGAGAACTAAAAACTCCTGGATTTCGTTGTCCATGACGTGACCGTTACTTAACTAAATACAACTATTTCATTAACGACTCGGAACACAAAGTTTTTTATGAGTAAAAACCTCTGAAGAAGCTTTTTACTTCCATGTTCCTTAAGGAAATGGAAGTATGGTGATGGCAAAAAAAATCGTGTTCGAGATTATTGCAGATTCTGATTGTACTACACTCAAAACATGAAAAAAAAGTCATTTTTCGAAATGTGTGTGTGTGTGTGTGTGTGTGTGTGTGCGCGTGTGCGTGCGGATTTTTTTTCTATGGCAAACGATAACAGCCGCAATTTCAAACAGAATCAAATAATTTTTTGCATACAGTCCTTATTTGTAGAGTACTCAAGACCTATTGTTTTTGGTGAAGATCGGTTAAGGGAAAGGGGTAGTTTACCTGCAACGTTTTATGTTTTAACAAGGGTATTTTCTATGGCAAACGATAACAGCCGCACATTCAAACAGAAACAAATAATTTTCTGCATACAGCCCTGAATTGTAGAGTTCTCAGGACCTATTGTTTTTGGTGAAGATCGGTTAAGGGAAAGGGGTAGCTTACCTGCAACGTTTTATGTTTTAAAAGAGTATTTTCTATGGCAAACGATAACAGCCGCAAATTCAAACAGAATCAAATAATTATTTGCATACAGCCCTGATTTGTAGAGTACTCAAGACCTATTGTTTTTGGTGAAGATCGGTTAAGGGGAAGGGGTAGTTTACATGCAATGTTTTTTTTATCAAGGGTAATTTTTTTTTTGGCAAACAATAACTGCTGTAAATTCAAAGAGAATCAAATAATGTTTTGCATGCAGCCCTGAATTGTAGAGTTCTCAAGACCTATTGTTTTTGGTGAAGATTGGTTAAGGGAAAGGGGTAGTTTACCAGCAACGTTTTATGTTTTAACAAGGGTATTTTCTATGGCAAACAATAATAGCCGCAAATTCATACAGAATCAAATAATTTTTTGCATGCAGCCCTGAATTGTAGAGTACTCAAGACCTGTTGTGTTTGGTGAAGATCGGTTTAGGGCAAGGTGTAGTTTACCGGCGTTTTTTTTTTATCAAGCGTAATTTTTTCTTATGTCAAACGATAACTGCCGCAAATTCGAACAGAATCATATAATGTTTTGCATACAGCCCTGAATAGTAGAGTTCTTAAGACCTGTTGGTGTTGGTGAAGATCGGTTAAGGGAAAGGGGTAGTTTACCTGCAACATTTTATGTTGTAACAAGAGAAATGTTTTCATGACGAATGATAACTGACGCACATTCAAACAGAATCAAATATTTTTTTGCATGCATCCCTGAATTGTAGAGGACTCAAGGCCTATTGATTTTGGTGAAGATCGGTTAAGAGAAAGGGGTAGTTTACCTGCAGCGTTTTATGTTTTAACAAGAGTAAAGTACTTAATTTTGATAAACAAAGTATCCTGATAAGAAGCTCATAATAATCCACTGTAGGAACGTAGATGAAATATCTATAAATGAAAGGCTAGTTGAATGGGGTGGGGGTAATTTTCTATTAATGAAAATTATAGTTGAAGAGGGAGGGGAGAATTTTTTATATGTGTACTACGTTATCGGCAACAAAGAAATAGTTTTTTGTTAAAACTCCTTACCGGTCTGTTTAGCCGTAGTCCAATGTTTTCAGCAAAACCAGACGTTTCAGCAGTGCCATCGACTGCCATCATCAGTGAAAATCGAGTGCAAAAACGTGAGGTGTTAGTGACCACAGTACTGTGGTTAAGGCTGAAGCAATAGAAAGTAGTTTCTATGGAAATATTTCATTTCGAATATGATTTTAAATATAAATCTTAGAACATGGAAGTCATGTATGGTTCTCCATACCGATATTTAAAAGTGAAAACCGGTTCAGGTTGTAAGGTAAAACATTTATGTTTTTACTCATAAAAAACTTTGTGTTCCGAGTCGTTAATGAAATAGTTGTATTTAGTAAAAACTTCTGTTGAAGCCAAATCCAGACTTAAATTAAAATTGTATTATATAATCATATTTGTTAAAGATGGTACAGTCTTTGATTTATTTCCAGAGCTTTATGTCCAGTAATTATTGAAATCCATTAGTAATTAATTTATTTTTACCAGGATTTATGCTAATCCCTGCTTCAGCTCCCTTCGTGCACACTACCCCCAATATTTAAAACTTGTCAGTCTTTTCCTGAAATTTTTAGAGCATTATTATCACAGATCTTAAGTTATGATTTATCTTAGTAGCTGCAATTCTATACACCTAATTTAACTAAGCGCTCAGATTCATGTAATTTAAGTACATTAACACCCAGTTGTAACAATATTTTGTACCTCTGACTCTGTACCCAGGATGTGTTTTAAAGATATTCTTAAAATTTAGTTTTCAGTCAATTTGTTTAGTTGTTTTGGTACATCAGATTTGGTAACTCTTCACAAATAATAACAATAAAAGTAATAAGCATTCTTAAATTATTCTCTCCGTGTATACCACCATTCATGGAGATGAATGGATCTAACTGTTATGTTTCTTTACCATTTATCCAAGTTCCTCAAGGGCTTGTCTGTACTGCAGCAATCTTTCCAGGTGCAGTAACAAGTGAAGTGAATTCCTCTGAATTATAATTTTCAGTCAAGTATTGTTACTTCAGGAAATGCCTTTATGCCTGATAACCTGGCCTTTTGAATTTGATTTTTATGACAGCTTATTGAATGAGCAAAGCAAGTTCTCAGTTTTAACTCGACCGTTTCCCATGTGTACCACCAAAGCAGTTTAGGAGTCAGACAGGGTAGGCTGCCTTATGCGAGCCGCACGGTATACAAGGAAGGCAGTGTGGCCAGCACTATGCTTCAACTGCCCATTATTATCCCAGTGTTATCCCAGGTACACATTTTCATCGACCTGGGGGCTGAAAAACACCTTGATTTTATGGTGCGGGCTCAGGAATCGAATCCGGGACCTCTAGATTAGTAGCCAGGTGCCATACCCACTGGTCTACTGAGCTGCCAGCTCGACCATTTGGCATTTGTCAGTCTCTCTTCTGTCTGTTTGGGGTAAGTCTCATGATAACTTTTGAGTGTATTAACTGATTTTCATAAAACTTGGCATACGTGTCCATCCTTTTACCCTACAGAACCCTATTGTTTTTTAGATTGACACTCCCAAAAAAATAAAGGGGTGGGAAGCAAAAATGTGAGGGAGCCAAAATTGAGAAAAAATTACAAACGCCAATGGAGGTATCATATTAAAGGGAATTTCAACCACAATTTGAGTATAGTGTTCGTTTTTGAAAATTTTTTAAATTGGGAAGTCTTGCCCAAAAAGTAAGTAAAAATGTTGTAAAAATCACAAAAATTGGGATGTGTATCAGATTAAAGAGTTCAAAAATTTCCAAATTATTGGACCCAGGGCCCAAAAAAAGAAATAAAAATTTGACAAAGATTGTGAAAATCCAGCAGTATCAGACTAACAGGAATTGTAACCTAGATCTGAATGTTTCAGAGTTTTAGTGTTTATTATATGATTGTGTGCTGTACAGTTGTCATATTACTAAAGAAATAGTAGAGTAATCAGGATTGTTGTAAGTTTTCCATAATTGAAAAATTATCTAATATCGAATTCGTGAATAAATACACCTCATTCAAAATAGCAAGCAGATTCTGCAGCTCAGGGAGCTTATTAGTGTATCAGGCTACATATCTTATCCATCTCATCTGTGAGTTCTGGCTGGCTGTTGGTGTCCCATGTGTTGTCAACATCCACACACTTGACTTCCATATGTGCTTTTTTTTTATTGGCGGGGGTCCCACAGCTACTGCCGCATCCTGCATTTCAGATTCTTTTCTTCCATACTCCTTTCAATCCCTTTTATCCATTTTAATCTAGGTCTGCCTCTTTTTCTTCTGTTGCTAGGTCTGTTTTTGAACACACTCACAGGTATTCTTTCTTCAGTCATTCTCATTAGGTGTCCATACCAGGAAAGCTGTTTATGTTTTATATCTTCTATTACAGTTTCTTTTCTATTTGTTCTTTCCCTTATTACATCATTCCTTACACGTTCCAAACGAGAAACTCTGGAAGCTCGCGTCTAAGATAGGCCATTTCTACAGCTTCAATCTTCCTGCGGTTCTTTTCGTTGATTGTCCAACATTCTGACCCATAGGTGGTAATTGGTTCAACAATGGCTTTATAAATATTGATCTTTGTCGGTAGCCTGATTTTGGTGGACCATAAAAGTGGGTTTAATTGGCGTATGGTGCTTTTTCCTAAAACTAATCAATGTCTTAAATCTTCATCACATATTCCATCATCGCTAATTATACTTCCTAAATATTTATACTTTTCACATTTCTTTATGGAAGTATTATCTGATAAATGAAGATCTGAGGTTCGACTTCCTGTGGCTAAGTACTCTGTTTTTTTGAAGTTTATATTTAATCCCCATCAATCGTATTCTTCTACTAGTTTTCTCATCATATAAGTGATATCCTCTTCATCATTGGCTATCGCCACTTGATCATCTGCGAATAAAAGAGTGTATAAACACTTCTCTTCAAATTCTATTCCCATTCTGCTGCACTTGTTTTTCCATGTCTCCAGTGCTCCTTATTCTTTAAATAAAGTGGGAGACAAACAACATCCTTGTTTCAGTCCCTTACTAATATTAAACGACTCAGACACTTCTTGTCCTATTTTCACTCTGACTTGAAAGTTTTTTGTAGATGTTACATACACTTCCTATGTATATGGGGTTAATTCCACTATTTTCTAAAGTTTCAAATAATTTGACTAGTGGGACATTGTCATAAGCCTTTGTGCTACTTTGACTTTCCAATTATAGATTGTCAGTCACTCTATCCTTGACTTTGTTTCTATGGGTTCTGTTAATAATACAATTTATTAGAAGTGCGACAATTGTGTTTATCGAACACAGTTTAATTTTAGTTTTCGAGCCACTAAAGTTTAAGCATTTCACATGTGAACATGAACATTATGATGCCAAGGCAACCTTGATCCTTGAAAAACTTCTCTTTTACAAGTCAAGATTTTCTCACAACAAAGTGAATGTTTAAATCAAAATATAGTGTTACTGTTCAACAATAAACAAAAAAATAAATAAAAGCTAAGCACAAGGTTACTATAATGCACATTGTAGTAAACACTGGATTACGGAAACAAGCAGTTACATGCAAAAAGTGTGAAGGGAATCTTTATAAAAGGACTCTGAGTAAATAACTGTTCAAGGGCAAATTCTGATATTTCTTTATGCATTAAACTTACCCTCTTTTTATAATAATGTTGTAGTCTTTATTTAAATCATTGCACAGAGAATTATACAAATGCTAGTTGAACTGTTTTAGTTGGAAAACAGTCCATTATAGGATATTTCTCCTTGTGTTATTAGTTCTTCATGTTAGTTATGTAGTTTTTCACTTTTTGAATAGCATAGTGATTTCCAGTAGGAGAGTTCGTGGGTATAAACATAAATGATATTCTGAAGTTATTGAAAAATAAACTGGTCCAAGTTTATGGTACTGCAAACAAGTTCATTATTAAATTATCTGAAAGTGAAACTATTATAAACTTTATAATAAAACCATTATGTGTATAGTGCCTGTTAATTGTTTATATGCTTAATTTTTGTTTTTCCAGCTTCCAAACTTAATCATGCTTCTGATATTGTCTCCCCACATTATTTGGGGCGTTCCGGCCTTTTTTCTTCTTGATAGTGCCCATTCTCACAGTGACTGATAATCTGTCATCACTTACCAGGTGTGTCCGTAGCATATTAGTCAATGTTGCTTGATAATTTATGTTGTAGGACCTTAGCTTCCATGATAACTCTGTTAAAATTATTTGGAACCCTGTCCAATCATATTATTTCTATAGTAGTTTACTGCATAATTGTTTATGTTATTTGTCCTTGTCATTTGAGTGAGAGGAAGAGTTAGTGTGGAGTGAGAATGTGTAGGAGTGGTGATCTTGTGACCTAACTCGTGTTGAAGAGAAACCATGAGGTATCCTTTGCTCCATTTTAGAATTACAGGACTCTTGACACCTGGGACTTATGTGGAAATTAAAAAGTTTCTTTGATTATATTATAATTTATGCTTATATATTTTTCTTTACATTCAAAGATACAATGGTGGATCAAATATGACCTGGAATTCTTGTCCAGCAGCTGAGTAAGTGAGTGGAGCATACCGTAATCTTGAGCAGATATTGGTGGGGATGTTGGAAGTCGTTGGCCAGAGTTAAAGGCTGTTGGCTATTGCGGCCGGAGTCAACATTATTGAAAAGATTAAAAACTGAGGTGTTGGGCCATGGTTGATTGCTTAAAATGTTGTCACAGGTGTGGCCAAAATGTCTAGTGACAACATTTTGAGCAATCGACCACAGCCCAACAGCCTGGTTTCTAATCTTTTCAATACACAATACATTCACCATTTCATATAAGTACTAAACAAAAAAGATCTTATCATAAAGCTTTTCAAAATGGCAGCTGATTGACATTTGTAATTTTTAATTTCACAAACGTAAGTACTTACAACAAAAGATATGTTATTACATAAAATATTAGCCCTGTCATTCTCAGTCCAACTATATCTTGTTTACGGAATCAGATAAAAAGTTATGGAATTATTACATTCCTTTTATAACAAAACATTTGGTCTATTCATTTACATTGTTTTACCACGATTAGTTGCATGAGTAGTAGTTTGAAGTTGCTTTACATTGTTTGCCATGATTTAACAGTTTTTAATTCTATCGAGTTATATAGCATTTTATGGCATAATACCAAGTAATATTGGCACCCATTTAATTTTTACATATACTTTTTTCTTTTTCATTCTAAGGAGTTGTAGCCACTGAAACTGAAACCTCCCTTGCTACACCACTGACAGTTGATCTGTCTTCCCTGAATAAATATGTTTTCTCCTTTCCTGAAGTAGACTCTTTTATTCAATTTTTTCTAGTTAGTGTGCAACAGTCTGATTTCTGTTTGTTTGCATTTTGTCATTGCTGTGTAACTGGAGTCCACAAAATGACTCACTAAAGTGCCCAAATTAATAGAGATCCAATGGAATGAGTAACAGGAACTTCCATTCTAATTTTTTACTGGTTTCAAGTTTTGGTTTTAGCTCAGCCTGTTTGGATGAGCATTTTTCTGAAAACATATCACATTGTTTCTCTGAAGTGTCGCAAGTATATTTTTATAGTGTTTGCTTTTTTATTTTTAAGCATATGTGTGTAGTACTGGCTAATAATAATATCCTGTCTCCAAAAAATTTGTAGAAACTCTGACCGTTAGCATTCTGAAAGATCATTTAACATTTAATGATTAGGTCTTTATTTTTTCCTGACTGGAAAACTGGGATGCATCCACTCCATGCTCTAGTGTCAAGGTTCTGACTGATAATGATGGACCCAGTCTTTACCACAAGTCACTACTTTTCAAAAATTCATCATTTTATACACTTTAATATAATAAGTCTTACCACTGAAAATATTCAAAATATTCAGAAGTACACTTGCCATTGTTACTTGATCTATTTAAGTTACATGCATTGAAATAGTATTTCTCATCTATTTTATCTTTTAAATAATTGACGTCAGAGGGGGCCAGTTCATGATTTTGTAAGTTTAAAACTTCTTAGATATTTTTTAACTTTAGTTGTTTGTTTCTTGACTTTTTGAATGCCGCTCATATTGTTGTATTTGATAAAGCCTCTTTTAAGAAAAGCAAATATTTCAAAAGACATTTCTATACAGACAAGTGTGTAGGAGTGTAGTATGAAATTAGATCATACAACCACCATATGCTAAACTACTACAACAATCTTTAACATCTAGTTGTCAATAAAATAAATCATTAATTTAGTTCCTGTTGTATACATAACTTTACTATGCACAAGGAAACTGTACTTTTCCGTTACGTTTTCAGCCATTCTGAGTGTAGCCATTGTAAAAATTATAGTAAGAGAGAAGTCAAAATGTTAGTTGTACCAGCAGAAAAAAAGCAACATATAGAATATTTATGAAAATGAATATTTTATTTATCTGAAAGTACAATTTAAAGCCTATTTTTCTATAAAATCGACAAGTTTATTTAATCACTTATTGTAACGTGACTCGAGTTTTTTGATGGCATTGCCTAAAAATTCCCATCCAACATCCAATAACTATTTCTGTGCTGCCTTTGGACTTCTTATCAGTGTGATATCATCGGTTTAAAAGGGCCTCTTTCTTAGGACAGAACACATGGAAATCACCCTGTACTGGGCAAGGTCAGGACTGTAAGGATGTTCTCACTCCTCTCACTCAAATTTTTCAAGGAATTCCTTTGTGATGTGTGTTCTGCTAATAAACAAGGTACCCATAGATCATAAACTTTTAGACACTGCAAATGCACAGAGCGATCTCACTGTTGGCAGGAGTATCTGTTGTAGCACTAACTGTAAATGGATCACTGATAGCCACAGTCGCATCTGATGCACACAAAATATCTGACAGCTAAGTATTATAACATGGGGAACATGTTATCCTTCTTTGTGCCACAGTCAATGGTAATATGAAAATGGACCTTACGTAAAAAATTAGCCTCATATTAAATAGACTAACCATTGAAACATCTGTGTATGCTCTGAATGCATAATTATTACAAAAGTTTTAAACAAGTGATCAAGTGAAGGTTCTAAGTAGGTAAGGTTTTATCTCTTCTTCAGTTTTATGTCAACCTCAAGGACGCTCTAACCCCAATGTTAATAATGTGTCATAATATCAGGTATCGTGAAAGGAGAAATACTGTACACCATAATCATTATCTTAATATATTACGTTAAGGTCTGTTTCACAAACCAGAAATACGAGGCCAGTCCAGAAAGTAACTTACGTTTCAGTGTGGGCAGCGATGGGGCGGGGCTAGCGCCGCCATCTTGGTGACACTGGGTGGCGTGACTCAATACGCATCCAGCTGGGGCCAGTATAGGTTTGTCTTGTGTTTCTGTGCTCTACTAATAATTTTTAAAACGAGTGCTGCGATTGAAAATCCCACGAGCTGTGAAGTGCGCTCAGTAATACGATTTCTGCAAGCAGGAAACTGCAGACCGGTGGACATTCATCGGCGACTGTGTGAGGTGTATGGGAAGAATGTTATGAGTGAGGGAGGAGTAAGGCAGTGGTGTCTTATGTTTAAAAATGGCCGCTCCAATGTGCACGATAATGAGCGAAGTGGCCGCCCGAGTGTTCTTACTGACAAACTGGTGGAGAAAATCAATAAAAAAATCCGTGAAAATCGCCGCTTTACGATTACTGAGCTATCACGTGAGTTTCCTCAAATTTCACGTAGTTTGCTTCACGAAGTTGTCACGATAAAGCTTGGTTACCATAAGTTTTGTGTGCGATGGGTCCCGAAAATGCTTACAGAAATGCACAAAAACCAGCGGATGGCATCAGCATTGCCATTTCTTGATGCCTATGACAAGGATGGTGATTCTCTACTGGACCGTATTGTAATGGGGGATGAAACCTGGATTAGGTACGTTAATTGTGAAACAAAAAATCAATCCATGGAATGGGGCCATACTTGCTCACCCAAAAAACCAAGGAAGTGTTTGCAGATCTTGTCAGCAAGGAAAATGATGGTGACAGTTTTTTGGGACAGAAAAGGGGTTCTCCTGGTAGAGTTTATGGAACGGGGTACCACAGTCAACTCCGAGGTTTACTGTGAAACCTTAAAAAAGCTGCGGAGAGCAATCCAAAACAAGCGACGTGGTAAGTTGAGCTCCAGGGTATTGTTCTTCCACGACAACGCCCGACCGCATACAGCAGCACGAACGCAAGAACTTCTGGGAAAATTTGGATGGGAGATTTTCGAATCGCACCGAGCGATTATCACCTGTTCATGCGTATGAAAAAGTGGCTGGCAATGCAGCGCTTTGAAGATGACGAAGAGCTGAAGGCAGGCGTTAATGAATGGCTGAAATCGCAGGCGGCAGATTTTTACGATGAGGGCTTTCAAACACTTGTAAATCGTTACGATAAGTGTTTGAACTTGAATGGAGACTATGTGGAAAAATAGTCTAAGAATGTAGTTTTCAAGTGTGTAAATAAAAAAAGTTTCTTTCATTTTTTTTATTACTTATTCTAAAACGTAAGTTACTTTCTGGACAGCCCTCATATAAAGGTTATTTGCATACCACACAATAAGGTTATCATTGTTATTAGCAGATCACAAGTATCAATAACAGTGTTTGAATGCAAATTTGGCATTGGGCATGTACCATTAAAAGTCAACTTCAATAAAATAAAATCATTGCCATCTATTCCACAGATTTTTTTTGTAATTTTGCATTTGACAGCTCGAGGAGTGAACTTCAACGTGACCAGGCCGAACCATAGCAGTCGAGTTATTATATGTAGGAACCAAAAATAAAATCTGTAATATAATGGATATTTACCATATATCAGTCGTGCGACTTCGTTTTTCTTGTCTTATGACGCGTTTCGGCAACGAATTGCCATCTTCAGAAATCTTAATCACTCATTAGAGATCGTTAAAAAATTAAAAATACAAAAATCATTACGGTAAAAGTGCACTTTTATGACAGTGGAAAATCACATACGCGAACACGAAATTTTATGTTTCTCGCGTGGACATTATCGATCGACTCTTATCGATCGACTGATTCACTGTTATATAGCCACTGATAGACCTGTTTTGTATATTATAGCCCGTGTGTACTGTAACTTTCTATTTACCGGCGCCCGTGTGCAAGTATTGCCGTGTCATACAATATGTTATGTGAAAATGTAAGTTTATCGTTCAAGACATAATCACTGTTGATTTTGACGGCTTTATAAATTTCATATTCCTCAAGTGCGTCCATGTATTTTCCTTTCCTGCAGCAATGCAAGGGCTGGAAATTTGTCTCAAAATCACTGTAGTTATGATTACATAGCATCAGGTGTCTGGCAAAATTAGATGTTGTTTTATGCAATTCCCTTCTGGGAAGATGTTCGTTATACCTTTCTTCAAACGGTCTGCCTGTTTGGCCTATGTAGAACATATCGCATGAGCTACAATTCATCTTGTATACGCCGGTTCTTTTTCTTTCTGGTATACTGTTCTTCCGGCTAAGAAGCCTCTGAATGCTGTTATTTGTATGGAAAGTTACAATTACATGGTGTTTCTTGAGTTCGTTAACTAAAATATTTGGTAAAATATTTGTGTAATCTGCAGATATGTATTTATTAACTGGAAGTGTGTTATCATTGTTCGACTTTTTTAATTTCTTCTCTTTGTGTTTACTTATTAATTTATCCACTAATGAACTTTTATATCCGTTAGCCGCTGCTATGTATTTGATGGTATTAACCTCTTCATTGTAGTCTTTTTCACTTAACGGTATAGTTAGCAATCTGTGCACAAAACTATTGTAAGCTGCCATTTTATGCGAGGTGGGATGATATGAATCGGCATGAATTGTGATGTCCGTTGTTGTGGCCTTTCTATAGATTTTAAATTGAAGTTTTCCTTCGTTTTTTAAAATGGTTAAATCTAAGAAATTTAATTGATTTTCTTCTTCTATTTCAGATGTGAATTTAATCTTATGGTGTATGCTGTTTATGTGACTATTTAAGTTTTGTATTTGTCTTTTTGTTCCATTAAATATCATAAACGTATCATCGACGTATCTACAGTAAAAAATGATTTTATTCTTGTATAATTTATTAGATATTATGTTTATATTCTCATAATAATTTAAATATATATCAGCTAATAGTCCTGACAGTGGCGAACCCATAGCCAGACCGTCATCTTGTGTAAAAAACCCGTTGTCAAATGTGAAGTAATTTTGTTCTAAGACGACTGTAAGGAGTTTTATAAGTTCGTTGATTTTTTGCATGCTAAGTTGAGCCACTTCCTTTAAATTGTTATTTACAATTTCTATAGTTTCCCTCACGGGGATATTAGTGTACAAGTTAGTTACGTCTAACGATACCAATTTATATTGTGGTAGTATTTCTATCTTTTTAAGTTTTTCAACAAACTCATAACTGTTCTTTATACTGTAATTATTTGCTATCCTGATATTATTTTTAATTAAAGTCTCTAACAATTTAAAAATACAAGATGAATTGTAGCTCATGCGATATGTTCTACATAGGCCAAACAGGCAGACCGTTTGAAGAAAGGTATAACGAACATCTTCCCAGAAGGGAATTGCATAAAACAACATCTAATTTTGCCAGACACCTGATGCTATGTAATCATAACTACAGTGATTTTGAGACAAATTTCCAGCCCTTGCATTGCTGCAGGAAAGGAAAATACATGGACGCACTTGAGGAATATGAAATTTATAAAGCCGTCAAAATCAACAGTGATTATGTCTTGAACGATAAACTTACATTTTCACATAACATATTGTACGACACGGCAATACTTGCACACGGGCGCCGGTAAATAGAAAGTTACAGTACACACGGGCTATAATATACAAAACAGGTCTATCAGTGGCTATATAACAGTGAATCAGTCGATCGATAAGAGTCGATCGATAATGTTCACGCGAGAAACATAAAATTTCGTGTTCGCGTATGTGATTTTCCACTGTCATAAAAGTGCACTTTTACCGTAATGATTTTTGTATTTTTAATTTTTTAACGATCTCTAATGAGTGATTAAGATTTCTGAAGATGGCAATTCGTTGCCGAAACGCGTCATAAGACAAGAAAAACGAAGTCGCACGACGGATATATGGTAAATATCTATTATATTAATATAAGCGACTTGGAGACAACTAACCTAAAATGTATTAAAATCTGTAAATACACACCAGAGTTTACTTTACTCAAGATGTGACACAAGCATATTGCTGGTGAAACTACAGCTTCTCTGTAAGTTAAGCGATTAAAATAAAACACTTGTATCACTGTTGACACCTTGTTTATTTACTGATATCACAAATAGTTTTCACAAATAAAAAAAAACACAGAAAACAGAAAAAATTTTGATTCACAACTGTGATATCAATTATGAAGATACCTGTAATTTATACAAACAAAAAGATAACACACAGATCCACATTATTGATCAGAGATAAATTATTGAAAGACATGCTTGGAACGGTATTGTGATAGTACAAACACTTACCCATATTATTATTAATAAAACATCATAAATTTACCTTTACGGGCCAAAGTTCTTCACACGAACCTGTGAACTATAAGCATGACTTAGGGTTGCATAACTCAATGACTGCTTTCATTTTTTTAGTTAACTATTTCAACTTCATTTATTCTTTCTTATTATTCTCCTTTTTGTGAATCAACTACAATTATGACTTCTCATTCTATTCTCCAACATTTAAATTAAACTATATTCAACATTGAGGTGAAGCCCCATTTAACCAACAACAAAATTTAACATATGGACCAACCAAGGTCGTTATACATTAAAATACAAATATTTAAAAACGATTACACACATGCCCACTTTACTTGAATGCGCACTCGATGCGGACCCACGGACACTTGAGTGTATTTTACTCTGTATAATGACCTCGTAAGAGTGAATTTTTATTTTATCTTCTAATGATGGGACACATGTCTCGAAACGGGTAAAGTAAAAAAACGCACAACGAAGTCACATGACGGAATAAGGTAAATATTATACAGATAAAATATTGACACATATAAAATATTGATCCACAAATGTGGTACCGTACACATTAATTGTATAACATAATCAATCCACTGACCACTGATTTTTCTCCGTCTATAACTGTTTATATATAGGTGGTAACAATATCATTCACAAACTTGTGTTACTAACTACTTACTAGGATAGTCGAGAAAATTCCAGGTGCTTAAACTACAACATTGTATAACAAACTGTGTTAATTATAAATGATATAAAGGATAAGTATGTCATATTAATATGATATAAGTATATATTATATTTTTATTTGTGGAAATATATAATGATATACTTCTGTACTTTCATACAGAATATTCTAGTGTATTTTATAAATAGTGTCTGTAAAAATAGTGCGCATTAATATACATAATTTATTCTCAATTATGGATAACGTAAATACATGTGAATTACATAACCTACATACAATTCTAATGACAAATAGTTTTAATAATACCAATCACAATATTACTTAATATGTTATACAATATTCATAATATACTTACTTCTTACTTCGGACTTCCAGGGTCAAGTGACCCCGATGGTCCTATGTCCATGGTATACCGCAGCAGCGAGTGCCCAAAAGCGCTTGTCCCTGAGAATCTGGTCCAGGCCACCAAACAATATTCATAATATTACTTTGAATGTGGGTTGGGGGTTCTGCAGTATACAGCAGTTACCATAACTGAATGATACAGCTGTAGGAATATTATGTACTCTTTGAAATGTGTTTTTTTTTTTTTTTTTTTTTTTTTTTTTTTTTTTTTTTTTTTTTTTTTTATAAATAGCTTGTGTTATTTTTACAAGTACATTACATAAATTGCCACAGTTATATGTATACTGTTAGAAAATTTTAAAAACATTAGCTTCAGCTGCATAATGTAGCCAGGACTAATTTAATGCTGACATCAAAAGACTACATTTGAAATTAAAAAAATTAGGAAATCAAAAAATATAATGTTTTATGATCTGAAAAATTTCATAATAATCATGTGTATTTTATAATAATCACATATTTTCTACAATTTTTTTTTTTACTTGTAAATTCAGTTTAAAAAATGTGTCACCTTTTTGTATGTTTTATTTTTTTATATGTTTTTGTTGTATTATTTGTGTGTGTGTGGCACGAGGGTTGTTTTGTTAATGTTTGCCAGGAAGATCATGGGATCTCTCCTTACTGCCATCAGATGTCAGATCCTAGCAGAGATGAAGAACAGGTTACACTTCTGGGTGAAGAGGGATTAAGAGCTGGAGGTCAAGCCCTCAAATTGGGGTAGGGTAAAGAATCTCTTAATATTTATATAAAGTATACAAATAGGACACTGCTGCGTGTGCTTAATGTGTTTTACTGAAAAGTATACTTTTATGTCAGTTTAATTAATACTCTTAGAAATTAAAAAAACTGCAGATTATTTAATTGTAGGAAAATTGAACAATAATTAATTAGAGAGTGATGAAATTGTTAATATAAAAATGGGATTTAATAAGATAATATTCAGCAGATGGTGGTAAAAGATTATTATTACATAGATATGTCTAAGATTTCAGAAGGATTTGGTTTAGGAAATCTTTTTGTTTTATAAAAACTAAATTGTTCTTATTGGTAAACTGTATGATAAGTTTTGGAACAGTAACTTCTATCTGCATCTGTTTTGCCAGGCATCTTCTTGTAAGCTTACAGTAATTATCTTTGTTTTTTATCAAGTCATCAGTATGTTGTTTCCAAATTCTTCATCATTGTGGTGAATTATATTTAGCTGTACATTTTGGCCATCTGTAATTTCTCATTCCCATACAAATACCAAATTAGTTTATTTGGATGTTTATCAGTCGTTATTTGTGGTATATGTATTTAATTCTTTATTTCTTCATTACTTACATGCTGAAGTTGGAATATACTACATGATTGCAAGCTTTTCTTCTTCTTTTGGCCAGTGGTAGTCTGATACTACTTTTTGATAGAGATAGAGGGCATTCATTTGAGGAATATGCCTGAAAATAACCATCCTGAAAAACAGCCAGAATATAATATATTTTCACATACTAGTGCAGTATTTTTCTGAGTAATATAGTTTATACTATTTGATGGATTGTGTTGCCTGGTCAGAAAGTCCTCTGTGGTATTTGTTAAACTCATCAGATGTTATATTAAATTTTTTTTAGTTTGAGAAAAGGTCATGATTGGTAGTAGTAAATAGTTTTATTTAGAATTTTAAATGTGTTATTAATTTTAGTATACAATTTTCCTGTGTAAATAGTTTGGAATGCATATATAAAACTGATGTAGCAAGAACAATTTTTGAACAATATGCTGTCACATTTTCAAGCAACATAGAATTGGTAATAACTGGACAGTTAAAATATTTGTTCATAATTTTGTGAGCTTGTATTCTGCTCCTGTGAATTCGATAAGACATGTAAAATAATGTAGCAGACGTGTTGTGACAGAATATAGCTAACATTTAGCCATTATTACTTTGTATACATTGCCAAACATGTAGTTAGCATTATTTGATTATCTTCACATGAGTGTGTGCGTGTGTACACACGTGCTTAATGAAATTAAAGATTACATATAGTGCATTAAAAATTATAGAATCAGTTTTAATAGATGTAGATTTTTTGTTAATACAAGATATGATACTGGCTTTAACGCTTTTGTAGTTGAAATATTTAGGATACAATGGTGTATAATGTTTTTTTAGTACAGTTTTATGAAAGTTGTTGAAAATAGATTCTCATTATAGTGCCAAGTGAATAGGTAATTGATGCACTATCTAACAATGTTTTGCAATTTAATAAGAAAATTAAAACCATTAAATCAGAGTCAGTTATGAAAAATCGTGTTAGTCTAATGTTTAAATATTTAGAATATGTAATGGTGGAGGTAAGTCAAGAAGTGGAAAGACCGTAAAACATCAGTGGAAATGTGAAACGAATTTGGAAAACATATGATGTGGGTTCTCATCAGATTTTGTAATCGCACTACTTACTCAGTAGAGGTGAATCAGAAAACTGGATTAGTGTAGTTGGAAGCAATTCAGATATGATTTTTTAAACTCTGGTTAGAGCCATATGTTGGGATTCATTGTAAAATAAACACAATCAGCAAACAGTATGATACAGAAATAATTGGGACAGTTTTATTCTGGATGGAGCTATCATGTCGCGACCACTTCTCGAAAGTATTCTTGCTGTATCTACTGGCTCTAAAGAGAATGTTAATAGACAAAATGGTAAATGGTAGTCAGATCAGATTCAGTTGGGTATTGTTCTGAAAATGTCACAATAGTATTTTGATGGCAGAGAAGTTTGTTCAAGAAATTTTTGGCTTTATGTAAATCACTGATGAATTAGACTCTTTGAGTTTGATACAGTGCATATGTTACAACTTTCATTGTTTTCCAAGGGATATGTCTGAAGATTCAGAAGTCCTCTGTGCACTGAAGATCGTACTGGATGCAATTTTCCTGTAACGCTACTTTAAATATTTAAATCGTCTTAAATCCCTTATTTTGTGCTGTATGTGACAGCGTTCAGTGTAAAACATAAGTTCATATTTTTTTTTAACTTGTCTGTTTAGGATGATCCAATTAGTAATTCTTTTCAATTCAGACGAGAAAATACTGAAATACCAATCTATAAGAAACAGGATTATAGAATATCATATTTGTGAAGTCACTAATTTCTGATTTGAAGTGTTTATATAATTTAGTATTCAGGCACATTTTAAACTGATAAACAAACTAATAACCCCACAGCTTTATACAGGTTGGAAGACAAGAACCGTTAGAAGAGGAATTTCATTTATAAGGAATGACATCTGGTTAGGTGATATAAAATTAAAATAAAGTTTTAAAATATCTTGAAAGAAGAGGTAAACAGAGATTACTGAGGTTAACATACAGCAATAAGAAGATTAAAGTAACTCAAACTCAAGGACTAAACAGAAAATGTAATAAACTGTTTAAAAACCTGTTTGGTTCATAAAGTAGATTGCTTATTTAGTGTAAAAAGTCTGCATTTCAAAGATTTATAAAATATTTATTTGACAAAACTTTGTTTTGAAACTGGTACAAAGACAGGCACAAAGATATTTATGAATTTAGTAGTACTTGGTAGATTTAGCATTTTTATTAGGCAAATAAAATAGTGGTGGATTTTGATGTTTTTGAATTTTATTGTTCATAGTCGTTGTGTGTGCATTGTGTGTGGCTTTGTGGAAAGGGTGGAAAACTGACGATTAAATTCTTGTTGCTTACCATACACAAAACATGTACAGTTTGTTGACAAGGGTAATAGTGATGGGATATATAACATTTGTGTAACACATGACAAAAGTCTACTGTACGCTTTATTTTTAATCTATCAAAGGATCATGGAATACAAATATTACTGGTAGAAAATAAAATCACTATTAACAGTAAAATATACTATAATCATGTTGTTGTGGCCATGGACTTATACCATTATTTAGAAAATGTGTGTGGACACAATGATTTGTGATCATGCACATACACACGCAGTGTTGCAGTGGCTTTGTATAGCACCCAGTGTGAAATGAAAACTGTACACAAACGTATAGCACATTGCATGCAACTATTCTTGCTTGTGTTTGAACACTAAAAACTTCTTGGGTTTGGCTGTTGCATTGTGATTAAAGACATTCACTGGTGTGTTTGCATGTATGTCGTAATAACAAATATAAATTTCTGTTTAAACATATTATGAAAATACTAATATATTTTATTGTTGTTCTGCAACACAAGATAATAATGGGATAGTATAAATTATTCTTAATAATTTTATTTTGTTTTGTTGGTATTTTTAAATAATGAAGTAATATTAACATAATAAATAATAATTTACATAAATACATTAATAGTGGGGTCAATCTACCAGAAAAAATAAAAATAAGGGAATTGAGAGCAAACAGCAATTTTTTTTTGAATAGGTTCTATTTGTCTAGTAGATTAAGGGAAAAATTTTTTTTTTCGTCCAAAGGTGACCGGAAGTCCCCTTTTTTGGGCCTTTTATGAAAAAACGGACTTTTTTAACGTTTTTTGATTACACTAATGAATATATTTTGAGTTCTAGATGTTAGAAAAAAACAAAAAAATACAGCACTTTCAGCATACTATACCCTTTAAATCTAGCCAGGTTAGAACTTGGTACCTTGCATACATAACCTAAAAAAAAAAATTAAAACTTGATGTAAGGTGAAGTTTCGCTTTTTTTGTTATATCTTCGGTGCTAGTGGATCGATTTAGTTAAACGTTTGAGAAAATGTTGGTAGAAATAAGTCAAATGCACGAGCAAAATGTCAAGATGAAATATTTATTAGAACGGCCACGAGAGGCGCTCAAAGTTTTACTTTCGAAGCTTGACCAATTACGAGCAACACTATGTAGAGAGATGAAATCTGCGGGAGGTTGTAAGGATTTTTATGCACTTTCAGAATGTTCAAATTTTTTACTGCGCTTATTTCTATTAATTACGTGTGTGTGTGTGTGTGTGTGTGTGTGTGTGTGTGTGTGTGTGTGTGTGTGTAATGATTTTTTTTGCATTCTTTTTTAATTTTTTGTCGTAAATATAAAAAATAACACTAAGGTAAGAAAAAACATAATTACTTACGAAAAAAATGTTATAGTGAAAAAAAAAACAGTTAAAAAATTAAAAAAAAAAGTAATATACAGTATATAATACTTTTTTTTTTATCACATTCTGAAAGTGCATAAAAATCCTTACAACCTCCCGCAGATTTCATCTCTCTACATAGCGTTGCTCGTAATTGGTCAAGCTTCGAAAGTAAAACTTTGAGCGCCTCTCGTGGCCGTTCTAATAAATATTTCATCTTGACATTTTGCTCGTGCATTTGACTTATTTCTACCAACATTTTCTCAAACGTTTAACTAAATCGATCCACTAGCACCGAAGATATAACAAAAAAAGCAAAACTTCACCTTACATCAAGTTTAAAATTTTTTTAGGTTATGTATGCGAGGTACCAAGTTCTAGCCTGGCAAGATTTAAAGGGTATAGTATGCTGAAAGTGCTGTATTTTTTTTGTTTTTTTTTTCTAACATCTAGAACTCGAAATATATTCATTAGTGTAATCAAAAAATGTTAAAAAAGTCCGTTTTTTATAAAAGACCCAAAAAAGGAGACTTCCGGTCACCTTTGAACGAAAAAAATATTTTTCCCTTAATCTACTAGACAAATAGAACCTATTCAAAAAAAAAAAAAATTGCTGTTTCCTCTTAGTTCCCTTATTTTTATTTTTTCAGGTAGATTGACCCCACTATAATATTATGATTGTACATTGCTAAATATGTTTTTTAAATTGTACATAACAAGTGTACTTTGTTGTGTTAAATTTTACTTTGTTGTTAATCTGTGTAAAGAAATATATACTTCAATTTTGTAGAAAAAATAAACATGTCATTTTGAAGCAATTGTGTATGTGTCCGCGCGCTCTTGCGTGAAAATTTTTAAAATATTTCCTGCTTTAATTATCCAGTTGGTAATTACTGGAACACAAATCCACAACTAGAAGATTTTCTGTTACAGCTTACTGATAAACATTTTGAGAGTGTATAAGACGTCTTGATTAGTCAGTATAGCCTTTTTCTAAAAAAACGTACAGTGAATAGTTGAAACATAAAAAAGATTACTTCTTTAAGTAGCATGCATAGTAAACATTCATTTTGCTGGGTCAGCAATATTACGCATGATAAGCAAAGTACTGTCCTAAATTTGATCATGATAAAAAAAGTTTAGGCGTTACATTGCCTTCATAGGTGTATGACGTGTGTTCAAAAAAAGACCAAACTTTTTGAATGACACACCAACCCGCATCAACAGTGTGCTGTGATTAATGAGACAGATTTTGACAACCAAATGCCATTTATCTCTTTCCACTATAAGCATTAGTCTTTAAGCTGTATCTGCTTGAGTTGGCACATGCTGACCATCGCATTAGTGACAAAGTGATTAAGAAACTTTGTTAAAACTTTACATAGACATTTTAATTGTTTAACTGAACATACAGGGAGGGCTGTATGACCCAGATGATTGTATTAAGCAGTTTTGAAGAGGATAAAATATCATATTCATGTTTAATATGGTAACCAAATCACTTGTACGAATTAATAAATTAATTACCTTAAATTATCCGCCGTGTGATTTCTTATGCTTCGTCTATGACGCGTTTCAGAGCGTATGCTCCATCATCAGATATTAAAAGTTAAAACTGTCACTCTTGCGAGATCGTATCCAAGGTCGATTTGTATCCAACCGATTGTACGATACCGCCTTGAGTCTGCTCGCTGGGGCTACGATAAGGTAGCAACCGCTCAGTGGCAGAATGAACTTGAACGGGTGCGCACCCAAATCCGCGTACGGTTCATATGCAAATCTTGACATTTTAACTTCTTAACGATCTCGCAAGAGTGACAGTTTTAACTTTTAATATCTGATGATGGAGCATACGCTCTGAAACGCGTCATAGACGAAGCATAAGAAATCACACGGCGGATAATTTAAGGTAATTAATTTATTAATAAAATATCAGTCTTAAAAGATATCGAAGACCATGCAGAGAGAACTTCTGGTGTTACTTTGTAACTCCTTGTTTAACTGGTGAAATTTGGTGAGGAAGTGGGAATTGGTACGATCTCACCATTAAAATTTGACCAAAAAAGACTTCAGTACATTGTATCACTGCAAAATTCTTGTGACATTTGTTAACTGAGATCAGAAAGATACTTGTGTGGAAATCAGACATTGTCTGCTTACCAGTACAAATGGTAATGGAAACTTTGAAATGGAATAGAAATGCTACTATGAACATTTTAACAAGTTTGCAGCAAAATTCTGAACATATATATTGTTTTAAGATGATCATTTTCACTTTGTTACAAATTGGACTGATATGTGTGCATGTGCTGACTACAGCATGTGTAGCTCGAAGACTAATAATGTTCATGACAGAACATTCTGCCAGAATATTGTGCTAAGAACTTTCTTTCATAAAAAAAAAACTATCTCTAGGAGGACTTAATAGTCATAGTGCACTCTATGCACAGGTTGACGTGTTACACAAATAGTCAAAACTTTTTTGAAACAAACCTCATATTAATAAGTTGGTAAGTTGTGTCTTACAATTTTAACTGTTTAAGGAGGGAAGTTTTTTAATTATGAAATTAAGTAAGTAAGCTAGTTGAAAAGTCTTTTATGTGCTTATGAAATAATCTAGATAACCCATCCCTCTTTTCCTTTTGTTCTCGGTCTCCTCCTACTATCCTCATCGAAGTCTGGGTAGGTCCTGGTTTCATCATTCTAAATATATTATCCTTAATACTTTGTCAGCTTTTGTTTTGACATATCAGGAATACAGTATGCTTTTTCCAAGTAAATGTAGGATTAAAATATGTTGTTTTTCAGGTTTCAGTTTTTTAAACACATATATTGGAAAAGTTAAATAACTAATAGATGTCGAGTATACAGTTATTAATGTTAATGTACAATACATGTATCTTGTTTGTGTTTTGTTGTAACCAATAGAATCCATACCTTGCCATGAGTAGCAATTGGTAGGTATCGGTTTAAATTAAACAGACGTAGGTGTACAGGGTACATATTATTGACAGAAACCTTGAGCCAGCAAACTGTTGTTGATCCTGGACAAGTCACATTCCTGATAATACAGTTATTATTTATGTGTAAGTATCTATTAAAAGAACATGTGCTTGATTTTACTTAAATATATGTGAAGGATTCTTGTCTTAAGGGAAATTAACCAATAAGGTAAATGGAACTGTGACTAAATATATTCTATTTGAGTAGCTGGATGCTTAGCTTGTCAAAATTATATATGCTAATTTTATTGAAAAGTAAAACTTCTCATTTGAGGCAATTTTTTATATATATTGTAAAGTATCCGTGTTCCGTGAGGTACTATCGAAACGTCCGTCTTATTCAAGCCCCAATGTTGGGTTCGCCAATTTGTAACTAAACGTGTTTGCTATATTTTATTTAGTTATATGAAGATGTGTGGAAGCACCACTGTTGGATTCCAATTTGGAATACAACGTTTACAAGTATGTGAGTGTGTGTACTGGGGTTCAACCCAGCCCCACTTTGGTTTGCGCTAATTTGTAACTATCTTGCGATGTTATTATTTTTAATTAATCTGTAAATCTGTTAATTTACAGTTGTTATTAACGAATATATCTTTCGGTTGTGACCGATGAAACCTTCAGAAAATAGATTATTAAGCAAACAAAATTATAATTATGTTCCTTGAATTTATAATCATACCACTCTATAGATTTAACTTAGTTTTCAGTGGTTGGGTAATATTAGCGATATGTATGGAGTATTGACTGAATGTAAGGGATATTTGTGTCAACCCTAGTCACTCGATGTTAGAAAATCCCATTCAATTTTTGTACTAAACACAAGCTAGTTCAGCAATCTCCCGTCCCACCAGCTGCAAACGTTGAGCGCTGTTACTTGTAATAAGCGTACTTATAGGTTAGTTATTCATTGAGTTTGAATCAACCTTTTTGTAAATTATTCCAACCACTACATATAGTATTTATTCTGCAATAACTTCTAACGTTATCTCATACAATAAAGATACTTTATTTACTTTCTCTATTCATTCACAGTCCACGTTATCTCAAAAAATAATAATACGATCAAATCGATCGCACAGAAATATATCGATTATCAATTACTCAAATTCTATAAACATATACACATGAAAATAATAATAAATAATTCTTATCCCAGGGTTCGTAAAGTTCTTGGAACCATTAGTAAGGCCAGGTAAAATGCATAATTAAGGTTGCTCAATTTACAAAACAAAATTATTTACTCTAAATATAGTGAAATTAAAATAGGTTGTTTTTTTACCAAGCCGACGAGAACTTCGACTGTCTGTGGGTGTCCGTAAACAGTTGCCAAGATTCAGATTAATTTGTCTTCATCCAGTAAAAGTGTTCTGCCTTTAATAAAATTGATTGTGGAGAGGAATGGGAAGATCTCAGGAATTCTTCGGACTTCTGATCTTCTTCTATGATCTCGTTAATTCTCGGTCCCGGTGAAATGGAATTAGGATCCCAACTTCTTCTGCTGCCAGTGAAGGTTATCTCTGCCACACTAGGTCTTCTGGTATTTTCAATAATTCCGTTAGTTCAGGCTTTAATTCTTTTAACTGATCTTCTGTTTATATAAGGAATTGGTTGAATACCAAATCCAGCGGAATTATTTGGTGAATGAGGTGAGAGGCTTTCAATTCTTTTTAAATGTATTCGTTTACAATTTGGAAGGTTATTTAATTTTTATTACTCATCAGCATTAAATTATAATTATTTTTCAAAAAGGGTTTTTCAATTTTGATTCATATTTCTTCCAGATTTATTATTCATATTTTTAAATATATCGGTCCATCTCAACCTAATAGCTTGTAACAATCAGAACGAATGAATCCATATAAACAACTTCTGTCTAATTCAGTTGCCTTAACAACCACGTTTTCTATATATCCTTGAGCCGGCATTATAGAATATTACTACTCTTTTCCAATAAAATACTCCATGCTTGGATTAATATTAAATTACCTAAAATTCTCCCCTAACCTTCCTTCTTAAACAGTAAATGTTTTACCATAGTTTCGTTGGACTGGGTTTCTTAAAAAGGTATTAATTTCCTTTCACTAATATGGAATTTAGGCCTATAGATTTTCTTACAACCGTTATAACATTATTTGGTTCTTTAACTTAATTTCCTTTTACCTGACCTACTGTACAATTAATTATTGGTTACATGGTTAATTACATTAATTTTAATTTACTGGTGGTTACTTTATTACATTAATTAACTGGTTCTGGAACCCTTCATTAATTTATAATATAATTGTCAGAACTACTTGTCAAACATGAATCACTGATCACCCTCCTGGCCCAGTTTACAAACATTAATTAAAACAACAGTATTATTCAACTTTAGACAATACTTTAAAATTAGTATAATGCCTAACACTAGTAACTGTACTTGATTGTCTAAAGACAAATTTAACATAAATACCACCATAGTCTTTGATGAAGTATTACTATTAAACAACATCAGTTCATTTCTACACTACTCAAAATATAACATAAATATTCTGTAAACCTCATTAAGTTACAGTATAAAAACAAGCATAATTTTTTTATATTTAACATTAATTATTGCTTCTTTTGACTTGAGGTACTTCTCAGATACATTAACTACTGAGCAACCTTAATTCAGGGTATGGTCCTTGACCATGTTTCATTCAATTTTTATGTAACGTGGGGGAACCTCAACTCTGTTACGTTACATAACACCCCCCGTTCGAAAGAAGTTTATTTTGTATAAACAAAGTTTAGTAAGAAATAAACGCACAACTAGTATCTGACCAATTAGTTCCCCTATTCATAATATTTTTTTATTTCCGCTTGGTTGTATGTACCTTTCACCCTATTATTTGCGGGATCCAATACTACGTAAGTATTGTTCTGATTGTCCTGGCTTATTATAAATATCGGTATGGAGAACCATACATGACTTCCATATTCTAAGATTTATATTTAAAATCATTTTCAGCCAAACAGCCAGGCTGTGTCTTACCTGCCTTTTTATTGCTGTATTAAATGAAAAATATTATATTACATTAAAATGAAAAAATTATAATTTTATTGCCTGGCAACAAAATTATTTTATTTTTAACAATTACCATTGTTTCAAAAAGTTTAAATAAATTTTCAAGTACTTTACTCTTGTTAAAACGTAAAAGGTTGCAGGTAAACTACCCCTTCCCCTTAACCGATCTTCACCAAAATCGAAAGTCATCGAGACCTCTACAATTCAGGGACGTATGCAAAAAATTATTTGATTCTGTTTGAATTTGCGGCTGTTATCGTTTGCCATAGAAAATACGCTTGATAAAAAAACGTTGCAGGTAAACTACCCCTTCCCCTTAACCGATCTTCACCAAAAACAACAGGTCTTGAGTACTCTACAAGTCAGGGCTGTATGCAAAACATTATTTGATTCTGTTTGAATTTGCGGCTGTTATCGTTTGCCATAGAAAATACCCTTGTTAAAAAAACGTTGCTGGTAAACTACCCCTTTCCCTCAACCGATCTTCACCAAAAACAATAGGTCTTGAGAACTCTACAATTTAGGGCTGTATGCAAATAATCTTTTGATTCTGTTTGAATTTGCGGCTGTTATCGTTTGCCATAGGAAATACCCTTGTTAAAACATAAAACGTTACAGGTAAACTACCCCTTTCCCTTAACCGATCATCACCAAAAACAATAGGTCTTGAGTACTCTACAAATCAGGGCTGTATGCAAAACATTATTTGATTCTGTTTGAATTTGCGGCTGTTATCGTTTGCCATAGAAAATACCCTTGTTAAAAAAACGTTGCAGGTAAACTACCCCTTTCCCTCAACCGAACTTCACCAAAAACAATAGGTCTTGAGAACTCTACAATTTAGGGCTGTATGCAAATAATCTTTTGATTCTGTTTGAATTTGCGGCAGTTATCGTTTGCCATAGGAAATACCCTTGTTAAAACATAAAACGTTACAGGTAAACTACCCCTTTCCCTTAACCGATCTTCACCAAAATCAACAGATCTTGAGAACTCTACAATTCAGGGCTGTATGCGAAACATTATTTGATTCTGTTTGAATTTACGGCTGTTATCGTTTGCCAAACAAACAAAATTACCCTTGCTAAAAAAAACCGTTGCAGGTAAACTATCCCTTTCCCTCAACCGATCTTCACCAAAAACAATAGGTCGCGAGTACTCTGCAAATCAGGGCTGCATGCAAAAAATTATTTGATTCTGTTTGAATTTGCGGCAGTTATCGTTTGCCATAGAAAAAAAATCTACAGACAGACACACACACAGACAGACACACACACAGACACTTTTCGGAAAACGACTTTTTTTCATGTTTTGAGTGTAGTAGAATCAGAATCTGCAATAATCTTGAACACGATTTTTTTTGCCATCACCATACTTCCATTCCTTAAGGAATATGGAAGTAAAAGGTCCAACATATAATAGCAACAATTTCTTTGCTATTCCTTCGAAACTGCTTGGTTGCTGACGATTTCTTATCAAAATTTGTTCTCCGATGTTGTATTTAATAATATTTTTACGGGTAGCGTCTTGTTTTTTTCTTCGGGTTTCCATTTTGTGAAGTAGCCTACTATACACACGGGTAAGGTCCAATTCTTCTTCAGGTCCTTCAGGGAATGGTATTAAATTGGTAATTTCTCAAGGTGGTGGTTTTGAAAACATCATCTGGTATGGTGTAACACCAATGGTTTCATGTTGGGCAACATTTAAAAAGGTCTCGGTTTCCTGTAAGAATTCACTCCATTTACTATGATTATCATAACAATAAGTACGAAGTATTCGTCTTACCTCTCTGAGTACCCTTTCTGCTGGATTACTACTCGGATGATAAATTGAAGTTTTGTATGTTTTAATTCCTCGATTGGACATCTCTAACTCCCATCTTCGACCCTTGAACTGGGTTCCATGGTCCGTTATTATGGAATATGGAGTGCCTACGTCTATAATGTACTTTTCAGTGACGACCTTGATGATAACATTGGTGGATGCCTTGCTGATGGGATACAATTTCATATAACGTGTGAAATGGTCCAAGATTATGACAATGTATTTATATCGGCGCCGGCCTCCACTACGTGGGAAAGGTCCGCAAATGTCAAGAAACGTTTTTTCCAATTTTCTTTCTGAAGCAATAGTTATTAAAGCTCCCTCTTTCCGTTCATTGTTTACCTTAACCCTTTGACATATTCCACATCGTTTTATTAATTCCCTTACCTTCTTGTTCAAACCTTTAATGTATACATGCTCCTCTAGTGCCTTCACTACCTTGATGGAACCCATGTGTCCATACATTTGATGGTAAATTTTTATTATTAATGGTTCTGTGGATTTGGGAATGTATAATTTCCATTTATTCTTTTCAACAGGAGACTTTATGAAGATTAATCCTTGATAATTTTGATAATATTGCATAATTATAGTATCATTATTCCGGAGGCGTTCTTGTATAGTGGACAATCTCTGATCCTTTGCTTGTTCTTCTTGAATTTTGGTCAGCACTTCTACTAATTCTTCCCTAGCTGATATTATAAGGTATATTTTTCCAACATCCTCTCTTTCAATTTCAAAAGTGCCATTTTCTAGGTTTACCCTAGATAGAGCGTCAGCGACAGTATTCTGTTTTCCTGGCACATATTCCCATGTTATGTTGTATTCCTGGAGAGCCAAAATCCAACGAGTCAGTCTGCCGTGGTTTAGTTTGCATCTTTGTATAAATGATATGGATTTGTGGTCGGACCTTATGGTTAAAGGATAACCTAATACATATGTGCGGAATTTATTGCAGGCAAATACAACACTCAATAATTCTTTTTCCGTGACACTGTAATTTCTTTCACATTGATTTAGGACTCGACTGGCAAAACTTATTACTTGGTGGTCTCCTTCTGGATCTTCCTGATATAGTTCAGCACCCAGGCTCACATCACTGGCGTCACAATTTATAAAAAATGGTTTATCAAAATCAGGATGGCGCAGGATGATATTTTGTAAAAATTTCTCTTTAATTAAAATGAATGTCTCATCATCTTCCTCCTTCCACTTCCATTTATGTTTAGATGACAGCAAGTGTTTAAACCTTGCTGTTAATTGGGAGTAATTCCTTTGGAATTTCCTGTAATAGTTGCACACTCCTAGGAATGATTGTAGCTGTCTAATATTTTTAGGTTTGGGGAAGTTTTGAATAGCTTCCACCTTTTCAGGGGATGTTGATATTCCATTTTCAGAGAGTGTGAACCCTAAGAATTGTAATTGATTTGTTATTAATTTTGACTTATTCAATTTCAATGTAATGTTGTTCTTTTCTAACTTGCTTAACACCATTTCCACACATCGGCAATGTTCCTCCCATGTGGTTGAAGTTACTAGTATATCGTCAACATATACTGTTGTGAAGGCTAACACTTCTTCACCCAGAACCTGGTCCATGCACTTAATAAAAACCGCCACAGAGTTTACTAACCCAAAAGGAAGACGTTTAAAGTGATAATTTCTTCCTTCAAATATAAAGGCAACATAATTCCTACTGTTGGGATGTAACTCCACCTGCCAGTATCCACAAACAGCATCCCAAATGCTCATATATCTGCAATTCTTAAATTTCTTCATTAACTCTTCAATTTCTCCTGGTGAGGTTCTATCATTGATTATATTTTTATTTATTTCCCTGGCGTCTAAACATAAACGTACTGTACCATCCTTCTTCTTTATAGCTACTATAGGGCTGCTGTATGGTGATGAACTATATTCAATTATGTCCTGTTCCATCATACTCTGTTGTAGCGGGTCAATTTTTGGGTGTTTTTATTTTTAACAGTTTGGGGCATTTATATTTTTTATTTCTTTCATTTTGGTGCGGGTTTGTCAAAAGTTATGAAAATTATTGTGCAACGTTATATTCCGTGTAACAGAACGATGTTAAGAAACAGTGAAACAAAGCAGTAAGACGCAGTTGTTATTGTGTAATGCGGCGAGCGAAGAATTTACCCCCTTCAAAATTCGCAGAACTCTGTACATGTGTGGGAGTGCACACACGCCACTACTCGAGCATGGGCGCCAACCCACGCGCTGGTAAAGAACTCAAGATGGCCAAAGCGCGAGAATATTCATCGTCTTCTCCAAGACCTTCCGGAAATACTGCTAACGCCCCGCCTACTATTAATGACATCAGCAGAGCCAAAGCCAATATAGTACTTTGGTATCCAGAATATAACTCTGCTATTCCATATATAAAATGGTTAGCTCACAACAACTGGGGCTTAAGCGACGAAAACATAGTGGCAGTGAACCACAGTTTCCCTCCAGAGAAAGCAAGATGTACCTGTTACATTACCGTTCCCAGTCGACTAACCGCAACCACCGGCGCCGGGGCGGCCTAAGTAGGCTCGTCAGAAAAGTACTTAATCTATCAGTAAAAAAGTGGTAATACAGCAAATTTTTATGTGACCGCGGTCAATTCGATAATCTGGAGTAGTGAACTCAGTATTTTACAGCAAGATAGCAATCAACTTTCGCTTAAAACTATGAGTGCGCGTACTCACCACGTGGCAACGGTTTACGTAAGGGCTGGGGTGGGCTTCATTTAAAATGTTAAGGGCGTTATAAATAATGAATGAGTGTGAGAGCGGCAAACCTTGGTTGTTTTTTTTTGTGTGTGTTTTCTAATTGTGTCCTGTATTTGTTTAAATCAAATTGTGTAAGTATCAAACATAAGGTAAGCCATAGTTGTAAATGATCCTGAGTAAAATGCAGTAAGCAGGATAATATTTTTTTGTATATTTAAATTTAGATGACTTAATCAAAATTAAAATTATCAATTCTCTTCTTAACGATGTCTAGAGTTAATTATTTCGAGAACCCATGAAACACATGTTTGTATCAAGCGTTCGTACGTAAGGATCCTGGCCCGAAACAAAACGAACCTTCCAGGTAGGTGGGAGTTGATATATTATATTATTATTTTAATAGAGTTAAATCAGTAATTAACGTCTCACTGTATTTCCCTTCTCACTGCTGGTTTTAGGGATTGGGGTATAGGATATGATTTACGGTTAAAATTAATAGGTTGCTTAAATGACAACTCACAAATAAAATTCCTGGCTTTCCCTGGCACATCCGAAAATACTTTTTTATACCTGTTATAAATCTTTATTAATTGGTTCCTTTGTTCAGGTGTTACTCTAGTATTATTATTGACAGTTTTAAACAAATAAATCTCTTGCAATTTTTCCTTCCATTCATTCTCTTTAGTATAGGTTAATTCCTCAAAAGGTGCTTTATATTCCATTTCATCATCACGCATCAAAGTAAAAGAATGTCTTTGGTGAGTGGCATTTTTATGATCCACTATTTCACTTGACCATTCTCCATTTTCATGGTACAGGGTTATTTTTCCTCTGCCCATATTAATAATAGCTGAGTGGCGCCGCAGCGTATCACACCCTAGCATTGCTTTAAATGGTAGTCCTTGGGCTACCATAAACACCATAGGAATAGTTTTACCTCCACTAGATACTTCCATCATTACTTGCTGCCGTATTGTTTTATTTGGTCTGCCAGTAGCGCCTATAATAACCATGTTGTTAACTGGTAATGTTGGTATATTTTTCTTATACTTCTCCCTTATTTGGTTATATTCAACCTTGTCCAGTAGCGACACATTCGCACCAGTATCAATTACTATCTCTGTCATAACTCCCTGCAATTCAGCCATAATGTATATAATTTGATTATCAGTTTTATTCTCTGACGGTAACACTTCTTCCATTAAATCATTTCGTATATCCTTTAAATAATTGTTCCTTGTAATTTTTATAATTTGATTAATTTCCTTATGCTTTTGTATATACCCTTCCAATCCCAGCAGCGAGGGGTTACTAGATACTTCCACTGCTGTACTTAGTTTTCCATCCTATCCTGCGGACGATCGTCCCTTGTGGTATCATCAGGTCTAAAATCTCTATGGGCTTCTTGGTGCCTAGGCAGATCCTCCTCTCGATTTCGATTATTGGGTAGATTTCGTTGGTCGTTGTTGGCACGATTATTGTTCCAATACTCTCTCCCATTGTCCCAATTCCTGCGGCCTGTTCTGTATCGGTTATTCTCATGATTAGTATAGTGATTATTTGGATAATAATTATTACGATTACGATTGTTCATTAATTGGTCATTCATCCTTATGTGATAGTTATTGTTATTAAACCGATTTGTCCCTGGACGCGACTCTTGATTTGTCTCTTCCCTTCTATTGTGATAATATTCACCTTGCCGTCGAGACCTTTGATAATAGTCTTCCATTTCGTAACTGGCTAATAAGGTTTCCATTGTTTCAACGGTCTTTACTTGTCCACTGCGTCTGGCACGAACTATCTCCTCTTCAAAATGATATGACAATTTATTCACCAAACACTCCTCTGGTATCCGCAGTTCCAAATGACGTGCTAAACATACCTTTCCCAAAAAGTAAGTAGTTGGGGACTGTTCTTGATTAACATTAAATCTCCCGTTAGTAATGTTATCTAATCATGTTCTGTACAGAATCTGACCAATATTTTGATTTAAACGTCCTTTTAAATTCCTCATAATCACTAAGTTCATTTTGGACAGCCGACCACCAATTATCATTTATACTTTTGAAGCATTCATCTAAATAACTTTTTATTATGTTCCATCGAGTTACCTTAATTCGGTTAAACCATTCGTCTACTCTCTCCAGGAATTCTATGGGATTTCCCCTATAAATTTTAAAATTGATATTATCTTTATGCTCAGGGGCTATGTGATGCGCTAGATACATTGGTCGATTTTGTAAAATCTCTATTGATTCCTTTATATTACTTATTTCCTGATTTTTTATATTTTCTATAGTCTCTTTATTTTGAACTACTTGGGTTTTTATTTGTGTCATTTCATTATTTGCCAATTCAATTTTCCCAGCTATATTAATTTGCACCCCGTCCAATTTCTCTTGTGCTTCTAATTGTACTTGATTTGTCATAGTTTTATGGGTATTTTCCCCATGATTAATTTTGGCCTCTACTTCCATTGCAAGTTGTACTATGGTTTCATCTGTCTTTTCCAGACTCCCTTTAATTTCATCTATTTGCTGTCTTACTTCCGCTTCATTATTATCTAACCTTTTATTGAGTGTTTCATTGACATTTGCAACCCTTTCATTGATATCTTCCCTCAATGCTTGGTTCTGTTCATTTATAATCTGCCGCAACTCCTTATTACTGTTTTCAATTTTCTCATCTATTTGTTTATTATTTTCCTGAATCTGCTTTAATCTCTCATCATTCCTGTCAAACCTTTCATTAATTTGGTTCAAACTTTCATTTATCAGCCGGTTATTCACATCATTCTCCTCTTTATTTTTGTCAAACTTCTCATTCATTAATTTGATCAAATTCTCACTCAAAATTTCATTTTGTTTCTTTTGAGTTTTCGTTGATACTGTCTATTTTATTTTCCAGCTTTTCTGAATTTTCATTTATACTGTCTATTTTATTTTCCAGCTTTTCTGAATTTTCATTTATACTGTCTATTTTATTTTCCAGCTTTTCTGAATTTTGTTTATTATCCTCTTTAATTTGTCTTAAACTCTCATTAGTTTCCTCCTTGGTTTGCTTTGAGTTTTCCTCCTGTTTCCTAAATTGTTCGGCCATAAATTTCATCATATCTTGCCAATTTGGTTCTTCTCTGGCTACCGTTTTATCTGGTTGGTCCCCTTGGGCATCCTCTTCAACTATTTCCTTCTCTGTGATAATTGCTTCAGTTTCTTCTTTATCACCCATTGTTTGTTCCATTTCACTGTCCGTAAATGTTTCTATCCCTCGTTCCTGTCCACCTTCTTCCTTCTCCTTCTCTTCTGCCCCCTTCTTCGATCTGCCTCTGGTATTATGCATTCCTGTGCCTCTAATGGTTGCCTGCTCAAGTTAAGTAACAATTAATATGATTTTTTACTTAACTAAAGCCCACTCGTTGAGCGCCAATTTGTAAAGTATCCGTGTTCCGTGAGGTACTATCGAAACGTCCGTCTTATTCAAGCCCCAATGTTGGGTTCGCCAATTTGTAACTAAACGTGTTTGCTATATTTTATTTAGTTATATGAAGATGTGTGGAAGCACCACTGTTGGATTCCAATTTGGAATACAACGTTTACAAGTATGTGAGTGTGTGTACTGGGGTTCAACCCAGCCCCACTTTGGTTTGCGCTAATTTGTAACTATCTTGCGATGTTATTATTTTTAATTAATCTGTAAATCTGTTAATTTACAGTTGTTATTAACGAATATATCTTTCGGTTGTGACCGATGAAACCTTCAGAAAATAGATTATTAAGCAAACAAAATTATAATTATGTTCCTTGAATTTATAATCATACCACTCTATAGATTTAACTTAGTTTTCAGTGGTTGGGTAATATTAGCGATATGTATGGAGTATTGACTGAATGTAAGGGATATTTGTGTCAACCCTAGTCACTCGATGTTAGAAAATCCCATTCAATTTTTGTACTAAACACAAGCTAGTTCAGCAATCTCCCGTCCCGCCAGCTGCACACGTTGAGCGCTGTTACTTGTAATAAGCGTACTTATAGGTTAGTTATTCATTGAGTTTGAATCAACCTTTTTGTAAATTATTCCAACCACTACATATAGTATTTACTCTGCAATAACTTCAAACGTTATCTCATACAATAAAGATACTTTATTTACTTTCTATATTCATTCACAGTCCACGTTATCTCAAAAAATAATAATACGATCAAATCGATCGCACAGAAATATATCGATTATCAATTACTCAAATTCTATAAACATATACACATGAAAATAATAATAAATAATTCTTATCCCAGGGTTCGTAAAGTTCTTGGAACCATTAGTAAGGCCAGGTAAAATGCATAATTAAGGTTGCTCAATTTACAAAACAAAATTATTTACTCTAAATATAGTGAAATTAAAATAGGTTGTTTTTTTACCAAGCCGACGAGAACTTCGACTGTCTGTGGGTGTCCGTAAACAGTTGCCAAGATTCAGATTAATTTGTCTTCATCCAGTAAAAGTGTTCTGCCTTTAATAAAATTGATTGTGGAGAGGAATGGGAAGCTCTCAGGAATTCTTCGGACTTCTGATCTTCTTCTATGATCTCGTTAATTCTCGGTCCCGGTGAAATGGAATTAGGATCCCAACTTCTTCTGCTGCCAGTGAAGGTTATCTCTGCCACACTAGGTCTTCTGGTATTTTCAATAATTCCATTAGTTCAGGCTTTAATTCTTTTAACTGATCTTCTGTTTATATAAGGAATTGGTTGAATACCAAATCCAGCGGAATTATTTGGTGAATGAGGTGAGAGGCTTTCAATTCTTTTTAAATGTATTCATTTACAATTTGGAAGGTTATTTAATTTTTATTACTCATCAGCATTAAATTATAATTATTTTTCAAAAAGGGTTTTTCAATTTTGATTCATATTTCTTCCAGATTTATTATTCATATTTTTAAATATATCGGTCCATCTCAACCTAATAGCTTGTAACAATAAGAATGAATGAATCCATATAAACAACTTCTGTCTAATTCAGTTGCCTTAACAACCACGTTTTCTATATATCCTTGAGCCGGCATTATAGGATATTACTACTCTTTTCCAATAAAAATACTCCATGCTTGGATTAATATTAAATTACCTAAAATTCTCCCCTAACCTTCCTTCTTAAACAGTAAATGTTTTACCATAGTTTCGTTGGACTGGGTTTCTTAAAAAGGTATTAATTTCCTTTCACTAATATGGAATTTAGGCCTATAGATTTTCTTACAACCGTTATAACATTATTTGGTTCTTTAACTTAATTTTCTTTTACCTGACTTACTGTACAATTAATTATTGGTTACATGGTTAATTACATTAATTTTAATTTACTGGTGGTTACTTTATTACATTAATTAACTGGTTCTGGAACCCTTCATTAATTTATAATATAATTGTCAGAACTACTTGTCAAACATGAAACACTGATCACCCTCCTGGCCCAGTTTACAAACATTAATTAAAACAACAGTATTATTCAACTTTAGACAATACTTTAAAATTAGTATAATGCCTAACACTAGTAACTGTACTTGATTGTCTAAAGACAAATTTAACATAAATACCACCATAGTCTTTGATGAAGTATTACTATTAAACAACATCAGTTCATTTCTACACTACTCAAAATATAACATAAATATTCTGTAAACCTCATTAAGTTACAGTATAAAAACAAGCATAATTTTTTTATATTTAACATTAATTATTGCTTCTTTTGACTTGAGGTACTTCTCAGATACATTAAAACTGAGCAACCTTAATTCAGGGTATGGTCCTTGACCATGTTTCATTCAATTTTTATGTAACGTGGGGGAACCTCAACTCTGTTACGTTACAATATATATATACAGTATATATAAAACTAATATTCCTCCAATAAAAATAAGAAATAAAATATAAGAAAAAAAATATGAATTTATGTAAAATATACAAATAATACTGGCAAGCATAGTTTGTATCAATATAATAGGCCTATTGATAATGGGTGTTTTATAAAAATAAAATTTATTGATAATAGAATTATAATTGATATTGCAATTTTCATACGGAAGATAATTTAATAAAAATGTAAGCTTTGGATGCTTGAAATGACTTTTTACTCTCTTCTGAAGTTTTAAAATTATTAATTTATCTTAGATTTACAAGATCTAAATTTTTTTTAAACTATTAAAACAAATGAATCTATCATTACCTTTATTATATTTATATCAGGCATTATCTCCTTGTGCTTATCAATCAACTATAACATGAATCGAAAGCATATCATAATGAGTTTATTAAGATTAGAACTTAATAATTTTGAGATTATTCTGTATATTCTCTGTATTTTTATCAATCAAACTAAATGATATATATATATATATATATACTAATAGTTTTATTAACATTTAGTGTTTGTGAAGGAGTTATGGGGTTGTCAAGATTAATCAATTTGATTCGATCACCTGGTAATGATCAGTTATTGTCAATATCTTATAAAAACATGTTAAAATTAATTTTATTTTCATTATGTTTGACCCCTTTATTATTTAATATATGATTATTAAGAAATATATTAATTCTTTTAATATTAATTATCATTTTGTTCTTCAGAAAAGATTTAGTTATATTAAGATATAACATATATATAGATAATATTTCATATGGATTAATTATCCTTACAATTTGAATTACGTTCTTAATAATTAATTCTAGTCCTTTATATAAATATAATAATATAAATTTATTTTTATTTATAGTATTATTACTAATAACACTATTAATCTTGTCATTTTGCTCATACAACATTATAATATTCTACATTTTTTTTGAAACTAGTTTAATCCCTACTATGATTATTATTATAGGATGGGGGTATCACCCCGAGCGAGTAAATGCCAGATATTATTTATTATTTTACACCTTATTCGCATCTCTTCCCATATTAATTTCAATTATATGTATATATAGAAATAATATAACTAACATAATTCTAATGAAATCAAATAGTAAGTTCATTTATTTAGGAATAACATTAGCATTTATAATTAAAATTCCATTATTTATATTTCATTTTTGATTACCAAAAGCTCATGTTCAAGCACCTGTTTCTGGTTCTATGATTTTGGCTGGAATTCTTTTAAAATTAGGAACTTATGGTTTAATTTGTGTAATATATATTATACCAATAATGTTCACTAATTATGGATTTATTTGAATTTCTATTTCATTAATAGGAGGAATTATAATTAGATTATCTTGTATGATGCAAATTGATATAAAATCTATAATTGCATATTCTTCTGTAGCTCATATAAGTTTAGTTATTAGGGGAATTATGACAATAAATATGTGAGGTATAATGGGGTCATATTTTATAATAATTGGGCATGGTTTATGTTCTTCTGCTTTGTTTTGCTTGGCAAATATTTCCTATGAACGTTCAGGAAGACGCAGAATCTTAATCAATAAGGGAATATTGAGATTTATGCCTTCAATAACTCTTATATGATTTTTAATAGCTGCTAGAAACATTTCATGCCCCCCAACAATTAGTCTAGCAGGACAGATTATAATTTTAAATAGATTAATGTCTTGAAATTCATTATGTATAATTTTTCTATCTTTTTCTTCATTTTTATCAGCTTGTTATAGCTTATATTTATACTCTCACACTCAGCATGGAATGATTTTCTCAGGCTGTTACTCATTTAATTGTGGAAATGTACGTGAATTTTTCTTAATTATAATACATTGAATTCCTTTAAACTTAATTATTTTAAAATTAACATTATTAATTTAAATTCAATTAGTTTAAAATAAAACATTAAATTGTGGATTTAAAAATATAAATGTATATTGGATCACCATATATATATTTTTAATTTTACTAATTATAGGATTAATGATATTAATTTTATCAATAAATATAATTATTTTTGATTACATAATTATGATAGAATGAATAATTATTACAGTTAATTCGTGTAATATTTATATAACATTAATTTTTGATTTCATATCAACTTTATTTCTATCAACAGTTATGTTTATTTCATCAATGGTTATATTATATAGAGGTGTATATATAATAAGTGATAAAACTATTAATCGATTTATTTACATTATTATAATATTTGTAATATCAATAATATTATTAATTATTAGACCTAATATAGTAAGAATTCTCATTGGATGGGATGGGCTAGGGTTAGTATCATATTGCTTAGTTATTTATTATCAAAATTTAAATTCTTGAAATGCTGGAATATTAACAGCACTGATGAATCGAATTGGAGATGTTATAATTCTTTTATTAATTGCATGAATAATAAATTTTGGGTCTTGAAACTTTATATCTTTTATTGATAAAATAATAACAAGTCCAATAATTACATTAATTATTATTGCAGGATTCACAAAAAGAGCTCAAATTCCATTTTCTTCATGACTTCCAGCAGCTATGGCTGTTCCAACTCCAGTATCGGCTCTTGTCCATTCATCGACGTTAGTTACTGCGGGGGTATATTTAATCATTCGATTTAGAAAATTAGTTGTATCATTTAATCTAGTTCAAACATTTTTAATGTTATCAGTATTAACAATAATTATATCAGGACTGGCCGCAAATTTTGAATTTGACTTAAAAAAAATTATTGCATTATCAACTTTGAGACAATTAGGAATCATAATATCAATTTTAATATTTGGTTATCCAATATTATCTTTTTTTCATCTTATCATTCATGCTTTATTTAGGGCATCACTTTTCTTATGTGCTGGAGTACTAATTCATAGATTAAGTAATAATCGGGATATTCGTATAATGGGTTGTCTAAGTTATAGTATACCAATAACTAGCACATTCATAAATATTGCTTTTGTCATTATGTGGAGTACATTTCATGAGAGGCTTCTATTCAAAAGATTTAAGTATAGAAATAATATCTTCCAGAAACATTAATTCATTAATTTTATTACTAATATATATAGGAATTGGATTAACATCTTTTTATTCTGCCCGATTAACATATTTTTCAATAAATATAAACTTCAGTTACTATAATTTCAGCTCACAAAATGAATCATTTAATAATATATTAAAAAGAATTATGATTTTATCTATTTATTCAATTTTGTCAGGATCCATATTCAGATGAATTATGTTTAACAATCCCACAAGAATCATCCTTCCCGCTGAAGGAAAGATAATAGCAATGACCTTATCTTTCTTAGGATTATTAATTGGATATGAAATATCTATATTTTCATCTACAATAAAGAAATTTACAGGAGAGTTTATAAGTTCCATATGATTTTTAAAACAACTATCAACCTTTCATACTCAATTTTTTATTTTAAAGAATTCATTTATATTTCAAAAATCAATTGATTTAGGATGGGGAGAAAAAATAATTTCAAAATTCAGATGATAACATTTATTGCTTGATTTTTAATTATTTTATATTTAAATAGCTTAAACATTAGAGCATAATATTGAAGATATTAAGGTAATAATTTTTTTAAAATATTTATAAGACTTTGTCTCTCTTTTCAATGAAAATGAAATGTTTTATAAACTTTATAAATAAGGAAAAAACGGAGTTTAACCGCTTTAAAAGCTAGTTAGCAGCTGCTTTTATTCCTATTTCCTTTTAATTGGAAATATTATATTCAATATCTTTATTAACAATAAAGTGCCTCATTTTTGGCTTCAATTAATAAACAAAGGAATAAAAATTCTTTTTTTAGGTCGAAACTAAATGTATTAATTACTTAATTGCTTTTAAGAATGGTTGATACCAACACCTATTAATTGCAGTTCAATAATTATAATTAAATACATCCCTATTAAATTCAATTTAACATATTATTTTTTCATTCATGGTACAGACCCAATATTAAAAATAATAAAAATAATATCACTAAATAAATTTCAATTACATTAATAGTTGCTATTACAATAATAATAGGCATAATAATTACTAATTCAACATCAAAAATAAGAAAAATAACTGCAATTATAAAAAAATGTCTTGAAAAAGGAATTCGAGATGATTCAAAAGGATCAAATCCACACTCGAATGGGGATGATTTTTCACGATCAATAATTGACTTGGTTGATACAAAATATAAAAAAGTTATTAAAATAATCAAAATTAATAATATGATAATACAATAAACTATAACATTAAAAATTATTCTATTTAAAAATTAATCCTTTTAATTGGAAGTTAAATATACTTATATACTAATAGAATATTTATCTACCTCATCAGTAAATTGATACATATAGAAATAATCAGACAATATCAACAAAATGTCAGTATCAAGCAGCTGCCTCAAAACCAAAATGATGAGTTCTAGAAAAATGAAATTTTAATTGCCGCAATAAACAGATTATAATGAACGTTAGGTGAGTCTTAGGGTTGTCAGTGAGCGTTTTCGGCACCCACCGTGCACAAATTTTTCTGTAGCCAAGCTTCACTCTTACAATGTCATACAGAACTGGCCTTGAGATTTCAGGAAATTCGACAGACAGCTCAGAAATTTTGAATCTGCGCCTTTTGCGAACCACTTGATTCACTTTTTCAACAATTTCTTCCGTCGCTACAGATTTCCTCCCATGGATGTCAGTTCGTCCTTCTTTAAACTTTCTGCACCATTCTCATACACAACCATCACTCATAAAATTGTTGCGATAAACATTACTCATTCGACGATGAATTTCAGCTGCATTACGCCCTTCGGCGAGAAGAAAGTGAATTACGGCGCGCACTTCATACTTGGCAGGCAATTCGATTACGTTAGACATGTTATCATGATTGTTACTCAACAATGACTGAAGGGAGGGAGTGCATTGGTGTGTGGTAGGGAATACTCCAATGTGCATGCGCTGCGTATCTCCATTCCAATATCCCATGTGGGACTCATCGGGTGGCATCTCGGAGGTTGAAAAAAAAATATCCCTCGTATATTTTTATATCATATTGAAAATTGCATAGGAATTACATATAGTGTGATTTGTAAACTGTTACTATAAATTGGCTTGGACACTAAAGCTTACTGCATGTTGCTTATAATTATCTAGTAACTGTACTTTATTTTGTTCCAAGCTGTAGGAGGATAGTGTCAGCCTGTGTTGAAACCATTTACTTGGGGTTGTCCAATTGTTCCTTTGTCATACTCCACCTACAGCTCTCCCCCTTCTAACGTGCTGTTGCTCTGTACACACCATTCCCTCAGTTCAAATCTAACCTCTGAAATTGCCATAACTGGTGAAACAATTGTCAGGACTAATAATAAAAAAATATATAACTTGTAGAACTAAACTATGCATCTGCTTATTAAATTTAAATATTAAAAGAATTGTTACGATTGTCACCGCAATAATGGGTGTAGCATGGCGTCTGTTATGAGCTGTAGCTATAATCTAACTTAATGTGCAGCAACTACAGAGGTAATGCAACTACTCACTTACATCAGCGCAGTGAGACCGGTCCAATAGCAACTATGTCCCTCCCACTCTCTTCGGGCAAGAACTAGCCACTTACATTATATAGAAGTGGTTAGTAATGAATGGTTTAAAGGTTGTTCTTTAATTCTAGATTTTATGTCAGTTTTAAAACAAGTATATGGTAAATAGAGTTAAAGCCGCCGGGATGATCAGATTCATAACAACAGCGTATGACCCAGCAAATAGCACTTATATTCTGTATTAGGAGTGGCTACAAAATACCCTCAAAGGATGTTAAGCATCTTAATAGGTGATACTAAGAAATGTTCTCTTACAATAATGGACAAAAAGCTATAATTTTCTGACTCAGGAAGACAAGCTAAGGTATGGTAACTCTCTACAGGAGACTTTTTGGCAGAGTGAAATTAGGCAGACAGCTGTCAGTCCTCTTCTATAAAAAGCTGAATGTTATATGTCAGTTAAACTGTCTGAGTCATATAAAGAGGATAGACAAATGAGACTAACGGAATATCAAAGTGGAAGTCAGTGGGAAGATGAGCCAGAAGAAGACCAAAGAATAGTGAAGAACAAGAAAAGAGGAAGATTACACCGCTACATACCATGGCCTCAAGTACGAGGATCCAGAACGATATCTTCAACAGCTAGAGCGACAGCTGTGGGACTACAGAGTCCCACCTGAACAGTGGGCAGATTACGCAGTGCGGAAGCTCCGAGGAGAAGCTGCCACGTGGGCAGAGAGATACACGGGATTGCAGGTAAATTGGCCCGAGTTCTGCGACCACTTCCGGCATCACTTCTGCGGGATGCAACGTGACGCAGAGCTGCTGGCCGAGCTGTACGGAAAAACGCAGTGGCAGGAATCGGCGGAAATCTTCATCCTGAGAAAAATCAAGCTGTTTCGCCGTCTGTACCCCTGAGGTGACGAGAGGACGAGCATACCCATGCTTACACAACAGCTGCAGCCACGCCTTCGACCCGCGCTGAGGTTCCCGCCGCCTACGACTTTAGAGGAACTTTTACAACGGGCAATGAGCATCGAGGCGGACTTGGATCAAGATAGTCGTGCGCGAGGTCGGGATGACTCTGCTGAAAACTCCCTGGATCGAGTAGAGGGGTCGAAGCAGTGTCGATCAGCCTCAAGCATGAAAGAGGAACAAAGAATGATCAGCCTAACGCCCAAGTGCCGCTACGGCCCGGGAAGACACTTCCATCGGGACTGCCCTGTGAAGAACCGGCAGGGAAATGACCAAGCGCCCCGGTAAATAGCCTAACGGGGTGCGTGAACCAACTAGGTGCGGACATACCACGCATTCCAATAGAGATTGCCGGCTGAAAACTGACCACAGCCTTGGACTCCGCCGCAAACTATGACTTTGTACGAGCCGGTCTGCTGTCCAGAGGAAGGAAGACGGAGCCTCAAGTTGTCCAGCTAGCGCTACACGGTCAGCAATGTCACTCAGCGGCCGCCGCCGTCGCAGACATTATAATTGGAAGTCTCGCGACCACCACCAGTCTGCTAGAAGTGCCCGGACTGCAAGAAGGAAGTTTTACTGGGCCACCACTGGCTCACGGCCAACCAAGCAGTTGTGGACTACCAACGGGGCTGCCTTCACATTGGCAGTGAGAACCGACAGACGGTCTTCTGGAATGACCGCGCGGAGCCCGAGGAAGAGGACATTGAGGAAGCTAGCCTTCAAACATCAGCAGGTGGCCAACACCATAAACGGTTTCTGGAAATGTTACACTGTCATCGCAGTTTGTTCTCCCGTGGCCCGCTCCGCACCACACCTGTGGCCAAGCAAGAGATCCGGCTGAAAGAGGGTAGCCAGCCATTCCGGCTCCCAATATACCGGTACTCCAACGAGAAGAAACGCACCATCCGGGAAAAGGGAAAAGAGATGCTGAAGCAGCGTATCATTGAACCGGCCACCTCGCCATACAGCTCTCTGGTAGTGATTGTGAAGAAGAAGGACACATACCCCGGTTCTGCGTGGACTTCCGGAGGCTGAACGATCAGACCGAGGATGTGGACTCACCGCTGCCGCTGATATACGAAACAATCAAGGACCTCAGCGGGGCCAAAGTCTTCTCGACCCTAGATCTGAAGAGCGGCTACTGGCAAATCCCGCTGGAGGAAGAAGCAAAGAAGTACACATCATTCTCGGTGCCCGACGGAGGTCGCTACCAGTTCCGGGTGATGTGCTTTGGGCTGAAGAACGCGCCCAACACCTTCCAACGGCTGATGCAGGATGTTCTCACGGGACTATTACGGGAGTGCTGCCTCGTCTATCTGGACAACATCATTGTCTACTCCCCTGACTGGGAAACGCACCTGCGACACCTGGATCAAGTCTTGGAAAGGCTGCAGATGCACCAGCTGACCTGCTCGCTCAACAAAAGTGTCATTTTGGCCGGGAAGAAGTCGCCTTTCTGGGCCATGAGATTACTCCGGATGGCAACCTCCCACAGCAGCAACATCTCAGAGCGATCGAAGACCAGCCGGCACACCAATCAACATGGCACCCAACAGACACCTCCACAAGATCTGGAGAAGAGCAGTAGGCTGGCTACCGGAGAGCATTCAAGACCCGGTGGAGTTGTGGCGGCAGCGGTATGCGAACATCTGCTCTCCGGTACCAGCGGTGGACACAGCGAGCCAATCCGGCATCAGCATTCGGAGCGAGCCAATCAGCGATCCCGGTTAGTGCATAAAACCCGGGCCGGCAGAAAATTTTGAGCACACACCATCGCCATGCCATCGGACGCACTTCATCTCCTCTCCTCTCTAGGACGACATTGACGCGGAGTCAGCCGGAAGGAACGGCCGAAGAATAGAACCGGCGTTCTTGCGTCTTCGCCCTCCAGTTCCGCGCCAGCGATGGATTTCGCTGGGCCGGGAACCGACTCTACAACCGATGCCGAAGGAAGAGGAGGACTGCAGTACACCACGAACAGCGGGCGCAGCCGCCGAACATCTCAACACGGCACGACCAACATCAGCTTTCTCGCCACCAGGTCCTTTTTAGGGCCACCAAAATAACTAGAGTGTACGATGGCGCCATTTGTCATGCGGCAAGCCTTTTGTCCGGTGACAAAGTATGTAATGGTTTCAAATGAAATCCTAATGTAATGTAACATATTGTATAATAAACGTAGTGAAATGTAGAATGAATGTAATGTATCCTGCACTACTGGGTGGTAATAGGGTTTTGGAGGTACTGTCTGAATGAAAATCTCTTTTCTGTGTTGTCATTACGTTAGTATCCTTTAGAATCATTCCCTTATCAAGAATGCAAGTTCAGTATCTGCCACTTAGAATTTATTTCCTTACAAATAAATGTGTATCCTGTATAAATATGCTTTGTGAATGTGGATTATTCATTGTTTGTTCCCAACATCTTACTGAGTACCTGGCTCTGCTTTGAGCTAGGACGGATCTCACTCAGGATTATAAAGAACATACAGAGCCCCCTTGCTAAGTCAAATACGTGGTTAGTAATTAACCGATCTTACAAAATAGTAGTAGTAGTAGTAGTAGTAGTAGTAGTAGTAGTAGAAGAATGTACTGTTAATAATAGTTGATTTATTTAAACGGAATGCCATAATAATAACAAGCAGATCTTCTTTTGAAGCTAGCAAGATATTAACTGTCTGTTAGTATAATACAGTGGCTGTCAACAGGGGTGCCCATCCCCCCTAAGGCCCAATGCGCAAATCCCCCCAAAAGTCACAGCACTCCCCCCAATTGAAAACTCCCCCCCACTAATAATGACCCAGGGGTGCAAGTGTATTTCACCCACAGGCCGTCACCGGACTTCACTTCAACCATTTTAAAACTAGTGTTTAGGTTATGTCTAAATTTATAGGCTTGTTTCTTCTTACAATGTTCTAACCACTTGTCTTAACGATGAGTTGTGTTACACACAACCTCCATACACTTATACTTAAACGATTGTTTAAGTTTTTTCGGCATTTTGACAACTATCACGAAACACGAGATTACATTCCAACCCCAACTCACACAAACAAAGCACTGCACTACAGAATAAAACTCACGGGCAGACTGCCGGCGCGCGCGGCTGGTGAGACCAGTGATAACTGCGGACCTGCCCCCTTTACTCCACTGCCCGCTGGTCTACAAGCTTAGCACACGCACACATTTTTACATTCATGATTTATTATTCATGGACCCTCTGACTCATTGACAGGATGTTGCTGCAGGCTGCCAGGGTCAGTTTTCCAAATTCCAAAACAAAATTTACTACTAGTTGTACTGGTAGAGACATTTATGCCGCCAGTTCATTAAAACAATCATATACGCAATTGCTTTAGTTTTTTACTAATAGCTTAGTTTGTTGCACAAACACGTGTTAACTTTCCCCTTTTTTATGTATTATTTATACAATTATTAGTACTGAATGTATGATACTTAATATTGTATAATTTGAATAATAAATCTTATCACCGGAGTAACACGTGTTTTGCTCATTTACTTGCATTAGGCTTTTGGTCCAGAATTGCGTTAAGCAAGACAAGACAGAGGTATTCGGGTACTGAAATAACAATTCACACAACATGAGGATAACAAATTAGATTTTATTTAGTTATTACTGTTTACGATTACAAACAATTAAAGTCAATTAATACTTGATAAAATGCAAAATGGCGGCTTCATGACTTCCGTTTTCTAGCCATGCTTTCATGGTTACCTAGCCGTTTTCTTTGAAATTAAGGCTTTTATCAAATTCATTTACTGCAGTTAAAACTTCAAGGGAAATGTTTTTAAATTTTCTTTCTGTTAATAGTTACTCTAAACTTGATCACGAACCAACGCCTCAGATATATTTACTTAAGGTTGGCCAACTCTCACGTTCACACTATCACACACAACATTCATTTTTCTGATACTGAATACATTTTATTTTATAGATTTAGAGCTCATGTTTGAAATTTAGAAAGTAATTTTGAAAGGGCTTTCCTGAAATTGATGCGGCGTAGCCTCCTCAGAAGACTCCCATGTTGGCTGGCAGATGTTCGGCCGAATCTCTCTTTGTCCTTTTTTGTGCACTGAATTTACTAAACTTTTACATTGGTTGTCCACTGATGCTACATTATTGTTAATCATTACATTTTTTAAACAATTCTTTCATTTTTATGGCAAAACTGCCCACTACACTGTTTGAGCATGTGCTCTCTTTGAGTTGTTACTGACGACTGGGGGCGATTCAGACGCAATTGTTATGTAAGTGGTCGTGCATCTGACGTCATTGTCTATTGTTCTCTAACCACTGTTTTGGTTAATACGTAATTGTTTTTTAACTCGTCATTGATTTGGTGACGATTTATTATCGTAGACCAATGGAAAGTCAGTATTGTCCGTGTTTTAGCGCCAACACTGCCATTTTCGTGGGTTCAATTTGCTCGTACGCCTCTGACCTTGGATCGTCTCTCCACCGGCGAATTTACATATTTATTGGGACTTGGGCCAAAACTAACCTTGTCTAACTTAACTTGATGATTACCATAAAATTCATAATAAAAATACCCTTACATCCCATTATTCCGATACAGACAATTTTGTACTGTTACAAAACCCCCTCAATGAAAGGTTTTGTGTCGAGACACAAAAACTTTCATTGACTCATTCATACTTCTCTAAAAGGATCAGTTCAGATATGTGCCACAACCCCCTGTAATGTTAATAAAATAAAAAAATCTCAATCACTTACCCTTGGTTCCATAGTGTCGATCGTACCCGTCTGACCTTACTGGACTTCTCCTGAGAGATCCCTACACCATAAGGCCATGAGGCACTGCACGCTCCTGTTCTGACGCTCCGGCCAGCTCAGGATCGCGGTCACAACACCATAAAAACTCTGAAACATTCAATACAAAATTTTAAAATAGTGGTCTCATTCATTTACATATCCGCAACTGATATGTTTCCTCTTAGATGCATTGGTTCGTGATTTGAGGCGTTGGTTTTAGTTATTTACAAAGTACCAAACAACACAATAAAACATAACAAGATTTAGGATAGATAAGCCTTCTACTTAACAACAGTCCTACATATTTGTATCAATTGCTTTGACTCCCGTCAATATTAACTTGCCTCTTTCATCATAAAACTATACTCTTATAATAAACACAACATAAATTTTTTGATTCTCAAACAACAACTACTATTTTTATTCACTTACTTCAATTAATCATTACATTTATTTAGCATGGCAGTACTTCAATACTATCTAAATTTCTTTGTTAATTTCTTTACTTTAATTTGAAACCCTTTTCTACAGAATCACTTTTTTCTAGAGACTGGTTACTATAACACAATTTTTTATGTTATTATGGTCACTACCCTTACAGTAGCCTCCTAACCACACACTCTATCATCAACATAATAAAACATCATAAAACATTGTACATTAAATATTAACATTGTTACATTTACCTTACATTAAACAATTTAAATTTACATGATTTGTACTAAACTTTATCACATTACTACTTCAACAATTCTCTATTAACTTTTATTCATTTAACATTCATTTAGATTCTATACAACAACAAAATTTCAAATATACCATTACCTTTCCAGTTACCTCACCTTTCTACTATGAATTTTCCCTTTTCTAACCCTTTTTATCCTTATTTATTAGTTTGGGTGACTCTCAATTACTCACTATTTTCTCTATCTTATTTTGGTATTCGTCAATCTAACCTTACTCACCTCCTTTTTTCTACTAACAACCGCTTCTAACCATTAATATAATATGACACCAATATCTCAATAATAACCCCCTTTCACAAATCCCATTTAAAACCTCTGGCACCGCTCATTTTTGTACTAGTATGTGTGTATTCCCTCTAACCAACTCATTCCCTTATCGGTTCCTGACCCTTTCAGATAACCCTTTCCGGCACACAACGATCCACTCCCGTCTCAACATCTCTCGTTGGACTCCTACACCAATACCCTTATTACAAAATATCACCAACAACAACAAATATAATTACCATTCATACTACTCAACTCTACATATAATTGCTAACCACTGTGTCCCTAAAATATCTAACGCCTCTTTATATATCATCCACCTCTCAGCACTTTATTTTTTCTAACTCCCAATAACTCTATTTAAATAACTCCAATGCCCTTATTTATCACTATCCCCAAACTCTTTATAACATTTCAACATTAATATACCCCTAGAAAATTCATCACTTACCTACTAACAACAATACCTCTCAATACCCAAATCTATTACCTGCTTAATCATTTATTAACCCTTTAGAATCTAAATCTCATAATATCATTTAAACTTTCTTCAGTTATTTAAAATCGTACAATACATGCTTACTTAAAAAAATACACAACAGCAAAAATACACAAATACATAGACATCAATACACAAAAATATACAATTCACATAATCATTAAATCATTTACCATAATCAGTCCTGATCAGTCCATTTTTAAAAACACTGTCCACACAATTAAATGTTCATAACACAATAAACAATACACAACTACCCCATATCGTCAAATAATAATCGCACCTTAAAACTATATACATGGTTTATTATTGAATCTCTTATATTAACATCATAAATGCATCTACCATTCAAATTTTCATTATTTTCCACAAACTCATTTAATCTGTCATGATTGGTCATTGTCCTGTCACCTCCATTATAATTCGTCACCACTAGGTATGTTATAAAGTCATTATTTTCATTATCATCTCCAACTGCTATATCCGCTTCATTACAAGGTAAGTACTTATTATTTTTATTATATATCATCTCTACTCCTAACCTTCCCATAAACTCTTCATAATCTCTGCTTATCTTAAAAATTTCTACCTCCCTCTTTCTCTCACAATATCTCTCACTATCATACCATCTCTCTCTCTTAAAACATCTCTCATAATAACTCTCCCAACAACATTTCTCTCTCTCAATATATTTCTCTTTATCATACCATCTCTCTCTCTTTAACCCTTCAACACACACTATCATTCCATTATTATTATATTCAATTCCCCATAAAATTTCATTTATACTACCAACCTCCACACTATTATCACCTATTACTACATTTTCATCTATTTTATCGTAATTTTCTACCCCACTTACCTTGTCCTCTTCGTTCACTCCAACTTTGTTTAATTCTAATTTCTTCTTTTCTAATTCTATTTTTTCTAACTTTGTACATATTTCATTTAATCTTTTGTCAAAATTGCAACCTTGTTTTTTAATTTCTTTTTTAATATCACTCAATTGTACATCGAATTTGATGCTCTGCTCATTGAAAAGCAGTTTCATCGTTTTTATTATGTCATTTTCTTCCATTCTGGTATTTACTATAGGCGTTGAGTTCGCCTGTGGCGTGCTCAACATCAATGATTCTGTGTTTGTATTTTCTACGTTAATGCTTTCGTTATCTGCCATTTTATCGTACTGATGGTACTAAACTTTGTTTTTATTTGTTGTGTACGTCTTTTATACTATAGGTAATCTCTGTAGATAACCTCTCTTTTCTGTTTATTTCTTTACCCATCTAACCTCCGCTTGTCTGCTTATTTATATATTTTTTATTAATATATAAAGTCCAAGTTCGGGCTGCCATCTGTTAACTTTCCCCTTTTTTATGTATTATTTATACAATTATTAGTACTGAATGTATGATACTTAATATTGTATAATTTGAATAATAAATCTTATCACCGGAGTAACACGTGTTTTGCTCATTTACTTGCATTAGGCTTTTGGTCCAGAATTGCGTTAAGCAAGACAAGACAGAGGTATTCGGGTACTGAAATAACCATTCACACAACATGAGGATAACAAATTAGATTTTATTTAGTTATTACTGTTTACGATTACAAACAATTAAAGTCAATTAATACTTGATAAAATGCAAAATGGCGGCTTCATGACTTCCGTTTTCTAGCCATGCTTTCATGGTTACCTAGCCGTTTTCTTTGAAATTAAGGCTTTTATCAAATTCATTTACTGCAGTTAAAACTTCAAGGGAAATGTTTTTAAATTTTCTTTCTGTTAATAGTTACTCTAAACTTGATCACGAACCAACGCCTCAGATATATTTACTTAAGGTTGGCCAACTCTCACGTTCACACTATCACACACAACATTCATTTTTCTGATACTGAATACATTTTATTTTATAGATTTAGAGCTCATGTTTGAAATTTAGAAAGTAATTTTGAAAGGGCTTTCCTGAAATTGATGCGGCGTAGCCTCCTCAGAAGACTCCCATGTTGGCTGGCAGATGTTCGGCCGAATCTCTCTTTGTCCTTTTTTGTGCACTGAATTTACTAAACTTTTACATTGGTTGTCCACTGATGCTACATTATTGTTAATCATTACATTTTTTAAACAATTCTTTCATTTTTATGGCAAAACTGCCCACTACACTGTTTGAGCATGTGCTCTCTTTGAGTTGTTACTGACGACTGGGGGCGATTCAGACGCAATTGTTATGTAAGTGGTCATGCATCTGACGTCATTGTCTATTGTTCTCTAACCACTGTTTTGGTTAATACGTAATTGTTTTTTAACTCGTCATTGATTTGGTGACGATTTATTATCGTAGACCAATGGAAAGTCAGTATTGTCCGTGTTTTAGCGCCAACACTGCCATTTTCGTGGGTTCAATTTGCTCGTACGCCTCTGACCTTGGATCGTCTCTCCACCGGCGAATTTACATATTTATTGGGACTTGGGCCAAAACTAACCTTGTCTAACTTAACTTGATGATTACCATAAAATTCATAATAAAAATACCCTTACATCCCATTATTCCGATACAGACAATTTTGTACTGTTACACACGGTAAAAATTTCTATCAATGTTGGATTTAAAATGTTATTCTTGAAAAAATCCCCCCCAAAAATCCTTAAAATACACCCAAAAATCCCCCCCCCCCAATTCTCAATGCGCAACTTGTGCTATGATCCCTCCCCCCTTGGCTGTCAAGAAGCAGGAAGTTATTTTGTGTTGAATTTCTTTTGAAGTTGCTCTGTATAGTTTGGTGACATAATTGATTTATAACCTTATTTTATTTAAGATTACTTACAAGTCTGTTCATATGTACAACACTTGTGTTACTTAATTTGTAATTTATATGTTAGACTTAAAAATTATAGGAAAAGCCAACAAAACAGATTCACTGTTAGATAAGAAATGTACACATATAAAAAAAACAACTGTGGTTTAAAATACACAAACTTCAGCTGGCTGGTGCCATAAACAGCTTCATCAGTCAGAGAAATATACACAACACCGGAGGCATAACTACCTGGGGGGGGGGGATCAATCCCCCTCCCCAGAGTCATTAAAAATATCCGTGAAATTCCACAGTTGGTTATCATAGATCGATTTCTAAGCCCATTGGGTGTGTAATAGTAAGGCTTATTAATAATTGTAGAAATACAAGGTATTACAATATTTGTAATTTAATAACAATGTGTGTAAAGTTAGAATTTTCTTAATAGTGACAGTCGCTCAACATTTCATAAATAACATGTTTGCACCCGTACCTACATTTTGTAAAATGTAATTATAAAATTATATGGAAACAGTCTTTAATTTCTTGTTTATACTGAGGAAAATGGCGAGTCGTTAACCCCAGAGGATTAACCCCCCCCCACGGAGCAGCCCACATTTATGCTACTCCACAACACAAACTTTTTTTCTTAATGTTAAAAAAAGTCAGTTATAATGTGAGACGTATCAATATAAGCTTCGAGGCGACTGCGGTATTGCCATGTCACTTCACTCCCCGCTCTCCCCGCCATTGTCTACGCATCACCAAGTGTAACGTGCGACAACGCTGGAGGGCGAGGGGCGGGAAGAGCTGTTACTATTGCATAACTTCGAAGCTTACAATGCTAAGTCCCGTACTATAGTAATATCGGATGCTCTAGACTTTGTTTTCATTGTGTTGATTCTTTATTTATAAACCTAATGGGTTATCATCTTATTGACTTCAGAAATTAACATTACAAACTTTCCAGTTTTCAATAATGTAGTAACCATTATTTAATCATTTCAGTCTTATAAATGGTTATACTTGGTGTCAGTGATGAATATAATGGAAAGAGAGTTAATATTATCTGTTGGTTTCTGACTAAAAGATGGTATAAAAACTGAAAGCACTTATCATATTAAGATGCTTAGTACATCAGAAGACGGTATAGTTTGTAGTAGAGAAGTCACTATCTCTTAGTTACATGGAAACATAAAAAGAAATTAAATTTGGTGTATATATAATACAATTTTTTAATTGTTATTAATAATAATACAATAATATATATACAAGACAAAATGAGCAAATATGAATATAATAAAATACACAACTTTATTATTATTTTATTGTAACAAAGTTTTAGTGCAAGTATTTATTTTATAAAATATACAAGTATTAACTTGTTGATTTTGAACATCATGGTTCAATGAAATGGATATTAAAGAGTAAAATAAAATGGATTTTTGAATGGAACTGTGGAAAATTAAAATTTTGTGTACTTGTGTGTGTAAAGTTAAATTATTCAATATAACCTTATTGAACTATAATATACCGTATAAACAGGTATTATATTACAGAGCTGTTACCAAATTGCTGATTGTAATCTTTATAACTAATTATAATGTTAGAACGTTTAACTCCTAGTTTACTTATAAAATTAATATTAAAAACATTGATTTTGAATATTAAAGGTTCATCGATGATAATTCGTGGGTTCATCTCTTAACAAGTATTTGTTAACAGGTAACTCGTACTCGTAAGTCACAACAAGTTATTGTACTTGTTTTATTTACATTATAAAACAAGAGGAATATTTCTATTCATTATATCACCATCATTATAACTTCTGTAAAGACCTTTTAGTGTTCTAATCACTCGTTTGGGTTCTACTGAGCCTTGAAGTGACAAGTCCCAAAATTTTCCTATGTCTCTAATTTAGTAATGTTATTAATAATGACAGAGAAATTTTCATGCATTATTTATATGATACTTTTTTCTTGTGTCTTCTGTCAGTTTCAGAATTCTCATTTTTGTTAATTTTTTTGTGTGCTATATACAGTAGAACCTCGTTAACCCGGACCTCTTTAACCCGGATGTCCGGATAACCCGGACCAGTTTTGGAAAAAAAATTATGTTGTTTAGCGTAGTAAATGAAGACTTGTTTTACAGACGATAAATCGCTATTCTCAGTAGGTACATTACTCGAATTCACTTGCCAGCGGGCGAGTTCATTGCACTTACCCCACCTGCCAACCCTCTCCTTCCCCTCCCCACGCCTCGCACTTGACATTGACCTAGAAACAACATTCCTCAGTTGCGCTGCAGTCTCGGTAGTGTTCGCGTGTTGTCCTAGTGTCACTGTTGAGGTACAGTATCGTTGTGCTGTTTCGTTAGCGCGTTTTTCGCGATGGCGACGAAACGTAAAAACATTGTTGTGACTATGAAAAAAAGGATGGAAGCATTGACAAGAATTGATAAGGGAGAATCGTTAAAGAACATTGCTGCTGAGTTTGGAGTAGGAACATCGACCATATCTGATTGGAAAAAGAACAGAAAACGCATTGAAGACTTTTGTTTCAAAATGATTTCTAAGGACAGTTTGGATAATCGGTGTAAAGAAAAAACTGCTAAACTAAAAACTCTGGATGAAGCATTGTTTGTCTGGTTTTGTGCTGAAAGAGAACGTGGTTTGCCGATTTCTGGACCCATCATCCAACAGAAAGCATAGAGTTTGAACAAACAGTTGCCCCATGGGGACCCGAGTTTTACAGCTAGACAGGGGTGGTTGGACAGATGGAAAAAACGGCATGGAGTACGTCAACTTACAATCACTGGAGAAAGCTTGTCAGGTGATGTTGAAGCGCCAGAAAAATTTAAAAAAGAGTTTGAAGACTTTATTAAAAAGGAAGATCTGACTGCAGATCAAGTTTACAATGCCGATGAATTCGGTTTATTTTACCGGATGTTGCCGAGTAAAACGCTAGCCTCAAAATTAGGAGATTCAGCAAAAGGGTATAAAAAAGGGAAAGACCGCCTCACCATAATGGCTTGCAGTAATGCGTCAGGAAAGCACAAAATTCCTCTCCTTATAATAGGGAAGTCTAAAAACCCCCGTGCATTGAAAAATGTGAAAGAAGGCTCATTGCCTGTCGTTTACAGATCACAAAAAAGTGGTTGGATGGTTAGTGACATTTTCAAACAATGGTTTTTCGAGAATTTTGTGCCGTCAGTAAAAAAATATTTGAAGAACTGTGGCCTTCCCAACAAGGCGGTTTTGCTGATTGACAATGCGCCTTCGCATCCGTCTGTCAATGAACTAGTCAAAGATGACATTTCAGTGAAGTTTTTACCACCTAATGTAACTTCTCTCGTTCAACCGATGGACCAAGGAGTTCTAGAAAAAATAAAAAAAGTTACAAAAAGCAAATGCTAAGTCAACTGGTAGAGGACGAAGGAGAGCATGGTGTGATAGAGGTGCTGAAATCTTTTAACGTAAAGACTGTTATTTATATGATTGCAGAAGCTTGGGACCAGGTTGGAAGAGAAACTTTGATAAAGTCATGGACAAAGTTGTGGCCTGGTGTGTGTGACTTGCCAGAAAACAATACAATTGAAGAAGAAGAAGAAGAAGAAGAAGAAGAAGAAGAAAAAACAAGTGTGGAAGAAGATTTTATAGACATTTTTAAAAATATCGATGGCTGTTCCGATGTTGATGAAGAAGACATTGACTATTGGTTGCAAATTGACAATGACGGAGGTTATAAAGCGATCACAGAGGAAGAAATTATTGCATCATGCAGTGTTACAGAAAATGAAAATGAAGAGGATTCTGACAGTGTTGATGAACCAGCTGTGGTTTTGACCCACGCAGAAGCAGTAGCAAACATAGATAAATTGATGGTTTATTTCGAGAGTCAAGCCGAAACATCGCCAAACGAGCTTCTAATGCTAAAGCGGATGTGAGATCGCACTGCTCGTAAGCGATACACAAAACTAAGGCAAAAGATCACTGCCTTTTTTACTACCGACTAGTTTGTACCTATATTGTGTACAGTGTAAATACATATTATGTGTTTTTAGGTGAAAGTGTGCCGATAATAATTTTTAAACTCCATTAAAAATATTTTTGGTAAGTGCATGTTCTTTTTTATCGTTTTTCCCTCATTCTCTGGATAACCCGGATTTTTGTTAACTTGGATCGGCCCCGGGCCCCAGTTGATCCGGGTTAACGAGGTTCTACTGTAGATTATATAGGAGTTAAAAATAATGCTATTAAACTGTACCGTTATGCATTTTTTCGACAAATAACGTGAAAACACATACATACACACATCGTGCTTTCTACATGTGGCTACATTAAATCAATGTGGAACATTCTGTGAAGATTGTGGGCAAAGTGGGTGGCAAACAGATATTGATATGAAGGGAGATAAGTCTCAAGCATTCTTTGCCTCCAGTTTATGTTTGTTTAAAAAAATGGCAACTACTTTAAAGTAACAGGAAAAAGGCAATTTCTTTTTAGTATTTTGTCCCATAGGTACTTTTACACACCTACAGGTAGTGAACTCGTATTCCTGTATGTTACTCAGCAGGAAGCATTAACAAATGGGTGGGCCTGAGATTAATTGAAAAGAGTTACGGAAATGTAGTAGGGAATTAACAGGAGTAGTCTACCATATCCTAAAAAAAAGGAGGGATGTTTATGTATAATTGTATTAGTATGTGGTGTGTCCAGTAGTTTTGTGTTCTACAAATACACAGATATGTAGCCTCTAAAAGGTATAGCACTCAGGACCCTTGAATAAAACAAGAGCCAAATAAGACGACATATGTGTAGATCCATACAGTAATTCTGAGAAAATGTGTTACATTATATCGAAAAGCGTAATGTGTAAGCAGGTAATTTGTGGTACTTAAAAAAAGTAGTTTTAAGTGTTTAGAAAAGTGTTAAGCTTTTTTGGGGGTGGGACATGATGTGTTATAGTATAGTTAGTTTGCTTTATTATAGATTGTCTACTCGTGTTTGCTTGCTGTGCTGTCATACCAATATTGCAACCACTTATAGTTAATAAAACTTACAAGAAAAATTTATTTTGCTTCTAAATAATTTTATACTGCAGAATTCAAATAATTTGTATGACCCCTAAATTCTTACTGTAACAGAAATAGAATTACAGATAATTTAATGCTGTGAAACCAAGACAAGAAGAGCTACTGATTTGTTCAAATATGTTCATAATTATATTTGTTTAATATGTTTCATCATTATTTAAAATAAATTTTGATAATATTAAATCTTTCACGGCCAGAATTTAATGATAGCTCTTTCGGGACGTTCTGGGTGGAAGACGTAGTCCATTGATTAATGCCACTTGTCAGCTGAATGTTTTGACCTCAGTTGCAATAGTCCTCTTCAGGGTGGTAATTTTCTTGACTCAGAATCCAATTCAGAACTTTTAGGCTAAAGTTAATAAAATAGTGAAAAGATTGTAAAGAAGCAGAAACTAAGTTAGAAAGATGAAAAAAGAACAATAAAATTTGAAACCTGTGGATAATACAAACAATCCGCGTTCTGTTCAAGATATACTGCATTATAACATGAATAGAATAGGTCCATCATAGCAGCCTTTGTGGGTAAAATGGACATCTCTTAAAATTTCTAAAAATCGCTACAAAATTTTACTCTAACAAGAATACTCTCACTACAACAGTGTACTCTGAAAGATATACACAGATTAAAACTATTGAAGATCAACTTTATATTTAAAAATTTTTCTAAATTCTTGGGGCACTTCATAAATTATTACAAAAACATTTACATTCAAAAATAAAGCCGTAATTAATATTAAATTAGTATTTCTGTCCAACTTGACTGTACTTTGTTGCTGAAATGCTAGCTGCTCCATTGTACTGACCGAGGCCTTGATAATGGTGGTGACACTGAAAGTCCTTGTTCAGCACATTGCAGCAGTTAGCAGCTCAGCAACAAAGTATGACAAACTTGAAGTGATAAAAACTGCTAACTCAAAAAAACTGAGGGAGAATTATTTTCTGCAGTGGCATTCCTGTTTTACAATATGTGTGTTTTGAATCACTATTTTTTCCACACATCCATAATGAAAGGGAATTTATTATAACCAATTTTTTTAATGATTCAGGGGTGCTTACATTAGTTATGTAAGAATTGTGGTTGCAAATTGGTTATGTGTGTGAAGTTTCGACTGCTAATGTTGTGTGCGTGTGGGGGCTGTTAGCAGGAAGGTGGGCTCAATTCTACAGAGTCCATGACGAGAGCTTTGATTAGTGACGACTCTGTTGCTCGACAAACCATCGCTGGACCAGTTCAGCTTGGGTATGTAAACCAGTAATTTTTGTAAGGTACCAACTACACAAAAACTAAAATTATTTCTTATTTAATTAGGTAAAACAGGTTTTATGGTCACTGTCTTTTTTAATTTTAATAATATTAATTCACAGTCCAGTCTATTTCAGACAAAAATGGGAAATCATGAATAACTTTAATTATAACTTGCTTTTATTTGAAAACGAATGTGTTGTATTAGTCTGCTAACAAATTGTTTTATGTTTTTTGTAAGAAAGTATATTATTAATTTTGGTAATAATTTTATATTGCTTAATGTTTAATGCAGTCCAAAGAAGTAGTTTACAAGTAATGAGGTATGGTAGTTGCTTGTTAGGAATATATCTTAAACTTTAATGATGTCTGTTAGTATTTGTGCTGGTGGTGGTATCAGAATATGACAGTAGTGGTGATGGGATATGTTCAACAGAATAATAGACTGAAATGACAAAAATTAATTTATTTTTCATGATTAGCATCCTTTTAAAAATTGCAAATAGTATTTCCATAAATAAATCGTGTCAAACGTTTTGTTCATGATACTTATTTTGTATGGTAGAAAAAAACAGCATTCTCTGTACCCACCAAAAAGAGAAGATACGAACCTGTGAGGTATGTTAAAAAACTATCAAAAATGATTAAAGTGATAAAAATACATTGTTTACAGATACATGGCATTACTGACCTCCAAAGAAGCCTCCTACTGAATCCACACTGTGCCTTCCAGTGTTCCTGCCATTTCAGGAAATCATCAAAGCTGCTGTGCCACATTTTGTTTTATTTCATCAACATTTTGAAAACATTGACCCTTGACAACCATGGTTGTTTTTTGGAATAGGAAGGAACTAGGTCTGGTGCGTATGCAGGTTGTTGTCCTACTGGGACGCCATATTTGGGTATAAACTGTTGCACAACAAGGGCTAAGTACGGCAGAGCATGATGCAGTTTCCAACTGCCTGAGTTTTAGAACTAAGGTTTTTTCTGCGCACAGCACTTCACAAATTGCGAAGAACCCCAGTGTGGCGCTCCTTCGTTATGATTTGTCTGTTGGAAATGTACTCATGATGAACATGATGAACCCTTATAATCATTAAACACATCAGTATCACGTTCACCTGTCTGTGAACTTGATGAGCTTTCTTGGATTGTGGAGAATCAGGTGACTTCCACTTTGTCTCCAGATTGTAGGCATAGACACACGTTTTGTCACCAGTACTTACCGACTTTAAACAATTTTCATCAGATTCATGCTAGCAAATCAACAGGTGATCTGTTTTTGATGTTCCTTTCACTCAACTGTCAGCAGTTTTGGAACAATCTTTGCTGCCTGTCTCCTCATGTGCAAATCAACAGTCAAAATGGTTTGAATAGATCCAGATGAGATGTTGAAACTGTTGAAAGTCTCTTTATCGACAGGTGGCGATTAATTGAGATGGCTTTGTGAATTTTTTCAATCATTTCGGCTTGTTGAAGAATGTCCTTCACATCACTACTTATAATTTTCAGTACTCATTCTTCCTTCTTTAAATCTTTCAAACTGCTGAAAATTCGTGCGCATGACATTAGCTCACTCCGTAAGCCGCTACTAACATTTGACAAGTTTCTGTGACAGTTTTTTCATTCTTTGCACTTATAACAAATTCTGGCAAGACGCAAAATGAAACTTCACTCAACAGCACGTAACACAGGTCAATGAGAGAAACTGGCTAGATGGTATGAATTTTGAATAGTCCCTCCTTGAAACACTTCAAGGTCAACTGACATACTACATGTGCTTCCTGAACTCAACTCCTTAATTCACAATAAAATCCGTCTTGATTCTTTTTGCTCACACGTCATATTTGTATATTTGAATATCACACAACACGTCATGGTGTGAGCCACGAGCCCTTTGTAATTCTATATATTGGACTGTTCTTTTAAGAATGCTAAAAATAGATTTTATCATAAATGTGATATTCATTCAAATTTATGTTGACAGTGTTGATCCACATTTTATTATGTTTTGAATTTAATCCAACTTGTTCAATAAATAATGAAAATGTGAATTTTTAGTAGTGCTGAAAACCTAATAACAAGATTTGTTCCCAAGACTGTAAGAGATAGCAGTTATGGCAATAACACAAGTTAGTGTTTTGCGCATAATAATTATGCTTGGATTTTAAAAATTCGGTGCCTTTCCAACATTTTTGTATTACGTATTAAATTGATAAAGTAATGATATGTCGTTATATCAAATATGATTTTGCCGACATAAACAGTTTAAAGTGTTTATGAAATCGTACTAAACAAATAAAATTAGTTTACAGATAATGGAATTGGTAATATGTTTTATAAAGATAAAGGAATTCTATTCTGAAATAAGTAATTACAAACATATTTGTATCTCCTAAAAACTGCTTATTGTTTATACCATATTGAAAACTCTCCATTCTATTAAATAATAAAAAGTAAAATCAGTAGGCCTACTTAGATTGAAAATAAATTATTGGAATGATGTTTATTTTTCATTTATCAAACTGTCACTGTTTGTTTTCTCTGTTAGTAAATAAGATACACAATTCTTTACAATTGACAATTTACAAATTCTTTACACAATTCTTTAGGTTAGACCTTTGGTTGGAACGCTTAACAATTTTTTTCCATAACCTTTGTTGTTCTTATAGATGTCTGTAATTAATAAAACGTGGTCCCACTGGCAACGTTTTTGAGACATGCCATATTCAGGGACTGAGTCATAACACTTTTGCAGATACGTAAAGGTTAGGTATGTTTCACCTGTGTGTAAATTGTGTTTTCAGTGAGTTATTGATTATGAACAGTGAAGTTATCATTACAAGAATATGCCATATTGCGTACAATCTGCGAGTTATTTTAATATCAAAAGAATAATATTGTTATATGAAGTTGCGTTATATGTACAGTCCATCATATAAAATGATCTTAATTACTATTAATAGTCTCATGGGAATATGAAAATTTTAATTAATTGAAGTAAGTAGTCTTCAATACTTATACCTAAACATATTCCTGGAAATGGATGGGACTGTCTAAGGTTAAGGCAGTAGCAACATGATTAAGAAGTGTGATTTGTGTCAGTTGTGTGAACCTAGTCGAACAGTTGAAAATAGTTGATGAGAAACTTTGCTGTATTTTATGGATCATACAAAAAGACAAAGTCGTCAATATCATAACATGGCATAGGAAAGGTGCTGCCTGTTTCGCTTTCAAAAATCCTCCAGGCATCTCTTCCTGGGTCTACCCACACACTTGTGTCCTATAGGTTTGTATTTCCTGACTTGTTTGGCCAGTCTGGAATCTGACATTCTTTCAAAGTGTTCATTCCACCATTGTATGTAATATTTTCATTTTTCATTCAAATTTAAAACTTGTAACTTTTCTCTTATGGCCTCATTCCTTATAAGGTCAAGTTTAGAACACTTTTTAACTCCTCTTAAGAATGCCATTTCCGAGGCCTGTATTTTACTGTCTTGTTTCTTGGTTGTTGTCCATAATTCACACCAATAGGACAGTACAGGGTCTGCCATAACTTTTAAAACTTTAATTTTGTTATCTCAATGTACCTAAAAAAAAATCCACCACATGGGCCTCCTTCTTACCTCCATCCACCTATAGTCTGGTAAGAACACAGCAGAACGGAGATAATGGTAAATGACTGCAACCCAAAAAGGACAAGCGATTTGGAATAAATGAAAGATTGAAATTGGCAACATGGAATGTACAGAGTATTATTAAAAAAGAACTGTGCAGGGAATTAAAAGAAATAAATATTAATATTCCCATAATTTCAGAAAAAGACAAAGTACAGTAGATAAAATTAATTGAAGCAATATTTATTGGTAGTACCGAGACAGTTGTTTTATTCATCATATTAAAAGTAAAATATTGTTACGATGATCTCACGGATTCTTGTATTGTACAGTGAAAACAATACTAAGAAAACAAAAGACACCAATGAAGTCACTTATTACCATCTTTAATTATTGACAAATAAAATCAACAAGGTACTCTCGTACAATAATTCAAGTTAAATTTGTCCTCACACACCAGTAATGTCAACTAAGAAAGAGTTACACACTAATTATAACACAATAATGGCAGGTGTAACTAACTGACTAATCCAGCTGCTGTTGCTTATATATAGCCCACAGAAGTTCTAGAATAATTTTCCATTCTTTTGGCGGTGTGCTGGCATAATTAGCATAGTTACAAGTACTCAAACAGTCTGGAGTGCAATGTGATTGGATGGCCAAGACATAGGACACCGCATGTTGGGCTAGTCGAGAAGTGCATAAAACAACGCTCTTGATTTTTTGAGAGTGTTACATAATTGTCATAACAATATTATTTTATTTTGAAGTCATATGTGATGTTAATTTTTTTGAGATTGTGTGTTAACCAAAATAATTGACTGGACATTATATGACATGATGCACGTGTAATGTTGCAAAGGAGTGAATATGATTCTGGACCATGGCTCATGAGTGCTCATTGCCCAGCTGCAATAAAGTATCTAACTCAGCCCATATGAATGCGTGTTGGCTTACACAAAGAAGGCATCCCTACCTCTCATTTCTTACTGATGCATTCCATTGAAAGGATTGATTACTGCAGTTTTAGATTAGGTTACTGTGGCCACGTCTCACCATAACACAGAAAATAACATAGATAAGGCAGAGATACAAAGTGAATTTTTACTTCCATGTTCCTTAAGGAAATGGAAGTATGGTGATGGCAAAAAAAATCGTGTTCGAGATTATTGCAGATTCTGATTGTACTACACTCAAAACATGAACAAAAGTCATTTTTCAAAAAGTGTCTGTGTCTGTGTGTCTGCTGGTGTGTCTGTAGATTTTTTTCTATGGCAAACGATAACAGCCACAAATTCAAACAGAATCAAATAATTTTTTGCATACAGCCCTGATTTGTAGAGAACTCAAGATTTATTGTTTTTGGTGAAGATCGGTTAAGGGAAAGGGGTAGTTCACCTGCAACGTTTTTTTTTATCAAGGGTAATTTTTGTCTATGGCAAATGATAACAGCTGCAAATTCAAACAGAATCAAATAATGTTTCACATACAGCTCTGAATTATAGAGTTCTAAAGACCTATTGTTTTTGGTGAAGATCGGTTAAGGGAAAGGGGTAGTTTACCTGCAACATTTTATGTTTTAACAAGGGTAATTTTTTCAATGACGAACGATAACTGGCATAAATTCAAAGAGATTCAAATACTTTTTTGCATGCGGTCCTGATTTGTAAGGAAGTGAAGGCCTGTTGATTTTGGTGAAGATTAAGGGAAAGGGGTAGTTTATCTGCCACTTTTTACATATGTGCCTGTGTTGTAGAGGACTCAAGGCCTATTGATTTTGGTGAACATCGGTTAGGGGGAAAGGGTAGTTTACCTGAAACATTTTTTGTTGTAACAAGAGTAAAGTACTTAATTTTGATAAATAAAGTATCCTGATAAGATCTTAATAATGCACTGTAGAAACGTAGATGAAATATCTATAAATGAAGAGGCTAGTTGATCGGGGTGGGAGTAATTTTCTATAAATGAAAATTATAGTTGAAGGGGTAGGGGATAATTTTTTATATATGTACTACGTTATCAGCAACAAAGAAGTATTTTGTTGTTAAAATTCCTACCCATCCTGTTTGGCCGTAGACCAAAGTTTTCTGCAAAACCAGACGTTTCAGCAGTGCCATCAACTTCCATCATCAGTGAAAATCGAGTGTGATAACGTGAGGTGGTATACGTTAGTGACCACAGTACTGTGGTTAAGGCTGAAGCAGTAAGTAGAAAGAAGTAGTTTCTATGAAATATTTCATTTCAAAAATGATTTTAAATATAAATCTTAGAACATGGAAGTCATGTATGGTTCTCCATACCGATATTTCTCTTCAACATCATACCCTTGTTCAAGCCTCCCCTTTCTTTGTTCGTTGTAATAAATACATGTTCATCTGCTATACACAAACTCCTTAATTAGAAAATGTTTCTGGAGGAAGTTCTTTAATCATTTCATATACAATTCACATGTGCACATATGCATTCACGGTGAGGGGAAAATTAACCATTAATTTTTATCATCATTTATTTATTATTGCCTAAAACATGAATATATTTAACATTTGTTTTATTATTACTCTTTTAATTTTACTTCCATGTTCCTTAAGGAAATGGAAGTATGGTAATGGTAAAATATCGGTATGGAGAACCATACATGACTTCCATGTTCTAAGATTTATATTTAAAATCATATTCAAAATGAAATATTTCCATAGAAACTACTTCTTTCTATTGCTTCAGCCTTAACCACAGTACTGTGGTCACTACGTATACCACCTCACGTTTTCGCACTCGATTTTCACTGATGATGGCAGTCAATGGCACTGCCGAAACGTCTGGTTTTCCAGAAAACATTGGACTACGGCTAAACAGCCCGAGAAGGAATTTTAACAAAAAACTACTTCTTTGTTGCCGATAATGTAGTACACATATAAAAAATTCTTCCCTCCCTCTTCAACTATAATTTTCATTAATAGAAAATTACCCCCACCCCGTTCAACTAGCCTCTTCATTTATAGATATTTCATCTACGTTTCTACAGTGGATTATTATGGGCTTCTTATCAGGATACTTTGTTTATCAAAATTAACTACTTTACTCTTATTAAAACATAAAACGTTGCAGGTAAACTACCCCTTTGTCTTAACCGATCTTCACCAAATCAATAGGCCTTCAGTCCTCTACAATTCAGGGATGCATGCAAAAAAATATTTGATTCTGTTTGAACGTGCGTCAGTTATCGTTCGCCATGAAAACATTTCTCTTGTTACAACATAAAATGTTGCAGGTAAACTACCCCTTTTCCTTAATCGATCTTCACCAAAATCAACAAGCCTTGAGTTCTCTACAATTCAGTGATGCATGCAAAACATTATTTGATTCTGTTTGAATGTGCTGCAGTTATCGTTCGTCATAGAAACAATTACTCTTGTTAAAACATGAAAAGTTGCTGGTAAACTAACCCTTTCCCTTAACCGATCTTCACCAAAATCAACAGGCCTTCTCACTCCATTACAATTCAGGACCGTATGCAAAAAATTATTTGATTCTCTTTGAATTTACGGCAGTTATCGTTCGAAAAAAATTACCCTTGTTAAAACATAAAATGTTGCTGGTAAACTACCCCTGTCCCGTAGCCGATCTTCAACAAAATCAACAGACCTTGAGTTCTCTATAATTCAAAAAGGTATGCAAAAAAATAGTTGATTCTGTTTGAATTTACGGCAGTTATCGTTCGTCATAGGAAAAATTACCCTTGTTAAAACATAAAATGTTGCAGGTAAACTACCCCTTTCCCTTAGCCGATCTTCACCAACACCAACAAGTCTTGAGAACTCTACAATTCAGGGCTGTGTGAAAAACATTATTTGTTTCTGTTTGAATTTGCGGCTGTTATCGTTTGCCATAGAAAAAAGTAAAAATTACAATTGATAAAAAAAAACGTTGCAGGTAAACTACCTCTTTCCCTTAACCGATCTTCACCAAACACAACAGGTCTTGAGTACTCTACAATTCAGGGCTGTATGCAATAAATTATTTGATTATGTTTGAATTTGTGGCTGTTATCATTTGCCATAAAAATACCCTTTTAAAACATAAAACGTTGCTGGTAAACTACCCCTTTCCCTTAACCGATCTTCACCAAAAACAATAGGTCTTTAGAACTCTATAATTCAGAGCTGTATGCAATACATTATTTGATTCTCTTTGAATTTACGGTAGTTATCGTTCATCATAGAAAAAATTACCCTTGCTAAAATATAAAACATTGCAGGTAAACTATCCCTTTCCCTTAACCGATCGTCACCAAAACCAACAGGCCTTCAGTCTTTTACAATTGAGGGTAGTATGCAAATAATTATTTGATTCTGTTTGAATATGCGGCTGTTATCATTTGCCATAAATAATACCCTTGTTAAAACAAAAAACGTTGCAGATACACTACCCCTTTCCCTTAACCGATCTACACCAAAAACAATAGGTCTTGAGAACTCTACAATTCAGGGCTGTATGCAAAAAATTAGTTGATTCTGTTTGAATTTGCGGCTGTTATTGTTTGCCATAGAAAATACCCTTGTTAAAACATAAAACGTTGCAGGTAAACTACCCCTTTCCTTTAACCGATCTTCACCAAAAACAATAGGTCTTGAGAACTCTACAATTCAGGGCTGCATTCAAAAGAGTAGTTGATTCTGTTTGAATTTGTGGCTGGTATCGTTTGGCATAGAAAAAAATTACCCTTGATTTAAAAAAAACCGTTGCAGGTACACTACCCCTTTCCCTTAACCGATCTTCACCAAAAACAATAGGTCGTGAGTACTCAAACAGAATCAAATTCAAACAGAATCAAATAATGTTTTGCATACAGCCCTGAATTGTAAAGTTCTCAAGACCTGTTGTTTTTGGTGAAGATCGGTTAAGGGAAAGGGGTATTTACCTGCAGCATTTTATGTTATAACAAAGGTAATTTTTTCTATGACGAACGATAACTGCCGCACATTCAAACAGAATCAAATATTTTTTTGCATACGTTCCTAAATTGTAAAAGAATGAAGGCTTGTTGATTTTGGTGAAGATCGGTTAAGGGAAAGGGGTAGTTTACCTGCAACATTTTATGTTGTAACAAGAGAACGTTTTCCATGAAGAACGATAACTGCCATAAATTCAAACAGAATCAAACAATTATTTACTTATGTGCCTGAGTTCTAGTGGACTCAAGGCCTATTTATTTTGGTGAAGATCGGTTAAGGCGAAGGGGTAGTTTACCTGCCACTGTTAATGTTTTAACAAGAGTAATTGTTTATATGATGAACGATAACTGCCGCACATTAAAACAAAATCAAATAATGTGTTGCATGCATCCCTGAATTGTAGAGGACTCAAGACCTTTTGATTTTGGTGAAGATCAGTTAAGAGAAAGGGGTAGTTTACCTGCACCGTTTTATGTGATAGCAAGGTTAATTTTTTCTACGACGAACGATACCTACCGTAAATTCAAACATAATCAAATAAGTTTTTGCATATATCCCTAAATTGTAGAGAACTCAAGGCCTGTTGATTTTGGTGAAGATCGGTTACGTGGAAAGGGCAGTTTACCTGAAACATTTTTTGTTGTAACATGAGTAAAGTACTTAATTTTGATAAATAAAGTATCTTGATAAGAAGATCTTAATAATCCACTGTAGAAACTTGGAGTACTTAATTTTGATAAATAAAGTATCTTGATAAGAAGATCTTAATAATCCAGTGTAGAAACGTAGATGAAATATCTATAAATGAAGAGGCTAGTTGAACGGGGTGGGGGTATTTTTCTATAAATGATAATTATAGTTTAAGGGGGAGGGGATAATTTTTATATGTGTACTACGTTATCGGCAACAAAGTAGTAGTTTGTTGTTAAAATTCCTTCCCGGGCTGTTTGGCCGTAGTCCAATGTTTTCTGCAAAACCAGACATTTCTGCAGTGCCGTCGATTGCCATCATCAGTGAAAATCGAGTGCGATAACGTGTGGTGGTATACGTTAGTGACCACAGTACTGTGGTTAAGGCTGAAGCAATAAGTGGAAAGAAGTAGTTTCTATGGAAACATTTCATTTCGTAAATGATTTTAAATATAAATCTTAGAACATGGAAGTCATGTATGGTTCTCCATACCGATATTTTGATAGTGAAGTGTTTATATTCGCACAGCAAGAAAAAAAAAAAAAAAAAAAAAAAAAAATCTGTAAAAGCAGTAGTCAGTGTATACATCCGTCTGTTTGAAGTGGTATAATTCAGCAGACATTATTTTTCATATTCTCTGATGAAGTGCTATTTCATAATTGCAAGATGTGTGTGTTGACAGTATGAAAGTGTGAGTGTTTTCTGAATTATCATCTAAACTAGTGAATCCATTACAGGTCATCTTGAACATTTTAATATTATGTCTGTAGAATAACAGTAAAAAAAATAAAGGGTGCACATAGAGATAAATGTATCAGATTAGGTTTCTGTAGTGGGAATGTATTGCTATGTGTGAGAATAGGACAGACGAATTCATAAATATTTGTTGTTACAACACAGATTTGACTGTAATTCAGTAACAGAAATAATTCTTAAATAAAAATTTCTAGGAACAGTACTTTGAATCATGCCGACATGAATAGATATGGGAAGTGAAAAAATTTTGACTGGATTTTAGTACAAATTGGATACATTGAGCTAGTATTTGTAAAAATTTGTAAATCAGTATTTTGAATTCATTTTATTACAACCTTGCTATCATACTCCCATTATATATAAACAATGGGATAGTTCACCTAGAAAAATTTCAGCTATATTCAGTAAAATCTTCAATTGTATAATAAACCATTATAAGTGTTCTATGTGAAAAAATCATAACATTGATTTCTCAATTTTTGGTTGACATAAACTGGCGTGTTTTAATATGAATACCTAATTTTATCGCATGTTTTCTATATAAGTAATAAGATACTATAAACAATAATGTGTTCTTTATCTGATTCCAAAGTATGGTATAATTGCCGTAATCCCTTATTATTGGTTTTAGTGAAGTTACATCAGAATGTTGTGTTGTAGTTTGCTGTACAGCATTCTGGTGGAATTCTAGACACATTGTTTTACTGTTTGATGTATATTCTGTAGTTGTAATATGTTTTGCCATATACTCAAGATGTTACAAAAATATTCATGTTTATGGATCATGATAAATGACATACCTATCAATAAGTAAATCACCTCATAACAGCGCTGTATAAATAAAATATTAGCTACGTGTCAAGTATAAACAAAACATTTTTGTCAAGTAACGTCTTACATCATGTATCCTACAATATGGTATATTATGCCACATTGATTAATATAAATTAGTTTTAGTAAAAAAAAGCATGTAAATTTTAACAGGAACTGAAAACCCTTGGTAATGTAGTGGCAGCTGTTTGATAAGAAGAAACTTAAAACACCACAGTCTTCATCTTCTCTAAAGCTTGTAACTTGGAACGTTTACCATTCTTTAGACTATACATTTCCATCTCCAATCATCGTCAATCACTTTGTCCTAGTTGTTCCATAAATATATGTAAGTTTTAATGTCTCATTTACTTATTTTGAACTTCAACAATTGTTTTTTTTCTCTTTCTGGCTTGTCTTTATCATCCTTTTCAATGTCCACATCTGCCCTGCCTCCAGCCAAGCCTACTCCTTCTTCCCTAATATGCAGCTTTAGCAATCTTCATCAATGCCCGTTTGGTAAAACTGTTGTTAACACCACTGTGCTACTATGGTAAGTGTTCATTTTGCTTCAGATAGGCTGAAAAATTAATAATAACTTGTAAACTATCTGTAGGGTGGTGTTCCCGTTTCATGATTTTCTACTTGTCAAATGTATTTGCATAATTTGTATTTCATCGTACTTTTTGTTTTATTTCTATTGTTGAGGATATTCCCATGTAACCTGAATTCTTCAAGAATTTTGAGAGTAACTTTTTTTGAAAGCCTATTAGTGTTATATAAATTTTGACTCGCTCAAATGATCATAACTGGTAGGCCTACTGTTGGCATTTGTAATTTGTCTTAGTTTGGATAATTTTTTAGTACCAACATTATTTAAGTATAAACATTTTCTGTGATCCATTTTTCTTTGTCACAATAATGTATATATTTTGTAACAAAGATACAGCAACAATATACAGTACAGTACAGTAATGTACACTGGTGTACAGTAATGTATATTGTATATATTGTTACGACATTACAGAACAGTCTACGTGTTACTTGAATGTTCCAGTGGAATCTAGAATTACGGTATGGTGATAAACACTTGCGAGATGTGTACTACGCTCAGTTGAGAAGAAGACGACAACGCACCGGGGAAAGTCTTCAAGAGGTTGAAGCAAGTATCGACAGACTGATTAGATTGGCCTATCCTGAAGCACCAGAAGATTTTTGAATAAGGTTTGCGGTGCAGACATTTATTGATGCCATCGGAGATTGTGAACTTCAGCAAGTGTTGCGAATGGCAAGACACCGAAATAACTCTTAGAAGCTCTTGTTCATGCCCTAGAGTTTGAAGCTGCCAAGTCAGTGTCCCGCTACATTAATGGGTTTATGTCATCACATTGTAGTCAGAAGATCCCTGTGTCACATTGCCGTTACGATGGGTGCAGAAAAACAGTGTTGTCGGACAAACAAGTCAGAAGTTCATGAGCGCCGCAGTGATTTGAACAATGGGAAAAAGACAGAAGACCGAAGTGTTACAACTGTGGGAAACGTGGTCATCTACAGGTGGACTGTTCGGAGAAGAAAATACCGAGAGAAGAGAGTGATCACACCAATTGGAGAACAATTGTGTGCCCCAGAACAGCACACAGTTTCCACGCTATATAAGACCAGTGGAAACTTGATCGTTAATGGATTTCCGGAAGGTAAACCAACATGATTTACAGTTGACACGGGCGTAACAGTGTCCATTGTGCGCCTTGATTAGCTCCTGTACAATACAGACTGTGACTGGAAGCCTCATCAAGGTACTAGGAAAGGTAGATGTACGTGTATGCGTGGGTCTTCTTGAGTTTAGCCACCAAATGCTCGTTGATGAAGTGATTCTTGGCACACATTATGAATGCCTACGTATTCGTTGTGGACTTAAGAGAGAATGTCCTTGAGGATTGGCCAAGAGAAGATAAGGCTTTGCATGGCTAAAATGACAGGGTCTACCAACCATTCGATTAAGCAAGTGGCATTGGCCGAAGAAAAAGTTAACAGGTCTGGTCAAGAGGAATCCTTCCTATTGCAAGCGGAAATGGAGGAAGAACTAGCAGAGGAAGTACAAATAAGTGTAATGAAAAAAGAAGTAATTGGAAAGCCAACTATGGGTGTCGAGACAAGACTCTTGCTTGTTCCTGAGTTAATGGAAGAACACGGGGAAAACATTGCTGAAGATGAAGTTACGCAAGAGGTTGTTGACGAGAATCAAACAGACTTGTATCAGCCAGTGGTGTTTAGGTCATCAGTACATGACGTGATGGGAGTAATTCCCGCAAAACTAGTGGTTGAGCGGAAGACTCATATTTCTGGGAACTTGATGTTCGGGTCACACGAGACTGAATTCGAAGAACCGGAGAACTATCTTTCGCAAGTAGACCAGCTATGTAGATCGCCTGGCTGAGTATTCGGAGATGGTTTGACAGTTCAGCGCGAACAGGTTTAAGGAGGGGGCAGTGTTACGATATTAGAGAACAATCTACATATTTCTTGAATGTTCCAGTGGAATCCGGCTGTAATGTGTGTGCATACGTGAGTCTCAACGCTTTAGCTAGACTGTGACAGAAGTCACCAGCCGCGCGGACTGTGTCAAGGTCGCAACCAATTACGTTCTGGTGTTTTCTAGTAGCGTTCTTGACGCGCAGTATGGAATATTCTGGTATTTCGGTGGGGTATAAATACAAGTACTCAACGACATTCAGTTTGAGTTGCGATATATTTGTGTGCGATTTGTAATATTGTGGTAAAGTGTTATGTGTTTTATAATCATGCGGGGCAATTGTAATACAATTGTGTTTTATATTAATTGACATTTTATTGATAAACAATTGTGTTTTATATTAGTTAACATTTTATTAAGTGTGAACAATTTTTATTTGATTTGTTGTAAGAGACTATCTTGTTGATTACAAACTGTTTTATTATGATAAAGCTAGTGATTAGTGACTTAATTGGTGTCTTGTGCACTCTACCATACGACCAGTTAGACCGTCATAACAATGTGTTATACAAACAACTACTTCATGGAAAATAATAAAGCCTACATAAATGGCACCAAACGTAATTTTAAGGTTAGGTCTCATCGTTTTAATGGTCCATTAGTTACCTAATAGGCCAAATACTCCCAGTAAGCTAACCAACAATTTTAATGGCCAATATCTTTAATGGAGCTTTGTGAAATGGCTATCTCCATTACATCCTTAATGGGTGATTTACTGGCTATTAAATTCTTAACAGAGGTCGGTGAAACAGGGCAAATATCTTTTATAAAATTTTTCTAAGTCTGTGTTATTATTTGCAAGCAGATTCCTTTCATTCTTGAAAGCTTGCTTAGCATGTGTTATTTTTCTTTTCACTTTCCACATACACTTGTGTCTCATGATTGTACTTGCTGACTACTTCCCTATCTGCTGCAGTTCTTTAATTGTTTAATTATCCATTTAATCTCTACCATTTATCTTCAGTTGTCGTTGTTTTATAAACATTGTTACAATTGTTCACTATTACAACTGTTGCATTTTGCCTAAGTATATTCACTAAATAGAAGCAGTGTGGTAAATATCACAACATTATTACTGAGTCATAGTGACCTTTCCTTTCAGGTTAGGAGTGTAAATAAAAATTATTTAAAATTGAAATTGTAAAGATCTTTATGCATATAACTTTATTAGAATATAGTTCAAGTATCTTGAGAAATATTTTGCAATTTTACTTATTGTATATTGTTTGTGCTTATATATCAGTGTCAGTTGTCAACTAGAATTGATGGACATTATTGGTTATTCAGTATCAGATTATAGAAATTTTTCTCTTTTCATTGTCTGAGCTGTTGATACTGGGAATTTGTTTTACATTATAGTTAGCTGTTTAATTTGCTGTTTCTATGCACTTTTTGTTGTGATATTGTGTTTACTTGACGTCGGGAATACGGAGAGATATTAGTTTCTTTGCCAAATTTTTTATCAACAAGATGGCAGAAATTGTATACTGAAAGCTAACAGAAAGTTCATTAAAATAAAGTTACAATGGCTCAGGTGCTGCTCGGGGCCATTGTATTCTGAAATGTTGAGTACTTTGTACAGCATCATTTCTTTATTGTCTTATAGGCAGCAATAGAAATAAAACATAGAATATCACTGTTGACACCTTGTTTATTTTCGTTATCACAAGTAATTTGTCATAAATAATAAAATGTGACACAGCAGATACAATATTGATCTACAACTGTGATATAGATTACTGACACAACAGTAATTTATACAAACAAAAAGATAATGCACAAATATAATATTGAGCCACAAATGTGGTATCAAACACACACACCAACTCTATAACATAATCCACTGAACTCAAAATCGAGACTGACTCACACTCTCTTGCAGTTAGTTCTATGTATAATTGATAATGATGTCATTTACCAACATGCGTAATTTACTACCGTAGTCCAGAATATTGTAGAAAGAATAATTATAAATGTTTTTGTACATTGATACAGCACATTCTAGTGTATTCTATAAAATAGTGTGTATCAATATATATGAGTAACATAACCTACACACTTAACCTGGTATTATCCTAATGACATAGTTTTAATGTGACAAATATTTTTAAGAATACCAATCACAGTACCACTTAATATATTATGTAATATTTATAATATTATTTTGAATGTGGGTTGGGGGTTCTGTAATGTAGAACATCTTACAAGCGTAATTTTTAATTCATGGATATGATGGATAAGTAAGATATTGCAGTATTTGAGCATAGACCTTAAGTGTCAACTGATAGTGTTTAAAGATACTGTGTTCTAGTTAATTACACTATTGGTATTCTCATAAGAATGTTGATACCAGTAGCTTTCCCTAAAACTGGTTGTTTTGGTAAACCAATGTGCTGTAATAATTTAAATAAAAATTGTAACGTAAAAGTAACAGAATCTGTATCATCAAAGAGTTTTTAATATAAACTATTGGGTTAAAAAAGTTAGAAAAATAAATTCAAAAAAAGAAAAACTATTGTGGTAAAGTAATATTAAGAACTTCTTTAAAAATCCAATTAGAATAGTCATCTGTTGCGTCCTGTACAGTGGAGGTTAGTGAATGTTACTTTCAGTCTTTCCTATGGAACTTGGTGTTTTTAATAAATTTATGTATTAAAAATATGATAAAATGTATGATTAAATTTAAGTGTTTACAAAAATATGATACAAAAAGTATAGCAGTATACTCAAAAATTTCAGTTTACAGTATTTATCATGATCCAAGACGACTGATTTTTATACAGTAGCTCAGTTTGTGTATAGGCTATTTCACAAAGTGTGTATATTTCGGAATGTATACAGTCCAACAAATGGTATGGTTTTATGGCACACTTCCACAACCAAGTAGATGTGAATGCACGCTTTTGCTTAGTAGTTCTCTACTTTAAACAAACAAAATTATTGAATGTACATTTGTAAGAAGTTGATTGAAGTATGCCATAACACTTTTTTACAATATTTTGATAGTTCCTAAATAACTCCAAAAATTTGAATTACAGTGGTGAAGTGTTCATAAGACAGATAATTATTTGTTTTGTATGGTATTTTCAGTATAATGTTAGCGTTCAGAGAAGTCAAGTAGAAATGCTAGTTATTAATATGGGCAACATAAAACTAGAAAATAAAATTGCCTATTGTGGAGAAGCAACAAAAGGAAGATTTAAGATGTTGCAACTTCAGTTCTTGTAATTAAGAAGGCATCTTTCAGGAATGTGACACATATGTTAGTAGATGTTCATTGGTGTATGACATGTTATGAAGTACACACTCCACATTTTAACATAGGCTAATTATGTTTGCATCAGTTGCTGTGATAACCATCAAAAATCTTTGATACGCTTCTAAAAATAAACGAAGCTTAAACTTTGTGAAAAATAGTTTTTGAGTATAATTTTATTTAAAGAATGAAGCTTAATGTATCATAAAGGTTGAAAAATAATGGAGGTTTTGTTTTGAAATAAATTTATAAGGTGTTTGTGTTGTGGCTCCACTATGTTGCTATAAGTTATAGCATTGCAGCTCCACTTGCAAAGTCAACCTACATACGCATGAGTACATAAACCTGGATGACCTCATGGAAGCTCAGTGGCTGGGGGACCTTTGAAGTCGAAATTATAGACAGAGGGAGATGATTGATTAATTAATTCCATGAAGTGTCTGTGGAGTAGATCAGCAGACCTAGGAAGAAACACCTTACTCATCAGATAGTAGAAGTTATGTGACAGGTTATTATATTGTTGTGAGGAAAAGTGATATCCAAATGTCTTAAGTAACCTCAATCTAAAATAGTGATTTGTTATATAGTGTTACAAGAGACAATCGCTCATATAATGAATCTAATGCACTGTGAAGTGATAATTTGGGTTTCTTCTTCTTTACCTGGCCTTCTGCCTCTCAGCGATGGGTTGTAGGAAGCCTCTACCTATTCCATTAAATCAATTTGCTTTCCAAATAATAATATAATTTGTTTTTTTTTTGCAACCAAATTTGTGTTTTTAAAAATGAAAACTGGACACCACTTAAAAAAAATCTAAGACGTTAAGGAGCTGAAGTAAACATACTCATCTAGAAATATATTATCACTTAATTGGGTGGTGAAATTATATAAATCTGAATTGTGAAAAAATCAAGTACCGTCTGCCTAGTGGCAAAAGCTAAAGAGCATGATAATGTCTTTCGGCCGCCAGCTAAACGCAACATTATTATGGTTACTGACTGACTGATTGTTTCCTTTCTGCAAATGTTGCGTTTAGCTGAGCAACAATTCATTCGCATTCTCTGGCTGTTCTGCGATGCTTTCTATCAACGGCTCCTCGTCCGTCGGCTCTGTCTCTGTGATTTTCGCCGTCGTGTCACTACTGCTACTGTTGAAGAATGCATCATCTACCCATATATTATTCATTTTGTATAGCGGTTTCGTTAACAAGTATTGCAGCCATTTCTTTACGGTACCCTTATTGACGTAGCCTTGCAAGTACGTCGACTTATGTATGAGATGTCGTTTAATGTTTACGTTGAATGCTCTATCGTCGTCCAAGCTACGAGGCAACGCTTGAACCATCGTGTTTATATCGACCGGCACGTTTATTACTTGCCCTATAATACTTTGACTGCCGTGGACGAACCGCAGGCGTCGTATCTGCATGAATGGTAGATGCGGCGAGACCAGACATTCAGTTATACAGTCGATTGGTGGCAAATGATCGGGATACTCAGGGTACACGAAGCCATTGGATCGCGAAAAGTTGGGTACCTTCTCGAGTGCTAGGGAAGTGTAACACGTTCCGCATACTTTGTAGCTAGTTACATCTTCGTTGGGGAACTCAGCGGCCAGTATGTGTTGACTCTTTTGCGGCGGTGCTCGCAAATCTCTCTGAAACCATAAGCGATCGCAGACGGAGCAGGCGTAACCGAACTCGTTGTCGTCGAATCGTTTCATAAATTCCGCATCTGCTGCTATCTCTTCAGTTTTTAAGCGTTTTGGCGATACCGCAGCGATTGCCTGTTCGAATTCAGCTGCTTCGTTCGCTCGTTTCGTTGTCATCTCAGTTTTCTTATTCAATCTACAACGTTTTACTCGTTCGTTGGCCTTCCTTCGCTTGTCTGCCAGTTTTATGTTGTAGAATGAATCGATTTTCTCCTGCTCAGTCATCGTCGACGCGAACGGTGTATTTATTAAGTACTCGTTCAATTCTTCGTGCATCAAGTCATCTTGTTTCTTATTCAATCTACAACGTTTTACTCGTTCGTTGGTTTTCCTTCGCTTCTCTGATAGTTTCATGTTGTAGAATGCATCGATTTTCTCCTGCTCAGTCATCATCGACGCGAATGGTGTATTTATTAAGTACTCGTTCAATTCTTCGCTCAACAAGTCATCTTGTTTTCGTTTTTGTTGCGATGGGGCCGCTGGTATTGAAGCTTCACCGCCGACAGCAACCGCTCGTTGCTGTTCCTTCTCGAGCTTCTTTCGTTCCCGATACTTTCTTGCTCGCTCGGCATTTTGTCGTTTCTTGATCTGAGCCTTCTCGTCGCTGCTATCCATTGTCGAACGCTGTTTTAATCAGTCGCCACGTTATGGTTACTATATACCAGCAGCAGTGTATTTCACCACAACACAAAACAAACCTTTATTTACAACAATCCCAATGACATTATGTATCTGTGTTATACTTCACATTTCTGCGGTGAGTAATTAAATATAAAGAACAGTAGATTTGCATTTACGATGACAAATATTTTAATGAATAGATCGTTAGCTGAATCACATACGAAGACAACCATTAACTAGAGACAATAACCCCAATAACCTATCTACAGCTATGCAGTGTTGTTTGCTTGTTAGGTCTTTAATCTGCGACGACGTTAGCATGTTAGCGGTCGCGGTTTTAGTTAACGATTCCCGGCTGGTAAATTGTGCTAACACTTGATTTTAAACTTTCAGGACGCTTTATAAATCTGGTTTAATTGTTTGCAGTGATATTATTTTTAACACATTATATATATTGCGACGTATCAAAACAAACGTTTATTTACAACAATCCCAATGACGTCACGCAAGAATGACGTCATGCAGCGTGATGCGTTACAGTTTACAGCGTTACAGAAATTTTCAAATGATGGCCAGCCAAAAGACATTATCATGTCAAAAATATCAATTTCGTGATATAAGTAAGTAGCAAAAGTACCAGTGGAAATAATTTCATTTATTAAAGATTTAACTGATATCTAGTAGTAATGTAGATATAATTACATATCCAATTATATATGTCATATAAACATATTCATGTGCTATTATACATGATATAGGATGAATGGCTTTCCTTTAATAAAGTACGGTTTAATTAATTTTGTGTTGTTAGGTTTTATAATTTTTCATTCTTTGACATAACATGTATTAGACCGAGAGAGAGAGGCCTTTTTTTTTTTAGGTCGATGGGATAATTTTGTCGTAAAATGTTCTATGACCTATATCGATCGTAAATACCTGACGGCGGAAAGCGTTTCGGAAGATGAAAACGTGGGCAAGCGGTGAAAGTCGGAAAATTTCAAAGGTTTTTAAATCACTCGGTATATGGCTGAAAATTTACAAGTAAGCACCCAATGTCATTCTTATGCCACATGCAAAGTGGCAGAAGCGGAAGTGGAGTATAAATGGCTGGCGGAAAGCGTCAAAGATAGGACAATTTTGGGAAAACTTAAAGCACAAGGTATATGTCCGCCAATTTGTGTATGCAATGTTTATGAATGTATAAGTTTGTGTGCAAAAGGGCGGAAAAAAATTCAGTAGTTTTTCCTATGAATATCTCGATTGAAAGTGGCTTGAGTGCAGCGAGTTTTTACAACGATCACAATTCAGTTTTATTAGTTTGCCAGTAAAAATATTCAGGATATGTCCACCAGTGAAGATATGAGAATATTGCACATCTATTAGTTTATTTGATAGAAGCTGGACTCCAGAATGGAAGAAAAATAAAAAAAAAATATAATCATAATTCTAATAAAATACTATAAAAATTAATAATACAAGCATTAGCTTTATTTAAATAATTTATAGGGTATCAATACTTTTTAATGAAAATTCACTATGATATGAAAAAGTTGTGTTACTATCTCATTACAATTTCATAAAATTATTTGTATCTATTGAAACTGCTGACAATTTGGTGCTATAAGAAGTGGCACCAGTCGACTGGCGCCAGTTCAGTAAAGGTGCATGGATGTGTTTCCACATGCCACTAAATTGGCGCCAGAAAATTATGCATGTGGGAACCTGCTACGTAAACAGCCTCCCCAGGAGGCAAGGAATGTTTTTGTGGTACCTCTACCTGAACAGCAGTTTCCGTTAGACCACTGCAGCATGCGCAACCCTAGTGGACCATAAGTCACAGAAATTTTTATAAAAAAGTATTGTTTTTGTGCTCAAAAATTTACGTTCTCGCTAAACAAAAATGGAATCTGAAAGTGTTACACCTTTTTGTGTGTTTAAGTGTGGAGAAGAAAGTGGTGTTATCAATTTTTTTACTGGTGAAAAACTGGATATATGTAAAGAAATTTTAAACGCGCGTGTTAGCTTAAAATTAAAATATAACGCTGTTATTCTACCGGACGCAGTTGATTAATATACATGGCTACCATTCAAAATGTTACATATATTTCGTTTCAATCAAGAAAGCACACTTGGAGGAGTATAGGAAGCCTATAATAACATCAATAGCAATAAGTGACACAGATTCAAATCAAGCTTCATCTCGAAATTCGTCAGGTAAGAGTGGTTGACATATGCATTAATACAATTATTAAATATGTTAATTTTTGTTAGAACATTTTATAACGTAGAATTCTACTTTTAACGACGCTCTTTCTTAAACAAACATTAGTTACGCAACTAGTTTCGATTAAAAATTAAGCATGCAATAATTCTTCAAGTCTTAAATTCTTCTTTAACTTCTCAATATAAAATATTTAAAATTAAGGTAGTTACTTCAGCAACTGCGTGAATCAAAAGCTTAAAAATTCTAAACAATATTATTAAAACCATTTATTGTTAAATTGCGTAAAACAGTTAAATCAAGCTGAAAATATAATAAACAATTATATGGGGTATTATAAGTGCTGGTGCAGGCTTAGGGAAATCATTTCCACAGTATGAATGTGTGTATATGACAGAGAGAGAGAGAGAGAGAGAGAGAGATGTTTTATTGTACACTAAGTGTACGTAATATATAAAAAATGTTAAGAAAGCAGTTCCGGCAATACATTTTTCAGGTATAAATGTTGGAGCGGCTTCTGATGCAAACAATGCACCTCAGTCATCACTGGCAGCTTCGAGTTCAAATAGAACTGCATCGGATTCAGATACAAATGTCGAAGAACCATCATCTTTAGCTTCTACCGCAGATAATACCGAAGAGGAAAGCGAGTTTGTAAATACTGATTTTTTTTTTGTAAATACGAATCAATTTTTTTTTTTGTGATAAATCGCGTAAAGTTTACAATTATGCAGTTCAAAAGATGCATAGCTCAAACGAATCGGCTTTAAAAGATAAAATTTTTGTAAATGCAACTGCGTTGAATGACACTGAAAATATTACAAAACTAAAATCGATGAAAGAAGATGATGTTATACATTATCATGATTCGTGTAAAAGAATATATTTTAAAAAACATATCGATGCTCCTCAAAAATCTCATACAGAATGGCACGATAATAGGGATATCCATGAAAATGCTTTTAGCGAAATTTGTGCTTTCTTTCAAGAAAATATTTTAGAAAATAAAAAATGTTTTACTTTAAAGTTGTTAACTGATTATTATCAAACTGCATTAGAAAAATTGTATAGAAATAATAATCAAGTATTCGATAGACCAATATATTCTCAATATTTACTTCAAAAATTAGAAAAAAATTTCAAAATGACATACAAGTCATAATTTTTCATAATAAAAAAATTATAGCACCAAGAAATGGTTGCGTAATTACCGATGAAACGTTTTCAAAATTAGACGAATCAGCTTCACGTCAACGTACCGGTTTAAATATAAGAAAAATAATTTTATCCATAGAAAAAAGACCTCTTCCGCAGAAATTAGAAGGATGCCATTTAATAGCAGGTGAATGTGATATACCCATTGAATTATCCGAATTATTATTTTCAATAATTTATGGCTCGGATTCTACAAAATCAACGAGTTCTGAGTGCATTCGTAAAGTAAATTTCATTGCTCAGGATACAATCTATGCAACATCTCATGGTAAAATAAAACCGTCGAAGCATATAATACTTGGCAACTTGGCATTACCTTAAAAAGCATAACAAGTAGCAGAAAAGTTATTGATATTATAAATAAATTTGGGCATTGCTGCGGGTACCATACCATAGAAGAGCTTGAAACAGAAGCAACTTTGAAGCCGAAGTGTTGGTTGCAGTATGTGGACGACACTTTCGTGGTCTGGAGCCATGGGGATGAAGAGTTGGAACGCTTCCTTGGACATCTGAACGCTGTGCACCCGCGCATACAGTTTACGATGGAGCGCGAGAGTGGTGATCAATTGGCTTTTCTGGATGTGTTGGTCCTGAAAAGGACCGATGGCAGCTTGGGACATAAAGTTTATAGGAAGCCAACGCACACCGACAGATATCTGCACAAGACCTCCAATCATCATCCTAGGCAGAAGAGGGCGGTGCTGAAGACTCTGGTAGACCGGGCAAAAAGAATCTGTGAGCCCCAGTATCTCGAAGATGAGTTTCGGCATCTCGAGGAAGCACTGCAGTACAACGGCTATTCTGCTGCGGAGGTTAGGAGAGCTGCCTGGCCGAGAAGATCTGGTAGGCCGGACGAGTCGGTGTTGCCTGAGGTTGTTGGCTCTGCTGTCTTGCCCTACATCCGTGGCATGATGACCACATCGGCAAGTTGCTGAGTAAGCGGGGCGTCAGGACGATCTTTAAGCCAACCAAAAAGATCCAACAGTTCCTGCGACCGGTGAAAGACGCCAGGGATCCACTCTCGTCGTGCGGGGTGTACAGTATTCCTTGTACGTGTGGCCAGGTCTACATAGGCACCACGAAGCGTAGTGTCCGGACGCGCCTCTCTGAACATCGGAGATACTGCCGCCTGGGCCAGCCGGAAAAGTCCGCAGTTGCTGAGCACGCTCTTTCCCACGACGATCACCGGGTGATGTTTGATGAAGCCCGCGTGTTGTCTTCTGTCCGGGGTTACTTCACTCGCCTGCATCTGGAGTCCATCCATATTCATAAGAATGCGTCCGTCGCTATGAACCGCCGAGGTGAAAGCATCTCCTTAAATAGTGTCTGGCATGGTTTATTTTCCATGGCCAATCAGAATCGAGTATGACGAGCTGGCTTCTCATTGGTCCGCGCGATACACCTGAAGCGGCCAAAAAGTTATAAATAGAGGCATCGTAGCCGTAACTCACTGTTGCTTGTTCCCAGTTCATTGGGAGACGTGTTCGGCGTGTCATCTATTCGAACACAATTTTTTCGCTACTGAAGATGGCCACCGGTGGTGCGGCCGAAACATTTAGCAGTATTTCAAGCAATCGACCACGGCCTTTCAGCCCGGAAGTTTTAGAAGATAATCATAATGACACCGGCCGTGAAAGCCTACGTACTAAGATTAAGAACCTCTACGGGGAGGAGGTTTTCAAGAAAATTAAAAAGCTGGAGATGCTACGTAAGAAGAAAGCCAGTCTGCTGTGTTCCTTGGCCTTTTTACTTCGCTGTAGAGACTCGGGAACCGTTCCTAGGTTCCTACGACATAGACACATATTTAATACGCCACAGGCCAACAGGATATACAGGAGAACGGAAAATGCCATGCTACGTGAGCGCATACACTACACGAGAAAAGAGTTGGCACTAAATGATCAAGACCTGTTTAAGCTGCATTTACATCTCAGCAGTTCTCTCCAATGACATGATTGGGAGATGTTGGATGGGCTCACATATAATGCTTTTGAGTCGTGTTATGCCAGTACCAGTCAGAGACAGCGTGACAAATTCGAGCGGTTCGCTTCCCAGAACATCAGGGGAAGAATACTGGATAGTGACAGGATGGACAGGATGGTTGTGAATCTATCGAACCGTCAACTAACACCACATGAGACCTCGGTGTTAGCCAAAGGTGAGAAGTTTGCAGTTACCCCGAAGACAGTACCGGTGGAGGAAATAGTTGCGAGCGTGGAGGCAGGCATCCGAGGACTACCCCAAGACCAGGCAGATGAAATACGTTTGGAAGCTTCTAGGGCCCTTAGAAGGGCCGCTCCGCCAAAATGCAATCTTCTGTCGGCGGAGTTGCGAGCCTTGAGGGAATTGAAAAGGGATGAATCCATTGTCATTGTGCCGGCGGATAAGGGGAGCGCCACTGTGGTCTTGAACACTGAAGACTACCAGCGGAAGATTGAAGGTTTATTAGATCCGGCCACTTATCGCAGGCTGAACAAAGATCCGACAACTACTGTTCTAAGAAAAACGGATTCTTTGGTTAAGCAATCTTCTCTGGCGCCTGATGTGAAGACGGCCGTCCGGTGTTCGGAGGCCCTTCCCCCTCGTCTCTATGGTTTACCGAAGATCCACAAGGAAGACGTTCCGCTGAGGCCCATCGTCAGTGCTATTGGCTCGCCTACTTACACCTTGGCAAAGCACCTCACTGGATTGCTCAAGCCGCACATCGGGCAGACGGATTCTTTCGTCCGGGACTCTTCTGATTTCCTTCGGAGGATCCGGGAGTTGGTGCTGGAGCCTGGCGATGTTCTCGTGAGTTTTGATGTGGTCTCTCTTTTCACCATGGTCCCTGTTCAGGAGGTCTTGGGGTATTTGGGTGACCTGTTCTCGGCGGACATCACTGCTTTGTTCCGGCAGGTCCTAACTACGACCTACTTCCAGTGGAATGGCGGCTTCTATGAACAGTTGGATGGCGTCGCCATGGGAAGTCCTCTCAGCCCTGTGGTTGCAAACTTCTATATGGAGAAATTTGAAGAGTTGGCAATTTCATCTGCGCCTCTGCAGCCGAAGTGTTGGTTGCGGTATGTGGACGACACTTTCGTGGTCTGGAGCCATGGGGATGAAGAGTTGGAACGCTTCCTTGGAGATCTGAACGCTGTGCACCCGCGCATACAGTTTACGATGGAGCGCGAGAGTGGTGATCAATTGGCTTTTCTGGATGTGTTGGTCCTGAAAAGGACCGATGGCAGCTTGGGACGTAAAGTTTATAGGAAGCCAACGCACACCGACAGATATCTGCACAAGACCTCCAATCATCATCCTAGGCAGAAGAGGGCGGTGCTGAAGACTGGTAGACCGGGCAAAAAGAATCTGTGAGCCCCAGTATCTCGAAGATGAGTTTCGGCATCTCGAGGAAGCACTGCAGTACAACGGCTATTCTGCTGCGGAGGTTAGGAGAGCTGCCTGGCCGAGAAGATCTGGTAGGCCGGACGAGTCGGTGTTGCCTGAGGTTGTTGGCTCTGCTGTCTTGCCCTACATCCGTGGCATGATGACCACATCGGCAAGTTGCTGAGTAAGCGGGGCGTCAGGATGATCTTTAAGCCAACCAAAAAGAACCAACAGTTCCTGCGACCGGTGAAAGACGCCAGGGATCCACTCTCGTCGTGCGGGGTGTACAGTATTCCTTGTACGTGTGGCCAGGTCTACATAGGCACCACGAAGCGTAGTGTCCGGACGCGCCTCTCTGAACATCGGAGATACTGCCGCCTGGGCCAGCCGGAAAAGTCCGCAGTTGCTGAGCACGCTCTTTCCCACGACGATCACCGGGTGATGTTTGATGAAGCCCGTGTGTTGTCTTCTGTCCGGGGTTACTTCACTCGCCTGCATCTGGAGTCCATCCATATTCATAAGAATGCGTCCGTCGCTATGAACCGCCGAGGTGAAAGCATCTCCTTAAATAGTGTCTGGCATGGTTTATTTTCCATGGCCAATCAGAATCGAGTATGACGAGCTGGCTTCTCATTGGTCCGCGCGATACACCTGAAGCGGCCAAAAAGTTATAAATAGAGTCATCGTAGCCGTAACTCACTGTTGCTTGTTCCCAGTTCATTGGGAGACGTGTTCGGCGTGTCATCTATTCGAACACAATTTTTTCGCTACTGAAGATGGCCACCGGTGGTGTGGCCGAAACGTTTAGCAGTATTTCAAGCAATCGACCACGGCCTTTCAGCCCGGAAGTTTTAGAAGATAATCATAATAGAAACTTTGTTTTCTAGCAGTAAAAATAGTATATGTCCGGATGATGTTGTCTTGTCTCCGGATCTTTGTACAGGTGTTGCTTTCGACAATTTCGATAGATTTGTAGAAACATGCAGTGGCAAGGATACTTTGCATGATACTGTTGGTATTTTATATCAAAATGATAATTCTATAGAATCGGGAAATTGTTCTACCAATAGTATTGCTTTATCTCCTCTTAAAAAAAGAAGAAGAACTTTTGAGGCAATAGCTCCTGAATTAGTAGAATACGTTAAAAAGCCAAAAGTATTCGAGTATTTGCTACCATTAGATAGTTCTTTACGTGAAATCACTGCCAACAAATTTGATAAAATGAAAAAACTTGATATTCTATGGGTATTATCTCATTATTACAATGTTCCAAATACACCATTGTGGGTTGGATTCAATAGTAAAGTAATTAAAGATGATAATTGCAAACAAAAAGTTAGCTACCTTACTCCTATTAATGCTTCGCCAACAAATATATCAGTAGTATACGAAACAATGAGATTGAGCCAAAAAATTGCTGAGGAGTGTCGACAAACTTATATGCAGGTTACTTATGATTTGCAAATTGCAAAAGTTGCTTTTCAAATTCAGTGTACTGAAAAGCCATTGTTTGATAATCTTTTTATTCATATGGGCGCTTTCCACACAGTGATGGCTTACTTTAAATCTGTCGGAAAATTCATTGATGGATGTGGGCTAACACAAATGATGGTAGAAAGCGAACTTTTGGCGAGCGGTTCTGTTAATGGTTTTATTAGTGGTAAGCATTTTAATAGATGTAAGCGTCTTCATCCAATGATATCTTTAGGTTTGCAGATCCTACATTTTGAAAGATTTTTTAAAGAAAATCAGCTACTTATTGATAATAGAATACGGACAATAATTACGAAAATACAAAGTGAAGGATTATCAAATGAAGTATTTCTTGACAAAGAACTTGACGATCTTTTTAATAAATATTTCAAATACAAAAAAAATACACTTGATGGAAAGTTTGGAAAAACTCCACAATTTTATGTGATGTACGTAGAATTTATTAATTATTATTTGATGTTTTCCAGAAGTATCCGCACTGGCGATTTTGAGCTTTATAAATTCATCATACCAAAACTTATTAATTTGTTTTCCATATTTAATCAGCACAATTATGCTCGGTGGTTACTTAAGTACCATGACAATTTATTAAAAATAAATGAAACACATCCAGCGCTGGTGGAGGAATTTGAAAAAGGCTTGTTCGCTGTAAAAAGAACAGGAAAACCTTTTTCGAAAATACCTGTTGATCTGACCTTAGAACAAACAATCAATGCTGATGCTGCTAGAAGACTTACTGGTGTAACACACTTTACAAATTCAATATCTGCCCGCCAACGATGGTCCAGAAGTCATAGCATCAGATGAAAAATAATTTCACATGTTCTCAATGAAACTGGACTACAAAAAGCTCAAGACGTCAGTTCGGATTTAGAAAAACATCAAATTAATAAAGATACAATTCAGTTAAACAGATTTATTTCCGTAGTTAAGAATAACATGAATCCTTTTGATTGTATTGAGATGGATCAGGATTTGTTATGTAATATTGCAACCGGACGATCTACGACAACAGAAGTAGCTGATTTTCTTTTAAATTCAGAAAAAAAGGTAATAAGTTAAGAGAGTCATTTATTGCGGAATGTGGTTAATCGATGACCCGATTTGAAGAACGTATATCTCAAAACAAGATTAGTAATTTTGTTAAGTCTAACGAGAGGAAAAAAATGGTTGTCAATAATAAAGTACAAGAAGTGCGGTTGCAAAGAGACTTATTTGGACGCATGCTTGCTATTTCAAAGGACCAAAATGCTAATATTGAAAAGATCCTCACATACCCTTTAACTCCTGTTTCAATGGCTTTGTGTAACTTAGATGGCACGATTTGTAAAACGGAAAAATCTGCATTGACTAAATGTTTGAAAGTTGAAAGTAGTCGTTCTTTAATACCAGACATTATAATAATAGATGGCTTTTACATTTTGCATTGTATGAAAGATGTCCCTAAAACATTTGGGAGTATATCAAAAAAATTATTGAAAACAATTACTAATAACCGAGCATCCGAAATTCATCTCATTTTTGATAGATACTTTCAACCTTCAATTAACGATTACGAGCGTTCATTGAGACAAAGCTTGTTATCTGATCGTAACTTTGTCATTTTAGGGGATAATCAACCGAGACCTACAGACTTTTCTAAAGAACTGAGAAATAGTAAATTTAAAGAAGCATTGATTATTTTTATAATAAATCATTGGAGTGGCCAACATCTTGCTGAGTTTATTAAAGACAAAACTATTTTTCTCAATTTTGATAATTGCTACTCGTATGAAGTTGTAAATGGTGAAGTTATCAAATCAGTCAATGTAAATTTTTCTTGTCCTGATCATGAAGAAGCAGATACAAAGATAGTTTTTCACATTTGTAAAATTAATCGCGATGCTAATGTTTTAATTAAATGTTCAGATACTGATATTTTAGTTATATTGTTAGGAAACTTGCATACCATTAAAAAAAATTTGAACTTTTCCATTGAATATGGAGTTGCGGGTAAGCGGACCGTAATAGATGTTAACGAAATATATGAAAGATTGGGTGAATCGTTGTGTAAAGCACTTCCAGGGTTTCATGCTTTTACTGGATGTGATTATAATCCATCATTTTTCAGAAGAGGAAAGCAGCGTCCTTATAAAATTCTTCAGCAATCTGAAGAGTATCAAAAGGCTTTCATAGAGCTAGGTAAATTTTTTTGGGATAAGGATGACGTAATAACAATTATTGATAAATTTGTATGCCATTTATATAATGTAATAAGTAAAGATGAAAATGACACACCAACCGTAAATAGAGCCCGATTTGAATTATTTTTGTGAAATTACAAAATAAAAAATTTAAATGAGCCTTTTCAAAAGAAAAATATAAAAAATTTTGATGCGTCAAGTTTACCTCCTTGCTACTCCGAGTTAGAACAACAAATTTTGAGAGCTCGTTATATTGCTAACATTTGGCAAAGATCTCACGAGGCTATACCATCTCAATGTGAACCACAACAGCATGGATGGTTTTTAAATGAAAATGAAGTTAAATATGAATTCCTGTGGTTTACAGGTGATCAGTTACCTTCTACTGTTAATGACGTTATATTAGATGATGAGAATAATGATAATAATATAGATGAAGATATGTCTGATGATGACATTGATACAAGCGAGGATGAGGACGTTTTGTATGAAAGTAGTGATAGCGAAATGGATTCATTTGATAATTAATTGTTAATATATGAATATTGTAAATATGTTTATAAATATATGACATAGGTTAAATAAATACATGTAGTAACATATTATGTAAGACGTTTTAAAAAATGATAAATGAACATTATTGTTAAATACAATGTTTGAATTGAAAAATATTCATTTAACTACAAATGCTGGTTATTATTTATTTCCCTAATATTTAAGACAATAATCTTCCATTATGGTGTCCGCTTCTTAGCAAATAGACTAAGAGTTGTGCAATAACCGCGTATCTTCACTGGCGGACATATCATGAATATTTTTACTGGCAAACTAATAAGTCGGAATCGCGATCGTTGAAAAAACGCGCAGCACTCAAGGCACGTTCGATCGAGATTTTCACAGGAAAAACTACTGAATTTTTTCCGCCCTTTTGCACACAAACTTACACATTCATAAACATTGCATACACAAATTGGCGGACATATACCTTGTGCTTTAAGTTTTCCCAAAATTTTCCTATCTTTGACGCTTTCCGCCGCCCATTTATACTCCACTTCCGTTTCCGCCACTTTGCATGGGGCATAAGAACGACATTGGGTGCTTACTTGTAAATTTTCAGCCATATACCGAGTGATTTAAAAACCTTCGAAATTTTCTGACTTTCACCGCTTGCCCCCATTTTCATCTTCCGAAACGCTTTCCGCCGTCAGGTATTTACGGTCGATATAGGTCATAGAACATTTTGCAAAAAAAAAAAAAAAAAAAAAAAAAAAAAAGCCTCTATCTCTTAGACTATATGTACATGTATTCATTTAATATCAGGAATTTATGTATATACGAAAAAGTTTCTGACTTGAAGTGTATAAAACAAAAAAAGATGCATTTTGTACATTAATTTGTCACCCAGTTAATCTTTACTAACGCGCATGTGTATAAGATCTGCCCATCTGCCCTTCCATACAGATTTATAGTAAACAAGAAACTACATATTAAATTATATCTAATAATGTAAGAATTCAGTTGAATCAGTAAACATACACATACAGAGTCAGTATTAGCATTGAAAGCATTTTAAGGAATTGAGTCAGGAAGAGTGGTGCTACTGAAAACAGTGTGGAGTTAATTGTTCCTTTTTTTTACTGGATACTGATAGTAGTAATGTCTGGTGTCAACATGTTTTCTAGTTTTGTCAGATAAATGCAAGTTTACTATATAATTTTTATATTAATGGGCTTTTGTAGAAAAAAAACCTTATAAACAAGAAACCAAAACCGTTTCAACGCTGGATGCCTCAGTTGTGAGGTACAAAGTATTATGTAATTGTTTTTTACATTAACATGTACAGATTAATTTTTTATCTGTAAGACATGTCTATATAATTGGAAGCTTTTTAGACTTAAAAAATAACCATAGAACTGAAACTGTTGTTCTACATCACTATACACCATGGTGGACTACGTCAGTAAGTTGAAAACAAAATAGTGCATGCAAAATGAGCTTTGCATAGTGACTTTGCTCACACATTGGCCATAATATCTGATCTGCTTGCAAGCCTAAGGGAATTACGCAACCGAGCATGGTGACAATTGGAATATTATGCTTCTGTTTACAACACATTACAGAGCATTTTGGTTAAATCTGATTTATGTGTATATCACTTCACCACTGTTTGTTTTGTTTATTTTTAATTAAATATGAAAAGACTTTTTTTAAATCTGAGTAATTGCAGTGAAACAATTTTGATTAAAGTGTATTAGACTTTGAAAATACATAGTTCAATATAACCTAGACACTGAACATTGTAAAGATTAATAATAGACTCTTGTTAAGACACTCTGTATTTTATTCTAATTCTAATGTCAGCACGTATTATATTGTATATTTTTTATTGAATTAGCAATAGCTTGAGATGGAAATAAGCGTATGAATATATGAATTTACTGCACAAATCAGTTATGTTTATGTAAGAATTGTGAATTTACCATGGTCCATAGGCAGGAACGCGTGCACATGCGCGTGCGTGTTTGTTTTACTGGTGTAGAAATACATTATAAATTTTCAGTAGTTTTCTTCTTCATCTAAAGGCTAAGTTTTGTCGCAACCAGGAATTCCTTTCTGCTGTGGTGTATGTAAGATAGGTTGTTTGGTGATCAGGTTATACGAGTGTGTGTGTGTGTGTTTAACATATTCACTGGTGCTGAATACATTTTCCTTGTGGTATGTATATGGTTGACTCACATACTGAAACAATGAGTGCTTGGCTCATATATAGTCACTGGCAGTAACTGTGTGAAGATGGTTATCAGTCTTTAGTTTTTAGTATGAATGTAGCCCATTATGCCATCTGGTTTTTATGACATATTTTCATACTAATCTATAATGAAGCTAATAGAGTGTTAAATCTTTTTAAGATACTTATGTACACAAGCTGGATTTTTTAATAGTGTAATAGGTTAGAAACGATGGTGATCACTATCCCAATCCTCTCTCATGTTTTAGTAACTTTAACCTGTATCAAAATTAGAATTTCTGATGTGTTTTCGGTACGTGCATTTGTCACTTATCATGTGTGCCTGGGTTATCTGTTTGACTTGCTTCCAAAACTTTAAATGAAACATTACAGTTTAGAGAGTAGTAAAACATCTTGTGGTTTCCCTCAGTTAGCAACCGTAGAGTTCATGGTGCATTGACATAAAATTAGTACACTGTTGACTCCTGTATCATAAGTTAACTGTATCCGTTTATCTGTATATAATTTTAGTCTGCCAAGTATTTTATACAATCTTTCACATTAAAAACTTCTGTAGTTATGATTTTTCATTGAATAATGGCTTTCATTGCACATTTACACGCATTTTCCAAAAGCAGAGTAGAAATGGAAGGTGCAAGAAAATTGATGATGCGGTGAGTACATACTTGAAAGAACTGTAACACAGTTGAAACAAATTTTTATTTGTTTCTGATTATTTCTGTTGTATTTTATATTTGTTTATACTAACATTTTAAAACAGAATGTGTAAGGAGCAAGAGATAGATAAAGAGAGTAATTGAATTTTTGTTAGTTATATAATAGTAGCTGTATCAATATGTGTGTGTGAAATTGATCTACTAGATTGTTTGTCCTTTCTAATGGCGAAGTTTTGTGTTGAATGTAATCAGGATTCTAGGCTGTGTTTTGAAGGTATGTGTTGAGAATGGCGCTAACTATTTAAAAAGGAATGTTTTGTATAATGTTTAAAGAATGTTTTAATTGGTTCTGCTGATATAAAAATATTGTTTCTAAAGGTCTGATAAGACAAGTAGGAAAGTATGTTGCAACTAAATTTGTTTTTTTAGTATGTATGACAGTAACAGAAGATATCATTTACTATAAAAGTGATGCCAATTACTATAAATGAAAACAATGATTTCTAGTGACATTAAATTATAGTGGAAAACTGTTTTTGTATGTGAATAGTTCTACACTTGTTTATGCAAGAGAGAGAGAGAGTTGTAAGATGTCTTTAATCATTTTGTTGTACCAAGCTTATTCTTTGTTTAGAACAAAATGTGTGTTTAAAAACTTCGTAGCAACTATTTATGAAGTATGTGTGTTTTTTTAAATATACCAAATTACAGAATTACCTCTTAATACACCAAATCAAGAATATCTATTTCTATGTACGGGAAAAATCCAATCTTTTGTCAGTAAATCAACTGGCAACAAGGCCAGTGCAAAGATGTAGAAACAAGCAATTAATTATTAAACAAAGTGTATTCTTGATGTAACATATTAAACGAAAATAAAAGTATAAAATGGTGATAAACAGGGATGTGGGCACATTTTTAAATAGATAAGTAAATTAATTTGCGAAATTTATATTCATGTTGTGCCTCAGTGTTACATACATACATATCAAAAGAACTAAAATAAGATGCATGTCTGTAAGTCTGTAGAAGTTTTTTTGTGAAAAATTCTTATTGAATTTCTTTTTTTAATTTGGTCAGAGGAAGTGTTTGTTTTGCCATTTACATTTCACAGTTTCAAAGTTCTGAATTTAAAAGTACGTATATGTTACAATTGTACACGTTTTCTTTGTCATTTTGTTTTCTTGTTTGATCTTGGGCATTGATTGCATGTTTTGTGTTTTTGGTGTTGTTAAAAATGAATATTTTTACTTTATTGCTTCTTCACACAAGTCTGCATACAAGTAAAATAATACTCCCATTGTATAATTATTACTGCTGTTTATAAACATGTAATTAGATTCACAAGAAAATGTACATTTTGGTCACAGGTTGAGCATAGTTTTATTGTAAAAAGAAGAAACTAGCATTACAAGAAAAGGAATATAGACCATTTATTTTGAAAGATTTTATAGCCACGTTTTGTGTATAGAAATAATGGTAATGCCATGGCCACCCGTGTCTTTGTATGAATTGGTTTCTCCTATTATTATTATTATTATTATTGTTAAATGTGTTTATAAATCTGACAAACTGTAAGATTTGAATACTGTCTGGTTTTAAGATAATTAATTTAGATGGTTTATAAAAATAATCCCAGGAAAATAAAATTAGTATGGTGTAGAACCTCTGTTAAAGGCAGGGTTATAAAATCTATGGAACTTCTATAGGAGACTGTGTATTCGTATGTGTATGGGAACACTTCTATTAAAAAATATTCAGGCATCTGCCTTAATAAATGATATCAGTGGAGATTAGAAATGCTTCCTTGTTATAGAGAATGTTTATTACTTCTATTTATATTGTAAAAAATTAGTAATGATATTTTGTGAACTGTGTTCTGGACATTGTGTCTACATTGTTTTTCTTTTTTTTTTAATATAGCTTTGTTGCTGGAGTCATACTTCGTGAGCGCATTCCTGCCTTTGAACGGATGCTTTGGAGAGCTTGTCGAGGAAATGTTTTTCTTAGGCAAGCAGAAATTGAAAATCCACTGGAAGACCCATCAACGGTAAAATACAAATTGTTAATTATAATTATGTATACATCACTATTTTGTGTGTGTATGTGTATGGGCGGGAGAGAGAGAGAGAGTAGAGTCGTGTGTATTAAAACATAGTAGCCGTACAATAAGCATGCTCCCTTTATCTATAAAAATGTTATATAGTTTTAAGGTTGTGTTCCTTGTAACTAGTATGCTCCTTGAGCTGCAGAACTAGCTCACTATTTTGAATAAACTACATTAATTATTAGATAAATTTGGATACTATGTAATTTTTCAATTATCAGAAAATTTATGAAAATCTCGATTACCCTACTGTTTTTTGGTTAGTAAACTAACAATATTGTAGAGAAGGCAAACAACAAACGTTAAAAATTCTAAAGCAATTGGATCTGTGTTAAATTTCTTTTAGACCTGTAAAAATATTAACGTTTTCAAATCCCCTCATGTGACTTCTACTTACCTCGTGCGATCTTTTTACGCATTAACCCTGATTACACCTTACCCTGACTTACCAAAACAGAAGACTCCAAGATTACCTACAGGTCGCCACCAATATTTTTAAAAGGATAAATATGGAAACCTTAATACCCTTTCCCCTTTTTGAATTTAATTACTTACCAGGCTCGTTAGGCGAAATTTTCTATACAGGACAGGTGATGATAATTAGGCGTAATAATCGACTTAACGCATGGTTTATATTCTTAACGACTTAACCTATTTTATTTATATTCATTTTAAAAGTTAATTACTCTCTGTTTATAACTCTTAACAGTTCATCAAATTCTCTGCTTTATCAAACTCTCTATATAATGTTATACGTTAAACATTTAAGAAAACAAAAATTTACTAAATCAACTAAGCGGTATACCTTTTATTTTTAGTTGTCTTGTTTGTTCATCATCTTCTTTCACTGCACTACACTTTATATAATATTGAAAACTTTCTCAAGTGAAACTTACTTGTCTGTTTTGTATGTAGAACGCGTTTCGGCATCGTGTTCGCCTTCTTCAGCTTTGCGACAGACTGCCAGTACCTAGTAATGTTTGTTGGTTGGAAGGTATAGTGGGGGTGGTGTATAGAGGAAGGGGATTGGCGTGGGGATCCGAATTATTGTTTGTTTTGTGTATAACTGTGTCGAAAAGTGTATGTTATTTATATTGCAATTGGTCGTTTAGTATGTTGTTTGGTTGTGTTGTGTGGTGTTTGTATATTTCATACTGTTCAGCTGTGTTGAGTTTTCGCCCTTTGGGTAAGAGGTGTAATATTTCAAGATTAGTATCTATGTTGGTGTAGCTATGGTTATGTGTGTGTATGTGTTTGCCATACACATACACACACTTAACCATAGCTACACCAACATAGATACTAATCTTGAAATATTACACCTCTTACCCAAAGGGCGAAAACTCAACACAGCTGAACAGTATGAAATATACAAACACCACACAACACAACCAAACAACATACTAAACGACCAATTACAATATAAATCACATACACTTTTCGACACAGTTATACACAAAACAAACAATAATTCGGATCCCCACGCCAATCCCCTTCCTCTATACACCGCCCCTTTTATTTTTATTTGACAAACCAGTACTTGCTCATTTGCTCACACTTTCATTCTTTACAGATATTTTACTCCCTCCCCTTTATCGTTGAGATCTCTTTATTATTGTTATATTTGAATTTTGACTTTAAACGTCCAAATGAACTATTTCTGAAGTTTAGTCTATTTATTAGATTATAAATGGTACTTAGTCATTTTGTAGATGTCTCCCCACTGTTTCACCATCACTTGATTCACTTTTTAATTAACGTTCCAAAATTAGGTTTCAAAACGGTTTAAACTTCAATACTGCTGTAAATTGCTGCTGATTACATGTTCCGTTACTGTTTCACATTAAATAAATAACATTTTAGTCGGCCGACATTAAACTTGCTCGCGAGCACTACTTTGTCTGACCGCACGGTCTAAAGGCAATTGTCGACTGAAAGCGTCCAAAAAAATGGCTAAGCGTCTCTCGGCGTTCACCTGCCTTGGTTCTCAACCGGAAGCAGGTCTCATTTTTGATTTGATTGGTTCATTCTATTAGCGGAAATGCCTCGCCTTTACCGCGTGGTGCACTTTGGGTTGGAGTCTATATATTTTTTCCCGTAACCTTTCTCGTCCTCTGAGCACATGTCGAACTTTACGTCGCAAAAGGCGGCACACACACTCGCTCTTACGCATTCCATTGTTATATTTGCTGTCGCACCGGTCACCACATGCCACAGACTCAGCCACAGGGCGTTCCCAAAAGTGTTACACAGAATAGCTGTTTGTCTGAACCAAACTTATTACAATAAAAAATAAAGTAAAAACCCTATTTCTTTTGTACCGTTACAGACCCACACTCAGCTGAATTTTTACTGCTTTTTTTTTCAAATTTTTTTATCCTAGTTTTGGGCCCTGGACATCATAAATGTTTAAATTTCTCTTTAATTTGGTATCGCACATGGAATTTTGCAATATTATGAAACTTTTGCCACAGTTTTTGGGGGCATGGTATCAACAAATTTCCAATTTGAAATGTCCAAAGTTTACAGTAAATTCAGATTTTAGTAAATATTTCTTTTTATTTGATATAACACATGAATTTTTGCGATTTTATCAAAATGTTCACTCATTTGGCCATTGGCATCCCACAATTTTCAAAATGAAAAATAAATTCATATTTCGGTTTAAATTTCCTGTAGTTTGATGCTGCACATGGACTTATGCAATGTATTCAAAACATGTGGACTTTTCAAAATTTGGATTCTCTCACAATTTTGTCTCCCATCCCCCTATTTGGGGGGGGGGGCAGTATAAAAAACATTAGGATTCTGTTAGGTAAAAGTATAAACACGCATGCCAAGTTTACAAAAATTGGTTGATGCATTCAAAAGTTATCATGAGACATACTCCAAACAGAAAGAAAGACAGACAGACAAATGCCAAATGATTGAGTTAAAACTGAAAACTCACTTCACTCATTCAATAATTTTTCACTTTTATTTGAAAGCTAGACTAAACAAAAATATAATGATTACTGTCATTTAACAAATAACTGCAAGTGTGTGTGTGTGTGTGTGTGTGTGTGTGTGTGTGTGTGTGTGTGTGTGTGTGTGTGTGTGTGTGTGTGTGTGTGTGTTATTGATTTCTTATTGTTTCCTGCATATGCTTAAGCTTTCATTCTTAAAAGGGTGTCAGGGAAGATACTTTGGCCTGTATAATAGCCATTGTTTTTGTTTTTGCCCTTATAAGAATTGGCACAGTATGTTAAACCCATGTTCCCATTCTTTCTTAGTGAAAGAGTTGTTGAATGTTTTGATAGTGATCCTCAGCCTCATCTGGATATCAATTGTCAACTACCAGTACTAGTTGGTTGTGGCCATGTATGTGTAGAAGTGTTTCCCAATCCATGATGTCATTGGCCCATTTTGATCTATTCTAATAAGTAGACTGCTATCATAAGAGTGGCCTGCTGTAGTTTGTTGCCAGCTCTGGAGTGTTGGCTGTTTAGGCAGCTCATGATGTGGGAGGTGGTAGTAGATGAGTACAAATTTCCATGATGGGATGGCAGACTGTTTACCAAATGAGGATACATGAGAAGAAATCTTAATTAATGTGTATACATAAGTTGCAGCATATTATTTGTTTTCCTTACAGAAGGTTACAAGCAACTTGGATCAAGCAGTAATAAACACTGCAGTTGTGTACAAAAATAAATACTATACATAAGTGACAAGAGTAAAGGCTGTCGTACATGTGACACTACATAAAAAGATCGGTATGGAGAACCATGCATGACTTCCATGTTGTAAAATTTATATGTAAAATCATTTACTTTACTTTTATGGGTCACAGGGTTGTTTTAACAATTTATAATTGACATGATTTATTCTAAACTTATTTTTACTTGTCCCTGATGTACATAATTAATTTCTAGGAATATATTCCACTAGTTATAAGTATTGTACACATTGCTTAATCTTATTAGATTAGATACATAGTTATTTTATATAAATTACATGTGTTAATCAATGTTTATATTATAACAAGATATATTTCCTAAACACTTTTATTTCACAATATTCTAAAAACTTATACATTGCTTTTTAACATTAATAACTGTTATTTTCATTATTTTCACCTTTCTTACATTAGGTAGTTGGTAATTATGGGTTTAATATTATTTTAATTGCTTTTTTTATATTACTTATAGTCTGTAGTAAGATTACATACAATAACTGTTTAAGGTTCACAGACCACTATACAGTTTGATAGGCTCATACCATAACAAATGTTTTCTTACTTAATTACTAAGTAATAGACCCTTAGCATCTTGCAGAGGGTTCATTCCCTAAAGACCAAAAGACTGGCTATGAAATGTTCCTCTGTAAAAACGTGCAATTACACTGGCCAGCGATCCACAAGAAGAAAATCGCTGTCCACCTTTCCGGCTTGCATGTGTTGTGTTGGTGTGGGTTTCGGCACTTTTCGTTTAAAAAGCGTGCAAACATAAGGAAATAAACATGCCAGAAATAACGCGAATTGTGTGTGTGTGTGTGTGTGTGTGTGTGTGTGTGTGTGTGTGTGTGTGTGTGTGTGTGTGTGTGTGTGTGTGTGTGTGCTGGCCTTTTTATTGTGGTAATCACAATAATAAAACTTAGGAAAAGTAAACATTACATAATTGAGATATGCTTGCCTGCCAGGAGCGATATATTTTCACTCATTACGTGATTTAAATTAAAATGAAAAATATAGAATTTTGTTAAAGTGAAATGAAATGTTTCCATTGAAACTACTTCTTTGTTTTCATTAACGTATTACACATATAAAACTTATAAAATTTACTTCCTCCATCATCAACTACCATTTTAATTTATTAAAAAAATTACCCCCTCCCCTTTTCAACTACCCTTTTCATTTATAGATATTTCATCTACCTTTCTACAGTGGATTATTATGACCTTTTCAGGATACTTTATTTATCAAAATTAAGCAATTTACTCTTGTTAAAACGTAAAATGTTGCAGATAAACTACCCCTTTCCCTTAACCGATCTTCACCAAAAACAATAGACGTTGAGTCCTCTACAATTCAGGGCTGTATGCAAAAAATTATTTGATTCTGTTTGAATTTGCGGCTGTTATCATTTGTCATAGAAAAAATTCTACACACACACACACACACACACACACACACTTTTTTGAAAAATGACTTTTTCATGTTTTGAGGGTAGTTTATCAGAATCTGCCGTTATCTTGAACACGATTTTTTTCACCATGACCATACTTCCATTTCCTTATGGAACATGGAAGTAACAAGACTAACAGATATTCGTAGGTACCTAGACACATGTTTCAAGCATCTGTTTTACCAGCTGTTCCTGATACTAACAGTAGTGATTTGTCAGTCACATTGTGATGGCGCATAACAATGCAGTTAAACATTCCTGCTTCATTTTCTTGTAGGACAGTTTTTGAGTTTACATACATTTGACTTACTTGACATCAAGAATTTATTGTGACTTATTCAAATTGAATTTATCGACATCATAAATTTTGCTAGGCTCATCTACTTATATTCCTTTTACTATGTGTAAAATGATTTGTTAACATATTACTATTTCTGTATCAGCAAAACATAATATCCACTGCATTGTCAGAATTGTTTTTCTGGTCTGTACATACACTGAATTTGTTAATGTTTTCCATTGTCAGATTCAAAAATTGTCAGTACTCTCATCTCTTGTATTTGTAAAACCTTTGAAACAGATTGTGTTTTAAATGGTTCCTGATGGAGTTGATGAATCTTTACAATTATTTCTGAGTGTGATATGCCAACTCACAAATTGTTTCTTCTTTTATTTTAAAGAGTTAAATTAATTTTTTATTTATTTTTTGTTTCCCGTTTTAGGCGCCAAATTGTTTTGTGATTAAAACAATTAAAATTACTCCACTTTCTGTTTTATTTATTCACCTTCTCTTTATTAGATTTGGTCGACTTACCTTTTTATAATTCAATTCGAATTTCGTTCGTAAAAACAATTGTTACCAACTTACTTTTTTGATAAAAAAATTTTCACCTTTTGCTGTATGAAGAAATAAAATATTATTAACATAGAAATAAATTAACCATACAATTAAAAATCTTCTATATTGGTTTTATTGGTTTTTGATTGTGTATTTCTGTCCTTTAAAACAATTAAATAATTTTATAATAACATATTTGCTCCAGGTATGATGTTTAAATGCTCAGCGGTTGGCAACAAGCTCTCAGAGTTGATAGTAAACCAATTTTTTACTTATGAAAACTAGTTCGTTAGGTCCTTTGGATTACAGAAAGTTAACAAAAAACACCCTTTAGAAAGTATAAAGCTTCACATAAACAGCATTTAAATATTGTATAAGTTATGAACAACTTAACTCTAAGGTTATAATTATTTGGTTTACAACAGTCATTGTTTGTAGGTTAAGTGTTTTATGAAAATTATTACACTTCCAATAAGTCTATCACCATGGATTAATAATTTAATAGTGATATTAATTAATTATCTTTATCACGGGAATAGTGAAATATAGTTTATGTGATTAAAATTGTGTACCAGTTTATTATACTGATTAGTTTTTATAGTCTGATATTATACTTATCATCTTCCTTCAATTATTAGGTTCAACACATAATTCACTGTTTTTGAAATTATTCTTCTATTTTAATATGATTTTACTTCGAATTCCTTCTTTTTATATTAGTATTGTTCAGAACATCATTTCATTTTCATTCAATATCATTTTTATTTCATCTGGTTTGTGACAGCAGCGGTATGCGAACATCTGCTCTCCGGTACCAGTGGTGGACACAGCGAGCCAATCCGGCATCAGCATTCGGAGCGAGCGAATCAGCGATCCCGGTTAGTTAATAAAACCCGGGCCGGCAGAAAATTTTGCGCACTCTTCATCGCTACGCCATCGGACGCACTTCATCTCCTCTCTTCTCTCGGACGACATTGACGCGGAGTCAGCCGGAAGGAACAGCCGAAGAATAGAACTGGCGTTCTTGCGTCTTCGCCCTCCAGTTCTGCGCCACCGATGGATTTCGCTGGGCCAGCAACCGACTACATACCGCTGCCGAAAGAGGAGGACTGCAGTGCGCCACGAACAGCGGGCGCAGCCGCCAAACATCTCAGCGCGGCACGACCAACATCAGCCTTCTCGCCACAGGTCCTTTTTAGGGCCACCAAAAACACTAGAGTGTACGATTGGCGCCATTTGTCATGCGGCAAGCCTTTTGTCCGGTGACAAGTGGCGCCCAACGTGGGGCGATGATCATCTTGTGGATGCAAGATCCAGCCACGCCAGCGAGCTACCAGCCGGCACACCAATCAACATGGCGCCCAACAGACACCTCCACAATATCTGGAGAAGAGCAGTAGGCTTGCCGCATGCAGTAGGCTGCCTACCGGAGAGCATTCAAGACCCGGTGGAGTTGTGACAGCAGCGGTATGCGAACATCTGCTCTCCGGTACCAGCGGTGGACACAGCGAGCCAATCTGGCATCAGCATTCGGAGCGAGCGAATCAGCGATCCCGGTTAGTTAATAAAACCCGGGCCGGCTGAAAATTTTGCGCACTCTTCATCGCCACGCCATCGGACGCACTTCATCTCCTCTCTTCTCTCGGACGACATCGACGCGGAGTCAGCGGAAGGAACAGCCGAAGAATAGAACCGGCGTTCTTGCGTCTTCGCCCTCCAGTTCCGCACCACCGATGGATTTCGCTGGCCCGGCAACCAACTCTACATGCCGCTGCCGAAAGAGGAGGACTGCGTGCGCCACGAACAGCGGGCGTAGCCGCCGAACATCTCAGCGCGGCACGACCAACATCAGCCTTCTCGCCACAGGTCCTTTTTAGGGCCACCAAAAACACTAGAGTATTGCATTGCATTGCATTGCATTAGATAGTGGGGCGTCTTTGCACCCATGGCCATATTACAGCTTCCGGGACGTGCCCGATGGCTGTCAGAAGAAAACAGTGCTGGACTTTCAAAAGAAGGTTTCCTAATATTCGAGAGAGACACGCCAACCAGTTAACTGAGAAGGCGGCGGAAATTTTTCAGTTATATTTATATACGTTCCAGGTCATGGTAACACTGCCGCCAGTCGCGGGGCGAACGGCAGATGCCGCACGCACCCGGCCCGGCATGCAGGCGCCTTGTAGCGCCGGTCGTTCCCTGCTATGTAGGGAACCTCCGTGTCTGTGGCATATGGTAACAGCGCCAAGCAGTTCGCAAACCAACATACTTGGGGAAGGTATCAGATTGAAGAGGAAGGTAACAAGGAAATAGAATCGGTTGGGAACCTAAGTTACAGCATACAGAATTACGGGGGGTCGTCTAAGATCGCCCGAGGGCGTTTGACGCGTATAGCGGGAGGTGGTTCTAACGTGTTGATAGTACGCAGGTAAGGAAAGGACGAGGTCGCTGCAGAAGCAAAAAGAGTTTCGGCAAGCGACCGGACGAAATCAGTGAGGGTAGGAACTCGAAGGCCTCCACAAATAACATTATTTCTCACAAACCATGGAGACCCCGACAAGGATCGGAGGGTACGGAATTGGAAAGCTTCCAACCTACACTTGTTAGTGGTCGACAAAAGCGACCACCATGCGGGAGCAGCATAGGTCAATACTGACCGGAGAAACAAGAGATAGATGGTGACTTTAGTGCGCAAAGCCAGGCGGTTACGGCACGAGAGCATGGGAAATATTTTGGCTCGGACGCCTCGAGCTTTGTTGAGGGTGTCAGTCACGTGGCCGTTGAAGCTAAGGCGCTGGTCTAGCCGAACGCCCAAATACTTCACCGACGTATGCCAGGCGATAGGCCTCCCTTCGAGGGAGAGGGGCTGGCACCGGGAAGTGGACTTACTGGTGAAGCAGATCGCCTCGGATTTCTCTGCGTTGATCATCACCCGCCACTTCCGTAGCCAGTCCGGAAGCTGATTCAACTGACGCTGCAGCTTTGTACTCACTAATCGCGGGGACAGGGAGCTGCAGTAATACATTGCGTCATCAGCGAATAGAGATAACGTGACTCCAGGAATAACGGGCAGGTTGTTCATGTACACTAGGTACAGAACGGGGCCAAGGACAGATCCCTGCGGAATGCCAGCGGCGACGGGTCGAACTGATGAACAGGACCCTTCGACGCTAACCCTGAAGGTTCGATCACTGAGGTATGGCCGCAAGAAATGCACAATGGACGGTGGGATGGGGGAGTGAGCGAGTTTGTAGAGAAGACCTTTGTGCCAGACTTTGTCGAAGCCCTTACTCACGTCCAACAAGACAGCGCCCGTAGACTCTTTCTTGTTGGCGGCGTCGGACAATGCTGTGACAACTCGGACGAGTTGTAAAGTTGTCGAGTGCTCTCTATGGAACCCGAACTGTTCGCTCCGAATGAAATTATCCAGCAGCAGCCAGATGCGGGCGAGTAGGAGACGCTCAAACACTTTGAGAGTACTGGCAACAACGATATGGGACGATAGCTGCCTGCAAGCATTCTAGGCTTGCCGGGCTTGGGAATCATACAGATGTTGGCATTTTTCCACAGGCGGGGGAAGTATTGCAGCCGCAGACTGGAGTTGAACAGATCCAGGACCAGTTCAACTCCCGAGGCCGGGAGATATTGCAAAGCTGCGGCCCCGATCCGATCAGGACCAGGGGCGCGACGTCGGTTCAAACGACAGATAGACGAAACTAGTTCGTCCCTGTCGAAGAGAGTGGGAGGGTCAGGTGGAGGGCGGGAAAAATATCCAGATAGGAAGTCTCGAACCACTACCGAGTGGGCAGGGTCCGAGACGCCTCTATGAACGGTGAATTGAGTCTCCATGCAGTCGGCGAAGACCTCAGCCTTGCCTTCCGATGAAGAAACAATGCCGTTTGGGGTATCCAACGGGTTGCAAGTACGCTTCTCGCGAGTAAGTCGACTCGTCACTCTCCAGACGGAGGCTTGGTCGACTTCAAGGGACTCAAGATATGAGTCCCACTGATCAGAGTTTACGTCCTGCAAAAGTTGCTGGACGTAAAGAGACTGGGCCTGAAACCGTCGTTTGACGGCGGGATCTCGGGTTCGTTGCCATCTGCGGCAGAGCTTGCGCCGAAGCCAGATGGCGTGGATAACTTCCGGTTGAAGGGCCGATTTGCGATTCACCTCAACGTTGTATGTGTGTCGATCCATGACACCTTGGACCAACACCTGAAGATGAGTGGCACGGAGATCCAGATCGTCACGTTTGGCGATCGGGTCCGCTGGGACAGATGGTAACCTTCGAGATAGCTCGTCGTGATAGGAGCGCCAGTTGACCCTACTAGCAGGACCAGCGGGAAGTCGGGGTGAAGCCGACACATCTCGAACAGTTATTAGCAGGGGATTGTGATCAGACGAGAGGTCTGACACTGACGAGACTTGGATGCGATGGGCCACGTTCCTGACTACAACTACATCAAGAACGTCCGGTTGGTGACCGGCATAGTGGTAGTGGGTAGGATCATCAGGGCCGATGACGTGCATATCCGGGTCGTCTAGGACAAACCGGCGGAGTGAGTTGCCGTAGGCGTTGGTAGCCGTACTGTTCCAAGAAGGATGTTTGGCGTTGAAGTCGCTGGCTGCAATTGTCGAGATTGGGTGGTCGAGGAGAGCGTTCCAATCGTCAGGCGGGGGCAGCGGGCTCAGGCCAGGCCAGAGATACGCGGAAACAATGCGCAACTCCGAGTCTCCTGCGTCCACCGCCACCGCACAACCTTCGATGAGTCGAGTAGTGAGGGGGGTAGTGGCCTATGGGATATCCGCCTGTGGACCAGAATCGCCGTACCCCCAGACGGGGGATGGCGCGGCTGTAGGGGACGATCCTGACGATAACAAGTGTAGGCAGGAAGTGAGAATCGATGGTAGGGGGCTAGATGGGTTTCGGAGAGAAGCACGACATCAGCGTCGTACTCCACGACGAAAGCCGCCAGCTCAGATCGACGAGAGGAAATGCCATCGGCGTTCCAAGCAACGATCCGCAGGGATCTAGCCATTAAGGGGGAGGAGAGGGAAGAGAGCAGAGAGGGATTGGAAGACTAACATCAGCACAGTTGAGGTGTCAGGAGCAGACCTGATGCTTTCTACAAGTTGAGTGGCCCAAGCCGTCAGGGGGTCCGCTGGAGCCCGAGAAAGTTCCGGGACCTGCGCGGACGTTCCTGAGGAACTTCGGCCAGGACTACTGATGGCGCTGGGTTAGCGGACTGAACTATGGTCTGTTCACACGGAGGTTGGGAGATGACAGGGGCGGGAGAGTTCCGCTGAGGTTGGGCAGGTCGAGCCTGCTGATGTCGTCGGCCGGGATCCAGAGACGCGAGCGTTTTTTGGTACCCTTGCGGGCGGAAGTGGATTGTGATGATGGCTTAGCAGCGACAGCTGCATAGGAAGGGCCGAGCGCTCCGGGAGGTGCCGGTAGTGGAGCCGTCACAGGCGCCGGCGGAGCGACGCCTGCAGGCGGGACTGAGACCGCAGGAGCGACAGGAGTCGCTGCCGGGGCCTTGACAGATGAACCGGAGAGAGGGGGAAGGCCTCTCGCCGATTAGGGGCCGGGCCAGCTACACGACACTGCTGCCTTTTAGCTTCGATGTAGTGGATACATCCCCGGTAACTAGCCGGATGGGCGCCCTTGCAGTTGCAGCAGTACGGGACAAAACTCGGCACACGAGGCTTAACACTAGAGTGTACGATTGGCGCCATTTGTCATGCGACAACCCTTTTGTCCGGTGACAAGTGGCGCTCAACGTGGGGCGACGATCATCTTGTGGATGCAAGATCCAGCCATGCCAGCGAGCTACCAGCCGGCACACCAATCAACATGGCGCCCAACAGACACCTCCACAATATCTGGAGAAGAGCAGTAGGCTGGCTACCGGAGAGCATTCAAGACCCGGTGGAGTTGTGACAGCAGCGGTATGCGAACATCTGCACTCCAGTACCAGAGGTGGACACAGCGAGCCAATGCGGCATCAGCATTTGGAGCGAGCGAATCAGCGATCCCGGTTAGTTAATAAAACCCGGGCCGGCAGAAAATTTTGCGCACTCTTCATCACCATGCCATCGGACGCACTTCATCTCCTCTCTTCTCTCGGACGACATCGACGCGGAGTCAGCCGGATGGAACGGCTGAAGAATAGAACCGGCGTTCTTGCGTCTTCGCCCTCCAGTTCCGCGCCAGCGATGGATTTCGCTGGGCCGGCAACCGACTCTACATACCTCTGCCGAAAGAGGAGGACTGCAGTGCGCCACGAAAAGTGGGCGCAGCCGCCGAACATCTCAGTGCGGCACGACCAACTTCAGCTTTCTTGCCACCAGGTCCTTTTTAGGGCCACCAAAAACACTAGAGTGTACGATTGGCGCCATTTGTCATGCGGCAAGCCTTTTGTCCGGTGACAGGTTGTATGGAAGTTTAATCCTTTCTTCTCTGAGTCTAACAATGAACTAACGTCTTTTTCTGTTAATGTTTGGTTGTCAAGGCAGCAAGCTTCATACTCCTATTGGTTGAAAAAATTGTTTACATTGTTAGATTTTGCTACTGATATTTTACAAAATTAACAAATATTTTTAAATTAGTATAATCTTCTTATACTACTATGAATTCCCAAGATAATAACATCATTGTCTTGCTTTCTTTACATAAATTGACTTGAAATCAACATGAATGATTTCTGTCCAGTACTTACAAAGTTACAGTTTCCACAATTTTGTTTTCTATCATTAATTAATTTAAAAATAATTCTTTTGCATACATTTGGTTTCTCTAAAACTATATAATCAAACCTAACATGATAATAGACATGGTACCACTAATTTCTACTGTTTTCATATCTAATTTTCCAGAGTTCTCAATGTTACCATAGGCTTTAAGGCCTAGTTTTTTTGACTTCTTTATACATTTATTATAATATATTCCTTTGTTTTTATTAACCTTACACACCTTACAATGCAAATACAACGAACTAAATCAACTAATACACAACATTTCATTAGTCATAATCATTTTCAAACATAATATAACTCTTTTTTAAACATTTTATACAAATACCATTTTTCAGTGCAGAACATACACTCTTTGTTTTACTAATAATCACTCATTAATCTTTTTTTTTTTTACTTTTATATTGTTTTTAGTATTTCACAGTATATCTTATCACTTCTTTATTAAGTATTAGTTACTCTTAAAATTATATTTTGTTTCTTCTACTGACTTCAAGCTAGTATAACATTCATGGGTTCTATACACTCTATACTTATATCACTCACTGTTCACATTCCTTTTATTCCCTTTAAATTAATCATATATCTGAACTTACCATTAAACATTGTACATTCATAATAGTTTTATTCTTTTATATTCTATTAGCCTTATTATTATTATCACTAACTAGTTACCTCTATATCTCTAGAGTTTTACATGAAACGGTTATTATTTTCTAATTCATATTTTTATCTACAGCTTTGTACTTCCATTTTTGTTTATCATATTCTTTTTATATGTAAAAGGGTTGGGGAATAATCATAAAGTTAAAATGTTTTTCACTCACACCACCAATCAATTGGGTATTGTCTTAGTCTGTCATTGTATAGTCCATATGTTGATATTGATTCTATTTTCTAAATTCTGTCCATCAATTCCTTCGTAGTTTCTAATGATAATTGTTTTATCATTCTGCGATCTTATGTCACGTTACAATATTCATGTGGCAACTCATGTTGTCACTCCTTATCTTTCTGTAATCGATTGTTGTAGATCCGTAAATTTGCGTTTACATTGTGGTAATTTTAGCTCCATTAAGACCCCCCAACTCCACATTTGTCACAGGATTATGTATTGTTGCGGCTTTTATTACTCACTATGACTAGCTGTTACTGGAAGAAATTAACTTTCCTCATGTGTTCCCTTAAGAATGTAAACATCATTATATAAAAATTGTTGTAAAGTCTATTATATTAAATGCAACATGACGTATGTGATTGTACAGAGTTGTTTTGACACATCACATATTTTGTATAACCATACTTAATAATTACTAGTTATCTAGTGTTATTGGTAATACTATATAATACTATAGCATACTATTGTTAGGGAGATGGAGGTTGCCCCATGGATTATATTCATACGATCTTAGAACAGCAGAATAAATCACATAACAATCACATTTAAATTACAATAGTTCTCCTATTCAGTTATCCAGTATGAATACTGGATCCAGTAAGAATACACAACCATACAGACTTACCAACCAGTTCATTTCTCGTGTTTGGTTCTCCACTTGCAAATAATAATTTATATGATTCTTGGAGCTAATCCTCAGCCGGTAAAGACCAGGAAAATGCATCTCTCAACCTATGAAGAAAAGTTTTGTCAGTCATGCCAACTGTGTGGTGACCTGCAAGACAATAAGAATAATGGTAGTCACTGATCGCACAGTGTTTGGTTCTTGAAGACAGCCTTCGACAGATGCTGCTCCAGTGTCCTATCGAATGTATCAACAATTCTTTAAGACTGATATTGGAGAGGTATTGTCTGTGTCTTTTGTAAACCAAGTAGATGATATAATTCTTAATAAACTGCAGCTTAAAATTAGTATACAGCTCCCTTAGTCAGTATAAATTTATTTTGAAACTCCATAAAGCAACAGAAATTGTGAACTAATGATGTTGTCACAGTAGTGACTCCTGATTGAGGTGACATAAGCTTCCACTCATTTGGTAAAAATAATCACCTTTAATCTTGATGTACTGGTTTATGTCACCTGTAATTGGAAAGGGACCGGCAATGTACATGGCAGTTCTCTCAAACAGAAGTCCAACTTCAACATGTAACTTTATTTTATTAGTTACTTTTTATTATTTGTAATATCGATAATTTTGAAATTTTCATCGGGCGCCATGTTGTCACACAGTACAACAAAATATGTATACTTACCTAAGGTCTGAATTCGTGTTAGCGAACTAGTACTTGCGGAATGTATTACCTGAAATAACTCACTCTGGCTTATATTGTTTACCAATGACATTACCTTTTATTATCAAAAAGACTCTACGTACATATGAAAATGATTCTACTGAACTATGTGCCAAACACGCACGTTACTATGCCTCGGGGCGTAGTCCCATTTATTTTGTAAACATATAATATCCCTTTAACATTTTATAAGCCCTCCAAAATAACATGTTTTATACTTATTACATAATAAACATAATATATAGTTATTAAAAAATATGACTTCACAACCCAGCACTTATTAATTGTTGTAATGAAATATCCTCTCTCTCACTCGCACTCTCATTCATGGTACAAAGTTATTTTGTAAAATTGAGCTCATTTTAATTAATTTAATTTAAAAGAAAAGATTATCTAAACCCTTAGTTGGACCTTTTGGACCCCCCCATTTTTATGATTTAGCTGGAAATTCTTCGAAGATGTCCCATCATTGATCTCACACTCTCGATGTTGTCGTACCCAAAATTTTATGTCGAGTTTACATCAAACTGTTATTTTTAAAAAATACTGCACTTTCACATATTTAACAAACTCTTGGTTGTGTAAAATTTAGATATAAGTAGCTTTTTAGAGAGTTGCCGGCCGGCGCGCTACTCTGATGAGACGAGACTGCTAGCGGTTTGTAGCTATTCAATGCGGAGGTGGGGCAAACTGCGTCACTAGTCCTTTGTTCGAAACGGCCAAACCCTGTTGTTTACAAATGTATTTATTGCGTATCGCATTCCTGTAGCTGATGTCATCATTGGGTTAGGCTTGTTTACTTTAATATGACGAACTGTTTTTTGCTATTACTGTGATTTTCCCTTGACCTCGACACAAATCCTGTCCGCTCAATATTACGTCGTTGAAAACGTTTGGACAACTTTACGCTGTTTTCTTTATAGGGCTTTAAAAACAATTATAACAATTAGACTTTATAACAATTATTTCCCAAAATATTATAGGATCATAATTGTAGCGTTACAAAACCCCCTCAATGAAAGGTTTTATGCCGAGGCATAAAAACTCTCATTGACACATTCGTACTTCCTAAAGGGATCAGCTAGGATATGTCGCCACAACCCCCTTACTATTTATATGAAAAGAATACAATAACTCACCCGTGGTCCGATGATGGTGACCATACCTGCATGACCTTACTGGACTTCTCCTACGATATCCCAACACCATAAGGCCAATCAGGGTCTTTACGCTCCTGCTCTGACGCGCTGGCCAGCTCAGGACTGCCGTCACAACATCACCAAACACTGAAACAATAAATCAAAATAGTGGCCTGATATAATACTATATCTCTAACTGATCTGTTTCCCCTTAGCTATGTGCTGGTTTGTGTTAAGAAGCACTGGGTTTGCTTCAACTCAACAAGAACTATATAGAAGTGCCATTCTCTTCATTGACTACCCCTAACATTATACAATTTTTTCGATTCCCATCGATAATAATTAACCCTTTTTTGTTTTCATAATTAATATAATTATAAGAAGAAACACAAATCCTTATACTACAATTGAAACATATAATCCACAATGTATGGATACAATTACCAAAATCTCCCTCTTCCTAAAACATTTTATAAAAAAAATTTACTATTATTATTATTAATATTATCATTAACAGTAAATAATCCGGCGCTGTTAATAATATTTACCCCTCTTTCTCCTCCACACACACACACTATTTCCCCCCCTGAACTGTTGCGTTCAGTTGCCTCCACAAGGACTGAGGCAGAAGGAGTGAGCACTTTTTTCTTTTCTCTCTCTCCCATCCTTGCTTCGGTGTTACAGAAACTTCAAGGTCTATACCCCTATTTTTTATTTTATTACACACCCTTAAGGTCTACCACCCATACTTCGGTGAAAATAGCCTATGCAAACAAATAATCTTAGATTCCCCTGAATCTCCCATTAAATTTCTAAGTTGAACCAATTTCATAGGCAACCAACTATGGTCAGGTTTTACAAATTCTGCCCACAGCTGGTTGTCGTCCAAAACCACGATTAGTGCTGGTAAGACAGTAATCGCCCGAAATATGGGGAATCTCAATAGTTTGACACGTTGTGTCATATGCAGTTACATTTGTAACTACCCTAAAACTAACAATTTATACATATTACATATATATAAATCCTCCTTACAAGACTAACATACATTATAAACATAATAATCATATTATCACTGTTCATAAAGCAGTCTCAATACATCACCATAGTATCACTATGTTCTTCTAAGCACTTAAGGTTGTTACTTCAACATAAAATTTTATTTATCACTTGACAAATATAAACATAATTTTCAAAATTTAAATGTTATCTCCAAAAAACTGTTGATTTCTTTCTTTATTTCACATAATTAATTTTGAGTATAGACACTTTGCAAGTTCCAACTTTCACTTTTCAAAAACAATACCTTCTTACTACTGGATAACAAGTACAACAATGGATCATCTTAAATTATATTATTTATACTTCTAAGAAAACATTAACTCCTTACAGAGTTAGTAAATTAAGTTACAAAATTTAGGATGTTCTATTCTATAATTCTTAGAATAAAACCAATGTTCGTGGAAAAAATGCCAATCGTTAAGTTTTTTTTTTTTTCACGAAACTAGGGGTCCCCCTCCCCGTTCAACAATAAAATTAAATTTCTACTTGCACCAATTTGTGGAGTAAGACCATCGTTGCTTTCACCCCAGATGGCAGTTCCGCCAACCATGGTCCACCTCCAGATTACCAAAATCCACGATAAGAGGTGGTGAGTCTGTGATCGCCCGAAAATGGGGGAGAGTCCCTTCTGTAAAATAATATACACCAAATTAATACTCATACACTCGCTAATATCAAAAACAAAAACAGAACTATTTATAATCCCTAAGATGACCAGTACAATTTTAAATTTGTAGCATTGTGTGTTCCTACTATCTCTCCAGTCACGCTGTTCTGCAACACATATGAATTTTGCATTTTAATCTCTACTACCTCATACGGTCCTTCGTAGAGTAGGAAGAACTTCTTGATTTCTTTGTCTTGCGCGCTCGATAAGTCATGCCTTCTTACTAATACCATTTGTCCTATATTATATTTAACCCACTTACCTCTTGCGTCGTGTCTACGCTTTCTCTGCTCGCCTTTGCTTACTAAGTTTTCGTTGGCCAACCGGATTTTAATGCTCACATCAGTTGTCTAGCTCTCAGGTGGATAATCGAACAGTTGTTCTAAAATTCTTGGGGGGCGTGTTCCTCTTACCAACTCATGAGGTGTATAGCCGGTGGACTCGTGGGTGGTACTGTTTAGCCAAGTTTCTACCTTTCTCACATACAATGGCCACTCGCTGTGTTTAGCGTGACAATAGGCTCTGAAGATCCTGCCTATTTCTCTCATTACACACTCAACCTGGTTGGACTGGGGATGATACACAGCCGTATGCTTCGTGAGGATTCCTTCCCATCCTAAGGTCTGGCGCCATCTTCCACTGATGAACTGCGGCCCATGGTCTGACAAAATCACCTTTGGCTTACCCACGTTAATCATATAATCTTTCATCACCTTTTCACTCAATACCTTACTGGTAGCTCTTTTCACGCTATACAATTTTACATATTTTGAGAAAGTGTCAAGCAATACAAATATATAAACTACTCCGCCTCTACCCTTCGGCAATGGTCCAAACAAATCCACAGCAACTAAATCGAAAGGTCTTTCTACCTTAACATAATTCAACTCACCTTCCACTCTGTAATTTACCACCTTCGACTTTTGACACAAATCCAACTCCTCAGCAGCTGTCTCACTCGTCTCTCCATATTCCTGAAAATACATGATTCTTTTAAAACATTCACAGACTTTTTAGCCCCAAAATGACCATATCTTATATGACAATCCCAAATAATCTTCTCTTCCAACCCTTCTGGCACTACTAATCTCCAGTCACGCTCACCCCCTACTACCCTCTTGAACAACAACCCTTTGTAAATTTGAAAATATTGATTGTACTCTGATTCATCCAACTCCGTCTCCAAACTGTTTATTATTTTCCCCGACTTACCATCTGCTCTCTGCATGGTTCTGATATCCTTCAACTCTTCTCCAAAGATCCTGTCTTCTCTGCTAATCTGAAAAATTTCAATTTCCTTTAAATCCCTACCTGTTTTGTTGTCCTCGCAATCTACTCTGGAAAGAGTGTCGGGTACCTTGTTCTCTGTTCCCTTGATGTACTCCCACTCGAAGTTGTACTCCTGCAAAACAAGTACCCACCTGGTTAAACGGCTGTGAGCAAGCTTACAAGTATTGAGGAACGACAACGCCTTATGATCTGTTCGAATAATTGTTTTGTTGCCTAAGATGTACGTTCTGAATTTGCCGACTGCGAACACAATACTGAGCAATTCTTTCTCCGTTGTGGTATAGTTCTTTTCGGCTGGCAGCAATGATCGGCTGGCGAATGCAATAGTTAGATGTTCCCTCTCGTCATCCTCCTGATACAGTTCAGCCCCTACTGCTACATTGCTGGCGTCCGTCTGCAAATAAAACAGTTTATCAAAATCCGGATGGTTCATCATAATCATTTTACTAAATTTTCTCTTTATTTCTTCGAAAGCTCCATGCTCCACGTCTCCCCATTTCCATTGCCTGTTCTTTTGCAATACAGCACTTAACTTTGCTGTGGTGTGTGCGTAGTTCCTTTGAAATTTTCTGTAAAAGTTGCACAGCCCAAGAAAACTCTGAAGTTGCTTGATGTTCCGCAGTTCAGGGAAGCGCATAATAGATTCGACCTTGTCTGGGTTGGCTGAAATTCCTTCCGACGTAATAATGAATCCTAAAAAATTAATCTTTGTTTGTAAAAAATTGGACTTGTCCCAATTTACTGTTAATCCTCCCGCTTCTAATTTTTCTGACACATACTTTAAATGTTCTAAATGGTCTTCAAAAGTCCAGGATGCTATCAAAATGTCGTCCACGTACACTGTGAGGAAATCTAAATCTTTTGGTCTCAAAATTCTGTCTAAACATTTAATGAAACTAGCTACGCTGGTATTTACCCCAAATGGTAGTCGTCTAAACTGATAATTTTTCCCATTAAATAAAAATGCTGTGTATTGCCTACTTACCTCTGCTAATGGTACTTGCCAATATCCGGCCGTCAGATCTAATGATGTCATGAACCTCACTCCACTAAACTTTTGAAATATTTCATTAATTGATTCTGGTGATTCCCGGTCTGGTATGATGATCTGGTTTATCCTCCTCGCATCTAAACACAATCTTTTGGAAGTAAGATGGAAATCTTTTAAATTTCCTATTTTCTATTGTTACCTGGATTTCCGTGAGCCCAGCTCTCACCTCCGTTGTTGTGTTATTTTCTTCCTCCAACAAGTCAGCTATTATATCTGTTTTGATGACGTTACTTTGGACATCCTCCAATGGTTGGACCTCATGTGCTTCCCTGAACAGTGATCGGGTCCTAGTTACCACTGTTGGCTTTAGTTTTCCGGCTGTGGCCTGCTGTTACTGGTGGTGGGTACCTGGTGTCCCCTTGTCGGTCCCTGGTTATGGTTTGGTGTTCCTCGGTTACTCGGTGCTCCTCAGTTTGTCGGTACAAACTGCTTGGTGTCGTTACTACTCCTTGGTTCGTTTCTTGGTACCTTACTTTTGTAGCAATGTTGCATGTGGGCATGATTCCCAGTCCTGCACCTAGAACAACTCCACTCACCTGGTTGCTGTAAATCAGTACGATACATATTCTGATTATTGTTTCCATTATAGTAATTCCTTTGCCGATTAAACTCGGTGTTGTTATTATTTATAGTATGTGGTATGGGTCGCCTACCCATTTCACGATCATGAATACTCTGTAGTATATCTAATACTCTTTCTAGCTCGTTTAGAGTTTCTATTTCTTTTGTCATTAATGTAATCTGCACTTCTCTTGGTAAGTGCTTACTCACGTATCTAACGAACGATTTAAAAGGTATTGGTGGCTCTAAGTATTTCGCCTCGTTATATAGTTTTGTCACATATATTGTGATATTATTATTATTAGGGTTATGTCCTATGAAATTACCCGCTCCCATAATACGGCTTCTTAAGGTTTCCTGTTCTTCTTCCGTCCAATATTTTCCCTTAAAAGCTTTTTCAAAAGTGTCATAACAATCCCATTCTAATCTATGAGCCTCAGCCCATATTATTGAATTACCTTTGAAACACTTTACTATTTTGGTTAGTTTTACTTCCCAACTACTGCTACTGAAATAATTATAATCCCGTGTCTGATTCAAAAAACGCATGGGATGTGTCACCCTGTTTTCATGGCTAAAATTTTCTAGCTCTATTTCATTGTATAAATCCCTAGTCACTACCACTCTCTCATTAATACGAGAAATATTTTTATGAATTTCCCCCCGTAACTCATTTTTCACACTTGTTAAACTATTGGCAATTAAATCATATTTATCATGCACATCATTATTATTTTGTATAGCTAAATCATCTATTTCTTTAATCTTATTTTGTAAAATACTTATTCTACTCTTAGTATTTCTTTCATGTTCTGATATTGTATTATCTATAGTTTAAATATTTTTTGTGATGTCCACAACATTTGACTCAACTTTCTCTAATTGGCTTTGCAAAACATTTGTTTTCAATTCTATTTGGTTATTTACTTCATAATTTGTTTTAATTTCTATTTGACTTTCTACATAAGTTAAACATTTCTTTTCTATTTCTTTATTTTGTGACTCTATCTGGTTTTTAACTGTGTCATTAACTGTCTCATAAATTTGATCAATTTTGTTATCCAAATTACCTATCTTACTATTAAATTTCTCATTAACTATTTCTACTGTGTGTTTCTGGATATTATCACAACGTGTTTCTATTTTGTTAATTCTTTCATCAAAGTGGCAATTTTGTCTTTTAATTTCATTTTTTATTTCATCAAACTTCTCATTAAAATCACTTTTAATTTCAATATTTTGTGTTTTAATTTCATTTTTTATTTCAATTTTGAAGTTATTAAAATTTTCATTCTGTTTGTCAAATTTGTCATTCAAGTTATTATATTTAACATTAGAATCGCTTTGTTGTTCATCGAACTTATTATTTATTGTCTCAAGTTTGTTACTTTGTTCATCGAATTTCTTATTAAAACTACTCTTAATTCCTTTAATTTCGCTTAATAGTAATTGCATCATAGCAGCTGTCTCATCTGTTTTATTTTCCTGACGACTTGAGATGGATGTTGCCGTTACTTTCTCTAACTACAGATGCAGTCGCACCAATCTGACTAATTTGTGTTAATGGAACATCCATCTCACTAGTCAAATTGTCATCAGTTGCACTGATTTCTATTGTTTTATTGTCATTGGTACTCATTTTGTTTATTATATCTCTAACACATATATGCCTATAGTCTCGTAACTTACCCCTACCTTACGCATGTGTTTACATACTTTCAAAATATTACTCCAGGTAATTATTCCGCTTTTCTGGTAGGCACACCCCACATAAAATTATATTTTATGTCGAGTCCCTGGTTGGAAAGCGCCAATGTAACTTTATTTTATTAGTTACTTTTTATTATTTGTAATATCAATAATTTTGAAATTTTCATCGGGCGCCATGTTGTCACACGGTACAACAAAATATGTATACTTACCTAAGGTCAGAATTCGTGTTAGCGAACCAGTACTTGCGGAATGTATTACCTGAAATAACTCACTCTGGCTTATATTGTTTACCAATGACATTACCTTTTATTATCAAAAAGACTCTACGTACATATGAAAATGATTCTACTGAACTATGTGCCAAACACGCACGTTACTATGCCTCGGGGCGTAGTCCCATTTATTTTGTAAACATATAATATCCCTTAAACATTTTATAAGCCCTCCAAAATAACATGTTTTATACTTATTACATAATAAACATAATATATAGTTATTAAAAAATGTGACTTCACAACCCAGCACTTATTAATTGTTGTAATGAAATATCCTCTCTCTCACTCGCACTCTCATTCATGGTACAAAGTTATTTTGTAAAATTGACCTCATTTTAATTAATTTAATTTAAAAGAAAAGATTATCTAAACCCTTAGTTGGACCTTTTGGACCCCCCCATTTTTATGACTTAGCTGGAAATTCTTCGAAGATGTCCCATCGTTGATCTCACACTCTCGATGTTGTCGTACCCAAAATTTTATGTCAAGTTTACATCGAACTGTTATTTTTAAAAAATACTGCACTTTCACATATTTAACAAACTCTTCGTTGTGTAAAATTTAGATATAAGTAGCTTTTTAGAGAGTTGCCGGCCGGCGCGCTACTCTGACGAGACGAGACTGCTAGCGGTTTGTAGCTATTCAATGCGGAGGTGGGGCAAACTGCGTCACTAGTCCTTTGTTCGAAACGGCCAAACCCTGTTGTTTACAAATGTATTTATTGCGTATCGCATTCCTGTAGCTGATGTCATCATTGGGTTAGGCTTGTTTACTTTAATATGACGAACTGTTTTTTGCTATTACTGTGATTTTCCCCTGACCTCGACACAAATCCTGTCCGCTCAATATTACGTCGTTGAAAACTTTTGGACAACTTTACGCTGTTTTCTTTATAGGGCTTTAAAAACAATTATAACAATTAGACTTTATAACAATTATTTCCCAAAATATTATAGGACCAGAATTGTACCGTTACAAAACCCCCTCAATGAAAGGTTTTATGCCGAGGCATAAAAACTCTCATTGACACATTCGTACTTCCTAAAGGGATCAGCTAGGATATGTCGCCACAGCCCCCTTACTATTTATATGAAAAGAATACAATAACTCACCCGTGGTCCGATGATGGTGACCGTACCTGCATGACCTTACTGGACTTCTCCTACGAGATCCCAACACCATAAGGCCAATCAGGGTCTTTACGCTCCTGCTCTGACGCGCTGGCCAGCTCAGGACCACCGTCACAACATCACCAAACACTGAAACAATAAATCAAAATAGTGGCCTGATATAATACTATATCCCTAACTGATCTGTTTCCCCTTAGCTATATGCTGGTTTGTGTTAAGAAGCACTGGGTTTGCTTCAACTCAACAAGAATTATATAGAAGTGCCATTCTCTTCATTGACTACCCCTAACATTATACAATTTTTTCGATTCCCATCGATAATAATTAACCCTTTTTTGTTTTCATAAAACCCTGCCAATATTGTATCTTGAAGTTGTATTCTTGCAGTTGCTTAAGCCATTTTGCCAAGCATTACATAAGAAACTTATTGTAGGTTAATGTATAAGTTTTAGTGTCTTTTTGTTAATTTCTAACAGTTCTGTATTTTTTAGTGACTATACAACATACCTCCTGTTTGTTGTCAGTTCTGGGACTCATTTGTTGTCTCTCTACACATAACACATAGCTCTGAATAGCTACATAGAGCTTCATTACTATGCAAGATCACTGCTAACTTGTCTGCTGTTAACTTGTGAGGGGAAAGTGACTGCAAAAGCAGGATACAAAATTGAAAAAGAAATAATTGTTTGTTGAAACTGTAGGATAATGCAAGTATTATTTGTGAAGGTCCAAGATCCAGACACAGACAATTGTAAACAAACATATTTTTTGATGTCCAGAAAAAATAGTACAAGTTACATTATTATAACTACACTGTGTTATAATTTGTTAACTATTTTCTTTGATGTTCAGTGAAGTTACAAAGTGTGTTGAGATACCGTGTGATATTATTTGAATACCAGTTAATAACAGTGTATATAAATGTTAACTGAAACATCATTTAATATAAAACTACATAATTAAACTTAACTTTTTAACCTAAACATATGTGACTGTTGTTCTTCACAGTTCTTATTGTCTTGTATGTGCTAGCTTTTATGTTTTGGTTTTTATATGTGAATAGAAATGAAATACAAATTACACACATAAATGGCACAAGAAGTACATTAAGTAAGAAAACCTATTTGAATATTGTTTTTTAGGGTGACCAAGTATTCAAGTCAGTTTTTATCATCTTCTTCCAAGGAGACCAGTTGAAAACTAGAGTAAAAAAGATCTGTGAAGGCTTCAGAGCGACATTATATCCATGTCCTGAGGCTCCAGCAGACCGCAGAGAAATGGCAATGGGAGTAATGACAAGAATTGAAGATTTGAATACAGTAAGTAATGTTGTTGTTGTTTTCCAATGGCTTTCCGTTGGTACATTTAACCCATTTGGTACCGAGCTTCCCAATAAAGACCACTGTAATTTCTGAGTTCTTGCATTTCCCGGTTCAGCTTCACACACTCCAATAGATGATTTTTGTTCATTTTTGAGTATTCTTTCCTGCACAATACACATTCTTCTGTGGTGGAAATTTTTAATTTGTAGATATGCGCTGAGAGACGGTCATGGCCAGTTTCCAGTCTAAAGTTGGCGACTGCCAAGTACGTAATGTATTTTTTGTTTTGTTTAATGGATAAGGTTTAGTCTTCTTATTTTCCTTCCCTTCAGTAAGTAAGCTAAAAGCCTGTTCCAGGTATATAAGAATATGACCACCTCTTTCTTAGTTGGCTGACATCCCTTTAGTAATAATCATATTTTATCGTCTTTCGCTCTTTGTTGCTGGCAATCCTGCAAAATGGACTTTACAATTATTTTTATACCTATTGCTTTATCAAAGAGACAGTAGGTCACGTCAGCTTAATCCAGGTAAAATTCACTTTGAATTTCCTGCTACCTTTTACTTTAGCAGTAGATGCTTGTTGGTGCTTGGGTAAGCCAGATGTATGCATAAGATGTGCATAACCTAAAATTACCTGAGTTAGTGGATTGAGTGCAGAATACAATTGAAGAGTGGTACATAACCATTGAAGCAGTTTGCACCAGGTGTTCGCTGGCTGAAATTAATTGGTTCTTTGGGTACCCAAAGGTCAACTGTTTATGACACGGTGCAAAAGTATGTGGATTAGGAGAAGTCCAAAGACATTTCTACTAACATGGTGAGCCAAAGTCATTCGAGATAGGAAACTGCAGGGACCCTGGCTGTCATCCAAACAGCTCAAGATCTCATTTTGGAAGACCCAGGGGGATGTTGATTTATAAATTGTCCACCACATTTGGTGTGAGTGGGGCCACTATACACTGAATCACTGAAAAGGACCTGAGGTACACATGTCTTATGTGCTCAAGGTATGAAAAATTCTGCCTGAGGCTGCCAAGGCTAAGAATTGTCTGCTGCAATTTGCTTCGTTGTTCAATTCAGGCAATAACCCGTGGGTGCAAAAGTTCAAGCACTCAAGCACTTTACTGTTGATGCTAAAGTGAACTGGAGGAGTGAGCATTGGCTCATCCATGCTCCCGAAGATGTTCCTGTAATAGCCAAGACAAAGTTTAAGGGCAATGTTCATGTCATAAGCATTGTCTTCAGTGGCGGTGATGTCATGCCACCATATTTCTTTAAGAAGGTAGAAACCATCATGAAGGGGGTTTACCTCCAGATTCAGAGCACTGTAGTGAGGTCATGGATGTAGACTGTAGCCTACATGGATGTAGATCCTGTATTTCAACAGGACCGGGGTTATACTGAATAATAGGACTCAAGAAGGAACCCTTAAGTTATGTACAAAAATTTCTTTTAAAGTTCAAGCATTTACTGAAAAATTAGTATTTTATCCTTTTTAATGCTATGAATGGGTATACTCATGAAATTTTATGTCTGTATGGTGCTGTGGACGTGTTAAGTCACACATTATTATAAATTTGTAAAGTGGTCAGACCAGTTTAGTACACCTGTTGGCTGTGACTCACAGAACAAGCATTGTGCATACAAGGTCAGTGGTCTGTTGGCAGTTGAGTCAGCATTTGAAACAATCACAGTTCATTCAGTATGTATGATGTTGTGTAGATATTGCAGTAATTCACAGATGAATATGCTGGGAGTTTTGTTATCACTGTGATAAGTGATATGTATATTTGTTGTGGCAGTGAGTTCATTTTTTATTTACATTTGCTAATTGACAGGTGAGTGTGTTTGAGGTTGTGTATTCTTTGCGGTAAGTGAAAATTATAATTGTTGTTGTGACGTGTTTATTTTTATTTAGATTTGCTACGGGTACTACTACATGTAGTTTAGTGGTTCAAAAATTATACTTACAAAAATCAATATTTTAAAAAGTTATTCTATATGTAGCTGAATTGTCCATTTTAAATATTTCTGAGTGAATTCTGTAAATGATTGAATGATCCTTGCAAGTATACACACCGCTGCTGAAAGTATGGTGCATGGGCAGTGCATAACCGCTCACCTGTGTTGCGCAGCGAAAAGGTTAATCAAGTGTCAATTTTATCTGGATTTAGCAGACACACCGAGTAGCTCATTTTGAATATTCTTTCTCGTATGACCGTCGGAGTACATCTTTTCACCTTTATAAAAACCTGATCTCTGCTGCCATGTATCCTTTTCTGTGAGTGTTCACAACTTCCTTCCATATATATATGGGCAGCCTACTGCTCTTCTCCGGCGGGTTTGAGCCATTGACAGTGAACCTTGTAGGGGTCCGTCCTTCTCCTTGTATGTTGTTGTCCTTCTCTCTGCCGAGGGTTGCAGCAACGCTAAAGGGGCCTTCCCAGGCTGGCTCCCATCCAGAGTACATCCGTCCTTTGGCTGGTCTGGCATGGCTATTGACGTATACTAGCTACCCTACGGCCACTAGGACAAATGGTGCCAATCATACACCTCATCGTTTTTGTGGTCCTTAAAAGGGCCGTGTGGCGAGAATGATAACTCCAATGCATATTCTGCCCAACCACGCTGTGGTGTTCAGTGGCTGCGCCCACTGTCTGTGATGTACTGCAGTCCTCTTCTTCTTCTATTGGCAGCGGTATGTAGAGCCCGCTGCCGTCCCAGTTGATGTCCACCACTGGTTCTTCTTTTTCTCCATTCTTCGCTTCTTCCTTTTCCTTCCAACTGGCGTCGCGTCATCCGATGGAGTACTGATTTTTTCCAGCCACGCCCTCTTTATTCCTAATTTTGCTGTGGCAGCAAACCTATCAGATGGCTGCTGATCCCTGATTGGCTCGCTGCGTACTCGTAAGGTGTCACGTCTCAGCTGGTACCGAGCAGATTTGCCTCGCTCCCGTCACAGCCCATTTCTTCTTTGATCGTTTCATTTCGTATTCGCTCTAGCCTTGAAGTTCTAGCAGATTGTCTCAAAACAACCATTTCTATAGCTTCTAACTTTCTTTTTACCTCTTCTTTTATACTCCATGTTTTGGATCTGAAAATCAACGTGCTTTTAATCATACTATCTGTACGATATTATTTGAAAGATTGATAGTCTGAAGGTACAACGGTTTCTCTTACAATATAAAATTAACCTCTGGTGAGCTCTTGAGCAGAGCAGCATGCAGAATTGCTAGCGACAAATAATTAATAATAAAATGACTTACCGAAATTTCACGAAAGGTTGATCCTGACACTCAGGCAGAAAAGTCTGGGTGGAAAGAGGATGGGTTACATGAAAAGGATTTCTACCTGCCGAAGAATCCGGCTCGTGGATGTGATCAGCTCAGTGGTTGGCGTATGACAATGGGCTCAGGCCCGGTGCATGAATCGGCTTCGCAAAAGCCATAGTGCCAACCTCGGAAACTTAATTTTTGACCGGTTCGATATCCGAAATATCGAACACCGGCCCCCGTTGACCACAATGTGTCAACACAAATACACCAAGAGAAATGGCCAAAATGCATTACAAAGAAAATTTTTTAGTGAACATGAACACTCTGAAAAATTACCCTCCAACATAGGAGGGGGTCACACACAAACACAAGAAAATTCCACACATACAACAAAACATGCAATTAATTAGAAAAACATGCCAAACAACTCCGCCACGGGCGCACCGACCAGGCGAGCAATCTGAAAGGTTCGGGTAGAGCAGACAAAACCAAACAACATGCAATAAACAATGGCCCAGCCAAGCACAACTCAAAACTCAGCAAATCAACTTAGTTAATATTCCCTAGTTTTTTACAGTTTTTTTCCTTTTTTATTTTTTGTTCCCTTTATTTTTTATCATTTCTTTTTTTTACTTATTTTTTGTTGTTGTTGATTTGTTGAGCACCCATAATTTACAATAGACTGGCACAACGCCATGCCGGAAACATTCCATAATGTAAACTTCAATGCGGACAACAGCTGGAAGGAACCACCTGGGAAATCCCAGATAAGTGTCAAGTAAGTCCACAACACAATCATTAAGACTAATTCTGCTCACCCGAAAACAAGACAAACACAGTCAAGAAGATATAGGCAACCTGTATAATTTAATAGCAGGTCGTTCAAAAGAACCTGCGGAAGTTCTAACTACAACGCGACGAACAACCCCGTCGCTCCCCGGAAACACAGCTGAAACTCGGCCAAGAGGCCACATCAGAGGAGGAGAATTCTGTTCCTCCATAACGACCAGGTCCCCAACCATTAAGTTTCTGAACTTAAACGACCACTTCGATCTGGCATGAAGTGCCGTCAAGTATTCCAAACGCCACCTTTTCCAAAATGCCTGGAGCAACGCGGCAATTTGTTTGTAATGGCAGACTGTCCCTTCACTTAACGAGACTTCAGCTTCCGGGGGCGCGGTAATGGGGCGGCCAACCAGAAAGTGACCAGACGTTAGAGCCTGGTAATCACTTGGATCTAAAGATAGGGCAGTTAAAGGACGGGAATTTAAGATTGCCTCAATACGAATGCATGTAAAGATACTACTCTTTTACTATTTTAAAAAATACACTCATAATATAATACTCACCGCTGCCAGAATTTTACTTACCGTCATGGTCCCCGTTAAACTTACCTTAAAAGAAACTGCCCAGGTCTCCAACATATTTTTTAGATAAATATGTAAACTTAAACACTCTTGCCCTTATAAAAATCCCGCTATCTGACTACTCTTTAAAAAAATTCAGAAAACCCCCGAGAACGTTAAACGAGTTTGTCAGCACAGAATACTAGGAAGTGGTTGTGGCGTAATAACTAGACTAACACATTTTATATTGTGACGTAAATAGGTTTACTTCCCATTTAAGACAAATTAAAACAATTAAAACAAAACATAGAAACAAATTTTAAAATATATCTCTTATATTAAACAAAACAGCCCAGCCTGCTCACACACACACATTCATTCAATTTAAAACCCCTTTTATAAAAAAAATGAAATTATATTTTATTTTTATGGATTACCCCACCGGCGTCCTTCTTCTCATGGCCATATAATAAGTCTGAAACAGTTTATTCACTTTTCCACCTTCCGTCCCCTTCACCGACTCACTCCTCCGATTCGTTTCACCTCTATATACCGGACAACACTTCTACATAATTTAATCTACATAACTTTAAATTTAGTTGGTGCCCACGAACCTTAGCGAGCGTCAGGCCAATGCCACGTCGGTAAGTCGACTGCTGTTACCTGAGGCCGGACATCACTGCCTTGCCTGCTAACAGATTTCATCGCTGTTCCCAGCCTTCGTTGTCAAAGTCTTAGTAGTTGCACCCACAACACGTGTTATTTGTGTGTCTTGGACGTCGACGAAATTTCACTGCCACTGGTTTTGTCAACAAAGGTAGGCGGGATTTCGTCAAGACTTCCATCGTGTCTAAAGCGCATGTTGGACAAAATTCGCACAAAGCCATTTTGCGCGACTTCGCTCAAGCGTCGGTTATGCGCTCCGCAGGTGTTTGTGCGCATTACACTGTATTAAAGTTCTGAGAATTCCACCGTTGTGGACAACATGACACATTCCATTGTACAGCTACACCTTACTGTTCCTTTGTTTGACCCAAGCTTTTATTTAACACGTGGCCGGCCACACCGATGAATCAAATTTATGATTTTTTTAATAAAATAAAAAAGCCCCTCCTTTTAGCCTCGTTACAATACCCCCCCCCCAATGAGAGATCTTCTTCCGAAACAGAAGAAATCTCATTGATAAACCCCTAAGAGGATCGGTGAGGATATGGTGCCAACAACCCCCCATTGCTTCTTATACATCATGGGTAAACTACCCCCCTAGCTCGGAGACTATGGCCGCACCTGAACGAGATTACTGGACTTCTCTATACGAGATCCCAACACCGCAAAATCGAACAGACACGCACCACAGCACACCTAACCTTCTCACATGCCACCCCAAACTCCAAATCCCTGGCCTTATTCCATGCCAGATCCTCAACCGATACGTTCCTCCTTTTCATGCATACTGGGCGCATAGATATACTCCTTAATACATTCTTTTACTGAAAATTCAGAAAATATTTATCATTAAATTAAAAAATCATTTAAGTTACTTCCTCAAAAACAAAAAACAAAAACAAAATCTGTTACATAAATTCATCAACTCTATTAATTCTCTTCAATACTAATACCAATTAAAAAAAATAAATTGAATACCTTACTAAAACATGAATGCACTTACTCTAACATTGGTTTACACATATATTCTAAACAATATAATTCAATGAAACACTATTGATACACATAAACAATAATATACTTAAAACTCAAACATCATCTATATGGCAGACGGAAAAAATCAAATTTCTTTTTTCAAAAAAAAAATTAAATTTACCAAAATCTCCTCTTTCAATTTTCAGAAAACAAAATATTTAATTCAATAAAAAAAAAACAAAATGGCATCACTCAATTGCTAGAAACAGGTCTTGCCTATAACATCAACCATCAGCTGATCAAACTGGGTCAAGTCAACCACCTTGACCTACATATGTTACACATAGACTACATCATAAAGTACATAGAACATCTTCAAAATTTTTTATCTTTAAACACAATACAACATAATAAAATAAGACATTTGAAATTAACAGGGTGATTATTACAATTAACAATAAAATTCACATTTAACTTGACTCAAATTTACACATTTTATAGCTTTACATTATTCTCAAATTCTATCAAAATTTGTCACTGGTTTCAATTAATTTTTTATTTTAACTATGATTTACTTTCTTTAACATTCTCAATCTCCATTAGTTTGGGTGGCTTAATTATGCATAATAACTTGATTTACAACTTGGCATTTATATATAATCTTACCCCCCCTCTGACTCTAATACTCATTAACAGCTTTAACTAATATGACACCCCTCTATCAAAAACCTCTATCAACCATTTCTAAACCCAGCTTACTACTCTAACTCATATCGCATCATTCTACCCTTATATAAAAAAATACTCTCTACCCCTTTGTACTCAGGATGTGTGTTTCCCTCCCAAACTCACTCCCTTATATTGGTCCCTGGACTTCCCCTAGGCAACCCTTTCCGGCGCTAATCGGTTCCTTCCTGTCCCAACCCCTTTCGTTGCGGACTCCGTATCACACCACCCCCCTTACAAAATTCCCATCAACTAATTACCCTTCCAATACATCACTTTCGTCTACAAATATCTCCTTTTACTTATTACATCAATGTATCAATCAATACTGTACATATTTTTTCCATAGCTACTGTGTCACTATTACATCTCAAATTCTACCTTACTTTTATTCATAACAATATTATTCTCTCTAGTACCCCTTTAAATTCAACATGGACTGATCTAAATGTCCTAACAAAATGACAGTCACCCAACTTCTAATATTTACCATCTTTTACCAGCCATTTAAAATTCTTAACTATCTCAAATTACTTCCATCATTTAAATTAAAATCTTTTAACACATTGAAATCATTATCCAAACACTTAACTACATTGAAAAATTTGCAAATCATTTATAAGTGATACACTACAGCTGATCAGCTGATTTTCTTGGCAAGGTGAATGCCCTTACTACTGACATTTTAAAATTATATAAAGTTTTACTTTACATAAAGTGCATTATAAAATGTATACTTACAGTATATCACTCATACACTGTCATAAGCACACAAATATAAACATCAATAACTCCCTGTACCTTCTGAAACAATAATGATAATATGATTCCACAACTAAATACAATTTCATTTATTTATTCATTAATTATTATCAAATTTAAGTCTCATAAAATAATTTAAATTCATCATCAAAATTCAATTATATAACATTTTAAATCACTCAAAAAATATTTAAACATCTCAAATTACCTAATTAAATCAATTATTTAAAACACAACATATTTCAATTATTATCAAAACAGTTACAATTCGTTAATTACCGTCTTCAAAATTATTTTTGTTATTTATTTAGACTGCTCAAAATATTATTACTATTAAAATCAATTTCTATTACATACACATTGTTTACATAAAACATTTTACAATACACACAATCAATTTCACTAAAATTTAGTTACAAATCTTCATCATTAATTGTTCAATTTACCACACTTCATTTCCTAATTCAGCAGGGTCATAACCACAAATTACAATATTTAAACTGTCCATTTATTAAGTTTATGTTCAGCCTTCATCATCGAATAATAATCTAATATATTTATAATATAAATCATTCTTGTCCACACTCAATTTATTAATTTTAATATAATAATTCTCTAATACTTCAAGTTGTTCGACTATCATCGAATCATAAAACCTGTCCATATCATTAGAAGTCTGTTCACCGTCTGTATTTTTTGTTATTCCCCTGTCATTTGTATCATTATATTCGTTTACTATACTCATTAAGACGTCAGGTAAGTTATTATTGTCTCCAACAGTATTATCAAAATATTTATCTATCTCTCTTTCACAATATACCTCACTTTTTTCATCTCTCTCAATATCTAACACCTGCACCAACCTTTCATAACCTCTATGTATTTCAAAAATCTCTATCTCTCTCTTTCTCTCATCAAAACACCATATCACATTTTCTCTCTCACTCCATGCAGAGGGCACTGCTACATTAAAACTTTTCCTGCTTTCTCCAGGAACAATAAAAAAATTCAAAAAACAATAACTAGTAGAACACTTTTCTACCCAATATCTTCGTGAAGACTTTTCTTCACCCCCCACAACACCTCGAAAAAAATTTACCCTCTGCCATCCCTCTACTTGTACACTATCTTCATACTCTCTCTCTCTATCTGATCAACATCTGTTTCTACCCCTTTGCAACCCATTTCTCTCTCACTCTCAGAATTGTAATTAACCTCATTATCATCACTCTCTGATACCCCATTTTCAACTATATCATTATTCTTATTTAACATTATTTCATCATTATAATTATTTGTATTACTACCACTTACCTTGTCTACTATTCCTTCGTTATTTTTCGTTATATTATTACCACCACAAACACTTACCTGTTTTGATTCACCTGTATCCTCCTTTAATTGACATCTATCTCTTCTCCACTCCTTGTTTTGTTTTTTCATATCATTGTTGAATTCCTTGATATTACTAACCATGTCCTCTAACATTGCGTTTTGTTTATCCAAACGTTCATTAAACTCTTTGCACATCATAAACATCATATTCATCATATGTGTCTTATAATCAGATTCACTCATATCATCACTTACCTCATTGTCTGCCACCTGATCGACTTTATTCTTGTTAAATTGATTTGTCTCTTCACCACTTTCTGTCCCCATTATACTATCATCCTTAACCTTAAATCTGTTCACTTTCTTATTTCCTACCACTGTTACTTCAACTATCTTACCTTTATCCTCACTATGTTTTTTAATTTCTGCGAATATTCCTTCTTCTTGTTCTTCCATCCGCGTTAAATTATCATCTAACTTACCCCACTCCTCGTCTGTCATTTCACCTACAACCCCTCTAAATTCGCTTTCCCACTCATCCCACGCGAAACCAATATCATTCTCTCGTACTTCGCCCATATTCAAAATTTATTTATACAACACCTTTATATATATAAAAAAAACACTCTTATTCTATAATTACTCATATAAAATCAAAACACTAATACACTTGTGAACATAATAAACCTACCAAAACATAACCTTTAACATAAATATATACGATTACTTCACACATACGTCATTACCAATTCATATTTTCTGTGCTTTAAAACAGGTCTAGTTCCTATAATATTTATACGAACATCCTGGCAGCGAGTCGCCACTGTAAAGATACTACTCTTTTACTATTTTAAAAAATACACTCATAATATAATACTCACCGCTGCCAGAATTTTACTTACCGTCATGATCCCCGTTAAACTTACCTTAAAAGAAACTGCCCAGGTCGCCAACATATTTTTTAGATAAATATGTAAACTTAAACACTCTTGCCCTTATAAAAATCCCACTATCTGACTACTCATTAAAAAAAATTCAGAAAACCCCCGAGAACGTTAAACGAGTTTGTCAGCACAGAATACTAGGAAGTGGTTGTGGCGTAATAACTAGACTAACACATTTTATATTGTGACGTAAATAGGTTTACTTCCCATTTAAGACAAATTAAAACAAAACAGAAACAAATTTTAAAATATATCTCTTATATTAAACAAAACAGCCCAGCCTGCTCGCACACACAGTCATTCAATTTAAAACCCCTTTTATAAAAAAAAATGAAATTGTATTTTATTTTTATGGATTACCCCACCGGCGTCCTTCTTCTCATGGCCATATAATAAGTCCGAAACAGTTTATTCACTTTTCCACCTTCCGTCCCCTTCACCGACTCACTCCTCCGATTCGTTTCACCTCTATATACCGGACAACACTTCTACATAATTTAATCTACATAACTTTAAATTTAGTTGGTGCCCACGAACCTTAGCGAGCGTCAGGCCAATGCCACGTCGGTAAGTCGACTGCTGTTACCTGAGGCCAGACATCACTCCCTTGCCTGCTAACAAATTTCATCGCTGTTCCCAGCATTCGTTGTCAAAGTCTTAGTAGTTGCACCCACAACACGTGTTATTTGTGTGTCTTGGACGTCGACGAAATTTCACTGCCACTGGTTTTGTCACAAAGGTAGGCAGGATTTCGTCAAGATTTCTGTCGTGTCTAAAGCACGTGTTGGACAAAATTCACACAAAGCCATTTTGCGCGACTTCGCTCAAGCGTCGGTTATGCGCTCCGCAGGTGTTTGTGCGCATTACACTGTATTAAAGTTCTGAGAATTCCACCGTTGTGGACAACACGACACATTCCATTGTACAGCTACACCTTACTGTTCCTTTGTTTGACCCAAGCTTTTATTTAACATGTGGCCGGCCACACCGATGAAAACAAATTTATGATTTTTTAATAAAATAAAAAAGCCCCTCCTTTTAGCCCCGTTACATGCATAATGACGAAAATTCTGCTACAGTCAACAACCCTGGTCCCAATCATGTGTTTCATATGAAACTTGGCCGACTGGACAGCCCGTTCCCACAAGCCACCCTGATGAGGGGCAGACGGCGGGATAAATTTAAACTCAATATTATTATCGACAGCAAAAGCTGTTATCTGAGCTGACATGTCAGGATTGGAAAGAACATTTTGTAGCTCCCGTTTAAGTTCGGAGCGCGACCCCACAAAATTCCTGCCACAATCCGAATACAGTGTTTTAGGAGCACCACGACGACTAATAAATCGCCTCAACACATCATTAAACTCTGAAGTAGAAAGATCCATCGCTACTTCAAAATGAACTGCCTTAGTGGCTAAGCAGATGAAAATACAGAAAATACATAGATAAGCTTTGACTATAGGTGCCTTCCGAACAGCCTAAGCCAGTACCAAAAAGGGGCCAGCATAATCCATGCCGGAAGAATAAAATGGAGGTGCCGGATTAACCCTAGGGATTGGCAGATCCCCCATTAACGGATTGGTGGGGCGAGGACGCGCCCTGAAACAAGGAAGACATTTCCAAATTATGGTTCTTATGACCTGACGTGCAGACAAAATCCAATAATTTTGAGCCAGCTGAAATTGAACTTGCAGAGGACCAGCATGACCTAACCACACATGGGTGTGATGAATTAGCAACCCTACTAGATGGTGATGCTTGGGCAGTAAAACCAGAAAACGATTTCTAGTTACCGTAGAATTGGTCAAGCGACCGCGTACTCGAATGAGACCAAAATCATCAATAAACGGGACCAGGCGCTGAATGCGGACCGGGAGCCGCTTACCTAAACGAAAAGCCGCGAGCTCCTGTCCAAACACGCTGCGCTGAATGTAGCGTAAAATATAGTTAACAGCTAACCTCTTCCAACCCATGGCTGTAGAAGGTTCAACCCCCGAAGGCATAGCCCACCTTAAGATAACTGAGGTAACCCCCATCACTAAGGGCCACGAGGACAAGTGATCGAACAATTCCACCCGGGGCTCCTGAGTAAGAAACAAAGAGACCTTGGTCTCCAAGGCAACATCTTGCACTTCGTGATTCGGTCGATAATTAATAGGGGGCCAGTGCACAGCATCAAGATTTAGCCAATCTGGCCCTGACCACCACAATGTCAACGACTGGAGGCTGGAGGTTGAAGTACCTCTAGAGGCCAAATCCGCGGGGTTAGAAACACCATGAACATGACGCCAAGACTTAGTATTGGTCCACTCGGTAATGGCAGCCACCCGATTAGCAATAAACGTTTTCAATTTAAAAGTAGGCATATTCAGCCAATCCAAAACAATCGTCGAATCTGTCCATAAGAAAATTTGACTCACTTGAAAACATGAAGAGAATAAGCCAACATAATGACAAACTACTTTGGCTAAAAGATGAGCTCCCAACAACTCCAAACGTGGGATTGATAAGGTTTTAAGAGGTGCCACTTTAGTTTTAGAAGACACCAACGAAACCACCGGAGGACCAGAGTCAGTATAAATGGATAGGTAAAGGACTGCCGCATAACCCAACTGGGAAGCATCACAGAAACCATGTAATATGACCTTTTCAATACGCCCACCTTTAGGGAGGAATGGCCGAGAAATAGTGATTACCGACAGATGATTCAGAGAGGACAGGAATTGACTCCAATAATCATTTAACTCATCATTGAGAGGAGCATCCCATTCCAAGCCTTCAGCCCAGAGTTTTTGGAAAAAGGCCTTAGCCCTGAAAATCACTGGCGAAAGCCAACCACATGGGTCAAATAATTGTGCCATCTGGGATAACACGACACGTTTCATGAATTGTACCTGAGCATTACTGCAACAGGCCAACGGAGGAAATGAGAAGCAATCGGTTGAATGGTCCCAACTTAAACCCAGAATATCCTTAGCAACGACGGAATCACTCTGAGCGGCTGATTCAGGTAGGCAGTCAGGTTGATTAGTACACCATTTTTTCAAATTGAAACCTCCTGACGATAACAACAGAATTAGTTCCTGTTGTAATTTGCAAAGCCCTGATTTTGATCAGCACCCACAGCAATATCATCAACAAAAATATTATGGCTAAGTACCACCGCTCCCGCAGAAAAATTAACTGCCTCATCCTGAGCCAGCCGCTGCAAGGTTCGCAACACCTGAAAAGAGGCGCAAGCCAGCCCGTAAGTAACGGTACGCAAAGCGAAAACCCTTAGTGGGGCGGTAACCTCCTCACACCATAAAATACACAAGTACGCCGAGTCATCAGGATGCATGGCAATTTGGCGATACATCTGTTCGATGTCGCACGTGAAGACATGGCTAAAACGCCGAAACAAAGTCAAAACATCGGACAGTAAGGTCTGCAACTTAGGGCCGACACATAACACGTCATTTAAGGAAATCCCGGAGGACGTCTTCATGCTGGCGTCAAACACCACCCTTATTTTTGAAGTATCGCCTCTAACCTTAAAGATACCATGATGTGGGATGAAATATTTTGGAAAATTGGGGTCAGACACCAGCGACATGTGCCCCTGAGCAACATAATCAGTTATAAATTGCACATACTGGCTCTTAAACTGATTGTTAGACGCAAATTTCTTTTCTAATGCGAAAAACCGAGACATAGCTCCCTTAAGGGAATTTCCCATAGTGTGAGACGAGTTTTTGAAAAACGGCAAGCGCACCTGGTAACGACCCGACGGCAACCGACTTGTTGACTCCATATAAAACTTTTCAGCAAAGTGAACCTCTTCAGATAACTGGTGGGGCAAAGCTGGAGGCTCTTCGACCTCCCAAAACCGATGAACTTGCTCAAGTAGGTTGGTTGTATCAGTTGATAATGTTGTGACTGAAGGATAAAAGTGGTGGAAATGACAATGAAGCTGATGTGCAGACACCAGATCCAAAGGAAGGCCAGTGAGATCGCTAGCACAAGTCAATGCACAACTAAGTGAAATTGGGGCTCTACCTATAATGACAAACCCAAAATGTGTCCTAATTGCAACAGGCAAACCTGCACCCAAGGGAATAGTCTCTCCCAAAAGAATAGCCGCAACAATATCGGCTCCAAACAACGCATCAATTGGGGCTGCTACATCGAAGATAGGGTCAGCTAACAAAAGGTCTTTTGTAGCCTGCTTAACTTCAGGCAACACCTGGAACCTAGGTGAGTCCGATGAGATCTTAGGAAGAACTACGAAAGCATGGTTAGATGCCACAACCCCGCGTTTTAAAGTTTCCAAGGAAAGATGGCACACCCATTTTGCTTTGGTGGCAATATCACCTACCCCATTGATACTTATTGAAGCGTCAAAACAAGCGCACTTTAAGCGAGATGCACACGCTTCAGTGATGAAAGAAGCATGGGACGCGCTATCCAGGATGGCCCTAACTACGATATAACCACCATTGGGAGACGACAAGACTGCTAGACATGTGACTAACAGAACCCCTGCAGGATGGGGCAGAGACACGGTCAGAGTAGTGCTAGACAGATCAACTTGGTCAACAAGCGATGAGCCCGAAGCCTTGAGTTCTGCTGTTTCTGAAATCTGTGAATGAGACGGAGACGGACGGGCATTTTTGAAATGAAGTAAAGTGTGGTGGTACTTAGAGCCACACGTTTTGCACCTATTTTTGCACCATCCCGAATGTTTAGGTTGGAGGCACGAAAGACAACATTTTTTATTCTTGAGAGTCTGAAATCGAGCCCTAGGGTCCTTACTCATCCACGCCGGACACTTGAGAACCACATGGGTCCGGGAATCGCAATGAAGGCAACGTGAATTAGATGAATCCCGCTGCGTAACCTCCACAGCTAACGTGGACACAGCCAGCGGAGTAGCCTTAGAAAAGGAAACCTTCTGAGTTTTCTGGTGGCTAGTGCTACGAAGAGCAGGTAAAGCCGATTCCAAAGATGCCTGTTCTTTTTGTTCCGCCATGGCGGTTAAAAATGTCATAATTTATTTTAGAGAAGGGAGATTTTCTTTGTCCGTAACAGACGCCTGAAAGCGTTCACGTAATGATAAATCCAGCCTTGACAATACAAAAGACGCATATATTGCTTGATATATATCAGCAATGTTTAGAGCTGACAATGCTGAAAAGTTAGCATTGAAGCTGTCTACCAATTTTCTAATAGACGCAGCTGATCGCATAGAAGCGGCTGGTAATTGAAGCAGATTGGTACAATAGACCTGGGCGGCCAAACGAGGGTTGTGATAACGGCTTGTAAGAGTTGACAGTGCAAGCGGATAACTATCATCAACTATGGGAAGCGCGGCTACCTTCTCATAAGCCTCACCCTTAAGATGAGTCAATAAATATAACAATTTCTGCTGTGGGGTGAGGGCACGACTTTCGTCCACTAATGTGGTAAACTTCGACCAAAACGCGGACCAACATTTGGACTGGCCATCAAAACAAGGTAAAGAAAGCTTCGGCAACTCATGAACGAGAACACCTGAGTGCCCGCCACTTGCCGATGAAGACCGACCGGAACCAACCGGTATCTCTGGTTTAGTTAGTTTTGACGCTAAAACGCTTCCCCGGACATAAATATCTTTAATTTGAGCTACCACCGAAAAAATGTGGTCCTCGTCCAATCCCTGGGGCAATGACTCTGCCGATAGGTAAGGATCTATCTTACCTAGATGATCCTGATATTCTTCGGACAACCGGAATGCCAAGATACCAGCCTCAAGTTGATCCACGACTTTCAATTGCGGCAGCCCTTCCAACTTATTTATTAAGTGTTGCAGCGCAAGTATTCCCACCGAAGTGGTCCGGTCAAAAGCTGCCAGCGACAATTTAGCAGGCATTCTGATTTAAAAATTTCGCGCAACCGACAACCACCTTGAACGAGAGAATTAGAAATTAAACAATAGTCACGACACAGACCTAGCCTAACAGTAATCGAGATAAATCGGCCTCTGAAACAACTAGTTTTCATAAACAATACCAAGCATAATAAATACAAAAGTAAATTAGTGCAAGGCAAAATACAATTTACACAATCCAAAAGGCTAAGAGTACAAAACACAATAAATTACATACTCAAAAAACATGCAACAAATTAATTTACACAGTGCAAAAGCACGAACAAAACACAAGTTGCACAAGATTAAAGCACATACGGTGCAAAATAATGGTACACAAAAGTGTACCCAAAAAACATGTGTAATACCAAATAGAATAAGGGCACCAAAATACACGAATACACAACAAGGTACAATATACAAAAATTCAACAGTTAACAATATATTAAATGCAAAAATTGATGGTGAATGCGTGTATGGACAGGATATCGCGCATATGCAAAATATAAATGGCACCAAAAAAGGTAATAGCCAATTCCAGAAAAAATTGAATATAAAGGCAGGCTATACCGAAAAACCCGGATAACCTCAAAACAAACGTCCCCCACACGCCTTGCACATTCGCAAGCACGTAACATGTTTACTTCACGTGTAAAGCAGACCTTAACAAGACGGGTACAAACTTCTCAGGAATTGACCCAGTAATCAAACGATTACCCAAAAAATAAAAGTGCAAAATTTGAACACAATATTTGCTCACCCGGCCCACGCACACGCGACGAAACTGGTCAACACAACCCACAGCATTATAAACGCAAAATAATGGTTCACATGCGTATCGTACCAACGTGCTTCCATGCCACAGCATGCAAATGACGAACATTGATATAATTTGGAAACTGCAGCATGCAAAACAACCACGAGCAGGCACAAAAAACGAAACGGCACCGTACGTTGGTAATTAAAATAAAAATTGCACAGCCAAAACTGGCTTATAACCCATTTACTCAAACGGCCAGCAGCAACATGCAAAAAATTACAAAACACGTGCTCCCATTCGTAACGGCAAGCATTTAAATTGGAAAAACTAGCAACCTCATGAAGCCTCTGGTAGTTATAATATGTACGATATTATTTGAAAGATTGACAGTCTGAAGGTACAACGGTTTCTCTTACAGTATAAAATTAACCTCTGGTGAGCTCTTGAGCAGAGCAGCATGCAGAATTGCTAGCGACAAATAATTAATAATAAAATGACTTACCGAAATTTCATGAAAGGTTGATCCTGACACTCAGGCAGAAAAGTCTATGTGGAAAGAGGATGGGTTACATGAAAAGGATTTCTACCTGCCGAAGAATCCGGCTCGTGGATGTGATCAGCTCAGTGGTTGGCGTATGACAACGGGCTCAGGCCCGATGCATGAATCGGCTTCGCAAAAGCCATAGTGCCAACCTCGGAAACTTAATTTTTGACCGGTTCGATATCCGAAATATCGAACACTATCGTATATTCTTTTCTTCCTTTCTTTTCCAATTTCTGTGCTCCATAGAACCCCATTCAATTATCTAATCATTTGGTTTGCTTTGCTTATTCTAGATTTTAATTCAACATCACCTGTTCCTTCTTCATTAAAGTTTATTCATAAGTATTTTAAGCTGATGAATTTTTTTATACGTTCGTTGTTTTCTAAGATTAAATTTGTTGTTTCCACTCCGACACACAGATACTGCGTTTTTTCTGTGTTCATCAGTACTCCCCATTTTTCATCCTCTTTCTTCAGTTTGTATGTCATATATTCCAGGTCTTCTTTTTCATTTACACATATCACTTGATCGTCTGCAAACTGCAGGGTGTCCAAACATGTGTCATTGTCAATTTCAATACCTATCCCTTTGCATTTTTTCTTCCAATGGGTTAGAGGTTTTGCGACGTAAATTTTGAAAAGCGTGGGGAAGATGCAACAGCCCTGTCATAATCCCTTATTTACTCTGAAGAGTTCTGATAATCGACTTCTCACTTTTATTGTGGATGTCATGTCGTACAAGTTTTCCACAGCCCTAATAAGTGTATGGTTGATGTTGGTATCTTGATGCACCTCCCATATTTTACGATAGGTATCTTATCGTAAGCTTTCTGAAAGTCTATAAATATTAAGTGAGTTGCTCTATTTCTTTATAATTTCTTTTCAATAACTTGTTTTAGACAAAATGCGTTGTCTGTACAGGACCTACCCTCTCTGAAGCCACACTGCTCTTCTTCTTCATAGCCCATATATTATTAATCCTTACTTATCGCTGATAACTCTTCCGTATACTCTACTAATTATACTCGTTATCGATATTCCATGATAGTTTGTTGCCTTTCTTGTATATTGGTATAATATAGGCTGTTTTCCATTCCTGTGGTATATTTTCACCATTGATGTATTTTGTAAAGATGTACACTATTGATTCGTATAAAGCTTCTGTCCCATTTTTTATAAGTTCTGCGTTTACACCACCGAGACCCAGGGATTTTCCATTTTTGATTTGTTTTATAGCGTTCTTCACTGTTGTGGCATCTGTTTGCACTACTTCTCCTTCTATTTGAATTTCAGCTTGTTCATCTGCATGTTGTCTATACTCAGGTCTGTGTTCTGTTAGTAAGGTTGTAAAATGTTTAACTCATTTTCCAGTTGGTATAAGCTGGAGTGGGTTATTTGGTTTCTCGTTAGTTTTTACTCTGTTTATGAACTTTCAGGCTTCGCTATATTTTCTTCCACCAAGGAAGGTGGTTAAATTTCTTTAAAATTTTTATCCCATATTTCTCTTTTTCTTTCCATGATCCTGGGTTTGTTTCCCTTTTCTTTCCATTAAAGTTTTCATAATCTTCTTCACTTTTAGCGTTCAACCTCTTCTGGTATAGTCTTCTTTTTTCATTTACCAGCTGTTCTAATTCTAAATTCCACCAGAATTTCTTGTTCTTGGGTTGTATAAAATTTATACAGCCTGTAAACAGAACTCTGTACCTCATCCTCCATGTCTTGAACTATCAGCATGTCATTTGCAAACTGCAGTGAAATCATACAAACGCTGTATAGCCATCTTTACTCTACCTTTCTGCTCCCTAAGAGTAGGTAAACTTTTTGAAAATTTGAAGTTTTACTTGAAATGTTTTCCAAATTACAGGTGAAATTAAAAGTTTTTTGTCTTCATACTTTCATGAAACATAGAACTCAAAAATGTTTAATTAGCACATAATTAAAAAAGTTTTTTTATTCAAATCCACATTGAAAATAAATTAGAGAATGATGTGTTGAATACAACTTTGGTACTCCAGTGGAAAGTCGAGAAAAAATTAATCAAAAAAACCTAATTATCAAATGTGCTACTATTCTACTATAGAATATTATTCTCATACCTAATTCTACTGGTGTTTTCTCTGAGCAACAATAACTCCCATCCACGAATATAAAGAGACTGCGCTCTCTGAGCAAATGCTATTACACAAGTTGCACGATGAATTGTATCATCTGTAATAATTTCTCCAGAAGTGTCAAGTAATAATCATGCCAAAAGTTTAAATAGATTTTTGATTGTGTGATTATATGATTTAGTAAACATCAAATAATGGTCCACAAATACATTGAACTGAAACAGGAAACTTATGCTGCATTAACCAAAATAACACACCTTTCTTTATCCTTAAGAAATAATTTTTGGATGTAGATTTGTTTTTTTAAATAAAACATGTAGAGCATAAAATGTAATTTCTGTATAATATTTTTGTTAGAATGGCATGTACTATAAACAAATTTTGTTTATCAGCAAGGCTACTAGTTAATGTTGTTAGTCTTCGTTATTGTAAATCATCTTAATTATAACAGAGTACCATTATTTTGGTGGTACATGTAAGAGGAGTGATACATTTTTATTCATATCTTGTTAAAAGATATTCTTTTATAACAGAGTACCATTATTTTGGTGGTACATGTAAGAGGAGTGATACATTTTTATTCATATCTTGTTAAAAGATATTCTTTGAAGTTTTTCTGTATATAAAATATAACACTGAAGTTACAGATTGGTTTGAAGGACACAAGTGTAACTTTAACATTCAGTATTTATAAAGCAAAGTTATATTGAGCAAAAGCAAAGTTGCTGATGACTTATAAAAAAAAAAGTGTGTGTCTTGATATAGAAATTGTCAGAAGCAATTGCGAACTGTATATTCCAACGTTCTGTTCCTACAAATGCTGAAGTGAAGATCTCCCTGAATATCAGGAAGGGTCCACATCAACGGAAATTGTGAAAGGAGCAGTTGCTTGAGAAAGAATAATAATAATAAAGGAGGATGTAGATCAAAACCACCTATTCCAAATCAAATTCTAGAAAGGGAATGATCAGAGAAGAGTCAGGAAATAGTGAATTAGAAAAGCCTCAAGTACTGGACTTAGCGGTGTCTATAGTCTAGAACTGAAATTATTAGCATTGTGTATTGGTAATGGACAGCACAAGATGTTTTAAATAGTGATAATTTTGTTTTTAAGAAAAATAAAATAAATCCTAAAGATTTACTAGTAAATTATTTTTTTCAACAACAATGTGTAGAAGTAAAGTACAAAGTATCTCAATACGAAGTACTTAGAATTCAAATGCTATAATTTTTTATGTTGTTGCCAGACTGGCTGTTGTGAGGAGTTGAGAAAATTAGTTGGAACTTTGTATAAAGTAAGACTGTTCTGTGTAGATTGAATGAAGCAAATGAAGGTGAAAGTGAACATGTCTTTCTCCTCAACATTTCTTCTTATTTTAATTTATAAGTGTGGGTAAAGGTTAGACGCAGTTGTCGTCTTCGTAGTATTTATAGTATAAATTAACATAATGTGAATAGTAACTTTATCAAATTTGTAATGCTCATTATGTATGCAAGCAAATGTTATATGTAATATTTGCGTTTGTTGTTTATTTGTTTTAGGTACTGGGACAGACACAAGATCATCGTCACCGTGTTCTAGTAGCAGCTGCAAAACACATCAAGAATTGGTTTGTAAAAGTTCATAAGATCAAGGCAATCTATCACACGTTAAATCTTTTCAACCTTGATGTGACACAGAAATGCCTCATTGCAGAATGTTGGGTTCCAGTTTTGGATATAGAGACCATTCAGCTCGCATTGCGCAGAGGAACAGTGAGCATTTATTTGTAGATTATTGTCTCAAATATTAGTTTTTTCTGCTTATGTCTGTTTTAAATCGTTATTATATAAAATGGAAAATAAGTTCTTTTAGAAACAGCAAAGAAAACAGCTGAAGATTTGCTGTTATCATCCAGATAAAACTTTCTTAAAAACATTTATTCGTAACAGAAAAAATTACATAAGTTCTGTAGTTTTCCCAATCACCCGTTACATATTACCATATAAAAGACTAAGAATTATGTTGTTATTATCATTTCCTTAATTCTCATGACCTTTGTTCAATTTGGAAGTCCAAATCACTATATCTGACTTCTACTATGTGTTTTTCTATTTAGAAGTAACCTTAACAGTTCCTGTGTGTGTGTGTGTGCGTGTGCGTGTGCGTGTGCGTGTGTGGGGGGGATTCTTTTTAGTTCTTTATTCCAAAGGTGGTGATGGATTAAAATATAGAAGACATCATAATTTACTTACATGTCCGTTAACTTCATCATGTCCCTATTGTGTATTTAAATAAATTTGGTTTCTAGACCTTCTCAACCCTTTATTCTTTTTTGCAGTGTGTATCAAACAATGAACCCTTTAGTTTAATAGTGATCCCATATTGATAAACATTAAAGGGTTTTTGTCAAGCTTGGTCATTAATTATAACCAAATATTTTAATTATAACCAAACCTCATAAACCTGTCATCATGTACAAAATAATTATTATCTTTTATAATCTGGACTGGGTACCTCTTTCTTCTTTAATATAAATTAATTATTAAATGATTAGGATTTTTCTTCTTCCTTCATATGTGTTTGGAAATACTTGTCAGCACATGTTACTTTGTTTTTGTTTTCTTTAGATATCTTTTTGTAATCTAAACACCACGTTTTACCATTTTCTTTCTTTATCTCCTGATCCTTCTTCCTAGTAGGTCAGGTTTATGATCCATGTAGAACTACATGTTAACCATAACTTTTCTAAATGTTTTCTTGTTTACAAACAAATTGCAACTGAAAGTAGGCCTCTCTGTTAGTACTGGTGTGTTAAAAACAGTTTTCTTGTGCAATTTTGTATCCTCATGCAACAGTCTTTATATGTGTGATTGTGAGACTGTGCTTATGTCTGAATATGGGTATTATAATTATGTTTATTGTATGTGTATTATTACGTACATATTAATGAAATCCAAATTAAAACAGAAAACATATGGACCTTAAGTGGAATGCAATGACTATCTTACTTTATCATGTATTTAGTTGTGTATTGTTAAATCCACACTTTTAAAATTGTTGTATGAAGAGCTGTACAACTCCAAATTCACTGTTTTCTAATAAACATGTAATATAAGAAAGACAGCCTGTTTTGAAATGTTTCGCTGTCACAAACACTTCATCAGTTATGGAGAAATCTATGTGTGCATATGCATATATAAACACAACACAGATTAAAAAGAACACGGGTACCAACTTAGGTAAAGAAAGAAACTTAAAAAAATAGTGTTACGGTTAATATGCAGACTTAGTTCTGTCAAGTGAAGCCCAATTATTCAATCCTGCTTATATGTGGCAAAAGAAGTGTCAGTGACTGGATTAAACAGTAACAGTCTGTTAAAGTTATATATTTATTGCAGTACAGAGTGGTTTAGTTAGGACTCGTTTTTTTATTTGAAAATGATTAATTTTCTTAATAATTAAGATAATAACAAATATCTGAAATATTCTGTGAGATAAAACAATCTATAATGCTTCAGACATTTGCTATTATTATCTATTAAAAAAAAAGATACAAATAATAAGATGTATAATATTGTATATAAACTGGATTTTCGTCTTTTATTAGTTAATTTGTAATCCAATTTACTATCTCGTTACTGTTCATTCGGTTTACTATATATTTTTGTATAGCTGTTGGTGTTTATTCCTTGTATGTATGTTAATTATATTTATTTGTTGGTTTGTTTAGGTTTTTGATTTCTTTCATCGATTTTTCTATGATTTGGCGAATAAAATTATTCGCTATCTGCCTCAGACGTTTGAATAACACGGTTGTAATGTATAAACAATTCTTTAATAAGTACCTTTGATTACCATCTCGAACGTACCGATTGAGGTTATTTCTGTTTTCATAGTTATCTTTAGTTATCTTCGGAATTACCACACGCTGACGTCTTCTTGGTCTTCGCTCGTTCAGTGAGAATCCTATTAATTTAATACCTTCGAGAAATAAAACACATGGAATTGTATTTGATATCAATAAATGTTCAGTATTTTATTCACATTTTTGGAAAATTATGTATTCGATATTAACAATAGTATAGATCAATTCTGTCTCAGGGTTAGATTTCTTAATTTTTTAAGTTAATCAAGTTCTTGTGACTGCTATGCAAGGTTCATTTACATTAAAAAAAAAAACAAGGGGTACATTATAGTACAAATATAGTAATGCTTATCATCTAACACAACAGAAATAATGGTAATTAAAATTTTAAATACATTACTAGAAATCCTTTAATTTAGTCTAATGCCGCAAAGCATCTTGGGCTTGAAGAATTGACGAAGGCAATATGGCATCTATTTGGTCTGCTGTTAATCGTATGAAATGGTTACCCACTGTTTTTATTAATAAAATAAATGTCACTAAGTGTTCACTGTTTATTACTTATATTTTCTTTGTACAATAATGTTTTTATCGGTTGCAAATGTTGTTGGGTCGTTCTTAGTGTTGATAGTGATAAATCGTAGATTGGATATTACCTGTAGGTTAGTTGAACTTGTAGAGATATTCATTGTTTATTATTTAGTTTTGTTTTATTCTTCTTTCTTGTTAGTTGTTCCGTGCTTAGTTATATCTTCATTTAATATTATTTTTAATTAATTTTGGATATTATTTTTTCAAAGCGTTTTTAATTTCTTCTTATTTCACTGAGTTGACCAGAACTTACTATGATCCTTAATGGTCCATTTTGTGAAGTTTAGGTGTCACGTGACACCGGTTATAAAAAATACATTATTTTTATATTTTACACCCAAATTACTCCTTAATTATTACATAATCAGACTTAATATAATTTACATGTCGTTTTTTCTGGTAAAATTATGACCAATTTGGTACCACTCATGACCTGTATTTGTAACTTAATAACTAGTTTTGGGGATTTTACTTTTACAAAACAGAATATTTTAGAATTATGGATGGCTGATTGATATGACATTTTGGGAAATTATTATTTGAACTTATTTATTCCTTGCTTTCTAGTAATATTATTCCTTGCTTCCTAATAATATTAACTCCTTCAAAACTAAACAAAACTCTTAACTAAAAATCATGTCTTAATGATTACAACTTCACCTAATGCTAAATAACAACACACTTTTAAACAATTGTCTGTGTGATTAACAAATAACAATATTATATCTGTGTTTACAGTCCATTTTGGATCTGTCTTTATTCGTCTTTGATCTTCATCCTTATTATATTGTCTGTGGGATGGTTATTGATTATTTTCACTGTTTTTTACTTTGACACTGTTGTATTTTTTTATTTTACCTCGAATCACTTTACCTCTTATTCTTAATTATATTTAGTGAACTAGTTACTATACGTTTGTTACATATTATTTACTCTAAAGTTGTACTGTACTCTTTGTTTTATTATTATTTTCTTTATTTACTGCTCCTAATCTATCTGGGTATTGTCTAACTAGTATAGTTGTTGGTCATAGTCATGTCAGTTATTGGGTTTGGTGTGTTAATTTGGTCTACACCTTCCTTTCTATTTGGGACTTCAATTTTACTTGATAGTAATAATACTGCTTGTTTCTATATCTGTGCTACTCTTCATGGTTTATTATTTGTCTTTAAAAGTACAGATTTTGGTCTTGTTACAATATCTACAAATCTCTTTTACTGTGCAGAATAAATTTTAACATTTTTTTAAGAAAATTTGGACAGATTAATCTTGTGTGCCTTTATTTATGTAGAGTAAAAACAAATAATGTCTTGTAAAATAATTAAATTAATTTTGTAAACCACTAAGTTAAAAGCGGTTGTTTATGTTTTGTATTACAGGAGAGGAGCGGAAGTTCAGTTCCTCCTATTCTTAACCGGATGGACACATTTGAGGACCCTCCAACCTACAATCGTACAAACAAGTTCACAAATGCGTTTCAAGTATTAATAGATGCCTATGGAGTGGCCAGTTATAGAGAAGTGAATCCAGGTGCTAAGATTTTTTATGTCTTTATAACTAGAGTTGTAATAATTATTACACATGTCTTTAATATCCTTACACATAAGCTTTAGTTTTTTCTTGTTTTTTTTTTGTTTGTAATAAATACAGCATAATTCTATAACACCCTACATATAACATAATGCTATAATTCACATTTCATGTCAATGACCATTTTAAAATAATTTTTTGAGCATATATTTTTACATATATCCAAATGTTAGTGGCACAAAACTGATATTGAGTATATGGTAGGCATGCTAATAAGGGGAGTATAAAAGGTAATTAGAGCCATATTAGAGAAAAATGTAGATAAGACATAACAGGAGTTGATTTTATATAGTAGCCAGTGTTGTGACTAGTCAAATAATTACACCATTATAAAATTATAATTACCTTCACACCTACCTTACTTTTCGGGTCCAGGATTCCAGCACGAACTGTGAATGTAAACGTGATTTTGAGGTTGTAATAATAACGTACACTACTCGCATTGGTGTAAGACAACAAACAATTTTATTTTTATTCTTTAAGCTTTCAGATTTCAAATTATGAATTATTCATTTCTGTACCTCTCAAATCATGCTATCAATTCTTTCCAAAGATTCAAGACAAACAAAGAAACATTCTTTAAATATTAATGAAATAATCTTATACAACTAGAATTTAAATAAACATCTTATATTAGAGAAAACAGCCCAGCCTGCTCACGCACAACATTCACATCATACCCCCTTTTATATAACGTAAAATATATTTATTTGAATACGGTTACATGATCTGGTGGCGGAGTCCACGACTGCATGGCACCTTGAGTGTATATCCGAATGTTATTTTACCTCATTTTTAATTGTCCTCATTTCACTCCACTTTTATTGTACTTTCCGTCGACGCAGCCGATGTTGTAAGTCGACTGTCCGTTTTCTACTTTTTACATGCCGGCGAAATTAAACTGAGTCCAGTCGGCGGACGCACAATGGCTCGCGTCCAGCACTTATAGATGTTGTTTTCCGACTGCTTGAAGCCACGAGGTGCGTCGGTGATGCTCACTTCCGCCCGCTCGCTCTCCGATTGGCTGCTGCGCCCACGTGGTCGGTGTAACAATAAAAAAGAGCCGAAATATATAAAATAAATAAAACCACTACCAGGACTTACCTGTTGCAGAAATTTCCTCAGAAGCCCAGAGTCGCCACCTATATCTTTGAAGGACAGATAAGGAGACCTTTACACGTTACCTTAATAAAACGGACAATTTAGCAATCTGACCCCCCCCCCCAATTAATAATTCAGAAAGATTCCGGAACGTTTAGACGAATTTTTTCAACACAGAAATAAGACAGTGGTAATGACGAAATAACTTAGACTAACACATTTTTATGATATGAAATGAATATTTTACTTACGGAAATACTGAAGTCCTTAATACAACACACAAAAGAACAAAACACATTTTGTTAGGAAATAGCTCTTACATTGAAAATACAATTCTTACACTTATAAGGTAGCCCAGCTGCTCGCACACACATTCACGCTATTTAAAAAAAAACCTTTTTTATTTTACGATACCAATCCTTTTGTTTGTCTTTATTGTCACTGCCGCGATTTCGTGAAAAACACGTGTTTGCCTACCGATTCGAGTGTCCGCTATTTATTGGTCTGATCCACAACACCACCGCACAAATTGTATTATTGGTGAGTTCGTAATTCCTCGGGTCCCGGTCGGTATTAACTCCGTTGATGACTCAGTTACAGTTTATAAACTACACCGACCGGGTCCGAACAAAATGTCTGTGTCTGTAGCTGAAGTTGGTTGTTCGTAGACTATATGGCGTCGCTGCTTAAAATCGACCGTCACGGAGAACGTAACAGGTACATGTTGCTTCGTTGAGTCGCGGGAAATGAGCAGTCACGGCCATCAGGTTTTAGTCGCCGTATACTGTTGATTTGCTGAGGCATATTCAGTTTATGCATGGATTATAGCTGGTATATGTGTGGTACCAGAGGACAATATTGGACTGGGCTCTGGTCATGTCACCAACAGTAGGCGGAGTTTAATGCGACTTCCGGTATTGAGTTGATGGCTGCAACAAACGTTTTTCTACATCGCCATGTTTGCCTCCACTTTGGTGTTTCTCACGGCGTCATTCCCGAGCCCCGCCCGGCTGAGTTGCATACGGGCGTCGAAACGCATGTACAGAGTTCTGCGAATTTTAGGGTGGCGCGAATTCTCTGCCACATTCCTCAACAACGACCTGCGTCTCGCTTTGTTTCCAACTGTTCTGTTATACTGACAAATACGTTGCACAATAATACAGTTATTTCACAATATTTTATAAGGCTCCCGACCGAAAACGAAATGAATAAAAATATATAAATGCCCCAAACGATTAAAATAAAAATACCCAAAATTTTGACCCGCTACATCGGTTTAATTGGCCACGTGTTGTTCAGTTCTGTTGCTCGACTTTGGTATCGAGAGTATAGACACCGGCACATGAGCGCACACACGCCCGCATTCCAGTGTTGTTATCGTTGTGTATCAGGCACAGACCGGTACGGAATTGTATACAGGGTGTCCAATAAGCACGTCTGAGTGACCGTAAAGGGTGTCCAAACAAATCAGTCCCAAATAATTAATAAATTGAATAAAAAATATACCCTTCAAAATTACCCCGTTACAATACCCCCCCCCCCAATGAGAGGTCTTTTGTCGAGACAGAAGAACTCTCATTGCTACCCCTAAGAGGATCGGTGAGGATATGGTGCCAACAACCCCCATTAATTCTTAACGCATCATGGGTAAACTACCCCCCTAGCTCGGTGACTATGGCAGCACCTGAACGAGATTACTGGACTTCTCTATCCGAGATCCCAACACCATAAACTCGGACAGATACTCACCATAGTATACCCAACCTTCTATCATTCTGCCCCAAAATCAAAACCCTGGCCTTATACCATACCAGATCCTCCACCGATATGCTCCCCCTTACATGCACACTGGGCTGCCTTTAGCAAGTACTGGGCGCGTACACATATTTATTAATACATTCTAACAAATTCCTTATTTAAATTCATAAAATATTTATCTTTAAATTTCGATTTCCTTTTGCAAATTAACGTTAAGTTTTTTCAAATCAAACCATCATCTAATTAAATTCAAATCATTTAAGTTTCGTCCAAAACTCCATTTAAGTTCAAAATCAGTCTGTTATATTACCATTTCTTTCCTCAAAATAAAAAAATCTTTTACATGAATCTATCAAATTTATCAATTTTCTTCACTACTACTAATAATCATAAAAACAAATAAACTGGACATATTATTAAATCATGAATTCACTTATTCTAACATTTGTTTATAATACCTGTATACTAAACAATATAATTCAATAAACACACTAGGAATACATGTAAACAATAATATACTTGAAATTCAAAATATGACCTATATGGCAGGCATAATTTTTTTTTCCAGAAAAATTTAATTTATCTAAATCTCTTTTATCCTTCTCGAAAAGTGAAATTATTTTAATTTAATTCAGTAATACCATTGCGTGAATTAATTATTTGAAAATGGTTCTGTATCTAACATCAGTCATCAGCTGATCTCTCTGGGTCAAGTGAATGACCTTGACTTACATATGTTACACAAAGCTACATCATCAAATACATGAAACATCCCTAAAATTCCTTATCTTCAAACATAGTACAACATAATAAAATAAGACATTCAAAATTAACATGGTTATTATTATCTTACAATAAACAATAAAATGTACATCTAAATTGACCAAAATTTACACATTTTATAGCTTTATATTATTCTCAAATGCTATTACAATCTGTCACTTGTTTCAATTATTACATTTTGACTATGACTTTGTTTCTTTAATATTTTCATTCTCAATTAGTTTGGGTGACTCTCCATTATTCAGAATGATTTAATTTATTAACTTGGCATTTATATTCATCTTACACCCTTTTTACTCTAATACTCACTTAACAGATTTTATCTAGTATGACACCCATCTATCAAAACATCTACCACCCGTTCTCTACCTCTAACCTACTACTCTAACTCATTTTGCATCATTCTACCCACATAACCAAAATACTCTCTACCCCTTTTTACTCAGGATGTGTGTTCCCTTCCCAATGCTCATTCCCTTATTTGGTTCCTGGACCCTCCCTAGGTAACCCTTTCCGGCGCCTATCGGTTCCCCTCCCGCCACAACGCTTTTCGTTGAGGACTCCTTATCACACCACCCCCCTTTACAAAATTCCTGTATCAACTAATTACTCTCCCATTACCTCACTTTCATCTACAAAATATCACCTGGTTTATTACCCCAATATATCAATCATTACTCTACATATTTTCCCCATAGCTACTGTGTCACTATCAATACTTCTCCATTCTACGTTACTTTTGTTCACAATAATATTGCTCTCTCTAACACCCCTTTAAACTTAACTTGGACTGATTTAAATGTCCTACTTAAACAATTACTATCACCCAAATTCTACCTTTTACAAACCATTGAACATTCTTAAATACCTCAAATTTATTTCATTATTTAATTTTAAAATCTCTTAGATACATTGAACCTTTTAACTTTTAAACATCAAACATTTTGCTTTATATAAATTGCATTAAAAAATTCATACTTACATTACATCACTCACATACTGTCATAAACACAAAATATAAACACCAAACACCAATAACTCCATGTACCTTCTGAAACATTTTAACAACCATGTTATTCCACCAACTAAACACAATTTAACATTTATTTATTTATTAATTATTATCAAATTTAGATCTCATAAAATCATTTAAATTCATTAGAAAATTTTCTTTATACAACATTTTAAATCAATCAAAAATATTTAAACATCTCAAATTATTTTAATTCCATCAATTATTAAAACACAATATATTTTAATTACCTTACTCCCAAAACAATTACCATTCATTAATTACCTTCATAATTATTCTTGTTATTTATTTAGTCTGCCAAAATATCATTATTATTATTAAACAAATTTCTACTACATACACATATTGTTTACATAAAACATTTTACAATACAGACACAATTAATTTCTCTATAAATTTATTTACAATCTTTTGTCATTATTTTTCAGTTTACCACACCTCATTTCCTAAGTTAGCAAGGTCATAAACATAAATTAAAATATTTAAAATGTCCATACACTTATTTTAATTTCAACCACCATCATCGTATAAATATCTAACATATTTAAAACATAAATCATTTTTATCCACATACAATCTATTATTATTATTATTATAATGACCATTATCAACATAGTATTTAACACCATTATTACCTATTAATTCATAAAACCCGTCTACATTGGTAATTTCAGTTCTGTCTCCGTAAGTATTTTTGTTCAACACAAGGTAAGTTATTTTATCATTATACTCCTCTACTATATCAATCACAACATCAGGTAAGTTATTCTCATTTATAAAGTTATCATCAAAATAATCATCTATCTCCTTCAATTCTAACCGCTCTTTCAACTCATCATAACTACTTCTCAACGTAAATAACTCTATTATTCTCTCTCTCTCACAATACTTCTCACAACCCCCTTGAACTATCTCCTTCCATGCAAGGGCACCACAAAACACTTATTATACGTCTTGGCACTTCCAAGACCATCACAAAAATAAAGGGACCATTTGAAGACACCTCGTCTTCCACACAACTACCGGAGGAAACTCTGTCCTCATAAACAACCTGTGAAACCTCTTTTTCACCATAAACTAGGGGAAAACTTGCCCTTTACCCATCTAAACTGTCATCTAAACTCTCTTCACGCTCTCTCTCACTCTCATCAGCATTCGCTAACAACCCTTCGTTACTAAATTCTACTTCAACAAAATTTTCCTTATCACTCCCAACATTACTCACCTTATTCTCTAATACCACGTTTTTACACATATCATTATAATTCTCACTTGTTTTGCAGTCATCACTTACCTTGTTATTACTTATTTGATTTGCTTTACTTTTAATTTGTTTCCCTACTGACTCTACCACTTTCTCAAAACTCTGTTCTAATCTGTTAAAGTTCGTTTCTAATATTTCATTGGTTTTTTCTAAATGCTTATTAATTTCATTAATACCGTTTTTCAACTCATCAAATTTATCGTTGAAATTATTATTTTGTATGTCAAATTTTACGTTAATTTCGTTTTTTTGTTCATCAAACTTTACACTCTGTTTTTCTATCATTGCTTGTATCATTTTAAACATTTCATAGCTATCGTCAGATTTTTTACCTTGGACCGGTATCGACTGACTTTCTGTTTTATTGTCAGTGAAGCTGACTTCATTATCATTAATTTTACTTTCCCTACTCAATTTTGGGGTCATTTGAATCCCCGAATCATCTGTAATATTTGTTTCACTTGTAACATTTAGTTCTATTTTATTGTCCTGACCCACGTTTGGAGTCGAGTGGACCTCAAAATTATTCATAATATTTGATTCATCAAAATTGTCAACATTAGTTATTTCATTTACATTGTTTTCATTATTTCCTGCCATTTTTAAGTTGTAAATTTACTGACTTTTGTTTAACTAATCTTTACTTTACATATACATACAACCTTATGTACTTTACGTAATTTTTTCGTACTGTTGCTCAACCTCCGAATCACGTTATTCACTGTAGGTGCGGAATTTAATGAAATTTAATTTATAAAATTCGTTCCAAGTTTGTGGCGCCAACTGTGACTAGTCAAATAATTACACCATTATAAAATTATAATTACCTTCACACCTTGTAACGGGACATTTTGGCCTACCTGGGGTCAAATAAATAAATTTGTCTTTTCATAAAAGTAAATCAGCATTTTTTACGATATAAAAATAATTGGGGATACGTAAACAGAAAGGGACAAGAAAGGTAAATTTTGTTGGCAGTGAAGTTGGCAGCAGTGATGGTGAATTTATTCATAATATTATAAAGACGCAGAAAACAACAAGCTAGAATATGCCAAGGTCAGTTCCAGTGAGAAGCAAACAGCTATTTTTAGATGCATGACTAGCATATTATATAACTAACAGCATCGCACGATATTACGTCAGTGACGATCCCCAAGCTGGAATGTAGGTGTGTCAGCGCCAGCAGCTTCGTCGCACTGACAAAACAAAGGCAGTCGGCAAACAACATCTATAGGCATCGGACGCATGTAACCGTCGCGTCCGCCGGCTGTGCGTGATTTTCGCGCCCGCAAAATAACAAAAATGTAAATAATAATTTTTCTTCTTTTTGACATGATACAAAAGTGAAATTATGCATAAATAACAATTTCGGAGATTAGTAATGAAAATAAAAGTGTGTGCTTGGAACCAATTGCGTAGGGAGACTGGACTATGTGGACAAAATTCAGATGAGTAAACAACTGGGGTTTGAACCAAATTAAAATGGGGGTTACATCATAAATATATCGTAATTAATTTTCTAAACTTTTCAACATAAAATGAGATCTCTCAGGTTATAAGGTAATTGCGTGTGTGTGTGTGTGTGTGTGTGTGTGTGTGCGTGTGTGAAACTATGTAGATAAATTAAGAAGGCTGGTTTGTGTTTCTAAAAAATTATTTCTATTTAATATCTTGATTTTTTTTGTTAATTAAAAAAGTTTATACTATGTTTCAATTTAAGTTATGTGAGTTTTTAGAATGAGAATTGTATAATAGATGAGGGAGGTAAAGAGGTAGTTTGTCAATGATCTTTGAAAAGTAAATGATGATGAAAGAAAATATTTAATTGTTAATAAAACTTAATTATGGGAAATGAGTAAAGCTCTCTTTATTTCAAACAGCCATAATTTCTGTTCTCCTGAGTTCGCCGAAAAGAACCCGAATTGGTAAGTACATATTTCTTGTACATATATTAATTGCTAATTGAATTAATTTCTTGCAGTATGGCAAGATGGCGCCCGAAATGAGTAATTAAGTTTTAATTACAATATAATCAGTAAAAGTTATATCACAATTGGCTTCCGAACTTGGGGACCATTTATATAAATAAATTTATATAAATGTAGGCCACTTGGAGAGCAGAAATGGTTGTTTGGAATGAATGAATTCGTGTACGTATAATAGACGTAGGTGACGAGTGTCACATAAGGTTATGTTACAGTGTTATTGAAGTAGATAAATTTAATAACAGTGTAACAAGTAAGTAAGTAATAAGTAACAGTGTTACAGTGTAATAAGTAAGTAAAAAAAATTTAATAACAATGATGAATACTAATGATGATGTTAACAATGAAGTCAGCTTCACTGACAGTAATCTAGAAAGTCAGTTGACAGAATCGAGAATAATGGAAGGTGTGACGAGTCAGTCGATGCCGACCATGGTTTAGAAAGAAAATAGTAGTGATATGATAACTATGATGCAGTTACTGTTGAATAAATTTGACAGCAAATTCGATGAACAGAATAGTAAATTTGATATTCAGAACAGTAAATTTGATGAAATGAATACACAAAATGTTGTGTGTACACGAAATTAATATAAATAAACGTCTGAACGAGATTGATGAACGTTTTAGTACATTTAAAGACCAAATAGTAGAATCAATAAGTAGCAGTTGCGAGAAAAAATTTGATGAAATGAATAAAAATTTAGAACGTAAATTCAATCAGATAATAAACAAGAAGTTAGACGACAATGTTAGGGGTATGACAAATATTAATAATGACGAAATAGTGGAAGAGGTAGTGTTAGATAATAAAGTATTGACTAGTGAAGATAATGATGTTAATTACAATTCTGAGGTAAGTAGGAGTGGGAACTATGACGATATAAGTGAAAATATGATGTTAAAGAATAATGTGGTAAATATTGAGAGTACTGATGAAGTTGTAGAATGTAATAATGGAATGTTAATGTGTGTTTATGAGTCAGAGAGAAAGTGGTTGCAGAGGGTAAATTTTCCCCATATTTATGGTGAACCAAGGTGTTCACAAATGTTGTTGTTGAAGGGTAAGAGTCCCTTGTTATTGAAAGACATGAGGTCTTTGAGTTGTTCCCCGAGTTTTTATGAGTTAGTACCCTCTGTGTGGGATGGTGTTGAAAGTGTGATATGGTGTTATGGTGAGAGAGATTTAGATAGAGAGTTGTGTGCAGATAGAGAAATAGAATTATATCAGTTGAAGAGTAATTATAATGAGTTGAAAGAGATGTTAGAAGTGGTAAAGATAAATGATATGAAATACTTACCTTGTAGAGTAGAGATAGAGGATTATTTTGATAATACCTTTATAAACGATAATAACTTACGTGATGTAATAGTAGAGGAATATAAAAATGATAAAATAGCTTACCTGACGTTAACCAATAATACTGATGGAGACTGGACAAAAATAACTTATGTTGACAAGGTTTATGAAATAATAATAGGGAATAATCCTATAAATTATAATGGCATAATGAATGAAATAAAGTTAATGGGTTATAATAATAATAATAATAATAATAACAAATTGTATGTGGATAACAATGATTTGTGTTATAAAAATGTGATTATGGTGTATGATGATGGAGGTTGAATTTAAAATTAGTGTATGGATATTTTTAAAGATTTCAATTTATGGTAATGACCTTGCTGAATTTGGAAATGAAGTGTGGTAAAATTGAACAATTAATGACGAATAATTTGTAAATAATTGATAGTGAAATTAATTGTGTGTATTGTAAAATGTTTGATGTAAACAATGTGTATGTAATAGAAATTGATTTTAATAGTAATAATATTTTGAGCAGTTTAAATAAATAACAAAAATAATTTTGAAGACAATAATTAATGAATTGTAATTTTTTGATAATAATTGAAATGTGTTGTGTTTTTAATAATTAATTGAAGTAAATGATTTGAGATGTTTAAATATTTTTTAAATTGATTTAAGATGTTATATAATGATGTATTTAAATTATTTAATGAGATTTAAATTTAATAACAATTAATGAATAAATAAATGTTAAATGGTTTATTTTGTGGAGTAACATAATTGTTAAAAAATAAATAGATTAATAATAAATTTGAAAATTTTGAGGAATCTAATTGCAGCAAAGGATAAATAATGAAATGATGATACATAAAAGAGTTAATGCAAAGTACAAATTATAATGTTTATAAGTTTCTGTATAAATTATTTAAAAGAATTGTTTGTTTAATGTGAATGTAACAATGCTAATGATCAAGGTTAATGTCTATTTGTTTATTATGTTATCATTCAAGATGTGTGGGTAATTTTGGGGGGGTAGAGTGGTGTTAATAGAAGTGATATAATAATGGAATGTAGGGACTGCTACTGTAGAAAGGTTTAGTTTAGTTATTAGTGTGCTATTACTGTGGTGGCATGTGCCACAGTAGATAGCTGTAAGTGTTGGGGGTAACAGAGAGTGTTACCTCCATCGGAGGCCAAAATGGCGTAAAATACACGGCACAACCTTTTATATAATTTTATATTATATGTTGATTGACTGCCGTGCCGTGTATAATAATGATGTAGAGAACATGCTTGAATGTAGAGTTGATTTCCCTGACTTTTCGGGCGATTACTACCTTACCAGCACTAATCGTGGTTTTGGATAGCGGTCAGCTATGGCCATAAAATAAGAACCTTGACCATAGCTGGCTTGAAATTGGTGTATATTTGAAATTATTGGGGGGTGACTTTAGGGGAATCCCCGGAACTATGGAACAGCGGCTGCGACTCTGTTCGCGTGGGAACAGTAAACCAGGTGGTAGACCCGCATTAAGGGCATATAAATCTGTACGTTTAGATATTATGATATCTAGTTTTTTTAAAATGTAACGCAGAAGCAAGGACAAGGAGATGACAAAATTCCTCCAAAACTTCAGTCCTTGTGGAAGCAACTGGACGCCACAGTCCAGGGGGGGGGGGTCATAGTGTGTGTGGATAAGTGGATAAAGGAGGCTACTCGGGGGAGTAACGAATTAAAAATTTGTTGTAATTTAATAATGATGACTCGCTACTGAGATAACTAAATAATTTGTTTTGATTTGAAAAATGGATGCACTAGATATTTCCTATATTGTGTTTATTATGTCTTATTGTATTAATTGCATGTAGTATGTTAGGAATAAGATTATAAAAATGTAATAATATTTTATAGAATAAGTTTTCAATGTGTTTAAAGATTTTAAATAAATAATGAAATAAATTTGAGATAGTTAAAATTTTCAATGGGTTGTAAAAGATAGAAGTTGGGTGCTAGTAATTGTTTAAGTAAGACATTTGAGTCAGTCCAAGTTGAATATAGATGGGTGTTAAAGAGAATAAGAGATGAAATACAAGTAATAGAGAATTTGAGTATAGGTGGAGACACAGTAGTAATGGAGAATTTATGTGGAGAAATGAGAGTGATATATTGATGTTTATAAATGATGTTAATGATGTTATTTTGTAGTAGTAATGATGTAATGGGAGAGTAATTATTAAGTAAGTGGGAATTTTGTAAGGGGGTGGTGTAAGGAGTCCAACGAAAAGTGTTGGGACGGGAGGGGACCGTTTAGCACTGGAAAGGGTTACCTAGGGGGAGTCTGGGAAATAAGGGAATGAGCTGGTAAGTGGGAATACACATCCTGAGTATAAAAGGGGTAGAGAGTATTTTGTTATAAGGGCAGAATGATTAGAAATGAGTTAGAGTATTTAGTTAGAGGTAGAGAGTGTTTGATAGATGTTTTTGATAGAGATGGGTGTCATACTAGATAAAGAATTTATAAGTGGGCGTTAGAGTCATAAAAGGGGAAGATTATGGGTAAATGCCAAGTTGATAAAGTGAATTATGATGGATAACTGAGAATCACCCAAATTAATAAAATGGAATAATAAATGAAATGTTATGTAAAATGAAAAAAAAAAAATTATTGGGAAATGAATTAATAAAAGTTCAATTGAAATTAAAAGGTAATTTTTATAATTTTATATGCAAATTTAAAGATGTAAAGTGTGTAAATTGTGGTCAAACTTAAATGTGAATTGTTTATTTTTAATGTAATAACAACAATGTTTATTATGACGTACTTAGATGATTTTGTGTTAATTTGAGATATAGAATAGGGAGATGTTTAAGGACATAAGGTGTTTAGATGTAGTTGATTTGGTTATGTTATGTATTCCTATGTATGTTAGAGGTTAAGTGAAAACAAAACCAGTGATTCTTAACGCAAACCAGCACCGCTAGGGGGAAACAGATTAGTTGGGGATATGGTGTTGTATAAGGCCACTAGTTGATATTTGATTTGTTGTTTCAGTGTTTGGTGATGCTGTGGCGGCGGTCCTGAGCTGACCAGCGAGTCAGAGCAGGGGCGTTAAGTATCTGTCTGACTTTATGGTGTTGGGATCTCGAGAGAGAAGTCCAGTAATGTCATTCAGGTGCGGTCACAGTCATTGGACCCAGGGTGAGTTAATATATTTTTTGTTTGTAAACCGTAAAGGGGGTTGTGGCGACATATCCTGGCTGATCCCTTTAGCAAGTATGAGTGTGTCAGTGAGAGTTTTTATGCTTCGGCATAAAACCTCTCATTGAGGGGGTATTGTAACGGGACATTTTGGCCTACCTGGGGTAAAATAAATAAATTTGTCTTCATAAAAGTAAATCAGCATTTTTTACGATATAAAAATAATTGGGGAAACGTAAACAGAAAGGGACAAGAAAGGTAAATTTTGTTGGCAGTGAAGTTGGCAGCAGTGATGGTGAATTTATTCATAATATTATAAAGACACAGAAAACAACAAGCTAGAATGTGCCAAGGTCAGTTCCAGTGAGAAGCAAACAGCTATTTTTAGATGCATGACTAGCATATTATATAACTAACAGCATCGCACGATATTACGTCAGTGACGATCCCCAAGCTGGAATGTAGGTGTGTCAGCGCCAGCAGCTTCGTCGCACTGACAAAACAAAGGCAGTCGGCAAACAACATCTATAGGCATCGGACGCATGTAACCGTCGCGTCCGCCGGCTGTGCGTGATTTTCGCGCCCGCAAAATAACAAAAATGTAAATAATAATTTTTCTTCTTTTTGACATGATACAAAAGTGAAATTATGCATAAATAACAATTTCGGAGATTAGTAATGAAAATAAAAGTGTGTGCTTGGAACCAATTGCATAGGGAGACTGGACTATGTGGACAAAATTCAGATGAGTAAACAACTGGGGTTTGAACCAAATTAAAATGGGGGTTACATCATAAATATATCGTAATTAATTTTCTAAACTTCTCAACATAAAATGAGATCTCTCAGGTTATAAAGTAATCGTGTGTGTGTGTGTATGCGTGAGTGAAACTATGTAGATAAATTAAGAAGGCTGGTTTGTGTTTCTAAAAAATTATTTCTATTTAATATCTTGATTTTTTTTGTTAATTAAAAAAGTTTATACTATGTTTCAATTTAAGTTATGTGAGTTTTTAGAATGAGAATTGTATAATAGATGAGGGAGGTAAAGAGGTAGTTTGTCAATGATCTTTGAAAAGTAAATGATGATGAAAGAAAATATTTAATTGTTAATAAAACTTAATTATGGGAAATGAGTAAAGCTCTCTTTATTTCAAACAGCCATAATTTCTGTTCTCCTGAGTTCGCCGAAAAGAACCCGAATTGGTAAGTACATATTTCTTGTACATATATTAATTGCTAATTGAATTAATTTCTTGCAGTATGGCAAGATGGCGCCCGAAATGAGTAATTAAGTTTTAATTATAATATAATCAGTAAAAGTTATATCACAACCTACCTTACTTTTCGGGTCCAGGATTCCAGCACGAACTGTGAATGTAAACGTGATTTTGAGGTTGTAATTATAACGTACACTACTCGCATTGGTGTAAGACAACAAAAAATTTTGTTTTTATTCTTTAAGCTTTCAGATTTCAAATTATGAATTATTCATTTCTTTACCTCTCAAATCATGCTATCAGTTCTTTCCAAAGATTCAAGACAAACAAAGAAACATTCTTTAAATATTAATGAAATAATCTTATACAACTAGAATTTAAATAAACATCTTATATTAGAGAAAACAGCCCAGCCTGCTCACGCACAACATTCACATCATACCCCCTTTTATGTAACGTAAAATATATTTATTTGAATATGGCTACATGATCTGGTGGCGTAGTCCACGACCGCGTGGCACCTTGAGTGTATATCCGAATGTTATTTTACCTCATTTTTAATTGTCCTCACTTCACTCCACTTTTATTGTACTTTCCGTCGACGCAGCCGATGTTGTAAGTCGACTGTCCGTTTTCTACTTTTTACATTGTTAACTCTCACAACAATACTTTTTCTGTGAGAGTTGTAACAGGCCATTTGTCCTGTTACAACATGCCGGCGAAATTAAACTGAGTCCAGTCGGCGGACGCACAACGGCTCACGTCCGGCACTTATAGATGTTGTTTTCCGACTGCTTAAAGCCACGAGGTGCGTCGGTGATGCTCACTTCCGCCCGCTCGCTCTCCGATTGGCTGCTGCGCCCACGTGGTCAGTTTAATTGGCCACGTGTTGTTCAGTTCTGTTGCTCGACTTTGGTGTCGAGAGTATAGACAGCGGCACACGAGCGCACACACCCCCGCATTCCAATGTTGTTATCGTTGTGTACTAGGCACAGACCGGTACGGAATTGTATACAGGGTGTCCAATAAGCATGTCTGAGTGACCGTAAAGGGTGTCCAAACAAATCAATCCCAAATAATTAATAAATTGAATAAAAAATATACCCTTCAAAATTGCCCCGTTAGAGTGTATAAAGGAGTACTATACTGTAACGTCCTTTAGACTGAACATTACATAAAACATGGAAGTTTAGATTCAGCCAGCAGAGGAAAAATATGAAAGGTAGACAGACAATAGGTGGATATGCAACACAGGAATAAAAAAAGCATTATAATTTACAGCTCTGAGGTAAGGATGAAACCGTAATGATAGAAATCTGTGGCATGCAGATAGATGCAAAAAATGATAGTAGCTGTACAAACACCTGCACATGAATGGATGAATGGATAGTAAGAGTAGACAAAAAAAAAGTAAGAATGAACAATTCTGGATTACTATAGAAATGGCCTTTTGGGTGTGAATTATAAACGTTTTAAGAAGAGGCAGGGTTGTAATCTTAAATCTATGCAGGCGTAGAAGATAGTGAAGACTTCACTCACAAAGGTTGGTACTATTAAAAAAAAAAAACACAGACAGCTGGTCTTTTATAGATATGCAAATGCATGGGTAAGAAACAATTATGAAAACAGAAAACAAGTAGTGGTTGGATAGTATACCTGGAGACAAAAGAATTGATATATGCCAGAGGCCTTTAAACACGCACACACATGTGCACACATACATACATGGGTGTGCATGTGTAAGTTTTGGACAGCAATTTGAAAACTATTGTTTTAATTATAGGTTACTTAAAAAGGGGAAATTTCTGACATTTAGTAGCGCATTGCAATCAATGAAATAAACAAACCATAAACTAAATTAAATTTAGGTACGATAGGTAAATTTGTGGTACGATTCATATAAATTTTAGAAATAAGACAAAGCACAAGCATTAAATTTTATAAGACAATTGCAATACCCACATTGACATATGCGAGTGAAGCATGGGTCATGACAAAAAAGGAATGCGACAAGATTTAGAGTGCTGAAGTGCAGTTTCTTCGAAGTATTTTAAACTATACATTGCAAGATAGAATAAAGAATGAGGACATCAGAGCAGAACTCGAAGTAGAGGACATAAATGAAATTACCAGTATTTCAGCTTACAGAAGACAATGGTGGGACAGTGGGTCATCTGCAAAGGCTGACAGAGGATCGATTGCCGAAAGTGGCATTGAACTATAAAGCCATTAGTGGAAGAGACGTGGGTCGTCTGAGGATTAGATGGGTGCCGGAACAGGTTTATATAACCTAATCCTTGAAGAGAAGAAGAAGAGATAAACTAAATTTTTCCCAGAATGATTCATTTTAAAAACAATTGAAAGGGAAGAGAAATTAAAGTAACAACAATTAGCGAATATTGTGTACAGGGTGTTGAGGGGCTGTAAATAGCCAAGCTTGTTATTTCAACCATGCTTGAGACTGCTTGGAAGAGGTGTGGTTTTTGCATTCCTGTTTATACCAGTATATTAGTTAGACATAAAATACAATAAAAAGAAAGAGGTTGGTCAAGGAAGTGTTTTGTAAGTGATTTTTGTGCAGCGGTGTTTGTTGTGTCAGTTGATTAATGTATGGGTAACCTTTAGTTTATCACAGTATTATGTATTTAATTGTCTTTAAAGTCTGTAACTGTTGGAATATAAGAAAAATAAATCAGAAGAAACTCCACCCCGCTTATTACTCTTTACAACTTACCTTTACACAGAAGATTCCCAAAGTCCCCAGGTCGCCACCACATTTTCAGGAGGAAATGTGGAAACCATTCACATTCCCCGAAGAAACTATTTAGTAAATAAATTATTAACAACTTAATCAAAATCCAGGACCGTCTAGGCGAACTTGTTGATACAGAGATAAGGTTATGACCAGAATTAACTAATTAAGAATCAGCGTTTTGAATTAATTAACTAACACATTGTTATTACCTAATCATATTTTATTTTATTAAAATATTGTTAATTTCGTTTTAATATGATAAGACACAAAATCGTAAGACAAAAATTATAAGACAAATTTAGAAGCAAATCAGTACTTTATACTCTCTCCCCCTTTGTTTCTTTATACTCACACACACTGTCTCTCTCTCTCTCAAATTACCCCCCCCCCTTATTGAGATCTCATCATTTTAATATTTTTTATGTTTTATAATAATTTTATAATAAAAACCAACTTTAGATAATTTTGATTAATTGTTTTTTGTCCTTCCTAGTTACTTATCTGGCACATGGTCTCCAAGTTGTTGCACCACCTGTTGCACGACACTTTTTTGATAAAACAAGTAAATGTACGTCCCGAAACTTTTATATCATGATTACTTTCGCTGATTTACTGCGGTAAAAGTTTGTCACTGTTTCCTCACATTTTTAAACACAATGTTAGGTAGGCCTACCGTAATTGCTCGCGGGCACTATTATGATACGACCGTACGGTTCAACTGTTCCTTGGAGAGTCGCCTCGCTTCCTTAGAGTCTGTTATAATTCCGTTTTAACAACGCCTTTGTAACTGGTTCTCGGCGGATTTCTACTCACATCCCGTCCTAGTCACTGAAATTTCCGTTTTAACTGAGTATCACCACTTCGGCTGGAGACTGGCTGTATCGTTGTAAACACGTGCCGTTTTTGTGATTCACTGCGTAAAAATACAGTGTAGAATCACTTGTTACATCTTTACCTTATTTGGGCATCTCCTAACAAACTTTACTTCTACAGTTTTAATCAGATTTGCTTCATTACAATGAAATATTTTAAATTGGTATATAAATTTTGTTACTTAAATTATGTCCCGTTACAAGTCACTGAATACCTGAAGTCACAACCATGGACAAAAAATAGGTTACAATAATATTGGGCTTTTGACTGCGCTTTGATTCTTCACAGTCACAAAAATCATAATTTCCTTAATAACAAGTGCAAATTTAAGACTTTTACCTTTTTATGGTTTTGACTTGAGATTTTCTCCCAATAATGATTTAGTGTTGTATTCAAAACTTTGCCTTATAACTCGGGCTCAAATTTTGTACCAGAGCTTTGTGGCAAGTTACAGTAAGAATTATTTATTCTTAATTTTTCCTGATCATTTGTCTCTTCAGGTTCAGCCATGTATTTTGCTTATCTTCCATATTTACATTGCTGAAATTTGTTTTTTAAAATTTCCAACTTATACATCTTCTTCTTTTTATTATTATTATTATTGTTATTGTTATTGTCATTACAACTCTGAAGTACAAATTGAGTCATAGCCTACTGCACTAAGTTTCCCTAGAACATGCTGGTTACTGGCCATTCTCTTCCTGGACCAAGTAATGAGTTGATTTTTGACATCTTGATCTTCGCCATTCTCCCAACTATGTTTTGGTCATTCCTTAAGTCTTTCTTTGCATTGTGGCATTAAGAAGTCTCTGTTTGGCATTCAGCCTTCTTCCATTCTAGCCACTTGTCTTGCCCTCACAAGCATACCATTTCAAGTAGACAGTCTAATTTACAGTAGATGGGGCTAACATACTTCTGAACATTTTCCTTTCAAATGTATCAATTGCATTTGCAGTTTTCTGTGTTATGAACTATAATTAATTCACTTCCATACTTTATGAAAGTTCTAACTGTAGTTTATAGACATATATATTGCTATTCTCACACACATCTTTAGACTTATAAATATTGTTAAGACGGTCTCATGGATTTTCGTATGGTACAGTGGAAACAAAGTACAGACACCAATGAAGTCACTAATTACCAGCTTTAAACAGTCACAAATAACAATTTGAAATCAGCCAGGTACTCTCATACAATAATTCAAGTTAAAATTATCCACACACAATAATAATTGGTACCTGATAAGAGTTCTGCACTAATTATAACAATAGTCAGTTTTTTTACTAATCACTTGTTCGACACCAAAGAAATCGCCCACTGTAACTGACTGACTACTGCTGTTGCTTGTATGTAGCCCACAGAAGTTCCATAATAATTTTCCATCCTTTTTGTGGCATGTCAGCGTAATTTGCATAATTGCAATTGCTTTCAAACAGTTTAAAAGGTTCTTGACCGAGACGCTGCATCTGCTCGGCTAGCCGAGAAACAGGTGGAAGGACGCTCTCGACTCTCTGAGAGCGTTCCTTAATTCTTGTAGCAATACTAATGAAAAGTTTGCCTTGAATTATTCAGATGTGGACTACTGAACGTCTGCATTATTTTTAGTGAGGTCTAAGTTTAGGTATACAGAGTTGAGAACCATTAAACACCTCTAGTTATCCACAGGATGCATATGTAGGCAGTTGTTTCTAGACTGAAGGAGCTTCCTTTTCTAATTTTTATTTTACCTTTAGACCCACAATTCATCTGCTGTCCTTCAGACCATGTCTTTAGTTACTACAAATCCTGTTATATTCCTCAGATTTCTCAATTACACGTTTATATGTTTATTAATTGTTATTATGTGTTCAGCAGGCCCGGTGACAGGATTCTCGGGCCCCTGGGCAACTGAGGAGTCCGGGCCCCTAAATCCCGGTACACAAGACAATCCTGTGACTGTAGAGTAAACGATTATTTACGGTCTACTAACGAGTAAACAATGAACTTTAGGCGGGGGATGGGGTTTCTTGACGTTCAGGTTACAACTTGTCGCTGAGTGGCAAATGTTCGCGGCAAAGGGAGGGGAGGTGAGTCACAGCGCCCGCGCTTCTCGCTCTATCGTCCCCATCACCCACATCACAACCCTCGATGACCACAACAACAACGCTAACGTCATACTTCTCTACTGCACACTGACACACGCTCTACGTTGATTTGTTTTTTCACTTTTTAAACAACAAAAGTTTGTATTCTTGTTGGCATTTAAATTTATTTAAACTTTAAATTTTTATTTTTAATTAATTTTTTTGGGCCCGGGCCCCTGGGCATTTGCCCCCTCTGTCCCCCCTTGTCGCCGGCCCTGGTGTTCAGTATGAAATTATACATTGTGTTCAGAATGCCATTATAGAAGAAACTAATGATTAATTTTCATGTTATTTTACAGCACCATATACTATAATTACATTTCCATTCTTGTTTGCTGTGATGTTTGGTGACATGGGACATGGTATTTTGATGACTTGTTTAGCAGCGTGGATGGTCTTGCGAGAAAAACCACTTATTGCCAAGAAAATTGATAATGAGGTAAATATTACTACTGCATATGTATTTTACATTTGTGGTGCATATAATATACACAGTATAAATGAATGCACTCAGAGTAAGAAAGAGAAAGAGATCTGATTTTATACATTTTTAACTATTAATTTGTATTGTGTATTATTATTCTGACTGGCGAGTAATAATAGTTGTATTTCAGATCTGGACCATTATATTTGGAGGCCGCTATATTCTCTTATTGATGGGTGTCTTTTCAATATATACAGGTCTAATATACAATGATGTATTCTCAAAATCTATAAATATATTTTCATCACACTGGACAGTTAACATGAAGAAGTCTGATGAATACATGATAGTGCATACAAAGTTTATCGAATTGAACCCAGCCAAAGAGGACTATATCCAAGTACCTTATCCAGTAGGAATGGATCCGGTATGGCAGGTGAGTTGGTGCACAAACAATGCGTGTGTGTGTGTGTGTGTGCACGCGCGCGCTTCCATATCCCTAGTCAGTTCCTCCATACTTTCAACTGCCTGTTATGTAATTAATTGGTTTTCTAGCCTGTACAACCTCCACACATGCATGAGCAAAGTAATATGTGTAAGATTTGGTGAGCTTGTGTCTCTGAATTCAGATCAGACAGACAGAATGTAGACAGCTCTGTTAAAGCAATTAATATTTAAAAAAAACGACTCTTATTACTCTTCTAATGACTATTTTTTCCTTATCCTTTAAGGGGAGATCAGCACTTTTTCGGTCAAAAAATCGAATTTCTTTTTATTGTCCCAAACAATTCTGCATTTCATCCTGATTAAGAAAATATATACTTTTATAAGGTTATCTACATTAATGTGGCCATAAAAAAACAAAATAAAGCGTATTACACATTGTTTTTCAATCCCATTGATTAGCTTTACACGTGTTTTCCGTAACCATGAATTTCAACAATTAGGTACACTTTTCTCAAAAACTATAAGTACTGTTGAGTTCAAATTTTTCGTGGTTGAACAGTACAGTACAACAATCAAAGTGTACTAGAATTAATCTCTTCCTTTAAAAAATAATTTTGTAAAACATTTTTAAATAAAAAAAAAATGTTTTTTAAAATATTTATAAAAAGTAATTATTTTTTTATATTGGTATTTTTTTCTTAAATTTTGTCAAACTAGAACACCATGTTACAAATATATGGGTTAATGTATGGTAAAAATTTCAAATTCATAAGTTCAATTAATGCAACTGATCTGTGTAAGAATTGTATACAACAATTTGAATATATTTTATTTTATACTTTGAGTGACTTTGTAATAGCCATTATTTTTCAATGTTTTCAGATGGCCCAGAATAAAATCCGCTTTTTGAATTCCTTCAAAATGAAGATCTCGATAATTTTTGGAGTTATTCACATGTTATTTGGTGTTTGTCTTAGCATGTGGAATTACTCGTAAGTATAATGGTTTAACTAACGGCTTCTTTGTTTTTCTAACATGAACATAACTAGGCATTTCCATAAAATTCATGAACTTTGAAAATAGCACATCAGATAGTGCTGGTAACTGAATGTAATATTTTGCAACCTAGCAGTGGCGTTGGAAAGCTGCCTAGTGAAAGCCACAATGTAATATTTGTGTATTCACCATACTGCTCCTGTTTGTGTTAACAAGTGTTACTATGCCCTATGACTATTATTGCATTCAAAATGAATGATTGTCATGATTAACGAATTAATGTAAAATTTTGTATTACATTGGGAAAATCCTTTACGCGAACATTCAAAGTGTACAAACAGCCTATGGGAATGAGGCTTCAAGCTGAACTGAAACTATGAATGGTGGACACATTTCAAAGATGGCTGAACTTCGATAATCCCCATTCAGGCCAACCTTTAACATCCAGAACTGATGAAATTGTACAACAGTTAGGGAAATCATGTGTTCTAACCATTGTTTGACTGTTCTTGAAATAGATGAAGAAGTAGGCAATTCAAAAACTGGTGAAATTATTATGTAAAGTTAGACAGGAGTCACATTGTAGCCAAATTTGTGTTTTTGTTTTTACCGGCAAACAAAGACAGGTTTGAGTTGATATGAATAAAGAAATAACTTCTGAATTGAGGTAAAAGACATAAGAAATTTGTAAAAACACAGTAACCAGAGGTGAGACACCAAAACATGTGGCAAATAAAGCCGTGCTTTTAGAGTTGTGTTTTAAGCAAACTAACTTAATTTCTTTAATTTAAATCTCCATGTAAAATAAACTAGGAGTGTCACTGACACAAATGGGCGGAGCATTTGATATTCGTAATAATTTATTTATCAATATTTTTACAATCAACAAAATATATACACTTTTATGATACACACTTTTTATAGAATACACTACATTATAGTACAATATACATTAATTGTCATTAGACATATTCCACAACCTTTGCAACTCATCTCTACGATCAACCATTGATGGACTTCTATTAATTTTTAGCAGTCTATCAAAATTAAACGCTGGTTTTAATAATAATGCTAATGTTTTCACTCTTGAAAGAGCAACATATGTTAATCCAACCTGAAATTCATTGTCTCCTAAATTAACAATTGCCTTACCTAATGTTATCCCTTGCGATCTATGTATACTAACACGATATGCTAACATTAACAGAAATTGTTTGCGAGTACAAGAAATTTCATTTTTCTTGAATGATGCCACTACTGGTACAATGGGTATTGAGTTGTCGTACATAACTGGTCCTGTATATTTTTCGAAAGATACAAGTATACATATTGGCATGTGATCGTTATAATTTTCGCATACAACTGCCGGGTCATAAATAATATCAGTTACTGTCCCAACTGAACTGTTGGCTAGTCCTTTTGTGACCCAAAGATTTCTTCTAAGGATAACTCTAGCACCTTTACATAAATGTAATTGGGCAAATAATCCTTGAGCATCGTCAGATTTTGCTAGAGAGGCTTCTGGGTAATTATGGATTGCATTGATTAGAGCCAAGGGTTGTTTATTGCTTTCTAGTTTTTCATAATTAAAGCCTTCGATTTCAGCATTTTTTGACATTATACAGACACTATCTTTGAAATTGTCCCCGATATTGTTTACATAAAATCTTTTAGATAAGAGCTGATAATCTTGTTCAGTGACTATTAATAATCATTTGCAACTCTATTTAAAGTCTCACTAAAATTTTTTGGATTATCACCTTGCTGTCTCATAATCTCCGTTAAAAAGAAAACTTTTTTGAACTGTTTATATAAAAGATTCGATTGAATGGTCTGAACATTATTACCAATATTGTAAAGACTCCTGTCACAAACCGGTGGAAGGGAAGTTGGGACCAATCACCGACTAAATACACGCTAAGGCCACCAAAAGGAACAGCTGAAGAACGCTGCTTTGCTTGTTTGAGTCGCATATCCACTTTGAAAAACAAATTCAAACCCAACATACTGGCTTCATCAATAATAACGAACCTCACATCTTTTAATTCTTCTTCAAAAGCAATTTTGGATTCACCTTCTAAATCTTTGAAAGTTCCTCCCTTTTCTTTGAAGTATTTATTCTTAGAGCTGAATGAATAGGTTGTCCAGCAATATTGTTAGCTGCCACACCATTAGGAGCCATTAAAAGAGTTGCATCGCAGCCAAAATATGAATTAATTCTAACCATTTTCATTAATTATACAGCTTTTACCAGTTCCAGCTTTTCCCTGAATAATTGCAAGTCTTTGATTGCAATCATCATAGTCATTTAGCTGATATTCTAAGAAAGATAATATCTTATTTTGTTGGTCGTTGAAAATAACATTGTATGATTCATGAGAATCATACTGATTGCCAAATGTTTCTCGATTCCTTTCGATGAAAGAGGTTTTATTTGAAGTATAACGAGTTAATTAATAATTGGAATATTTAAATTTTGTATTACTTACCTTTAAAGATTTGTCCACATTACCAAGGTTTCGTCTGATGTACTTTAGCAGAGAAAAACAACAGGTGATGCAAAATAAACAAGTACATAGTTATAGTTCATACAACCCACTACTTTATTGTATTCTTATCTCTTCTCCTTCTCTACCTACTAACATTCCACTTACATACTATTGAATATTGAGGTGACAACACCATCTGATTAAAATAACAATTTATCTCTTACTTCTTATAATTAAATCATTTGTCTATAATTATGAAAAACGACCCAGCTTGCTGCACACACACTTTCATTCCATTATAAAACCTCTTTTGTATTAATGACTTTACATCCCCATGAAAACATGATTATGATAATTTTGATTTGAGTACCGTACAGTTTACCATGGCATCTACGTTGACCGCATGGCGCATCACTCACACTACTCCCTTCTTGATGAAAAAACTGTTATTGTTCCGTTGATTTTGTACATTACACTTGTTCACCGATTCATATTCTTTTAATTTGATTACACTTTTATTCAGACATCCTGTTATAGTCGGCCGACCTTTATATTGCCCGGGCAGAAAGTTTAGTTGGACCACGCGTGGCCTATATTACTAGTCGACTGGGTGGAGCACTACCAACAATTTCTCCCACTCGCAATTAGGCATGATGGAAATTACAATGCCTTAGGCATCAAAGTCATCGTCACTGTTCAGATAACACATGCAACTCCCGTGTGTTGGACGTCGACGAAATTTGGTGTCCACTGGTTTACGTCACTGAAAAGGTGTGTCCTTAATCTTGTATCTGCCGTGTACCGAGCACATGTTTAACCAAATTCGCGAAAAGCCATTTTGCTCGACTTCGCTAAGCGTCGGTTATGTGCTCCGCAGATGTTTGTGCGCATTACACAGTATTAAAGTTCTGAGAATTCAACCGTTGTGGACAACACGACACATTCCATTGCAACGACTTCACCTCACAGCTCCTTTGTTTGATAATGCTTCTATTTAACATGTGTTGGGCCACACAAAGGGGAAACAAAGTTATGATATTTTTAATAAATAAAAACCCTTCCTTTTAGTCCCGTTACAATACCCCCCCTCAATGAGAGATCTTCTGCCTAAACAGAAGAAATCTCATTGCTAAACCCCTAAGAGGATCGGTGAGGATATGATGCCAACAACCTCCCATTAGTTCTTATACATCATGGGTAAACTACCCCCCTGGCTCGGCGACTATGGCTGCACCTGAACGAGATTACTGGACTTCTCTATACGAGATCCCAACACGATAAAATCGAACAGACACGCACCACAGTGCACCTAACCTTTTAACATGCCACCCCCCAAGATCCAAATCCCTGGCCTTATACCATGCCAGATCCTCAACCGGTATGTTCCCCCTTCTCATGCATACTGAGTCGCCTTCAGCAATACTGGGCGCATACATATACTTATTAATACATCCTAACAAAATTTATTTTCAAATTCAAAAATTTCGTTTAAATTAAAATCAAATTGTTATATTACCATTACTTTCTCAAAATCAAAATAAAAATCTTTTGCATGAATCCATCAACTCTATTAATTTTCTCCACTACAACAATCACAAAGAAAAAACAAGTAGAACATCTTATTAAAACATGAATAATGTTTAATACTCTATATTCTAAACAATATAACTCAATAAAGCACTAACAATACACATAAACAATAATACACTTGAAATTCAAACCTCACTTATAGGGCAGGCATAAAAATAAATTTTTTTTTCTTCAAAAAGTTTAAATTTATCAAAATATACTTTTCTCAATATTCAGAAAAATTTTAAATTATTTAAATCAATTAAACGACAAAATTTGCCTCAATCAATTGCTGGGAACTGGTCTTGTCTATAACATCAGCCATCAACTGATCAAACTGGGTCAAGTCAACGACCTTGACATACCCATGTTATACAAAGTTACATCATGAAATACAGGAAACATCTTTAAAATTTTTATCTTCAAACATAATACGATAAGACGTTTAAAATTAACATGGTTATTATTACAATTAACAATAAAATTGACATTTAAATTAATCAAAAATTACACATTTTATAGCTTTACTTGTTTTCAACTTCTATCAAAATCTGTCACTTGTTCCAATCAATTTTTTAATTATATTCAACTTTCATTATATTCAAATATTTAACTCCATTGAAAAATTTTCAAATCATTTATAAGTGATACACTACAGCTGATCAGTTGATTTTCTTAGCAAGGTGAATGACCTTACCCTAACTACATTTCTAAACATTACATCATGTTGTAACGTTAAAAAATATGCCAAAATATAAAATAAATACAATCCACCACCAGGACTTACCTGTTGCAGAAATTTTATCAGAAGCCCAGAGTCGCCACCTATATCTTTTAAGGACAGATATGGAGACCTTTACACTTTACCTTAATAAAACGGACAATTTAGCAATCTGACCCCACCCAATTAATAATTCAGAAAGATTCCGATTCGTTAGACGAATTTTTGCAACACAGAAATGAGAAAGTGGTAATGACGAAATAACTTAGTCTAACACATGATTATGTTATGAAATGACTATTTTTACTTACATAAGACGGAACTCCTTAATACAAAATGCACAAAAAATAATACAAAACATTTTTTAATGGTTAAATAGGCCTTACCCTCATATATTTTTTACACTATCGAAAGCCACCCAGCTTTGCCCATACACACATCCATACTATTTAACATATATGTTTAATATACCCCTTTAATATTTTGTTTTACGAAGTCATGTTTTTATTCATGGTAAATTGATTAACTGTTCACGGCCGACCGAACACGTGTTTTGTTGCCCGATTCCACAGTCCGTTATTTCACTGTCGTCACTTCACAATTCTACTGTACCAATTATAATATTGTTACCTCCGTTAATTCCTCGGGTCCCGGTCGGTGTGAAGGCGTTATTTTATTTAGGTATTCATACTTAAAAGTTCGACCCGACCGGGCCCGCACAACGTGATCAGCGTCTCTTACCAATGTAGACTGCAATGTGCCTGCTTCTGCGGGCGGGAACGGCGGTTCACTGCCACCAGGTTTTCGTCGCTGTTCATGCTTAGTTGTTGTGTGGTAACCACTTTATGCATGGTATAGAGCTGGTATATGTGTGTGACCAGAGGACAATATTGACTTCGGCTCTGCTGATGTCATTAATAGTAGGCGGGGCTTTAGCAGTATTTCCGGATGACCGATGAAGAGATGTTGAATAATTCTTCGTTCTAGCCATCTTGGTTTTTTGTCAAGAGCGTCACTTGGCGCGCCTGCGTCAGTAGTGGCGTGTGTGCATTGCCACACATGTACAGAGTTCTGCGAATTTTTAGGGTGGCGCGAATTCTTTGCCGCATTCCTCGACAACAACTGCGTCTTACTGCTTTGTTTCAAACTGTTCTACTGGCCATGATTTCTGTAGTAATGGACATAACGTTGCACAATAATTTTTTTAGAAAAGCCCGCACAAAAACGAAATAAACAAAAACATAAATGCCCCTTACTGAAAGAAAAATAAAATGACCCAAAATTGACCCCCTACAATACCCCCTCGATGAGAATTCTGCTGTTCACGACAGAAGAAATCTCATCGACAAACCCCGAAGAGGGCCGGTGAGGAACTGGTGCCAACAACCCCCTTGTTCTTAATCTGCATGGGTACACGACCCCCCTGGCTCAGCGACTATGGACCCATCTGAACGAGATCACTGGACTTCTCCGTAAGAGATACCAACACCGAGAAATCGAGGAGACTCGTAGCACAGCGCACCTCACCTTCTAACATGCTACCCCCAAAAACCTCAATCCCTGGCTCCGATTATTCCAGATCCTCAGCCGATATGGTTCCCCTTGTATGAAAGCTGGGCTGCCTTTAGCAAATACTGGGCTCACACACACTCACATTTCATGTTGACATAATATCCCACCTTGACAAATGCTTCTAAACTTTATAGACATCAAAAAAATTCAAAATTCAAAATAATATTTTATCAAAAAAAAATTCTCTTCCTTGTTTTTCTAATTTTTGTTTCAAATGACTTAACTTAGACATTTCTACTAATCTAAACACATCCTTACTCTAACATGAGAACCACTTATAGTCTACCAATACAATGCAATACAATAAAATAAACATGGTTAATACACACATAATAAAATAATCATTACTCAAAATTATTTACCCGCTGGCAGGCGAAAAATCAAGTTTTTTTTTCACAAAAAAAAAGTTAAATTTTCAAAAATTTTAAAATTCAAAAAAAAAATTTAAATTTATTTAAATGTTTCCTTCATATTTAGGCATTATTTGAAAATTGGTTTAAATTGATTAAACAAACAAATAAAACTGACTTCCTACTATACAAGCTTAGTAGGTGTATGACCTCATCAGCTGATCGAAACTAGATCAAGTCCAAGACCCTTGACCTACATGTGTTATGCACAATTTCTATCTGAAATACATTTGACCTCTGTAACAATCTACCTTGAAATACGAAACATAATAAAATACAACATTTAAAACAAACAAAATATTAATATAATAATCAAGTTGACATTTAAATTATTTAAAATAAACAATTCTTAACTTCACATTATTTTCAATCCTATCAAATTTCTGTCACTGGTTTCGAAAAAAAATAAAAATTTTATATATTCAATTACAAGTCTCTCTCTTTAAGTAACAATCTTATTCTCCAATACTGCAGGTGATGTAAATTAATTATTCTCATTGACTGTACTACTTGATCTGGATACCTATATAATCTTTTCCCTCTGACTCTACTATTAACTTTTACTACATGACACCCATCTCTATCAAAATATCTATCAAAACACTCTAAACTCAATTTACCTCTGGCACCGCTCATCTTTGTACTAGGATGTGTGTTCCCTACCTGGCTATACCCATACGAGCCAATACCCCTCCAAAATATCGGCAAACACTCACTCAAACTACTCTATTCCCGCCGCAACGCTTCACGTTGCTCACACCTTACCACCTCACCCTTACTACAAAATATCATCAACAAATATGTTTATATCTCATTCACATTACTCATCGCTACATATACTCACTACTACTGTGTCAACATCAATACTTCTCAAAATACTATAACATATATGAACTCAAAACAACATTACATTATCTTCCTCTCTACTATTCCAACTTTAACTCTGACTTTAACTTGGACAGATCTATACGTCCCGTAAAATATTCATCACCCAAAAACTCTATTTTGTTAACTTGCATAAATTATTAATTTGTTTCTCATTTTATCATTATTGTTATCATTACTCCAAAACATCTGTAATACATTAAAAACATTACACTGAACATTAATTACTTGAAACATTTATAGCCACTATACCAGTGACATGTTATAGGCTGATCAGCTGATCCTACTAACACAATTAAAACACATCTCAATATTGAACAAACTACATGAAATATATATTTATCAATACTTACTCCTACCCTCATCGTTTTCCCCTTTCTAATTCTGATCATTTTGTGTTACCCGCCTGCCAGACGTTTAATTATTAGCTTAGAAAAAAAAATACACACATAATGAAACACATTTTTATCAACAACTATATCTAACTTACAATAGAATAGTACACTTAGAATTATAGCATGAACAACTTGTATTGAAAATATGAGCATCTCGTTATTTAGCAGAGCACAAGCAGTTTTATTGGATCAAAATTGAATTAGTAAAGAAATTTTTATGTTATAAAATTTACATTCGTGACTCCTTTGAGTCACCTCCCAGCCACACACACTATTTCAAATTATGGAGGACTATGGCGCCCTGGCGCTTCGACAAAGACTGTATATTTTGGAGCAGGTTTTACCTCTCCGTGTCTTTGCTTCCGCTATTACATTTTAAAGTATTGAACATCAACATGTTCTCGTTATAATTATACACCCTTAATGCGGGTCTACCACCTTTCTCTGCTACCCCCAAGCGGGCAGAGTGGCAGCCGCTGTTTCATAGTTTCCGGAGATTTCCCCTCAGTTCTCCCCCCATTGAATTTCAAATATATACCAATTTCAAATCAGCTATGGTCAAGGGACTTGATATGACCATAGCTAACCGCTAGCCAAATCCACGATTAGTGCTGGTAAGGCAGTAACCGCCCGAAAAGTCGGGGAAATCTAAACTTCAATTTGACTGCCTGTTACATTCATTACTAATATGTGCGACACGGTCATTTAGCAGTGTGTAAACTAATTTACACGAATTAAGGTGTGCCGCACATTTTCGCCATTTTGGCCTCCGATGGAGGTAACACTCTCTGTTACCCCCAACCCATTCCGCTATTTACGAGAGCACAGGCCACACCCGCAATAGCAACTTAATAGCTAATTAATTAATTAAAAAATTTTATATACATTCTACGATAATATTTGCATCAATAATCATTTAACCCAATTCACAACTTTTTCCCATTTGACTTTCTTAAAATTTTCAAAATTTATTATTAATAATCATTATATATCATTTTTCATGTATCCTTAAAAAATCTTTTAATTATCATATTTATTAAACACAATGATTGCATTAAAATCTCACTATTGCATTAACACCTCAATCACACCTGTAAACATTTTTATTATACATGATTATCAAATTTTTTCTACTTACAATCCATTTAACATGATATACACCCAAAACATAACCACCTCCATCTCTGAAACATTTTACACAAAATTAGTTTAAATCCAACAATTTATCATTCATTACCAAATTTCCCTCTCGTGAAATAAATTAAATTCACTAAAAAATTTAATTAATTAACATTTAAATAAGCAATCAAAATATTTAACATGTATCAAATTGTTTTAATTCAATTAATTACTGAAAATATAAATTATGTAGTTATCGAAACAATTACCATTAGTCAATTACTGTTTTCAAAATTAATTCTGATATTTATTTAACTTGCAAATATTTCAATATTCTTATCACAACAATCATCTTACGTACACACATTATCTATTTAACATTCCACCATGCACACATATAAATACACTCTATTTTATTTACAAACTTTTGTTATTTATTGTTCAGTTTTTTCCGCACTTCATGTCCCATTTTTGCCATGTCGAAAACCATTAAATACAATGTTTATACTGTCTTTTATTGTTTTAATAGTCTACCCTCCATCGTCCCAGATTAACCTTGGTTTTACATAGCATCGTTCAATTGTATTACCACACAAATGACTGTTTTGTGTGTTGTAACCATACAAACTAAACTCATTTATTTTATCCACATAATCATTAAGCCAGTCAACATTAGGCATATTTGTTACGTCTCCATCGGTAAATATATTCATGATTGGGTTAATTACTTTATTCAAATCATTATAGTTATTATCATTCACATATACTTTCAAACCTTCTTTCCAATCGTCATATTTTCTATGCAAATTATACAATTCTGTTACATACCATTCTCTACTTACTTCTCTCTCTTCATAACACCACATCACACTCTCACAATCATTCCGGACAGAGGGTACACAATTACTCAACAAAAATAAACACCTTAATTCATCTATCAAAACGGGACTCTTGCCCTTCAATACCACTTGTGGCCACATTAAATCATCATCATAAACATCATAAATAATAAAGCGAAAATTTCCCCTCTGTCCCCACTCTACTACAACATTATTTTTCCTCTCTCTCTCTCTAATTCATCACACACAAACATCTTATCAACTTCTACTCTTTCTACAATTACGTTATCACTCTCAACGTCTACACAATCATTTTCTAACACCATATTTTTATTTGTATTGTCATTTTTATTACTCGTAAACTCATTATTTAAATCATCATTTCCACTACTACTTACCCTGTCATCTTTGTTCGATTTTAATTTGTTTATTACTTTCTCATTTTCTAATTCTATTTCGCCTAACCGCGTCTCTATTTCACTCAATCTTTTATCATAAATACAGCCTTGTTCCTGAATTTCTTTTTTCACTTCATCAAATTGCACGTCAAGATTATTTTGGATTTTTCTAATTTCGTTTTTCTGTTCACTAAATTTTTCATCTAGGTTACTAAATTCCTCATCTAGGTTTCTAAATTTCTCATCGAACTTACTATTTTGTATATTAAAAAGCGTCTGCATCATTTTTATTATTTCGTTATCTCGTACTTCCCCCATATTTAAAATTTATTTCTATAACACTTATTATGTATAAAAAACCACTATTATTGTAAAATCAAAATACCTAACAAAACTGTATACCTTACTAACATAAACATAACCTACGTAAATATGTGCGATATAATTTTTATACATTCGTCATTACCACATCCTATTTTCTGTGTATTAAAATAGGTCTATCTCGTATAAAATTACAATTAAACGAAAATCCTGGCAGCGAGAGCCAAATGTAACGTTAAAAAATATGCCAAAATATAAAATAAATACAATCCACTACCAGGACTTACCTGTTGCAGAAATTTTATCAGAAGCCCAGAGTCGCCACCTATATCTTTTAAGGACAGATATGGAGACCTTTACACTTTACCTTAATAAAACGGACAATTTAGCAATCTGACCCCACCCAATTAATAATTCAGAAAGATTCCGATTCGTTAGACGAATTTTTGCAACACAGAAATGAGAAAGTGGTAATGACGAAATAACTTAGTCTAACACATGATTATGTTATGAAATGACTATTTTTACTTACATAAGACGGAACTCCTTAATACAAAACGCACAAAAAATAATACAAAACATTTTTTAATGGTTAAATAGGCCTTACCCTCATATATTTTTTACACTATCGAAAGCCTCCCAGCTTTGCCCATACACACATCCATACTATTTAACATATATGTTTAATATACCCCTTTAATATTTTGTTTTACGAAGTCATGTTTTTATTCATGGTAAATTGATTAACTGTTCACGGCCGACCGAACACGTGTTTTGTTGCCCGATTCCACAGTCCGTTATTTCACTGTCGTCACTTCACAATTCTACTGTACCAATTATAATATTGTTACCTCCGTTAATTCCTCGGGTCCCGGTCGGTGTGAAGGCGTTATTTTATTTAGGTATTCATACTTAAAAGTTCGACCCGACCGGGCCCGCACAACGTGATCAGCGTCTCTTACCAATGTAGACTGCAATGTGCCTGCTTCTGCGGGCGGGAACGGCGGTTCACTGCCACCAGGTTTTCGTCGCTGTTCATGCTTAGTTGTTGTGTGGTAACCACTTTATGCATGGTATAGAGCTGGTATATGTGTGTGACCAGAGGACAATATTGACTTCGGCTCTGCTGATGTCATTAATAGTAGGCGGGGCTTTAGCAGTATTTCCGGATGACCGATGAAGAGATGTTGAATAATTCTTCGTTCTAGCCATCTTGGTTTTTTGTCAAGAGCGTCACTTGGCGTGCCTGCGTCAGTAGTGGCGTGTGTGCATTGCCACACATGTACAGAGTTCTGCGAATTTTTAGGGTGGCGCGAATTCTTTGCCACATTCCTCGACAACAACTGCGTCTTACTGCTTTGTTTCAAACTGTTCTACTGGCCATGATTTCTGTAGTAATGGACATAACGTTGCACAATAATTTTTTTAGAAAAGCCCGCACAAAAACGAAATAAACAAAAACATAAATGCCCCTTACTGAAAGAAAAATAAATTGACCCGCTACAATGTGAAATACATTACACGTTTACAAACCTTATATTTTAACATAATAAAATAATAACACAATAAGACATACTAAACACAATATAATAAACATCTAATGCACCTATTTCTCAAATCAAGATACAATTATTTAATTACTTCAGGAGCGAGTCACCATCATTAAGTTACAAAATTTTAATTCGTTACTCCCCTGAGCAACCTCCCTTCCACACACCCTTGGGCACTCTCCCTCGGACCCTGATACCGGTAACATTGATTCCGCGACCCGTTATAATTACTAGCTCCACAACTAGGGTTTGGATATAACCACGCCCCTTCCCCTGATCTATTCACATTACTAATAAAATGGTCTGGTTGTCTTATTTCAGTATTTATTTGATTTGATTCATTAATTCTAAACTGGTATTTATTATCTTCTTCCTCTTTCATACTCTGGTATGCTTGTAGTATTTTTTCTAATTCTGCAATATTAGCAAACTCCCGGGTTCTGATTGTGGACCGTATGTCCTTAGGTAAATGCTTACTAATGTATCTTATAAAAGATGAAAGAGGCATTGGTGGTTCTAAATATTTAACCTGACTGTATAGTCTCGTCACATACGACGTAATACTCATGTGTTTAATGTTAAAATTACCCCATCCCATTATAGTGCTGCGTAAACCCTCTTGTTTTTCTTCCGACCAGTATTTATTTTTAAACGCTTGTTCAAACTCATTAAAATCTACCCAGTTATCGTTATGAGCATCCGCCCATATTTTAGCATCCCCTTTAAAGTATTTTAATATTCGTACTAACTTAATCTCCCAACTTTCTTGGTTATACTTATTGAAGCTTTTCATCGAGTTTAAAAATTGTGTCGGGTTCACACCCCTACTTTCATTACTGAAATAACCTAATTCAACTTCCACGTTCACTCTCTCACTCACATTAGTTAATTTTTGGTTAATTGCTACACTTAAGTCTTCTCTGACTTTAATTATTTCTTTTTCGTGTTCTGTTTGTTTATTTTTCAAACTAGTTACATTAATTTTAATTGCTTGACTTGCTCAAAGTTACTTCTGAATTCATCATTTATACTCTCTTGTATTTTATTTGCTCGTTTAATTTGTTCACACTCATCAATTACACCTTGAACATTACTGTCAATTTTGTCATTTTGCTTTTTAATTTTATCATTAAATTTATTTGTTAACGCGTCAAATTTTTTACTTGTCTCTAGCATTTTCTCATTTTGTTTTTCGTTAATTATTTTTATATCATTCTTCGTCTCGGTTTGTATTTTATTTATGTCTATAGTCAGTTCATTTTTCACTCCCGCAATAGTTTTATTCTGCTCTTCTAAGTTATTGTCTATTTCTCTTAATTTCTTGTCTTGTTTGGTTATTTCCGTTTTCAGTTCTATGTTACTAGCATTTATCTCTGACTTGATTTCAATTTTAAATTCATTTAAACTCGCGTTTAGATTATTATTTTCTGATTTCAACTCATTTAAGCTCATATTTACGACATTTATTTCTGATTTGACTTCCGTTCTAAATTCGTTCAAACTCGTGTTTGTTATACTCTATTAATTGATAACATTTATTAAATACAAAATACAATTTAATTTCCACCTACCTTCACAATCTCTTCTGTCGGGTTCCAGGATTCGATCACATGTACGTTAGATACAAACATGTGTTAAGGTCATTGAAATAATTGATTCTACACATTATATGAAGAGAATTTAACTGTTCTTTTAATTTGGCATTATTTCAAATGGTTATAAATTTTACTGTATATGACATATTTCGTCAGGAATAAATTTTTGTTAGTTACATGACCACCACTATTATTCTAACTTACATTCTAGCTTACCGTACATTTTAAACTCACTCATTCCAGACTGCCCAGCCTGCAATTTTTTACACACACAAACACACCCAAAATTTATTCAAACCCTTAACATTTTATATTAAAACCCCTTAGCCCTTACGTCTCAACCGCCGGCAACGTGACTCGCGCGCGCTCATCGTTTTGGTAAATGTTTGATTTCTTAGTGTCCGAAAAAATACTTGATTTGTTTCTACAGTTTGGATTGACCGCTGTCACAAACTTTTTCACTGTTATTACACTCTTTACTGGTAAAATACAAAAAAAAACTTTGTATGGAGCCTACTTCGCTCCGTGCCGGCCGGCAACTATGGTGGAACTGGGCAGCGTGCTTGCTTGGGCGGGCGGAACTGCGCATTCACGGCCACCAGGCTTTCGTCGCTGTTCATGCTTAATTTGTTGTGGCGTGTTCCTTTTATGCATGGAATATCGTCGTTATATGTGTGGTGACCGAGGACGATATTTGCATCTGCCGTACTGATGTCACTAGCAGTGGGCGGGGTTTAACGACATTTCCTGTAGTAGGCTGGTTGCTGCTACAAACTGTTCGTTCCATCGCCATGTTTTACAGCTTCTTTGGACTTTCCACGGCGTCACTCACAGCGCGCCGTCCTGTAATGTTACGTACGGGCGCCGCCACACATACACAGAGTTCTTAGAATTTTTAAGGTGGCGCATTCCTCAGCGAGTTACTCAACACAAACTGCGTCTCTGCTTTGTTTCCAACTGCTTCACTTGCCATGCGTTCTGTTGTAATAGAAATAACGTTCGCCGGGAAATAAAACTTTCACAATAAATTTATCAAATCCCCCCCAAAATGAAATAAATAAAATGCAAATACCCATTAACATTAAGAAATAAAATGACCCAAATTTTGATACGTTACATGTTTTGTTGATCATATTTACTACTAATCATTTCCATAAATAATGCTAATTGACTAAGTACGTCTACATTGTCGATTCTGCTACTCTTAGCGTCTACCGTTTCAATCGTTAATTCGTTTGTTGTATTGTCTACGCTCTCGTTAATATTTGTCGCTTTTATATCGTCTTGCGTAACATTTAAAATAGATTCCTCTACACTACTTTCACATAAATTTGCCCTCTTGCCTTTCTCTGCCATTTTCGATCAGGTTGTAAATTAATTTATTTTAATTTTTAATTCACAACGTCGCTGTTGAAGGGCACCATTTGAAGTATAACGAGTTAATTAATAATTGGAATATTTAAATTTTGTATTACTTACCTTTAAAGATTCGTCCACATTACCAAGGTTTCGTCTGATGTACTTTGGCAGAGAAAAACAACAGGTGATGCAAAATAAACAAGTACATAGTTATAGTTCATACAACCCACTACTTTATTGTATTCGTATCTCTTCTCCTTCTCTACCTACTAACATTCCACTTACATACTATTGAATATTGAGGTGACAACACCATCTGATTAAAATAACAACTTATCTCTTACTTCTTATAATTAAATCCTTTGTCTATAATTATGAAAAACGACCCAGCTTGCTGCACACACACTTTCATTCCATTATAAAACCCCTTTTGTATTAATGACTTTACATCCCCCTGAAAACATGATTATGATAATTTTGATTTGAGTACCGTACAGTTTACCATGGCATCTACGTCGACCACATGGCGCATCACTCACACTACTCCCTTCTTGATGAAAAAACTGTTATTGTTCCGTTGATTTTGTACATTACACTTGTTCACCGATTCATATTCTTTTAATTTGATTACACTTTTATTCAGACATCCTGTTATAGTCGGCCGACCTTTATATTGCCCGGGCAGAAAGTTTAGTTGGACCACGCGTGGCCTATATTACTAGTCGACTGGGTGGAGCGCTACCAACAATTTCTCCCGCTCGCAGTTAGGCATGATGGAAATTACAATGCCTTAGGCGTCAAAGTCATCGTCACTGTTCAGATAACACATGCAACTCCCGTGTGTTGGACGTCGACGAAATTTGGTGTCCACTGGTTTACGTCACTGAAAAGGTGTGTCCTTAATCTTGTATCCGCCGTGTACCGAGCACATGTTTAACCAAATTCGCGAAAAGCCATTTTGCTCGACTTCGCTAAGCGTCAGTTATGCGCTCCGCAGATGTTTGTGCGCATTACACAGTATTAAAGTTCTGAGAATTCAACCGTTGTGGACAACACAACACATTCCATTGCAACGACTTCACCTCACAGCTCCTTTGTTTGATAATGCTTCTATTTTACATGTGTTGGGCCACACAAAGGGGAAACAAAGTTATGATATTTTTAATAAATAAAAACCCTTCCTTTTAGCCCCGTTACATATTCTTTATATCTGGATATTTGTAATAGGCTGCTTCCCAATTATGAAGTAAATCGATATCACAATTACATAGATCAACATGAATTGGTAGGGCATTAGGCGTTACTGCTGCTATAGCCATCCAGTCTCTATCGTCAAAAATATCAAACTCATTATTATCCTGATCAATTTCAGTTTCTTCTGTAATTAAAGACATGTGTAATTGTTCGTGAAACTGTCCAAAATTTTATCGGGTATAAGCCACGAACCATGTTTCATCTGTACTTTTCAAGTCTTCTTCATTACGCCATTGCTTATGTAAAATCAACTTTTGTTTACAATATAATTCAGTATTGACTGCATTGTTTTGTTGTTTATTTTAGGGAAAACTTGTACAATTCTTTCTTTTCTGTTTGTGCTAATTGAATTATTTCTTCCCTTAGAAATTTTTTTAGCAAAATCGAATAATGTTATTTCTTCCATGTCTAGTGGTCTACTACTATAAAACTGAATGAATGAATTACTGTCATTTTCACTGTTGGTTCCATTAATTGCAACATAGTCTTCTATTGTTATGACAAGTATTCTCAAAGTTCTGGTACATTGATACAATGGAATTCCATAGAGTAAATGACATGTTTCGCAAGCCCCGATGTCTTTTTCTCCGAACACTCTTATCATCAAACTTGTATATGCTCAAGAGATTCTTCATCCGGGGTTCACGATTCAACGATTTCTTGAAACATTTCCGTCAAATTTTTCGAAGCAGGTTCTGACTTTGAAGCATATATGGATACATAGATACATATTGTAATGTGACAAAGCGTTACATAACCTAGACATGTACCAATAGAATCAATAAGTACACGAAAGTAATATAAGTGAATAAATAATGATAAAAGTAGCAAAGAAGAGAAGGACCATCGAAGAAGAAAGAAGAAGAAGTACCGCAAGAAGCAGTAGGAATACACTGCATGACACTACAACAAATACTATGACTGACTCTAACTAAGGGACAAGCCAAGTTCACTATAAGCTGTCAAACAAGCCAGTCAATGACTTAAATGTAAAATCACATGTTTATAAAAGTAATTAAAGAATGACAAGAATAATATAATATCAGCACCAGCATTTGGCTGAAAATAAATAAACAATGACCAGTAAATAACAATGCCTATGACTAAGACTAGCTATGGCCACAATGTAAAATTAAAACTTATATTACAATCCCAAATGTAATATTGAGAAGTAAGGATACTTGTAAGAGGAAACCTTATATGAATAAGTTACTTCCTCATAATACCAAATGTAACTAATGACCATTATTAAGGCATAAACCGATGTTAAAGGTATGCCTAGGCTACGCCTAAACAAACGATTGCCAGTGTATTGATAAGTAGAAAGGACTACTAGTGTAAATAAAACCTACTGAACAATCATTATACCAAATGTAACAGTGAATATTATTAATATATTATGAATGTAACCACTCCATTATTAATGGGTATCATAGAGTTGAACAGGATAAACAAAATGTAATTAGAAGGTAAGGATTATTCATAGTAATGTATCGCCCTAGTTAGCTAAGATTTGATAATTGTATTCACTAAATAGATATTAAGTATAAAGACGAATGTATTAGTGTTCCGACAAAGACGTTTAAAAGGAAAACGCGATGTGAAACACAAAAAAATAAATAGATAAGGAAGAATCGTGTCTGGTGTCACTAGCAGACGACAGTGCGAAACCATGTATCTGAACGTTATTTATTTAGAAATGTCAGAGAAAGTGCGATTCAAACCAGTATTAAGCTATATCAAATTAAAGCTAATAAACTGTTCTTTAATTGGATAGCAATAAACCCCCGATCGCAACTGTAATAAGGGCGTAACATGCGTTAGCATCATTTGTAAATATAAAGTGAGAAATTCGTTAGTCAACACTAACAACAACGATAACTGTCAATCAACTTCGCCAAATGACGGTTAATGACGGTTAGAAAACTGTGCGTCATTTTTGTAACGTCTGGTGGAGCCAATCAAAAAATAGCTTATTAAATGAATTAATCACCTAAGCCCCATGAAGCCAGGAGGTATATAATCGGAATCCAAGCGGAACCGTTACACTTTATTGTCATCAGCGAGAGCGAGAAGGTGTCGCTCGTCACCACAAAATACGTTAACAACTCAGAGTATCATGTAAACAGTTCTTCCATTAAACCATTTCGGCTAAACCAAGTAACTACACAACAGTTTATCAACAATAGTGCATCGAAGTGAAGTATTTATTTTATTTTGTGCGCGATAATTAGAACAAGAGAAAAATAATTAACCAGTAGTTAAATTAGTCCAATTTTGTTAGGAGAGGACGATTATTCTCTGTTCTTAGTGCGTGTGCAGTGTAATAAACCAGGGTCACTATAATCCGACCGCTGGAGTGTTTAAATTAAATTTTAATCTATAAGATTAAAATAAAAAGGTAACATTGTGACAATTTATTTCATTAATCTGAGTGTACTTATATTTTTTCAACACAAAATTTGTACTGACGCATAACATCAAAACTTTCTATGTGTTACACGGTGATTGAATTTATTTAATGGATTTGTTAATCCTACGTAAGATTTATTTTAGTCTTAAGTGGTATAAAATATTTGTGAATAATTAAGCTAGCGTGACGAACGCATAACCTAGAAATAGGTACGATTTTGAAAACAAAGAGGCCGAATTAGTAAATATTGTTTTCTGTTAAATAATTAACTTCTGTATAGGCATATAGTAGTTATCTCTTGTGTTTAAAAGAATTTACGCCCGAGATATATAAAAATAATATTTAAATTAAAAGTTAATCTGGGAATAACCAGAAGATTTGTTTGTGTTATCTGAGCTAGTTTGTAGGGTAAAGGAACGAAATAATTGCAATTGTATATTAATGTATGTATCATACTTATGTTTGTTTAAATTTATTCTCAAGGGTAACAATAAAACCCATTTATTAGCAGCATAAACTTTGACTCTATTTATTTCAAGAAGTGAATGAATAATTAATTTTGAATAACAAAAGTAACTCTGATTAGAGGTTGTATGTTGTTAAATTTGAATTGCCGTAAGTGCAGTAAGCTTCAACACCAGTTTTTAAAGAAAATTAGCAAATATCTAATCTCATTAATTGGTTTTACACGGGATTTTCCTGAAATAAACCTGTGTGGCGCCCTTATTAAACAAGGAGTAATCTAACCTTGTCAGTAAAGCAAGCTGGTTTTGGAAACCGTCTTGGCAGCTTATTAATTACTATAAGTGAACTTCCGAACTTCTAGAATCACCACCAGGTACGTGGAAGTATATTTTTATAAATTTTGTTGTCCAGACATGACTTGACATTACGTACTTTGACGACAGTTAACCTGGAGGAGGAGTTTCGCTGCCAGAATCGACGTGACGGCTACCTTCATCAGCCGACCAGCGAGTACGCTTTATTCACTAAATTGAGCATCATTACTATTCAAACAGTATTACTGCAATTAGTTTTTAAAAAGAGTTCTTTTAAAATAACTATAATTTTTACTCATCATATTCGAATTCTAATCGATTTTAGATTGTAACTTAACTTTAATTTTCAATACTACATAAACACATTTTAACATTTTTTAAACACCAGTAAGCTAAGTAATATTACAAATTGGCTAGCCCAACAGTGGGGCTTAACGTAGATTACTAGTTGGATTACAAATTGGCGACCAGCAACGTGAGGCTGTAAAAATATTAAACAAAAATATTTTTAATATCTATAAGAAGCCCGGCAAATACAAGAGAACAACCACGCCTTACATACACAGACAATCATATATACAAAGTCAACTAAAACAAAGATGTACCGGAGAAATAGAAGGAGAAGGGAGAGAGTAGACTGGGACCAAATATACAGAATATTGAAAATAGATGGTGAAGAGATGAACCGAAAAATGGAAGAGGAGAAGAGATGGATGAAAGAGGAGTCAGACCAATTAAGACGTAAGATGGAAGAAGGCTTTGCAAGACTCCACGAATGGGAAACCCCACAAACAAGGAGGAACCGGAATACAAGATGGTATAATAACCAACCAGCATGGCGAAACGAAGAGAAGAGGGACTACCGTTACCAGAGATGGGAGACGAGCGTAGAAGAAAAGAAGCATTCGAAGAGGAATTGAGATACAACAAAATAAGACGAAATGAAGAAATGTTCTACAGCCAAGCAGCACAACGGGACGAAGAGGAAATGAGCTATCAGAACCAGAGACGAGAAGATGAGCGGAAGCGAAGAGAAGATTTCGAAGAAGAATTGAAAAGAGATAAGAAATTACTAAACGAGAGGAAGTCGATGAATGAAGATTTAATAAAAAATAAAGAGAATACTGGGGAAAACGAGAATCACATTAACGAAGAATTTGAAAACAACCATAGACAGAAAGATTCCACGGAACCACTACCAGATAATATAGATAAGGATACCCCAGACCAAGAGGGCAATAAGAAGAACCAGGAGGAGGAAATAGCAGATACCGACCCATTAATCGAAACAATAATGGAGGATGACAATAATGAAATACTTGAATCCCTAAATGAACCCAATGAAACCATGAGTAAAGACACGAAAACGCCTGAAGGAGAGATTACCGCAGGTGACACTGTAGAAAACCAACCTAAGGAACCAGAACCAACAGAGCTGCTAAGTTTCCAGGAGATGATGGTGAAATGTAGGAGGGAACAGTTCCCCCAACCCGTAGAGAATCGCTTTGAGAAGGCAAGAGAGGAGATGATAACGATATCAGACTATGGAGAGAAGAAATCATCCAACAATGGAGGGAAGAAATGAAAGATAATAATGAACAAGCAAAAAAGCAACAAGACGCAAATACATTATCATCTGAAAATGAGCTTGACAGAAACGAGGAAGATATTCAATACAAGGAGATCGACGCCGAAGGTATAAAGAAGACTCAGGTAATTAAAAAAGCGGAAGAGTTATTAGCCGAGAATGAAGATTTAGAACAAAATAATCCGCCAAGGTGTGACGATCAAGTGGAGACAAAAGAATTACCCAGAAATAAAAACACCGAACAAGTGAATTCGAAAATTAAAAATCGTGAAGAAAGGAACAAAGTTAGTAAGAGAAAGGATGAAAGAAGAATAATACGCCCAAAGGAGACAAGGATCACAAAAGAATTAATAGAAATGACTCGAAGTGATCTAATTAATATGGGTAACTTCCCAATTGTCGACCGTGAAGAAGGAATCTATAGGAAGGAGTATCGAAGGAGCTTCATGAAGATGGACGAAGAGAAGAAGTATGCGACAACAAGGAAGACTATAACCAATAAAATACTTAAAGCAAATATTTCCAAAAGAAGAATAAGGCATTCCAAGAAAAAGGAAGGTTATCAAGAACAACTGGACCGGATCATTGAAGGGTACGCCCAAGAAATAAAAGAATTGCGGAAGAAGAGGGACCAATCAATGGAAAAATCCAACCAGAAAACTAATGACGATCAACCAGGGTTAGAAGAGGTACTAGAAGTCAATAATAACAAAGACCAGGAGGACGCTGGACACGTGGATACCAAAGATGATGAGAAGAAGAAGGCGAGAAAACGGGAAGCCGATGAAGATCTGATAGCCGCAAAATGGAAGAACCGCATGATAGGAAGGTATCTCCAAAAAACTACTAGTACTGTATGTAGGCCCTTATACCATAACAAAGGACCATAAAAAATAATACATATGAAGTTACAGATACCATAAATAAAATGGTCAAGGGTACCTATAACCAAGTATCTTTAAAGAAGTATTATGCGTAAGGAAATTTGTTATGAGATGTTATTATAAGGTGCCAAATATCATAAAACATATCGTACTAGAAACAGCTACAGAATGAACCCAATAGAATGGTGAAGCCCAAGAGAACCCCAACATATAGACTAAATGGACTTATTATTACAAAAGAATGAATTATATTATTATACGATGATTATAACAAGACTGTTTAGTGTATCAAAAAATTATGAAAGTGTCTACCATGATAAGGTTAAATTAATGATCAAGAAAATCATTTATTAGATTCAATGTATTGAAAATGTCTAATTGCCTATAACCAGCCTGTTCACCATATTGTATTATAAAGAAAAAAATGTGTCTATTGTGTTGTATAAAACAAAAGTGTATAGTATAACAAAAATGTATATAAAATATTGATATGATGTTACTCTAATACTCCTATATTAATTTCAACAAATGAAATTAAAATCATCCAGAATAAATGATTTAAACAACTATCATTTGAAGGAGTAGAGAGGAAGAACACCAAAGAGAGTTATAAAGAAGATGGCTATTATTATTACGGAAAGGAGAAAGAGAAAACCAAATATTGTCTATTAATATGTTATTATTATATTGTTATATTGTATCTTAATTATCAAATATTGTATACCCCTCACATAACCAAGAATTATATATCATCCAGAATAAATGATTTAAACAACTATCATTTGAAGGAGAAGAGGGGAAGAACGCCAAAGAGAGTTATAAAGAAGATGGCTATTATTATTACGGAAAGGAGAAAGAGAAAACCAAATATTGTCTATTAATATGTTATTATTATATTGTTATATTGTATCTTAATTATCAAATATTGTCTACTCCAAGAAATATATTAAAATCGTCCAGAATAAATGATTTAAACAACTATCATTTGAAGGAGAAGAGGGGAAGAACACCAAAGAGAGTTATAAAGAAGATGGCTATTATTATTACGGAAAGGAGAAAGAGAAAACCAAATATTGTCTATTAATATGGTATTATTATATTGTCATATTGTATCTTAATTATCAAATATAGTCTACTCCAAGTAATATATTAAAATCGTCCAGAATAAGTGTTAAAGATTCCAATACTTGAAGGAGTAGAGGGGAAGAACATCGAAGTGTAGAATAATAAAGGAGAAGGTTTGAATAAGGAATGAGAATAATTAATTAAGTGATGAATAAACATACTTATCATATTATAAGAAAGAAAAATATGTATTGTATCGAATATACCAAGACTGTTTAGCATATTAAGTAAACTATTAACGAGAATGATTATTATATGATATGAAAAAGAAAAATGTCTATGTATAAATAACACAAATGATTATCAAAATACTAATGTTAATTAAACGATGAAGAAAGTATCTAATTGTATATACCAACAAGATATGTCAAATGATATCTGACAAAAATGTTTATTATATGAATATTGTAAACCCTGATAATCCAGGGAGATAAAGAACTAAATGTTAAAAAACCTATATACGAACTATTGATGAGAGTAAAGCTTGTGCGCTATTAATAAGAGTGAAGTATTGAAAACTCAATGTTTAAAGAACCACCGCATAATTGTAAAATGATAAATCTAAGTGTGTAATTTAAGAATGTTAAAATAACCAAAACAACTTACAAACTAGTATAGAAAAATAACAACAAGGCTAATAAATAACACAGCCAATATGTCGAGTCTGAAAAAAATAATGACCTGTGAAGAGAAGTATGTTAGCTAAAGTATAAAAGAATGAAATGTGATACCAATGAAACCTCTAATACCTTGAATGTTATATTGAATATGTTATATTATTAAAAAATGAATGATATGTTATATTTTATGTGTTGTGATAGTGCAACTGTTGCTACGTGCAATTTTTATTTTGTCCCAGACAGAGATGAGGATTCCTCTGATTCTGAGGATGTGTAGTTAAGGAACGGCGGAGAATGTATGCCACAGTGAGCCACTCTGATTCCGAACCCACTACAAATGTTAGGGAATTAAATGGTAATATATCAAGGATTATTAATAAAAAACTGTGAGGTAAAAAATGAAACAACCATAGAGTTTATCACTAGAATAAAGATGTGTAATGAGAAAGAAAAATGTATTATTGTAAGACAGGAAATTGTTAGTCTAAGAAATAAGACATGTTACAACTAAATGACTTAGAATATAAGAAACTTGAAAAATACTAGGAAGCTAAAAATTATATCACTAGCCAAGAACTCAATCTAGTGCACCACACTAACAGAATATCAAATTCAATGCAGAAAGAAAAAAAGCAGTAATAGTATATTAAAACCAAACTGAAATGATAATTTCTTCAAATGTAAAATTTCTCTGAAATTATCAATTTTGAGAGGGGAGTATATGTAACGTGACAAAGCGTTACATAACCTAGACATGTACCAATAGAATCAATAAGTACACGAAAGTAATATAAGTGAATAAATAATGATGAAAGTAGCAAAGAAGAGAAGGACCATCGAAGAAGAAAGAAGAAGAAGTACCGCAAGAAGCAGTAAGGAATACACTGCATGACACTACAACAAATACTATGACTGACTCTAACTAAGGGACAAGCCAAGTTCACTATAAGCTGTCAAACAAGCCAGTCAATGACTTAAATGTAAAATCACATGTTTATAAAAGTAATTAAAGAATGACAAGAATAATATAATATCAGCACCAGCATTTGGCTGAAAATAAATAAACAATGACCAGTAAATAACAATGCCTATGACTAAGACTAGCTATGGCCACAATGTAAAATTAAAACTTATATTACAATCCCAAATGTAATATTGAGAAGTAAGGATACTTGTAAGAGGAAACCTTATATGAATAAGTTACTTCCTCATAATACCAAATGTAACTAATGACCATTATTAAGGCATAAACCGATGTTAAAGGTATGCCTAGGCTACGCCTAAACAAACGATTGCCAGTGTATTGATAAGTAGAAAGGACTGCTAGTGTAAATAAAACCTACTGAACAATCATTATACCAAATGTAACAGTGAATATTATTAATATATTATGAATGTAACCACTCCATTATTAATGGGTATCATAGAGTTGAACAGGATAAACAAAATGTAATTAGAAGGTAAGGATTGTTCATAGTAATGTATCGCCCTAGTTAGCTAAGATTTGGTAATTGTATTCACTAAATAGATATTAAGTATAAAGACGAATGTATTAGTGTTCCGACAAAGACGTTTAAAAGGAAAACGCAATGTGAAACACAAAAAATAAATAGATAAGGAAGAATCGTGTCTGGCGTCACTAGCAGACGACAGTGCGAAACCATGTATCTGAACGTTATTTATTTAGAAATGTCAGAGAAAGTGCGATTCAAACCAGTATTAAGCTATATCAAATTAAAGCTAATAAACTGTTCTTTAATTTGATAGCAATAAACCCCTGATCGCAACTGTAATAAGGGCGTAACATGCGTTAGCATCATTTGTAAATATAAAGTGAGAAATTCGTTAGTCAACACTAACAACAACGATAACTGTCAATCAACTTCGCCAAATGACGGTTAATGACGGTTAGAAAACTGTGCGTCATTTTTGTAACGTCTGGTGGAGCCAATCAAAAAATAGCTTATTAAATGAATTAATCACCTAAGCCCCATGAAGCCAGGGGGTATATAATCGGAATCCAAGCGGAACCGTTACACTTTATTGTCATCAGCGAGAGCGAGAAGGTGTCGCTCGTCACCGCAAAATACGTTAACAACTTAGAGTATCATGTAAACAGTTCTTCCATTAAACCATTTCGGCAAAACCAAGTAACTACACAACAGTTTATCAACAATAGTGCATCGAAGTGAAGTATTTATTTTATTTTGTGCGCGATAATTAGAACAAGAGAAAAATAATTAACCAGTAGTTAAATTAGTCCAATTTTGTTAGGAGAGGACGATTATTCTCTGTTCTTAGTGCGTGTGCAGTTTAATAAACCAGGGTCACTATAATCCGACCGCTGGAGTGTTTAAATTAAATTTTAATCTACAAGATTAAAATAAAAAGGTAACATTGTGACAATTTATTTCATTAATCTGAGTGTACTTATATTTTTTCAACACAAAATTTGTACTGACGCATAACATTTTTCAAGTTTCTTATATTCTAAGTCATTTAGTTGTAACATGTCTTATTTCTTAGACTAACAATTTCCTGTCTTACAATAATACATTTTTCTTTCTCATTACACATCTTTATTCTCGTGATAAACTCTATGGTCTTTCATTTTTTTACCTCACAGTTTTTTATTAATAATCCTTGACATATTACCATTTAATTCCCTAACATTTGTAGTGGGTTCGGAATCAGAGTGGCTCACTGTGGCATACATTCTCCACCGTTCCTTAACTACACATCCTCAGAATCAGAGGAATCCTCATCTCTGTCTGGGACAAAATAAAAATTGCACGTAGCAACAGTTGCACTATCACAACACATAAAATATAACATATCATTCATTTTTTAATAATATAACATCATTCACTTCTGCTTTCTAATACCATATGTATTTTAATTTGACAGGTACTTCAAGAAGAAAATGTCTGTGTATACTGACTTCATTCCACAAATCATCTTTTTGGTGTTTTTGTTTTTCTACATGGTGATTTTGATATTTATAAAGTGGATGGCATATGGACCAACAAACGGTAAGCACTGTTATGATATAAATGCTTCTTAAATGTTACTATAAGAAAAACCAACAAACGTACAAATTCACCGTTTTCAAAATACTGTACTTTTATTGTGTGGTATAATTCACATTTTTTTCTCAGATTTTCTTACCAGAAAAGTGGATGTACATTGTACACAAGTAAAGTAAGTTGTGTCATGAATTGTTTGCCTACATAAATGGGTGAAAGTATGCGTAACCATACTTTAGGGGCAGGAAGTAGGCTGTGACTGTCCAACGTCAGCAAGTAAAGTGAAAGCTGGACTTGTGATCACATTCCACCCACACTGTTATTTGGTTCGTGTTGTAGGTCTGTTAATCACCAGTAGTCTCCTGTTGAGTTATCATATCTTGTGATTAATCCATCTACATTGATTTAATATGTACTGTGTTGCAAAGAAACGGAGATTTGTAATGAGCAGAAGGACATTTTACAAATTGTGTCACAGTTTATAGTAGCCATATAAAATATGCTTATGAAAACAGTATTATACCACATTGATCTTGTGGAAACTAATAAAAATTGTTACAACACAAATAAACCACCCCGGTACCAGGGATAAAAAAGATAATTATAAATGTAAAAATACTTCATATCAAATAAAATGTTTAAAAATAAATAAAATATAAAAATTATGACACGACGAACGACGATATTACCCAACCCAAGTGATTGACCCAACAACAGAAAACAAAGAGGAAGGGAACCACGAAACATACACAAGAAAAAGGTGATTGACCAAACAAATAGGAACTAACAAAAGAAGGTAAGAAACCAGAACCAAAGAAGAATAAAAGGAAGTGAACAAATTCCTATAACTAAATAGAAATTAAACCAGTCGAGAAGAGGAGAACCGAATCAAAATGAAGACAATTGAAGTTGAAGATGAAGAAGAAGAAGAGGAAGAATGAAGAGGAGACAAAGTGAAACCAAGAAGTAACAAACACCACATATAAAAGGGAGAAATGGTATACTCAAAGATAGAATACTGTAAATAAACCCCCAAATAATTATCCACTAATGAAAACAAATATTATTGTTATAAAAGAAATAATTTATATACCTGTTTTAAACAAAAGACAATTAAAAAGTAACTTAGTGGAGAAAAGTACACTAACCCATTTATTAAAGTTAGATTTAATGAAATGTAAATAACCAAATGTCATTAATAATAAGTATTATGTTATAAGGAAATAGTGAGAAATAATAGAGAAATAAGTATAGGGATTACCCACTAAGTAACACTTAATATAAACAGTGAAACAAAAAAAGTGCAATAGTGAAAGTGTAAATACCCCAAAATAGTGAGTGTATCAGTGATAAACACCAGTTAGTTAAAGGTGAAAGTGATACGTGGAAAAAGATATTATCAGTAATAAAAATGTATTAATAGATAAGGAAACACTTAATAAATCATTGATAAACCAATCAATGATGTAAGTGAGCTTATGAACAATCATATAATTAAGAATAATTAAAAATAGTATTTAAAATAGAGATAAGTAAAGGATGTAGTATTAAACAGGGAGAAAGCCCATGTAAAAACAGTTGGTGTTAACATGGAATGGAGGAAGGTAGTAGTAATAAAATAAGAATTTGCATTAAAATTAAGTATACAATTAATAAAACACCCCATGTTAGAAGAGAAATAAATTTAATAAGTTTGAAAGAAGTGATGATGTTTGTCACTCAAAGTAATAGCAAAAGAATGAAATAAATGTTAACTCAACAGTAACTAATAACTTATAAAGAATTGTTTGTTTTAATGTTATGAATAGGATATGGCTGAAAGGAACTTGCAGTCCATAAGCCTAATTGTTATATTTTAAATATGTGTAATGAAAACTATATTGACTTGAAATCAGAACACAAACAGAATCAAAACGCAACACAAACAATTATCATAACAAAGTGAAGCCTATCAGGCTGAATTAAAATGTAATTTAAAAGAAATAAGTAAAATACCATCATGGCTACTTTTGGCTATGAAAACGTCTAACTGTCAGACACACACAAATGTCAATTGTAACAAATTCACAAGGAAATTTACTAATCCAAGACCAGTAAATAGCCAGTAATTATGTATAAATCATTTTAAAAGAGAAATGTTGTTATAAAAGTTTAATTTAAAAGAGATATGTAATTTATCAGATGTCAAATAATTAGACTAAAGTTAATGTATAATAGAATATGACCTTATGAGGTATCATTTTGAACTTCGAAAGGAAAGAAATACAATAGTGATATTATTTAATACCCCAAAAGGACGATAACGGAATAAAATCATTCAGAAAATATATAATAAATTTGAATAAAAATTTCAAATCTCATAACAATGCATTTAATCGAGGCCTTAACCAATCAAAGGGTTTCTGTTACCATAGAAACGGGCCGTTGAATACTAGTTTTCCGTTAAATTTATGAGACTTGAAAAAATGACGCGTGGGTAAGAGGTACGCAAGATTGTGATGACTAAAATTTTACATTAAAAAGTTCAAAAGACGTTCAGAAATCGACTACAAGAACCAATGACGAGTAGATGCAGAGCTTCTAATATTAAATGATGTCCTGGAACCAAATAAAAGAAATTAAATAGCAGGAAGTCCCAAGACGAGATAGAAGAAGATGCCCGAAGCCTAAAACAGCCCAAAATTAATGAATTTCCATCACCCCAGACGACAACATATCACCACTGTCTGAACTGATAAGTATCAACTAAATTCATTTATCCCAGAAACCAAATTACTTTAAATATTTCTCATGTCAATCAAAATTTCTCACTATTAAACACAATTAATTTTCTTTCAAAGGTTTAATGCATAATCAACTTACGTAAAACAATTGTTAATTAAAATGTAACCTCGCATTAGTGTGCGAACTTTGTAACAAATAATACGACACTACCGAACAATTTGTAAAAACACTTTATACTCTTTAAGTACGTATAAGGTATGGTAGTGTACTTTTTTAATGTAACCAACTTTTATGTTTTATTTTATAACCCAAAGAACCCCAGATTTTGAACAGATTAATATATTGTATGTAAACAGAGGCCATGACGGCATCAAAATAATTTGTTTCAACACCAATTTCGCCAACTTTGAGATATTTGTGTTTCATGTTCTAAGCCGGAGCAATTTGTTATTAAATCATTTATAATCCTTTTGTCATATTAATTAATGACTGAATTTGCATTAAAATTACAGTACAGAGTATTACCATCATTTTATTTCGTATGACGTTATAGAATATATGTGTGTTAGCAATTTTTATTAAGTAACCAACTAGCGCTCTTCACAAGTGGACAATACGACAAGCAGTACAGCGGCGGGAACCATTTGAACGCTCCAGCCGTCAACGCTAACAACACTTATTAACTTGTAATTTAACAAATTTAATTGTTTTAATAGAAACAATTTGGCGCCACCCGGGATTCGCAACCCCTATGGATAAACAGGTAGGTTGTACTGATAATTTAGACCACGCTATAGACATCAGTAGTGACAACCATTATTGTAACGACCGGTGTGAGGCGAACACACCACATTAACACTTATACACATAAAAAACAGTGTAAACACAGTTTACAGAGACGCACGAGTCTTCTAGATCGTTACAGATTGACGAACCCATCTTGGGGCTTTAAATAAGAAGGATGCCCCTCTTTAGATCGTTACAGATTGACGACTCCAACATGAGGCTAAATAAGAAGGACGCCCTTCTCTCGAGATCGTTACAGATTGGCGACCAACAGCGTGAGGCTAGAAAGGATAACTAGCGGCAGTTATGAATAGACATAGTATGGTTACGAGGCTCAAAGGTAAGGAAGCATCAAACCAAGAAGAAATGGAAGAAGTTGAGGAAATGATTGGAGAATTGTTGGAAGAGCATCCACAGGAGGACCAACTGGAAAACCCAAATCTACCTCAACCAGAACAGGAAGTGGAAGTAATGATAGGGACCAACCTACCAAACCCACTCAGAAAGAAGACCTGAGCACGCAGGAGATGTTCAGGATAATGATGGAACAAAGAAGACAGGACAAGGAAGATTTGAATAAAAAATTGGAATCATTACAAATGGGAATGAATGAAGAATTGAATAAAAAATTAGAGTCAGACAAGTAAGAGAGAAGACAGGACAAGGAAGAATTGAATAAAAAATTAGAGTCAGACAAAAAAGAGAGAAGACAGGACAAGGAAGATTTGAATAAAAAATTAGAATCGTTAGAAAAGGGAATGGAATTCCTGAATAACAAAATGGAGAGCAACCATGAAGACCTGAAGAGAAGTCAGGAGACATTGGAAAAGAAGAGCGAAGAGCTGAAGAAACAGGTCAAGAAGGATCTGGAAATAGTAAATAAAAGATGGAAAATCGTAATGAAACACTCCAATGGAAATTGAAGGAAGATTGTGAGAAGAACAGAGAAGAGTTAAGATTCATGCTAGTAGAGTTTCGTGAAGAAGTCAAACGGACAAAAACCGGGATGAACAAGAGATGGGAAGAAACAAGTTACCCAGTAGATCGACTTAATGAAACAGTAGTTAGTGATTTCAAACCATGGAATGAAACACTAGACAGCACTTCTGAAGGTATCAAAGAAGCGTTGAATGAGAACAGGGAACCGGGGAATCAGAAAATAACACAGAAGGAGATGGAAATTGTAGAAGAAACAAGTGTATTGTTTTCTGAACATACAGATAACAGTGACACCAAGAAAATTAAGCACATAAAAACCAACAGTAGAAGAGTAAAGAAGAATCAAATCATTAAGAAGATTAAGAAAACAGAGGAAATGAGAAAGGTATATAAAAGGAAACTCATCAAAACACGAGAAGAAATGGAGATGATGAAGAACGGACTCATCGATGTGTTTAATTTGCCCCTTACCTACCAAAGCAAATTAATAAAGTATAAAGATTGTAGGAGGACTCTGAGGGAAATTATAAAAGGAATTCACAACCAACCAGTGGATGAAAATTTCAGCAAATCTATGCTTAGATGGAAGATGCCAGAGATAGAAATGACTGACAACAAAACAGAGTATAACAAAACAAGAAGGTCAATAAAACACTGGAACACACCAGAAATGGAAATACCGAATAAAAAAGCAAAAATAACATTAATGAGAGAGGCACAATTAACTTCTCTGATTAATCGACAAAGTAATCAAATGTTTGAGGTAGACATTAATACTATGGGACATATAGTAGTAGAGGAATTGTGGTACGAGACCGAAGAAACCTACATCACAAGGAAGAAAATAGTTCTACACGCCAAGGTTATCCGAACCACAAGTGCAGAAGAACTGATGGACCATGGGTAAACTAAGCAAAGATACCACAAACCAAGAAAAGGGACTGATCTTCGAATTACTGACCAAGCAGCCCAATGGAATAGAAAGAAGTATTAAAGTTAAATTAGACCAATAAAAATCACCAAGACAAGAATCGACAAGAAACGACCAAGACGAATTAAATAAGAAAAATTAAACTATAATAAACAAACTTAAAAAATTATCCAGAATAAATGTTCAACCATCAGACATTTGAAGGAGTAGAGGGGAAGATCAACAAAGAGTGAAATATACAAGAGAAGGCAATCACAAGGAAAGAAAAGGAGAAGTTAACTTACAAAAAAGTATAAATAACAAGGTCCAGTGTATAGTAATATGAATAGTAATATGTATAACCTAATATATGGCCGTACGTTATCACAAAAGATAATGGTAATAATACTTACCAGATAAGCAATGTAAATACAAGAAAAATAAAGGGAGTTTATAACCAAACTTCAATAAAAAAGTTTTATAAAGAAGAATAAAATAACTAGAAATGAAATAAATATATTTCAAAATTCCAAAAAAGATTGTAAGAGCAACTTACTCAATTATTTAGATAATATATGCGGAATAGAAAAAATTAATATAAATGAATAATAATGTAAAAAACAAAGGAATAAGTTACACAAATTCCTATCAAGTAAAATCAAATTAAAGTCTATTAAAAGGTTGATATATGAAGTATAAAATAAAAAGTGAGATAATAAGGAATAAGTTACACAAATTCCTATATATAAAAAAGTAAGAATCACAAACTTATCATAATAATTAAACAAAAAATAACTAAAAAGGAATAAGCTACAAACATTCCTTTAAAGTAAGAGAATTAACTTACAAAGAATTATCAAAAATGATATTTAATACAAAATGAAATAAACAAGAATAAACTCAAGCTAAAATTACTGAGATAAATACCTGAAATTATAATGAATCAAATGTATTCTAAGGAAAAAAATCTGAACTGGTACAAGAAAGAGAAGTTATGTATAAAACAAATATACAAGCTATGGCTAAAGCAGAATATTGCTAAATAACCAAGAAAAAGAATAAGAATATCTAAGATAATTAAAATGATCACCATGAGCATTGAAAACAAAATAATGAAAGGTGAGATATGATGAAATTAACATATGAATAAATATAAAAACAATCAACCGTATGAGTAGATGATAGTATATAGCTAAGGTATAGCGGAAGGAAGAATGAGTAAAAGGCCAAAGTGAAGTAAAAACAAACCACAAGGTGGACAATCCGAAAGTATATTATTATTAATTTAAGTCACAAGTTGCCACAAAAGGTATTTAATATTGACTGTTGAAAGGTCCAGCAATCAAAATAAACTGAGCAGAGATGATGTTCCTCTGGTCTCAGAAAAAATGAGTAGTAATGGGAGAAACCAGCTACTAAAAGTTAGGGAAAAAATGTGTATAAGGGAGAATGCACCAAGGGAAATATAAATAAAAACAGATCCAAATAAAATGGAATGAATTAAGTAAGAAGAGATATAAAGAATGGAGAAACAAACCAGAAAAGAAAAGGAAAAAGATTATATATAACTGATAATTTCATAAAAAACTATGCTAGTGTTTTACCAAAATGATCAATTTTAGAGGAGAGGCATTATGTTACAACACAAATAAGCCACCCCGGTACCAGGGATAAAAAAGATAATTATAAATGTAAAAATACTTCATATCAAATAAAATGTTTAAAAATAAATAAAATATAAAAATTATGACACAACGAACGACGATATTACCCAACCCAAGTGATTGACCCAACAACAGAAAACAAAGAGGAAGGGAACCACGAAACATACACAAGAAAAAGGTGATTGACCAAACAAATAGGAACTAACAAAAGAAGGTAAGAAACCAGAACCAAAGAAGAATAAAAGGAAGTGAACAAATTCCTACAACTAAATAGAAATTAAACCAGTCGAGAAGAGGAGAACCGAATCAAAATGAAGACAATTGAAGTTGAAGAAGAAGAAGAAGAAGAAGAAGAGGAAGAATGAAGAGGAAACAAAGTGAAACCAAGAAGTAACACACACCACATATAAAAGGGAGAAATGGTATACTCAAAGATAGAATACTGTAAATAAACCCCCAAATAATTATCCACTAATGAAAACAAATATTATTGTTATAAATGAAATAATTTATATACCTGTTTTAAACAAAAGACAATTAAAAAGTAACTTAGTGGAGAAAAGTACACTAACCCAATTATTAAAGTTAGATTTAATGAAATGTAAATAACCAAATGTCATTAATAATAAGTATTATGTTATAAGGAAATAGTGAGAAATAATAGAGAAATAAGTATAGGGATTACCCACTAAGTAACACTTGATATAAACAGTGAAACAAAAAAAGTGCAATAGTGAAAGTGTAAATACCCCAAAATAGTGAGTGTATCAGTGATAAACACCAGTTAGTTAAAGGTGAAAGTGATACGTGGAAAAAGATATTATCAGTAATAAAAATGTATTAATAGATAAGTAAGGAAACACTTAATAAATCATTGATAAACCAATCAATGATGTAAGTGAGCTTATGAACAATCATATAATTAAGAATAATTAAAAATAGTATTTAAAATAGAGATAAGTAAAGAATGTAGTATTATTCAGGGAGAAAGCCCATGTAAAAACAGTTGGTGTTAACATGGAATGGAGGAAGGTAGTAGTAATAAAATAAGAATTTGCATTAAAATTAAGTATACAATTAATAAAACACCCCATGTTAGAAGAGAAATAAATTTAATAAGTTTGAAAGAAGTGATGATGTTTGTCACTCAAAGTAATAGCAAAAGAATGAAATAAATGTTAACTCAACAGTAACTAATAACTTATAAAGAATTGTTTGTTTTAATGTTATGAATAGGATATGGCTGAAAGGAACTTGCAGTCCATAAGCCTAATTGTTATATTTTAAATATGTGTAATGAAAACTATATTGACTTGAAATCAGAACACAAACAGAATCAAAACGCAACACAAACAATTATCATAACAAAGTGAAGCCTATCAGGCTGAATTAAAATGTAATTTAAAAGAAATAAGTAAAATACCATCATGGCTACTTTTGGCTATGAAAACGTCTGTCAGACACACACAAATGTCAATTGTAACAAATTCACAAGGAAATTTACTAATCCAAGACCAGTAAATAGCCAGTAATTATGTATAAATCATTTTAAAAGAGAAATGTTGTTATAAAAGTTTAATTTAAAAGAGATATGTAATTTATCAGATGTCAAATAATTAGACTAAAGTTAATGTATAATAGAATATGACCTTATGAGGTATCATTTTGAACTTCGAAAGGAAAGAAATACAATAGTGATATTATTTAATACCCCAAAAGGACGATAACGGAATAAAATCATTCAGAAAATATATAATAAATTTGAATAAAAATTTCAAATCTCATAACAATGCATTTAATCGAGGCCTTAACCAATCAAAGGGTTTCTGTTACCATAGAAACGGGCCGTTGAATACTAGTTTTCCGTTAAATTTATGAGACTTGAAAAAATGACGCGTGGGTAAGAGGTACGCAAGATTGTGATGACTAAAATTTTACATTAAAAAGTTCAAAAGACGTTCAGAAATCGACTACAAGAACCAATGACGAGTAGATGCAGAGCTTCTAATATTAAATGATGTCCTGGAACCAAATAAAAGAAATTAAATAGCAGGAAGTCCCAAGACGAGATAGAAGAAGATGCCCGAAGCCTAAAACAGCCCAAAATTAATGAATTTCCATCACCCCAGACGACAACATATCACCACTGTCTGAACTGATAAGTATCAACTAAATTCATTTATCCCAGAAACCAAATTACTTTAAATATTTCTCATGTCAATCAAAATTTCTCACTATTAAACACAATTAATTTTCTTTCAAAGGTTTAATGCATAATCAACTTACGTAAAACAATTGTTAATTAAAATGTAACCTCGCATTAGTGTGCGAACTTTGTAACAAATAATACGACACTACCGAACAATTTGTAAAAACACTTTATACTCTTTAAGTACGTATAAGGTATGGTAGTGTACTTTTTTAATGTAACCAACTTTTATGTTTTATTTTATAACCCAAAGAACCCCAGATTTTGAACAGATTAATATATTGTATGTAAACAGAGGCCATGACGGCATCAAAATAATTTGTTTCAACACCAATTTCGCCAACTTTGAGATATTTGTGTTTCATGTTCTAAGCCGGAGCAATTTGTTATTAAATCATTTATAATCCTTTTGTCATATTAATTAATGACTGAATTTGCATTAAAATTACAGTACAGAGTATTACCATCATTTTATTTCGTATGACGTTATAGAATATATGTGTGTTAGCAATTTTTATTAAGTAACCAACTAGCGCTTTTCACAAGTGGACAATACGACAAGCAGTACAGCGGCGGGAACCATTTGAACGCTCCAGCCGTCAACGCTAACAACACTTATTAACTTGTAATTTAACAAATTTAATTGTTTTAATAGAAACAATTTGGCGCCACCCGGGATTCGCAACCCCTATGGATAAACAGGTAGGTTGTACTGATAATTTAGACCACGCTATAGACATCAGTAGTGACAACCATTATTGTAACGACCGGTGTGAGGCGAACACACCACATTAACACTTATACACATAAAAAACAGTGTAAACACAGTTTACAGAGACGCACGAGTCTTCTAGATCGTTACAGATTGACGAACCCATCTTGGGGCTTTAAATAAGAAGGATGCCCCTCTTTAGATCGTTACAGATTGACGACTCCAACATGAGGCTAAATAAGAAGGACGCCCTTCTCTCGAGATCGTTACAGATTGGCGACCAACAGCGTGAGGCTAGAAAGGATAACTAGCGGCAGTTATGAATAGACATAGTATGGTTACGAGGCTCAAAGGTAAGGAAGCATCAAACCAAGAAGAAATGGAAGAAGTTGAGGAAATGATTGGAGAATTGTTGGAAGAGCATCCACAGGAGGACCAACTGGAAAACCCAAATCTACCTCAACCAGAACAGGAAGTGGAAGTAATGATAGGGACCAACCTACCAAACCCACTCAGAAAGAAGACCTGAGCACGCAGGAGATGTTCAGGATAATGATGGAACAAAGAAGACAGGACAAGGAAGATTTGAATAAAAAATTGGAATCATTACAAATGGGAATGAATGAAGAATTGAATAAAAAATTAGAGTCAGACAAGTAAGAGAGAAGACAGGACAAGGAAGAATTGAATAAAAAATTAGAGTCAGACAAAAAAGAGAGAAGACAGGACAAGGAAGATTTGAATAAAAAATTAGAATCGTTAGAAAAGGGAATGGAATTCCTGAATAACAAAATGGAGAGCAACCATGAAGACCTGAAGAGAAGTCAGGAGACATTGGAAAAGAAGAGCGAAGAGCTGAAGAAACAGGTCAAGAAGGATCTGGAAATAGTAAATAAAAGATGGAAAATCGTAATGAAACACTCCAATGGAAATTGAAGGAAGATTGTGAGAAGAACAGAGAAGAGTTAAGATTCATGCTAGTAGAGTTTCGTGAAGAAGTCAAACGGACAAAAACCGGGATGAACAAGAGATGGGAAGAAACAAGTTACCCAGTAGATCGACTTAATGAAACAGTAGTTAGTGATTTCAAACCATGGAATGAAACACTAGACAGCACTTCTGAAGGTATCAAAGAAGCGTTGAATGAGAACAGGGAACCGGGGAATCAGAAAATAACACAGAAGGAGATGGAAATTGTAGAAGAAACAAGTGTATTGTTTTCTGAACATACAGATAACAGTGACACCAAGAAAATTAAGCACATAAAAACCAACAGTAGAAGAGTAAAGAAGAATCAAATCATTAAGAAGATTAAGAAAACAGAGGAAATGAGAAAGGTATATAAAAGGAAACTCATCAAAACACGAGAAGAAATGGAGATGATGAAGAACGGACTCATCGATGTGTTTAATTTGCCCCTTACCTACCAAAGCAAATTAATAAAGTATAAAGATTGTAGGAGGACTCTGAGGGAAATTATAAAAGGAATTCACAACCAACCAGTGGATGAAAATTTCAGCAAATCTATGCTTAGATGGAAGATGCCAGAGATAGAAATGACTGACAACAAAACAGAGTATAACAAAACAAGAAGGTCAATAAAACACTGGAACACACCAGAAATGGAAATACCGAATAAAAAAGCAAAAATAACATTAATGAGAGAGGCACAATTAACTTCTCTGATTAATCGACAAAGTAATCAAATGTTTGAGGTAGACATTAATACTATGGGACATATAGTAGTAGAGGAATTGTGGTACGAGACCGAAGAAACCTACATCACAAGGAAGAAAATAGTTCTACACGCCAAGGTTATCCGAACCACAAGTGCAGAAGAACTGATGGACCATGGGTAAACTAAGCAAAGATACCACAAACCAAGAAAAGGGACTGATCTTCGAATTACTGACCAAGCAGCCCAATGGAATAGAAAGAAGTATTAAAGTTAAATTAGACCAATAAAAATCACCAAGACAAGAATCGACAAGAAACGACCAAGACGAATTAAATAAGAAAAATTAAACTATAATAAACAAACTTAAAAAATTATCCAGAATAAATGTTCAACCATCAGACATTTGAAGGAGTAGAGGGGAAGATCAACAAAGAGTGAAATATACAAGAGAAGGCAATCACAAGGAAAGAAAAGGAGAAGTTAACTTACAAAAAAGTATAAATAACAAGGTCCAGTGTATAGTAATATGAATAGTAATATGTATAACCCAATATATGGCCGTACGTTATCACAAAAGATAATGGTAATAATACTTACCAGATAAGCAATGTAAATACAAGAAAAATAAAGGGAGTTTATAACCAAACTTCAATAAAAAAGTTTTATAAAGAAGAATAAAATAACTAGAAATGAAATAAATATATTTCAAAATTCCAAAAAAGATTGTAAGAGCAACTTACTCAATTATTTAGATAATATATGCGGAATAGAAAAAATTAATATAAATGAATAATAATGTAAAAAACAAAGGAATAAGTTACACAAATTCCTATCAAGTAAAATCAAATTAAAGTCTATTAAAAGGTTGATATATGAAGTATAAAATAAAAAGTGAGATAATAAGGAATAAGTTACACAAATTCCTATATATAAAAAAGTAAGAATCACAAACTTACCATAATAATTAAACAAAAAATAACTAAAAAGGAATAAGCTACAAACATTCCTTTAAAGTAAGAGAATTAACTTACAAAGAATTATCAAAAATGATATTTAATACAAAATGAAATAAACAAGAATAAACTCAAGCTAAAATTACTGAGATAAATACCTGAAATTATAATGAATCAAATGTATTCTAAGGAAAAAAATCTGAACTGGTACAAGAAAGAGAAGTTATGTATAAAACAAATATACAAGCTATGGCTAAAGCAGAATATTGCTAAATAACCAAGAAAAAGAATAAGAATGTCTAAGATAATTAAAATGATCACCATGAGCATTGAAAACAAAATAATGAAAGGTGAGATATGATGAAATTAACATATGAATAAATATAAAAACAATCAACCGTATGAGTAGATGATAGTATATAGCTAAGGTATAGCGGAAGGAAGAATGAGTAAAAGGCCAAAGTGAAGTAAAAACAAACCACAAGGTGGACAATCCGAAAGTATATTATTATTAATTTAAGTCACAAGTTGCCACAAAAGGTATTTAAGATTGACTGTTGAAAGGTCCAGCAATCAAAATAAACTGAGCAGAGATGATGTTCCTCTGGTCTCAGAAAAAATGAGTAGTAATGGGAGAAACCAGCTACTAAAAGTTAGGGAAAAAATGTGTATAAGGGAGAATGCACCAAGGGAAATATAAATAAAAACAGATCCAAATAAAATGGAATGAATTAAGTAAGAAGAGATATAAAGAATGGAGAAACAAACCAGAAAAGAAAAGGAAAAAGATTATATATAACTGATAATTTCATAAAAAACTATGCTAGTGTTTTACCAAAATGATCAATTTTAGAGGAGAGGCATTATGTTACAACACAAATAAGCCACCCCGGTACCAGGGATAAAAAAGATAATTATAAATGTAAAAATACTTCATATCAAATAAAATGTTTAAAAATAAATAAAATATAAAAATTATGACACAACGAACGACGATATTACCCAACCCAAGTGATTGACCCAACAACAGAAAACAAAGAGGAAGGGAACCACGAAACATACACAAGAAAAAGGTGATTGACCAAACAAATAGGAACTAACAAAAGAAGGTAAGAAACCAGAACCAAAGAAGAATAAAAGGAAGTGAACAAATTCCTACAACTAAATAGAAATTAAACCAGTCGAGAAGAGGAGAACCGAATCAAAATGAAGACAATTGAAGTTGAAGAAGAAGAAGAAGAGGAAGAATGAAGAGGAAACAAAGTGAAACCAAGAAGTAACACACACCACATATAAAAGGGAGAAATGGTATACTCAAAGATAGAATACTGTAAATAAACCCCCAAATAATTATCCACTAATGAAAACAAATATTATTGTTATAAATGAAATAATTTATATACCTGTTTTAAACAAAAGACAATTAAAAAGTAACTTAGTGGAGAAAAGTACACTAACCCAATTATTAAAGTTAGATTTAATGAAATGTAAATAACCAAATGTCATTAATAATAAGTATTATGTTATAAGGAAATAGTGAGAAATAATAGAGAAATAAGTATAGGGATTACCCACTAAGTAACACTTGATATAAACAGTGAAACAAAAAAAGTGCAATAGTGAAAGTGTAAATACCCCAAAATAGTGAGTGTATCAGTGATAAACACCAGTTAGTTAAAGGTGAAAGTGATACGTGGAAAAAGATATTATCAGTAATAAAAATGTATTAATAGATAAGTAAGGAAACACTTAATAAATCATTGATAAACCAATCAATGATGTAAGTGAGCTTATGAACAATCATATAATTAAGAATAATTAAAAATAGTATTTAAAATAGAGATAAGTAAAGAATGTAGTATTATTCAGGGAGAAAGCCCATGTAAAAACAGTTGGTGTTAACATGGAATGGAGGAAGGTAGTAGTAATAAAATAAGAATTTGCATTAAAATTAAGTATACAATTAATAAAACACCCCATGTTAGAAGAGAAATAAATTTAATAAGTTTGAAAGAAGTGATGATGTTTGTCACTCAAAGTAATAGCAAAAGAATGAAATAAATGTTAACTCAACAGTAACTAATAACTTATAAAGAATTGTTTGTTTTAATGTTATGAATAGGATATGGCTGAAAGGAACTTGCAGTCCATAAGCCTAATTGTTATATTTTAAATATGTGTAATGAAAACTATATTGACTTGAAATCAGAACACAAACAGAATCAAAACGCAACACAAACAATTATCATAACAAAGTGAAGCCTATCAGGCTGAATTAAAATGTAATTTAAAAGAAATAAGTAAAATACCATCATGGCTACTTTTGGCTATGAAAACGTCTAACTGTCAGACACACACAAATGTCAATTGTAACAAATTCACAAGGAAATTTACTAATCCAAGACCAGTAAATAGCCAGTAATTATGTATAAATCATTTTAAAAGAGAAATGTTGTTATAAAAGTTTAATTTAAAAGAGATATGTAATTTATCAGATGTCAAATAATTAGACTAAAGTTAATGTATAATAGAATATGACCTTATGAGGTATCATTTTGAACTTCGAAAGGAAAGAAATACAATAGTGATATTATTTAATACCCCAAAAGGACGATAACGGAATAAAATCATTCAGAAAATATATAATAAATTTGAATAAAAATTTCAAATCTCATAACAATGCATTTAATCGAGGCCTTAACCAATCAAAGGGTTTCTGTTACCATAGAAACGGGCCGTTGAATACTAGTTTTCCGTTAAATTTATGAGACTTGAAAAAATGACGCGTGGGTAAGAGGTACGCAAGATTGTGATGACTAAAATTTTACATTAAAAAGTTCAAAAGACGTTCAGAAATCGACTACAAGAACCAATGACGAGTAGATGCAGAGCTTCTAATATTAAATGATGTCCTGGAACCAAATAAAAGAAATTAAATAGCAGGAAGTCCCAAGACGAGATAGAAGAAGATGCCCGAAGCCTAAAACAGCCCAAAATTAATGAATTTCCATCACCCCAGACGACAACATATCACCACTGTCTGAACTGATAAGTATCAACTAAATTCATTTATCCCAGAAACCAAATTACTTTAAATATTTCTCATGTCAATCAAAATTTCTCACTATTAAACACAATTAATTTTCTTTCAAAGGTTTAATGCATAATCAACTTACGTAAAACAATTGTTAATTAAAATGTAACCTCGCATTAGTGTGCGAACTTTGTAACAAATAATACGACACTACCGAACAATTTGTAAAAACACTTTATACTCTTTAAGTACGTATAAGGTATGGTAGTGTACTTTTTTAATGTAACCAACTTTTATGTTTTATTTTATAACCCAAAGAACCCCAGATTTTGAACAGATTAATATATTGTATGTAAACAGAGGCCATGACGGCATCAAAATAATTTGTTTCAACACCAATTTCGCCAACTTTGAGATATTTGTGTTTCATGTTCTAAGCCGGAGCAATTTGTTATTAAATCATTTATAATCCTTTTGTCATATTAATTAATGACTGAATTTGCATTAAAATTACAGTACAGAGTATTACCATCATTTTATTTCGTATGACGTTATAGAATATATGTGTGTTAGCAATTTTTATTAAGTAACCAACTAGCGCTCTTCACAAGTGGACAATACGGCAAGCAGTACAGCGGCGGGAACCATTTGAACGCTCCAGCCGTCAACGCTAACAACACTTATTAACTTGTAATTTAACAAATTTAATTGTTTTAATAGAAACAATTTGGCGCCACCCGGGATTCGCAACCCCTATGGATAAACAGGTAGGTTGTACTGATAATTTAGACCACGCTATAGACATCAGTAGTGACAACCATTATTGTAACGACCGGTGTGAGGCGAACACACCACATTAACACTTATACACATAAAAAACAGTGTAAACACAGTTTACAGAGACGCACGAGTCTTCTAGATCGTTACAGATTGACGAACCCATCTTGGGGCTTTAAATAAGAAGGATGCCCCTCTTTAGATCGTTACAGATTGACGACTCCAACATGAGGCTAAATAAGAAGGACGCCCTTCTCTCGAGATCGTTACAGATTGGCGACCAACAGCGTGAGGCTAGAAAGGATAACTAGCGGCAGTTATGAATAGACATAGTATGGTTACGAGGCTCAAAGGTAAGGAAGCATCAAACCAAGAAGAAATGGAAGAAGTTGAGGAAATGATTGGAGAATTGTTGGAAGAGCATCCACAGGAGGACCAACTGGAAAACCCAAATCTACCTCAACCAGAACAGGAAGTGGAAGTAATGATAGGGACCAACCTACCAAACCCACTCAGAAAGAAGACCTGAGCACGCAGGAGATGTTCAGGATAATGATGGAACAAAGAAGACAGGACAAGGAAGATTTGAATAAAAAATTGGAATCATTACAAATGGGAATGAATGAAGAATTGAATAAAAAATTAGAGTCAGACAAGTAAGAGAGAAGACAGGACAAGGAAGAATTGAATAAAAAATTAGAGTCAGACAAAAAAGAGAGAAGACAGGACAAGGAAGATTTGAATAAAAAATTAGAATCGTTAGAAAAGGGAATGGAATTCCTGAATAACAAAATGGAGAGCAACCATGAAGACCTGAAGAGAAGTCAGGAGACATTGGAAAAGAAGAGCGAAGAGCTGAAGAAACAGGTCAAGAAGGATCTGGAAATAGTAAATAAAAGATGGAAAATCGTAATGAAACACTCCAATGGAAATTGAAGGAAGATTGTGAGAAGAACAGAGAAGAGTTAAGATTCATGCTAGTAGAGTTTCGTGAAGAAGTCAAACGGACAAAAACCGGGATGAACAAGAGATGGGAAGAAACAAGTTACCCAGTAGATCGACTTAATGAAACAGTAGTTAGTGATTTCAAACCATGGAATGAAACACTAGACAGCACTTCTGAAGGTATCAAAGAAGCGTTGAATGAGAACAGGGAACCGGGGAATCAGAAAATAACACAGAAGGAGATGGAAATTGTAGAAGAAACAAGTGTATTGTTTTCTGAACATACAGATAACAGTGACACCAAGAAAATTAAGCACATAAAAACCAACAGTAGAAGAGTAAAGAAGAATCAAATCATTAAGAAGATTAAGAAAACAGAGGAAATGAGAAAGGTATATAAAAGGAAACTCATCAAAACACGAGAAGAAATGGAGATGATGAAGAACGGACTCATCGATGTGTTTAATTTGCCCCTTACCTACCAAAGCAAATTAATAAAGTATAAAGATTGTAGGAGGACTCTGAGGGAAATTATAAAAGGAATTCACAACCAACCAGTGGATGAAAATTTCAGCAAATCTATGCTTAGATGGAAGATGCCAGAGATAGAAATGACTGACAACAAAACAGAGTATAACAAAACAAGAAGGTCAATAAAACACTGGAACACACCAGAAATGGAAATACCGAATAAAAAAGCAAAAATAACATTAATGAGAGAGGCACAATTAACTTCTCTGATTAATCGACAAAGTAATCAAATGTTTGAGGTAGACATTAATACTATGGGACATATAGTAGTAGAGGAATTGTGGTACGAGACCGAAGAAACCTACATCACAAGGAAGAAAATAGTTCTACACGCCAAGGTTATCCGAACCACAAGTGCAGAAGAACTGATGGACCATGGGTAAACTAAGCAAAGATACCACAAACCAAGAAAAGGGACTGATCTTCGAATTACTGACCAAGCAGCCCAATGGAATAGAAAGAAGTATTAAAGTTAAATTAGACCAATAAAAATCACCAAGACAAGAATCGACAAGAAACGACCAAGACGAATTAAATAAGAAAAATTAAACTATAATAAACAAACTTAAAAAATTATCCAGAATAAATGTTCAACCATCAGACATTTGAAGGAGTAGAGGGGAAGATCAACAAAGAGTGAAATATACAAGAGAAGGCAATCACAAGGAAAGAAAAGGAGAAGTTAACTTACAAAAAAGTATAAATAACAAGGTCCAGTGTATAGTAATATGAATAGTAATATGTATAACCCAATATATGGCCGTACGTTATCACAAAAGATAATGGTAATAATACTTACCAGATAAGCAATGTAAATACAAGAAAAATAAAGGGAGTTTATAACCAAACTTCAATAAAAAAGTTTTATAAAGAAGAATAAAATAACTAGAAATGAAATAAATATATTTCAAAATTCCAAAAAATATTGTAAGAGCAACTTACTCAATTATTTAGATAATATATGCGGAATAGAAAAAATTAATATAAATGAATAATAATGTAAAAAACAAAGGAATAAGTTACACAAATTCCTATCAAGTAAAATCAAATTAAAGTCTATTAAAAGGTTGATATATGAAGTATAAAATAAAAAGTGAGATAATAAGGAATAAGTTACACAAATTCCTATATATAAAAAAGTAAGAATCACAAACTTACCATAATAATTAAACAAAAAATAACTAAAAAGGAATAAGCTACAAACATTCCTTTAAAGTAAGAGAATTAACTTACAAAGAATTATCAAAAATGATATTTAATACAAAATGAAATAAACAAGAATAAACTCAAGCTAAAATTACTGAGATAAATACCTGAAATTATAATGAATCAAATGTATTCTAAGGAAAAAAATCTGAACTGGTACAAGAAAGAGAAGTTATGTATAAAACAAATATACAAGCTATGGCTAAAGCAGAATATTGCTAAATAACCAAGAAAAAGAATAAGAATGTCTAAGATAATTAAAATGATCACCATGAGCATTGAAAACAAAATAATGAAAGGTGAGATATGATGAAATTAACATATGAATAAATATAAAAACAATCAACCGTATGAGTAGATGATAGTATATAGCTAAGGTATAGCGGAAGGAAGAATGAGTAAAAGGCCAAAGTGAAGTAAAAACAAACCACAAGGTGGACAATCCGAAAGTATATTATTATTAATTTAAGTCACAAGTTGCCACAAAAGGTATTTAAGATTGACTGTTGAAAGGTCCAGCAATCAAAATAAACTGAGCAGAGATGATGTTCCTCTGGTCTCAGAAAAAATGAGTAGTAATGGGAGAAACCAGCTACTAAAAGTTAGGGAAAAAATGTGTATAAGGGAGAATGCACCAAGGGAAATATAAATAAAAACAGATCCAAATAAAATGGAATGAATTAAGTAAGAAGAGATATAAAGAATGGAGAAACAAACCAGAAAAGAAAAGGAAAAAGATTATATATAACTGATAATTTCATAAAAAACTATGCTAGTGTTTTACCAAAATGATCAATTTTAGAGGAGAGGCATTATGTTACAACACAAATAAGCCACCCCGGTACCAGGGATAAAAAAGATAATTATAAATGTAAAAATACTTCATATCAAATAAAATGTTTAAAAATAAATAAAATATAAAAATTATGACACAACGAACGACGATATTACCCAACCCAAGTGATTGACCCAACAACAGAAAACAAAGAGGAAGGGAACCACGAAACATACACAAGAAAAAGGTGATTGACCAAACAAATAGGAACTAACAAAAGAAGGTAAGAAACCAGAACCAAAGAAGAATAAAAGGAAGTGAACAAATTCCTACAACTAAATAGAAATTAAACCAGTCGAGAAGAGGAGAACCGAATCAAAATGAAGACAATTGAAGTTGAAGAAGAAGAAGAAGAAGAAGAAGAAGAGGAAGAATGAAGAGGAAACAAAGTGAAACCAAGAAGTAACACACACCACATATAAAAGGGAGAAATGGTATACTCAAAGATAGAATACTGTAAATAAACCCCCAAATAATTATCCACTAATGAAAACAAATATTATTGTTATAAATGAAATAATTTATATACCTGTTTTAAACAAAAGACAATTAAAAAGTAACTTAGTGGAGAAAAGTACACTAACCCAATTATTAAAGTTAGATTTAATGAAATGTAAATAACCAAATGTCATTAATAATAAGTATTATGTTATAAGGAAATAGTGAGAAATAATAGAGAAATAAGTATAGGGATTACCCACTAAGTAACACTTGATATAAACAGTGAAACAAAAAAAGTGCAATAGTGAAAGTGTAAATACCCCAAAATAGTGAGTGTATCAGTGATAAACACCAGTTAGTTAAAGGTGAAAGTGATACGTGGAAAAAGATATTATCAGTAATAAAAATGTATTAATAGATAAGTAAGGAAACACTTAATAAATCATTGATAAACCAATCAATGATGTAAGTAAGCTTATGAACAATCATATAATTAAGAATAATTAAAAATAGTATTTAAAATAGAGATAAGTAAAGAATGTAGTATTATTCAGGGAGAAAGCCCATGTAAAAACAGTTGGTGTTAACATGGAATGGAGGAAGGTAGTAGTAATAAAATAAGAATTTGCATTAAAATTAAGTATACAATTAATAAAACACCCCATGTTAGAAGAGAAATAAATTTAATAAGTTTGAAAGAAGTGATGATGTTTGTCACTCAAAGTAATAGCAAAAGAATGAAATAAATGTTAACTCAACAGTAACTAATAACTTATAAAGAATTGTTTGTTTTAATGTTATGAATAGGATATGGCTGAAAGGAACTTGCAGTCCATAAGCCTAATTGTTATATTTTAAATATGTGTAATGAAAACTATATTGACTTGAAATCAGAACACAAACAGAATCAAAACGCAACACAAACAATTATCATAACAAAGTGAAGCCTATCAGGCTGAATTAAAATGTAATTTAAAAGAAATAAGTAAAATACCATCATGGCTACTTTTGGCTATGAAAACTGTCAGACACACACAAATGTCAATTGTAACAAATTCACAAGGAAATTTACTAATCTAAGACCAGTAAATAGCCAGTAATTATGTATAAATCATTTTAAAAGAGAAATGTTATTATAAAAGTTTAATTTAAAAGAGATATGTAATTTATCAGATGTCAAATAATTAGACTAAAGTTAATGTATAATAGAATATGACCTTATGAGGTATCATTTTGAACTTTGAAAGGAAAGAAATACAATAGTGATATTATTTAATACCCCAAAAGGACGATAACGGAATAAAATCATTCAGAAAATATATAATAAATTTGAATAAAAATTTCAAATCTCATAACAATGTATTTAATCGAGGCCTTAACCAATCAAAGGGTTTCTGTTACCATAGAAACGGGCCGTTGAATACTAGTTTTCCGTTAAATTTATGAGACTTGAAAAAATGACGCGTGGGTAAGAGGTACGCAAGATTGTGATGACTAAAATTTTACATTAAAAAGTTCAAAAGACGTTCAGAAATCGACTACAAGAACCAGTGACGAGTAGATGCAGAGCTTCTAATATTAAATGATATCCTGGAACCAAATAAAAGAAATTAAATAGCAGGAAGTCCCAAGACGAGATAGAAGAAGATGCCCGAAGCCTAAAACAGCCCAAAATTAATGAATTTCCATCACCCCAGACGACAACATATCACCACTGTCTGAACTGATAAGTATCAACTAAATTCATTTATCCCAGAAACCAAATTACTTTAAATATTTCTCATGTCAATCAAAATTTCTCACTATTAAACAAAATTAATTTTCTTTCAAAGGTTTAATGCATAATCAACTTACGTAAAACAATTGTTAATTAAAATATAACCTCGCATTAGTGTGCGAACTTTGTAACAAATAATACGACACTACCGAACAATTTGTAAAAACACTTTATACTCTTTAAGTACGTATAAGGTATGGTAGTGTACTTTTTTAATGTAACCAACTTTTATGTTTTATTTTATAACCCAAAGAACCCCAGATTTTGAACAGATTAATATATTGTATGTAAACAGAGGCCATGACGGCATCAAAATAATTTGTTTCAACACCAATTTCGCCAACTTTGAGATATTTGTGTTTCATGTTCTAAGCCGGAGCAATTTGTTATTAAATCATTTACAATCCTTTTGTCATATTAATTAATGACTGAATTTGCATTAAAATTACAGTACAGAGTATTACCATCATTTTATTTCGTATGACGTTATAGAATATATGTGTGTTAGCAATTTTTATTAAGTAACCAACTAGCGCTCTTCACGAGTGGACAATACGACAAGCAGTACAGCGGCGGGAACCATTTGAACGCTCCAGCTGTCAACGCTAACAACACTTATTAACTTGTAATTTAACAAATTTAATTGTTTTAATAGAAACAATTTGGCGCCACCCGGGATTCGCAACCCCTATGAATAAACAGGTAGGTTGTACTGATAATTTAGACCACGCTATAGACATCAGTAGTGACAACCATTATTGTAACGACCGGTGTGAGGCAAACACACCACATTAACACTTATACACATAAAAAACAGTGTAAACACAGTTTACAGAGACGCACGAGTCTTCTAGATCGTTACAGATTGACGAACCCATCTTGGGGCTTTAAATAAGAAGGATGCCCCTCTTTAGATCGTTACAGATTGACGACTCCAACATGAGGCTAAATAAGAAGGACGCCCTTCTCTCGAGATCGTTACAGATTGGCGACCAACAACGTGAGGCTAGAAAGGATAACTAGCGGCAGTTATGAATAGACATAGTATGGTTACGAGGCTCAAAGGTAAGGAAGCATCAAACCAAGAAGAAATGGAAGAAGTTGAGGAAATGATTGGAGAATTGTTGGAAGAGCATCCACAGGAGGACCAACTGGAAAACCCAAATCTACCTCAACCAGAACAGGAAGTGGAAGTAATGATAGGGACCAACCTACCAAACCCACTCAGAAAGAAGACCTGAGCACACAGGAGATGTTCAGGATAATGATGGAACAAAGAAGACAGGACAAGGAAGATTTGAATAAAAAATTGGAATCATTACAAATGGGAATGAATGAAGAATTGAATAAAAAATTAGAGTCAGACAAGTAAGAGAGAAGACAGGACAAGGAAGAATTGAATAAAAAATTACAGTCAGACAAGGAAGAGAGAAGACAGGACAAGGAAGATTTGAATAAAAAATTAGAATCGTTAGAAAAGGGAATGGAATTCCTGAATAACAAAATGGAGAGCAACCATGAAGACCTGAAGAGAAGTCAGGAGACATTGGAAAAGAAGAGCGAAGAGCTGAAGAAACAGGTCAAGAAGGATCTGGAAATAGTAAATAAAAGATGGAAAATCGTAATGAAACACTCCAATGGAAATTGAAGGAAGATTGTGAGAAGAACAGAGAAGAGTTAAGATTCATGCTAGTAGAGTTTCATGAAGAAGTCAAACGGACAAAAACCGGGATGAACAAGAGATGGGAAGAAACAAGTTACCCAGTAGATCGACTTAATGAAACAGTAGTTAGTGATTTCAAACCATGGAATGAAACACTAGACAGCACTTCTGAAGGTATCAAAGAAGCGTTGAATGAGAACAGGGAACCGGGGAATCAGAAAATAACACAGAAGGAGATGGAAATTGTAGAAGAAACAAGTGTATTGTTTTCTGAACATACAGATAACAATGACACCAAGAAAATTAAGCACATAAAAACCAACAGTAGAAGAGTAAAGAAGAATCAAATCATTAAGAAGATTAAGAAAACAGAGGAAATGAGAAAGGTATATAAAAGGAAACTCATCAAAACACGAGAAGAAATGGAGATGATGAAGAACGGACTCATCGATGTGTTTAATTTGCCCCTTACCTACCAAAGCAAATTAATAAAGTATAAAGATTGTAGGAGGACTCTGAGGGAAATTATAAAAGGAATTCACAACCAACCAGTGGATGAAAATTTCAGCAAATCTATGCTTAGATGGAAGATGCCAGAGATAGAAATGACTGACAACAAAACAGAGTATAACAAAACAAGAAGGTCAATAAAACACTGGAACACACCAGAAATGGAAATACCGAATAAAAAAGCAAAAATAACATTAATGAGAGAGGCACAATTAACTTCTCTGATTAATCGACAAAGTAATCAAATGTTTGAGGTAGACATTAATACTACGGGACATATAGTAGTAGAGGAATTGTGGTACGAGACCGAAGAAACCTACATCACAAGGAAGAAAATAGTTCTACACGCCAAGGTTATCCGAACCACAAGTGCAGAAGAACTGATGGACCATGGGTAAACTAAGCAAAGATACCACAAACCAAGAAAAGGGACTGATCTTCGAATTACTGACCAAGCAGCCCAATGGAATAGAAAGAAGTATTAAAGTTAAATTAGACCAATAAAAATCACCAAGACAAGAATCGACAAGAAACGACCAAGACGAATTAAATAAGAAAAATTAAACTATAATAAACAAACTTAAAAAATTATCCAGAATAAATGTTCAACCATCAGACATTTGAAGGAGTAGAGGGGAAGATCAACAAAGAGTGAAATATACAAGAGAAGGCAATCACAAGGAAAGAAAAGGAGAAGTTAACTTACAAAAAAGTATAAATAACAAGGTCCAGTGTATAGTAATATGAATAGTAATATGTATAACCCAATATATGGCCGTACGTTACCACAAAAGATAATGGTAATAATACTTACCAGATAAGCAATGTAAATACAAGAAAAATAAAGGGAGTTTATAACCAAACTTCAATAAAAAAGTTTTATAAAGAAGAATAAAATAACTAGAAATGAAATAAATATATTTCAAAATTCCAAAAAAGATTGTAAGAGCAACTTACTCAATTATTTAGATAATATATGCGGAATAGAAAAAATTAATATAAATGAATAATAATGTAAAAAACAAAGGAATAAGTTACACAAATTCCTATCAAGTAAAATCAAATTAAAGTCTATTAAAAGGTTGATATATGAAGTATAAAATAAAAAGTGAGATAATAAGGAATAAGTTACACAAATTCCTATATATAAAAAAGTAAGAATCACAAACTTACCATAATAATTAAACAAAAAATAACTAAAAAGGAATAAGCTACAAACATTCCTTTAAAGTAAGAGAATTAACTTACAAAGAATTATCAAAAATGATATTTAATACAAAATGAAATAAACAAGAATAAACTCAAGCTAAAATTACTGAGATAAATACCTGAAATTATAATGAATCAAATGTATTCTAAGGAAAAAAATCTGAACTGGTACAAGAAAGAGAAGTTATGTATAAAACAAATATACAAGCTATGGCTAAAGCAGAATATTGCTAAATAACCAAGAAAAAGAATAAGAATGTCTAAGATAATTAAAATGATCACCATGAGCATTGAAAACAAAATAATGAAAGGTGAGATATGATGAAATTAACATATGAATAAATATAAAAACAATCAACCGTATGAGTAGATGATAGTATATAGCTAAGGTATAGCGGAAGGAAGAATGAGTAAAAGGCCAAAGTGAAGTAAAAACAAACCACAAGGTGGACAATCCGAAAGTATATTATTATTAATTTAAGTCACAAGTTGCCACAAAAGGTATTTAATATTGACTGTTGAAAGGTCCAGCAATCAAAATAAACTGAGCAGAGATGATGTTCCTCTGGTCTCAGAAAAAATGAGTAGTAATGGGAGAAACCAGCTACTAAAAGTTAGGGAAAAAATGTGTATAAGGGAGAATGCACCAAGGGAAATATAAATAAAAACAGATCCAAATAAAATGGAATGAATTAAGTAAGAAGAGATATAAAGAATGGAGAAACAAACCAGAAAAGAAAAGGAAAAAGATTATATATAACTGATAATTTCATAAAAAACTATGCTAGTGTTTTACCAAAATGATCAATTTTAGAGGAGAGGCATTATGTTACAACACAAATAAGCCACCCCGGTACCAGGGATAAAAAAGATAATTATAAATGTAAAAATACTTCATATCAAATAAAATGTTTAAAAATAAATAAAATATAAAAATTATGACACGGCGAACGACGATATTACCCAACCCAAGTGATTGACCCAACAACAGAAAACAAAGAGGAAGGGAACCACGAAACATACACAAGAAAAAGGTGATTGACCAAACAAATAGGAACTAACAAAAGAAGGTAAGAAACCAGAACCAAAGAAGAATAAAAGGAAGTGAACAAATTCCTACAACTAAATAGAAATTAAACCAGTCGAGAAGAGGAGAACCAAAATCAAAATGAAGACAGTTGAAGTTGAAGAAGAAGAAGAAGAAGAAGAAGAGGAAGAATGAAGAGGAAACAAAGTGAAACCAAGAAGTAACAAACACCACATATAAAAGGGAGAAATGGTATACTCAAAGATAGAATACTGTAAATAAACCCCCAAATAATTATCCACTAATGAAAACAAATATTATTGTTATAAATGAAATAATTTATATACCTGTTTTAAACAAAAGACAATTAAAAAGTAACTTAGTGGAGAAAAGTACACTAACCCAATTATTAAAGTTAGATTTAATGAAATGTAAATAACCAAATGTCATTAATAATAAGTATTATGTTATAAGGAAATAGTGAGAAATAATAGAGAAATAAGTATAGGGATTACCCACTAAGTAACACTTGATATAAACAGTGAAACAAAAAAAGTGCAATAGTGAAAGTGTAAATACCCCAAAATAGTGAGTGTACCAGTGATAAACACCAGTTAGTTAAAGGTGAAAGTGATACGTGGAAAAAGATATTATCAGTAATAAAAATGTATTAATAGATAAGTAAGGAAACACTTAATAAATCATTGATAAACCAATCAATGATGTAAGTAAGCTTATGAACAATCATATAATTAAGAATAATTAAAAATAGTATTTAAAATAGAGATAAGTAAAGAATGTAGTATTATTCAGGGAGAAAGCCCATGTAAAAACAGTTGGTGTTAACATGGAATGGAGGAAGGTAGTAGTAATAAAATAAGAATTTGCATTAAAATTAAGTATACAATTAATAAAACACCCCATGTTAGAAGAGAAATAAATTTAATAAGTTTGAAAGAAGTGATGATGTTTGTCACTCAAAGTAATAGCAAAAGAATGAAATAAATGTTAACTCAACAGTAACTAATAACTTATAAAGAATTGTTTGTTTTAATGTTATGAATAGGATATGGCTGAAAGGAACTTGCAGTCCATAAGCCTAATTGTTATATTTTAAATATGTGTATTGAAAACTATATTGACTTGAAATCAGAACACAAACAGAATCAAAACGCAACACAAACAATTATCATAACAAAGTGAAGCCTATCAGGCTGAATTAAAATGTAATTTAAAAGAAATAAGTAAAATACCATCATGGCTACTTTTGGCTATGAAAACGTCTGTCAGACACACACAAATGTCAATTGTAACAAATTCACAAGGAAATTTACTAATCTAAGACCAGTAAATAGCCAGTAATTATGTATAAATCATTTTAAAAGAGAAATGTTATTATAAAAGTTTAATTTAAAAGAGATATGTAATTTATCAGATGTCAAATAATTAGACTAAAGTTAATGTATAATAGAATATGACCTTATGAGGTATCATTTTGAACTTTGAAAGGAAAGAAATACAATAGTGATATTATTTAATACCCCAAAAGGACGATAACGGAATAAAATCATTCAGAAAATATATAATAAATTTGAATAAAAATTTCAAATCTCATAACAATGCATTTAATCGAGGCCTTAACCAATCAAAGGGTTTCTGTTACCATAGAAACGGGCCGTTGAATACTAGTTTTCCGTTAAATTTATGAGACTTGAAAAAATGACGCGTGGGTAAGAGGTACGCAAGATTGTGATGACTAAAATTTTACATTAAAAAGTTCAAAAGACGTTCAGAAATCGACTACAAGAACCAATGACGAGTAGATGCAGAGCTTCTAATATTAAATGATGTCCTGGAACCAAATAAAAGAAATTAAATAGCAGGAAGTCCCAAGACGAGATAGAAGAAGATGCCCGAAGCCTAAAACAGCCCAAAATTAATGAATTTCCATCACCCCAGACGACAACATATCACCACTGTCTGAACTGATAAGTATCAACTAAATTCATTTATCCCAGAAACCAAATTACTTTAAATATTTCTCATGTCAATCAAAATTTCTCACTATTAAACAAAATTAATTTTCTTTCAAAGGTTTAATGCATAATCAACTTACGTAAAACAATTGTTAATTAAAATATAACCTCGCATTTGTGTGCGAACTTTGTAACAAATAATACGACACTACCGAACAATTTGTAAAAACACTTTATACTCTTTAAGTACGTATAAGGTATGGTAGTGTACTTTTTTAATGTAACCAACTTTTATGTTTTATTTTATAACCCAAAGAACCCCAGATTTTGAACAGATTAATATATTGTATGTAAACAGAGGCCATTACGGCATCAAAATAATTTGTTTCAACACCAATTTCGCCAACTTTTCAGATATTTGTGTTTCATGTTCTAAGCCGGAGCAATTTGTTATTAAATCATTTATAATCCTTTTGTCATATTAATTAATGACTGAATTTGCATTAAAATTACAGTACAGAGTATTACCATCGTTTTATTTCGTAGGACGTTGTAGAATATATGTGTGTTAGCAATTTTTATTAAGTAACCAACTAGCGCTCTTCACGAGTGGACAATACGACAAGCAGTACAGTGGCGGGAACCATTTGAACGCTCCAGCTTTCAACGCTAACAACACTTATTAACTTGTAATTTAACAAATTTAATTGTTTTAATAGAAACAATTTGGCACCACCCGGGATTCGCAACCCCTATGAATAAACAGGTAGGTTGTACTGATAATTTAGACCACGCTACAGACATCAGTAGTGACAACCATTATTGTAACGACCGGTGTGAGGCGAACACACCACATTAACACTTATACACATAAAAAACAGTGTAAACACAGTTTACAGAGACGTACGAGTCTTCTAGATCGTTACAGATTGACGAACCCATCGTGGGGCTTTAAATAAGAAGGACGCCCCTTTCTAGATCGTTACAAAATTTAAAAAATCATGTGTTCAATGCCCTTTCCATATAAAGAAGTTTTCAAAGATAGAAGCCTACTAGTTGAGTTTATAAAAGAAATAAGGGAGTGTGGTTTTCACTATTACTACTGAAATGAATCCTGTCTAGATAAGCTGCTCTGGATTTTCCCACATGCTGAATGCCACGTGCTGATGGTGCTCAACTGCTGTGATGATGCTTCAAATGCTCCGTTTTGCAAAATATGACGTCTCCAAGCCGTGCAATACGAGCTCCAATTGTAGTGATAATTAAGGAGTTGCTGACTTAAATCATGAAGAAAAAATGCTGATAGGCCTGGTTAATAAACTGATCCGTGAAACGAATTGTCCATGAAATGAGTCACATCCGTGAAATACATTGTGTGTGGATTGTACATCCATAAAATGAATTATATCCGCGGCCCGGAGGACCACATGTTGATGCTGTGGACGAAAATGCTGTCGCTAGACAAAAGTGCGGTCGCTCAGGCCAGAAATGTTGTCGCTTGTGGACAAAGAATCGCCCTAAGGTTAATAGGAACCTTTTTCTTATACTGACACATAAATTCGAGTATATATAGTGAGGACATCTTTTACATTGCATCCTGTGTACAAACACACACACAATGCTTTAGTAATATAATGTAAAATATGAAATATAAAAGTAATGTTAGGAATCACCATTTAAAATCAAATTAAAATCTTTGGTACACATAATATCGCAACATCCACATATTACTGTACTACTAATAAACAACAATTTGTAAGGCACAATATTTTTACATATACTATGAAAAGAAGGTGTTAATAAAAAAGAGAAATGTAAACATTTGGGTTAGATATTGTTTGTTTGTGGTTAAGCTCATTTAAAAGTATGTTCCACCACACAGAATGAGTTGTTTAGTAAATTGTGAAACTTACGTTGTGAGTCAGCGTTTTGGGTAACAAATATCGGTATGGAGAACCATACATGACTTCCATGTTCTAAGATTTATATTTAAAATCGTATTCGAAATGAAATATTTCCATAGAAACTACGTCTTTCTACTTATTGCTTCAGCATTAACCACAGTACTGTGGTCACTAACGTATACCACCTCACGTTTTCGCACTGCCGAAAAGTCTGGTTTTGCAGAAAACATTGGACTACGGCTAAAGAGCCCGGGAAGCAATTTTAACAAAAAACTACTTCTTTGTTGCCGATAACGTAGTACACATATAAAAAATTCTCCCCTACACCTTCAACTATAATTTTTAATAATAGAAAATTACCCCCACCCCGTTCACCTAACTTCTTCATCTACGTTTCTGCAGTGGATTACTATGAGCTTCTTAGGATACTTTATTTATAAAAATTAAGTACTTTACTCTTGTTAAATCATAAATTGTTTCAGGTAAACTACCCCTTTCTCTTAACCGACCTTCTCCAAAATCAACAGACCTTCCGTCCTCTACAATTCAGGGAAGCATGCAAAAAAATATTTGATTCTGTTTGAATGTGCGGCAGTTATCGTTCGACATGGAAACATTTCTCTTGTTACAACATAAAATGTTGCAGGTAAACTACCCCTTTCCCTTAACCCATCTTCACCAAAATCAATAGACCTTGAGCTCTCTGCAAATCAGGAAAGGGTGCAAAAAATTATTTGATTCTCATTGAATTTTTGGCAGTTATCGTTCGTCGTAAAAAAATTACCCTTGTTAAAACATAAAATGTTGCTGGTAAACTACCACTTTCCCTTAACCGATCTTCACCAGCACCAATAGGTATTGAGAACTCTACAATACAGGGCTGTATGCAAAACATCATTTGATTCTGTTTGAATTTGCGGCTGTTATCGTTTACTATAGAAAAAAATTACCCTTGATAAAAACCGTTGCAGGTAAACTACCCCTTTCCCTTAACCGATCTTCACCAAAAACTACAGGTCTTGGGTACTCTACAATTTAGGCCGGTATGCAAAACAATTATTTGATTCTGTTTGAATTTGCGGCTGTTATCGTTTGCCATAGAAAACACCCTTGATAAAACATAAAACGTTGCTGGTATACTACCCTATTCCATTAACCGATCTTCACCAAAAACAATAGGTCTTGAGAACTCTACAATTCAGGGCTGTATGCAAAACATTAGTTGATTCTCTTTGAATTTACGGCAGTTATCGTTCGTCATAGAAAAAATACCCTAGTTAAAACATAAAACGTTGCTGGTAAACTACCCCTTTCCCTTAACCGATCTTCAACAAAATCAACAGACCTTGAGTTCTGTATAATTCAAAAAGGTATGCAGAAGAGTAGTCGATTCTGTTTTAATGTACGGCAGTTATCGTTCGTCAAAAATAATTACCCTTGATAAAACATAAAATGTTGCTGGTAAACAACCCTATTCCCTTACCCGATCTTCACCAAAACCGACAGGTCTTGAGAACTCTACATTTGAGGGCTGTATGCAAAATATTATATGATTCTGTTTGAATTTGCGGCTGTTATCGTTTGCCACATAAAATACCCTTGATAAAACAAAAAACGTGTCAGGTAAACTACCCCTCTCCCTTAACCGATCTTCACCAAAAACAATAGGTCTTTAGCGCTCAACAAAATAGGGCTGTATGCAAAAACGTATTTGATTCTGTTTGAATTTGCGGCTCTTGTCGTTTGCCATAGTAAATACCCTTTTAAAACATAAAAAAGTTGCAGGTAAACTACCCCTTTCCCTTAACCGATCTTCACCAACACCAATAGGTATTGAGAACTCTACAATACAGGGCTGTATGCAAAACATCATTTGATTCTGTTTGAATTTGCGGCTGTTATCGTTCACCATAGAAAAAAATTACCCTTGATAAAAAACTGTTGCAGGTAAACTACCCCTTTCCCGTAACCGATCTTCACCAAAAACAATAAGTCTTGAGAACTCTACAATTCAGGGCTATATGCAAAATATTATATGATTTTGTTTGAATTTGCGGCTGTTATCGTTTGCCATACAAAATACCCTTGATAAAACAAAAAACGTGGCAGGGTAAACTACCCCTTTCCCTTAAACGATTTTCACCAAAAACAATAAGTCTTGAGAACTCTACAATTCAGGGCTATATGCAAAATATTATATGATTTTGTTTGAATTTGCGGCTGTTATCGTTTGCCATACAAAATACCCTTGATAAAACAAAAAACGTGGCAGGTAAACTACCCCTTTCCCTTAATCGATTTTCACCAAAAACAATACGTCTTTAGTACTTAAGAAATCAGGGCTGTATGCAAAAACGTATTTGATTCTGTTTGAATTTGCAGCTCTTATCGTTTGCCATAGAAAATACCCTTTTAAAACATAAAACGTTGCAGGTAAACTACCCCTTTCCCTTAACCGATCTTCACCAAAATCAACAGGTCTTGAGAACTCTACAATTCAGGGCAGTATGCAAAATACTATTTGATTATGTTTGAATTTGCGGCTGTTATCGTTTGCCATAAAAAATACCCTTGTTAAAACATAAAACGTTGCAGGTAAACTACCCCTTTCCCTTAACCGATCTTTACCAAAATCAACAGATCTTGAGAACCCTACAATTCAAGGCTGTATGCGAAACATTATTTGATTCTGTTTGACTTAGCGGCTGTTATCGTTTGCCAAACAAACAAAATTACCCTTCATAAAAAAAAACCGTTGCAGGTAAACTACCCCTTTCCCTTAACCGATCTTCACCAAAAACAATAGGTCTTTAGCGCTCAACAAAATAGGGCTGTATGCAAAAAATTATTTGATTCTGTTTGAATTTGCGGCTGTTATCGTTTGCCATAGAAAAAAAATCTACAGATAGACACACAGACACACACACAGACACTTTTCGAAAAACGACTTTTTTTCATGTTTTGAGTGTAGTACAATCAGAATCTGCAATAATCTCGAACACGATTTTTTTTTGCCATCACCATACTTCCATTTCCTTAAGGAACATGGAAGTAAATATCGGTATGGAGAACCATACATGACTTCCATATTCTAAGATTTATATTTAAAATCATTTTCAGCCAAACAGCCAGGCTGTGTCTTACCTGCCTTTTTATTGCTGTATTAAATGAAAAATATTATATTACATTAAAATGAAAAAATTATAATTTTATTGCCTGGCAACAAAATTATTTTATTTTTAACAATTACCATTGTTTCAAAAAGTTTAAATAAATTTTCAAGTACTTTACTCTTGTTAAAACGTAAAAGGTTGCAGGTAAACTACCCCTTCCCCTTAACCGATCTTCACCAAAATCGAAAGTCATTGAGACCTCTACAATTCAGGGACGTATGCAAAAAATTATTTGATTCTGTTTGAATTTGCGGCTGTTATCGTTTGCCATAGAAAATACGCTTGATAAAAAAACGTTGCAGGTAAACTACCCCTTCCCCTTAACCGATCTTCACCAAAAACAATAGGTCTTGAGTACTCTACAAATCAGGGCTGTATGCAAAACATTATTTGATTCTGTTTGAATTTGCGGCTGTTATCGTTTGCCATAGAAAATACCCTTGTTAAAAAAAACGTTGCAGGTAAACTACCCCTTTCCCTCAACCGATCTTCACCAAAAACAATAGGTCTTGAGAACTCTACAATTTAGGGCTGTATGCAAATAATCTTTTGATTCTGTTTGAATTTGCGACTGTTATCGTTTGCCATAGGAAATACCCTTGTTAAAACATAAAACGTTACAGGTAAACTACCCCTTTCCCTCAACCGATCTTCACCAAAAACAATAGGTCTTGAGAACTCTACAAATCAGGGCTGTATGCAAAACATTATTTGATTCTGTTTGAAGTTGCGGCTGTTATCGTTTGCCATAGAAAATACCCTTGTTAAAAAAACGTTGCAGGTAAACTACCCCTTTCCCTCAACCGAACTTCACCAAAAACAATAGGTCTTGAGAACTCTACAATTTAGGGCTGTATGCAAATAATCTTTTGATTCTGTTTGAATTTGCGGCTGTTATCGTTTGCCATAGGAAATACCCTTGTTAAAACATAAAACGTTACAGGTAAACTACCCCTTTCCCTTAACCGATCTTCACCAAAATCAACAGATCTTGAGAACTCTACAATTCAGGGCTGTATGCGAAACATTATTTGATTCTGTTTGAATTTGCGGCTGTTATCGTTTGCCAAACAAACAAAATTACCCTTGCTAAAAGAAAACCGTTGCCGGTAAACTACCCCTTTCCCTCAACCGATCTTCACCAAAAACAATAGGTCGCGAGTACTCTGCAAATCAGGGCTGCATGCAAAAAATTATTTGATTCTGTTTGAATTTGCGGCAGTTATCGTTTGCCATAGAAAAAAAATCTACAGACACACACACAGACAGACAGACACACACACAGACACTTTTCGGAAAACGACTTTTTTTCATGTTTTGAGTGTAGTACAATCAGAATCTGCAATAATCTCGAACACGATTTTTTTTGCCATCACCATACTTCCATTCCTTAAGGAATATGGAAGTAAAAATCTACAGACAGACAGACACACACACAGACACTTTTCGGAAAACGACTTTTTTTCATGTTTTGAGTGTAGTACAATCAGAATCTGCAATAATCTCGAACACGATTTTTTTTGCCATCACCATACTTCCATTCCTTAAGGAATATGGAAGTAAATAAAAGGTTGCAGGTAAACTACCCCTTCCCCTTAACCGATCTTCACCAAAATCGAAAGTCATTGAGACCTCTACAATTGAGGGACGTATGCAAAAAATTATTTGATTCTGTTTGAATTTGCGGCTGTTATCGTTTGCCATAGAAAATACGCTTGATAAAAAAACGTTGCAGGTAAACTACCCCTTCCCCTTAACCGATCTTCACCAAAAACAATAGGTCTTGAGTACTCTACAAATCAGGGCTGTATGCAAAACATTATTTGATTCTGTTTGAATTTGCGGCTGTTATAGTTTGCCATAGAAAATACCCTTGTTAAAAAAACGTTGCAGGTAAACTACCCCTTTCCCTCAACCGATCTTCACCAAAAACAATAGGTCTTGAGAACTCTACAATTTAGGGGTGTATGCAAATAATCTTTTGATTCTGTTTGAATTTGCGGCTGTTATCGTTTGCCATAGGAAATACCCTTGTTAAAACATAAAACGTTACAGGTAAACTACCCCTTTCCCTTATCCGATCTTCACCAAAAACAATAGGTCTTGAGTACTCTACAAATCAGGGCTGTATGCAAAACATTATTTGATTCTGTTTGAATTTGCGGCTGTTATCGTTTGCCATAGAAAATACCCTTGTTAAAAAAACGTTGCAGGTAAACTACCCCTTTCCCTCAACCGAACTTCACCAAAAACAATAGGTCTTGAGAACTCTACAATTTAGGGCTGTATGCAAATAATCTTTTGATTCTGTTTGAATTTGCGGCTGTTATCGTTTGCCATAGGAAATACCCTTGTTAAAACATAAAACGTTACAGGTAAACTACCACTTTCCCTTAACCGATCTTCACCAAAATCAACAGATCTTGAGAACTCTACAATTCAGGGCTGTATGCGAAACATTATTTGATTCTGTTTGAATTTGCGGCTGTTATCGTTTGCCAAACAAACAAAATTACCCTTGCTAAAAAAACCCGTTGCAGGTAAACTACCCCTTTCCCTCAACCGATCTTCACCAAAAACAATAGGTCGCGAGTACTCTGCAAATCAGGGCTGCATGCAAAAAATTATTTGATTCTGTTTGAATTTGCGACAGTTATCGTTTGCCATAGAAAAAAAATCTAGACAGACAGACAGACACACACACAGACACTTTTCGGAAAACGACTTTTTTTCATGTTTTGAGTGTAGTAGAATCAGAATCTGCAATAATCTCGAACACGATTTTTTTTGCCATCACCATACTTCCATTCCTTAAGAAATATGGAAGTAAAAATAGCTGTATCCCATGGATACAAAATTTATATATGTAAGCTGAATATGAAATTTGTATAAACGCTTTTATTACTAACACTAACAATCCATAAGCAAGACGAAGTAACATAAATAAGGTGGCGACAAGACTTGGCGTACGTCTCCTGAAGCGTCTGATATAATGATTACAAATAATTGTATATACAGACCAAACCACTTTAAGTAGGATATTAGTGTTTGCATTAAAAATAACTTTAGACTATTTACTACAACTTTCTCACTGTACTATATATCTATCTCAAGAAATAAAAAACTTCCTCACAGACCGAAAATGTTAATACACGCACTGACGGCATTACTTAATTACATAGATCAAAAATCAATAAAAATTTTATTTATTGTGCTTTAGCTATTAAAATGTGTTTATAATAAAGAAAATTTATTGTTAATAAAACGTGTTAAAAATTAACTCTATATACCTTATATTAGGGTACCAGTCACTGGTTGATTGAAACGGTGCTCTAACTTTTACAAATGAATAAAAAAATATAAAATATTTTTTTGTGGAGAAGGTAATTGTGTTACAGAAATGTAATTTATACAGAAATGTAATTTATACAGAAATGTGCAGCATAGCATGTAGAACATCAATAAAACTTAAAACTCTTTAATATTTATACTTCATGTTTAGTAAGAATGGCAACATTGCAACGACAGAAAAGGAAAGAAGTATCGGAGAAACACATGGATAAGATAGAGCGCGACAGCTCCCATAAGAGCCAATGCTGTAACTTAAACCTGGGACGGGGATTAATTATTTAATTTTGTGACTTGCTACTGATTACTGCTTACACACTTGCTACAGTGTGTATTGAAACATGGTCTAACTAGAAGTACTGTAGTACAAGTGCCTTTGTTTTACAGGGGTTTAATCAAACCTATGAGTTTCAGTTCCAGTGTGTTCAAAATTTATTCAATTTTTTAAGACCACGATCCATATATGTATTGCAACAGTGCATACAAAATTGAGGTTCTCAGTGTAAGTTATTACGAGGGTCATCCATGAAGTAAAGATTGTTTGACCTTGGTGTTCAATGCACCCCCCCCCCCCCACTAATGCTGCCATTAAGCCATCAAACTTTCCTTTTTACTAGCCTGGTCTCAGCCAATCAGTGAGGAATTGGGAACATGTTTACTTTTTGTATGTCTTTAAAAGCGTGACAACATTGAAAACCCCGTGAAGTGTAAGGTATAATACGCTTTTTAAATTCAAAGCTTTGTCATTCAGAATTTGTAGACACATAATGGACATTAGTGGTGATTAAATTGGTGCATTATATTTAATTGAAGGTCAAAGGTTCTCAATAAAGACTGTTCTCTTACCAACAAAGTACTCAATACAAAAATTGATGATAAAATTTGTGAAGTGTAGATGTTTCATCTTAGACAGTTTGCCTATTTCTTATCCTGAAATTTCAAGTGGCATTGTTCATGAAGTTGTGTATGGATCATCTTGTGTATAAAAAATGTGTACCAGATACATGCCTAGAATTTTGTGAGAAACATGAGAAAAAATCATGGAAACTGCTTTGATTTTCTCAGTCGATATGACAAAGACAGAGACACATGTTTGGACCTTGTGATTGGTGATAAGACATGAGTTTTACATGAAACTCTAGTAATCAAGTACCAGTCAATGGATTGGCTTTGTTCCCGATCTCCCATCAAAACCAAAAAATGCAAACAACCACTCAGCAGATAGGAAGTTTGAAGACCATGTTTTGGGACCAGGAGTTTTTAAGTGTTTTGACACTGCCTTCAAGTGTCAATTAAATTTTGTTTAATTAAGATTTCTTTTGAATGTTTTCTAATAAAGTGGCCTTTACTGTCTGGATTAGAACAACAACGTAAGTAAGTTCTCTACTCTAAAAATTGAACTCCACATATATCTCGTGAGCATATGCACTTGGTTGCTAAAGTAATTTGTGATTACTGAAAATTATATTAACAAATAAACCTAAATCTATACATTTTTACTGACTGAGGATAAAATATTCTTTTTGGTAATAAGTCAGTCTGTAAGAAAAACAAATTGTGTGTAAGTGTGTGTTAGCAATGTTCACTTGTATAAACTTTGAAATCTGTCTGTAAAAAGTATATTCATTTCAGTGTTATAATTTAAATGTTTCACTTGTTACTGAATTTGTTTTACAGACGAGCCATATGGCCCCTACTGTGCTCCTTCCATACTTATCACATTTATAAACATGCTGTTGTTTAAGGAGAGTACTGTTCCACATCAATGCAGTCTGTACATGTTTTCAGGACAGGTGTGTATTTTATACATTTTTGTTAGTTAATAGAAACCATCATTCAGTATGTTCCAATCTTGAATGTTTGTTTACCTTCTTTGGCCATATTTCTTTTCCTCATCATTCCCATAAGAATTTTTGTTTGTTTATAAGTTACAGGTAGTGACTTTAAGAACATTGGTAATCCTCAAGTCGTTGACAACTTGGTTTATAGGATTCTGTACTTATAAAGGGATTCTCAAAGTCTCCAGGAAGGCTAGTTATTCAAGAACTAGTTCTTCCATACATGTAAATAAATCCACACGACATAAATCAGTTCATATCAGTTTTGTGAGAATAGTTAGTCTCCTTGTTTAAACAGTAGCTTATGTTCAGTATCATTTTCTCTGCTTTTTTATTTGATTTTATGAGTTTGTATGTGCATTCACAGCAAGTTCAGGTAATCTTGCAGCAGAAAGAAAGGTCACACTGAAAACAAAAGTAGTAATAGTTACAAGTTGAAGATACGCCGGATAACATGATTTATTTTTAAAAATCATTAGGTTTCAGATGATTTACTTTTAAACAATTATAAGCAATAAAAGTGACAGTAATTACAAGTGAAATACAGTATTACTCATTATTAGTATCATTATTATTGGTCAGAGTAATGTTCTGCAGTACTTATTGAGGTAGAAAGATAATTATTAATGTGATTGACTTACCGGATGCTTTTAATTTTCTGAGGAATATAAAATATCCACAAAACTCTCAAATAGGCCTGACCTGATTCATGGCCAGAGCCTTTACTTCTCTGTAGATCTTACCCTTCTCCTTTTAACTGCTTTGGTACTATATAACACCATGTTGTCTTTGGCCTTTTTACTTTTCTTGACATAGTAGATTCACATCTTTTCTGATTGATTTAATTGGGAGATAAACATAAGTGTTATATTCATCTTAGCCAAGTGTTAGCTCAAGTTACGACCCAAAACATTTTCATTAGTTTAAAATCTACACATGTACAATTATTATTTGTTTACCACCTTTGGCCACTTGTCCTCATCATTCCCATAAGAATTGTTGTTCATGTATAAGCTACAAGTAGTGACTTTAAGAACATTGGTGATCCTCAAACTTGATTTATAGGATCTGTACTTATATAGGGATTCTCTAAGCCTACCACAAAGCTAATTATTCAAGAACTAGTTTCTTCCACTCATGTAAACAAATCTACATGGTATAAATCAGTTCATGGCAGTTTTATCAGAAGTCTTTTTCTTCGGGGATCTTAAGTTTATAAATAAATCCGAGCTGAAAATGCTTTCAAGAACGTATATAGAGGTAGGTTCAAAAAGTTCCTGGAACTAATTTATTTCACAAAAACAGTATATGTTAAAATGATTTATGTTTTATTTTCTTCAAAGTAGTTTCCTTCAGCAGCAACACACTTCTGTTTGTAAAGTTTTTTGAAACATTCCTAAACCGTTCACAGAAACCTCTAGCTGGTTCTTCCCTTCAGCAATAAGGTCTTCAGTATCCTTATATCGTTTCCCTTTCAGAACAAATTTCAGAGGAAACAAGTAAATATCGGTATGGAGAACCATACATGACTTCCATATTCTAAGATTTATATTTAAAATCATTTTCAGCCAAACAGCCAGGGAAGGAATTTTAACAAAAAAATACTTCTTTGTTGCCAATAACGTAGTACACATATAAAAAAAAATTATCCCCTCCCCCTTCAACTATAATTTTGATTTATAGAAAATTACCCCCAGCCCGTTCAACTAGCCTCTTCATTTATAGATATTTCATCTACGTTTCTACAGTGGATTATTAAGATCTTATCAGGATACTTTATCAAAATTAAGTACTTTACTCATGTTACAACAAAAAATGTTTCAGGTAAACTGCCCTTTCCCCGTAACCGATCTTCACCAAAATCAACAGACATTGAGTTCTCTATAGCTCAGGCACATATGTAAAAAATTATTTGATTCTGTTTGAATTTACGGCAGTTATGGTTCGTCATATAAAAAATTACCCATGTTAAAACATAAAACATGAGATTTATAAAACATATCTAAGATTTATATTTAAAATCATTTTTGAAATAAAATATTTTCATAGAACCTACTAACGCTGGGGAAATCTGAGGAGCCAATCAGAGTTGGGCCTACCTGTCACTCTGCTGAATTTGGTGGAAAGCCCTGTCACTGTCGTCAAAGTATCAGCCTTGACAGGGTCCTCTTTTTCTGCAAAATGGGAGAGGCTTGAGATGGAGTGAGTGACATGGTCCCCACCTCAATGAAGAACCCATTGTTTTATAAAAATATATTTAAATTTTGAAAACTGAAAATTCTTTTCTTGTTGTAAATATTTATATTTTATAATCAAAATGACTTTATTTTTGTTACCTGGCAACAAAATTATTTTATTTTCAACAATTACCATTGTTTCAAAAAGTTTAAATAAATTTTCAAGTACTTTACTCTTGTTAAAACGTAAAAGGTTGCAGGTAAACTACCCCTTCCCCTTAACCGATCTTCACCAAAATCTAAAGACCTTGAGTCCTCTACAATTCACTGACGTATGCAAAACATTATTTGATTCTGTTTGAATTTGCGGCAGTTATCGTTTGCCATAGAAAATACGCTTGATAAAAAACGTTGCAGGTAAACTACCCCTTCCCCTCAACCGATCTTCACCAAAAACAATAGGTCTTGAGTACTCTACAAATCAGGGCTGTATGCAGAAAATTATTTGATTCTGTTTGAATTTGCGGCTGTTATCGTTTGCCATAGAAAATACCCTTGTTAAAAAACGTTGTAGGTAAACTACCCCTTTCCCTTAACCGATCTTCACCAAAAACAATAGGTCTTGAGAACTCTACAATTTAGGGCTGTATGCAAATAATCTTTTGATTCTGTTTGATTTTGCGGTTGTTATCGTTTGCCATAGGAAATACCCTTGTTAAAACATAAAACGTTACAGGTAAACTACCCCTTTCCCTTAACCGATCTTCACCAAAAACAATAGGTCTTGAGAACTCTACAATTCAGGGCTGTATGCGAAACATTATTTGATTCTGTTTGAATTTGCGGCTGTTATCGTTTGCCAAAAAAAAAAAATTCCCTTGATAAAAAAAAACCGTTGCAGGTAAACTACCCCTTTCCCTCAACCGATCTTCACCAAAAACAATAGGTCGTGAGTACTCTACAAATCAGGGCTGTATGCAAAAAATTATTTGATTCTGTTTGAATTTGCGGCAGTTATCGTTTGCCATAGAAAAAAAATCTACAGACAGACACACACACACACAGACACTTTTCGGAAAACGACTTTTTTTCATGTTTTGAGTGTAGTAGAATCAGAATCTGCAATAATCTCGAACACGATTTTTTTTGCTATCACCATACTTCCATTCCTTAAGGAATATGGAAGTAAAATTGACTGGTAGAAGTTGGGAGAATATGATGAATGCTCAAGGGTTGTTACATTGTGATATGCAAGGTACTCCTTGACCAGGGATTGAGCGATGTAGTGGCTCATTGTCGTGCAAAAGAATCCCTTTTCCTTCTGATTGCATTCTGTAGGTGGCGAAGGGTATCAACATATATTTTCTTGTTCACTGTTTGGCCTTGTGGAATGAATTAATTCATAGTGGACAGTTCCCTGTGAATAAAAAAATTCCAACATAATTTTCCTTTATTCTCATCCAAACAAAACTTCTTTGTCCAAGGAGATGATTTTGATTTCTGTTCCAATAATTGGCATTTTCTTGATCAGCCATGGTGATAAGGTCTCCTGCTAGTGCCGTTCATGTCTCTTTCTGGCCTGCATACAGCATCTTTGGAACAGTGTGTTGGCAAACTCAGTGCATTTTCAGATCATCATGGAAAATAGTTTGACAACTTCCAATTGATATTCCAATTTCTGGTGATATTTCCTCAACAGATTTCCTTCTGTCATTTCAAACAATCCTTTGAACATGCTCAATGATTTCATTGTTTATCGCAGTAGACAGGAGCCCACTACAAACACAATTGTTAACCCTATCATAATCCTCACAGAAATGCTTGTACCAGTCATGTACTTACATTTTGTTCATTGCCGTTTCACCATATGCTGTTTTAAGTAAAATTACTATCTCTGATAACGATTTTTTAAACAAAACACAGAATTTGATATATGTATGCTGTTCAGTTGCTATAGTTAATACACATTTTTAACTGCAATGATGTCAAATGCACGTTAAAGAAACACACAGCTGTGTTATTGTTGGGTAGGAGGGAATTGCCTGAAGATTGGTCATAGTATGATGAAATGAGCACTACCAACATATGAAACAATAAGTTTCCCTGACATTTGAAACCCCCCTTTTATTTTATAAGTTTTATTTTGTACATTTTTTTGAATTTTTATTTTATTTTATTTTTAAGTTTTTTTTTTGTAAAGGGGAGAGACATAATATTTAGAACTAGGTGGTGAACCTAGAGGAAGCAAAAGTGTGCAAGGCCTAATTACAATTACAGACATGTCCCCCCAGGTGAATGACAGGACTTGCAAATGAAAAAGTCTATTAACCAACAAGCGTATACTTTATTAAGCATGCAACTCTTACATGAGATGACAAGTTATAGATTGAACAAAGAGCAAAATTAACTGCAGGATTATATATATATATCAATTAATATTCTTAATGGCATAAAATGTGAGTGAATTGAATATTAACATAAATTGCATAAATCCTGCCACATTATGTTCAAGTTAATGGTTGCAAGAATATTATTCACAAAATAGAAAATCACTAATCCATGAGTGTATAGAAATGACTTCAAATAGGCTAGCCTTTTAGTAACTTAGTAAGCACATTTATGATCTTTTAATTTATAACATATTCCCCCCCAACAAAATATGTAAAGATTACACACACAAGCACATACACAACATAAATGACAAAACATCCCTCATTTCTGTACCAAACCCCTCATAAAACCCTTTTCAACTAGAATAAATGAATGCACAACCATATATATATATATGTATAAATATAATTAACAAGGTAATCAGATAAATCACAGCTACGAAGCATTAATATGCCATGGTAATTAGCACCAGAAAATGTAAGTGCCCCCAACCAAACCAGAGACTCAAAATAATAATAATCAACCCTCACTTTAATCATAATAAGCAATAAGCATATGTGACCATGAACATAGTTTCACAATTTAAAAACATCAGACAGCCCCCTTTGCGTGACTAGAATTCTGCCATGACTGCATGACATGAAAGCACAAAATAACTAACTCTCGAATAGCTTTAATTGGATTAAAAAAAGTAGAACTTAGAGTCGACTGCGGATATGCGTGTGTGTGTAATTTTCTTACACATTATAAGCAGATATAATAGATTTCATTAGGTTTAATTGTGTAATGTTCACACATGCAGTCACAGAACTGAACATGAGAGTTTGTGCAAAAGTTTAACGGTTAAAACTTCATGAGTGAGCTTCTGGGAGCTTCCGTGCATTCACAATGTCGTTGAGATAGAATTAAATAATTAGAATGGTCCCACCTGGATCTTCCGGTGCACTTAAGCAATACTGTGGCTGATCAGTAGTGTCTTGGTTGTACTAAGAAGTCCTGGGGCAGCGTAGCGTCATAAGTGTGTCTGAACGGTAGATCTCGACTGACGGCATATCATGGCTAAAGGATCGTCTCTGCCAGGAGGGTGGACAGTTGGTCGTCACACCCGACACCCATCTCGCCCTTGTTCGAGCACCTGGAGCAGAACTTTATTCAGCTACTCATAGAGAAAGTCGACGAAGTCCTGAACTGATGAGTGCCGTCAGCCGAGAGCAGATGATCTGGTTGAGGGTTCAAATAAAAATGAGACAGATTCAAAGTTTCTATCTAACCACGAAACCTCTCGGATGCAGGAATGTACAAAAACAGCTGGACGCGCCAACTGAATTTCGTCGCTGCACAACAACAGTGAGCATAGCACAACGGCAATGAGATGCCGTGGCCGCGCGTGACGTCAAAGCCGCTCGTTTTAAAAACACATCACCTACAATGCCGAACCCAGTACGGCACACCCTCACCCCAAAAGGGCAACATGGTTGACCCAAATCAAAGCAGTACTCAAGCACGACGGCTGTGGGAATCCTGGAAAAATCTCAGATTCTAAATCGCACTTGGTGAGTTCAGTTACTCAGGAAAACGAAAGAAGCAGAAGGAAGGAGTGTAAGTATGCCAATGTATGTCTGAAAGAGAAGATGTAAGTGTGCGTCCTGCATGCTCGCCGGGCCCTGGTCCGCATGCAGATATAGGGAACAGAACAGAACAGGAGAAAGAGAAGAATCACCGAATCCGGTTCTGAGAACTGACCACCAAGGCCTCCAAAACTCAACAACTGAGACCCAGGACCATTAACACTATTCCCCCCTTCCCAGGACTGAAAATCTCTACCACACTGCGACCATCCCCCACGAGAGTCCTCTCCTCCATGCCAAACTCTTGGGACCGCCCCAACACGTCACCCACTCCGGTGACCACCATCTAACTCTCCCTGGTACTCACATATTCACGCCTGAAGGCCAACAAGGTGCTACTAACCTTGATATGCGAGTACCCTTCGAGAACCGTCCACCTCGTGGACCGACCAGCCATGTTCAGCAAACAAGGCATCATCAATCCTTGACACATGACTGGCCCACCTCCCACACTAGGGTGGGCGGACCCGATTCACAAGGCAGAGAAGACCGCGCAGAGGGCACGCGAACATCAATCCTATCTCTTACTTTTTCAAAAGCAGCTTAACTAGCAGGGGGGGTTTACTTTTCCACCATCTAAACAAACCACACTTAATCCAAAACTGACACACCAGAGAAATCAACCGGGGAATGCGGCATGGACCGACCCTACAATGATCAACAAACAACCACTATGAACAAGGAAACAACAGTACATAACTTCGCCATCTTACTTTTAGAACAGGGGAAACTGACGACCTCGACAATCTACGGGCACTCTCCAACTCTCTAACTTTCTCCATGATAACCTTCCAGAACAGGGGAAACTGACAATCTCCAGGACTACAATCTAATCACTTTTGGCAAGGGTCTCTAGCTTTCTTATTGATAGATTTTTTTTTTTTTTTTACTAAGGGGAGGGGTAGGAAAATCAGGAAGATGAAACGGGGTAAGGATCATTAAAGGCTCAATAGCTAGGAGTAAGGGTAAGGACATGGCTCCTTCCGGAAATAAGGATGAATGGAGGAAACCAAGGCTCGCGTGGGCAGGGACGCAACCCTGAAATAGATGAACACCACTGGGACTGTGGGGAACATCTACCCACTACCCGTTACCCGCTACTTCTCACCTTTCTGTGACGGACTTTCGGTACTCGTTCCTTTCGGACACAACTCTCTGAGAGATTATTTCGTGTTGAGCTGCCCTGATTGGTTTCCTCTGAATCAGAATCAAGGCAACTTACCTCGCTGCTTTCACTCCGCCTTGGATTATCCTCATCGTCTAACTCCTCCGCTTTTCTTTCTTCCTTTTCTACTTCTTTCTTCTCTTCTACAATTTCCCCTTCTTCGTCCACATAATCCAAATCAACATCATGACACTGCACCTCCTCACCATCTTCCAGTTGCTCCTCTGATCCATCTTCAACCGCATCTTCTCCAGCTCCTTCACAAACTTCTTCACTAACCTCTTCTCCGCTCTCATTTTCATCAACACCTTCATCATCAACATCATCGCCATCACATCCACTACCACCATCCGAACACTGCACATCCTCGTCCTCCTCTAGTTGCTCACCTGGTCCGCCTGGAACTTCTTTCCGCTCTTCGGAATCTTCAACACTACTTACAGAAGGCGTCTGCACATCTTCACACACTACATCATTCTCACTCACACACTCCACAACGCTGCCACCAAATTTCTCCTCAACTTCTACCTCCTCTACTTCTACCACACTTGCGGCATGAACATCCCCTTGTCCATCCACAACCTCAGAAACACTTGCAGCCTGGACATCCCCTTGTCCATCTGCAAACTCAGACTCTTGAGTCTCACTAACACCTATAACTATACTTCCCTGTGCAGCATTCGCTGACCACTCTTCTGACTCTTCATTCGATTCCTCTCCTTCACCACTCTCAGCAACTACAACATCCTCAACATTTTCAACCCTGGAATCCAACTGTCCAGGTTCATGTGCAATGACTAAATTAATTTCTACTGGCGATGGTAAAGCTACACCATCAAGTGACTTCTCATATCCCTGCGTAGACGATGATGATATTACAGGATCTGGATCTCTCACGAACAATACCGGAAAAAATTCTGCGCCATCTGGATTCAACCATGACGTCCTCTCTGAGTCCTCTAATTCCGTATTAACTGACGTGTTCTTATGCTCTTGTATTGATCCACAGAAGTTATTCCGCTTTTCTTCTTCTGCTTCACCTTCTTCATTCACTACTCTATTAGACACTGGTAATTCCTCTGGAACCTTTAAAGTCTCACTTTTCTCCAAATAAGAATAACGCCTAGCTACAGGCTCCCTACTTGCCGATGTTCGTTTACTAACATAATTTCTTCTTCCCCTGTTAATTTCATACTTATTAGTTTTCTTTACTGTAACTGTTGTTACTGTCTTCTCATTTGCCACCCCTCTGTAGCCTCCATTACTTCCGGAATATTCAGTTTTTCTTATAGTCTCTTGTGTTCTCCTCCAACCACCATGTTTGTCCTTTTTAGCTCTTCCTAATGAACCACTGGAGTACTGGACATCTTTAGCAGCTCTTTCCCGGGACTCATCATTCTCCTGGACTCTCCTAGCATGCGCACACCACCGGTCCAGGTCCGCAAAACAACGTGGAGGATCTGCGAAAACTAGCCGGGATCTCTCTTGGGGATTCAGACCTTCTCGTATTACTTGTATTACTTCCGTCTCGGGCAACCCCAACCTTAATATACGGGCAGCTTTCCTTACATCATGCACGAAGTTCCCCAATGCCTCTCCGTTGGCCTGTAGGCGATAGAATAAATCTAACTTAAGCTGGAATCGTCGTCGATGGGGTATGAAGAAATCCAACACTTCCCCATGGAAGATGTCAACAATGCAGCCCCGACGCAGAGTGTTGGTGACCAGACCAGCCAATGAACCCCGGCAATACGGGTATATAAGGGACAAGACCTCCTCATCGGACACACCCGGGAAATCTGCCAACTGCAGGACCAGGTCCAAGAAGACCAACAACCTGTCCTCATCTACTCCATCCAACACCGAAAGTTTCTGGAGAATCCCTGAAATGGGGTGGGGCAATTCCTGGTAACATACCGTCGCCAGAGTTGCACAATACTCAAACACAACAATAAAACGTAAATCCCAATGAAACACCTAACACAAACTTAACCTACAAAACATAATGACAAAAAATCCAGAAAAAACTCAAGTACTCTTCTTCCTTTGAGCCACTCCAGAGTGCTCTAGCGATGCGACGAGATGGGTGTCATAAAGGCAGAGAAACAGCCATGCAAAATGCCCAGAAGAGAACACGACACAAAACAACAAACTGACTCACTATATACAATCCACAAAGTACACATAAAATTCAATATAATAGAAAACATATAACTATCAAGTCCATGACATCTGGTCGGACCATGACCGCATTCAGAATACATGATACTGCAACGCAACGCCCTCAATAACCAAATACTACCGAACGGGGGTGCTATAAAACACGTCTATTCCATGAAACAAATCGCAATCAAAATCAACAAGTACTGACGGCCCTCATCACGTCCAAAATCTGTCTGAGCTCCAGAGTATGCCCAAGTGAATCCATCAGCTCACATTCATTTTAAAAACCATCAATCACATGCTTATAACCCCTTTCCAAAACCTACCTTACACTCAACATCACAAAATAATTACTTAAACACTAACACATATTAAATCATTTTAAACTTCATCAACCCCTTATTCATTTTATAAAATATGTTATTATTCTGATTATTCATTTTATTAAATTGTTACATTACCATTAACTTTTCTTGCAACCCTTGGATTCCAATTAAAAAAAATTTTGAAATAATTTGCAAGTCCCAACACCAGCTGACATGCCTGTAGCCACACCAAGTTTCATTTAAGAAAATAAATGCAAGTCCCCAGATTCTAAAACTTCCAAATTTCAAAAAAAATAAGGCAGAAATAATATCTACTCCATCCATAGAATCATAACCACGCTCTGCTACCATTTGAAACCCCCCTTTTATTTTATAAGTTTTTTTTTGTAAATTTTTTTGAATTTTTATTTTATTTTATTTTTAAGTTTTTTTTTTTGTAAAGGGGAGAGACATAATATTTAGAACTAGGTGGTGAACCTAGAGGAAGCAAAAGTGTGCAAGGCCTAATTACAATTACAGACATGTCCCCCCAGGTGAATGACAGGACTTGCAAATGAAAAAGTCTATTAACCAACAAGCGTATACTTTATTAAGCATGCAACTCTTACATGAGATGACAAGTTATAGATTGAACAAAGAGCAAAATTAACTGCAGGATTATATATATATATCAATTAATATTCTTAATGGCATAAAATGTGAGTGAATTGAATATTAACATAAATTGCATAAATCCTGCCACATTATGTTCAAGTTAATGGTTGCAAGAATATTATTCACAAAATAGAAAATCACTAATCCATGAGTGTATAGAAATGACTTCAAATAGGCTAGCCTTTTAGTAACTTAGTAAGCACATTTATGATCTTTTAATTTATAACATATTCCCCCCCAACAAAATATGTAAAGATTACACACACAAGCACATACACAACATAAATGACACAACATCCCTCATTTCTGTACCAAACCCCTCATAAAACCCTTTTCAACTAGAATAAATGAATGCACAACCATATATATATATATATGTATAAATATAATTAACAAGGTAATCAGATAAATCACAGCTACGAAGCATTAATATGCCATGGTAATTAGCACCAGAAAATGTAAGTGCCCCCAACCAAACCAGAGACTCAAAATAATAATAATCAACCCTCACTTTAATCATAATAAGCAATAAGCATATGTGACCATGAACATAGTTTCACAATTTAAAAACATCAGACAGCCCCCTTTGCGTGACTAGAATTCTGCCATGACTGCATGACATGAAAGCACAAAATAACTAACTCTCGAATAGCTTTAATTGGATTAAAAAAAGTAGAACTTAGAGTCGACTGCGGATATGCGTGTGTGTGTAATTTTCTTACACATTATAAGCAGATATAATAGATTTCATTAGGTTTAATTGTGTAATGTTCACACATGCAGTCACAGAACTGAACATGAGAGTTTGTGCAAAAGTTTAACGGTTAAAACTTCATGAGTGAGCTTCTGGGAGCTTCCGTGCATTCACAATGTCGTTGAGATAGAATTAAATAATTAGAATGGTCCCACCTGGATCTTCCGGTGCACTTAAGCAATACTGTGGCTGATCAGTAGTGTCTTGGTTGTACTAAGAAGTCCTGGGGCAGCGTAGCGTCATAAGTGTGTCTGAACGGTAGATCTCGACTGACGGCATATCATGGCTAAAGGATCGTCTCTGCCAGGAGGGTGGACAGTTGGTCGTCACACCCGACACCCATCTCGCCCTTGTTCGAGCACCTGGAGCAGAACTTTATTCAGCTACTCATAGAGAAAGTCGACGAAGTCCTGAACTGATGAGTGCCGTCAGCCGAGAGCAGATGATCTGGTTGAGGGTTCAAATAAAAATGAGACAGATTCAAAGTTTCTATCTAACCACGAAACCTCTCGGATGCAGGAATGTACAAAAACAGCTGGACGCGCCAACTGAATTTCGTCGCTGCACAACAACAGTGAGCATAGCACAACGGCAACGAGATGCCGTGGCCGCGCGTGACGTCAAAGCCGCTCGTTTTAAAAACACATCACCTACAATGCCGAACCCAGTACAGCACACATTGTTTTAAACATAAGGTGCTGATACCAGGAACATTTTGAAACTACCTTGTGCACATGTGTACTTGCACACATGTGAGTGTGTGTGTTTGTGTATGTGTGAATATTTAAATAGTATTTTTATTTTTATGAGAATATATTTTTTAATTGTTATTTGTATTACAGTGTTTCAGCAGTTTTGCATACTATTATCATACAAATATAATTTGTATTTATTTACAATTTAGTTATTACTAACATTTACATTATTACTAACATTGTATGTTTATCATTACAGCATTTCTTGCAGTTGTGCTTAGTCATAATAGCGCTTATCTGCATACCATGGATGCTGTTTGCCAAGCCTTTCCTCATCATGAAACAACAGAAGAAGCAACATCATCTGGTAAATGGAATTTCTGTATTTGAAATCTTGAGTTTATAAAAATTACAAAAACCTGTGTTATTTTCTGATGTGAAGCACCAGCGTTATTCATATAAGGGTAACTGTGTAAAACAGTACATCTATAGATCTTTTTCTAAACCTTTGGTAAAATATCAGGTAATAATTTAATATTAACATTGACAGTTTGAGACAATTTTGTTGACAAAATGAATAAATATAAATATAACAGTGTTTTCCTTTATAGATGGTTTATCAATCAAAATATGGTTTCTGATTGTACTACGAATTGAACAAAATTTTGTTCAAACAGTATTTTATAACAAACATAAGTGTAATAAGTACTGCTGGTTTTGACATTCTTGAATTTTTATATTCATTTCATGGAGATTTAGGATGGGAGATTTGACAGAATCAAGTAGAATTGTAGTACCTGTTATTACAGTACAAAAAAATACCACTTTTGGTTTTCAGTTCTAGCACTTTCACTAATGTGTGTGTCACTACCAGTGTAATTAAATTTGGTAGATATTTGAGATGGAAACTGGGTATATTCCTATCAACAGAGAAACTTTCAAGTGTTTTTAATACATTGTTAATTAAAGTATAACAAAAATAATTGATTTTTATTGCCACTGCAAAAATTATTATATCTGATGCACAGGTAGAGTATCTAAATGTTCAGTCTCCAGTGTTGCGGAAATTTGTTCTGTACAATGGGCAAAAATTTTTCTCTTCCAGAAGAACTAATTTTTTGTGGGAATTATAATATGCCTGTAATAACTTGAGAGTTACAGTTTAACAATACTCTAATTAAAAAAATATCGAAAGAAAATTCAGGAAACTTTCGAATTCACTGTTTTCAAATAAATAGTGACATATGAAAGAAAAACATAACACCAGATTGCACTGTCACAAATAGCTATGTCAGTAATGCAGAAATACACAAAACACTTATAATTTTTTCTTTGTTTTGGTTTCTGGTGTTAAGCTGTGACTTTCAACCAGCAACTGTCTTCAGTGGCTGTTTTCGACCCTGTCAGCAACAATGATTAATTTTTCTGCTCTGCACTGGCTAGTTACATTGACTGAATTTATGTAGAAGCATTTTTGATTGGTGCAGATCTTGTCCAATCTCATGCCATATGTATTCCTTAAAGAAATAATTTTTTAGTGGACTTTTCTATGTTATCAGCGTTTTCCTTCATGTCGAGTAGTAACAATCACACTCCACCAACCAACTCAATTATAAGTTGCCAGCGTAGATCAGTAAATTGACTGTTGTTGATAACAGGGTTGCAAATAGCCGTTGAAGATGATCCATTATAGTCATAGCCAAAACAACTGGCTGAAGATCAAACAAGAGACCATAGGCCTAGCCCCAGAAAATTAAAATAGAACTTAGATTAAACTCTGGTAATGAAAACCTTTATCTAAATACTTCATCATGGAAGACAAGAAGTGGAGGAGGAACAGTAGCTTAAACCAACATTAAACATAAGGATTGGAAAAAAAAGAAAATGTGATATTTTCAAAAAATTGTTAATCAGTTATTATCCCAATTGAATGTCATATGCAGGGCCACCACTAACTTACAGCACTGTACACAGCAAGTCATATCAAATGGGTGGTTATAAACTACCCTTACATGCCTAGAGATGCCAGATCCATAACATCAAATTCTGTAAAATAAATTTTTAAAAAATCTAATAGTGATTAGATTTATCATACGTAGAAAGCCTATGGTGTTTGTTGATGTGTAATATTTAAAATTCTTTCAGAGTTGTAGCTAGAACTTTATAAAGTACCTTAGACTGTGTAACTTTATAAACTGTGTGTATTGTCTTAGACTTAGATAAATCGTTATTACTTGCTTTGAAATATTCTTTTTTTTAAAATAACAATATGACTGATTTACTTTTTGTTTGTTTGTGTAATTAGTTAAACAACCACCATGGAAGTGGTGAGAATGGTGATATAGAAGGCGGTATTATGCCTGCAGTTCAGCAGCCACCAGTTCCACACAAAGAAGAAGATGAAAACCTAGGGGACATGTTTGTTCATCAGTGTATTCATACTATTGAATACGTGCTGGGTTCTGTGAGCCACACAGCTTCCTACTTACGTTTGTGGGCTCTGTCACTTGCACATGCGCGTAAGTAGTAAAATGTTCCCAGTTAGAAATATAAATCAAAATTAATTCATTCAGGTATTTCTTTTCTGTAGGCTGGTGTATGTGTGCGCACGCGCATGCGTGTGTAAAAAGAACATCATCAATAATAAATTACATTATATATTTCACATAATAAGCTTCTTTTGATCACAATTTTTGTAACACCTGTTTGTCACTTCTTAAGATGCAGTTTTGTTTGAGCAATTGTCACATGCAGCTGTTGCACAGTGACTCGTCACATGAAATTCAGTAGAAGTGGTTTTGTTTGTGCATCAAGCACTAGATAACTCATAAAAAATAAAATAAAATCCTAGTTATAATTTAAAACTTCTGGGTTAACTTAGAAGATTGGCTTGCCAGGTTGTAAGGCCATGTTCTAGAGTTGTTGGTTGCAGACGTTTCGGCCGTACCTTCCAACGGCCACCTTCAGTGCATGAAGTTTGAAGAAAGGCTGTTACACTGACCAATTGGTTACTGACAGCGATAACTTGCGTTACAGCTGAAACGTCTGCAACCAACAACACCAGAACATGGCCTTACAACCCGACAAGCCAATCTACTAATAACATTGACGTCGGCCATGAAAGCCTCAGGCATCAATTCTGGGTTAACTATTAAAGCATCTCAGTGTGGATAATCTGTGATCTACGTATCTACGTGAGATCAGCGAAGTATACCAGGAATCTGCTTTCATCTTGCTGCATGTACAGGATATGCCATTTGTGTGGGCAGGTTTATACTGTATCAGCAGCGTAGTACTTGCACTTGTGTCAGGGAACACAGGTAACATTGCTATCTGGGCCAGCTGGAGAAGTCTGCTATAGCAGAGTATACTTGGACACAATACCATTCTGTTTTGTTCAGTGACACTGAAGTCTTGGCCACAACATACAGTTACTTCCCTTGCCTGTACAGGGACTTCATCAAAATCTTCAGCATGGCAACTACTGCGGGTCACAGGAATATGAAGCTTAATATAGCCTGGTTGCTGGTACTAGATCTCTAAAATTGGACCAGTAGGAGGGCAGCAGGCTAAAGAGCATGTTACTCAGCTTGGCCGTTTATGAGGTCCAAGTTGCAGATATGGGTCTGAAAAGTTAAATACAGAAGTTGTCAGCATTGGCAGCAACCTTGTTTTCAGTGTTGTAATACATTCTTATCTTGTCCCTACCCTGAATACAGCTGCTGTGTGTGTTGCTGCATTGAGAAATTTTAGTGACAGACCATGGGCAATGACAGACCATGACAGCCCTAAACTTTTAACTGTGACTAAATTTACTGTGCCTTCACAACTTAGTAAAATAAAATCACTATTGTGGTTGTTAAACAAAATATTGTGATGTTTATTTAACGCCAAAGAACATCTAATTTACCACAGTATATGGATATGCTGAATCTTGTTACCTGTGAGTAAACCATTTTTTTTTTTTAATGGGTCATGTGTCTGCTTGCTTACCTATATATTATAAATGAATGTGCACTAATTTCAGTCATTTGCATGTTCTCCAAATTATAAATTAGTATAATGTAAAATTTTGAATTGATTTATTACACAGAAATATGTAACTTTACATTTGTTTATGTGGCATATCCTTCCAAATAGATCATTCAAACAGATGTGTGTTTTCATACTGTTTGTAGTACTGTGCCGGTGTAAACCCGGCTGTCCAAGGTTAAAAAAATAAAAAAGGAATTTAATTGTAAAATAACGCGAATGCAAGGGTCAGTTAAAGCGACCCTTGTACGGGTCCGTTAAAGCTGCGCGCGCACCTTGTAGGGAGGTTTGCTGTCTGTTGGAATGTAGTTGCATAATTCAGTCATCGCCCGGCACGCAAGAAAGCACCGACTACCCTGATCCGAACAGATAGTACTACGCAGTTTTCTTCTACTCTGATGGCTGGCTAAATTTACGAGACTTCCCGGGTTCTCGCTTAAAGCCGGAGATGCTGGCCTTGCTGATTGAACTTCATCTTCATCAGCCATGAACCATCAGAAACGCACCTGTTCAGAGAAGGAGTCGGGTGACTAACTCAAGATGTAACGCTTGCTCAGCATAATTAAGGTGATATGAACTCTTTTATTATTTTTGGTGGCCGGGCCTGCCATGCTCCTGATTCACCGTTTAAATCTTTTTGAAACCATGTGCCCACGTGGCCAGACAGTCTGCTATAGGGTGTGTCAGCTGAACATTCATTCTGAACGTTATGTGTTAATGTTAATGAACACTTTAATAATTTAATGTCATAAAACTAAATATGATGTCTGTAATTGTGTGCTGCACTGGGGGAGCGTGCTAGAAATTTTTTTTTAACTCTTAAACATTTTCATTATAGCCAATAGTCATCACCTTGCTTACTACAAAACTTATATCACATGCTAGGGATTCTGTTCCGGCTGGTGCAGAACGGGGTTTATATTTTAATTTCATTTTTGTTTAACATGTAAGGGCTGGGGGGGTTTCGTTTTCTTTTTTTTGGCTGCTTTTGGGGAATATTTGGGGACATAGTTTTACCAGGCACATGTTCATGCAGTTTAAGGCAGGTTGGATTCCTGTCACATAAGGTTAAGCACAAGCTGGCGCGCTCCCACATCTGCTAGGGCACAACTGTCCTTATTATAAATTCATTTATATACAGCCATTCGGCTTTAACAGAAAAGAACTTTCATATTTCTCTGGGCATATACTAATTAAATTTTTTCTTTATAAAGGTCTATACTGATTAATTTTTTTTACTTGTAAAGCATATACTGATTAATTTTTCTACCCTGTAAAGCATATACTGATACATGAATCCATCTGAATTTGTAAAACAAATTAACATTTTAGAACCGTAGAACAATTGCTTAAAATCAGGTGATGCAGTTTTTATTTTTTTATTTTATGCTGTTGAAGAAACTTAAAGATTTCATATGCTCATGATGGGGCAATTATCAGTTGCTATCTATACATACGGGCGGTCCGGTCTCTCTTATGGTTTATGAGTGGTTATCATCCTGTCGGGGGGTTTTTTCTAATTTATTTAAATTCATGGAAATTGATGAATGACGGTGACTGAAGGGCGAACATTTATGACTGCCGGTTTTAGGGCTTGGTAGAAACACTGCCTGTTGAGCATGTGCATTCCAAGGGTATTCGTGTTTATAATATTTGTGTATAATTATGAGTGTATGTGTCTTTATGTTTCTGTACGTGTCTTTATGTTTCTGTCTATGTTAAGATCTAGTCATAAAAAGGGGGGGGATTATATAATCACTGAATGTTATCTGATATACACATATATATATATATATATAACCATTACTGATATACAGACCTTGTCTTTTGACACTATTAAGAATATGGGGCTTATTTATTTATTATGTATTTTGTGCGTTACTCCTGATATTAGGTGACAAACTTATGTGATAATTTTTCGTTTACATGTAACGGATTATGGGGTACAATAAAAGCTGTTGTTGTTATATTACAGCCGAGTTTCATTGCAAGTCCCGTCATACTGGACCCAGCACATTTTGGCTTCTCTAGGCTCCTGCCTAGTTTTAAATAACTTGTGGCTTCTCTTTCAACAAAAAATATAAATACAAAAAAATTTTTATATACAACATAAAAAGGAAAGAGGGGTTACAGTACATTCTTGTAATGACTTTTTTTTTTCAAAGACTTCCTCCTTACTTACACTGTGTTGTCACACTTTTTTTAGGCAATGAACGGCAATTTTAGTAGGTACTAAGATAATAATCAAAAGTCCATCATAAGTAGTAGTACGTTGTGCTTGACCAGAATTAATATGTATGTATATAGCTAGTGAGAGCTCCCACACGTTGCTTCCAAGATATGAATGCTGTGAGCAGTTCTGCTGATATCTCCAGAAGATGTCATTTACAATCTTCAGAGGTTTTCATTTGCCTGTTTTGCATGTGCACTTCTTTTTTCGAAATTGCTTATGTGTACTGTTCCAACCATAGTAATTGTACTTAACTGCACCGTGTAATGGCCGTAGTAAAACTTAAGACCAGTAACTACTTTTCTCTACTTTGGTCCTTCCTTCTTTTAGTAACAAAACTCTCATTCTTTTCAAGTTGTCCTGTCCATCCTCAGTCAGAGCTTTCGTGATCTGACTATTTACATGCATATCTTGTCCTTTGGAAGCTTCCGTGAACCCTATGTTGTTTGTCTTTCTCTCCACATGTTCCAGCTATTGCAGCCTGCCCTATTTTTATGTTGTTTGCTATATCGAGGTCTTTATTCCCCATTTTCATAGACAAGCTCATACGTCTCCCTTAACACCTTTCTGCCCCATATTGGGAACAACCTTTCAACCCTTGCACTCAGATACCACATTTGTGATCCATTCATTATGACCAGCCTTATGTGCATTTTTCCATACTTATCTTGGTAACAACAGTTGTACAACAATTATGAAAACATTTATCCCACTTTTGAATAGTTTTCTTCCTTGTTGAGTCAGTGTGTGTTTCTTCATGCGGGTGTAGTGTTTTGTTTGTCATTGTCAGATTGAAGTAGCAGTTTTCAACGATTCAGTTTACCTGCTCTACAGAAAGATTTTCAAATATGGTGGATTAAAAACCCGTAATAAACAGATTAAAATCATCAGTTCTGATGATTCCACTCACTTTATAGTGACGTCATAAATTATGCTAACCCCCTCAAACAGAAAATATCTTGGACGCAAATTATAATTCCAGAAATTATGTAAAATTCAAGGAACTTTTTGAAACTTTTTTAAAATAAAATTTAATATACATAGGGATATTTTTTTAACATGGTGGTGATATGTTGCAGAACTCTCCGAAGTGCTGTGGCATATGGTTTTAAGCAAAGGACTAAAGTACGAGAGCTGGATAGGTGGAGTTGTCCTGTGGGCCATTTTTGCGTTCTGGGCTGTACTCACTATTGGTATTCTTGTACTTATGGAAGGGCTGTCTGCTTTCCTTCACACTTTACGTCTACACTGGTAAGTGTATGAACTTCAGAAATTGTATAATTGACACATCGTCAACTGTCATTCTGTGTTATTCTGGTATAAATTAGTAGATACAATATTAAAAAGTTTATGTTTATATACTTTATCCTGTTTTTCTTTTTGCAGGATGGAATTCCAGAGTAAATTTTATACAGGAACAGGTTATACTTTCCAGCCGTTTTCATTTGAAACTATTCTTTCACAGGCTGCTCATTCCACTGAGGAGTAAATGATTCTCATTTAGGTTCTCAATACAAGTTTTTTATACTTTTTTTATCGCATTTAGTTACGTATAAATTGTTATTTAGATTTTCAGTGTTTCCCGTATGTGTTAAACAGAGTATTTAATAAATGTATATGTAAATTATGTCATTATTTAATAAAATAGTGTTACGCATTGAGTAAAACTAAATTGTATTAATGACACGTATATACATTACCACTATGTAGTAACATTTTCACCTCACAGTATGTGCATATGAAAATTTTAGCTAAATACAATATATACCATTAAAACAGTATGTAATTTTTATTAATTGTTGTAGGGTCAGTCAGGTAAGTGTTGTAATTGATTATATGCAAACATTGTTTGAAACGTTTTGAAGATTTTGTTGTTTTTCTTTCATCCCTATACTTTGCTTCTGTTTCAGCGTTAAATTTTATGTAATTTTCAATTAACATATTATATTGTACTTAAAACGACTTGTAATGATTGAGCTGTGTTGTGTAAATTATGTTGGCATAATGGGTGTGTTAATGGTTTTACACATGTTAAAAGTGTCTTGTTTATAGCATAAGTTTTTCCCATCTATTATTACATTGATTGTCACTTTAATAATTATGTAGAACAGGATTAACTCCGTGTACAATATTTGTTGAAATAAGTTCATCACTTGACTGTTAATAAGATTAGATTTGTTAATTAAATCATTATTTTGGTGTTTCTGATATATGTATATGAGCATGTTTCTTTTTTTTATTATAGTGCCCACAAATGGAATATACAGAGGTATAATTGTCAAAGAGTATATTCATATTACGAATGCATGCAAGAGTATAGTGAGAATTTTATTTTATTCAGTCAAGATTACTGTCATATGACACCCTATTTATTGTCTTTTTTTCTTTGGAATTCAGCTCAAAAAAAGTTAGATGTTTAATATAGGCACCACTTATTTGAGCGTAAAATTAGAAGTAACAGATTTCCCAACCTGTAATTTTTTCCCAGAAATAAGATATGAAAATGTACTAGAAAAACAACATCGTATATAGTTTCCTGATTGTATTAGTACAACTGGTTGTAAAATTTGTGTAGTTTACTAAAATATATGTAATAGTGTTTTACTGAATATTTGTGCAGCAGTAACTGTGAATGCAATCAATACTGTTAGTTACTTATATTGTAGGATACAATTAAGAGTTCCTAAATAGAAAAATCAGCTTCAGTATTGAAAATCAGAATTGTTAGTTCGCTTAAAAAGATGTTTTATACTTATTTATCCAAAATGTAAGTGAAAGAGTTCATAAAAGATTAAGTAACAAGAAAGATGGAACAGGATAAGTGGTATGACGCAGAGGTTGAGATTATATGTACTAATTGTTGGGTTAAGCTTTGCAACCCAACAAGGAATGCAGTGACGTTTGCCATTCCACTGCACGTATCACGGTACTACTACACATTTAAAATACGTTTAACACTGTCTCTCGCACGGTAAATCTAATTGCATATTGCCATTATGCAAAACATACTGAACAATGTTTACAGAACCAGTAAACCACACCAACACAAGCACGCGTTATCATTCAGTAGACCCCCCGCTCTTCAGGCGTCTCGGTAGCACAGCTTGTGCTCATGCAGTATATATAAATAGAAAAAACCCAAGTCAGGGCCAAAGGTCTTGGTCACATAGGCCTGAGGATACTCATTGTAATATGGGTGAAATGTTGTCATACAAGACATTTTTGATGTGGTTCATACCTGGAAAAAGACTTCAAAAACATAATGACCACTGGCCATGGAAGCCTACATAAGAACACATTAACATTGTAGTTTGTAGCCTATAGTTTATTATGTTTCAAAAATTACAGCCATCTACAATAAAAATACCAAATAAATTATTTTATTCATTAAGTATAATTAACAACATTTTAAATGTATATCCAGTGCCTAGTTAATGGTGTCATAAATTATTCATTTTGTGTTCTGGTACTGATGATGACTCTTCATGAAACAACCAAATCTTATGGCATTCAGAACACTATAGAAAAGAAAACATTTTTACTGTACAGTTGTGTTCTTATTAATCTTATTTATAAATCAGTTCTCATCGTTGGTGTGTACAGGGATAAATATGTAATAACCATTCTTCAATAATCAACACAGTACTTTAGATAACTGTATTTCAACATTGATTGTAAAAATTTGTTTAATGTTACACAATAGTGAGACACTTGAATTCTTCATCACTAATAATCCTGAAAATTAATGTTATGCAAAACCATGTATGTATGTTATAATTCGTAACAATAAATTATTATAATTCTAATTTTGTGAGCATATTTATTTAGCCCTGGAAGCAGCAAACATCCATTTTTAAAAGTAATTACCAAATACTAAAGTGCCAACATCTCAAAATTGGATTTGTTCTTACTATTTCATTGTTTTTGTATTTTCATAATGTAGTAGATTGTTGTAACGGGACATTTAAGGCTGCCTAAGAATATTTTGGGGAAACAAAAAGAAATAATAATAATAAGTTTTATTTGGGAACAAGAAACGTAATATGCAGTGTGAGAGAATTTGTGTCAAGGTCACCTCCAGAATGCAAGAAGAACAGTTAATTTTACTTACATGACCTGTAACCTATGAAATCACAAGTCATACCATATGACGTCAGAGCCAAACCCAACTTCATATCGTCGCTGGAATGTAGATCCAAAATAATACTCCCGTCAAAATCTACTTCAAAACTCATAAGAACAAAAGTTTGACATCACGTGATTCCCTCACCACTTCAGAAATTAAGACATTAAATTTCGCCCCAGTCTACAATATTCCATCGCGCTGTATAGTCGCGAAGTTCCGGAACGAAATCGCGGGCGCCCGCAACTCAAAAAATGTGATTTTTTAAAACCAAAAGAATAACTCAAGTAAGAATGTAACTATACAGTGTTAGGACAAAATGTAATAGCAGTTTCATCAATAAAAACAGTGCAATAAGAAAGGTGGCAGAAAATAAAGGACGGCTCTGGATCACCAAATACACAGCTAAGTAATCGGCGGAGTACTACAAATTTTAAAAAATCAAATATGAAAATTTATTAGAAATTTATTTAAAAGACTTTGAATCACTAAAAATGAGATCTCGAGGGCTCGGGGTGTATGAGTGTGGGTGAATGTTTATAAGTAATATTCTAGGAGCGCTGGTTTGTGTAAACAATTCTAAATGGTACCGTAAAGATATGTTATTTTGTTTCAACTACACTTTTGCTTATATAGAACCAAGTAAAATTTTAATTAACTTTTATTGAGTAAAATATTGTGGATTAATAGCTTTGAATACGTTTGAAAGAGAATGGAAGTAACCACGATGAATAAGATTCAAGTTTTCGTAAAATTGTAAAGTGAATTTTTATTTGTGCCAAACAACCATATTGCTTTTCAGCTCATCCAACTCAAACCCTGGACTTGGTTAGAAAATTTCCAAAGTTGGTATCAAACAACATGGCGGCTATAATACCCAAAAGTTAATATTAGTAAACAAAGTACATTTATAAACTTATTAAAATGTTTCAATGGCACCCGAACAGGGACCATTTGCATAAATGAAATTTATGCAAATGTGGACCTGTTTTGAGGAACAGGATGGTTGTTTGAGATGAGTAAATTGGTATGTACGTAGAAATAGACATAGATGAAGAGAGTGTCAGATAGGGTTATGTTATAATATGATTGATATATGTGTATTATAAATAAGTAACAATTAAATAAGCAAAATGAATACGAGTGAAAATAGTAACAAGGAAGTCAGCTTCACTGACAGCCATACTGAAAGTCAAATAAATAGCGACTTAAGCGAGACCGAATCAATGACAGTGGAAGGCGTAATGAATCAATCGACGCCTATCCCAGTTAAGAAAAATGATTATAATGATATAATGAGTATTTTACGAACAATATCAAGGGATATTAATGAACAAAAGAGTGATTATTATGTTCAAGTTCAATAATTAAATAGTCGTTTTGATGTAAACGATTGTAAGTTTGATGAGCAAAATAATAAGTTTGATGAAATAAAGAGTAATTTTAATGATAAATTGAACGAGCAAAATAATGAAATAAATAGTAATCTAAATGAAAAGTTGAAAGAGATTAAGGACGAAATTAAACAACAGAATTTTAATATTAATAAAAGTTTAGAAGAAGTTGTTGAACATTTTAGTGCCATTGTAAAACAATTACAAGACGAAGTAAACGAAAGTAGAAAGAGAAAGGAGGGGGTGGAAAATGGTACATATAATAAGGTAAGTGGTTGTAATGGTGATAAAATGACGAAAAATAATGAAGAAATAAGTAACGAGGTAAGTGATAGTTATAAAAATGAATTAACAAGTAGTAGTGGTAAGATAGTTGAAAACGAGGTATTTAAAGGTGATACAGTGAAAATTAATAGTGGTGATGAGAATATAGAGATAGTAAGAGAGAGTGAGAGAATAATGGGAGTAGGGGGTTGTGAAGGGGTAGAAATCAGTTTTTATAAGTTAGAGAGAGAGTCAGAAGAGAGTTATTTTGTGGATATAGGGCAGAGGGTAAATTTTCCCCAGGTTTATTGTGAACCAAGGTGTTCACTGTTGTTGTTGAAGGGCGAGTGTCCCTTATTGGAAAACGATGTGTTTTCAAATTGTTCCCTGAGTTTTTGTGGTGTTCCTGGAAAAGCCAGGAGGTGTTTTAATGTAGTAGTATGTAACGGTACAGAATTGTATGCTAAAGACAATAATGTAAAGCAGTTTTAATCTCTAAGTAGTCAGTATTCACCTAAGGGGTACCCCATAGTAACCAGCAAAACATACAATGTTATTGCAGACTGTTTATGTTGATGTCTGGAGTCTGCCCAGCCAGACGTATTACGCAACAGCTTGCCAGCTCAAGTCTCTTTGTGAATCACAGTAAAACACTTTTGTCACCCCAGTTTGCATCAGACAGTAGCAGATTACAGTCGTCTGCAAGTTAACTAAAAACAGTGGCCTCGGGCGCAAGATAGGCCGAAAATACTGTAATCAGCCTATCCAGTAAAACAACTAGTAAAATGTGAACAATATAGCGGTCAACTAACTCCAAACCTAAGTGCTCGAGAAAAGGAAAGTCGGCCGACAAAAAGCGAAATGTGATAAAACACGGTTCTATTCAGTGAGTAATATTATTCAACCAGTGAATAATTAACGCCAGTCAAAAGAAAAAATAACTTTAACTATCTTCCATTGACTTTCGGAGTGCGGGGTGAAATAAGTGCAACAGTTGGACCAGGTCTACAACCAGGCTGAGTACTCGTATAATCAATTTCATATAATTCCAAATTTTTAGCAACATTAAAATTTACTAGGTGACCCGTGCGAATACTTCGCACCCTTAGTGGTCAGTTACGTAATATAATAAAGTGGAAATGAGTAAATGTAAATATTTATCAATCCAAAATATTTTATTATAAAAAATAGTAACAAAATCAGTCTTATTGTAAATGATATTAACATTATATACAGTATTATATACGCATTTGTTTTTTTTTTTTAATTAATTTCACAAAACTTCTTTAAAAACAATGTTGGAGGTTATGACGTGATCATCGTTCACTTTTTGCGCGTATGAATCTTCAACACAAACAAAGATATCTTTAAACATACGGACTCGTGAAAAAGCCACGTATAACTGTCCATGCGAAAAAACAGGTTCTGGTAAATACAATCCTGCCCTTTGAAGCGTCTGACCTTGTGCTTTGTTAATGGTCATAGCGAAAGCAACTTTTATGGGGAATTGTTTTCTTACCATTTGGAAAGGCACAGTAGGATCAGAAGGTGTAAGGTTAATCCGGGGTATGAGCACAGTTTTATCGGAGTGAATAATTGTAGCAGTGATGATGTACTCGCCTAAGTGAGTTACCACTAACCTTGTACCATTAATTAATCCCTGTTTAGCGTTAAGATTTCTAATTAACATTATGATTGCATTTTTCTTCAAAATCAATTTATGAGGTGGTAAACCGGATGGATTCAAAGAGTTTAAGAATTCTATGGGGTACAATTGAGCATTGTCTGTTTCTTCATGTTGGACACAATCAGAACTGAAGTAAACCTTTTCCTCTCCAAGTAACAAATTGGAAATGATATATTCATTAATTTTTGTACAATCATCGTTTTTTGGACATAAAATCGTCGTTGAATAAAACTGCGAAATATTTTGTTCATTGATTTCTGTGGCATTGAATATGGTGGTAATAATACTATCATAATTACAATAACAATGTTTCGGGATTTTGATCGCTTCATTCTCGTAATCTGTTTGAACTTCTAAATCACCGTTACCCAATTTAAGTAACCATTCAGTGAAAACAGGATCATCATTTGCCCTCATATTTTGAGTCAACTTATGAATTTTAACATGAGACCATAAGGCCGATCGTTTAACTGTATTTTCAACTATGGCTGTTCTATTGGCATGTCTAACAACAGGTAACACCTGACGAAAATCTCCACCAAACAGAATTATTTTCCCTCCATAAGGAAGATTATTATTCATAATGTCCTTTAAAAGTCGATCGACAACGCTTAGCACATCTTTGGGAACCATTGAAATCTCATCCCAAATAATGAGATCTGAGTCACGAAGAAGTTGTGCATCCTTTGTGTGAGTGCAAATCGGTGAGGCCGATGTGTCCAAGATGGGTACAGGTAGTTTGAATATCGAATGTGATGTGCGTCCCCCTGGTAGGAGATTGGCAGTAATGCCTGTCCATGCAACTGGTATAACAACCTTGTTTTCACCTCGTAAAATGTGGCACAATGTTTTGTAGACAAACGTTTTACCGAGCCCCCTGGTCCGTCAATGAAGTAACAATTCAGAATTTTATTTCTTACTGCATGTAAAACTTCCTCAGCTATTGCCTTCTGTTCTAGGTTTAACTTTTCATAAGCTGCCTTGCCGTTCGTACTTTCTTCTTCTACATTGTAGGTTTCTTCTGTTGTATGTTGTGCGACGGTTAGGACAGGAGCGGCAGTTTGAATTGTTCGCAAGATCTACCATGATATTTAAAAATATTTTCCAATTCTTGCAGTGTGAGGTTGTAAGCTTCAGGTGGCGTGTGCTGTCTCTGAAAATCTTCTGAAAGTGCGTCCTGAAATTTTGTCCACAACTCAGGTATATTAGCAGGAGAACAGAATATGCAGATGATAGCGAAAAGCCATCTCAATTGCGTTGGCATTTTGTGACTGACAGCCTCCTGCAAACATTCTTTCCATTCGGCGTCGTTAATGACTAAATGTAATTTTTCTGCAGCTTCTTGAAATGAGTTGCACAGAATTCCATCAACTGTACGCAAATCGTCAAACGACTGCGGTCCTTTGATGTGCAGAAGTAGTACACGGAGGTAATATTTTTCGATGTCGACTGGATTGACAGTGTAGATCCGGCCAAAGCACTTGGTATTTTTTTTGCGAATATTCCATCGTCCATTTGACCACACAAAATGTTCTGGAATTTCGTGGTAAAGGTAATTGCGGGCGGCAATATTTTCATTGCACAATTTAAAAAATGCCATGAGTTTGGAGACTCTATCACGGTTAGCATCAGCTTCGGATCCGGCCTGAAAGTACACCATTTGTGCTTCCGGTAAGTGAACAGGAAGTCGCTCAATTGTATGAGATCGGTGGAAAAGTCGGCGTTCGTGTAATCGCCACATAGCCTCTGGTGGGCTCACATAACGACAGTTCAAACAGATGTCCACTTCGTCAACAATGAGTTGTTGACCTTCAGAATCTGAACGTAATCGTAAAGCTGCGCAGTCATGTCCTTTATACACGTATTTGTACAAATATTTAACAGATTTGATTGAAGAACAATGCTCGAGATTGATTTGGGAACGATATTTTCTACTGAGAAATCTACAATATGGTACAATCCACCTATTATCAATAGTAAATGATCGAACTGTCATTGTAGCGCCATTATCACATCGTCTATACATAGGGTTAACCATTAACATTTAAATTTGTTTCTTCTTGAAAATCTTTTGGATAATTTTTAATACATTTTTGTTCTTGCATGCATGGACTGTTTGGATTGATCGTACCGCAAGGTCCGTGTACCATGCATTCCTGAATAACGAAAAGTTGAGGATCTGTTTCCTTATCTGGAATAATTTCTGCACAAATTAATGAGTCTACATCTTCAACTGGACGTAATTTATCTTCATTAGACAAAATGAGCAGCATGTGTGCATGGGGAAGGCCTCTTTTTTGAAATTCAATTACACAAACATAACCAATGATTACGCCTAGTACATGTTTTTTTAAAAGATCATCTAATAACGCTTGCAATTTTAAATGAAAAACTCTAGACACTAAGTCAGGTCTGTGTTCAACTCTTTCATATGATTTCAATTGAGAGGTAATTTCAATCCACTTGGGGTTGCAAGTAATTGTAAGGAATAGATCAGGCTTTCCTAGACGGGCAACAATAGCCATCGTGTCTTGATAATTTTGAAGCATATTTCGAGGACTGCCAATATAAGATGAAGGAAGAACAACTGGAATTCCACCAACTGCTCCTCTTTGTTCAGCATCAGAGTTAAGAAAGTCCATCAAACCTCTGTAACTATCAGCTCTGAGTTCTTGTTGATGGGCTCGAACGAATGCCAACCTGGAACCTTCTACTTTGACATAACTGTCAACAATGTATTGTTGAAATAATTTACCAGAAGCATGAAGTAAACTGAAACTATCTCTAACTGCTAAACGATAGCAATAGTATTGTAATTGAGTTGTGACTGTTCTCGATGCAGTACGATTAACTTGAACATGTGGCTGACCAACAGTCCATCCAGAATCACCACATGGGAAAAGCAATGGATAGCACATTGGATCAGAATGGGGGTTCAGGTAAGATATTTTAGTAAGTGCACCAGTTGTTTTAGAATACATAACAAAATCAACATTGCCTGGTGGAGTTCCGTCATTGGTAACAAAAACAGCAGCCACCTCACTGACTGCAGGTTCATTCGATCTTCCAGGATGAAATGCATTGGTAGTCGTAAATTGTAGATGCAAATCCAGTATAGTTTGATCCAAATCTTTTATATATTTAAACAACTGTGCGTAAGGATTATGTGTATCGAGCATTGTTTGCAATGTAACCATTATTTCTTCGCAACAGTTTTTATTAGCTTCATTCACTACACGATGTTATAATGCAGTATCAAAATCTACAACGAAAAGGCCAGCGTAAGATGGTGCAACTCCTGCAGGAGGTTGTAAACTTCCTACCATATGATACACCTGCCCATGTAATTTAAAACAATATGGACCCCTGCCAGGAATGTCAACCGATTTGATGTGAATTGAAGCAAATGCCAGAGCATTGTTGAATTGCCTAATATTTTCTAGGTAATTCTTGGTGAAGTCATCATTTTGCTCTATGAGGTTTTGAAGTTCTTCACAAACTTTAATGGACTCTAACTTAACCTTTCCCTTGTGGCAACACATGATAGCTGAATCATCACTAAACTCCCCTGCAAACAACCTTGCAGAGCAATAAACGCACTTTTTATCCATATCACCAACACTATGTGTTTGCACTTCATTGTCTTTAGGGAAAAGGCGGGCAGTACAATATGTTTTTGGAAGTTTATATAGTCTTCTTCTTGTACTGATATTTTGATGGAGATGAAGTAAATAAGTTGATGACACAAAGTTGTTAACTTGCACTAATTGTTGTCGTTGAGTATTGAATGTGTCTTGTCTGCGTTGGTGCTGAGCTTCTCTATCTTGCTGAAGTCGAAGTTGTCTTTGTTCGTCACTTTCGGTATTTCTTCTTCTGCGTTCTGTGACGCGTTTCAATCGTCTGGAACATCTTCCGGGAGGTCTCCCTCTCGGTCTGCCCGGCATTATGAAAACCTAAATCACAAATTCGTTTACATGAGTTTTCATTAAAATGAGAGCTATTCTTGTGAACGATTTTAAGATATTTACTTATTTTTCGTCATTAGAGGGAAAAATAATCTTCAAAATGGCATATCAAACATTAATTTTGATACAGTATTAAGGTGTTATAATCTATTTAATTACACTTACAAATACATAAAATTGTTTGATCTTCCACCTACCTTGTTTCGTCTTCTACCAGAGTCTGCAACACGAACGTTAAGATGCCAGTCTGATTATAGGTTATTGTAATAACTTACGCAACTCGCTTTTTGTGAAGAGAAATTAATTAAAATTTTATTTTATACTTCAAAATTTTCTTTAAATTTTAAATTGTTATTTATTTGGCCTCTTAGCTCAAATGATCCAAAATCATGGAAAATGCATAAAGCTTTACTATTAGTTACATGGTGGTATTACACTTATACTTACAGAATTACAATAAACACCTTACCTTAATTAGACAGCCCAAGCTGTGCTAACATACACACATTCACACTATTACAAAACCAAACTCCTCTTATTTAATTGACATGTTTGCACAAAAACCCTTTATAAAAAATTTGTTGAAATTACGGTTACTGGTTACCCGACGGCTTCACTCCTTTCGCTGCCACGTGGCTCGTATTCTTTAAATGTCCGAAAGTTTATTATTCATTTTATTTTGGCCCGCTCACTTCACTAATTCTGTTTTGCAATGTTATATTTTGGTTACCACTTTCTACATAATGAAATTAAACTTTTATGTGTACACGGTTTTTTCCAGCACCCGGCCGGGCTGAGAATTTTGTTCAAATGGGGTGAGAGCCCATACAAACAAACCACCAAACAAAGTCTCCCACCATAAGTTATGCCAAGCAGAACTTAAATGCCTCATGATCGAATCGTCCGTCATTGTTCATAACACATGGGTTTTTCTGTGTGTTGGATGTCGACGAAATTTCACTGCCTTTACTTTCGTCACATAAATGGGTGTGGCTTCCCGTGATGTTTCCGGCATGTTGAGAGCATATGTTAGACAAAATTCGCATCAAGCCATGTTTTGCGCCTTTCGTTTAGCGTGTGTTAGGCGCTCCACAGATGTTGGTGCTTGCGCATTGGTGAGTGGATGTCACACAGCCGCAAAGTTCTAAGAATTGTATTATTGTCAACAGCACGACATTCCTTTATATGGTTACATCACCCAGCTACAGTGTACCGTTTCTTTGTTCGAACAAAACTTCTACTCAAACACGAGTCTGGCCACACATAAAATAAATTGTGCAATTTAATAAAATGCACCCAAATTGTTAATAACATAAAAAACCCTTTTTTCCGCCCCGTTACAATACCCCCCCCCCAATGAGATATCTTCTGCCGAAACAGAAGAAATCTCATTGCTAACCCCTAAGAGGACCGGTGAGGATATGGTGCCAACAACCCCCATTTGTTCTTATACCTCATGGGTAAACAACCCCCCCTGGCTCGGCGACTATGGCCGCATCTGAACGAGATCACTGGACTTCTCTATACGAGATCCCAACACCATAAAATCGAACAGACACGCACCACAGCGCACCTCCCCTTCTATCATGCCACCCCAAAATCCAAATCCCAGGTCTTATACCACGCCAGATCCTCAACCGATATGTTCCCCCTTATCATGCACACTGGGCTGCCTTTAGCAGTTACTGGGCTTGTACACACTCTCATAATATTTTATAAACCAACTCATCATTTAAAAGTCACAAAATATTCATCTTTAAATACACCATTCTTTTAAGTTCAAAATCAGATTATCATATTATTGTTATTTTCATCAAAACCAAAAAAAATCTTTTACCTGAATTGATTGATTCTCTTTGTTACTATTACTACTTAGAAAACAAATAAATGGGACATTTAATTAAAACATGAACTTCCTTATCCTAACATTTGATTACACATATATCCTACACAATATAATTCAATAACACTATTGATACACATAAACAATAATACAATCAAAAATGCAAAACATCAATTTGATGGCAGGCACAAAATTTTTTTTTTCCTACTAACCCCCTTTTAATCCCTTAACCCCTGATACCCGTTACATATTCATGTGTTCTGCGCTAGGCTTCTTGGCCCTTTCCAGCCTCATCCTAGCCATAAACCACATCTCCCTCATGACCTGTAACTAGGTCACCCCCATCCACACTCACTATTTCCCCCCCTGGACTGTAGCGCCCAGTTGCTTTCACAAGGACTGATGCGGAAGGGGTGGACATTTTTTTCTTTTATTCCACCCCCATCCTTGCTTCGGCGTTACCATAAAATTCAGTGTTACACTTACTAATAATGAATGATACGCCCCTAATGGACTACCACCCCTATCTGGGTGAAAATAGCCCTGTTCCAAAATTAGGTAGATTCCCCTAAAAATAACCCCCCTACTAAGTCTAACAAACCACCGGGTTAACAAAATAAAACAAACCACAAGCCGGTTATATCAAGTAAAATTTATGATTTGCCACAATTAACTACTTTCACGGTCATGATCCGGTGAGGTCATGACCGCACTTAGGTGGGGAATCTGCAGTTAAAACATAAAACGTAGATTGACATTAATAAAATTTACATGAACAGAAATATGCACATCTTATTTTCCAAACGCTATCTCAGCTTGAACGTTCTTTCAGTTTTCAAGTTTAGATGAATATTTTAATCATTCTTTACATCAGTTAGTATTTCATTTATAATTCCAGTTGAAAGTAAAGTTAAATTCATTATTACAAGTTCATTAGTAAAATCATCTTTTCAATTAATTTAATTACCAAATTAATTTAATTATATTTATTTCTCAAACTCTAAGTTGCAGTAATTACCTCATTATTATTTTGTCTGAAAAAAAATTAACTTCATTTCTTTTATGTCACAATAAGATTTTACTGCTGGCAATGATTCAGCAGACTACAGCATTTTTATTATTGTCACCAAGCATGACTGTAGACACTAGTCACAAAATACAACACACTTGTTTACATTAACAGTTGTCTGCCAGACTGGTGTTATAAACACTCCTTCAGTCTAAACATTCTGCTTACCACACCTCTCATACTTGTACTTTTATTTTCAATTTCTATAAATCTTTTAGTTAACGTATTTGTCAAAGTCTATTTATTACAGTTCAAACCAAATATAATCTTAATTCACCTTTTAGTTTATTATTACGTTTTAATTACAGTTTCTATTTAATTCCATTATCTCAATTCATTTTGATTATTGAATCCAAATCTTTTCACACCTGTAAACATTTTATTCTGATTGGTATTATAAACTTTATACTTACAGTACATTATTCATCTACTGACATGAATACAAAATATACACCACACAAACACACACACCAATATCTCCACGTATCCTCTGAAACATTTAACCACAGTGTTATTTCATACCAAACAATTTAACATTTATTTATTAATTACTATCAAATTCACATCTCCTAAAGTAATTTAAATTCATTAGAAAATTCAATTATATAACATTAAATCGATCAAAAATATTTAAACATGTCACATCATTTTGATTAAATTAATTACTGAAACCACCACAATTTTAATTACTCTCACCAATTACAATAACTACAATTCATTTGTTATTCTCTTTAAAATTATTTTGTTATTTATTTAGGCTGCAAAATATTAATATTATTATTCTCACAACAATTTCCCTAACATACACACATTGTTTACCTAACATTTTACAATACACACAATTAAATTCACTAAACATTTATTTACAATTCTCCCTCATTATTTATTCAGTTATATCACATTTCATTGTCCAAGGTTGCGAGGTCTGAACCGTAAAACAAAATATTTACAATTGTTCATTTATGAATTTCAGCCTCCATCGTCAAAAATTAGTCTTGGTTTCAAATAACAGTTTTCAATTTCAGTTATACACATATGGCTATCTTGTGTGTCATAACCATAAAATTTTAGTTCATTTATTTTACCATAATAATCATATACCAAGTCAACATTATGTATTTCTGTCCAGTCTCCAGTAGTAATAATATTCATTATCGTGTCAGTTATTTTCTCATTCATTACAACGTAAGGTAAATTATTATTATTCAAACATGTATCAAAATAATTCTCATTCTCTATTTTAACAGGTAAGTATTTCATATCATTTAACATCTCTTTCAACTCATTATACTCTCTCTTTAATTTATATAATTCTGTCTTTCTATCAACACACAATTCTCTATCTAAATCTCTCCCATCATAACACCATCTCATACTTTTAACATCATTCCACACAGAAGGTATTAACTTATACAAAAAGGGGATATAACTCAAATCTTCCATTAAATAGGGTCTCTTGCCCTCCAATAATAACACTTGTGAACACTGGTTCATCACAAATAAGGGGAAAATTTACCCTCTGCCCTCCATATTCATCTACTCTTTCTTTCCATTCTTTTTCTAATTCATCAACACTAATTACTACCTCGTTACAACATATCACTCTCTCTCTCTCTCGCTCTCTATTTCACTATCTATTTTCAACGTATCACTCTCTGATACCACACTTTCAATCACATTACCATTTTCAATATCATTGAAAACGATAATAATAAAAATATCATTGTTACCTTACTCTCTAATACCACATTTTTAATTATATTCTCATTTTCGACATTATTGTCATCATTTGTAAATTTTTTATTATCATTATTATTTTTGCTTTTAATCCGTTCTTCTACTGACACTACTATTTTCTGAATATCTTGTTTCAATTCATTACAACTATTTTCGCATTTCATTTTCACCTCATTAATGTCAAATTTAAGTACATCAAATTTACAATTAAATTCACTTTTAATTTCGGTCTTAATTTCATTCAATTTTGTATCGTTATTGTCAAAACGATTATTTAATTCGTTAAATTTGTTATTCTGTACATCTAATTTGGCGTCAAAACTACTTTGTACTTCATTAAATTTAATACTTTGTTGTTCCAAAATTAATTGCAACATATTCATGACTTTCTCATTACTGTCTACCTCTTGTTTATTTTGGATAGGTGTTAACGGACTTTCTGTTTTATCGTCAGTGAAGCTGACTTTATCGTTATTATTTTTAGTTTCCCTACTCGATTTTTGGGTTATTTGTATCCCCGAATCAGCTGTACTATTTGTTTCATTTGTAATATCTTTTGTTTTATTTTCCTGACTCACGTTTGGAGTCGAGTGGATTTCAACGTTATTCATAATATTTGAATCATCATAGTTTTTGACACTAGTCGTTTCATTTATATTGCTCTCATTCTTTCCTGCCATTTTATAAGTTTCTTAATCTAGATTTTCATACATAAACATCTGCCACTTAACTCTTAAACTCTGAACATTGATATACTATTTTATATGTGCTGCGTAATTTTTACGTAGTTACTTAACCCTCAAACCAAACTTGCATCTATCGTAGGTGTGGAATTTTAATTATTCAAATTCGAGTCCCTGTCGCGACGCCATTTGTTATAATCTATTTAATTACACTTACAAATACATAAAATTATTTGATCTTCCACCTACCTTGTTTCGTCTTCTACCAGAGTCCGCAACACGAACGTTAAGATGCCAGTCTGATTATAGGTTATTGTAATAACTTACGCAACTCGCTTTTTGTGAAGAGAAATTAATTAAAATTTTATTTTATACTTCAAAATTTTCTTTAAATTTTAAATTGTTATTTATTTGGCCTCTTAGCTCAAATGATCCAAAATCGTGGAATATGCATAAAGCTTTTACTATTAGTTACATGGTGGTATTACACTTATACTTACAGAATTACAATAAACACCTTACCTTAGACAGCCCAATCTGTGCTAACATACACACATTCACACTATTACAAAACCAAACTCCTCTTATTTAATTGACATGTTTGCACAAAAACCCTTTATAAAAAATTTGTTGAAATTACGGTTACTGGTTACCCGACAGCTTCACTCCTTTCGCTGCCACGTGGCTCGTATTCTTTAAATGTCCGAAAGTTTATTATTCATTTTATTTTGGCCCGCTCACTTCATTAATTCTGTTTTGCAATGTTATATTTTGGTTACCACTTTCTACATAATGAAATTAAACTTTTATGTGTACACGGTTTTTTCCAGCACCCGGCCGGGCTGAGAATTTTGTTCAAATGGGGTGAGAGTTACTAACAAAGTCTCCCACCATAAGTTAGGCATAGCGGAACTTACAATGCCTCATGATCGAATCGTCCGTCATTGTTCATAACACATGGGTTTTTCTGTGTGTTGGATGTCGACGAAATTTCACTGCCTTTACTTTCGTCACATAAATGGGTGTGGCTTCCCGTGATGTTTCCGGCATGTTGAGAGCATATGTTAGACAAAATTCGCATCAAGCCATGTTTTGCGCCTTTCGTTTAGCGTGTGTTAGCTCCACAGATGTTGGTGCTTGCGCATTGGTGAGTGGATGTCAAGTAATAGCTGGCTCATTTAATTCTCTATTTTGGACTACTATTGGAGTCGAATGGACCTCCAACCCACTCATGACCGTTGATTCGGTCAAACTATTTTCTTAATTGATATTTGTATCAAATTTATTTTCTACCCTCTGCATGGAATGATAGAAAAAGTGTGAAATGGTGTTATGATGAGAGGTATTTTGAGAGAGAGTTGTATTTTGATGGGAAGATAGAGTTGTTTGAGGTTGGTAGGAGGTATAAAGAATTGAGAGAGAGAGGGAAGAGTGAGAGAGTTGATAATTATATTGAGTACTTACCTTGTGACGTAATTAGTGCAGCAAATGATGATATTGAATACTTACCTTGTGATGAAACTTGTATAGCAGCAGAGGATAATAATGTTGAAATTATAATTTACCTAATTGTGACATACTAAGGGCGACTTGACTATATTCGATGGTGACAAGTTATATGATGTAATAATATGGAATAATCCTGTTGATTATTATGGTATTGTGGAAAAGTATGAGAATTTAAATAGTCGTTATATTGATAGAGATAATATAATGAACTTAGAAATGAAATGTTCAAGGGTAAGGTAAGACTAATTTTTGATGATGGAGGTTAAACATGTAGTGTTCATGAACATTTAATTATGTGAGTAGGGGGTTCTGAATTGGACTGTATTATGAAATGATTTGTGGTAAACTATAACAGATAATAGTGTAGATATATATACTTTTGTGTTGATGTCAAATGTATTTGTGTATTAGATTATGGTGTACTCTGTATTTTATGTAAACAATGTGTGTATGTAATAGGAATTGATTTAATAATAATAATAATATTTTTCAGACTAAATAAATAATGAGAGTAATTGTGAAATTTTATAATGTAATTAAAGTAACTTAGTGTTTTAAAAAACTGATTGAATTAAATAATTGGAGATTAATTAATTAATTTAAAATGTTGTACAGAGGAATTTTAGTGATGAATTTAAATGATTTTCTGAGATTTAGATTCTATAATGAATAATAAATGTAACAAGTGAAAGATTAGTAGAATTTGAAACTAAAGTAATTTTTGTGTAAGGTGTGTAATTTTTGGTCAAACTTAAATTTGAAATGTTTGTCTTGATGTAATAATAGCAATGTTAATTATGAGTGTATTATGTAAGTGTAGAGATCTTAAACATGTATTATATGTTTTAAATGCAATTCCCCACTTTTCGGGCAGTCCCGGCCGTACCAGCCCAGACCGTGGTTTTGGATGACAACTAGCTGTGGGCAGACTTATTGTAATCTGACCATGGTTGGTTGCCTATGAAATTGGTGCAATTTAGAAATTAACAGGGGGTTTTCATCAGGGGAATCCACATAACTATGGAACAGCGGCTACCATTGAATGGGATGATAGAACCGTATTAAGGGAGTATGACATTATAGTAGGATTACTGGTGTCCTCGGATATCAGTAATGCCGAATTTTTATATAACGCCGAAGCAAGAATGGTGTAAGCAGCGTTTGCACCCTAATAAAACTTCAGTTCTTGTGGACCTAAATGGGCGCTACAGTCCAACATCAGTAAGCAATAGAGTGTGTGGAAAAGGAGCTGGCCGTTACAAGCCTGGGGCATAAATACAGCATTTATGCAACAAGGTAAATGCCTTACACGGTTTACCCGTGAGATGATTTACCTAATTGTAACTGGGTAAAGGGGGGATATTAGAAAATGATGAAGAAGGAGGTTAATAAATGGCTAGTAATGAATTATTGAGAATAAAAATGAGTTATGTCAATGATGTAGTTGATCTGATGATGTAACTAAATGATTTTGTAGTGATTTGAGGAGTATTATGAAGATGCTTAATGATTGTTAAGTAAATAATTTGTTATGATGTTGTAACGGTACATAAGTCCGTGTAAGGATTTATCGGTACAGGCAAAAATAATTTATTGTGATTTAATGATTCGAAGTGGTGAGGTTAAAATTTTCCAATATATAACGTACAGTGCAGTTTGCCAGAGCAACTTGACGCCAAGGTCACAGGTGTACATGCAAAACGACACATATTCAGACAAAGCACTGATCGACCTATGATAAAACGTCATAATAAATACGACGGACATATCAACTGAGACGTAAAACAATACCGTCATCAGCTTATAAGAAAGAGTGATGACGAATAATCCCTTCCACTTGGGTAATTTTCACGAAGATGTCTGTCTCAGTCTTCAACCTACATTCAGAGCGTTAGCACGCTATAAAATTTGCTGGCCAAGTATTGCCAGCCAAAGTGTTTTGAACAGTAAAAATGTAATTAACAGGTAGCAATACCATTATGTAACAAGTAAAGGACAATGTAGATTAAATTCAGTGCAGCGAAAGGACAGACGTAAACCATAAAGTTCGCCGACCACCTGCTTGAGATGAAGAACGTCTGAAGTGAAACTGCGACAGCAAATTCAGGAAAGTTAAAAATTTATAATCATATCAATTCGATAATCTGAGCTCCAAATTCCAATAAAAATATGTACCAATAATTAATGTATGGGGAGAGAGAGAGAATGTGTGTGTGCGAGAGAATGCCGGCATTTATAAGGTATACAATGAAGCATTGGTTTATGTAGTAATATGATCTGAAACATAATACGTAAATTCAAAGATAACTGCAGTTTAATAAAAAATGCTCTTGTTGCAAATTAAATACAAGAAATGAATAATTAAAATTGATGTGTAATTAGTTGGGGCGGAAGTACATAGCCGCCATTTTGTTTTGTGTGTATATGACTCCATTTTGGGTTTTGTAAATGATAATAATGGCAATTCAGAAATATTAAACCAAAAGTTTTATTTCACCATAAATGTTGTTAGACTTATTTCGAACTCCCAAACTGTTTCTGTGCTCGCTTAACAACGAACCTTGGACCGAGTAAGCAAAGTAATGGTGGTCATAACGCCACGTGTGCAGACCGGATGTTTGTATTGAATTACACGGTAAGTACAAATAAAAAATAATATAAAAAAGTAAATTTAAGTTACAATGACGCCCAGAACAGCGACTAGTTAAATTTAAGTTACAATGTAGTTGATTTAAAAGTGTTTATTCTATATAAGAATTTTAGTAATGAATAATTATTTTGAAATGTGAATTATATAAGGGAAAGTATTTGTAATAGGGAATGTTTATTTAAATTCTGATGGGAATCAGGGAAATATTTTGAATTTTGGAACAATAATTAACAAGAGAAGGGTATACAGAATGTTGGTATTGAAGTTTAAATGTTATATGTTATGTTAAGTATGTATCAATATATATGTTAGAAGTTAAGAAAAAACCAGTGCTTCTTAACGCAAACCAGCACAGCTAAGGGGGACCAGATCAGTTGAGGATATGGTGTTATACAAGGCCACTATTTGATATTTTTGATTTCATGTTTCAGTGTCTGGTGATGCTGTGGCGGCGGTCCTGTGCTGGCCTGCGCGTCAGAACAGGGGCGTCAAGTGCCTGTCTGGCCTTGTGGTGTTGGTGTCTTGAGAGAGAAGTCCAGTAAGGTCATTCAGGTGCAGTCACAGTCACTGGACCAGGGGGTAAGTAAACCATGATTTTTAATAAAATGTAAAGGGGGTTGTGGTGACATATCGTGGCTGATCCCTTTAGGAAGTATGAGAGTTTTTATGCTTTGGCATAAAACCTCTCATTGAGGGGGTATTGTAACGGGACATTTAAGACCGCCTAAGAATATTTTGGGGAAACAAAAAGAAATAATAATAATAAGTTTTATTTGGGAACAAGAAACGTAATATGCAGTGTGAGTGAATTTGTGTCAAGGTCACCTCCAGAACGCAAGAAGAACAGTTAATTTTAGTTACATGACCTGTAACCTATGAAATCACAAGTCATACCATATGACGTCAGAGCCAAACCCAACTTCATATCGTCGCTGGAATGTAGATCCAAAATAATACTCCCGTTAAAAATACTCATAAGAACAAAAGTTTGACATCATGTGATTCCCTCACCACTTCAGAAATTAAGACATTAAATTTCGCCCCAGTCTACAATATTCCGTCGCGCTGTATAGTCGCGAAGTTCCGGAACGAAATCGCGGGCACCTGCAACTCAAAAAATGTGATTTTTTAAAACCAAAAGAATAACTCAAGTAAGAATGTAACTATACAGTGTTAGGAGAAAATGTAATAGCAGTTTCGTCAATAAAAACAGTGCAATAAGAAAGGTGGCAGAAAATAAAGGACGGCTCTGGATCACCAAATACACAGCTAAGTAATCGGCGGAGTACTACAAATTTTAAAAAATCAAATATGAAAATTTATTAGAAATTTATTTAAAAGACTTTGAATCACTAAAAATGAGATATCGAGGGCTCGGGGTGTATGAGTGTGGGTGAATGTTTATAAGTAATATTCTAGGAGCGCTGGTTTGTGTAAACAATTCTAAATGGTACCGTAAAGATATGTTATTTTGTTTCAACTACGCTTTTGCTTATATAGAGCCAAGTAAAATTTTAATTAACTTTTATCGAGTAAAATATTGTGGATTAATAGCTTTGAATACGTTTGAAAGAGAATGGAAGTAACCACAATAAATAAAATTCAAGTTTTCGTAAAATTGTAAAGTGAATTTTTATTTGTGCCAAACAACCATCTTGCTTTTCAGCTCGTCCAACTCGAACCCTGGACTTGTTAAGAAAATTTTCAAAATTTAGGCCTACCTGGGGTAATATAAATAATATTGTGTTTTAAGAAAAAACTAATGTTTTATTATGTAACATTAATTTTGGGGAAACATAAAAAAGTAATATAAAATAATAATTATGGGAAAGTAAACAAATTTAGAGTTCATGAATTATACAATGCAACAAGTATTGAGTGGAATTGTGCCAAGGTCAGCTCCAGCGACAAGCAGAACAGTTATTTTTAGATGCGTGACAAGCATATTATGTAATTTAACGGATCGTACGATATTACGTCAGTTCATACGTCACGCTGGAATGTTAGGAGTGTTCTGACCACCTCACATATTGGCGGAGTAATACAAACAAGAACAATAAGATTTAGTCAAGTGACTCCGACTGCCTCAGAAAATAGTGCCGTTCATCTCACCCCAGTATAAAATTACTCTGTGAGCCGGCCGGTCACAAATAAAAGTTCAAGAATGTAAATCGCAGGCGCCCGCACCTAAAATGTGAATACCGCAAGTATAAAATGTAAAGTAACGAATTTTAACTTTAATCAGAGTGGAATAACAGTTTTAAAAACATGTAAAGGCAGTGAAAGTTAAGAAATAATCTATGTAGTGCGTGTGGAGCAATATGACGTCTTCTGGACTGATTTGCAAGATAAGTAACAAAACGGGGGGGGGGGCAGAACAATCTTTAAATAAGGGCAAAAAATCAAAATTTCAATATTATTGTCATATTTTAATAAATGAGATCTCTAAGGGAATGGGATGGTTATGTGTGCGTGTCTGTGTGAGAGTACAGAATCTATATAATTAAGAAGTGCTGGTTGCGATCGATTAGATATATAGTTTAAATAAATGATCTAGTATAATTCATTTTGAGAGAGAGAAAATGTTGATAATAATTACTTGATTTGTTTTATCAATTGAGCCTCGTTGCCAAATATGTTTCAAATGCTTTAAAGAAGGGGTTAAATGTACAAGTGTAGGAGAAACGAAAAATAAAAGGGAAACGTCATTGGTAACAAATAAATAAATGAGTTATTTACTGCAAATAAACCATTCTGTCCTGTTCGCTGAAAAGAACCTGGCCCACTGGTAAGTAACAATTTTTTTATATATAGTTGGCAAACTTTAAAGATGGCATCTGAATAAATAGACGTAAACAAGTGATTATGTGAAAATAATTGAAGTAATAATAGAAAGTTATATCACATTGGTATCAAACAACATGGCGGCTATAATAGCCAAAAGTTAATATTAGTAAACAAAGTGCATTTATAAACTTATTAAAATGCTTCATTGTGCCACATTCTTGTATGATATTTTTGGAAGGTTGTAGGGAAATTCTGGTACATAATACAATACTCCTTAGCAGTGAGTGTCTGTTTTCTGTTGCGTGAAGGCACGTGTAATAGTGACTTGTGATTAGTTTTCCGTGAGCACTGCTGGTGGTAATAGATTGCTGTGTATGGGAGCTGTAAGTATTATGTAAGCACAATTTTAGTCATTTTAGACTACTGTGGATTAGAAAGGTGATAAAGACCATATTCCTTGCAGGTCCTTTTTGGGAGCTTTGCTACACTGAAGGGAAAAAAATAATCATATGGGACTTGTACAACATCCATTTTTAGTGTCAGCAGAGACATGGACTAGTAATTTGCCCTCATTACATACATTAAGATCACATGTCTTTCACATCATTTTCTTGTCATTGGAAGGCGGTCTGGAATACACAAAATGGTGATGCACAGCAAGTTCCATCTTTGCGTTTGGTAACAAATATTTACTTCCCTGGACATCTTTCAAACACCATTTTATTTCTGGATCATCTAGAAGTTCTTGTTCACCGGCTTTAACATAGGTGTTTGTAATGGGACAAACGGTTGGAATTTATTTTATTCTTTAATAACTGTAAAAAGTAGCAACTCAAGCTGAACAACGTTTTGATCACAAACGCTTGACATTTTTGAACACCTTGCAGTCAGTGCGGTACCAAGCCGTACGTGTCGCACAAAAGCAATTAAAGAGTCTGGGAATGCAAATGAGCGGAAAGGGTGCATATGAGCGCACGTGTGTGTCGCCTTTTGCGATGTAAATTTTGACATGTGCTCAGAGGACGAGAAAGGTTATGGGAAAAAATATATGGCCTCCAACCCAAAATGCACCACGTGGTGAAGGCGAGACCTTTTCCGCTAATAGAATGAACCAATCAAATCTACAATGAGACCTGCTTCCTGTGGTGAAACAAAGCAGGTGAACGCCGAGAGACGCTGTTAGCCATTTTTGAGACGCAGCAGTCGACTGAGGTCCTTCGAACCGCGCGGTTCTCTATATTTTTGCTCGAGCAAAAATTTTTAAAGGCGGCTGACAAATAAAAAGTGAATGGACGTAAGACCGAAATAAAAAATGTGAACAAATGTAATTTACATCAAAGCTAAATGGTGAATTTCGGACCTAAAAAGTGAATAAAAGCAAATTAACGGTAGTGTTGCAACCACGTGGAGTCGGCCACAGCAGTAATGCGCAAAACAGGAAAGTAACTATTTTCAATCTAATCAAACGAGAATTAAAGAAAGAGCTCTATTAATAAAAAGGGAAAATTTAAAAAATATGATGAGAATGAAAGTGGGTGTGCGTGTGAGGATGTAAAAATATTAAAAATACTGTAGTGGTTGGTCAAGAATAGCTTTAGAGTAATTAACCATCTATAATGTTAATATTAATTAAGCCATTGTAATCTCAGATTTATAATTTTTATGTTATACAAAGGGAATAGAGTGTTAAAAGAAAGTTTGAGGAGTTTAAAGTAATGTTAGTAAAAGGGAAGTAAGTTTTTTTGAATAAAACAATAATTGATTTAGTCAGCACAACAAGGTGTTAGAATAACTAATTTTACCGTTAACCTTCTCCTATATTTCTGTGTCCACACAAATTCGTCTCACGATACTGGGAATCTTCTGATTAAGGGGAGTTAGATTGCTTTGAAATTATTAAAGGATTAATTAATGGGAAGGGTACTAAAGTTTTACATATTTTAACTTAAAAAATATGTTGGCAACCTTGAACTTCTGATTGTGTAACAGGTCAGTTATGAGAGCGAGAAAACATCGCAAGGTAAGAGTCTGGCAGTACAAATTTAGTTAATAAATTTGTTTGTTTTTTCACATGTTAGATAATTTTGTAAATTATTGTACGACAGTCTAACTGATCGCCGTATGGTACAGTGGAAAACAAAATACAAAGCCACTAATCACCAGTTTTAATTGTCACAGTTAAACAGTTTGTAATCAACAAGATAGTCTCTTGCAACAAATAAAATAAAAATGTTCACATACAATAAAAATGTCAACTAATAGAGTACCACACAATTATAAAACATAACACTTCAAACCACACTAGAATAAATCACCATTTAAACGCACTGTGTAAATCGCCCAACAATAACTGAAAACTAAGCAGCAGGTATGGTCTATTTATAGTCTGCAGGGTTCCATAATATGCATCCTTAACAAGCAATCAAAATTTCTAGAGGACACTTCAGTGCAACCTTCGGAAAATCACACACCGTTGGGCTAATTGAGAAGCTTGTCGAACAACACTTCGAATAATATAACAAAACTTTATGTAATATGTAACCAAAGATAAAGTAATGCAAATGAATACTTACTACGAAACACACACAAAACTCAGAAAACGTATTATTTGTGAATAATTTAAGCTGGTAAATGGTCAGTATGTGGGAACCAAAGTGACCATGAGACAGAATAAGCATAAATCAAGACAATTCCTGGCTTACTGGTACCATTCTATGCTAACTCTGTTAACTGCACTTAGTCCTAAAATATAAGAAATAATCCCTTACAGATCATACTTCTTGAAGAGTTACATGGCAAAAATATCATAATGGATTATCTTCTGGGCCTCCATCAACAGTCATAAACACTACAAGCTTGATCAAATCATTTTCTGTTCTAACCAATGACTCAGACTCACTCAAGATCATTCCAAATTCTTGAGACTGTGTATTGACGGAAGTTGAACTGTGGTCTTTACTTCTCATTGCATTAAATGTTGACCCAGAAGTATCCAACAGTTTGTTGATTTCCAGATGTCATCAAATCTATTTCAGTACCGCCATAAACAGAGGTTATTAGTTTGTGACACACTGCTGTCACTCAACCATGATCAGGTAATGAAATGCAGTATTACGTATACTTTAGGAAGGGGGCTTCTGTGTTTGCCCCCATGAGCTTTTTCATCTTGAGAAAGACATTACTTGCTTTGGTCCAAGGATTGAGGCTAGATTTTCTAGGTAACATAGTGATGAAGCTATATAACTACAATGCTGATCCAGTTGTGTTCAGAAAAGTTTAAACATGCAATCAGACCTACACGGTAGTAGAAATTCTTGAGAATAATTGAAGATACAGTATATATATTCTATTACTGATGGCGTATGGCCACTTTAGTCTTGTGTTAGTTCCTTCACAGTTTTTATACTATGAATAGTGTAGTGTAATAGAAGACTATTTTTTAAAAGCATGCCAGTTCATATATCAATAGTGCAGTTGGAAGTATCGAACAGCAGTGACAGCAGTGTGTGATTTGAAGTAATCATATAATTGTTAAAGTGTTAAAGAAAACATTTTGCTATATGTATATGTAAGAAAAAATTGTCAAAGGATATATAAAAATTGGTTTGACAACACAACTGGAGAAGATGTATTAAAAGTCAAAAAATGATGGTAATATTAATTTTTAATTTTAGCTGAAAATTAAAAGCTGACGAAGTTTAATAAAATTGTAATTGGATCATTGTAATTATACTAAATACATATCAGCGTCACAAACAAGTTGTCACAGAAACATTTAACCAGTATCTTTTTATAAGCGGTAAATTCTTTCAACAAGAAATTGATTTTAATTGTAAAAGAATGCAAACATGAGTGAGTTTAATATTTTTAATAAAGATTGATAAGATGATTGTCTATTAAGTTTTCTTATATTTCACCTCACCTTACCCTAACCTGTGCTCGGCAGACTCGCTTAAACGTTCCTGGACCCAGTAAACTTCAGTAAGTGCTTTGTGTGAATATTTAGCATTTTGGTTTGTTTTTATGGGGATACTATTGTAGTTTCTCGTATACCACCTGTAAAAATATAAGTGAAGACCCAGGATTTTTTTTTTGTAGGATTTACCGTACTTCCTTTTTTGAGAGGGGGTTACAGTAGCTTATCATCGGTAGCGTTATAGTAGATTCTGTCTTTTACTTAGTATTGTTTCATTTCATGACCATCTCTGTCTGACATAAGCATGCATCTAATCCCCCTACCACTTTTCAATAAATGTAAGCAACCCTTGAACCCCTTCCTCCTTGAATACTTACATAATAAATGTGTGGCCTCATGCTGTTTTGTGGCAGTGTAGTATATGTTTAATCAGATTTGAGAGAATGTGTTTGGATTCCATATTTCTATGCTTTCCTTAATTTCCTTTCAGACGTGTTAGTGATGTTATTTATGGTGTTTTATACAAAAGGCCATGAAGATTAGAGTAGTCCAACAGAAGGAGAACACGAAACAAACATCAGACAGGTGAAGAGAAGAGGTAAACCTCTGCACTCTCATATCGCAACATCAGAACACCAACACAATTGTCGATCACTACTAAGAAAAAAATCAGGGATATAATAGCACAGAGAAACAGCCAGACTGTCTCAGAGACAGCAGCAATAGGAATGTCAGAACGATGTAGAAAATTTACAACCAACACCACTTAACAACTGCAGCAACCCTACTACTACCATCAGCAATACTTATAGCAGCCAATCTTGTGCCACTATTATATATGTGCTAAGCATATAACAGGAAACATACTACTGAGGAAAACTTAAGAGAGTAACAAATAAAGAGGAAGAACACAGTCACTTCCAGAAATACTGAAAATACAACAGGCCATTCAAATTCAACACACGTGTGTGCATGTGTGTGTGTGTGCATGCACGCACATTAAACAATTTGAGTTCCTTTTCAAAAACTGACCCGTGTTGTAAATCCAGAGACAGAGAGCACCCCCCAACGCTGCCAAACAGTTGGACACTATGTATCCAACATCACAGTGCATCTGTGCCAGTTGCCTATCTTATAGCCATAAGACTGCCAATTTTTAATCCTGTTTGTTCTGAATTGGCAAATTCTCTTGTGTTCTGTGTCAGAAGTTTGACTGTGGAAATTTCTTTTTTCATTTCCAGAACACTTACTCTGTCACCTGTAAACACATCTTCTCATCTTCAATTCCTTTTTGCTTTCCCAGATCATTCTCAATCTCTTGGGTAACTTCCTCTTTTTTTTCTTGTAACTAGTGTCTTCCCGTCTAAAAACTCTTTGATTTCCTATGTCCAGTACACCTTTTCTTCCTGCTCCTACATCTTGTTTACCTGCAGCTAATTCTTCCTTTCTAGCAGTGACTCCTACGGCTTCCTTCAACTCAGGAACATGAGGAAGAGTCTCTATGCAATGACCACAGTTGGTTCTTCAGTGACCTGTTCTGTTGTCACACAAATTGAATTTTACTATCCTGTTCTTCTATTGTTTCCACATTTAACAGCAAGGGTTCCTCTTCTCTGGAGCTGTCAACTCCTTTGTCAGCCACATTCACCTCCTTGATTTAATGGTTGGCTGTTGGCTTTTAGCCATGGAAAACTTTATCTTCTGATGGCCAGTTCCAGGCCATTTTCTCTTAAATCCATTATAAACCCATAGACATTCATAAATACTGTGTCAAGAAACACTTTGTTGACAATATCCTCAATAAGCATTTGGTGGTTAAGTGTTCACCAACATTCCGTAACACTTTCACAAAGCTTCCAGTTAGAGTCTGTAAGGTAAAGGAACACAATTGAGGCTGAAGATGTCTGTCAGAGCACATAATAACACTGTAGCACCTGTGTCAGCTGTTAATATGGCTGATGTAGATTCAACACATCCATTAATCAATTTCCCTCTTAGCTCCTGAAACGTGGACACCGCATACTGTTGAGGAGTTTGTCGAATACTAAACCCACATTCCAAGTAATATTATGATATAATAGATATTTACCATATATCCGTCGTGCGACTTCGTTTTTCTCGTCTTATTTTGACGCGTTTCGGCAACGAATTGCCATCTTCAGAAATCTTAATCACTCATTAGAGATCGTTAAAAAATTAAAAACACTAAAATCATTACAGTAAAAGTGCACTTTTACGACATTGGAAACTCACAGACGCGAACATGAAAGTTTATGTTTCTCGCGTGGACAATATCGATCGACTGATTTACTGTTTATATAGCCACTGATAAACCTGTTTTGCTTATTATAGCCCGTATGTACTGTGACATTCCATTTACCGGCGCCCGTATGCAAGTATTGCCGTATCGTACAATATGTTATGTGAAAATGTAAGTTTATCATTCAAGACATAATCACTGTTGATTTTGACGGCTTTATATATTTCGTATTCCTCAAGCGCGTCCATGTATTTTCCTTTCCTCCAGCAATGCAAAGGCTGGAAATTTGTCTCAAAATCACTGTAGTTATGATTACATAGTATCAGGTGCCTGGCAAAATTAGATGTTGTTTTATGTAATTCCCTTCTGGGAAGATGTTCGTTATATCTTTCTTCAAACGGTCTGCCTGTTTGGCCTACGTAGAACATGTCGCATGAGCTGCAATTCATCTTGTATATGCCGGTTCTTTTTCTTTCTGGTATACTGTTTTTCCGGCTAAGAAGTCTCTGAATGTTGTTATTTGTACGGAAAGTTACAATTACATGGTGTTTCTTGAGTTCGTTAACTAGAATATTTGGTAAAATGTTTGTGTAATCTGCAGATATGTATTTATTAACCGGAAGTGTGTTATCATTGTTCGACTTTTTTAATTTCTTCTCTTTGTGTTTACTTATTAATTTATCCACTAATAAACTTTTATATTCGTTAGCCGCTGCTATGTGCTTGATGGTATTAACCTCTTCAATGTAGTCTTTTTCACTTAACGGTATAGTTAGCAATCTATGCACAAAACTATTGTAAGCTGCCATTTTATGCGAGGTGGGATAATATGAATCGGCATGAATTGTGATGTCCGTTGTTGTGGCCTTTCTATAGATTTTAAATTGAAGTTTTCCTTCGTTTTTTAAAATGGTTAAATCTAAGAAATTTTATTGATTTTCTTCTTCTATTTCAGATGTGAATTTAATCTTATGGTGTATGCTGTTTATGTGATTATTTAAGTTTTGTATTTGTCTTTTTGTTCCATTAAATATCATAAACGTATCATCGACGTATCTACAATAAAAAATGATTTTATTCTTGTATAATTTATTCGATTCGACAAAAAGACAAATACAAAACTTAAATAGTCACATAAACAGCATACACCATAAGATTAAATTCACATCTGAAATAGAAGAAGAAAATCAATTAAATTTCTTAGATTTAACCATTTTAAAAAACGAAGGAAAACTTCAATTTAAAATCTATAGAAAGGCCACAACAACGGACATCACAATTCATGCCGATTCATATCATCCCACCTCGCATAAAATGGCAGCTTACAATAGTTTTGTGCATAGATTGCTAACTATACCGTTAAGTGAAAAAGACTACATTGAAGAGGTTAATACCATCAAGCACATAGCAACGGCTAACGGATATAAAAGTTCATTAGTGGATAAATTAATAAGTAAACACAAAGAGAAGAAATTAAAAAAGTCGAACAATGATAACACACTTCCGGTTAATAAATACATATCTGCAGATTACACAAACATTTTACCAAATATTCTAGTTAACGAACTCAAGAAACACCATGTAATTGTAACTTTCCATACAAATAACAACATTCAGAGACTTCTTAGCCGGAAAAACAGTATACCAGAAAGAAAAAGAACCGGCATATACAAGATGAATTGCAGCTCATGCGACATGTTCTACTTAGGCCAAACAGGCAGACCGTTTGAAGAAAGATATAACGAACATCTTCCCAGAAGGGAATTACATAAAACAACATCTAATTTTGCCAGGCACCTGATACTATGTAATCATAACTACAGTGATTTTGAGACAAATTTCCAGCCTTTGCATTGCTGCAGGAAAGGAAAATACATGGACGCGCTTGAGGAATACGAAATATATAAAGCCGTCAAAATCAACAGTGATTATGTCTTGAATGATAAACTTACATTTTCACATAACATATTGTACGACACGGCAATACTTGCACACGGGCGCCGGTAAATGGAATGTCACAGTACATACGGGCTATAATAAGCAAAACAGGTTTATCAGTGGCTATATAAACAGTAAATCAGTCGATCGATATTGTCCACGTGAAAGCAGTCGATCGATATTGTCCACGCGAGAAACATAAATTTTCATGTTCGCGTCTGTGAGTTTCCAATGTCGTAAAAGTGCACTTTTACTGTAATGATTTTAGTGTTTTTAATTTTTTAACGATCTCTAATGAGTGATTAAGATTTCTGAAGATGGCAATTCGTTGCCGAAACGCGTCAAAATAAGACGAGAAAAACGAAGTCGCACGACGGATATATGGTAAATATCTATTATATTAATATAAGCGACTTGGAGACAACTAACCTAAAATGTATAATATTATGAATATTGCATAATGTATTAAGTAATATTGTGATTGGTTCTATTAAAATAGTGCATAGGTTAAGTAAGTATGAGGGAGGTCTGAAAAGTCCGTGCAAAATTTCATAGATGGGACCACAACTAAAAATAGTTGCCATGTTTTTAAAGTACAAACATTGAAACCACTAATTCCAAATTTTCATTAAGGTATTTCAAGTTGTTTCTAGTCATTTGAAGCACACAACTTTTGCCTTTTAAAACAATTGGAAATAAGTGAATTTCACGTTGTAATTAAATATTACTTTTTACGTAAGAAAACACTTGCCAAAATAAAAGCAAAGCTCAATGAACATTTTCTTTTGATATGCTCCATCTATAAGAATGATTTACAAGTGGTGTGCCGACTTTCGTTGTGGTCAAAAAAGCACGGATGATGCTAAACGATCTGGAAGGTAAAAAGAGGTTAATACAAAGAAATGACTGAAAAAGTTCATGTTGCTGTAACACAGGATTGTTGAGTGAAAGTCCATGAACTCACTGAGATGTGTAAAGTATCAAAAGAACGTATTGGACATATTTTGTATGAACCATTAAATATAAGAAATCTTTCAGCAAGTTGGATGCCTCGCCTACTCACAATTGATCAAAAACGGGAAAGAATGAACATTTTGAAAGAGTATCTTGAGCTGTTTCAGCACAATCCTCAAGAATTTCTGTGCCTATTCATAACTGTTGACAAAACATGGCTCCACCATTACACACCACAGACAAAGGAACAATCAAAACAATGGGTAGAGGCTGGTGGAAGTACTCCGAAGAAGGGGAAGACGTTCCTTCAGCCAGCAAGGTTATGGCCTCTATCTGTTGGGATGTGCATGGCATAATATTCATTAACTATCTTTAAAAAAAAAGAAGAACAATAACAGGAGAGTACTATGCATCATTATTGGATTAATTGAGCAACAAATTCAAGCAGAAACGGCCACATTTGGCAAAGAAAAAAGTGCTCTTTCATCAGCACAATGGACTCAGCACTCGCTCACAAAGGTACAATTGTAGTGGAAAAATTGCATGAATTATGCTACTAACTGCTTCACCATCCATCGTATTTGGCCGATTTGGCTCCTTCGGACTTCTTGTTTCCAAACATGAAAAAATGGGTTGCTGGTAAAAAATGTACAACTAATTAAGAAATTAAATGTCACTGATGCATATTTTTCTGAGTTGCTGAAACATATTATTTGGAAGGCATAAAAAAAAACTAGAATATAATTGGGCCAAGTGTATCGAGCTAGAAGGGGATTATTTTGAAAAACAAAATGAAATTTACCCCTCAAAATTATGTTTTTAATTGTTTTTGCATGGACTTTTCAGACCTCCCTCATATGTATTCATGTATATTTAAATTATCCACAATTGATGTATAACTTGTGTATATTGATAGATATTATTTGTAGAATACACTAGAATGTTCTGTATCAATGTACTATACATTTATAGATAAACACAGTTTATTCTACCAGGTTATCGAATATATACCTGGACCAACTAGACTATTCTAGTGAATGACGTCATTACCAACTATATATAAACAGTTGTAGACAGAGTTGAAAATTAGTCTTTACTGAGTGTTTAGTTAAGTAAGTTACAGATTTAGTATGTGTTTCATACCACATTTGTGGATCAATATTATATTTGTGTGTTATCTTTTTGCTTGTATAAATTACATTTCGGTTAATAATCAGTGTCAAAGTTATGGATCGAAATTGTATTTTCTGTATTATATTTTTAGGTGTGATATCGATAAATAAATAAGGTTGTAACTATTTTATTCCTTTACAATTACACAAAAAAACTACTTACCCTGATTCTGACAAACTTACCACGACTTACTTGATTATAAAAACCAGAAGATCCCAAACTCAAGGTCGCCACGATATTTTGAGGTTAAATATCGAAACTATAACACTCTTTCCATAAAATAATTTAGTTAATTTATTGCCCTTAATTCAGAAATTCTCACAGGTTCGTTTAGGTGAGTTTTTCGGCACAGAAAATAGGTTTTGGTAATTAGGCGTAATAATTACTCTAACACATGGTTATTGTGATAACAAATCTTATTTACTTTTATTTTATTCAGATAACTATTAATCTTTCTTGCTTTTTTAATATAATAAAAGATTATCAAACAAAAACTAATATACTACAAATCAGTATATTGAAATCGTTTATCTACAAAACAGTACTTTTTCTTTCTCCCCTTTTTCTCTCAAACACTCTCTCACTCTCTTTACATATCTTTTTAACCCCCTTTTTATTGAGCTCTTATTTATTTTGTTATTATATTTTTCTTCTTTGTCACTGTTACTTATCTGTACTCTGTATCCAAATGTTGCGCACTATTACGTTGCAAGTCCCCTTTTTATGCAAACACCAAAATTTACGTTTTAGAACTTTTTATTCCACCATCACTGTTTTGAACTGTCTTTCATTGTTTCATTATAATTTAAATACTCTTTGGTAAGCCTATTATAACATTTTTGGCCTACCAAAAAATACACGCCCGAGGTCACTATTGTACTACAACTGGTCAGTATGAAGGTGTTCTGCAGACTACCACAAGCTGAGCTCGCTTGGGTACACTATTCGCGTTCTTTTTCTTGGCCACGAGGTTCAACCGGATGTCCCCTCATCTCCCGCCTTCAAGTATCGAAGGTTTCAGACGTTTCTTGACTCCGGACGTTCGTTGTAACATTTAAAACACGTGGTGTTCTAATTACGCCGTAAGCCACGTGCGTTTTCTGTGACTCACCTACCCTTTGTTAATGTTCCCATACGTCTCTACAATGGATTACATTAAATGGTTATGCCCATTTTATCCCGTTACAAGGTGTCAACAATGATACAAGTGTTTTATTTCAATTGCTGTCCATATGAGGACAGTTTCTCCAGTTGGTGCATTCACGGCCTTCCCTCAGATTTTTCATCTACCAACAATTTGCTTGAAGGTTGAAACATATGTAATATGTTAATTAAGGTTCTACAATTGTAACATATGGGTCTTCTGTATTTTTACCATTGTTTGCAAAATTGCCGTGGTACTACTGACTTCTTAAACTTTTTTTCTTAAATTATCTCTTTATTCTGTCCATTGTGATGTGTGATATTGCAGCTGTTTAACCAGTGGTGTAGCTAGTAGTTATTGATCGGGTAGGCAGAAAATCTTATGTCAGATTTTTTGCGGACTATTCCCATATGGTGAATGTCCGGCTTCCAAAATTGTCAGTCACATGGACAGCTGGTCACTCATCTGTTCCTTCACAAGCATTTGTCAACAGCAATGGTGCTGAGAAAGTCGAATCTTTAGTTGTGCAATTAAATTTTTGCCCTTTTCAGAGTACTCATATTCCTTTTGGAACAAGCTGTGGTCACAAGTAACATTAAAATCAAATGAATCACTCTGAAACCTCCCACATACACTAGTTTGAAGTCATTAAGGACTATGTAATGTAAAACTCTTGAAGAAGTAAATGTTTTCCACTGTCAAAGTAAATGTTTATCAATTCATTTTTCAGTCTTTGTTAAAAAATAAGATATTTATAAGGCTGTCTATCTTAGTGTAGGAGTAACTCTTTGTAGCAATAAAGTGATTTGGATCCACAGTTCATAAAACTGGATACTTTTTATAATCATAAAAAAACCTACATCATGTTGTGTAATAAAGAAAATCAAAAACTTCATAGATGGAAGTTTACAGCAGTCTTGCCGATATCATCTATATTTACCCTACTATGTATTTGGTGACATTTTTTCATTGCAATAGGACACAGTGTTTTCTGCTCTCATGCACTTGCCAATGGGTTTTTTTAAGTTTAGTGTTATACAGAACTATGTCAGAGATGATTTTGTGTTGCATTACAGCAAACAGGTGATAACTATTGATGACTTTTTTTTTTTTTTTTTTTTTTTTTTTTTTTTTAGAAAAAAAAACAAATAAATGGAGTACACCTTTTCAAATATGGTTTTCTGTAGTGTTCCCATAAATCTGTCGCAGATATTCCTTCCGCATTCCAGCAAATGGAATTCTTCCTCATTTTGAAGATGTTTATTTAAATTCTGATGTTCTCTCCTTTACTAAGAAAGGTTTCAGAAACCATTACTCCATGAAAAATCCATTCTGGTAACCAGACTCTATAAAAAAAAACCATTCCTTTTATACCAAACAAAAGATATGTATGACAAAAAGTTTGGATTTTGGGACAGCCCAACACAATGAGTATCTCGCATACCGGTACAACTGGAATATTCTGTCTACTTTACAGTCACATGTTTATTGTTTAAATTAGTTGTAAATCTATTTTGCTTCACATTTTTCAGGTCCAAAAAAAAAATAGTATACTTTTTAATTAGGTCAAAAGATATGATAAGGTTCACTCATTTGGTATGACAAATAGTTTTACTTTTGTGAAACCATAACTTTAAACCTCCAGATCTGATAAACCAGTTCTGTTTATATTTTTGTTACTGTATGCCAATAACAGTCTTGTTTGGATCTGAATTCACGCTGGCTGGGACACTTGTAATCAACAAACAAAAACATGTAATTATCTTATTAATTTACCTTATTTCCGTCTTGTGACTTATTTTTCCTGTTGTAGGTTACTTTTGACACGTTTCGGAGCTCTTCAATGCTCCATCTTCAGAAAATCCGTATTATTTTTGACGCGTTTCGGAGCTCTTCAATGCTCCATCTTCAGAAAATCCGTAAATAAGTCACAAGACGGAAATAAGGTAAATTAATAAGATAATTAAATCTGTGACTTGGTTACCGTCTAATAATGATTTACTTAAAAAAAAAAAAAAACATGTACGTTGTAACATTACATAATCAGTGCCTAATACTGAGTAAAATAAAGAAATACCTATTATTATTATTATTTAAAAAAAAAAAACTAATAATAAAAGTCAGTAGGTACCCCATTCCCCAAGTCAGAAATGAATGACAGTTAGGTATCATACTATAAAACATTTGTATAATCTTTACACTAATCAATAAACAATTTAGCAATGAAAAACAGTGTAATAAGTGTTACTATAGAAGTGCAGTATATACAAAGTGCAACATAGTATGATATATAAATTTAAAAAGACATCAATCACAAATTGTGATAAAGATGCAGAACTATTGTAATAAACAATAAGTTTAGTAGTAAGTTATTATAGTTTTATTTTGTTAGGCCACAAAGGCAATATCAATGTAAGTAAAATGTTATTTTGTTTATGTTTGAAGGATCCAGGGTTATGTAAGAAATGAATCACTGCTAATTAGTATAAATTATAAAGAGATAGTGGAAGATAAAATAGGGCCTAGAGCAATAATGCATTTACAGAAGTAAAAGTCAGAAATAAACTAAGTTAAAAACCACTAAATTATAACATACAAGTATCTAAGTTTATGTAATAATATGAAGAAAAACATTATGTAAATTAAATGTAATTAGAGTTAAAATTTATAAAAGAGTATTTTTCCTAAAAAATGGAAGAACTAATAATATCTTAATACTAGCCTATTTACTAAAACTGTACCTAGGTTAGCCAATAAAACTCATCAATTGCTTGGTTACTAAGTGTAACAGCGTTAACAAGATGGGAATTGTTAAATTTGACTTTCAAGAGAGTAGATGACAGGAATAATGTCCAGCAATTTTCAAAAAAATATTAACTACAGTTTGAACCAATCACTATTCAAAGTTAACGAAACGATACAGCATAAGAAACTACGTTTGAGACATCCATTGAAACATAATAATTGATCCGGGAATATCCAAGAACATTGAAAATTTGCCCAACCATCAGATCGCTTGAAAAATTTGAACTGTCATTACGTTGGTGAGGAAGCCTACCTTAATTAACTAAAAAACTACACATCACCACCAAGTAACGAACACTAGAAACCAGTACAACATAATTCAATTTATAAGAAAACTTAGTGTGAACATTTTAAACTTTATTTATTTAATCCAAAACAGTAAACACGTGGTTTCATTAGAACTCCACAGCAGCCATATTTCTTTTTTGCAATCGGTATGAATCCGAGTAGTCTGCACTCTGGCATCTAAAAAACGAACTTATTGACTCAGACTTTAAGAATAAAATTATTATTTATTGTAAAGTATGATACTCTTATATAAACATTTCTGACTTTCTTATACCTCAAAGAATCCCCAAATACTCGTGAGATAAATAATTTATAAATTTTACTAGTAACTATAATTGAATATATCTGTTGTGTTATAGAAAAACTTATATCAAAAACTGTTGTAATTTCGATAATAGTCGATCTGAAAATCGATGAACTGGATTTAATAGTTTCCAGAAAAATAAACCAATTTCAATCAATAAATACCTTTCTTTTAGGAAATTGACTTTGTATTATTCTTTGTAGATAGCAGATTTGTTACAGGAAACCGGTGAATAGCAGAGAAGAGCGCGAAAGTTAACTCAGTCATCATAGCCTATGAAGTATAATGGCCAACATAACCTGTAACTGGTTATCACATTGAAAACAGCTGATGCAAAGCGCGTTTAAATAAAACGATAAAACAGTACTCTCTCTCTCTCTCTCTCTCTCTCTCTCTCTCTCTCTCTCTCTCTCTCTCTCTCTCTCTCTCTCTCTCTCTCTCTCTCTCTCTCCATAACAACTGAACTGTAATACCTGCAAGGAGATAAAAAACGGCAAAGGATCCCGTGGTTTATTTTTACTAAAGAATTACACAATAAATAAACACATCCACATTTAAAGATATACGTGACAAAATAACAGTCAGAGTATCAAAAAGACGTAAAAACGAATAATAACACCAGTCCGAGAGGCACGTAGATGTTACAACGTGTTATACCTTACAACGTGTTAAACCTTACAACTGTTTGCAGCAAACAATGAGAGTAGTCAACTGAGTCATGCCTCAGTAGCTATGGTGAGAAGTGTGTCGGACAATCTGCACCCTGCTGTTCTCTTCATCATCGCATGCTGTAAAGACTTACACTTATACAAAAAAAAAAGACATTGAGAGACAGGACAAGTTTGCTTCACATGTAACAGTGTCAACTATCGCCAGTACTGTATTATACATCTGCATGTTAGTTTCAATTTCACAGTCACAATAATAGTAGGATTTTATTAGGGTAGGCATTGCCTCACTGTAGCTTCGCCACTGTATTTAACTACAATATAATGATATTGGTCGAGATGATTTATATTAATGTCGGTTGCTGACTAGGCAGCTTTGAACTCAAGGGGAATGAACAAGAGCATTTAAGCTATTCCAGGGCCTTGCCATTTATAAAACATACTTCAGTTGACCATCTCTGACACTATCAGTAAATATCTGCACTGCAAACCACATTAAAAAACCCACCATTTCTTTCTGATAGGCCAGTCTAATCAGTCTGTTGATACTTGGTTAAAACTCTAGGAGACTCACTGGAACACTGTCGTAGTAGTATCACACCATAAAACGCAGGTACTGATCATCATCAATTCAGAGCTTTTAGTTATTCTCAGTTCATGTTTTGGCTATGAGGTGGCATTTTTTGTAGTAGCTCTGTGGCAAAGCGAGAACAAGTGAAATTGTTTTCTCTGTCTCTGTCCACTGATTTTCTCATATAACAGCTTCAAGTTGCTGAAGACATGTCATCTAGTGACTGCATTCATCAAATGAACTGGCCCTATTAAAGAGAAAACAAAACCACTTTATCTATCTTCTTATTTTTTGTATGTTTTTCTGGCTTTTACTGTTGGTACTGTTCAGAAATTTGTTTTGGAAACCATGGCTGTATTTTCAGAAATTGTTCGACTTCAGTTCGAATATTGTATCTAATGGTGGAAATTGACTCTTCTACTGCAAACATTTTTGTTGACATAGCTTTTCAACCTCAGATATTTTATTTGACACTGTTTCTTCAACACAGATATTTTTAATGTCATTGATGCTTGTGCCTCAGATATTCAAGTAACTTGTTAATTCAGCTCATTTGCAATACACATAGCTCTGCAGTGGTACACGTTTGCTTTTGATTGTTCTAGTGCTTTGATATCTTCTGATTCCTGCTTACATTCTTCTTTTCGTTATGTCTAAAATTCCAGTAACAGTGCTCTTTGCCACTCTTCCGCTCTTTGACTGATATTTATGTTTATGTTTCTCAACCTGCCATTCATATGATTTGAGCAGCAGCATCTTCTGTCATTCTCTCTATCTCAAGCAATAGCACTTTTTGTCATTCCTCTGTAATAATAATGCACCTGACTTGTATACATTCCTGAAAATCACTAACACCAATAAATTAATCATAACAATAAAATTTCTTACGATACCGGTATGTACTTTTCCTGATTCTTTCGACTGTTGAGAATCCTACATCCTACTTCAGGTATCAAATGTTATGATGGTAGCACAAATGGCTGTGTTTGTACAGTAGTAATCAAATGCAGAGAATTTGCTATTTAGAATTTTAATTGCAGTTTAAAATAAACAAAAACGTGTGTATTTATTCCAGCTTATGAGTGTTCAACAGAATAAATGTATGTTTACATAATAAATGTACATCATGAGTGTGCAATAACGTAATGCATAATGAATATCATGTTTAGAGAGTCACGCTAAATAACACAAGTCACCAATTACAGATGTCTGCACACAGTAATTTGGCAACGCATTAAACAAAACACTCAAAATGACTAATCATTTTGCTTCACAGTGTGTAACATACTGGCTGGCCACTTCTGAACTCTGTATTTAGATGCAGCTGCATCTGTGTCCAGAAAGTTCCAGTATGTTGTTGCAAAGTCAGGAGATCAAAGGGGCACATCAGCTCCAGTGACTGTGAAAACGTTCCACAATGGCAAGCTGCTCACACATAATGTGTCAAACATCACAATGCAACTGTGTCAGTTGCCTGCATCTAGGGGTAAGAATAAGAATATTACTATCAGATATCACTTAAAAAAAAGCAAACAAACAAAATATGAGAAACCATCTATAGTCACCTCCTCATGGCAATTCTCGGCTAATGCTAAGAATCATACCTACAGAACTTTACTCACAGCATTAGAAAACTAAAATTTATTGATTTCATTAAGTGTATTAAATAAGTGTACTCATTCAAAATAGTGAGCAAGTTGTACAGGGAGCTTATTTGTATGTTTATATATAAATTCAGTGTTAATGACTTCATGTTACAAACTTAACACACTAAGAAGTATATAAGCATTGAAATCTGATTAGCACTCTCTGTATTTATACAATCTTCCCAGAAGGAAGAAAAGGGATCATAGTGAAAGGATGAAAGAACACTAGAAGAAATGAGAAAAGAAGGAAAATCATGAAGAAGGTATGTGCCATAGTTCATGAGGTCCACAGTTGGCCAAAATCGAACAAAGAAGAAGAAAATATGAAAACATTATGCTAGTGAAAATGTCATTAATTTTTACAGAAATAATGTTAGCTTCGATGTGACAGTGTTTATACACAATTCAAATGTGGTTGTGTACTTGCAATTTGCAACTTTACCAGTACAATATACAATACTTTACATGTTACATCATGTTAGCTTCTATGTGACAGTGTTTATACACAATTCAAATGTGGTTGTGTACTAGCAATTTGCAACTTTACCAGTACAATATACAATACTTTACATTTACATTTTACAGAATGGCAGAGCTCACTGGAGAAACAAATGGGAGCGTGACACTTAATCTTCACAATTTCTCAGTGCCAGACGGAGCATATTAAGCTTGTTTGTTGCACATGGTCTGCAACATTACCATTAGGAATGCTGTACCATGTCATTAGTTGCATTATTAAACCAGTACAGCCTTGTTCATTTTTGAGCTGTTTCCATTGTAGTGTTTGGCTTAATCAACATTGAAAATAAATATGTTTTTAAGTTCTAAAATTAGAATCACTTCATAGGACTGTGTCAATAATATTAAGAATTTTTTATTGATGCTGAGTATATTTTAATTTTGCTTTTCATGCTTTTATTGTAAAAAAAACTTCAGATATATATTTTTTTTCTAAAGAGCAAGGGAGTGAAACAAAAAAAAAAAAGACTAGAACTACCAGTTCTCCCTAATAGTAATGTATATAGTCAAATCAGGTGTTCAAAAATTTGACTGAACCTTTTGAAACCCCCCTTTTATTTTATAAGTTTTTTTTTTATTTTTTTTTATTTTATTTTATTTTATTTTTATTTATTTTTTTTTTTATTTAAAGAGGAGAGACATAATATTTAAAACTAGGTGATGAACCTAGAGGAAGCATAAAGTGTGCACAGGCCCAAGCTACAATCACAGACATGTCCACTGGATGGATGACAGGACTTGCAAATGAAAAACTCTATTAACAAAACAAGTGTGAACTTTATTTAGCGTGCAGTCACATACATGATATCACAAGGCATAATTTAATAATAGCCACTGAATAAAATTGAAATACTATTACGTCTCTAGGTTATTCTTCATTACATACATATCGTTATTCTACACAGTATAATGTTGTGAGTGATTACTTAATTCAGTGTCTGTAAAAGAGTGGATGCAACACCATGTCAAGACAACATTATAACCTTTTTGATATTCAAAGTTTAAAGTTAAATTTGCTACACTTTGCAACACTATGTCCAAGATCAACATTATAATAATTTGTTCTTAATAGGTAATATTGAAATTTTAAGGTGATATTTAAGTTTAAAGTTAAATTGGCTAGCCCTTTCTATAATTCCTTAAGCACATGTGCTATCAGACCATTAATTTTGCCACATTCCCCCCCATTGAAAATTACACACAAACACATACATAATACATAGAACACACACCCACAATTCCTGTACCGACCCTCGCACAATAACCCTTCGCATTAAACGTACAAATATATAATATATATATACATACAAACAAAACTGAGCTTAGGAGTTCACACAGTTAAAATCAATTCTAAGATGGGAATTCAAATAACACCAGAAACCGAATTGCCCCCAACAGAACAAAAATGACATGAAATTTACAAGTAATACATCTTCAATAATTTTGAAGCAAAACTCCGAGTATTAAGTCATGATAATAGTTTAAGCCACAATACATGAAGAAATCAGACACCCCCAGTCTTGAATTATGCCCACACGGCGGGACATGACCAAGCAGGACATAACTAACTCTCAGATACATATAACGCATTAAAAACAGGGAAAAACTTAGAGCGGTTCATGCCGGTATATGTGCGTGTGCAATTCCTTACATAGTATAAGAAAGTTATAAAAGATCACATAAGGCTTAGTTGTATGCAAGGTCCACACATGCAGGCACAAAACTTAACGTGTGTGTGTTTGCAGATCTTGTGCAAGTTCAACGCGGGGTATCATAAGTCTGTTTCTGAGAGCGTCTGCCGATTTACAGTATTGTGGTGGATGAAATAGTGTAATGTAAATACAGAATGATCACACCTGGATAGTCCGGTGTAACTAAGTGGCACTGTGGCTAAGCTGTAGCGTGTAGTTTGCACTGGTAACTCCTGGGGGCAGAATTCCTCCACGTGTGTGTCTGTGTGTCCCAACTGACGGCAACTCAAGGCTCATATAACATCTCTACCTGAGGGGTTGACAGATGTTCGTCCAACCCCGACACTCATCTCGCCATTGGTCGAGCACCTAAGACAGACAAGATGCTGTATAGGGTGTCATAAAGTACCTAACATTATCACAGCTCGCACACACACCACCATTATAATATTGAGAACGCACACTTTAATGTTTAGCAGATACCAGAAACGCATCACCACGTATTCTTATTAACCATTTGATCGGACCACAAGATGTGCCTTATTACATTTAAACTGGTTTTATTTGAGTATTCCTTTTATGACATGAAATTCTTTCTATCTATACTATTCTTATTAACAAACACTAAAAGGCAGTTAAGTGTAAGATATCTTTTACCATTTGTTTGTTTGTTTACATTGCTTTAATCTACGTTCGTTTAAATTGTAAGTTAATTCAATCGTTAATTTAATTTAATAGCCTAATTCATGGCTAACACTTATGCACACACAAGTTATCGTTTATTAAGAAAAGCTGTAACACAACAACAAAAATATTTTAGGGTCTTATTAAAACTAACTGCATACCTGGAGCTGACTTTATTCTAGCTTCTCATAGTGTAGTACTTCGAACAGGCAGAACAGATTGGGTCGCCGTCAATTGAGATCAGAAACTTCCTTGATGAGGGTTGGAGCAGAAATGAGAGCGATTACATGGTAATTTTCACCGATGAAAGCTCGCCTGAATGCAGGTTAGAGCACACAACAGCTGGGCCGGCCAACTAGATCCTCGTCGCCGCTACTAACAAGCCATTTACATACACTCAGCGATGACGCGATACAGGGGCATTGCATGACGTCAGGAACGCGCCAGTTTTTAAAAAGATTACCTGCCCCTGCAACCGAGCTTCGCGCATCCCGAGCTGAACAAAGTATGGCACACCCTCACCCCAAAAGGGCAACATGGTTGCCTCAAAACTAAACAAGGTCTCGACCACGACTGCTGTGGGATTCCTGGGAAACCTCAGACCTCCATTCGCTCTTGGTAGGTTCAGTGTCTCAGGAAAACGAAAGAAGCAGAAGGAAGAAATGTAAGTTATGCCAGTGTGTGTCTGAAAGAGAAGGTGTAAGTGTGCGTCCTGCATGCTCGCCGGGCCCTGGTCCGCATGCAGAGATAAGGAACAGAAAAGAAAAGGAGAAAGACAAGAACGCTGCGCCAGCTCTGAGTACTGACCACCAAGGCCCCCTAACTCAACAACTGAGACCCAGGAACCAAACAATATCTTCAACACAACAAACCCCTTCACCACCAGGACCATTGACTTCTATCCCCCCTTCCCAGGACTGAAAATCTCCACCACACTACGACCATCCCCATGCGAGTCCTCTCCGCCATGCCAAACTCACGGGACCGCCCCAACACATCACCCTCTCCGGTGACCACCACCTACCTCTACTGGTACTCACATATTCATGCCCGAAGGCCAACAAGGTGCTACAGACCTTAATATGTAAGCACCACTTCGACAACCGTCCACCTCATGGACCGACCAGCCATGTGCAGCAAAACAAGGCATCACTAATCCTTCTAATCCTTGACACATGACTGGCCCACCTCCCCACACTAGGGCGGACGGACCCGATTAACAAGGCAGAGAAGACCGCGCAGAGGGCACACGAACATGAATCCCATCATTTACTTTTACTTCAAATACCGTAACTAACAAGGGGGGGGTTTACTTCTCCACGGCACTGTCTAAACAACTCTCTCAACAAAAAAAAAAAAAACACCAGAGAAATCAACCGGGGAATGCGACATGGCCCGAACTCTACAATACTCAAAAATCAAAATCAACCACTATGAACAAGTAAACAACACCATCTAACTTCTCCATCGTAACTTTTTAGAACAGGGGAAACTGACGATCTCCAAGACCACGATCCAAGTGCACCTTCGGCAAGCTCTCTAACTTTCCAACTCCTTCTTGATTTCTTTTTTTTTATGGGAGGGGTAGGAAAATTGGGAAGATGAAACAGGGCAAGGATCATTGAAGGGTCAATAGCTAGGAGTAAGGGTAAGGACATGGCTCCCTCCGGAAATAAGGATGAATGCAGGAAACCAAGGCTCGCGTGGGCAGGGGTGCAACGCTGAAATAGATGAACACCACTAGGACTGTGGGGAACATCTACCCATTACCCGCTTCTTCTCACCTTTCTGTGACGGACTTTATGTATTCGTTCCTTTTGGACACCACTCTCTGAGAAACTATCTCGTGTTGAGCTGTACTGACTGGTTTCCTCTGACTCAGAATCAAGGCAACTTACATCACTACTTTCACTCCGCTTTGGATTATCCTCATCATCCAAACTCCCGGCTCCTGCCTTCCCTGCTTCTCTTTCTTTTAACCCTTCCTTTTCTTCCTCTTCTACTCCTTCTTCGTCGACGTGACCCAAATCAACCTCATGACACGGCACCTCCTCACCATCTTCCAGGTGCTCATCTGATCGATCTTCAACAGCATCTTCACCCAGCTCCTCACCAATTTCTTCATCACCCTCGTCACCAGCTCCTTCACAAACTTCTTTACCAACTTCTTCTCCAATCTCATTTTCATCCTCCTTTTCATCAATTCGTTCATCATCAACATCATCGCCATCACGTCCACTACCACCATCTGAACACTGCACATCCTCATCCTCCTCTAGTTGCACCTGGTCCACCTGAAACTTCTTTCCATTCTTCGGAATCCTCAACACTACTTACAGAAGGCATCTGCACATCTTCACCTACTACATCATTCTCACTCGCACACTCCACAACGCTGCCACCAAATTTCTCCTCAACTTCTACCTCATCTCCTTCAAACACCTCACTTGCAGCATGGACATCCCCTTGTCCATCCGCAACCTCAGAAACACTTGCAGCCTGGACATCTCTGTGTCCATCCGCAAACTCAGACTCTTCAGTCTCCCTAACACTTACAACTATACTCCCCTGCGCAGCATCTGCAGACCGCTCTTCTGCCTCTTCCTTCGATTCCTCTCCTTCACCACTCTCAGCAACTACAACGTCCTCAACATTTCCCACCCTGGAATCAAGCTGTCCAGGTCCATGTGCAATGTCTAAATTAAATTCTACTGGCGATGGTAAAGCTACACCATCAAGTGACTTCTCATATCCCTGCGTAGGCGATGATGATATTACAGGATCTGGATCCGTCATGAACCGAGATGGAGATACCAGAACAAACTTTGCGGCATCCGGATTCAACCATGACGTCCTCTCTGAGTCCTGTGCTTCAGTATCAACAGACGTGTTCTTGTCCTCTTGTATCGATCCACAGAAGTTATTCCGCTTTTCTTCTCCCGCTTCACCTTCTTCATCCACTACTCTATTAGGCACTCGTAATTCCTCTGAAACGTTTAAACTTTCACCCTTTTCCAAATAGGAATAACGCCTTGCTACAGGCTCCCTATTGGCCGATGTTGTTTTACTAGTATTTCTTCTTCCCCTGTTAAATCCATCCTTATTTGCTTTCTCTACTGTAACCGTTGTTACCGTCCTCACACTTGCCACCCCCTTGTAGCCTCCATTACTTCCGGAACACTCAGTTTTTCTGACCGTCTCTTGTGTTCTCCACCAACCACCATGTTTGTCTTCTTTAGCTCTTCCTAATAAACCACTTGAGTATTGGACATCTTTGGACATCTTTAGCAGCTCTTCCCCGGGACTCATCATTCGCCTGGACCCTCCTGGCATGTGCAAACCACCGGTCCAGGTCCGCAAAAGAACGTGGAGGATCTGCGAAGACCAGCCGGGATCTCTCTTGGGGAGTCAGTCCTTCCAGAATTGTTTGTATAACCTCCCTTTCGGGCAACCCCAACCTCAATACCCGGGCAGCTTTCCTTATATTGTGCACAAAGTCCCCCAACGCCTCTCCGTTGGCCTGTAGGCGATAGAATAAATCAAACAAGCTGGGCACGTCGTTGATGGGGTATGAAGAAGTCCAACACTTCCCCATGGAAAGCGTCGACACTGCCGCCCCGACGCAGAGTGTTGGTGACCAACCCTGCCAATGAACCCCGGCAATACGGGTATATAAGGGACAAGACCTCCCTATCGGACACCCCCGGGAAATCTGCCAACTGCAGGACCAAGTCCAAGAAGACCAGCAACTTGTCCTCATCTACTCCATCCAACACCGAAAGTTTCTGGAGAACGCCTGAAATGGGGTGGGGCAATCCCTGATAGCATACCGCTGCCAGAATTGCACAATTCACAACACACAACAACAAAACAAATTCCCACGAAACACCTAACACAAACCTAATTTACAAAACATAGTCACAAAGAATCAGGAAAAAACTCAAGTACTCTACTTCCTTTGAGCAGCCCCAGAGTGCTCTAGCGATGCGACGAGATGGGTGTATAATGACGGCAGAGAGCGAGCTACTCGAAATGCCCAGAAGAGAACACAACAACACAAGGCAACAAAACTAACTCACCATACACAATCCACAAAAACACATAACATCCAAACAAACACCCATCAATGCTGTTCCAGCAATTCCAGGATCAATTGGTGCGTCACAATGCGCCCCAACTTCCAATATATATAACAGGATTCAACAATACATAACAACACCACGACATCTGGTCGGACCATAACCGCATTCATAAATCAATGGGACCCCCAATAGAATGCCCTCAATAAGCAAAAAAAAATCACTACATAACGAGGGTGCTATAAAGACACGTCCTCTCTATCACAGAACAAGTCCCAACCAAAACAGACAAGTACCGACGGCTCCCAATCATGTTCAAAATTTTTCTAAGCTCCTAGTGTATGACGGAGTAATACTAATTAGCTCACTTTCATGTTCAAAACTATTAACCATAAAAATTATAGCCCCTTTCAACACCTACCTTACACTCAATATCACAGAGTAATTATACTTAAACACTAACGCATATTAAATTTAATCAACCCCTGTTCATTTCTTATAAAATAGCCTGCTATCCAGATTATTTACTTTATTAAACTGTTAAAAATTGCGATTAACTTCTTCTTTAACTATCTGTGACTCAGATCAAAAAATTAATTTGGACACAATAATTTGCAAGTCCCAACACCAGCTGACATGCCTGTAGTGTAACACTAGTTACAAAATTATTTAATTTGTTTATATTTATAAATGTTTGTGTAAAAAAAATTTTGTTTGTAAATTTTTTTTAATTAATTAAATTTAATTAATTAATTATGTTCTGTGGTGTTCCGAATTTTTTGTTAATTGTTTTAATTAATTTAACTCCTTTTCTGTATTTTAAAATCCTCTCGCCAGTTAATAAGATTGTCTCCAATAACAATCGATAGGTGTACTTTCCTATTTGGAGGTTATCTTCCTTCTTACTGGTGAAATTCTGGTCGTTTCTGTTCAATTAAAGTTATATTTTATACTAATTATTAAGTAGGAATAAATGAGATTCAATTTTATAGTAATTACTGGAGTTTATTAACAAATATTTATTTTTTCGGCTCTTTATCGATTTATTTATCGATTCTCAGGGTATCAATAGTGTACAATTATTTACGTTTAGGTTCTTTTAACAGTTATTTTAGTTATAGTCAGAGAAAAAGGTTAAGAATGGAAAGTATAACATTACAAAATAAATTAACTTAAAATTTAAAATACGTATATTTTATTCAATATATAATGTTATGTAAGATGCTGTCAAACCGTTCTCGTTGAGTAGACTGTGTCGCTTTGGATTGTGGGAAATCAGTAATGGCTGCCACTAGTAGTCCAGACGTAAGACGAAGTCACCTCGCTGTTTCGACGACTAATAAAAATGCTTTCCCTACGATTTTTTCGTTCCTGGGGCTGCGATTCTTCTTTCTTGTGTTGGTGGAGTGTTGCTTGTCAAGTTTTAGTGTTGAACTTCGAAAAATGGTGTAGTGTTAAGTTAATTTCACTTTCGTCAGTTAGGTCGAAAATTGCACTTTTGTATTAGTGGTGTTTAATTATTATTTTAATCGTTTAAAATGTATTTCCACTATGTTCTGTTCTTATTTGATGTTGTTTTAATGTTTGATGAGGTTCGCTTCACTGTATTTGTGTTAAAAATGTGTTTTCACAAAACTCGCGTTTTTCGTCAAACTAGGCTTATAAAAACATGCGCCATTAATGTGTTAGTAACTAGGTTAAGATTGACTAAGTGCTCGCATCGAGTGTACTATTCAACGTCTAATAATCAACTAATTTACTTCCTTCGTCTTCGACTAAAGTCTTAGCCAAATTAATATTATTCAATACATTGTTTCAAAATTATTTGCATCCTGTGCTTGTGAGAAAGTTACATTATATAACTGATTATATTTTTGCTATTATTCAAATTTATTAACTATTAAACACATAATCTTCTTCTTCAGTTCATTCTGCTTAATTTGATACCAAATAATGTAGTTTTATTAAGTTTTTGATCTAAAATGGTATTTTTACCTCATTTTGAAAATTATAAATTTCAAAAATCACTTCCTGTTCTTTTCCAAAATTCTGCCATCTTACAAGTTATATTATTGATCGTATTAAATCTCAGATTGTAATAAAAGGTTTATCTTCCCTTAATTTCTTGTAATTAGATTAATTGGTTATGTTTTAAAATATTATACAGTAATATGACTCCCCTCTAAATTTTCAGTTTTCACATTTCCATTTTTTACAATAATTCTGGCTATAATTTTACAAAATCTTTCTTAACTATATTTCCAATTACATGACTTTATTACTGATTTACCTTATATAACATTTATATGATTCACATTATATAAATTCCTTCAGTTTAATTGTTATCCTGTACTTATTTCATCAATTTTGATGATGTTTAGTTTTTAACATTTGGCCTAGATTTCTAACAGTTTTTACATACAAAGTTTTTCTTTTAAATAATACATGTTGGTTTATACCCTCTCTAACTTTCTTTGCTCTTGTGACTGATGCGTGTTTAACGCTCTCGAGTTTTTCTTGAGTTAGTGTAGCAAGCTGAATGATGCTGGTAGGGAGTCAAAAAAATGTTTTTGAATGAATTAGTGGACTGTAAAATCAGATTTAAGTAACGTTTATTTGAGCATTATTCAGAAGCGCAGGCCCACGCAATTACGTCAGGCGCACATAGCCAAAATACAAAGTGTGGCGTAGATTGCCAGCCTACATAATGTGTAGCATTGAAAAGAGATCGAATAAGAAGTACATTAGTAAATTTAGATTGCCGCGTCTAGCGAGAAAGGAAGGGTGCAAACGCACAGCTTAAAGGTTGAGTGATAACTAACTAAACGCAGCGGTGAGCCCACTGCACCGCGACGGATGACGTAAGTACGCTGGGCTGATTGCGCGTGAGCAAGTACAAGGTACAATGTATTAACATACTGCCCGCCTCAAAATCGGGCGATTTTGACATAGTTTGCAGTAAAAAAAAAAGAACAAGTTATTTAAAACATACAAGTATACATAAATAAGTTACACATCTAAGAGATGCGACAATACATGGTACATGAATATTGGCAAAAATACAAATATAATATAAACAAGTGTAAATACATTATTAATCAATGCTCAATAAATAATATGTAACAGTAGTCCAAAGGCTTGAATATGCGATAAAACATAATAAGAATAATACATGGCAATAAGGACATCGTAGGTGGCATTGCACAATCATTAGAGCAATCCAACAAATTTAAAAATAACAGCGTGACACTTAGCGTATAATAAGCAGTATTACACATAATACAAGGCAATATACCTGAAAAATTCACTATGATAATATACAATAGAAATATACCACAAAAATCTCGATAATAATATACAATAAAAAATATACCACAAAAAATTTTTATAATAATATACAATAGAAATACCCAAAAAAATTAGTATAATAATATACAATAGAAATACCCAAAAAATTTAGTATAATAATATACAATAAAAATATTCCACAAAAAATTGCTATAATAATATACAACAGAAATACCCAAAAAATTTAGTATAATAATATACACTGCACCACACAGTACACCATAATTGACATCACACTAAGAAAAAGAGAAACGTTTAAATGTTCACCAATGCACCGCTACATGGCGTCCATTAAATGATACAATAAATACAAGTGCATAAATAGGTACACATTAAATAAGTAACATAACATAACCTACATAAGCAACATTGTACTTAGTAAAATGTGCATGGTAGAGCATGTGCTCGACCGGCAATGTCCCGGGCATGAAGCACCGAGATGTCAATCAGTCTGGTGCCACCGGAAGTGGGCACAGCTTATGAATAGGTCTACGCAGAATGCCGCTAGCAGTACGGACGTCCGCGACACGTACTAACGAATCCTGCCCTAGATATGTCTGAGTGACAATACCGCGTTTCCACAGCAATGGTGGAGTATTGTCTTCTAAGATAAGGACTAGCTGTCCTATAGCTAAATTTTTAGACTGCCTTTTCCACTTATTTCTCTGCTGCAGCTGGTGCAGATAGTCTCTAGACCAACTCTTCCAAATAGAACGAGTAAAACCTTGCAAAAGCTGCCATCTCCCCAAGCGACCCATATTTGTATCCGAGTAATCGGGTTCCGGTAGCGCGGTAAGGGGGGAGCCAACCAAAAAGTGAGCTGGAGTAAACGGCTCGGGATCCCCGGCGTCATTTGAAATGGAGAACAAGGGACGCGAGTTCAAACAGGCTTCAACTTGAGTCAAGACAGTGGAGAACTCTTCGAAGTTCAGGAGCGTGTTGCCTATAACGCGCCGCAAATGGAACTTAACGCTCTTGACGCCGCTCTCCCACAGACCATCAAAATGGGGGGCTGGGGGAGGTATGAACGACCACTTAATTCCGCGTGGACTGGCGAAGTCTTGAGTGGCCCTTTGAAATTCGTCCTGGTGGAAGAGCTTGTACAGCTGGTGTAATATAGAGCCAGCCCGACGGAAATTGGTACCGTTATCGGAAAATATTTGTTCGGGGATGCCCCTCCGGGATATGAAACGTTTCAAGGCATCCAAAAAGGCGTCTGCCGACAAATCTGAAACCAATTCAAGGTGAATAGCCTTGGTGGACATGCAGATGAAAAGAGAAATATAGGCCTTTGTAGAAGATTTGGACCGCTGCCCACCCTGACGTAGCAACATAGGGCCGGCGTAGTCTACAGCGCATTGTGAAAATGGCTTGGAGGGGGTGACCCTAGGCGCAGGTAATTGACCTAACAGTTGGCTAGAACCAGATGCGCGAAAGCGAAAACAAGTGATACATTTGTGAATCACCGAGCGTACGTAAGACTTGTCGTTTATAATCCAATACCTTTGGCGCAGAGAACACTGCGTAAGTTGTACTCCAGCGTGGTGTAGTCGAATATGTTCATATTCAATAATTAATCGAGTAAGGTGAGCCTGCGGATGGAGTATGATTTGATGCTTATTATTGTAATTTAGCTGAGACTGTTGAAGGCGACCGCCTACACGTAGCATACCAGCGTTATCAATAAAAGGATTAAGTGAAAAGGTTTTACTATCAGTAGGTACAGGGCGATGTGCCTGTAATTCTTTACTTTCAACATTGAAATGCGAAAACTGGGCTTGGCGAATAAAAACCAATAGCGCGCTGTGTAACTCATGCGCAGTCAAAAAGGAAGTGCTTCTATTGGAAACGGGAGACTTAGCGTTACGAATGAAACGTAGGCAATAAGCAAAGACGCGGAGAAGCCTAGAGAGAGAAGAGTAATTTTCAACATAGTTTGAAGAGCATGAAGTAGTAGCCAACGCGAGTAGAGCCTGTTTACGTTCTTCCTTGTCCAACTCCGGATGATAAGAGGAATTGGAATCGAAGGGACGGATGGGCCAGTCCGAAGGCTTCTTTAGTAACCAATAAGGACCATGCCACCATTGCTGGTGGCCGTGTCGCTACAAATACCTTCACCTCGATGGCTGTTGGTGAATCCAGTGTAGGGCAATCGTGGAACCAGAATAAAAATACAACTCGCTGAACTTGTAGGCCACAGCGTGGACAACCTTAGAAACCAACTGCGCTAATAATAAACAGGCGCACAGTTCGAGACGAGGTAAGGATATCTGCCTTAAAGGGGCAACTCTTGATTTAGAACACAATAAGTGAGACGAAATACTGTTATCGGAATATACCGTGCGCGCATAGATACAGCATGCGTAACCTTTTACAGACGCGTCGGCAAACCCGTGTAACTGAAAGGAGATGATTGACGAATTACCTGAATCCTTTATAGCCCTCGGGATCCTAAAATGAGTGTCTGTAATTAATTGAGCATAGAGCTCGGTCCATTTAATAGATAGGGAGTCAGAAAGCGGGTCGTCCCAGTTTGTACCCGAAGACCAAAGCGTTTGCATAAAGTGCTTGCACCAAAACGTAATAGGCAAAATTAGACCCAATGGGTCATAGATCCCAGCGATGACCGATAACACCTTTCTTTTATTGAATAGATCAATTTTAAAATGTCTTTGGATATTGTATACGAAGCTGTCAGCAAGAACGTCCCACTGAATGCCCAAAGTGCGGACGGTTTTGTCCTTGTTGAAGTCCAGGGACGAGTTAGTGTACGAAGATGTTATATTCCGGTCGTTAGACGACCATTTGTGAAGAGTAAAGCCGTAGCGGCTTAACAACTCAGAAATGTCAGTATTCAATTGGATTAGAACGTGTGAGCTATCGGAACCGGTAAGGAGGTCATCGACGTAAAAGTCGTTAGCAATGACCGAACAGGCCAGGGGGTACTGAGTACTATTTTCCTGGGCGATTTGTTTTAAACATCTAGTTGCAAGAAATGATGCGCTGGCAGTCCCGTACGTGACTGTTCTTAAAGCATAATGTTTGAGTTCTTTGTGGGGAGCGTTACGCCAAACAATTCTTTGTAGGTTGGAATCACGCGGGGATACCAAAATTTGGCGATACATTTTCTCGATATCAGCAATGAAAGCGTAACGATGGGTTCTAAATCTGGCCATAATGGCAAAAAGATCCTGCTGGATCGTGGGGCCAACCATAAGGGTGTCGTTTAACGACAAATCGTTGGACGCCTTGGCCAAACCGTCAAAAACAACGCGAAGTTTAGTGGTGGTGCTTGTAGTCTTGAAGACAGCATGGTGAGGTAGATAAAAAATGTTTGATTTGTTAACTGATAAGTCATATGAATCAAGCGGAGACATATGGCCAAGATTTAAATAGTCTTGCATAAAGCTAGTATAATCCTTGTGCAAAGACTGGTTTTGCCTAAACTTGAGTTCAAGGGTTTGAAACCTACGAACCGCTACGGTAAGGGAATCGCCGAGGCATTCTATAGTGCGGGGTAGCGACACAACGAACCTACCACTATCGTTACGATAGGTGTTTGCGAGGAAGTGATTTTCACACTCCGAATCCGCATCTGAAGGAGTACGGCACGAAACATCCTCCAACTGCCAGAAGGCCTTGAGTTGCGATGAGATAGCGTTATTGTCGTCGAGGGCAATGAATGAAGAGACCGGTTTAGTCATGTCTACGTTGAAGGGTAGATTCCCGGCGAGTATAAACCCTAGCTTAGTTTCCTGGATTGTCGGAAAATGTGGACTTCGAACAAATTTAGTCGGCTCAATTAACTGCAAAAAGTATTGTGCCCCAAGTAATATGTCAATTTGTGACGAATTATTAAATTGCGGGTCAGCTAAAAAAATCCCCTTTGAAATTTTCAACGATGCGATGTCAAAGGATTCTGTTGGAAGATTATTTGTGATTCTGGGCAAAACAGCGCAGTGGACATTTAAAGTGAAGTCCTTATAGCGTGAGTTTAAGCGCACGCGTGTGCTAAAATTGGCCTGACATGATGAGTTATTTATGCCCGTGATAGGCAGCTCGGATTTGTTTAGTTTTAGGCCCATGCGGCGGGAGAAACCCATAGTACAAAAATTGGCTTGCGACCCTGAATCCAGCAGGACTCTTACCGGGCGCCTTTTACCGGCATGATCGGTAGTAGTGCATACGGCGGTGGACAATAAAATTGATTTATTCGTCTGTAGCTTCAAAGAACATTGCTTATTGTTCCTGTTGTTCGACTGATTTATCGAAGCATGGAGCATGGTGTGGTGCCTTTTCGAGCATGCCTTGCATGAAAATTTAGAAGGGCAACGCGAGCTGTCATGGCCCGACCGTGTACAATTCAGGCAGAGTTTATTATTTATTAACACTTCTCTACGTTGCATAGGTTGTAGGGCTATAAATTGCGGGCATTCAAGCAGTTTGTGATTACCACGACACAGCTGACAAAATTTATTGTTTGTTTGAGTGTGCACTAGTGACCAGTGAACTCCGCGCGTTTAGTTGATTTGCGATAAGAAGCATTATCGCTAACCTGTCTGACGCCAGACGAACCAGTCGGTGCATTTATGTTTTGTAACAGCTGACGTCTTGAATTTAAAAACTTAATAAAATTATCGTAAATCGGAAGCTGTTTTTCGCCCAAAGTTTCCTTCCACAACCTGCACGTATGCTCGCAAAGTTTTTGGGCGAGAAAATGCACAAAAATAAGCTCAAACATATTTACTGAAAGTTTCAATGAGTTCAGCGCATTTATATTGGCGGTGAGCTCATCTATAAATTTAGAAATGCTGAGCACGGACTCACGTTGAATGTGCCTCATGCCCAGGACGTTTGCTGCATGATAAGTGGTAACAATTAATTTACTGTCATAGCGGGCCTTTAACAAATCAATGGCCACCGTGTAATTTTCGTGCGTGATAGGGAGCGATTTTATGACATTCAGCGCCTCGTCTTTTAATGATAAGTGCAAATAGTGTAGTTTTTGGATGCCAGTGAGGTCCGTTCGGACATGAACTAACTCAAAAAACATGTTGTAAAAATGTTGCCACTCAATTATATCACCTGCGAAACAGGGTAACTTAATCGGTTGCAACTGAATGGGAGGCGTGCTGAATGTGACTACTTCGGATGGACTTGCTGCCTTCCTGCTCATCCCCTCGGCATGGTCTATTAAATTTTGCAGCTTGCATTCTATGCTGCATAAGTCATCTTCTGTCTGAACCCTATCGCTCGCGGAAGCAAAATCGGAGTCCTCAGACTCGATTTGTGTTTGGATCTCATCATATTTGGCTGATAGCTCCATAAGGTGGCGAAGCTTTATTTTTAGTGCATGATGGTCATGCGTATCATGATCGAAACTGTCTGCGTATGTACTTATGCGAGATATAGAGGCCTTGATCGTGCCACGTTTCTTGATCAGCGCCTTCATATCTGTCATGATTGGGTATGAGAGAAAAAAGAAAAAATTTAAATGATAATACAAAAAGACCAAGTTAATGCAACGCGATGAGCAAGACCAGGCAGGAAGTCCAAATTATAAAGTAATGCAATGACACGGTAATACTTACTTAACACATCTTAAACTAATTTTATGTGATAATAAATTCTAAATTAGGCAGTATAAACAATATAGCAGTATAATCATTAATGACGTGAGTGCTGTTTGAAAAGGTACGACTTACAATTAAAGAAAATATTTGTTGAGTTCGCAAAGAAATTATAAGTTCATATTCAAATTATTGAAAAACATTTTAAATTATTTTAAATTATTAAAATTATATTATTATTTCAATACTGCTTTGTTTATTTTAATGGCATTGAGAAAAAATATGCGAATCATGCAAGTTGAAACTAATATAAAACATGAGTTCATAGTCAGTTGAAATGGTACTTATCGGCACGTTCTAGAAGGCATCGAAAGCTTGTCGGAACCCTTGTAGTCATGTCAGGTACCCAAGAATAGATGATGTAGACATGGTCGCTGCCTGTCCGGTGATGTCCGATGCGGTCGAATCCTGTCTAGATAGGCTGCTCTGGATTTTCCCACATGCCGAATGCCACGTGCTAGATGCTCATATACTGAAATGATGATTCCAATGTTCCAGTTGGCGAGATATGACGTCCCCAAGTCGTGTGATACGATTTCCAAATGTATGTGATAATTAACGAGTTGTTGAATTAAATCATGAAGAAAAAGGAAATGCTGATAGGCCTGCTTAATGCACTGAACCATGAGACGAATTGTGCATGAAGTTAGTCACGTCCGTGAAATACATATCCGCGCCCCGGAGGACCATATGATGCAAGCTTAACCCTCTCGAGTTTTTCTTGAGTTAGTGTAGCAAGCTGAATGATGCTGATAGGGAGTCAGAAAAATGTTTTTGAATGAATTAGCGGACTGTAAAATCAGATTTAAGTAACGTTTATTTGAGCATTATTCAGAAGCGCAGGCCTAAAAGAGATCGAATAAGAAGTACATTAGTAAATTTAGATTGCCGCGTCTAGCGAGAAAGGAAGGGTGCAAACGCACAGCTTAAAGGTTGAGTGATAACTAACTAAACGCAGTGGTGAGCCCACTAGTGCAGCACCGCGACAGATGACGTACGTGCGCTGGGCTGATTGTGCGTGAGCAATACAAGGTACAATGTATTAACAGTGACATAAATTAACATTTTCTTATTTTAACAAAATAACAATTAGTATATGGTTTATACTATTAATACATAACACATAATTCAAATTAACATTGGTCTTTTAAACTCAGACATTTTATACTTAATGATTAACAGTAATACATAATAAATATATTATAAATAAAGAATGTTGTTTAACTCTGACATCTTATACTTAATTATTAACAATAATACATAATAAATATTTCATAATTAAAGAATGTTAGTTGGTTATGACATTTTTAAACTTGATTATTTCTAATACCTTATTCTATATAAACAAAACATAATTATTATAATCTTATACTCTATTTCTTATTAGGTTCTACTTTCAGTTTTTATCTGTTTTTTTTTTTATTTATGGGGTACTGACTCTTTGTCACTTCACTTTTATTATGTATGCCCTGCTCTTGTTTTATTTTGGTCATTCTAATGAATGTTATATTAAAAGAGTGGCAGTTATTTAAAAACACATGTATTATCGGTCATGATAATACTTTATTTTACATTATTCATGGATACAAATTAAAGCACTTCAAAGTTGTAATATTTCACCATTTACTTAGTTTGTGAACTTCAATATTGAAACATAAGGTTTATTTTTTATAACACAAAAACTTGCACTGATTCTCTTTTTATTCCTTGATTTTATTTCTAAATAGTTATATAGTTTTGTTAAAATCAAGAAATCTATTTATAGAATATAATGAAGGTTTGTTTTTTGGTATTATATAATTATTTCACATTGGTTCACTTTCAATTCTATTTTATACACTTTTTGGGTTACATTTATTTTACATGTGGTTTCTACATTTGATATTTTGTTATACTTTCATTTATTATTATTATATTTATCAGTTTCTTTTGGGGTTTGGGTTTTTTTTATAAGAGCACTCCTTCTTCTTGTGGATGCTGTCTTGTTCTTGTTTCTTCATTGATTCCTCCTCTTCTTGTTTCTTATAAATGTATTTCCTTCATCTTCTTGTGGATGTCATCATGTTTTGGGTTTCTTCATCACCTACTCTTCTTGTTTCTTACAAAATATTTTCTTTTCTTGTTGTGGATTTAGTCATTTTCTGGGTTTCTTTTTTACCTACTCCTATCCTACCTGGGTATTACCTTTTTTCATATTTAGTTTTTAAATTTATTTTGATGATTCATCACTCATTGTAACCTTTGTTTTAAATGAACTTTTATTTTAATCTATGATTGTACTTCACGGTGGTTCTTAATTAATTTTTTATTTTGCTTTCTCGGATTTAAAAATGTTTTTATTTTATTTTTGTGATCATTTTACCATTCAGAATTATGGGCATTATCTATCATGCTACAGTAGCCACACCAAGTTTTATTTAACATCAATAAATGCAAGTCCCCACAGATTCTAAAGCGTCCAAAGTTCAAAGAATTAATTGCTGAAATAATGTCTACTACATCCATAGAATCATAACCACGCTCTGATCTACCATTTGAAACCCCCTTTTATTTTATAAGTTTTTTTTTGTAATTTTTTTTATTTTATTTCATTTTATTTTTATTTATTTTTTTTTATTTAAAGAGGAGAGACATAATATTTAAAACTAGGTGATGAACCTAGAGGAAGCATAAAGTGTGCACAGGCCCAAGCTACAATCACAGACACATGTCCACTGGATGGATGACAGGACTTGCAAATGAAAAACTCTATTAACAAAACACGTGTGAACTTTATTTAGCGTGCAGTCACATACATGATATCACAAGGCATAATTTAATAATAGCCACTGAATAAAATTGAAATACTATTACATCTCTAGGTTATTCTTTATTACATACATATCGTTATTCTACACAGTATAATGTTGTGAGTGATTACTTAATTCAGTGGCTGTAAAAGAGTGGATGCAACACCATGTCAAGACAACATTATAACCTTTTTGATATTCAAAGTTTAAAGTTAAATTTGCTACACTTTGCAACACTATGTCCAAGATCAACATTATAATAATTTGTTCTTAATAGGTAATATTGAAATTTTAAGGTGATATTTAAGTTTAAAGTTAAATTGGCTAGCCCTTTCTATAATTCCTTAAGCACATGTGCTATCAGATCATTCATTTTGTCACATTCCCCCCCATTGAAAATTACACACAAACACATACATAATACATAGAACACACACCCACAATTCCTGTACCGACCCTCTCACAATAACCCTTCGCATTAAACGTACAAATATTGTAATGGTACATACCTTCACCTAACAAAAATGAAGAAAACATGACAAGATAAATTGTTTAATCATTAACACTAGAATAAAAAGGGATGAATCAGAGATTAAAGAATGGGTAACTCAAAATAATAACACGATCAGACATATCCAGGTAGTCAGAACAGTAACCTCTAATAATAAAGAAGTAACAAACAAACAAACAAACCAAATGTTAAATACAGTAATACACAGCGATTTAACCTGAGTAGCCCAGTAGATGGTAAGTGAGAGAGTAGAACCAGCCCCATAAACCAAGAATAATATAAATAATGACAACTGTAAGTGAACTAGAACTAGCCACCACACTACCACAAGAGTGTAGTAATAATAAGAATAATAATGAACAAAGAATTAGCATGGAAGTGTGAAAGTATAATCAGCCACAACACCAAGGAAGTGACATGTAAACGATGGCAAAATAAAGTGAGCCCAGAAAGAATACAAAACTAATGTTAAACCAATGAAAAAGACTAACTAATGAAAATTGTATATGATAATAATAAATGTAAAGACAGACAAGTTAAAAATATTAATTGTTAAGGACTTGAGATATAGAAGGGTACACTAACCCAAACAAATAGAGTAAACTAGGACAAATCACATTAGCACGACACAAACATGTCATGTATAGTCAAACCACACAGAGTGAGAGATTATAAATTGTAAGGAGGATGAACATTTTAAAATAAATGTAAGAAAGAGAGTTTTGAATAAGCAATACACTAATCTTTACCCACCAGTAACCCTGAACCAAGATTGAGTGCAAAGTGTTAGTGTTAATACCCCGAAGTGAGAATAAACCCCATTAAAAAGTGATAAACACGGATAAAACCGTAATCAAAGTTTATAAGTGCATAAACTAGGTTATAAGTTATAAATGAGTGAGATCTGATAATGGTCAAACGCAGGGAGGACTGTGATAGTTGAGAGGCCAATGTGAGTGGACACCCAAAATGTAACTAAATAAACTAATAGTGTTAAAATTAAGTTAGCTTTAGTGATAACTGATTATCATGGTTTTAAATGTGTGTCAATTAATGTAACAAGTGACTATTAAGATTATTAGGAAAGTAAGAAAGATAGACTATCAGTGTGTCAATTCACCATATAGAAAATGTCAGTAATATTAAGGGATAAAAACAATGAATAATCATGATAAGAGTTAATAAGACATAGTGAAATGGTATTATGTACCATTAGTTAATAAAACAGTGTCAGATAAGCTTAGTAATAAGGATTTTCTGTAATAATCAAAATAATTAATTAAGGTTTATATGTTTGTTTTCTTTTAATGATACTATAAAATAATTATTACCCACTGAAGAGTATGAGTGGATAATAAAAGGTAAATAATTATGTTTTAATGAGTAAGGTTTATGTTTCAAGAGAATTATGTTTTAATGAATAAAAATTATATCTATGGGAATTGTTAAAACCATAAGATGCTATGTTATGATGCAATAAACAAGAAACAAAATAAATACAGTCAGATACAATGACACTAAAAGGCAGTTATGACAGTATACAAATTAACATATGAAACCAATAAAATCACACACAATTACTAGAACAGACATAAACATTGAGCAAATAAACAGAATCATGTATTAAAACAATCAGGACCCATACAAGGGGAGAATAAAATGTAATCTCAGTAATTAAAGAAAAAATAGTCAATTGCTATCTAAGCCTAGGCAGATTCCCAACAGTCAAACTACAAAAGACTTCAAATTTTAGAATTAAACACTAACATTAGTAAGACTAAGCCACATAAACTGTGAAATACAATTAGACTATCATGTTAAGGCGGGAATATTATGATAATAATGTAAATTAAGAAAACAGTATACTTAAATAAAATCCACAAAACTGTCAAAATGTTGATACCTAAGTAAATACTGTAGTATTGGATGTCAAATTAATCCTTGAGCCAAAATATGAACAGTGGTAATAATATTTACTACTAAAAAGGGAGTACTGAAGATTAATTACATTTAGAAGATCTGTGACCATTTTAAATAAAAATTCAAATATCTTAACAATGATCTCAAGCCAATTTCAGCCAATCAAAAATTGTGAGTTACCATGACAACAACCGTGTATTGACTAATTTTCAGTTAGGAACAATAATAACTGTAGTGACGCTAAACTGGAGAGAAGCCACGCCGAGAAGGGCACAAATTTTTAACTCTAAAACAGTATAAGTGCCCATAAGTCGATGAAGAAGGACCAGAATAACTGACGAGAGGACATTCCAACCAAACTATACCAAGGGCCAGCGCGGAATTAATCTAGACGACCAAAAAATATATGGAATCCGACCAGAAGAAGACGCCAACCATTCCCGAAGCCCAAGACTGAAGAAGGAAGAACCGACATCAACCCATTACACCACTTGGACGACTGACAATACATCTTTTATCTACTAACGTTGAGTATTGCTGAATTTATTGATTTATAAAAAAGACAAATTCTCTTTCACAAAATTATAACTAAATGATAAAACTCTCACTATCACTGAAGGTATTTTCAAGGATTGATAAAATAAAAAAGTAACTTTGTAAACACTGAATGACCAAATGATAACCTATGTATACACCAACGACACTGTCACAATTCAACACCACAATATTTAATTTATAGTAAACCTTGTTTAATTTTAATGATCACGTACTTTAAATGATATGTTCTAATTTTGTTATCTTGTTAGATAAACCTCTGTTTTGTACTTACAAGAACCCTATAGGCAGATTTATTTTGTAAAATAATAACCACACTGTCTTGCAGCTAATATAAACATTGTACTGCCAACCCAGCGATCCGCTGATTGAGCGAATATTGCCGAGGCTAAAATCATTGTATAAATTATTAATTTTATGAAGCGTTAACAAAAAATAACCAGTCAAAAGCCTAATAAAAGAGTGTGTACCGATAACAAGTGTCCATTATTTACTTGTAAAGAATATTATGCATGTTTTGTTTACTAGCAGTGGGTCAACATAACCAACGTTGTCTCAAGTTGGCAACACGTTTCCCCCACTCAGATGAGAATCAGTAACAAGCCAGAAGGCGAGCGATTCGAATTTACAATAGTGCAACATCAAACTATACAAATAAAAACTTTTAATTGTTTTCACGAAAAACAATTTGGCGCCTATCCGGAATTACGAAAGAGTGAGAAGGGACAGGTAAGGCGCACAGGCTACCAGACGCTTCCGAACGACACCATTTACGTTCGCAAAACACATTACTAAAACTTCCAATTCTAAAACTAAGAGACCGACACACACGATTTCTACAAAGTGGCGCACCAACTAGTGAAGCTAGAGTTACGACAGAATATCTAGCGGCAGGCACGACAGAAGGTAAACAAGATGAAGAGGGCATCATTATTAAGGCGGACGAAGGAGGCCGAAAAGGAAGTTCGAGCGGAAGAGAAAGAAGTGACTTCGGTAGAAGACGCCGAACAAATGTTACCTCCCACGGAACCAGTCAAACCCGTGCAGCCAGAAAATCAACCGGAGAAACCCGCACGACCAGAGGACGGGAATCTCATGGAAATGATGAGAATACTGATGGAAGATAACCAGAGGAAGATGGAAGAAACGTTGAACAAAAATAAAGAGGAAATTAATGAAAAAATAGACAAAAACAGTAAGACCGTGGAAGAAAAAATAGACAAGAGTAGCCAGCAAATGGTCGAAAATAATAAGGAAATGGCAGTGAACATGGAGAACTTAAAGGAAGAGTTGAAACTGGACAACCAGAAAAACTTGGAGGAGTTGAAGGAAGAGTTGAGCAAAACTATTGAAAATAATAATGAGCGGATTAATAAGAAGATCGAGAAGGAGATGTCTGAGATACACGGGAAATGGGAAGATACGAACCGTGAAATGCAACAAAAGAAGGAAGACTTCAGAGAGCGGATGACCAACCTGGAAGAAGACAGCCAGATCCGAATAGAGTCGATAAAAACGGCAACCGACCAAAATATAAAACAGGTACGGACAGATTTTGGAGAGAAGTGCCGGGAGATCGACACGGCCGTAAGCGAGGTTCGTGGACAAGGCCAGCAAAACAAAAATAAAATTGAGGAAATCCAGCAACGGGAGATTGCTAAAATCAGGGAGGAGTTAGAAATAATTAATAACAGACCACCAATAATGACGCAGTACCAACACATGGACAACCGGGAAGTGATCAACTTTAAACAATACCAGCGAAACCCAATGGAGTTTTTAGAAAGAGAAGACGAGCAGCTGGCCAAAACTCGGGAGAACAGGTGGACCATTATCCGAGGCTACTTAGACGAGTATTTTCGAGATATTAACGATAATTGGTGGACGGCCACAAGACACGACCTCACGAATTATGAACAATTCAAAGATGTATTCAAAAGGAAATACTGGTCGGAGGCAACACAGAACATCGTGCGGGACAGTATATGTTTCGGCAGATACGACGCCACCAGAGGGACAACTTTTACTGCATATTTCTTCGGTAAAGTCTGCCTAGCAAGGAACCTGGAACCGAAGATCCCAGAAGAAAGTTTGGTGACGAAACTTGCTTTTCATTACGAGGAAGGTGTCTCTAGAGCGCGGCTAGGTAGCCAAATCAAAACTATACAATCCGTGGCAGCCCTGCTGGAAGATTACGAGAGAGAACGTTATTATCGTAGGAGCCGACAGCGGGACGACAGGGGTGAAAACAAAAATTTTAACAACGGTTACCAGAATAATAACAACAATTACCGGTACAATTATAATAACCGTAACCAGGTGAATAACACACCTAACGAGCCGCAGAATAGACATAACAATAATCCGGCTAGCCAACAAAATACCAGTTATAACAATAATAATAGGCCAAACAACACAAACAATCAATACAACCGGCCAAATAATACGCATCAACCATATAGGCCAAATAACGCCAATTACAACCGGCCAAATTACAATAACAACCCGAGTGACAATAGAAATCGCAATAATAACCATCGTAACTATCGTCAAGTGCATCACGTGAGGGCCGAAAGTGACGGAAGAAATAGGTCGTACTATCAGGGACGACGAAGTGCCGACCGGAATGCATATGGACACCGGTACAGTGATCATAATTACGGACGTGACACCAGAACCAACACGGGCCGAAGTCGAAGCCAAGAAGTGTATAGGCGTGACCGGTACGAAGAGGATCACAACCAGCCTGAAACCCGGCCGTCAACGAGCGGAAGTCCGCCAACAGATCAACAAGATGATCGTAGCAATCAGTCCGAGATGACGTTAAACTAGGAGCGGCAGTGAAAAAGCTACTTATACCCTCACTGAACCATTCTATTGGGTTAAATCGCAACGTTATACAAACTAACGGCGAACGCACAATTACAATAGTGCGAAATAATTATCTGAAAAATATTGTAGAGGAATTGCTCGAAGAAGGTAACAACCAATCTCATAATAAACATAACGAAATTGCTTATATTTCAACGCAAGTCAACGGAGTACCAGCACAAATTATGATAGACACTGGATCCAATATTTCGTTAATCGACAGTATCGAGCTTCAAAAAATCCAAGAAGCGAGTAAGACAATTATATTTACGCTACCCATCAGCAACATTGTCCTTGTAGGAGCGACAGGACGGCAAAATAGAACCGTCCGAAAACAAGTGCAACTCGAACTGACAAGCAACGGACAAACCGTGACGATGACGTTTTTAGTAGCCAGTGGATTGCCATTCAGGATGCTAATTGGTTGCGACATGCTGCGCCAGTACTCAGCCATAATTGACCTGAGCAAATACAAACTTATTTTGAAGAAAGGTGACATACAGTGGATAACCGAACTGACCAATAGTGATGAAATACAGCCAAATAAAACCATGTACCATATTCAAAAATACAGAAATACTGGAGAGCATATACTGAATAATGGAATTTATGACGAGACCGACAATGAAGAACTATGGCAAGAAAAAATCGAAGAAATCCGAACTTTCCAGAGAGAGAAAACGAGCGCACAATTCACAGTTCAACAAGCTGAACAACTGATAGAAGTGTATAACCGCTACAAGCACGTATTTTCAGATACACCTGGAAAGGTCAGAGATTATCAGTGCGAGATTCAATTCCGAGAGCCTGTGAACTTGATAAAAAAATCTTACCCGATCGCATTTTCATTAAAGGAGGTGGTGAGAACAGAAATCAATCGATTAATAGCAGGAGACATAATTGAACCAAGCTACTCACCCTACACCAGCCCTATCCTAGCAGTTCCAAAGAAACACGGGAAGGTGAGAATATGTCTAGACGCCCGTGAGATCAATAAACACATAATAAATGATCGTACATCCCCAGGAGAAATAGAAGAGATCCTGAAAAAATTCTATGGAACGCAATTCAAGGGACGAAGATGGAAGAACACTTTACTAACTCATGGAATAAAAACGTACAAGACATCAGTGTACCATCCCAGCAGCAACCCTGCAGAGCGAGTCTTGAGAGAAGTGGGGAGAATTCTCCGTACATATTGTTACGAGCAACTCAAGGAATGGTCTACATACATACCAGCAGCCGAAAACTTTATAAATTTATCGCACCACCAGTTTATTGAAACAACACCATATGCTGCAATGTTCAAAAAACCACCATCTAGAGAGATTACTTCTCTAATTCAATTTCCAAATGGCGAAGAATATCAGTTCAATGACGTGCAATTTCATAATAAAATACTAGAAAAGACTGACAAAATCAGAGAAAAATATAAGCAAATGCAACCGAAACCCATACAATATCAGATTGGAGAGCAAATATTACTTAAAAACAGAGGTTTACCAAGCACCATGGAAGGGATAGCCAAGAAGCTATTGTTACCCAGGACCCTACATAGTAAGCAAGGACAACCGAAATAATACATATGAGATCGTAGACCCAAAGACACAAAGAATAAAGGGGACATTTAACCAAACCTCTATAAAAAAATATTATTAAAAACGAGAAAAAAACATCCGAAACCAATTAATAAATAACTAGTGTTAAACAGTAAGAAAAATAAACAAAAAGAAGGAAGAACTGACATCAACCCATTACACCACTTGGACGACTGACAACACATCTTTTATCTACTAACGTTAAGTATTGCTGAATTTATTGATTTATAAAAAAGACAAATTCTCTTTCACAAAATTATAACTAAATGATAAAACTCTCACTATCACTGAAGGTATTTTCAAGGATTGATAAAATAAAAAAGTAACTTTGTAAACACTGAATGACCAAATGATAACCTATGTATACACCAACGACACTGTCACAATTCAACATCACAATATTTAATTTATAGTAAACCTTGTTTAATTTTAATGATCACGTACTTTAAATGATATGTTCTAATTTTGTTATCTTGTTAGATATACCTCTGTTTTGTACTTAAGAACCCTATAGGCAGATTTATTTTGTAAAATAATAACCACACTGTCTTGCAGCTAATATAAACATTGTACTGCCAACCCAGCGATCCGCTGATTGAGCGAATATTGCCGAGGCTAAAATCATTGTATAAATTATTAATTTTATGAAGCGTTAACAAAAAATAACCAGTCAAAAGCCTAATAAAAGAGTGTGTACCGATAACAAGTGTCCATTATTTACTTGTAAAGAATATTATGCATGTTTTGTTTACTAGCAGTGGGTCAACATAACCAACGTTATCTCAAGTTGGCAACACGTTTCCCCCACTCAGATGAGAATCAGTAACAAGCCAGAAGGCGAGCGATTCGAATTTACAATAGTGCAACATCAAACTATACAAATAAAAACTTTTAATTGTTTTCACGAAAAACAATTTGGCGCCTATCCTGAATTACGAAAGAGTGAGAAGGGACAGGTAAGGCACACAGGCTACCAGACGATTCCGAACGACACCATTTACATTCGCAAAACACATTACTAAAACTTCCAATTCTAAAACTAAGAGACCGACACACATGATTTCTACAATATATATATACATACAAACAAAACCGAGCTTAGGAGTTCACACAGATAAAATCAATTCTAAGATGGGAATTCAAATAACACCAGAAACCGAATTGCCCCCAAGAGAACAAAAATGACATGAAATTTATAAGTAATACATCTTCAATAATTTTGAAGCAAAACTCCGAGTATTAAGTCATGATAATAGTTTAAGCCACAATACATGAAGAAATCAGACACCCCCAGTCTTGAATTATGCCCACACAGCGGGACATGACCAAGCAGGACATAACTAACTCTCAGGTACATATAACGCATTAAAAACAGGGAAAAACTTAGAGCGGTTCATGCCGGTATATGTGTGTGTGTGCAATTCCTTACAAGTATAAGAAAGTTATAAAAGATCACATAAGGCTTAGTTGTATGCAAGGTCCACACATGCAGGCACAAAACTTAACGTGTGTGTGTTTGCAGATCTTGTGCAAGTTCAACGCGGGGTATCATAAGTCTGTTTCTGAGAGCGTCTGCCGATTTACAGTATTGTGGTGGATGAAATAGTGTAATGTAAATACAGAATGATCACACCTGGATAGTCCGGTGTAACTAAGTGGCACTGTGGCTAAGCTGTAGCGTGTAGTTTGCACTGGTAACTCCTGGGGGCAGAATTCCTCCACGTGTGTGTCTGTGTGTCCCAACTGACGGCAACTCAAGGCTCATATAACATCTCTACCTGAGGGGTTGACAGATGTTCGTCCAACCCCGACACCCATCTCGCCATTGGTCGAGCACCTAAGACAGGCAAGATGCTGTATAGGGTGTCATAAAGTACCCAACATTATCACAGCTCGCACACACACCACCATTATAATATTAAGAACACACACTTTAATGTTTAGCAGATACCAAAAACGCATCACCACGTATTCTTATTAATCATTTGATCGGACCACAAGATGTGCCTTATTACATTTAAACTGGTTTTGTTTGAGTATTCCTTTTATGACATGAAATTCTTTCTATCTATACTATTCTTATTAACAAACACTAAAAGGCAGTTGAGTGTAAGATATCTTTTACCATTTTTGTTGTTGTTTACATTGCTTTAATCTACGTTCATTTAAATTGTAAGTTAATTCAATCGTTAATTTAATTTAATAGCCTAATTCATGGCTAACACTTATGCACACACAAGTTATCGTTTATTAAGAAAAGCTGTAACACAAAAAAAATATTTTAGGGTTAAAATATTTTAGGGTCTTATTAAAACTAACTGCATACCTGGAGCTGACTTTATTCTAGCTTCTCATAGTGTAGTACTTCGAACAGGCAGAACAGATTGGGTCGCCGTCAATTGAGATCAGAAACTTCCTTGATGAGGGTTGGAGCAGAAATGAGAGCGATTACATGGTAATTTTCACCGCTGAAAGCTCGCCTGAATGCAGGTTAGAGCACACAACAGCTGGGCCGGCCAACTGGATCCTCGTCACCGCTACTAACAAGCCGTTTACTTACACTCAGCGATGACGCAATACAGGGGCATTGCATGACGTCAGGAACGCACCAGTTTTTAAAAAGATTACCTGCCCCTGCAACCGAGCTTCGCACATCCCGAGCCGAACAAAGTATGGCACACTTTAAAATAGATTATTATAAAATCCTGGGTGGGTGTGTAGTTTGTGGTAATTGCTTGGAAGCAAGGAACCCTGAACAAAATCAGATTTATATAAACATTCACATTCCCAAAGAAAAAAAATTGAGCATCAAGTGCTTGTATAAAGAATGTTTTCCAACTTGTATTTTTTGGTATAGCTGACAGCAGCTAGACAGTGAATGTAAATGTAATACGGTTTTGCTCAATGAAAAAGTACACAGCCCTGCCTGCTATTTAAATGAAAAAGAAATAATGACATGCTCGTCATTTAAATGTATGCCTCCACAACAACATACCCAACCAACACACGCTATTGCAATCACAAAAATTTGGAACCACCATCCACCAATGCAACAAATACCAAAAGTGATAGTAAGATTATGATCGCTGTATAGTGGTTAGTACACTGTAAGACTGTAGTATGTATATCACTGTATTATGTAGGATTTTCTCTTTGAATTTATATATAATATATATGTAACTTACTTTTATGGTATAGTGGTAAACAAGAGGGGAAACATACATTTTCATAGTGGTAAAGAGAATGTTTACTCTTGGCAACACTACACACTGTCTGCCCATAAGTGCTCATCGAGACAACTATCAATGAATTTTGGTAAAGTGAACTCTGTTACTAGTATATTACTAAAGTAATGTACTATTCCACTAGTAACAAGTGCCACTACATAGTCTTGACTGAAAATGTGTGTTTAATAGCCAGACTATTATTAAGGATTGAAAAAAAAAACAAGGGTAAATAATTAAAATAATGATCAACAGAAAGTATCTAAGTTCATTGTAAACTATGGATATTTATCTTGTTCAGATCTTGCAGCTCATTATAGTGTTTATAAATGTTTGTTATCCATAAATGTGCCTTCTTTTCTTAGATATTTACTTAAAATAAGATGGAGAATGACAATTGAAAAAGTTATTGCAAGTTAATGAAGTGAAAGCAAAAGGGCCTCATGCCTAGAAAAATAAATGCAAAATGGGCATATCAGTTCTTAGAATCAGAATTATTACTGTTGCATACCACTATAGAAAAATTATTCCAATTAGCGCTTTCAAGCTTCACAGCTCATTGTCAGATCGGCATTAACAAGAGGAAGTAAAAACCAAACCCTTCACACCCCCACCCCTCCCCTGTGGCCACACACAACAAGCTATAATTCAACTGTCCCTTCCCTACTTCCAAGCCCTGTCACCCCCGTCTGTACAGTTACATATTTTTCTAGCACATTCCTTGTGTTTATGTGTGTGTGCATTCTTTTTAAAAACCTACCCCTTCCTCATTTACACTTGTGGGCGCAGTCACTCAACCTTATTTTAAAACATCCAATAGTCCTAAGCAATTTAATTCTTAATGTCAATACTGTCTGATGAAGATTAGAGGTCACAAAATAGTAGTTATCATTTTTCAAAACTAATGTAAAATTTGTTTTGCATATAAAAAAGTCTCAATAGAAATGCTAAATATGGTAACATTTCTTTGATCATGAATGTAGAGGGGTTACTGAACTAAAGATTTTAGATTCTTGGATTTTGTTGTCCATGACATGTCCGTTATAAATAAATATAATTAATTCACTACCGACTTGGAACACAAACTTTTTATAGGTAAAAACGTAAAAGTTTTACCTTATAGCCTGAACCGGTTTTCACTTTTAAAAAGCTTCTTCAGATGCTGCCATTGGGAGCACTGTCCATCTTGTTCTTGGCAATGGTATAGACTTTTGAATGATCAATGTTGTGTGTGTGGGGTGTGATATGTTCGAATAATGCGTGTGATTTGAATTGTGTCTGTTCGTTTAGGATGTCGTTTTTATGTGTTTGTATATTTTCAGTTGTTCTAGAGTGTCTAGTTTTTGGCCTTTTGTGTGTACGTGTAGAATGTCCATGTTATTGTCGATGTTTTTTTATGTGTGGTTTGCTTCAATGAGGTGGTTTGCAAATGTGTATTCTGTAGTGGAGTGTAGTGCCTTTGTGTGTTCAATGTATCTTTGTTTGAAGCTACGTCCTGTCTGGCCTATGTAGAATTTGTTGCAATCTGAGCAATTTAGTTTGTATCCTGCTTTTTTGAATTTGTGGGCTATCTTTTCAGTTTGGTTGTTGAAGTATGTTAGTGTTATGAATTTGTTGTTTTCTGTCTTTGTCTGTTGTTCGTTTTGTGTAGGAGTTTATTGACTATCGTTCTGTTGTATCCGTTGGATTCTGCTAGATATTTTATCATGTTTAGTTCGCCTTTGTAGTCTTTTTCGTCTAGTGGGATGTTGTTAAGTCTATGTGTCATAGTTCTGAAGGTGTCATAATAGCATATGTTAAGAGTTGATCACCAGCAGTAGACTCACAGCAAAACCAATCGCTAGTCATCACGACAACACTATACGGCGACAAGCATATAATAGTGCATAATAGAACAAACACATGCTCCTAAGGAAGGTGCATAGTGGATGTTAAAATGTAGTTAGAGAGGGAGAAAGAGAGTAGACTGACGCACACACAACATACACATACTATGCATGCATGCTCACATGGTTCAGAAACCTGAATGCTCGTGGAGAACCAGTGAGAAGGGATGTGTTAGCCCAAATAAGATTTGTACAGCATTTTAATCTTAATGCACAATTTCATAGTTGCAGTTAAAAAAAAGATTATGCCATGTACCAGATGTGGCTAGATGACACTGTACACATAGTATATACCGAGTATAGTCTGCAACTGCCTTTCTACAAACCAAAGGGAAAATGGAACTTTAGATAACCAAAATCGTAATAAATAGGCTTGAACAGTTTCCACATTAAAGACTGGAATCAGTTTGATACGATACAACAATACTGATGACAATAAAACAACTGGAAGATTTAATTACTAAATGAATGGAGAATTTTAACAAATTCTTTGTGATAATCACATTTTCCTGAATATAAGCCAGATGATAAGGTTTACAACTACTGTAATTCCTATAAAAATAGCATGAAATCACTGGGGCTGATTCCATGCATGATAGTAGGTAATAATAATGTTGAAAACTGGATGAACTCTTACTTTTTCAATCCCTTATGCAAAAAACTGCTCAACATGAATGGGATGAAGTGCAGCTTTAATTTTGCAAATAAGTTTTATGTTGATTTAATTTTCATCCTCAAACCATAACCATTTTAGCAAAACATGCCACTTCTGTGTTTCCTAGGAGTCTCCACTACTGCATACAGTGATGACATTGGGCCTGGGTTTAATAGAAAACCTGTTGTTTGTATGCCTGTTGTTTTTATGTAAAATAGCCTAAAGTTCTTCATAGTGTTATAATTTTTACGATATATATATTATTACGATACGATTTATATTTCTATATGCCTGACATGTTCCTACAGCCTGAAACTTATGTAGCATTCAATTGGGAAAAGAAGTATTTTGTTGCCAGTGTTTACTGAAACATTTTTACCGACTTTAGAAGCTAACATGAATAATATGATGACATTGATTAATGTTAATTTCTGTTATGTGACAAATCTCATGTACTGTCTGGCCGTAATTTGAAGATCGAGCAGTGGGTAAGGTGGAAGAAGCAGGCCGGGCACTACGGTTGGATAAGTGGGGGTGTTGTAATCTCTAAGCTGAGAACATTACCTCGTCAAACTAGTCCCACACCCCTCCCGGCAATTATAGCGTGTCTCTTGATCTCTTAATGCGTTCACGCATTCCTCGCGTGGCTTTCACTAGAGAAATTTGTTTGCGCTCTTTGAGAACACTTCGTTGTTATCGTTATTACATTTATTATTTACTTCATTGTTATCGTTTAAAATTTATTATTACTTCGTTGTTATCGTTATTGAATTTATTATTTACTTCGTTGTCAGCAAATTTTAAACAGTGAACTGTTATTTTTGTGCGTTTTCAAAACATGGAACAACAAAAACTTACATCAACACCTACTACTAGCTTCAGAACTCTGAAAACAAACCGGAAGGTAATTCGCAGTAGGGAGCGCACCGTTGTCAGTAACATAATAGAAACATGTGTACAGGAGGCTAGTTCAGGAACTCTGCTGGCACCTATTACTTGCCCTAACAAGAGAGCAGCCCTTTATATGAGAAAAGGGATAGCAACTATTGGACGAATTAGGAAAGAAAGGACAGATTCTGCAAGAGGGGATCTAAAGTCACCACAGAAACCACAAACAAGGGTGCCTGTTGTGACTGACAACTTTGGAAATTACAAATTGTGCCTTCCGTCAGGAAACTGCTGGCTACACTGAAAGAGAGAATTAATTTCCCATACGGCAAAACAAAGCTTAGACAATTATTACACGATATGGGGTTTAAGTGGAAACGGTCCTGCAGTAAAAGAAAAGTGCTAGTAGAGCGCAATGACATCATTGATTGGCGGTGCAGTTACCTGATGAAAATGAAGAGGTATCGAGAAGAACAGCAACAGATTTTCTTCCTCGATGAAACTTGGGCAGACTCAAATATCACGTTCCGGAAATGCTGGCAAGGGCCAGGTGTAACGGGTGTTGCCGAAAACATTAGTGGAACCAGTAGATTTATTATTGTCCACATTGGTTCCAAAGATGGTCTTTTGCCTGGAGCGGAATTGATTTTTAAGGCTGGGAATACTAAGGGAGACTATCACGGCCAAATGAATTCCAAAAATTTTTCAAAATGGGTCAAAGAGAAAGTGATTCCTGGTCTTCCTCCTCAAAGTGTTGTAATTATGGACAACACTGAGTACAACACAACAAGATCGTCGACTAAAATGCAGATGATTACTTGGTTATATCAGAATGGAATTGTAGCCGATGAAACCTTCAAGAAAACTACGCTGTACGAGCTAATAAAAGTGAAGAAATGGCCGGAAAAGGTTTTCAAAATAGATATGGTGTTTGAGGCCCACGGTCACACTGTCGTGCGTCTTCCACCGTACAACTGTGACCTCAACCTGATGGAACTAGCTTAGGTGAAGTTGAAGGGACACATCTGCTCCAAAAATGTTACAGGAGAGTTGACCATGACGAAACTGAAGGAGCTAATTGATGAAGGTAAGCTGAACAAAATTATATTACCATGTACTTTAGAAGCAAATATAGTGGAACTTGTTCATAACGAATGCGTAAATTTCTTCCTTGTAACCGATATTCGTTTTCCCCGCGAAATACGGAAAATTTTCCCATAAACAGATAGGCTTCATATTGACAAAAAAAAAAATTAAAAAAAAGATTGGATTTCGTTGTCCATGACGTGTCCGTTACTTAACTAAATATCACTATAATATTGACGACTCGGAACACTAAGTTTTTTATAAGTAAAAACGTAAAGTTTTACCTTACAGCCTAAACCGGCTTTCACCTAGGTGAAGCCTTCTATAGGTGAAAGCCGGTTTAGGCTGTAAGGTAAAACTTTACGTTTTTACTTATAAAAAACTTAGTGTTCCGAGTCGTCAATATTATAGTGATATTTAAAAAAAAGATGTATGAATTAGAGAATTTAATTTCAAAAAATAAATTAACTAAGAAAATGGATAAACTACAAAATTTAATCATGTAAATTAACATTTATGTTTAGTAGGCTATACACTAAAATAATTAAGTTACCTGTAATTCACTACAGTTCACTGTAGTGCACAGAAGCTCGAGTAAATTTAAATCTAATGTTATAATTCAAATGTCGATAAACAGTATTTCTTAGACACTTGAATTAGAAGTACCACGTCCTAAAGCCCGAGTTAATCGTACTTTATCATAAATCGTTAAGATTTAACGTTTGATGCCTGATATTTTATGAATTTTAAATACAGTAGACTCCACACTAACAGACAGATGGAAGATTCAAATAAATGTAAATGAAAGTAACACTGTAAAAATAAACTTAATAAGGTCTAAGAATACAGTACCTATTCTTAGGGCTACGCGACAAAACAACAAAATATACACAGGTAACGAATAGCAATCATTTAAGAAATGGGTAATTCCAACAAATACGAGATGTCAATCATTCCATGTGAAATGTGTGGTTTTACAATAGAACGTACACTATGGTATACTGTATGTACATTACAAAAGATTTTACTTATTTCTGGAGTACATTTGTAGAAGGATAATAAGTGTAGGCTAAAAGAGTACTATCATTATAAGTTTGTATAAGAAAACGTACTGTATCTGAAATAAATTGGTCGACAGAACCAAAGATGAATTTATAAAACAAAAGCAAGATACCGGTAATTATTAAATTATCTAACTGGAATGTTATACAGAGACAGTCTGGCGACACGAAGTCAGATAACACACAAATACGGCACACAGATTAGCGTAGGCAAACCAAACGGCTAGTACACGTATTTTACCCAACATTGCTTACAAGCGGCCGCGTGGTGGGGGAGAGCTGCTTCAATCATCCGGTCGCGGCCAGACAGTATCAAGTCTACTAAGCAGGGGGGGGGCCATTCCGGCTTCCCGCGCTAACCTAGCGATCAGATGTTGTTGGCGAGTGACGTCGACTGGTGGAAGAAATACGCGCGAGTCTTGATTTACCATGCAATCTTACCTGAGACAATGTCCTACTTAGCATCTCTCTGCTGTTTACACGAAATATTAACAATAATTGTAATGAGCTATTCATATAGAAAAAGGATTAAACAACAAGATTAAATGGTTTGCGGCAAAAAATAATGGTAAAATCTATTTCTACATTTAATAGAAAAGTAAGCAAGTCTGTCCACATATAACATTGACAAAATGGCACAAGATGTAAAATTAAGTCGGAAAGGAGGCGATATTATATATATATATATTGTAACGTAACATAGTTGAGGTTCCCCAACGTTACATAAAAATTGGATGAAATATGGTCAAGGACCATACCCTGACTTAAGGTTGTTCAATAGTTCATTTGCTTGAGAAGTACCTCAAGTCAAAAGGAGGCAATGACTAATGTTAAATGTAAAAGAGCCAGACCAATGAATGATTGAATGTAATGAAATGTTTGTTTTGTACTGTGACATGTTAAGGTCTACAGAGTATTTATGTTGTATGTTGAATATGCTAAAAATGAAATGATGTTGTTTGATAATAATACTTCATCAATAATTATGTTTATATTTATATTAGATTTGTCTTTATACAACCCAGTATAGTTACCAATGTTAGGCACTGTACTAAGTTCTCAGTATTGTATAAAGTTGAAAAATACTGTTGTTTTAATTAATGTTTATAAACTGGATCAGGAGTGTGACCAGTGTTTCAAGTCTAACAAGTAGTTCTGACAATTATATCATAAATTAATAAAGGGTTCCAGAACCAGTTAATTAATATAAAAAAAAAATAACCACCAGTAAATTAAAATTCATGTAATTAACCATGTAACCAATAATTAATTGTACAGTAGGTCAGGTAAAAAGAAAATTAAGTTAAAAAACCAAATAATGTTATAAAGGTTGTAAGTGAATCTATAGGCCTAAATTCCATATTAGTGAAAGGAAATTAATACCTTTTTAGGAAACCCAGTCCAACAAAACTCTGGTAAAACATTTACTGTTCAGGAAGGAAGGTTAGGGGAGAATTTTATGTGATTCAATATTAATCCAAGCATGGAGTATTTTATTGGAAAGGAGTATTAATATTCTATAATGCCGGCTCAAGGATATATAGAAAACGTGGTTGTTAAGGCAACTGAATTGCAGAAGTTGTTGATTTTGAATTAGTTCGTTCTGATTGTTACAAGCTGTTAGGTTGAGATGGACCGATATATTTAAAAAATATGAATAAATCTAAAGGAAATATGTATAAAAATTGAAAAACCCCTTTTGTAAAACAATTATACTTTAATGCTAATGAGTAATAAAAATTAAATAACCCTCCAAATTGTAAATGAATACAGTAAAAAAGAATTGAAAGCCTCTCACCTCATTCACTAAATAATTCCGCTGGGTTCGGTATTAAACCAATTCATACTATAAATCGAAGATCAGTAAAAGAATTAAAGTTTGAACTAACGGAATTATTGGAAATACCAGAAGACTCGATTTGGCGTAATAACCTTCATTAGCAGCAGAGAAGCTGGGATCCTAATTCCATTTCACTGGGACCAAGAATTGTGAAGATCGTAAAAGAAGAATAGAAGCCAGAAGATTTCCTGAGGGTTTACCAGTACACACCACCATCAATTTTATTGAAAACCAGAGCTATTTCACTGGATGAAGAGGAGATAAGCTGAGTTTTGGGCCACTGTTGACAAACGTCCACCGCCAGACGAAATTTTCGTCGGTTTGGTAAAAAAACAACTTATTTTCATTTCACTGTATTTAAAGTAAATAATTTTATTTTTGTAAATTGAACAACCTTAATTATGCATTTTACCTGGCCTTACTAATGGTTCAAAGAACTTTACGAACCCTGGGATAAGAATTATTTGTTATTATTTTCAAGTGTATATGTTTTTAGAATTTGAGTAATTGGTAATCGATATATGTCTGGATGATCGATTGGATCGTATTATTGTTTTTTGAGACAACGTAACCTGTTAATTAATAGAGAAAATAAATAAAGTACATTTATTGTATGAGTTAACGTTTAAGTTATTGCAGAATAAATACTATATGTGGTGGGTGGAATAATTTACAAAAAGATTGATACAAACATAACGAATAACTAACCTATAAGTACGCTTATTACTAGTAACAGCGCTCAAAGTTTGCAGCTGGTGGGACGGAAGATTGCTGAACTAGCTTGTGTTTAATACTAAATTTGAATGAAATTTTCTACCATCGAGTGACTAGGGTTGACACAAATTCCCCTTACATTCAGTTAATGCTCCATACATATTGCTAATATTACACAACCACTGAAAACTAAGTTAAGTCTATAGAGTAATACGATTGTAATTCAAGAACATAATTATAAATTTGTTTGTTTAATAATCTATTTTCCGAAGGTTCCATCGGTCACCACTGAAAGATATATTCATTAATAAAACATTAATTAAGACAGGCAACAACATTTGTAATTGTTACGAATTGCCACCTGCAATGTATTACTTGGCGTTTGATACACAGGAGTCTATTATAACTAATTACACCCATAGACAAGATTTCTTTATAATTTGATGTTTCCAGTGTGCAGCATATAATATAACATACGTCCTCACATAATTAACAAGTAGTTCTTTATAAAATTGGTTTACAACAGTGGGGTTTGAATAAGACGGACGTTTCACCAGCAGTACCTCACATATTGATTTCTTTACAAATTGACGCAAACCAAAGTGGGGCTGGATTGAACCCCAGTACACCCACTCACATACTTGTAAACGTTGTATTCCAAATTGGAATCCAACAGTGGTGCTTCCACACATCTTCATATAACTAAATAAAATAACGTAAACGAGTTCTTTACAAATTGGCCAGCCCAACAGTGAGGCTGTAAGGAGAGGGAATCTAAGTTTCTTTACAAATTGGCGCTCAACGAGTGGGCTTTAGTTAAGTAAAAAATCATATTATTTGTTACTTAACTTGAGCAGGCAACCATTAGAGGCACAGGAATGCATACGAGAGGTGTTACGAAAAGAATGGAGAAGGAACAAGAAACAGAAGAAAATAGGAGGGAAAAAGAAACAGAGGCAGGTACAGATATTGAAATGGAACAACAGGTGAGCAATACAGAGGATACCCAAGGGGACCAACCAGATAAGGAGGAAGCCAGAGGAGGATTAAATTGGGAAAAATTAATGGAATTAATGAGTAGTATGAAGGAGGATAATAAACAAACTAATGATAGTTTAAGACAAACTAACGAAAAGTTAGACAGTATCAAAGAAGATTCCAGGACACAGAAGGAAGAATTAAATAAAAAATTTGAAGAAAACTCTGAAAAAATAGACAGTATTAAGGAAAGTACTAGTGAACTTTTGAGGCAAACCATAAATGAAAATAATGAACAATTGAAGGCCGATTTCAGACAAATCAATGAAAAGATAGACAGTATAAATGAAAATTCAGAGAAGCTGGAAAATAAAATAGACAGTATTAATGAAAACTCAAGGAAACAAAACGAAATCTTGAGTGAGAATCTAATCAAATTAATGAATGAGAAGTTTGACAAAAATAAGGAGGAGAATGATGAAAATAACCAGCTGATAAATGAAAGCTTAAACCAAATCAATAAAAGGTTTGACAGGAATGATGAGAGTTTGAGGCAGATTCTGGAGAATACCAAACGAATGGATGAGAAAATTGAAAACCATAATAAGGAGTTGCGGCAAATCATCAATGAACAAGGCCTAGCATTGAGGGAAGTCATAAATGGAAGTATTATAATTGTCAATGAAACACGGAGCAAAGGAGTTGATAGCTATGAAGTGGAGGTAAGACAGCAAATAAATGAAATTAAGGTGGATCTGGAAAAGACAGATGAACCTATCATGCAACTCAGAGTGGAAGTAGAGACCAAAATTACTCAAATAGGAAAACTACAAGCGAAGACCCAAGAAAAATTTGACAAGATACCAATTGATAGAACCGGAAGAATAGAACGGGTTCATGATGAAATAAAGATAGTGAGAATAAGACAAATGTGTAAAAGAAAATTAATAAATACACGGGAAGAATTGGAAATGATTAAAAGGGGATTGGTTCAGCTACATAATAGACCAATTACGGAAAACAGAGAAGTAAGGCAAGTGAGAAACTTTAAACGAACCACACTTGAATTCCCAGATGGACTAGAAGGACCAAAAAGGCCAAAACTAACTAAGGAGCATGGAGGACTTATGGAATTTATGTATGAACCATCAGAAACATTAAGAGACAGTACAGAAGAATCAGTTCAAAGGACGATGATGAGCTTGACTATAAATGACAATTTTATAGTGACAAGAGGCAAGAACTGTACAATAATGAGATATGTCACAAGGACAGAAATAACTCTATATACTAGAGAGACCCGAACAACCAGTATAGAGGAAATAATGGACCACGGTTAAACAGATTCCAAACAGAATATAATGAAAAGGGACGGATTTTATGGATACAGGACCAAGCAACCCATTGTTAATAAAAGCAACCCAAAATTCTAAAGAAACTGTAAGAACAACTTACTCAATAATTATTCAGAAACAGTATAATTTAAAATAAAGAGGATAAATACCCCAAAATTCAAAAAATGAAGTAAGCTCAACTTACAAACAAGTATCTAAGAAAACAATTTATGAGGTATATAAGAAAGAGAATTTTGAAGATAAAAAAACAACCAAATTCGAAAAATAAGTAAGAACACCTTACTATACAATTTAGAAGAAATTGCTTTAAACTAATATGAAAGAAAAAAAAATAACACTGATTCAACCTAATAAAAATCATCAAAACCAAAAAACAAAATGAGTTTATCTGATGTAATATAATAGTGAGAAATGTAATTTAGAATGTAAAAGGAATAATAATGATTGTGCCAGAAGAATATAACTACATGATGTAATGTATAGTACTAACCAAAATCTCATAACCAGCTGTATTGATCATAAAGGAATATGAGCCAATGAAGATAAGAGAATGAAGAAGTCAAAAGGATCACAAGAAAAGAAAAAAAAAACAAATGGTTAAGAATTATCCGTAAAAAACCAATTAATAAATGTCAATAAAATAGCCCCAAGTATTGGAGAGGAAAAGTGTATAATAGAAGGAAGAATTAATATGAAGAAATAATATGATCTGAGTTAAAGTACAGTGAATAATCCCTAGAGTATGATTATTATTTATTATTTTATTGAAGGTCACATGATGACTACCTTATGAGGTTTATTAATGAAGATTGACTGTAGAATATTCCAGCAATCATTTGACTGGGCAGAGATGATGTTCCTCTGATCCCAGAAAGTATGTAACGGACGATGGTAATTGGTTAGCCGATAGAGCACCACCGATTCGATTCCAGTTATAATGTTAGGGAGGTTTAGGAAAATTAAATATTAGAGGGAAAACTCACAAATAAATATAGAGAATTAAATAAAACCAGATCCAAAATGTATAATTAATAAAGAATGTCACAAGAATGATTATAGAAATAAGATTTAAACTTGGGAAATAATTGATTTTAAGAAGGAACGAAGAAATGATAATAATATAACGGATAATTCTGAAATATAAAAGTACTATAAATAGGAAACCAATTGGCCAGATACAAGTTATGCGTTTATTTCTTGCTAAACTTTGTTTATACCAAAATAAACTTATTTCGAAGGGGGGGGTGTTATGTAACATAACATAGTTGAGGTTCCCCTACGTTACATAAAAATTGGATGAAATATGGTCAAGGACCATACCCTGACTTAAGGTTGTTCAATAGTTCATGTGCTTGAGAAGTACCTCAAGTTGAAAGGAGGCAATGACTAATGTTAAATGTAAAAGAGCCAGACCAATGAATGATTGAATGTAATGAAATGTTTGTTTTGTACTGTGACATGTTAAGGTCTACAGAGTATTTATGTTGTATGTTGAATATGCTAAAAATGAAATGATGTTGTTTGATAATAATACTTCATCAATAATTATGTTTATATTTATATTAGATTTGTCTTTATACAACCCAGTATAGTTACCAATGTTAGGCACTGTACTAAGTTCTCAGTATTGTATAAAGTTGAAAAATACTGTTGTTTTAATTAATGTTTATAAACTGGATCAGGAGTGTGACCAGTGTTTCAAGTCTAACAAGTAGTTCTGACAATTATATCATAAATTAATAAAGGGTTCCAGAACCAGTTAATTAATATAAAAAAAAAAACCACCAGTAAATTAAAATTCATGTAATTAACCATGTAACCAATAATTAATTGTACAGTAGGTCAGGTAAAAAGAAAATTAAGTTAAAAAACCAAATAATGTTATAAAGGTTGTAAGTGAATCTATAGGCCTAAATTCCATATTAGTGAAAGGAAATTAATACCTTTTTAGGAAACCCAGTCCAACGAAACTCTGGTAAAACATTTACTGTTCAGGAAGGAAGGTTAGGGGAGAATTTTATGTGATTCAATATTAATCCAAGCATGGAGTATTTTATTGGAAAGGAGTAGTAATATTCTATAATGCCGGCTCAAGGATATATAGAAAACGTGGTTGTTAAGGCAACTGAATTGCAGGAGTTGTTGATTTTGAATTAGTTCGTTCTGATTGTTACAAGCTGTTAGGTTGAGATGGACCGATATATTTAAAAAATATGAATAAATCTAAAGGAAATATGTATAAAAATTGAAAAACCCCTTTTGTAAAACAATTATACTTTAATGCTAATGAGTAATAAAAATTAAATAACCCTCCAAATTGTAAATGAATACAGTAAAAAAGAATTGAAAGCCTCTCACCTCATTCACTAAATAATTCCGCTGGGTTCGGTATTAAACCAATTCATACTATAAATCGAAGATCAGTAAAAGAATTAAAGTTTGAACTAATGGAATTATTGGAAATACCAGAAGACTCGATTTGGCGTAATAACCTTCATTAGCAGCAGAGAAGCTGGGATCCTAATTCCATTTCACTGGGACCAAGAATTGTGAAGATCGTAAAAGAAGAATAGAAGCCAGAAGATTTCCTGAGGGTTTACCAGTACACACCACCATCAATTTTATTGAAAACCAGAGCTATTTCACTGGATGAAGAGGAGATAAGCTGAGTTTTGGGCCACTGTTGACAAACGTCCACCGCCAGACGAAATTTTCGTCGGTTTGGTAAAAAAACAACTTATTTTCATTTCACTGTATTTAAAGTAAATAATTTTATTTTTGTAAATTGAACAACCTTAATTATGCATTTTACCTGGCCTTACTAATGGTTCAAAGAACTTTACGAACCCTGGGATAAGAATTATTTGTTATTATTTTCAAGTGTATATGTTTTTAGAATTTGAGTAATTGGTAATCGATATATGTCTGGATGATCGATTGGATCGTATTATTGTTTTTTGAGACAACGTAACCTGTTAATTAATAGAGAAAATAAATAAAGTACATTTATTGTATGAGTTAACGTTTAAGTTATTGCAGAATAAATACTATATGTGGTGGGTGGAATAATTTACAAAAAGATTGATACAAACATAACGAATAACTAACCTATAAGTACGCTTATTACTAGTAACAGCGCTCAAAGTTTGCAGCTGGTGGGACGGAAGATTGCTGAACTAGCTTGTGTTTAATACTAAATTTGAATGAAATTTTCTACCATCGAGTGACTAGGGTTGACACAAATTCCCCTTACATTCAGTTAATGCTCCATACATATTGCTAATATTACACAACCACTGAAAACTAAGTTAAGTCTATAGAGTAATACGATTGTAATTCAAGAACATAATTATAAATTTGTTTGTTTAATAATCTATTTTCCGAAGGTTCCATCGGTCACCACTGAAAGATATATTCATTAATAAAACATTAATTAAGACAGGCAACAACATTTGTAATTGTTACGAATTGCCACCTGCAATGTATTACTTGGCGTTTGATACACAGGAGTCTATTATAACTAATTACACCCATAGACAAGATTTCTTTATAATTTGATGTTTCCAGTGTGCAGCATATAATATAACATACGTCCTCACATAATTAACAAGTAGTTCTTTATAAAATTGGTTTACAACAGTGGGGTTTGAATAAGACGGACGTTTCACCAGCAGTACCTCACATATTGATTTCTTTACAAATTGACGCAAACCAAAGTGGGGCTGGATTGAACCCCAGTACACCCACTCACATACTTGTAAACGTTGTATTCCAAATTGGAATCCAACAGTGGTGCTTCCACACATCTTCATATAACTAAATAAAATAACGTAAACGAGTTCTTTACAAATTGGCCAGCCCAACAGTGAGGCTGTAAGGAGAGGGAATCTAAGTTTCTTTACAAATTGGCGCTCAACGAGTGGGCTTTAGTTAAGTAAAAAATCATATTATTTGTTACTTAACTTGAGCAGGCAACCATTAGAGGCACAGGAATGCATACGAGAGGTGTTACGAAAAGAATGGAGAAGGAACAAGAAACAGAAGAAAATAGGAGGGAAAAAGAAACAGAGGCAGGTACAGATATTGAAATGGAACAACAGGTGAGCAATACAGAGGATACCCAAGGGGACCAACCAGATAAGGAGGAAGCCAGAGGAGGATTAAATTGGGAAAAATTAATGGAATTAATGAGTAGTATGAAGGAGGATAATAAACAAACTAATGATAGTTTAAGACAAACTAACGAAAAGTTAGACAGTATCAAAGAAGATTCCAGGACACAGAAGGAAGAATTAAATAAAAAATTTGAAGAAAACTCTGAAAAAATAGACAGTATTAAGGAAAGTACTAGTGAACTTTTGAGGCAAACCATAAATGAAAATAATGAACAATTGAAGGCCGATTTCAGACAAATCAATGAAAAGATAGACAGTATAAATGAAAATTCAGAGAAGCTGGAAAATAAAATAGACAGTATTAATGAAAACTCAAGGAAACAAAACGAAATCTTGAGTGAGAATCTAATCAAATTAATGAATGAGAAGTTTGACAAAAATAAGGAGGAGAATGATGAAAATAACCAGCTGATAAATGAAAGCTTAAACCAAATCAATAAAAGGTTTGACAGGAATGATGAGAGTTTGAGGCAGATTCTGGAGAATACCAAACGAATGGATGAGAAAATTGAAAACCATAATAAGGAGTTGCGGCAAATCATCAATGAACAAGGCCTAGCATTGAGGGAAGTCATAAATGGAAGTATTATAATTGTCAATGAAACACGGAGCAAAGGAGTTGATAGCTATGAAGTGGAGGTAAGACAGCAAATAAATGAAATTAAGGTGGATCTGGAAAAGACAGATGAACCTATCATGCAACTCAGAGTGGAAGTAGAGACCAAAATTACTCAAATAGGAAAACTACAAGCGAAGACCCAAGAAAAATTTGACAAGATACCAATTGATAGAACCGGAAGAATAGAACGGGTTCATGATGAAATAAAGATAGTGAGAATAAGACAAATGTGTAAAAGAAAATTAATAAATACACGGGAAGAATTGGAAATGATTAAAAGGGGATTGGTTCAGCTACATAATAGACCAATTACGGAAAACAGAGAAGTAAGGCAAGTGAGAAACTTTAAACGAACCACACTTGAATTCCCAGATGGACTAGAAGGACCAAAAAGGCCAAAACTAACTAAGGAGCATGGAGGACTTATGGAATTTATGTATGAACCATCAGAAACATTAAGAGACAGTACAGAAGAATCAGTTCAAAGGACGATGATGAGCTTGACTATAAATGACAATTTTATAGTGACAAGAGGCAAGAACTGTACAATAATGAGATATGTCACAAGGACAGAAATAACTCTATATACTAGAGAGACCCGAACAACCAGTATAGAGGAAATAATGGACCACGGTTAAACAGATTCCAAACAGAATATAATGAAAAGGGACGGATTTTATGGATACAGGACCAAGCAACCCATTGTTAATAAAAACAACCCAAAATTCTAAAGAAACTGTAAGAACAACTTACTCAATAATTATTCAGAAACAGTATAATTTAAAATAAAGAGGATAAATACCCCAAAATTCAAAAAATGAAGTAAGCTCAACTTACAAACAAGTATCTAAGAAAACAATTTATGAGGTATATAAGAAAGAGAATTTTGAAGATAAAAAAACAACCAAATTCGAAAAATAAGTAAGAACACCTTACTATACAATTTAGAAGAAATTGCTTTAAACTAATATGAAAGAAAAAAAAATAACACTGATTCAACCTAATAAAAATCATCAAAACCAAAAAACAAAATGAGTTTATCTGATGTAATATAATAGTGAGAAATGTAATTTAGAATGTAAAAGGAATAATAATGATTGTGCCAGAAGAATATAACTACATGATGTAATGTATAGTACTAACCAAAATCTCATAACCAGCTGTATTGATCATAAAGGAATATGAGCCAATGAAGATAAGAGAATGAAGAAGTCAAAAGGATCACAAGAAAAGAAAAAAAAAACAAATGGTTAAGAATTATCCGTAAAAAACCAATTAATAAATGTCAATAAAATAGCCCCAAGTATTGGAGAGGAAAAGTGTATAATAGAAGGAAGAATTAATATGAAGAAATAATATGATCTGAGTTAAAGTACAGTGAATAATCCCTAGAGTATGATTATTATTTATTATTTTATTGAAGGTCACATGATGACTACCTTATGAGGTTTATTAATGAAGATTGACTGTAGAATATTCCAGCAATCATTTGACTGGGCAGAGATGATGTTCCTCTGATCCCAGAAAGTATGTAACGGACGACGGTAATTGGTTAGCCGATAGAGCACCACCGATTCGATTCCAGTTATAATGTTAGGGAGGTTTAGGAAAATTAAATATTAGAGGGAAAACTCACAAATAAATATAGAGAATTAAATAAAACCAGATCCAAAATGTATAATTAATAAAGAATGTCACAAGAATGATTATAGAAATAAGATTTAAACTTGGGAAATAATTGATTTTAAGAAGGAACGAAGAAATGATAATAATATAACGGATAATTCTGAAATATAAAAGTACTATAAATAGGAAACCAATTGGCCAGATACAAGTTATGCGTTTATTTCTTGCTAAACTTTGTTTATACCAAAATAAACTTATTTCGAAGGGGGGGGGTGTTATGTAACATAACATAGTTGAGGTTCCCCTACGTTACATAAAAATTGGATGAAATATGGTCAAGGACCATACCCTGACTTAAGGTTGTTCAATAGTTCATGTGCTTGAGAAGTACCTCAAGTTGAAAGGAGGCAATGACTAATGTTAAATGTAAAAGAGCCAGACCAATGAATGATTGAATGTAATGAAATGTTTGTTTTGTACTGTGACATGTTAAGGTCTACAGAGTATTTATGTTGTATGTTGAATATGCTAAAAATGAAATGATGTTGTTTGATAATAATACTTCATCAATAATTATGTTTATATTTATATTAGATTTGTCTTTATACAACCCAGTATAGTTACCAATGTTAGGCACTGTACTAAGTTCTCAGTATTGTATAAAGTTGAAAAATACTGTTGTTTTAATTAATGTTTATAAACTGGATCAGGAGTGTGACCAGTGTTTCAAGTCTAACAAGTAGTTCTGACAATTATATCATAAATTAATAAAGGGTTCCAGAACCAGTTAATTAATATAAAAAAAAAACCACCAGTAAATTAAAATTCATGTAATTAACCATGTAACCAATAATTAATTGTACAGTAGGTCAGGTAAAAAGAAAATTAAGTTAAAAAACCAAATAATGTTATAAAGGTTGTAAGTGAATCTATAGGCCTAAATTCCATATTAGTGAAAGGAAATTAATACCTTTTTAGGAAACCCAGTCCAACGAAACTCTGGTAAAACATTTACTGTTCAGGAAGGAAGGTTAGGGGAGAATTTTATGTGATTCAATATTAATCCAAGCATGGAGTATTTTATTGGAAAGGAGTAGTAATATTCTATAATGCCGGCTCAAGGATATATAGAAAACGTGGTTGTTAAGGCAACTGAATTGCAGGAGTTGTTGATTTTGAATTAGTTCGTTCTGATTGTTACAAGCTGTTAGGTTGAGATGGACCGATATATTTAAAAAATATGAATAAATCTAAAGGAAATATGTATAAAAATTGAAAAACCCCTTTTGTAAAACAATTATACTTTAATGCTAATGAGTAATAAAAATTAAATAACCCTCCAAATTGTAAATGAATACAGTAAAAAAGAATTGAAAGCCTCTCACCTCATTCACTAAATAATTCCGCTGGGTTCGGTATTAAACCAATTCATACTATAAATCGAAGATCAGTAAAAGAATTAAAGTTTGAACTAACGGAATTATTGGAAATACCAGAAGACTCGATTTGGCGTAATAACCTTCATTAGCAGCAGAGAAGCTGGGATCCTAATTCCATTTCACTGGGACCAAGAATTGTGAAGATCGTAAAAGAAGAATAGAAGCCAGAAGATTTCCTGAGGGTTTACCAGTACACACCACCATCAATTTTATTGAAAACCAGAGCTATTTCACTGGATGAAGAGGAGATAAGCTGAGTTTTGGGCCACTGTTGACAAACGTCCACCGCCAGACGAAATTTTCGTCGGTTTGGTAAAAAAACAACTTATTTTCATTTCACTGTATTTAAAGTAAATAATTTTATTTTTGTAAATTGAACAACCTTAATTATGCATTTTACCTGGCCTTACTAATGGTTCAAAGAACTTTACGAACCCTGGGATAAGAATTATTTGTTATTATTTTCAAGTGTATATGTTTTTAGAATTTGAGTAATTGGTAATCGATATATGTCTGGATGATCGATTGGATCGTATTATTGTTTTTTGAGACAACGTAACCTGTTAATTAATAGAGAAAATAAATAAAGTACATTTATTGTATGAGTTAACGTTTAAGTTATTGCAGAATAAATACTATATGTGGTGGGTGGAATAATTTACAAAAAGATTGATACAAACATAACGAATAACTAACCTATAAGTACGCTTATTACTAGTAACAGCGCTCAAAGTTTGCAGCTGGTGGGACGGAAGATTGCTGAACTAGCTTGTGTTTAATACTAAATTTGAATGAAATTTTCTACCATCGAGTGACTAGGGTTGACACAAATTCCCCTTACATTCAGTTAATGCTCCATACATATTGCTAATATTACACAACCACTGAAAACTAAGTTAAGTCTATAGAGTAATACGATTGTAATTCAAGAACATAATTATAAATTTGTTTGTTTAATAATCTATTTTCCGAAGGTTCCATCGGTCACCACTGAAAGATATATTCATTAATAAAACATTAATTAAGACAGGCAACAACATTTGTAATTGTTACGAATTGCCACCTGCAATGTATTACTTGGCGTTTGATACACAGGAGTCTATTATAACTAATTACACCCATAGACAAGATTTCTTTATAATTTGATGTTTCCAGTGTGCAGCATATAATATAACATACGTCCTCACATAATTAACAAGTAGTTCTTTATAAAATTGGTTTACAACAGTGGGGTTTGAATAAGACGGACGTTTCACCAGCAGTACCTCACATATTGATTTCTTTACAAATTGACGCAAACCAAAGTGGGGCTGGATTGAACCCCAGTACACCCACTCACATACTTGTAAACGTTGTATTCCAAATTGGAATCCAACAGTGGTGCTTCCACACATCTTCATATAACTAAATAAAATAACGTAAACGAGTTCTTTACAAATTGGCCAGCCCAACAGTGAGGCTGTAAGGAGAGGGAATCTAAGTTTCTTTACAAATTGGCGCTCAACGAGTGGGCTTTAGTTAAGTAAAAAATCATATTATTTGTTACTTAACTTGAGCAGGCAACCATTAGAGGCACAGGAATGCATACGAGAGGTGTTACGAAAAGAATGGAGAAGGAACAAGAAACAGAAGAAAATAGGAGGGAAAAAGAAACAGAGGCAGGTACAGATATTGAAATGGAACAACAGGTGAGCAATACAGAGGATACCCAAGGGGACCAACCAGATAAGGAGGAAGCCAGAGGAGGATTAAATTGGGAAAAATTAATGGAATTAATGAGTAGTATGAAGGAGGATAATAAACAAACTAATGATAGTTTAAGACAAACTAACGAAAAGTTAGACAGTATCAAAGAAGATTCCAGGACACAGAAGGAAGAATTAAATAAAAAATTTGAAGAAAACTCTGAAAAAATAGACAGTATTAAGGAAAGTACTAGTGAACTTTTGAGGCAAACCATAAATGAAAATAATGAACAATTGAAGGCCGATTTCAGACAAATCAATGAAAAGATAGACAGTATAAATGAAAATTCAGAGAAGCTGGAAAATAAAATAGACAGTATTAATGAAAACTCAAGGAAACAAAACGAAATCTTGAGTGAGAATCTAATCAAATTAATGAATGAGAAGTTTGACAAAAATAAGGAGGAGAATGATGAAAATAACCAGCTGATAAATGAAAGCTTAAACCAAATCAATAAAAGGTTTGACAGGAATGATGAGAGTTTGAGGCAGATTCTGGAGAATACCAAACGAATGGATGAGAAAATTGAAAACCATAATAAGGAGTTGCGGCAAATCATCAATGAACAAGGCCTAGCATTGAGGGAAGTCATAAATGGAAGTATTATAATTGTCAATGAAACACGGAGCAAAGGAGTTGATAGCTATGAAGTGGAGGTAAGACAGCAAATAAATGAAATTAAGGTGGATCTGGAAAAGACAGATGAACCTATCATGCAACTCAGAGTGGAAGTAGAGACCAAAATTACTCAAATAGGAAAACTACAAGCGAAGACCCAAGAAAAATTTGACAAGATACCAATTGATAGAACCGGAAGAATAGAACGGGTTCATGATGAAATAAAGATAGTGAGAATAAGACAAATGTGTAAAAGAAAATTAATAAATACACGGGAAGAATTGGAAATGATTAAAAGGGGATTGGTTCAGCTACATAATAGACCAATTACGGAAAACAGAGAAGTAAGGCAAGTGAGAAACTTTAAACGAACCACACTTGAATTCCCAGATGGACTAGAAGGACCAAAAAGGCCAAAACTAACTAAGGAGCATGGAGGACTTATGGAATTTATGTATGAACCATCAGAAACATTAAGAGACAGTACAGAAGAATCAGTTCAAAGGACGATGATGAGCTTGACTATAAATGACAATTTTATAGTGACAAGAGGCAAGAACTGTACAATAATGAGATATGTCACAAGGACAGAAATAACTCTATATACTAGAGAGACCCGAACAACCAGTATAGAGGAAATAATGGACCACGGTTAAACAGATTCCAAACAGAATATAATGAAAAGGGACGGATTTTATGGATACAGGACCAAGCAACCCATTGTTAATAAAAACAACCCAAAATTCTAAAGAAACTGTAAGAACAACTTACTCAATAATTATTCAGAAACAGTATAATTTAAAATAAAGAGGATAAATACCCCAAAATTCAAAAAATGAAGTAAGCTCAACTTACAAACAAGTATCTAAGAAAACAATTTATGAGGTATATAAGAAAGAGAATTTTGAAGATAAAAAAACAACCAAATTCGAAAAATAAGTAAGAACACCTTACTATACAATTTAGAAGAAATTGCTTTAAACTAATATGAAAGAAAAAAAAATAACACTGATTCAACCTAATAAAAATCATCAAAACCAAAAAACAAAATGAGTTTATCTGATGTAATATAATAGTGAGAAATGTAATTTAGAATGTAAAAGGAATAATAATGATTGTGCCAGAAGAATATAACTACATGATGTAATGTATAGTACTAACCAAAATCTCATAACCAGCTGTATTGATCATAAAGGAATATGAGCCAATGAAGATAAGAGAATGAAGAAGTCAAAAGGATCACAAGAAAAGAAAAAAAAAACAAATGGTTAAGAATTATCCGTAAAAAACCAATTAATAAATGTCAATAAAATAGCCCCAAGTATTGGAGAGGAAAAGTGTATAATAGAAGGAAGAATTAATATGAAGAAATAATATGATCTGAGTTAAAGTACAGTGAATAATCCCTAGAGTATGATTATTATTTATTATTTTATTGAAGGTCACATGATGACTACCTTATGAGGTTTATTAATGAAGATTGACTGTAGAATATTCCAGCAATCATTTGACTGGGCAGAGATGATGTTCCTCTGATCCCAGAAAGTATGTAACGGACGACGGTAATTGGTTAGCCGATAGAGCACCACCGATTCGATTCCAGTTATAATGTTAGGGAGGTTTAGGAAAATTAAATATTAGAGGGAAAACTCACAAATAAATATAGAGAATTAAATAAAACCAGATCCAAAATGTATAATTAATAAAGAATGTCACAAGAATGATTATAGAAATAAGATTTAAACTTGGGAAATAATTGATTTTAAGAAGGAACGAAGAAATGATAATAATATAACGGATAATTCTGAAATATAAAAGTACTATAAATAGGAAACCAATTGGCCAGATACAAGTTATGCGTTTATTTCTTGCTAAACTTTGTTTATACCAAAATAAACTTATTTCGAAGGGGGGGGTGTTATGTAACATAACATAGTTGAGGTTCCCCTACGTTACATAAAAATTGGATGAAATATGGTCAAGGACCATACCCTGACTTAAGGTTGTTCAATAGTTCATGTGCTTGAGAAGTACCTCAAGTTGAAAGGAGGCAATGACTAATGTTAAATGTAAAAGAGCCAGACCAATGAATGATTGAATGTAATGAAATGTTTGTTTTGTACTGTGACATGTTAAGGTCTACAGAGTATTTATGTTGTATGTTGAATATGCTAAAAATGAAATGATGTTGTTTGATAATAATACTTCATCAATAATTATGTTTATATTTATATTAGATTTGTCTTTATACAACCCAGTATAGTTACCAATGTTAGGCACTGTACTAAGTTCTCAGTATTGTATAAAGTTGAAAAATACTGTTGTTTTAATTAATGTTTATAAACTGGATCAGGAGTGTGACCAGTGTTTCAAGTCTAACAAGTAGTTCTGACAATTATATCATAAATTAATAAAGGGTTCCAGAACCAGTTAATTAATATAAAAAAAAAAACCACCAGTAAATTAAAATTCATGTAATTAACCATGTAACCAATAATTAATTGTACAGTAGGTCAGGTAAAAAGAAAATTAAGTTAAAAAACCAAATAATGTTATAAAGGTTGTAAGTGAATCTATAGGCCTAAATTCCATATTAGTGAAAGGAAATTAATACCTTTTTAGGAAACCCAGTCCAACGAAACTCTGGTAAAACATTTACTGTTCAGGAAGGAAGGTTAGGGGAGAATTTTATGTGATTCAATATTAATCCAAGCATGGAGTATTTTATTGGAAAGGAGTAGTAATATTCTATAATGCCGGCTCAAGGATATATAGAAAACGTGGTTGTTAAGGCAACTGAATTGCAGGAGTTGTTGATTTTGAATTAGTTCGTTCTGATTGTTACAAGCTGTTAGGTTGAGATGGACCGATATATTTAAAAAATATGAATAAATCTAAAGGAAATATGTATAAAAATTGAAAAACCCCTTTTGTAAATCAATTATACTTTAATGCTAATGAGTAATAAAAATTAAATAACCCTCCAAATTGTAAATGAATACAGTAAAAAAGAATTGAAAGCCTCTCACCTCATTCACTAAATAATTCCGCTGGGTTCGGTATTAAACCAATTCATACTATAAATCGAAGATCAGTAAAAGAATTAAAGTTTGAACTAACGGAATTATTGGAAATACCAGAAGACTCGATTTGGCGTAATAACCTTCATTAGCAGCAGAGAAGCTGGGTTCCTAATTCCATTTCACTGGGACCAAGAATTGTGAAGATCGTAAAAGAAGAATAGAAGCCAGAAGATTTCCTGAGGGTTTACCAGTACACACCACCATCAATTTTATTGAAAACCAGAGCTATTTCACTGGATGAAGAGGAGATAAGCTGAGTTTTGGGCCACTGTTGACAAACGTCCACCGCCAGACGAAATTTTCGTCGGTTTGGTAAAAAAACAACTTATTTTCATTTCACTGTATTTAAAGTAAATAATTTTATTTTTGTAAATTGAACAACCTTAATTATGCATTTTACCTGGCCTTACTAATGGTTCAAAGAACTTTACGAACCCTGGGATAAGAATTATTTGTTATTATTTTCAAGTGTATATGTTTTTAGAATTTGAGTAATTGGTAATCGATATATGTCTGGATGATCGATTGGATCGTATTATTGTTTTTTGAGACAACGTAACCTGTTAATTAATAGAGAAAATAAATAAAGTACATTTATTGTATGAGATAACGTTTAAGTTATTGCAGAATAAATACTATATGTGGTGGGTGGAATAATTTACAAAAAGATTGATACAAACATAACGAATAACTAACCTATAAGTACGCTTATTACTAGTAACAGCGCTCAAAGTTTGCAGCTGGTGGGACGGAAGATTGCTGAACTAGCTTGTGTTTAATACTAAATTTGAATGAAATTTTCTACCATCGAGTGACTAGGGTTGACACAAATTCCCCTTACATTCAGTTAATGCTCCATACATATTGCTAATATTACGCAACCACTGAAAACTAAGTTAAGTGTATAGAGTAATACGATTATAAATTCAAGAACATAATTATAAATTTGTTTGTTTAATAATCTATTTTCCGAAGGTTCCATCGGTCACCACTGAAAGATATATTCATTAATAAAACATTAATTAAGACAGGCAACAACATTTGTAATTGTTACGAATTGCCACCTGCAACGTATTACTTGGCGTTTGATAAACAGGAGTCTATTATAACTAATTACACCCATAGACAAGATTTCTTTATAATTTGACGTTTCCAGCGTGCAGCATATAATATAACATACGTCCTCACATAATTAACAAGTAGTTCTTTATGAAATTGGTTTACAACAGTGGTGTTTGAATAAGACGGACGTTTCACCAGCAGTACCTCACATATTGATTTCTTTACAAATTGACGCAAACCAAAGTGGGGCTGGATTGAACCCCAGTACACCCACTCACATACTTGTAAACGTTGTATTCCAAATTGGAATCCAACAGTGGTGCTTCCACACATCTTCATATAACTAAATAAAATAACGTAAACGAGTTCTTTACAAATTGGCCAGCCCAACAGTGAGGCTGTAAGGAGAGGGAATCTAAGTTTCTTTACAATATATATATATCACTTTTTATTATTCGTTAATTTTATATTAATAGAATTATTTCGATTGTTATTAATTTACTTAGAAAACCTCTGATGATACTGATATTTTTCAGTGAAACGTGCGTCAGGTGTTAAAAAGAATATACGAAATTATACTACTTGCAGAAGAAACAAATTGAAAACATCACAAATTATATATATATATATAATATGCCTGCGTGGGTGGGTGCGCGTACGTGCACACGCGTGCGCGCATGAGTGCGTGTATAAACATTTCTATGTAGTATAATATGTTTGAAACAAGCTTCCAATTATTATAATTATAATCAATATCATAATCATTTTCTTTATCTACATTTTCATTGTTATAACGTTAAAAACTGAAGCTAGTACGTTTAGTTGTAAACAAAAATACTTTTATCAACGAAATGAAAATGGTTATTTAGTTGATACATACCTTCATAGGTGACTTAAATTTTTGAAGACGAAGCTACCCAGAGCCGACTCTTTGTTGCTGCATACTTTTCAAGTGAATATCACTATAATATTGACGACTCGGAACACAAAGTTGTTCTTTGTGAACCTTTGTGTTCCGAGTCGTCAATATTATAGTGATATTTAGTTAAGTAACGGACACGTCATGGACAACGAAATCCAAGTTTTCAAGTGACTTGAGTTTGAGCTGTTTGTTCAGATGGTGGATTCTGAAGAATGTTCTTGTCCTGACGTACAGACAAATGACTTTCTCGTCCACCTCTGGAAATTTAGATTTGAGTAAGGTGACCAAATAAGAGATAACTTTCACTTGTTTTGATACTGTACGTCCGTGGAAAGAAGTAAAAACTATCTCAAACTGAATCAGTTTTTGTAACCACTCGTCTGACGGATGGGTAAGCCCCCCCCTTTGATATACCGGTAATCGATATCCAGTCATGACTATGTTCCCCGGAAAGACACAATGTTTCGCCTCTCACACCTAGATTTTCATCAATGAAGCGGCACTTGAATGCGATGTACCCGGCCAGATATTTTAAGGCATCTTGAGGAACATCGTTGTCACTTGCAGACGGGGTCAAGTCCTCTGTTTTACACAATTCTGCTTCGTCGGTGTCATTATTCGGAGAACTTGGTGTTAACGTATGTTCAACTATGTCTGTGCATAGTTCATTGGTAACAAACTGGATGAAATCCTCGTCAGAGTCATTTGATTCCATAACTTCGGTGGAATGAATGCTACCATCCTCAGCCACAGATGCACTTCCAGATAACGGTATATCGTCCGTGCTACCCGTTAAAAGCAAGAGCCGAATTCTGTTGCGCACTTCAAAGGGAGTGGGATTATTATAAAAGACGCCTAATCACCGAATTTGTGAAAAACGTTTTCAAGGCAATCTTGATTGAATCTAGCGGTCAAAATGTACGTTGGACGTATGTGCTACGATTCATCAGATGACGTAATTCTGGGGGCCCACAGTAATGTTCTGGTGGTCATGATTAGAGGTCTGTTTGCCAAGTGGAAGCAACCCATTTATTATGATTTTGATGTGACCATGACAGATGTATTGTTAAAAGCATTATCAGTGCCGTTGAGAGCAGTAATATTCATGTAGCGGCTGTGATGTGTGATATGGGGGAAATATTGTAACGGGCCAAATTTATGGATATTTTTATTTTATCACATTTTCGGGGATTTATAAAAGTATGTGTAAATTTTATTTCAACAAAGACAGACCACGTGTTGTAAGAGCAGTTGTTAACAAAGGCGCAGTAATATCACGTTGTGCAATCGGTAGAGGAATTTACCAAGCCTCATTTCCAAGAACTTTGTTTGAGTGTGACAGCGCGCCCATACGCATTACTCAACAAGGCGCGCGGACTGACGCGGTAGTGAACCGCCAAGATGGTGATGAGCACAATTTCTTGTTTCGCCTCCTTTACTAAGGCGACGGATGTATAGATCAAGGTCCGCCCATCTCGTGACGTCAGCCAGTGCCGCACCAATTTCCTAGACGATCGGCACACCAACAACTACATGGGTTTAAATAGCAACTACGAACGGCTACTAACTGTGAGGCATTGATTTCCACACCATCAAGTTAGCGGGGAACGCCTTGCCGCTCTCCCAGTTTTCACTTGGAGACGTTGTCTGGCCAGACATCTGCCCCATGGGGCTCCCTTAAAATTATCAATTTCAAGTAAAAAGTGTTTTAATCACCAATAGTAATGTGACAGTGGATCGAGTACTCAAGTAGAAGATATCAAACTTTATTTTGGACACATTGTCAAATACAAAAAATGAGAAGTAAGCGCTCGAGTGATCACCACGTGCCGGTCGGGAAGGGTAGATTTTAAAATGTGTTAAGGGGTTTTAAATAATGCAGGTGTGGATGTGTGAGTGAGCAAAGCTGGGCTGTTTATGTTCGTGTTTATGTGTGACTTAGAATAAGGTAAGCATTAGTGTATAAGTAGAAAGGATATAAGAACATGTTTCAAGAAAATTTCATTTAAAGGTCAAGTTAAGAATGATAGATGTTTTGCAAGCATACAAAAAATGAATAACTAATTTGATACAAAGTATAATGACTAAAAAGTAAAGTAAAACAATTTCTCTTCATAAAAAATGTATTGTGTAAATCATTCAGACAACCTTAAAAATTACGCTTGTATCCTAACGTTCGTATGACGCAACTTTGGACCCGAGAACACCGATTGAAGGTAGGTGGAAGTTTATAAATTTTGTTTGGTATCTTATTATTTAGTTAATTCGTAAGTTAACAATTGGCGCCTGAACAGGGACGAATTTAATAAATTAATGAAATTCCATACCTACAAATAAGATACAAGCGTGATTTAGAGGTTAAGTAAAAATACGTAACGTAAAATTAAATAAGTTATATAATAACCAATAGCAAAGTTATAAAAAAGAGACTAAGTAGATTTATAAAAATGGAAAATACAGAGAATGAATGACAAATTTGACAGACAAAGTAAGGAGTTTAATGAGAAATTCGATGCTCAAAAGAATAATTTTGATGAATTAAAAAATGAGATCCAAGAAATGAATAAATGTTTTGAAAATAATAATGAAACAATAAGAACTAGTTTGAATAAATTAGAACAGAGTATGGAGAGAATGGGAGTAGTTGTAATGAATCCAAATAAGAATAATACGAATGGAAATTATAATGACATGTGTCAAAATGTGATACTAGATAAAGAGCTAACAAATGATAATGATAAGGTCGAAATTAAAGAACGTAATATTGAGAATAGTAGTGTATTTGAAAAAGTAGTATCAGAAAGGGATATGTTGAAAATAAATGATGAGAGTAATGATGAAGTTGTGGAATGTGATAATGAAATGTTAATGTATGCTTATGAGTTAGAGAGAGAATGGAAAGATAATATAGTGGTAGAATGGGGGCAGAGGGTAAATTTTCCCCTTATTTTTTCTGAACCAGAGTGTTCACAAGTGTTGTTTAAGAAGGGCAAGAGTCCCGTGGTAGTAGATGATTTGAGTGGTTTATTTTGGTTGTATAATTTTGTACCCTCTGTCTGGAGTAATATTGAGAGTGTGATATGGTATTATGATGAGAGAGAGTTAAATAGAGAATTGTATGTTGAGAGAGAAACAGAATTGTATGCATTAAATAGAGACTATGATAAAAGGAAAGTAAGGTTAGAAGTATATTTAAATAAGAATGATTTAATTGATAATACAAAAGTAACTAACCCGATAATGAATATATTTACTGATGGAGACTTAACAAAAATACTTAACGTAGACTTGGTGAATGATTATTATGGTATAACGGATAAATTGAAATTGTTTGGTTATGACACACAAGACAACAATATGTATGTAAATAAAATTGAACAGTGTTATATAAAACAAAGATTAATCTTTGACGATGGAGGGTAGACTATAAAACAATAAAGGACAATTATAAATATTTTTGTTTTGTGGTTTTGACCTGGCAGATTTGGACAATGAAGTGTGAAAAAATGGAACACTTAATAACAAAAGTATGTAAATAAAAATGTAGTAAATTTATTTGTGTGCATTGTAGAATGTTAAGTAAACAAGTGTGTGTAGAGGGATGTAATAATAATATTAATGTTTGCAATTAAAATAAATATCAGAATAAATTTTGAAGATAGTAACTGATGAGTTGCAATTGTTTTGGTAGCAATGAAATTTGTATTTTTAATAATTACTTTAATTAAAACAATTCGAAATATTTAAATGTTTTGATGGATTTAAAGGTTATATAGTTGAATTGTGATAATGAATTTAAATTATTTTACGAGATAGGACATTGGTAATTAAATGATAAATTATTTGGTTGTAAATAACTTTTTGTTAAATGTTTCAGAGGCTACGTGAAAGTAGTGGTGTATGGTGTAGATATTTTGTGTATGTCAGTTTAAATGGACTGTAAGTATAAAAATTTTATAGTACGAATCAAGTATAATAAAAAAAAAAAATGTTTACAGGTGTAACTCAGATGAAAGGATTTTAATTCAATAATGAGATGGTTTGAAATAATTGTGTTAAATAAAAATGATAATTAAAAAATTTAATAATAACTGAAAGATAATGGAAAATAATTATTAATAAAAAATTTTGAAAATCTTAAGGAAGATAATTGTAGAAAATTATGAATGATTTGAATGAGTTAAATGATTAATGATTGATGAAAATGTTACGTTAGAATGTATATAAAAATTTTTTAAGATTTAGTTCTTAAGATGCTATCGCTGGGGTGGCCTGTGCCCCAGTAGATAGTGAAATGGGTTGGGGGTAACAGAGAGTGTTACCTCCATCGGAGGCCAACATGGCGAAAATGTGTGACACCTTTTTAGTACAAATTTAACTTGTACCCTGATAGACGCTCGTGCCGCACATAACAATGACGTATAGAACAGGCATTGAAATGAAAGTTAGATTTCCCCGACTTTTCGGGCGATTACTGCCTTACCAGCACTAATCGTGGATTTGGCTAGCGGTCAGCTATGGCCATATCAAGTCCCTTGACCATAGCTGACTTGAAATTGGTTTATAATAAAAGATAAATGGGGGGTGAAATTAGGGGAAATCCAGGAACTATGGAACAGCGCCTGCCACTCTGTCCGCGTGGGGACAGCATAGCCAGGTGGTAGACCCGTCTTAAGGGCGTTTCAATATAACAAGGATATGTCGATATCCAAAATGTTAAAATGTCAAGCCGAAGCAAAGACACGGAGATGTCCAATTCCTCCAAATATGCAGTCTTTGTGAAAGCAAATTTGCGCTACAGTCTAACATAAACTACAATAGTGTGTGTGGACCAGGGGGTTGCTCAGATGAGCAACGTGCTTAAATTTTGTCAATTCAAAATGATAACTAAATTTTGCTCTAATAAACGCTTGTATTCTGCTTTGATAAATAGGGTTTCATACATTCAGTATACTGTGTTCATTCTATATTTTATTGTGTTCCATGTATTATTTTATTGTGTTATAGGTAAGAATTGAAATATGTGTCTTATATAATTTGTGTGTTTTTGAAACTAAGTAAATAACTAAACCGACTGGCAGGCGGTTTGCATATTATCAGAGTCAGAAAAAGGGGAAACAATGAGGGTAGAGGTAAGGATTGCTAAAAATATGTATTTCATGTAATTTGCATAATTTTGAAACGTGTTTTCAATTTGTTAGGAAGATCAGCTGATCAGTAGTAAAATGTCACTGTTAAATTGTTTATTGATGTTCAAGGTAATTAATGTTAAATGTAATGTTTCAATGTATTACAGATGCTATTTAAAATAATGAGAAAAGTAATTTGACAAAGTGAGAAATAAAGTAATAATTTGTGAAAGTTAATAAAAGATAAATGGGGTGATTAAGATTTTATTGGGACACATAGATCAGTCCAAGTCAAAGTTAAAATGGTAGTAAAGAGAATAATATTGTTTTGAATTAATGTAATGTTGTTGTGAGTTAATGTAATAGATATTGAGAAGTACTGATGTTGACACAGTAGTTATGGGGAATATATGTAGAGTATTGAGTGATATATGGGTATTATTAAATGATGCTGTTATTTTGTTGTAGTGGAAGTGAGGTAATAAGATTGAGATTTGGGGATGGCAATTTTGTAATAGGGGATAGTGTAATGTGGGAGTCCGCAACAAAAGGGTTGGGATGGGAAGGGACCGTTTGGCGCCGGAAAGCGTTACCTTAGGTAGAATCCAGGAACCAACATAAGGGAATGAGCTTTTTGGGGGTGGGGAAACACTTATCCTAGGGACAAAGGGTTGGAGAGTATTTTTTTTATATATATATCGAGAGAAGGTGGCGATTTGAGTTTAATGATAAGTTGTGGTTAGAGATTGTTTGATAGATATTTTGATAGAGATGGGTGTCCTGATAGTTAAATTTTTAGTGGTGTTAGAGTCAGAGAGGGAAAGATTATATATGTATGCATGCCAAGTGGCAGATCGAGTTTTTATAAGAAGTCAAATCACCCAAAGTAAGAGAAAGTGAGAATAATAAAGAAAGAGATTTATATTTAAAAAATATAAAAGTTTTAATTGCAACCAGTGACATTTTTGATAGTGTTTGAAAATAATGTAAAGCTATAAAGTGTTTATTTTGAATAATTTAAATGTCAATTTGATTGTTAATTATAATGATATTTTGTTATTTTAAATGTTTTATTTTATCATGTTTTATGTTTCAAGATAGAATTTTACAGATGTTTAATGTGTTTTCGGATGTAACTTGTGTAGAAAGTATGTAGGTCAAGGTTCTTGACTTGACCTAGTTTTGATCAGCTGATGGGTGAGGTCATATACTAGGCATGTTTAGCAAGGAAGTAAATCCAACTTTTGTTTTTAATCAATGTGAACAAATTTTAAATAATTTCAATATGGAAAGAGAATGTTTTAATAAATCTAAATTATTGAATTTAAAATTATTTTGGAAAAAAAAAATTTTTTTCTTGATTTTGCGCCTGCCAGATAATGGATATTTTTAAACTTTGATTATTTTATTGTTTGTGTACTAACCGTGTTTATTATTATTGAATTATTTTATTGAATTGTATTGTTAGAGTATAGGTGTAATCACATGTTAGGTTAAGGATGTTCTTATTTTAAGAAATGTTTAATTTGATTACTTTTTAACAACTAAAAACTAATGAAGAGAATAATTCAGTAATAGATGCAAAATTTGTGTTTTGATTTTCAATGAAAACAGATAATGAGTTGTAATTTAAATAAATTTTCAAAGAATATTTCAATTTTTCAGTATGTAATGTAAGTGTGTGCGTGAGCCCAGTATCTGCTAAAGGCAGCCCAGTTTGCAGAAAAAGGGGAAACATATCGGTTGAGGATCTGGCATGATCTAAGCCAGGGATTTGGATTTTTGTGGTAGCATGATAGAAGGTGAGGTGCGCTGTGGTGCGTGTCTGTTCGATTTTTTGGTGTTGGGATCTTGCACAGAGAAGTCCAGTGATCTCGTTCAGATGCGTCCATGGTCGCCGAGCCAGGGGCGTCGTGTACCCATGAAGTGTAAGAACAAAAGGGGGTTGTTGGCACCAGTTCCTCACCGGTCCTCTTAGTGGTTTTATCAATGAGACTTCTTCTGTTTCGACAGAAGACGTTTCATTGAGGGGGTATTGTAACGGGCCAAATTTATGGATATTTTTATTTTATCACATTTTCGGGGATTTATAAAAGTATGTGTAAATTTTATTTCAACAAAGACAGACCACGTGTTGTAAGAGCAGTTGTTAACAAAGGCGCAGTAATATCACGTTGTGCAATCGGTAGAGGAATTTACCAAGCCTCATTTCCAAGAACTTTGTTTGAGTGTGACAGCGCGCCCATACGCATTACTCAACAAGGCACGCCGACTGACGCGGTAGTGAACCGCCAAGATGGTGATGAGCACAATTTCTGTTTCGCCTCCTTTACTAAGGCGACGGATGTATAGATCAAGGTCCGCCCATCTCGTGACGTCAGCCAGTGCCGCACCAATTTCCTAGACGATCGGCACACCAACAACTACATGGGTTTAAATAGGAACTACGAACGGCTACTAACTGTGAGGCATTGATTTCCACACCATCAAGTTAGCGGGGAACGCCTTGCCGCTCTCCCAGTTTTCACTTGGAGACGTTGTCTGGCCAGACATCTGCCCCATGGGGCTCTCTTAAAATTATCAATTTCAAGTAAAAAGTGTTTTAATCACCAATAGTAATGTGACAGTGGATCGAGTACTCAAGTAGAAGATATCAAACTTTATTTTGGACACATTGTCAAATACAAAAAATGAGAAGTAAGCGCTCGAGTGATCACCACGTGCCGGTCGGGAAGGGTAGATTTTAAAATGTGTTAAGGGGTTTTAAATAATGCAGGTGTGGATGTGTGAGTGAGCAAAGCTGGGCTGTTTATGTTCGTGTTTATGTGTGACTTAGAATAAGGTAAGCATTAGTGTATAAGTAGAAAGGATATAAGAACATGTTTCAAGAAAATTTCATTTAAAGGTCAAGTTAAGAATGATAGATGTTTTGCAAGCATACAAAAAATGAATAACTAATTTGGTACAAAGTATAATGACTAAAAAATAAAGTAAAACAATTTCTCTTCATAAAAAATGTATTGTGTAAATCATTCACACAACCTTAAAAATTACGCTTGTATCCTAACGTTCGTATGACGCAACTTTGGACCCGAGAACACCGATTGAAGGTAGGTGGAAGTTTATAAATTTTGTTTGGTATCTTATTATTTAGTTAATTCGTAAGTTAACAATTGGCGCCCGAACACTGACGAATTTAATAAATTAATGAAATTCCATACCTACAAATAAGATACAAGCGTGATTTAGAGGTTAAGTAAAAATACATAACGAAAAATTAAATAAGTTATATAATAACCAATAGCAAAGTTATAAAAAAGAGACTAAGTAGATTTATAAAAATGGAAAATACAGAGAATGAAGTCGTTTTGTCCGACTTAACTGTTATAAGCGAAATAGCTGAATTTGATGAATCAGCTGTTATGAGTAGTCTTGAAGTACATTCAACACCGAATGTAGGTCAAGACGACAAAACCACAAATATAAGCAACATGAATGAATCAAATAGTACAGATGATTCGGGGATCCAAATGACCCCAAAATCGAATAGAGAAAGTAAAATCAATAATGAAGAAGTCAGCTTCACTGACAAAAATGTAGCAGCGCAATCTACTCCATCGACAACATGAACTAAAGAGTTGTCGATGGACGATATGTTCAGTCTGATAAAAACAATGTCCGAAAATATAAGTAGTAATCTAAATGAATTGAAAAAACAAAATAAATAACAACAAATTGATTCCAATGTCAAATACAATAAAATGAATGACAAATTGTCAGACAAAGTAGGGAGTTTAATGAGAAATTCGATGCTCAAAAGAATAATTTCGATGAATTAAAAAATGAGATCCAAGAAATGAATAAATGTATTGAAAATAATAATGAAACAATAAGAACTAGTTTGAATAAATTAGAACAGAGTATGGAGAGAATGGGAGTAGTTGTAATGAATCCAAATAAGAATAATACGAATGAAAATTATAATGACATGTGTCAAAATGTGACACTAGATAAAGAGCTAACAAATGATAATGATGAGGTCGAAAATAATGAACGTAATATTGAGAATAGTAGTGTATTTGAAAAAGTAGTATCAGAAAGTGATATGTTGAAAATAAATGATGAGAGTAATGATGAAGTTGTGGAATGTGATAATGAAATGTTAATGTATGCTTATGAGTTAGAGAGAGAATGGAAAGATAATATAGTGGTAGAATGGGGGCAGAGGGTAAATTTTCCCCTTATTTTTCTGAACCAGAGTATTCACAAGTGTTGTTTAAGAAGGGCAAGAGTCCCGTGGTAGTAGATGATTTGAGTGGTTTATTTTGGTTGTATAATTTTGTACCCTCTGTCTGGAGTAATATTGAGAGTGTGATATGGTATTATGATGAGAGAGAGTTAAATAGAGAATTGTATGTTGAGAGAGAAACAGAATTGTATGCATTAAATAGAGACTATGATAAATGGAAAGTAAGGTTAGAAGTATATTCAAATAAGAATGATTTAATTGATAATACAAAAGTAACTAACCCGATAATGAATATTGTAACGTCCTGCTTATGTGAGGTGTGCACTTGCGAAAGTGTTATTATATGCCTCACGCAGTATGCGTCACTTTTGAATTATACTAACTGACGTTTTAAAAGGTATAAATAAAGGATTTTGTTTATCTTGTTTTACTCAATCTAAAAGAAATCGAGAGTGTGTGATTTGGGGTCAAGGAGGTAATCTGTTCAGCCTTATGCAGAAGAGAGAGTAAGTATCATTATTGCCCCTCAGTTGTGACGATTTCTTCTGTATGTTGTGCTGAAATTTTCATTAACTACCCACTACAATAAATTATAACACGTTATAATTCAATATTAATTTTCAATAATATTGCTTTATTGATTATTGACTTTTGTCTCCTGGCACCAAAATATAGGTATCACAATTAATCTTACTTGAAAAAAAAAAACATCATCTCGACTTTACCGAGTAAACATAGATCTGTCTAAGGAACAAAACATATATGTTGTTATTTACCCAATATTACGCTATAATAAAAAACATCAGTTATTACATAATTCTTAGTAATTCCCCAGGGTTCAGGGTGAATTCTTTGTGTTATGAGAGTGTCAGAAATGGATAATTGCTACGCTTTACAAATATCAAAAAATAATAAATAATTTTGTTTATTTTTCAAATATTACGTAGTTTCCGGAATTGCCGTAAGAGAGCAGCATGTATTTGTTTACTTTGAAAGAAACATATGATAAAATGAATATTTTTTGTTCTATTTCACTGTTAAAAACGAGTTTTCTTCTGGACTTATTACGAAAAAATGTTTATATTACCTCGCTCCGTGTTGTCCTTACTGGATTGAAGTTTTATTCTGTGACGAGGTACGTCTTGCGTTATTATTTCCTTTTCATTTGGAGTATTTTCTAGTTGTCTACTGGAAGTAGGCCGAACTATATTGGATCCTCAGAATGTTTTCATCCACTGGTTTTTAATGTATATCACCATTTAATTTGGATTCCTCAGGTATAATTAGTTAGTATTCACTTTGTTTATTACTCTTGCGTGAATTTCGCCTCCTCCAACGTCCAAAAAAGGTTATTTTTTATAAATTTTGTCGCATCGTTTCTTCAACTCTCCGGTTTAGTTCAAAATTTTTATATCTTATTAACAATACTTGTTATTTTTCATCACTCTTAGTAACACATAGTATTTTTATTATGTAGGCAGTTTGTGATTATTATAAATTTATATTTTATTTATGGAAAAATAATTCCCTTCCATTCCGATTTCTTTACTAATTTAATTTACATAATATGTTTTGGTTAATTTTTTTATGACATTGTATATAAATATTTTATCATATTATTATCATTAAATAAATTTATATATTATTTATTTAGTCTCGAATAGTGTTCATACCCGGTACTACTTCCTGTTGCCATTTCCTTCATAGGATTATTTTAATTTTATATTATTTTTGGTAGTTAAAATTTTTATGTCTTTTAAAATTAACCCTGGGTTTTCTTACAATCTAACACAATTATTTGAAACAATATAATATTAACTTGGGTATAACAAATTGTGGTTCATACAATATAAATTACAATAAATAAATAAAATTACAAAAATCAATCAGTATTATTACATACTACTTTCATAAGTTTATCCTTTCTAAAACATACAACACAGTTTGGTAATACGTTGCTTTCACTTTTGATTTTTCACCTCAATGGGTACACTATCACTCACTTTGCACTGTATACCACTCAAATTGTTTATCATATTGAGTGATATAATTAAATTTTGAGCGAGCTTTAGTTTACCCATTTCTGACTTTTATTATCATGAGTTAATTTATTGGGACCGGGTTATGTAACATTACAATATATTTACTAATGGAGACTTAACAAAAATACTTAACGTAGACTTGGTGAATGATTATTATGGTATAACGGATAAATTGAAATTGTTTGGTTATGACACACAAGACAACAATATGTATGTAAATAAAATTGAACAGTGTTATATAAAACAAAGATTAATCTTTGACGATGGAGGGTAGACTATAAAACAATAAAGGACAATTATAAATATTTTTGTTTTGTGGTTTTGACCTGGCAGATTTGGACAATGAAGTGTGAAAAAATGGAACAGTTAATAACAAAAGTATGTAAATAAAAATATAGTAAATTTATTTGTGTGCATTGTAGAATGTTAAGTAAACAAGTGTGTGTAGAGGGTTGTAATAATAATATTAATGTTTGCAATTTAAATAAATATCAGAATAAATTTTGAAGACAGTAACTGATGAGTTGTAAATGTTTTGGTAGCAATGAAATTTGTATTTTTAATAATGACTTTAATTAAAACAATTCGAAATATTTAAATGTTTTGATGGATTTAAAGGTTATATAGTTGAATTGTGATAATGAATTTAAATTAGTTTACGAGATAGGACATTGGTAATTAAATGATAAATTATTTGGTTGTAAATAACTTTTTGTTAAATGTTTCAGAGACTACGTGAAAGTAGTGGTGTATGGTGTAGATATTTTGTGTATGTCAGTTTAAATGGACTGTAAGTATAAAAATTTTATAGTACGAATCAAGTATAATAAAAAAAAAAAAAGTTTACAGGTGTAACTCAGATGAAAGGATTTTAATTCAATAATGAGATGGTTTGAAATAATTGTGTTAAATAAAAATGATAATTAAAAAATTTAATAATAACTGAAAGATAATGGAAAATAATTATTAATAAAAAATTTTGAAAATCTTAAGGAAGATAATTGTAGAAAATTATGAATGATTTGAATGAGTTAAATGATTAATGATTGATGAAAATGTTACGTTAGAATGTATATAAAAATTTTTTAAGATTTAGTTATTAAGGTGCTATCGCTGGGGTGGCCTGTGCCCCAGTAGATAGTGAAATGGGTTGGGGGTAACAGAGAGTGTTACCTCCATCGGAGGCCAACATGGCAAAAATGTGTGACACCTTTTTAGTACAAATTTAATTTGTACCCTGATAGACGCTCGTGCCGCACATAACAATGACGTATAGAACAGGCATTGAAATGAAAGTTAGATTTCCCCGACTTTTTGGGCGATTACTGCCTTACGAGCACTAATCGTGGATTTGGCTAGCTGTCAGCTATGGCCATATCAAGTCCCTTGACCATAGCTGACTTGAAATTGGTTTATAATAAAAGATAAGTGGGGGGTGAAATTAGGGGAAATCCAGGAACTATGGAACAGCGCCTGCCACTCTGTCCGCGTTGGGACAGCATAGCCAGGTGGTAGACCCGTCTTAAGGGCGTTTCAATATAACAAGGATATGTCGATATCCAAAATGTTAAAATGTCAAGCCGAAGCAAAGACACGGAGATGTCCAATTCCTCCAAATATGCAGTCTTTGTGAAAGCAAATAGGCGCTACAGTCTAGCATAAACTACAATAGTGTGTGTGGACTAGGGGGTTGCTCAGATGAGCAACGTGCTTAAATTTTGTCAATTCAAAATGATAACTAAATTTTGCTCTAATAAACGCTTGTATTCTGCTTTGATAAATAGGGTCTCATACATTCAGTATACTGTGTTCATTCTATATTTTATTGTGTTCCATGTATTATTTTATTGTGTTATAGGTAAGAATTGAAATATGTGTCTTATATAATTTGTGTGTTTTTGAAACTAAGTAAATAACTAAACCGACTGGCAGGCGGTTTGCATATTATCAGAGTCAGAAAAAGGGGAAACAATGAGGGTAGAGGTAAGGATTGCTAAAAATATGTATTTCATGTAATTTGCATAATTTTGAAACGTGTTTTCAATTTGTTAGGAAGATCAGCTGATCAGTAGTAAAATGTCACTGTTAAATTGTTTATTGATGTTCAAGGTAATTAATGTTAAATGTAATGTTTCAATGTATTACAGATGCTATTTAAAATAATGAGAAAAGTAATTTGACAAAGTGAGAAATAAAGTAATAATTTGTGAAAGTTAATAAAAGATAAATGGGGTGATTAAGATTTTATTGGGACACATAGATCCAAGTCAAAGTTAAAATGGTAGTAAAGAGAATAATATTGTTTTGAATTAATGTAATGTTGTTGTGAGTTAATGTAATAGATATTGAGAAGTACGATGTTGACACAGTAGTTATGGGGAATATATGTAGAGTATTGAGTGATATATGGGTATTATTAAATGATGCTGTTATTTTGTTGTAGTGGAAGTGAGGTAATAAGATTGAGATTTGGGGATGGCAATTTTGTAATAGGGGATAGTGTAATGTGGGAGTCTGCAACAAAAGGGTTGGGATGGGAAGGGACCGTTTGGCGCCGGAAAGGGTTACCTTAGGTAGAATCCAGGAACCAACATAAGGGAATGAGCTTTTTTTTGGGGGGGGGAAACACTTATCCTAGGGACAAAGGGTTGGAAAGTATTTTTTTTATATATATATCGAGAGAAGGTGGCGATTTGAGTTTAATGATAAGTTGGGGTTAGAGATTGTTTGATAGATATTTTGATAGAGATGGGTGTCCTGATAGTTAAATTTTTAGTGGTGTTAGAGTCAGAGAGGGAAAGATTATATATGTATGCATGCCAAGTGGCAAATCGAGTTTTTATAAGAAGTCAAATCACCCAAAGTAAGAGAAAGTGAGAATAATAAAGAAAGAGATTTATAGTTAAAAAATATAAAATTTTTAATTGCAACCAGTGACAATTTTGATAGTGTTTGAAAATAATGTAAAGCTATAAAGTGTTTACTTTGAATAATTTAAATGTCAATTTGATTGTTAATTATAATGATATTTTGTTATTTTAAATGTTTTATTTTATCATGTTTTATGTTTCAAGATAGAATTTTACAGATGTTTAATGTGTTTTCGGATGTAACTTGTGTAGAAAGTATGTAGGTCGAGGTTCTTGACTTGACCTAGTTTTGATCAGCTGATGGGTGAGGTCATATACTAGGCATGTTTAGCAAGGAAGTAAATCCAACTTTTGTTTTTAATCAATGTGAACAAATTTTAAATAATTTCAATATGGAAAGAAAATGTTTTAATAAATCTAAATTATTGATTTTAAAATTTTTTTGGATTATTTTATTGAATTGTATTGTTAGAGTATAGGTGTAATCACATGTTAGGTTAAGGATGTTCTTATTTTAAGAAATGTTTAATTTGAATACTTTTTAACAACAAAAAACTAATGAAGAGAATAATTCAGTAATAGATGCAAAATTTGTGTTTTGATTTTCAATGAAAACAGATAATGAGTTGTAATTTAAATAAATTTTCAAAGAATATTTCAATTTTTCAGTATGTAATGTAAGTGTGTGCATGAGCCCAGTATGTGGTAAAGGCAGCCCAGTTTGCAGAAAAAGGGGAAACATATCGGTTGAGGATCTGGCATGATCTAAGCCAGGGATTTGGATTTTTGGGGTAGCATGATAGAAGGTGAGGTGCGCTGTGGTGCGTGTCTGTTCGATTTTTCGGTGTTGGGATCTCGCACAGAGAAGTCCAGTAATCTCGTTCAGACGCGTCCATGGTCGCCGAGCCAGGGGAGTCGTGTACCCATGAAGTGTAAGAACAAAAGGGGGTTGTTGGCACCAGTTCCTCACCGGTCCTCTTAGGGGTTTTATCAATGAGACTTCTTCTGTTTCGACAGAAGACCTCTCATTGAGGGGGTATTGTAACGGGCCAAATTTATGGATATTTTTATTTTATCACATTTTCGGGGATTTATAAAAGTATGTGTAAATTTTATTTCAACAAAGACAGACCACGTGTTGTAAGAGCAGTTGTTAACAAAGGCGCAGTAATATCACGTTGTGCAATCGGTAGAGGAATTTACCAAGCCTCATTTCCAAGAACTTTGTTTGAGTGTGACAGCGCGCCCATACGCATTACTCAACAAGGCGCGCGGACTGACGCGGTAGTGAACCGCCAAGATGGTGATGAGCACAATTTCTTGTTTCGCCTCCTTTACTAAGGCGACGGATGTATAGATCAAGGTCCGCCCATCTCGTGACGTCAGCCAGTGCCGCACCAATTTCCTAGACGATCGGCACACCAACAACTACATGGGTTTAAATAGCAACTACGAACGGCTACTAACTGTGAGGCATTGATTTCCACACCATCAAGTTAGCGGGGAACGCCTTGCCGCTCTCCCAGTTTTCACTTGGAGACGTTGTCTGGCCAGACATCTGCCCCATGGGGCTCCCTTAAAATTATCAATTTCAAGTAAAAAGTGTTTTAATCACCAATAGTAATGTGACAGTGGATCGAGTACTCAAGTAGAAGATATCAAACTTTATTTTGGACACATTGTCAAATACAAAAAATGAGAAGTAAGCGCTCGAGTGATCACCACGTGCCGGTCGGGAAGGGTAGATTTTAAAATGTGTTAAGGGGTTTTAAATAATGCAGGTGTGGATGTGTGAGTGAGCAAAGCTGGGCTGTTTATGTTCGTGTTTATGTGTGACTTAGAATAAGGTAAGCATTAGTGTATAAGTAGAAAGGATATAAGAACATGTTTCAAGAAAATTTCATTTAAAGGTCAAGTTAAGAATGATAGATGTTTTGCAAGCATACAAAAAATGAATAACTAATTTGATACAAAGTATAATGACTAAAAAGTAAAGTAAAACAATTTCTCTTCATAAAAAATGTATTGTGTAAATCATTCAGACAACCTTAAAAATTACGCTTGTATCCTAACGTTCGTATGACGCAACTTTGGACCCGAGAACACCGATTGAAGGTAGGTGGAAGTTTATAAATTTTGTTTGGTATCTTATTATTTAGTTAATTCGTAAGTTAACAATTGGCGCCTGAACAGGGACGAATTTAATAAATTAATGAAATTCCATACCTACAAATAAGATACAAGCGTGATTTAGAGGTTAAGTAAAAATATGTAACGTAAAATTAAATAAGTTATATAATAACCAATAGCAAAGTTATGAAAAAGAGACTAAGTAGATTTATAAAAATGGAAAATACAGAGAATGAATGACAAATTTGACAGACAAAGTAGGGAGTTTAATGAGAAATTCGATGCTCAAAAGAATAATTTTGATGAATTAAAAAATGAGATCCAAGAAATGAATAAATGTTTTGAAAATAATAATGAAACAATAAGAACTAGTTTGAATAAATTAGAACAGAGTATGGAGAGAATGGGAGTAGTTGTAATGAATCCAAATAAGAATAATACGAATGGAAATTATAATGACATGTGTCAAAATGTGATACTAGATAAAGAGCTAACAAATGATAATGATAAGGTCGAAATGAAAGAACGTAATATTGAGAATAGTAGTGTATTTGAAAAAGTAGTATCAGAAAGCGATATGTTGAAAATAAATGATGAGAGTAATGATGAAGTTGTGGAATGTGATAATGAAATGTTAATGTATGCTTATGAGTTAGAGAGAGAATGGAAAGATAATATAGTGGTAGAATGGGGGCAGAGGGTAAATTTTCCCCTTATTTTTTCTGAACCAGAGTGTTCACAAGTGTTGTTTAAGAAGGGCAAGAGTCCCGTGGTAGTAGATGATTTGAGTGGTTTATTTTGGTTGTATAATTTTGTACCCTCTGTCTGGAGTAATATTGAGAGTGTGATATGGTATTATGATGAGAGAGAGTTAAATAGAGAATTGTATGTTGAGAGAGAAACAGAATTGTATGCATTAAATAGAGACTATGATAAAAGGAAAGTAAGGTTAGAAGTATATTTAAATAAGAATGATTTAATTGATAATACAAAAGTAACTAACCCGATAATTAATATATTTACTGATGGAGACTTAACAAAAATACTTAACGTAGACTTGGTGAATGATTATTATGGTATAACGGATAAATTGAAATTGTTTGGTTATGACACACAAGACAACAATATGTATGTAAATAAAATTGAACAGTGTTATATAAAACAAAGATTAATCTTTGACGATGGAGGGTAGACTATAAAACAATAAAGGACAATTATAAATATTTTTGTTTTGTGGTTTTGACCTGGCAGATTTGGACAATGAAGTGTGAAAAAATGGAACAGTTAATAACAAAAGTATGTAAATAAAAATGTAGTAAATTTATTTGTGTGCATTGTAGAATGTTAAGTAAACAAGTGTGTGTAGAGGGTTGTAATAATAATATTAATGTTTGCAATTAAAATAAATATCAGAATAAATTTTGAAGATAGTAACTGATGAGTTGCAATTGTTTTGGTAGCAATGAAATTTGTATTTTTAATAATTACTTTAATTAAAACAATTCGAAATATTTAAATGTTTTGATGGATTTAAAGGTTATATAGTTGAATTGTGATAATGAATTTAAATTATTTTACGAGATAGGACATTGGTAATTAAATGATAAATTATTTGGTTGTAAATAACTTTTTGTTAAATGTTTCAGAGGCTACGTGAAAGTAGTGGTGTATGGTGTAGATATTTTGTGTATGTCAGTTTAAATGGACTGTAAGTATAAAAATTTTATAGTACGAATCAAGTATAATAAAAAAAAAAAAAATGTTTACAGGTGTAACTCAGATGAAAGGATTTTAATTCAATAATGAGATGGTTTGAAATAATTGTGTTAAATAAAAATGATAATTAAAAAATTTAATAATAACTGAAAGATAATGGAAAATAATTATTAATAAAAAATTTTGAAAATCTTAAGGAAGATAATTGTAGAAAATTATGAATGATTTGAATGAGTTAAATGATTAATGATTGATGAAAATGTTACGTTAGAATGTATATAAAAATTTTTTAAGATTTAGTTATTAAGATGCTATCGCTGGGGTGGCCTGTGCCCCAGTAGATAGTGAAATGGGTTGGGGGTAACAGAGAGTGTTACCTCCATCGGAGGCCAACATGGCAAAAATGTGTGACACCTTTTTAGTACAAATTTAACTTGTACCCTGATAGACGCTCGTGCCGCACATAACAATGACGTATAGAACAGGCATTGAAATGAAAGTTAGATTTCCCCGACTTTTCGGGCGATTACTGCCTTACCAGCACTAATCGTGGATTTGGCTAGCGGTCAGCTATGGCCATATCAAGTCCCTTGACCATAGCTGACTTGAAATTGGTTTATAATAAAAGATAAATGGGGGGTGAAATTAGGGGAAATCCAGGAACTATGGAACAGCGCCTGCCACTCTGTCCGCGTGTGGACAGCATAGCCAGGTGGTAGACCCGTCTTAAGGGCGTTTCAATATAACAAGGATATGTCGATATCCAAAATGTTAAAATGTCAAGCCGAAGCAAAGACACGGAGATGTCCAATTCCTCCAAATATGCAGTCTTTGTGAAAGCAAATATGCGCTACAGTCTAACATAAACTACAATAGTGTGTGTGGACCAGGGGGTTGCTCAGATGAGCAACGTGCTTAAATTTTGTCAATTCAAAATGATAACTAAATTTTGCTCTAATAAACGCTTGTATTCTGCTTTGATAAATAGGGTTTCATACATTCAGTATACTGTGTTCATTCTATATTTTATTGTGTTCCATGTATTATTTTATTGTGTTATAGGTAAGAATTGAAATATGTGTCTTATATAATTTGTGTGTTTTTGAAACTAAGTAAATAACTAAACCGACTGGCAGGCGGTTTGCATATTATCAGAGTCAGAAAAAGGGGAAACAATGAGGGTAGAGGTAAGGATTGCTAAAAATATGTATTTCATGTAATTTGCATAATTTTGAAACGTGTTTTCAATTTGTTAGGAAGATCAGCTGATCAGTAGTAAAATGTCACTGTTAAATTGTTTATTGATGTTCAAGGTAATTAATGTTAAATGTAATGTTTCAATGTATTACAGATGCTATTTAAAATAATGAGAAAAGTAATTTGACAAAGTGAGAAATAAAGTAATAATTTGTGAAAGTTAATAAAAGATAAATGGGGTGATTAAGATTTTATTGGGACACATAGATCCAAGTCAAAGTTAAAATGGTAGTAAAGAGAATAATATTGTTTTGAATTAATGTAATGTTGTTGTGAGTTAATGTAATAGATATTGAGAAGTACTGATGTTGACACAGTAGTTATGGGGAATATATGTAGAGTATTGAGTGATATATGGGTATTATTAAATGATGCTGTTATTTTGTTGTAGTGGAAGTGAGGTAATAAGATTGAGATTTGGGGATGGCAATTTTGTAATAGGGGATAGTGTAATGTGGGAGTCTGCAACAAAAGGGTTGGGATGGGAAGGGACCGTTTGGCGCCGGAAAGGGTTACCTTAGGTAGAATCCAGGAACCAACATAAGGGAATGAGCTTTTTTTGGGGGGGGGTAAACACTTATCCTAGGGACAAAGGGTTGGAGAGTATTTTTTTTATATATATATCGAGAGAAGGTGGCGATTTGAGTTTAATGATAAGTTGGGGTTAGAGATTGTTTGATAGATATTTTGATAGAGATGGGTGTCCTGATAGTTAAATTTTTAGTGGTGTTAGAGTCAGAGAGGGAAAGATTATATATGTATGCATGCCAAGTGGCAAATCGAGTTTTTATAAGAAGTCAAATCACCCAAAGTAAGAGAAAGTGAGAATAATAAAGAAAGAGATTTATAGTTAAAAAATATAAAAATTTTAATTGCAACCAGTGACAATTTTGATAGTGTTTGAAAATAATGTAAAGCTATAAAGTGTTTATTTTGAATAATTTAAATGTCAATTTGATTGTTAATTATAATGATATTTTGTTATTTTAAATGTTTTATTTTATCATGTTTTATGTTTCAAGATAGAATTTTACAGATGTTTAATGTGTTTTCGGATGTAACTTGTGTAGAAAGTATGTAGGTCGAGGTTCTTGACTTGACCTAGTTTTGATCAGCTGATGGGTGAGGTCATATACTAGGCATGTTTAGCAAGGAAGTAAATCCAACTTTTGTTTTTAATCAATGTGAACAAATTTTAAATAATTTCAATATGGAAAGAAAATGTTTTAATAAATCTAAATTATTGATTTTAAAATTTTTTTGGATTATTTTATTGAATTGTATTGTTAGAGTATAGGTGTAATCACATGTTAGGTTAAGGATGTTCTTATTTTAAGAAATGTTTAATTTGAATACTTTTTAACAACTAAAAACTAATGAAGAGAATAATTCAGTAATAGATGCAAAATTTGTGTTTTGATTTTCAATGAAAACAGATAATGAGTTGTAATTTAAATAAATTTTCAAAGAATATTTCAATTTTTCAGTATGTAATGTAAGTGTGTGCGTGAGCCCAGTATGTGGTAAAGGCAGCCCAGTTTGCAGAAAAAGGGGAAACATATCGGTTGAGGATCTGGCATGATCTAAGCCAGGGATTTGGATTTTTGGGGTAGCATGATAGAAGGTGAGGTGCGCTGTGGTGCGTGTCTGTTCGATTTTTCGGTGTTGGGATCTCGCACAGAGAAGTCCAGTAATCTCGTTCAGACGCGTCCATGGTCGCCGAGCCAGGGGAGTCGTGTACCCATGAAGTGTAAGAACAAAAGGGGGTTGTTGGCACCAGTTCCTCACCGGTCCTCTTAGGGGTTTTATCAATGAGACTTCTTCTGTTTCGACAGAAGACCTCTCATTGAGGGGGTATTGTAACGGGCCAAATTTATGGATATTTTTATTTTATCACATTTTCGGGGATTTATAAAAGTATGTGTAAATTTTATTTCAACAAAGACAGACCACGTGTTGTAAGAGCAGTTGTTAACAAAGGCGCAGTAATATCACGTTGTGCAATCGGTAGAGGAATTTACCAAGCCTCATTTCCAAGAACTTTGTTTGAGTGTGACAGCGCGCCCATACGCATTACTCAACAAGGCGCGCGGACTGACGCGGTAGTGAACCGCCAAGATGGTGATGAGCACAATTTCTTGTTTCGCCTCCTTTACTAAGGCGACGGATGTATAGATCAAGGTCCGCCCATCTCGTGACGTCAGCCAGTGCCGCACCAATTTCCTAGACGATCGGCACACCAACAACTACATGGGTTTAAATAGCAACTACGAACGGCTACTAACTGTGAGGCATTGATTTCCACACCATCAAGTTAGCGGGGAACGCCTTGCCGCTCTCCCAGTTTTCACTTGGAGACGTTGTCTGGCCAGACATCTGCCCCATGGGGCTCTCTTAAAATTATCAATTTCAAGTAAAAAGTGTTTTAATCACCAATAGTAATGTGACAGTGGATCGAGTACTCAAGTAGAAGATATCAAACTTTATTTTGGACACATTGTCAAATACAAAAAATGAGAAGTAAGCGCTCGAGTGATCACCACGTGCCGGTCGGGAAGGGTAGATTTTAAAATGTGTTAAGGGGTTTTAAATAATGCAGGTGTGGATGTGTGAGTGAGCAAAGCTGGGCTGTTTATGTTCGTGTTTATGTGTGACTTAGAATAAGGTAAGCATTAGTGTATAAGTAGAAAGGATATAAGAACATGTTTCAAGAAAATTTCATTTAAAGGTCAAGTTAAGAATGATAGATGTTTTGCAAGCATACAAAAAATGAATAACTAATTTGATACAAAGTATAATGACTAAAAAGTAAAGTAAAACAATTTCTCTTCATAAAAAATGTATTGTGTAAATCATTCACACAACCTTAAAAATTACGCTTGTATCCTAACGTTTGTATGACGCAACTTTGGACCCGAGAACACCGATTGAAGGTAGGTGGAAGTTTATAAATTTTGTTTGGTATCTTATTATTTAGTTAATTCGTAAGTTAACAATTGGCGCCTGAACAGGGACGAATTTAATAAATTAATGAAATTCCATACCTACAAATAAGATACAAGCGTGATTTAGAGGTTAAGTAAAAATATGTAACGTAAAATTAAATAAGTTATATAATAACCAATAGCAAAGTTATGAAAAAGAGACTAAGTAGATTTATAAAAATGGAAAATACAGAGAATGAATGACAAATTTGACAGACAAAGTAGGGAGTTTAATGAGAAATTCGATGCTCAAAAGAATAATTTTGATGAATTAAAAAATGAGATCCAAGAAATGAATAAATGTTTTGAAAATAATAATGAAACAATAAGAACTAGTTTGAATAAATTAGAACAGAGTATGGAGAGAATGGGAGTAGTTGTAATGAATCCAAATAAGAATAATACGAATGGAAATTATAATGACATGTGTCAAAATGTGATACTAGATAAAGAGCTAACAAATGATAATGATAAGGTCGAAATGAAAGAACGTAATATTGAGAATAGTAGTGTATTTGAAAAAGTAGTATCAGAAAGCGATATGTTGAAAATAAATGATGAGAGTAATGATGAAGTTGTGGAATGTGATAATGAAATGTTAATGTATGCTTATGAGTTAGAGAGAGAATGGAAAGATAATATAGTGGTAGAATGGGGGCAGAGGGTAAATTTTCCCCTTATTTTTTCTGAACCAGAGTGTTCACAAGTGTTGTTTAAGAAGGGCAAGAGTCCCGTGGTAGTAGATGATTTGAGTGGTTTATTTTGGTTGTATAATTTTGTACCCTCTGTCTGGAGTAATATTGAGAGTGTGATATGGTATTATGATGAGAGAGAGTTAAATAGAGAATTGTATGTTGAGAGAGAAACAGAATTGTATGCATTAAATAGAGACTATGATAAAAGGAAAGTAAGGTTAGAAGTATATTTAAATAAGAATGATTTAATTGATAATACAAAAGTAACTAACCCGATAATTAATATATTTACTGATGGAGACTTAACAAAAATACTTAACGTAGACTTGGTGAATGATTATTATGGTATAACGGATAAATTGAAATTGTTTGGTTATGACACACAAGACAACAATATGTATGTAAATAAAATTGAACAGTGTTATATAAAACAAAGATTAATCTTTGACGATGGAGGGTAGACTATAAAACAATAAAGGACAATTATAAATATTTTTGTTTTGTGGTTTTGACCTGGCAGATTTGGACAATGAAGTGTGAAAAAATGGAACAGTTAATAACAAAAGTATGTAAATAAAAATGTAGTAAATTTATTTATGTGCATTGTAGAATGTTAAGTAAACAAGTGTGTGTAGAGGGTTGTAATAATAATATTAATGTTTGCAATTAAAATAAATATCAGAATAAATTTTGAAGATAGTAACTGATGAGTTGCAATTGTTTTGGTAGCAATGAAATTTGTATTTTTAATAATTACTTTAATTAAAACAATTCGAAATATTTAAATGTTTTGATGGATTTAAAGGTTATATAGTTGAATTGTGATAATGAATTTAAATTATTTTACGAGATAGGACATTGGTAATTAAATGATAAATTATTTGGTTGTAAATAACTTTTTGTTAAATGTTTCAGAGGCTACGTGAAAGTAGTGGTGTATGGTGTAGATATTTTGTGTATGTCAGTTTAAATGGACTGTAAGTATAAAAATTTTATAGTACGAATCAAGTATAATAAAAAAAAAAAAAAATGTTTACAGGTGTAACTCAGATGAAAGGATTTTAATTCAATAATGAGATGGTTTGAAATAATTGTGTTAAATAAAAATGATAATTAAAAAATTTAATAATAACTGAAAGATAATGGAAAATAATTATTAATAAAAAATTTTGAAAATCTTAAGGAAGATAATTGTAGAAAATTATGAATGATTTGAATGAGTTAAATGATTAATGATTGATGAAAATGTTACGTTAGAATGTATATAAAAATTTTTTAAGATTTAGTTATTAAGATGCTATCGCTGGGGTGGCCTGTGCCCCAGTAGATAGTGAAATGGGTTGGGGGTAACAGAGAGTGTTACCTCCATCGGAGGCCAACATGGCAAAAATGTGTGACACCTTTTTAGTACAAATTTAACTTGTACCCTGATAGACGCTCGTGCCGCACATAACAATGACGTATAGAACAGGCATTGAAATGAAAGTTAGATTTCCCCGACTTTTCGGGCGATTACTGCCTTACCAGCACTAATCGTGGATTTGGCTAGCGGTCAGCTATGGCCATATCAAGTCCCTTGACCATAGCTGACTTGAAATTGGTTTATAATAAAAGATAAATGGGGGGTGAAATTAGGGGAAATCCAGGAACTATGGAACAGCGCCTGCCACTCTGTCCGCGTGTGGACAGCATAGCCAGGTGGTAGACCCGTCTTAAGGGCGTTTCAATATAACAAGGATATGTCGATATCCAAAATGTTAAAATGTCAAGCCGAAGCAAAGACACGGAGATGTCCAATTCCTCCAAATATGCAGTCTTTGTGAAAGCAAATATGCGCTACAGTCTAACATAAACTACAATAGTGTGTGTGGACCAGGGGGTTGCTCAGATGAGCAACGTGCTTAAATTTTGTCAATTCAAAATGATAACTAAATTTTGCTCTAATAAACGCTTGTATTCTGCTTTGATAAATAGGGTTTCATACATTCAGTATACTGTGTTCATTCTATATTTTATTGTGTTCCATGTATTATTTTATTGTGTTATAGGTAAGAATTGAAATATGTGTCTTATATAATTTGTGTGTTTTTGAAACTAAGTAAATAACTAAACCGACTGGCAGGCGGTTTGCATATTATCAGAGTCAGAAAAAGGGGAAGCAATGAGGGTAGAGGTAAGGATTGCTAAAAATATGTATTTCATGTAATTTGCATAATTTTGAAACGTGTTTTCAATTTGTTAGGAAGATCAGCTGATCAGTAGTAAAATGTCACTGTTAAATTGTTTATTGATGTTCAAGGTAATTAATGTTAAATGTAATGTTTCAATGTATTACAGATGCTATTTAAAATAATGAGAAAAGTAATTTGACAAAGTGAGAAATAAAGTAATAATTTGTGAAAGTTAATAAAAGATAAATGGGGTGATTAAGATTTTATTGGGACACATAGATCAGTCCAAGTCAAAGTTAAAATGGTAGTAAAGAGAATAATATTGTTTTGAATTAATGTAATGTTGTTGTGAGTTAATGTAATAGATATTGAGAAGTACTGATGTTGACACAGTAGTTATGGGGAATATATGTAGAGTATTGAGTGATATATGGGTATTATTAAATGATGCTGTTATTTTGTTGTAGTGGAAGTGAGGTAATAAGATTGAGATTTGGGGATGGCAATTTTGTAATAGGGGATAGTGTAATGTGGGAGTCTGCAACAAAAGGGTTGGGATGGGAAGGGACCGTTTGGCGCCGGAAAGGGTTACCTTAGGTAGAATCCAGGAACCAACATAAGGGAATGAGCTTTTTTTGGGGGGGGGGAAACACTTATCCTAGGGACAAAGGGTTGGAGAGTATTTTTTTTATATATATATCGAGAGAAGGTGGCGATTTGAGTTTAATGATAAGTTGGGGTTAGAGATTGTTTGATAGATATTTTGATAGAGATGGGTGTCCTGATAGTTAAATTTTTAGTGGTGTTAGAGTCAGAGAGGGAAAGATTATATATGTATGCATGCCAAGTGGCAAATCGAGTTTTTATAAGAAGTCAAATCACCCAAAGTAAGAGAAAGTGAGAATAATAAAGAAAGAGATTTATAGTTAAAAAATATAAAAATTTTAATTGCAACCAGTGACAATTTTGATAGTGTTTGAAAATAATGTAAAGCTATAAAGTGTTTATTTTGAATAATTTAAATGTCAATTTGATTGTTAATTATAATGATATTTTGTTATTTTAAATGTTTTATTTTATCATGTTTTATGTTTCAAGATAGAATTTTACAGATGTTTAATGTGTTTTCGGATGTAACTTGTGTAGAAAGTATGTAGGTCGAGGTTCTTGACTTGACCTAGTTTTGATCAGCTGATGGGTGAGGTCATATACTAGGCATGTTTAGCAAGGAAGTAAATCCAACTTTTGTTTTTAATCAATGTGAACAAATTTTAAATAATTTCAATATGGAAAGAAAATGTTTTAATAAATCTAAATTATTGATTTTAAAATTTTTTTGGATTATTTTATTGAATTGTATTGTTAGAGTATAGGTGTAATCACATGTTAGGTTAAGGATGTTCTTATTTTAAGAAATGTTTAATTTGAATACTTTTTAACAACTAAAAACTAATGAAGAGAATAATTCAGTAATAGATGCAAAATTTGTGTTTTGATTTTCAATGAAAACAGATAATGAGTTGTAATTTAAATAAATTTTCAAAGAATATTTCAATTTTTCAGTATGTAATGTAAGTGTGTGCGTGAGCCCAGTATGTGGTAAAGGCAGCCCAGTTTGCAGAAAAAGGGGAAACATATCGGTTGAGGATCTGGCATGATCTAAGCCAGGGATTTGGATTTTTGGGGTAGCATGATAGAAGGTGAGGTGCGCTGTGGTGCGTGTCTGTTCGATTTTTCGGTGTTGGGATCTCGCACAGAGAAGTCCAGTAATCTCGTTCAGACGCGTCCATGGTCGCCGAGCCAGGGGAGTCGTGTACCCATGAAGTGTAAGAACAAAAGGGGGTTGTTGGCACCAGTTCCTCACCGGTCCTCTTAGGGGTTTTATCAATGAGACTTCTTCTGTTTCGACAGAAGACCTCTCATTGAGGGGGTATTGTAACGGGCCAAATTTATGGATATTTTTATTTTATCACATTTTCGGGGATTTATAAAAGTATGTGTAAATTTTATTTCAACAAAGACAGACCACGTGTTGTAAGAGCAGTTGTTAACAAAGGCGCAGTAATATCACGTTGTGCAATCGGTAGAGGAATTTACCAAGCCTCATTTCCAAGAACTTTGTTTGAGTGTGACAGCGCGCCCATACGCATTACTCAACAAGGCGCGCGGACTGACGCGGTAGTGAACCGCCAAGATGGTGATGAGCACAATTTCTTGTTTCGCCTCCTTTACTAAGGCGACGGATGTATAGATCAAGGTCCGCCCATCTCGTGACGTCAGCCAGTGCCGCACCAATTTCCTAGACGATCGGCACACCAACAACTACATGGGTTTAAATAGCAACTACGAACGGCTACTAACTGTGAGGCATTGATTTCCACACCATCAAGTTAGCGGGGAACGCCTTGCCGCTCTCCCAGTTTTCACTTGGAGACGTTGTCTGGCCAGACATCTGCCCCATGGGGCTCTCTTAAAATTATCAATTTCAAGTAAAAAGTGTTTTAATCACCAATAGTAATGTGACAGTGGATCGAGTACTCAAGTAGAAGATATCAAACTTTATTTTGGACACATTGTCAAATACAAAAAATGAGAAGTAAGCGCTCGAGTGATCACCACGTGCCGGTCGGGAAGGGTAGATTTTAAAATGTGTTAAGGGGTTTTAAATAATGCAGGTGTGGATGTGTGAGTGAGCAAAGCTGGGCTGTTTATGTTCGTGTTTATGTGTGACTTAGAATAAGGTAAGCATTAGTGTATAAGTAGAAAGGATATAAGAACATGTTTCAAGAAAATTTCATTTAAAGGTCAAGTTAAGAATGATAGATGTTTTGCAAGCATACAAAAAATGAATAACTAATTTGATACAAAGTATAATGACTAAAAAGTAAAGTAAAACAATTTCTCTTCATAAAAAATGTATTGTGTAAATCATTCACACAACCTTAAAAATTACGCTTGTATCCTAACGTTTGTATGACGCAACTTTGGACCCGAGAACACCGATTGAAGGTAGGTGGAAGTTTATAAATTTTGTTTGGTATCTTATTATTTAGTTAATTCGTAAGTTAACAATTGGCGCCTGAACAGGGACGAATTTAATAAATTAATGAAATTCCATACCTACAAATAAGATACAAGCGTGATTTAGAGGTTAAGTAAAAATATGTAACGTAAAATTAAATAAGTTATATAATAACCAATAGCAAAGTTATGAAAAAGAGACTAAGTAGATTTATAAAAATGGAAAATACAGAGAATGAATGACAAATTTGACAGACAAAGTAGGGAGTTTAATGAGAAATTCGATGCTCAAAAGAATAATTTTGATGAATTAAAAAATGAGATCCAAGAAATGAATAAATGTTTTGAAAATAATAATGAAACAATAAGAACTAGTTTGAATAAATTAGAACAGAGTATGGAGAGAATGGGAGTAGTTGTAATGAATCCAAATAAGAATAATACGAATGGAAATTATAATGACATGTGTCAAAATGTGATACTAGATAAAGAGCTAACAAATGATAATGATAAGGTCGAAATGAAAGAACGTAATATTGAGAATAGTAGTGTATTTGAAAAAGTAGTATCAGAAAGCGATATGTTGAAAATAAATGATGAGAGTAATGATGAAGTTGTGGAATGTGATAATGAAATGTTAATGTATGCTTATGAGTTAGAGAGAGAATGGAAAGATAATATAGTGGTAGAATGGGGGCAGAGGGTAAATTTTCCCCTTATTTTTTCTGAACCAGAGTGTTCACAAGTGTTGGTTAAGAAGGGCAAGAGTCCCGTGGTAGTAGATGATTTGAGTGGTTTATTTTGGTTGTATAATTTTGTACCCTCTGTCTGGAGTAATATTGAGAGTGTGATATGGTATTATGATGAGAGAGAGTTAAATAGAGGATTGTATGTTGAGAGAGAAACAGAATTGTATGCATTAAATAGAGACTATGATAAAAGGAAAGTAAGGTTAGAAGTATATTTAAATAAGAATGATTTAATTGATAATACAAAAGTAACTAACCCGATAATTAATATATTTACTGATGGAGACTTAACAAAAATACTTAACGTAGACTTGGTGAATGATTATTATGGTATAACGGATAAATTGAAATTGTTTGGTTATGACACACAAGACAACAATATGTATGTAAATAAAATTGAACAGTGTTATATAAAACAAAGATTAATCTTTGACGATGGAGGGTAGACTATAAAACAATAAAGGACAATTATAAATATTTTTGTTTTGTGGTTTTGACCTGGCAGATTTGGACAATGAAGTGTGAAAAAATGGAACAGTTAATAACAAAAGTATGTAAATAAAAATGTAGTAAATTTATTTATGTGCATTGTAGAATGTTAAGTAAACAAGTGTGTGTAGAGGGTTGTAATAATAATATTAATGTTTGCAATTAAAATAAATATCAGAATAAATTTTGAAGATAGTAACTGATGAGTTGCAATTGTTTTGGTAGCAATGAAATTTGTATTTTTAATAATTACTTTAATTAAAACAATTCGAAATATTTAAATGTTTTGATGGATTTAAAGGTTATATAGTTGAATTGTGATAATGAATTTAAATTATTTTACGAGATAGGACATTGGTAATTAAATGATAAATTATTTGGTTGTAAATAACTTTTTGTTAAATGTTTCAGAGGCTACGTGAAAGTAGTGGTGTATGGTGTAGATATTTTGTGTATGTCAGTTTAAATGGACTGTAAGTATAAAAATTTTATAGTACGAATCAAGTATAATAAAAAAAAAAAAAATGTTTACAGGTGTAACTCAGATGAAAGGATTTTAATTCAATAATGAGATGGTTTGAAATAATTGTGTTAAATAAAAATGATAATTAAAAAATTTAATAATAACTGAAAGATAATGGAAAATAATTATTAATAAAAAATTTTGAAAATCTTAAGGAAGATAATTGTAGAAAATTATGAATGATTTGAATGAGTTAAATGATTAATGATTGATGAAAATGTTACGTTAGAATGTATATAAAAATTTTTTAAGATTTAGTTATTAAGATGCTATCGCTGGGGTGGCCTGTGCCCCAGTAGATAGTGAAATGGGTTGGGGGTAACAGAGAGTGTTACCTCCATCGGAGGCCAACATGGCAAAAATGTGTGACACCTTTTTAGTACAAATTTAACTTGTACCCTGATAGACGCTCGTGCCGCACATAACAATGACGTATAGAACAGGCATTGAAATGAAAGTTAGATTTCCCCGACTTTTCGGGCGATTACTGCCTTACCAGCACTAATCGTGGATTTGGCTAGCGGTCAGCTATGGCCATATCAAGTCCCTTGACCATAGCTGACTTGAAATTGGTTTATAATAAAAGATAAATGGGGGGTGAAATTAGGGGAAATCCAGGAACTATGGAACAGCGCCTGCCACTCTGTCCGCGTTGGGACAGCATAGCCAGGTGGTAGACCCGTCTTAAGGGCGTTTCAATATAACAAGGATATGTCGATATCCAAAATGTTAAAATGTCAAGCCGAAGCAAAGACACGGAGATGTCCAATTCCTCCAAATATGCAGTCTTTGTGAAAGCAAATAGGCGCTACAGTCTAACATAAACTACAATAGTGTGTGTGGACCAGGGGGTTGCTCAGATGAGCAACGTGCTTAAATTTTGTCAATTCAAAATGATAACTAAATTTTGCTCTAATAAACGCTTGTATTCTGCTTTGATAAATAGGGTCTCATACATTCAGTATACTGTGTTCATTCTATATTTTATTGTGTTCCATGTATTATTTTATTGTGTTATAGGTAAGAATTGAAATATGTGTCTTATATAATTTGTGTGTTTTTGAAACTAAGTAAATAACTAAACCGACTGGCAGGCGGTTTGCATATTATCAGAGTCAGAAAAAGGGGAAACAATGAGGGTAGAGGTAAGGATTGCTAAAAATATGTATTTCATGTAATTTGCATAATTTTGAAACGTGTTTTCAATTTGTTAGGAAGATCAGCTGATCAGTAGTAAAATGTCACTGTTAAATTGTTTATTGATGTTCAAGGTAATTAATGTTAAATGTAATGTTTCAATGTATTACAGATGCTATTTAAAATAATGAGAAAAGTAATTTGACAAAGTGAGAAATAAAGTAATAATTTGTGAAAGTTAATAAAAGATAAATGGAGTGATTAAGATTTTATTGGGACACATAGATCAGTCCAAGTCAAAGTTAAAATGGTAGTAAAGAGAATAATATTGTTTTGAATTAATGTAATGTTGTTGTGAGTTAATGTAATAGATATTGAGAAGTACTGATGTTGACACAGTAGTTATGGGGAATATATGTAGAGTATTGAGTGATATATGGGTATTATTAAATGATGCTGTTATTTTGTTGTAGTGGAAGTGAGGTAATAAGATTGAGATTTGGGATGGCAATTTTGTAATAGGGGATAGTGTAATGTGGGAGTCTGCAACAAAAGGGTTGGGATGGGAAGGGACCGTTTGGCGCCGGAAAGGGTTACCTTAGGTAGAATCCAGGAACCAACATAAGGGAATGAGCTTTTTTGGGGGGGGGAAACACTTATCCTAGGGACAAAGGGTTGGAGAGTATTTTTTTTATATATATATCGAGAGAAGGTGGCGATTTGAGTTTAATGATAAGTTGGGGCTAGAGATTGTTTGATAGATATTTTGATAGAGATGGGTGTCCTGATAGTTAAATTTTTAGTGGTGTTAGAGTCAGAGAGGGAAAGATTATATATGTATGCATGCCAAGTGGCAAATCGAGTTTTTATAAGAAGTCAAATCACCCAAAGTAAGAGAAAGTGAGAATAATAAAGAAAGAGATTTATAGTTAAAAAATATAAAAATTTTAATTGCAACCAGTGACAATTTTGATAGTGTTTGAAAATAATGTAAAGCTATAAAGTGTTTATTTTGAATAATTTAAATGTCAATTTGATTGTTAATTATAATGATATTTTGTTATTTTAAATGTTTTATTTTATCATGTTTTATGTTTCAAGATAGAATTTTACAGATGTTTAATGTGTTTTCGGATGTAACTTGTGTAGAAAGTATGTAGGTCGAGGTTCTTGACTTGACCTAGTTTTGATCAGCTGATGGGTGAGGTCATATAATAGGCATGTTTAGCAAGGAAGTAAATCCAACTTTTGTTTTTAATCAATGTGAACAAATTTTAAATAATTTCAATATGGAAAGAAAATGTTTTAATAAATCTAAATTATTGAATTTAAAATTTTTTTGGAAAAAAACAATTTTTTTCTTGATTTTGCGCCTGCCAGATAATGGATATTTTTAAACTTTGATTATTTTATTGTTTGTGTACTAACCGTGTTTATTATTATTGAATTATTTTATTGAATTGTATTGTTAGAGTATAGGTGTAATCACATGTTAGGTTAAGGATGTTTTTATTTTAAGAAATGTTTAATTTGATTACTTTTTAACAACAAAAAACTAATGAAGAGAATAATTCAGTAATAGATGCAAAATTTGTGTTTTGATTTTCAATGAAAACAGATAATGAGTTGTAATTTAAATAAATTTTCAAAGAATATTTCAATTTTTCAGTATGTAATGTAAGTGTGTGCGTGAGCCCAGTATGTGCTAAAGGCAGCCCAGTTTGCAGAAAAAGGGGAAACATATCGGTTGAGGATCTGGCATGATCTAAGCCAGGGATTTGGATTTTTGGGGTAGCATGATAGAAGGTGAGGTGCGCTGTGGTGCGTGTCTGTTCGATTTTTCGGTGTTGGGATCTCGCACAGAGAAGTCCAGTGATCTCGTTCAGACGCGTCCATGGTCGCCGAGCCAGGGGAGTCGTGTACCCATGAAGTGTAAGAACAAAAGGGGGTTGTTGGCACCAGTTCCTCACCGGTCCTCTTAGGGGTTTTATCAATGAGACTTCTTCAGTTTCGACAGAAGACCTCTCATTGAGGGGGCATTGTAACGGGCCAAATTTATGGATATTTTTATTTTATCACATTTTCGGGGATTTATAAAAGTATGTGTAAATTTTATTTCAACAAAGACAGACCACGTGTTGTAAGAGCAGTTGTTAACAAAGGCGCAGTAATATCACGTTGTGCAATCGGTAGAGGAATTTACCAAGCCTCATTTCCAAGAACTTTGTTTGAGTGTGACAGCGCGCCCATACGCATTACTCAACAAGGCGCGCGGACTGACGCGGTAGTGAACCGCCAAGATGGTGATGAGCACAATTTCTTGTTTTGCCTCCTTTACTAAGGCGACGGATGTATAGATCAAGGTCCGCCCATCTCGTGACGTCAGCCAGTGTCGCACCAATTTCCTAGACGATCGGCACACCAACAACTACATGGGTTTAAATAGGAACTACGAACGGCTACTAACTGTGAGGCATTGATTTCCACACCATCAAGTTAGCGGGGAACGCCTTGCCGCTCTCCCAGTTTTCACTTGGAGACGTTGTCTGGCCAGACATCTGCCCCATGGGGCTTTCTTAAAATTATCAATTTCAAGTAAAAAGTGTTTTAATCACCAATAGTAATGTGACAGTGGATCGAGTACTCAAGTAGAAGATATCAAACTTTATTTTGGACACATTGTCAAATACAAAAAATGAGAAGTAAGCGCTCGAGTGATCACCACGTGCCGGTCGGGAAGGGTAGATTTTAAAATGTGTTAAGGGGTTTTAAATAATGCAGGTGTGGATGTGTGAGTGAGCAAAGCTGGGCTGTTTATGTTCGTGTTTATGTGTGACTTAGAATAAGGTAAGCATTAGTGTATAAGTAGAAAGGATATAAGAACATGTTTCAAGAAAATTTCATTTAAAGGTCAAGTTAAGAATGATAGATGTTTTGCAAGCATACAAAAAATGAATAACTAATTTGATACAAAGTATAATGACTAAAAAATAAAGTAAAACAATTTCTCTTCATAAAAAATGTATTGTGTAAATCATTCAGACAACCTTAAAAATTACGCTTGTATCCTAACGTTTGTATGACGCAACTTTGGACCCGAGAACACCGATTGAAGGTAGGTGGAAGTTTATAAATTTTGTTTGGTATCTTATTATATTATTTAATTCGTAAGTTAACAATTGGCGCCCGAACACTGACGAATTTAATAAATTAATGAAATTCCATACCTACAAATAAGATACAAGCGTGATTTAGAGGTTAAGTAAAAATACGTAACGTAAAATTAAATAAGTTATATAATAACCAATAGCAAAGTTATAGAAAAGAGACTAAGTAGATTTGTAAAAATGGAAAATACAGAGAATGAAGTCGTTTTGTCCGACTTAACTGTTATAAGCGAAATAGCTGAATTTGATGAATCAGCTGTTATGAGTAGTCTTGAAGTACATTCAACACCGAATGTAGGTCAAGACGACAAAACCACAAATATAAGCAACATGAATGAATCAAATAGTACAGATGATTCGGGGATCCAAACGACCCCAAAATCGAATAGAGAAAGTAAAATCAATAATGAAGAAGTCAGCTTCACTGACAAAAATGTAGCAGCGCAATCTACTCCATCGACAACACGAACTAAAGAGTTGTCGATGGACGATATGTTCAGTCTGATAAAAACAATGTCCGAAAATATAAGTAGTGATCTAAATGAATTGAAAAAACAAAATAAATAACAACAAATTGATTCCAATGTCAAATACAATAAAATGAATGACAAATTTGACAGACAAAGTAGGGAGTTTAATGAGAAATTCGATGCTCAAAAGAATAATTTTGATGAATTAAAAAATGAGATCCAAGAAATGAATAAATGTTTTGAAAATAATAATGAAACAATAAGAACTAGTTTGAATAAATTAGAACAGAGTATGGAGAGAATGGGAGTAGTTGTAATGAATCCAAATAAGAATAATACGAATGAAAATTATAATGACATGTGTCAAAATGTGATACTAGATAAAGAGCTAACAAATGATAATGATAAGGTCGAAAATAATGAACGTAATATTGAGAATAGTAGTGTATTTGAAAAAGTAGTATCAGAAAGTGATATGTTGAAAATAAATGATGAGAGTAATGATGAAGTTGTGGAATGTGATAATGAAATGTTAATGTATGCTTATGAGTTAGAGAGAGAATGGAAAGATAATATAGTGGTAGAATGGGGGCAGAGGGAAAATTTTCCCCTTATTTTTCTGAACCAGAGTGTTCACAAGTGTTGTTTAAGAAGGGCAAGAGTCCCGTGGTAGTAGATGATTTGAGTGGTTTATTTTGGTTGTATAATTTTGTACCCACTGTCTGGAGTAATATTGAGAGTGTGATATGGTATTATGATGAGAGAGAGTTAAATAGAGAATTGTATGTTGAGAGAGAAACAGAATTGTATGCATTAAATAGAGACTATGATAAATGGAAAGTAAGGTTAGAAGTATATATAAATAAGAATGATTTAATTGATAATACAAAAGTAACTAACCCGATAATGAATATATTTACTGATGGAGACTTAACAAAAATACTTAACGTAGACTTGGTGAATGATTATTATGGTATAACGGATAAATTGAAATTGTTTATTATGACACACAAGACAACAATATGTATGTAAATAAAATTGAACAGTGTTATATAAAACAAAGATTAATCTTTGACGATGGAGGGTAGACTATAAAACAATAAAGGACAATTATAAATATTTTTGTTTTGTGGTTTTGACCTGGCAGATTTGGACAATGAAGTGTGAAAAAATGGAACAGTTAATAACAAAAGTATGTAAATAAAAATGTAGTAAATTTATTTGTGTGCATTGTAGAATGTTAAGTAAACAAGTGTGTGTAGAGGGTTGTAATAATAATATTAATGTTTGCAATTTAAATAAATATCAGAATAAATTTTGAAGACAGTAACTGATGAGTTGTAAATGTTTTGGTAGCAATGAAATTTGTATTTTTAATAATTACTTTAATTAAAACAATTCGAAATATTTAAATGTTTTGATGGATTTAAAGGTTATATAGTTGAATTGTGATAATGAATTTAAATTATTTTACGAGATAGGACATTGGTAATTAAATGATAAATTATTTGGTTGTAAATAACTTTTTGTTAAATGTTTCAGAGGCTACGTGAAAGTAGTGGTGTATGGTGTAGATATTTTGTGTATGTCAGTTTAAATGGACTGTAAGTATAAAAATTTTATAGTACGAATCAAGTATAATAAAAAAAAAAAAAATGTTTACAGGTGTAACTCAGATGAAAGGATTTTAATTCAATAATGAGATGGTTTGAAATAATTGTGTTAAATAAAAATGATAATTAAAAAATTTAATAATAACTCAAAGATAATGGAAAATAATTATTAATAAAAAATTTTGAAAATCTTAAGGAAGATAATTGTAGAAAATTATGAATGATTTGAATGAGTTAAATGATTAATGATTGATGAAAATGTTACGTTAGAATGTATATAAAAATTTTTTAAGATTTAGTTATTAAGGTGCTATCGCTGGGGTGGCCTGTGCCCCAGTAGATAGTGAAATGGGTTGGGGGTAACAGAGAGTGTTACCTCCATCGGAGGCCAACATGGCAAAAATGTGTGACACACCTTTTTAGTACAAATTTAATTTGTACCCTGATAGACGCTCGTGCCGCACATAACAATGACGTATAGAACAGGCATTGAAATGAAAGTTAGATTTCCCCGACTTTTTGGGCGATTACTGCCTTACGAGCACTAATCGTGGATTTGGCTAGCTGTCAGCTATGGCCATATCAAGTCCCTTGACCATAGCTGACTTGAAATTGGTTTATAATAAAAGATAAATGGGGGGTGAAATTAGGGGAAATCCAGGAACTATGGAACAGCGCCTGCCACTCTGTCCGCGTTGGGACAGCATAGCCAGGTGGTAGACCCGTCTTAAGGGCGTTTCAATATAACAAGGATATGTTGATATCCAAAATGTTAAAATGTCAAGCCGAAGCAAAGACACGGAGATGTCCAATTCCTCCAAATATGCCGTCTTTGTGAAAGCAAATAGGCGCTACAGTCTAACATAAACTACAATAGTGTGTGTGGACCAGGGGGTTGCTCAGATGAGCAACGTGCTTAAATTTTGTCAATTCAAAATGATAACTAAATTTTGCTCTAATAAACGCTTGTATTCTGCTTTGATAAATAGGGTCTCATACATTCAGTATACTGTGTTCATTCTATATTTTATTGTGTTCCATGTATTATTTTATTGTGTTATAGGTAAGAATTGAAATATGTGTCTTATATAATTTGTGTGTTTTTGAAACTAAGTAAATAACTAAACCGACTGGCAGGCGGTTTGCATATTATCAGAGTCAGAAAAAGGGGAAACAATGAGGGTAGAGGCAAGGATTGCTAAAAATATGTATTTCATGTAATTTGCATAATTTTGAAACGTGTTTTCAATTTGTTAGGAAGATCAGCTGATCAGTAGTAAAATGTCACTGTTAAATTGTTTATTGATGTTCAAGGTAATTAATGTTAAATGTAATGTTTCAATGTATTACAGATGCTATTTAAAATAATGAGAAAAGTAATTTGACAAAGTGAGAAATAAAGTAATAATTTGTGAAAGTTAATAAAAGATAAATGGGGTGATTAAGATTTTATTGGGACACATAGATCCAAGTCAAAGTTAAAATGGTAGTAAAGAGAATAATATTGTTTTGAATTAATGTAATGTTGTTGTGAGTTAATGTAATAGATATTGAGAAGTACTGATGTTGACACAGTAGTTATGGGGAATATATGTAGAGTATTGAGTGATATATGGGTATTATTAAATGATGCTGTTATTTTGTTGTAGTGGAAGTGAGGTAATAAGATTGAGATTTGGGGATGGCAATTTTGTAATAGGGGATAGTGTAATGTGGGAGTCTGCAACAAAAGGGTTGGGATGGGAAGGGACCGTTTGGCGCCGGAAAGGGTTACCTTAGGTAGAATCCAGGAACCAACATAAGGGAATGAGCTTTTTTTGGGGGGGGAAACACTTATCCTAGGGACAAAGGGTTGGAGAGTATTTTTTTTATATATATATCGAGAGAAGGTGGCGATTTGAGTTTAATGATAAGTTGGGGTTAGAGATTGTTTGATAGATATTTTGATAGAGATGGGTGTCCTGATAGTTAAATTTTTAGTGGTGTTAGAGTCAGAGAGGGAAAGATTATATATGTATGCATGCCAAGTGGCAAATCGAGTTTTTATAAGAAGTCAAATCACCCAAAGTAAGAGAAAGTGAGAATAATAAAGAAAGAGATTTATAGTTAAAAAATATAAAAATTTTAATTGCAACCAGTGACAATTTTGATAGTGTTTGAAAATAATGTAAAGCTATAAAGTGTTTATTTTGAATAATTTAAATGTCAATTTGATTGTTAATTATAATGATATTTTGTTATTTTAAATGTTTTATTTTATCATGTTTTATGTTTCAAGATAGAATTTTACAGATGTTTAATGTGTTTTCGGATGTAACTTGTGTAGAAAGTATGTAGGTCGAGGTTCTTGACTTGACCTAGTTTTGATCAGCTGCTGGGTGAGGTCATATACTAGGCATGTTTAGCAAGGAAGTAAATCCAACTTTTGTTTTTAATCAATGTGAACAAATTTTAAATAATTTCAATATGGAAAGAAAATGTTTTAATAAATCTAAATTTTTGAATTTAAAATTTTTTTGGAAAAAAAAATTTTTTTCTTGATTTTGCACCTGCCAGATAATGGATATTTTTAAACTTTGATTATTTTATTGTTTGTGTACTAACCGTGTTTATTATTATTGAATTATTTTATTCAATTGTATTGTTAGAGTATAGGTGTAATCACATGTTAGGTTAAGGATGTTCTTATTTTAAGAAATGTTTAATTTGATTACTTTTTAACAACAAAAAACTAATGAAGAGAATAATTCAGTAATAGATGCAAAATTTGTGTTTTGATTTTCAATGAAAACAGATAATGAGTTGTAATTTAAATAAATTTTCAAAGAATATTTCAATTTTTCAGTATGTAATGTAAGTGTGTGCGTGAGCCCAGTATGTGCTAAAGGCAGCCCAGTTTGCAGAAAAAGGGGAAACATATCGGTTGAGGATCTGGCATGATCTAAGCCAGGGATTTGGATTTTTGGGGTAGCATGATAGAAGGTGAGGTGCGCTGTGGTGCGTGTCTGTTCGATTTTTCGGTGTTGGGATCTCGCACAGAGAAGTCCAGTGATCTCGTTCAGACGCGTCCATGGTCTCCGAGCCAGGGGAGTCGTGTACCCATGAAGTGTAAGAACAAAAGGGGGTTGTTGGCACCAGTTCCTCACCGGTCCTCTTAGGGGTTTTATCAATGAGACTTCTTCTGTTTCGACAGAAGACCTCTCATTGAGGGGGCATTGTAACGGGCCAAATTTATGGATATTTTTATTTTATCACATTTTCGGGGATTTATAAAAGTATGTGTAAATTTTATTTCAACAAAGACAGACCACGTGTTGTAAGAGCAGTTGTTAACAAAGGTGCAGTAATATCACGTTGTGCAATCGGTAGAGGAATTTACCAAGCCTCATTTCCAAGAACTTTGTTTGAGTGTGACAGCGCGCCCATACGCATTACTCAACAAGGCGCGCGGACTGACGCGGTAGTGAACCGCCAAGATGGTGATGAGCACAATTTCTTGTTTCGCCTCCTTTACTAAGGCGACGGATGTATAGATCAAGGTCCGCCCATCTCGTGATGTCAGCCAGTGCCGCACCAATTTCCTAGACGATCGGCACACCAACAACTACATGGGTTTAAATAGGAACTACGAACGGCTACAAACTGTGAGGCATTGATTTCCACACCATCAAGTTAGCGGGGAACGCCTTGCCGCTCTCCCAGTTTTCACTTGGAGACGTTGTCTGGCCAGACATCTGCCCCATGGGGCTTTCTTAAAATTATCAATTTCAAGTAAAAAGTGTTTTAATCACCAATAGTAATGTGACAGTGGATCGAGTACTCAAGTAGAAGATATCAAACTTTATTTTGGACACATTGTCAAATACAAAAAATGAGAAGTAAGCGCTCGAGTGATCACCACGTGCCGGTCGGGAAGGGTAGATTTTAAAATGTGTTAAGGGGTTTTAAATAATGCAGGTGTGGATGTGTGAGTGAGCAAAGCTGGGCTGTTTATGTTCGTGTTTATGTGTGACTTAGAATAAGGTAAGCATTAGTGTATAAGTAGAAAGGATATAAGAACATGTTTCAAGAAAATTTCATTTAAAGGTCAAGTTAAGAATGATAGATGTTTTGCAAGCATACAAAAAATGAATAACTAATTTGATACAAAGTATAATGACTAAAAAATAAAGTAAAACAATTTCTCTTCATAAAAAATGTATTGTGTAAATCATTCAGACAACCTTAAAAATTACGCTTGTATCCTAACGTTCGTATGACGCAACTTTGGACCCGAGAACACCGATTGAAGGTAGGTGGAAGTTTATAAATTTTGTTTGGTATCTTATTATTTAGTTAATTCGTAAGTTAACAATTGGCGCCCGAACACTGACGAATTTAATAAATTAATGAAATTCCATACCTACAAATAAGATACAAGCGTGATTTAGAGGTTAAGTAAAAATACGTAACGTAAAATTAAATAAGTTATATAATAACCAATAGCAAAGTTATAGAAAAGAGACTAAGTAGATTTGTAAAAATGGAAAATACAGAGAATGAAGTCATTTTGTCCGACTTATCTGTTATAAGCGAAATAGCTGAATTTGATGAATCAGCTGTTATGAGTAGTCTTGAAGTACATTCAACACCGAATGTAGGTCAAGACGACAAAACCACAAATATAAGCAACATGAATGAATCAAATAGTACAGATGATTCGGGGATCCAAACGACCCCAAAATCGAATAGAGAAAGTAAAATCAATAATGAAGAAGTCAGCTTCACTGACAAAAATGTAGCAGCGCAATCTACTCCATCGACAACACGAACTAAAGAGTTGTCGATGGACGATATGTTCAGTCTGATAAAAACAATGTCCGAAAATATAAGTAGTGATCTAAATGAATTGAAAAAACAAAATAAATAACAACAAATTGATTCCAATGTCAAATACAATAAAATGAATGACAAATTTGACAGACAAAGTAGGGAGTTTAATGAGAAATTCGATGCTCAAAAGAATAATTTTGATGAATTAAAAAATGAGATCCAAGAAATGAATAAATGTTTTGAAAATAATAATGAAACAATAAGAACTAGTTTGAATAAATTAGAACAGAGTATGGAGAGAATGGGAGTAGTTCTAATGAATCCAAATAAGAATAATACGAATGAATATTATAATGACATGTGTCAAAATGTGATACTAGATAAAGAGCTAACAAATGATAATGATAAGGTCGAAAATAATGAACGTAATATTGAGAATAGTAGTGTATTTGAAAAAGTAGTATCAGAAAGTGATATGTTGAAAATAAATGATGAGAGTAATGATGAAGTTGTGGAATGTGATAATGAAATGTTAATGTATGCTTATGAGTTAGAGAGAGAATGGAAAGATAATATAGTGGTAGAATGGGGGCAGAGGGTAAACTTTCCCCTTATTTTTTCTGAACCAGAGTGTTCACAAGTGTTGTTTAAGAAGAGCAAGAGTCCCGTGGTAGTAGATGATTTGAGTGGTTTATTTTGGTTGTATAATTTTGTACCCTCTGTCTGGAGTAATATTGAGAGTGTGATATGGTATTATGATGAGAGAGAGTTAAATAGAGAATTGTATGTTGAGAGAGAAACAGAATTGTATGCATTAAATAGAGACTATGATAAATGGAAAGTAAGGTTAGAAGTATATTTAAATAAGAATGATTTAATTGATAATACAAAAGTAACTAACCCGATAATGAATATATTTACTGATGGAGACTTAACAAAAATACTTAACGTAGACTTGGTGAATGATTATTATGGTATAACGGATAAATTGAAATTGTTTGGTTATGACACACAAGACAACAATATGTATGTAAATAAAATTGAACAGTGTTATATAAAACAAAGATTAATCTTTGACGATGGAGGGTAGACTATAAAACAATAAAGGACAATTATAAATATTTTTGTTTTGTGGTTTTGACCTGGCAGATTTGGACAATAAAGTGTGAAAAAATGGAACAGTTAATAACAAAAGTATGTAAATAAAAATGTAGTAAATTTATTTGTGTGCATTGTAGAATGTTAAGTAAACAAGTATGTGTAGAGGGTTGTAATAATAATATTAATGTTTGCAATTTAAATAAATATCAGTATAAATTTTGAAGACAGTAACTGATGAGTTGTAAATGTTTTGGTAGCAATGAAATTTGTATTTTTAATAATTACTTTAATTAAAACAATTCGAAATGTTTAAATGTTTTGATGGATTTAAAGGTTATATAGTTGAATTGTGATAATGAATTTAAATTATTTTACGAGATAGGACATTGGTAATTAAATGATAAATTATTTGGTTGTAAATAACTTTTTGTTAAATGTTTCAGAGGCTACGTGAAAGTAGTGGTGTATGGTGTAGATATTTTGTGTATGTCAGTTTAAATGGACTGTAAGTATAAAAATTTTATAGTACGAATCAAGTATAATAAAAAAAAAAAAATGTTTACAGGTGTAACTCAGATGAAAGGATTTTAATTCAATAATGAGATGGTTTGAAATAATTGTGTTAAATAAAAATGATAATTAAAAAATTTAATAATAACTCAAAGATAATGGAAAATAATTATTAATAAAAAATTTTGAAAATCTTAAGGAAGATAATTGTAGAAAATTATGAATGATTTGAATGAGTTAAATGATTAATGATTGATGAAAATGTTATGTTAGAATGTATATAAAAATTTTTTAAGATTTAGTTATTAAGGTGCTATCGCTGGGGTGGCCTGTGCCCCAGTAGATAGTGAAATGGGTTGGGGGTAACAGAGAGTGTTACCTCCATCGGAGGCCAACATGGCAAAAATGTGTGACACACCTTTTTAGTACAAATTTAATTTGTACCCTGATAGACGCTCGTGCCGCACATAACAATGACGTATAGAACAGGCATTGAAATGAAAGTTAGATTTCCCCGACTTTTCGGGCGATTACTGCCTTACCAGCACTAATCGTGGATTTGGCTAGCGGTCAGCTATGGCCATATCAAGTCCCTTGACCATAGCTGACTTGAAATTGGTTTATAATAAAAGATAAATGGGGGGGGTGAAATTAGGGGAAATCCAGGAACTATGGAACAGCGCCTGCCACTCTGTCCGCGTGGGGACAGCATAGCCAGGTGGTAGACCCGTCTTAAGGGCGTTTCAATATAACAAGGATATGTTGATATCCAAAATGTTAAAATGTCAAGCCGAAGCAAAGACACGGAGATGTCCAATTCCTCCAAATATGCAGTCTTTGTGAAAGCAAATAGGCGCTACAGTCTAACATAAACTACAATAGTGTGTGTGGACCAGGGGGTTGCTCAGATGAGCAACGTGCTTAAATTTTGTCAATTCAAAATGATAACTAAATTTTGCTCTAATAAACGCTTATATTCTGCTTTGATAAATAGGGTCTCATACATTCAGTATACTGTGTTCATTCTATATTTTATTGTATTCCAAGGAATATTTTTAATTGTGTTATAGGTAAGTATTGAAATATGTGTCTTATATAATTTGTGTGTTTTTGAAACTAAGTAAATAACTAAACCGACTGGCAGGCGGTTTGCATATTATCAGAGTCAGAAAAAGGGGAAACAATGAGGGTAGAGGCAAGGATTGCTAAAAATATGTATTTCATGTAATTTGCATAATTTTGAAACGTGTTTTCAATTTGTTAGGAAAATCAGCTGATCAGTAGTAAAATGTCACTGTTAAATTGTTTATTGATGTTCAAGGTAATTAATGTTAAATGTAATGTTTCAATGTATTACAGATGCTATTTAAAATAATGAGAAAAGTAATTTGACAAAGTGAGAAATAAATTAATAATTTGTGAAAGTTAATAAAAAATAAATGGGGTGATTAAGATTTTATTGGGACACATAGATCCAAGTCAAAGTAAAAATGGTAGTAAAGAGAATAATATTGTTTTGAATTAATGTAATGTTGTTGTGAGTTAACGTAATAGATATTGAGAAGTACTGATGTTGACACAGTAGTTATGGGGAATATATGTAGAGTATTGAGTGATATATGGGTATTATTAAATGATGCTGTTATTTTGTTGGAGTGGAAGTGAGGTAATAAGATTGAGATTTGGGGATGGCAATTTTGTAATAGGGGATAGTGTAATGTGGGAGTCCGCAACAAAAGGGTTGGGATGGGAAGGGACCGTTTGGCGCCGGAAAGGGTTACCTTAGGTAGAATCCAGGAACCAACATAAGGGAATGAGCTTTTTTTTGGGGGGGTGAAACACTTATCCTAGGGACAAAGGGTTGGAGAGTATTTTTTTTATATATATATCGAGAGAAGGTGGCGATTTGAGTTTAATGATAAGTTGGGGTTAGAGATTGTTTGATAGATATTTTGATAGAGATGGGTGTCCTGATAGTTAAATTTTTAGTGGTGTTAGAGTCAGAGAGGGAAAGATTATATATGTATGCATGCCAAGTGGCAAATCGAGTTTTTATAAGAAGTCAAATCACCCAAAGTAAGAGAAAGTGAGAATAATAAAGAAAGAGATTTATAGTTAAAAAATATAAAAATTTTAATTGCAACCAGTGACAATTTTGATAGTGTTTGAAAATAATGTAAAGCTATAAAGTGTTTATTTTGAATAATTTAAATGTCAATTTGATTGTTAATTATAATGATATTTTGTTATTTTAAATGTTTTATTTTATCATGTTTTATGTTTCAAGATAGAATTTTACAGATGTTTAATGTGTTTTCGGATGTAACTTGTGTAGAAAGTATGTAGGTCGAGGTTCTTGACTTGACCTAGTTTTGATCAGCTGATGGGTGAGGTCATATACTAGGCATGTTTAGCAAGGAAGTAAATCCAACTTTTGTTTTTAATCAATGTGAACAAATTTTAAATAATTTCAATATGGAAAGAAAATGTTTTAATAAATCTAAATTTTTGAATTTAAAATTTTTTTGGAAAAAAAAATTTTTTTCTTGATTTTGCACCTGCCAGATAATGGATATTTTTAAACTTTGATTATTTTATTGTTTGTGTACTAACCGTGTTTATTATTATTGAATTATTTTATTGAATTGTATTGTTAGAGTATAGGTGTAATCACATGTTAGGTTAAGGATGTTCTTATTTTAAGAAATGTTTAATTTGATTACTTTTTAACAACAAAAACTAATGAAGAGAATAATTCAGTAATAGATGCAAAATTTGTGTTTTGATTTTCAATGAAAACAGATAATGAGTTGTAATTTAAATAAATTTTCAAAGAATATTTCAATTTTTCAGTATGTAATGTAAGTGTGTGCGTGAGCCCAGTATGTGCTAAAGGCAGCCCAGTTTGCAGAAAAAGGGGAAACATATCGGTTGAGGATCTGGCATGATCTAAGCCAGGGATTTGGATTTTTGGGGTAGCATGATAGAAGGTGAGGTGCGCTGTGGTGCGTGTCTGTTCGATTTTTCGGAGTTGGGATCTCGCACAGAGAAGTCCAGAGATCTCGTTCAGACGCGTCCATGGTCGCCGAGCCAGGGGGTCGTGTACCCATGAAGTGTAAGAACAAAAGGGGGTTGTTGGCACCAGTTCCTCACCGGTCCTCTTAGGGGTTTTATCAATGAGACTTCTTCTGTTTCGACAGAAGACCTCTCATTGAGGGGGCATTGTAACGGGCCAAATTTATGGATATTTTTATTTTATCACATTTTCGGGGATTTATAAAAGTATGTGTAAATTTTATTTCAACAAAGACAGACCACGTGTTGTAAGAGCAGTTGTTAACAAAGGTGCAGTAATATCACGTTGTGCAATCGGTAGAGGAATTTACCAAGCCTCATTTCCAAGAACTTTGTTTGAGTGTGACAGCGCGCCCATACGCATTACTCAACAAGGCGCGCGGACTGACGCGGTAGTGAACCGCCAAGATGGTGATGAGCACAATTTCTTGTTTCGCCTCCTTTACTAAGGCGACGGATGTATAGATCAAGGTCCGCCCATCTCGTGACGTCAGCCAGTGCCGCACCAATTTCCTAGACGATCGGCACACCAACAACTACATGGGTTTAAATAGGAACTACGAACGGCTACTAACTGTGAGGCATAGATTTCCACACCATCAAGTTAGCGGGGAACGCCTTGCCGCTCTCCCAGTTTTCACTTGGAGACGTTGTCTGGCCAGACATCTGCCCCATGGGGCTCTCTTAAAATTATCAATTTCAAGTAAAAGGTGTTTTAATCACCAATAGTAATGTGACAGTGGATCGAGTACTCAAGTAGAAGATATCAATCTTTATTTTGGACACATTGTCAAATACAAAAAATGAGAAGTAAGCGCTCGAGTGATCACCACGTGCTGGTCGGGAAGGGTAGATTTTAAAATGTGTTAAGGGGTTTTAAATAATGCAGGTGTGGATGTGTGAGTGAGCAAAGCTGGGCTGTTTATGTTCGTGTTTATGTGTGACTTAGAATAAGGTAAGCATTAGTGTATAAGTAGAAAGGATATAAGAACATGTTTCAAGAAAATTTCATTTAAAGGTCAAGTTAAGAATGATAGATGTTTTGCAAGCATACAAAAAATGAATAACTAATTTGATACAAAGTATAATGACTAAAAAATAAAGTAAAACAATTCCTCTTCATAAAAAATGTATTGTGTAAATCATTCACACAACCTTAAAAATTACGCTTGTATCCTAACGTTCGTATGACGCAACTTTGGACCCGAGAACACCGATTGAAGGTAGGTGGAAGTTTATAAATTTTGTTTGGTATCTTATTATTTAGTTAATTCGTAAGTTAACAAGATTCAAAAGTCTGGAAGGAATTAGATGTAAACACAGAAAAAAAATTTCTTCATTAACCCAACTACAAAGATAAGGTGTGGGTTTTCTGTGACGTACCTCATCTTTTGAAGCTGCTTAGAAATCATTTTCTAGACCATGGGTTGTTACTTTGCGATGGAGCTGAGCTTAAAAAGGATACAATCGAAAATCTGTTACAGCAACAGAAAGGAGAATTGACGATTTTACCCAATATTAGTCAGATGCACCTTATCGTAACTGGTCGATCTCGTCAAAATGTAAGATTTGCTGCACAGTTGTTTTCTAATCATACAGCAAAGGCGCTGAAGTATGTTGCAAATAAAGAGCGCGAAAGCAGCTTCATCGAACTGGTAAACGATGCATTTGATGTTTTAAACTCGAGACTTCCAAAAGACCAGAAAACGCCCCTCAGAAGTGGGTACGGCATGAATTTAAGGAGCCAAGAAAATACTTTAAAAAGGTTTTTGGAAGTAATAACTAACATGCGAGTAGCAAGTAAAAAAAGTTTACTACCTTTTCAGAAAGGTTTCGTTATATCTTTAAATTCATTGTTCGGCCTTTATGAACAAATGACAATGATTCATGTGGTGACGTACATTTTGACCGCTAGAGTCAATCAAGATTGCCTTGAAAACTTTTTTTCACGAATTCGGGGATTAGGCGTCTTTTATAATAATCCCACTCCCTTTGAAGTGCGCAACAGAATTCGGCTCTTGCTTTTAACGGGTAGCACGGACGATATACCGTTATCTGGAAGTGTGTCTGTGGCTGAGGATGGTAGCATTCATTCCACCGAAGTTATGGAATCAAATGACTCTGACGAGGATTTCATCCAGTTTGTTACCAATGAACTATGCATAGACATAGTTGAACATACGTTAATACCAAGTTCTCCGAATAATGACACCGACGAAGCAGAATTGTTAAAAACCGAGGACTTGGCCCCGTCTGCAAGTGACAACGATGTTCCTCAAGATGCCTTAAAATATCTGGCCGGGTACATCGCATTCAAGTGCCGCTTCATTGATGAAAGTCTAGGTGTGAGAGGTGAAACATTGTGTCTTTCCGGGGAACATAGTCATGACTGGATATCGATTACCGGTATACCAAAGGGGGGGGCTTACCCATCCGTCAGACGAGTGGTTACAAAAACTGATTCAGTTTGAGATAGTTTTTACTTCTTTCCACGGACGTACAGTATCAAAACAAGTGAAAGTTATCTCTTATTTGGTCACCTTACTCAAATCTAAATTTCCAGAGGTGGACGAGAAAGTCATTTGTCTGTATGTCAGGACAAGAACATTCATCAGAATCCGCCATCTGAACAAACAGCTCAAACTCAAGTCACTTGAAAAGTATGCAGCAACAAAGAGTCGGCTCTGGGTAGCTTCGTCTTCAAAAATTTAAGTCACCTATGAAGGTATGTATCAACTAAATAACCATTTTCATTTCGTTGATAAAAGTATTTATGTTTACAACTAAACGTACTAGCTTCAGTTTTTAACGTTATAACAATGAAAATGTAGATAAAGAAAATGATTATGATATTGATTATAATTATAATAATTGGAAGCTTGTTTCAAATATATTATACTACATAGAAATGTTTATACACGCACTCATGCGCGCACGCGTGTGCACGTACGCGCACCCACCCACGCAGGCATATTATATATATATATAATTTGTGATGTTTTCAATTTGTTTCTTCTGCAAGTAGTATAATTTCGTATATTCTTTTTAACACCTGACGCACGTTTCACTGACAAATATCAGTATCATCAGAGGTTTTCTAAGTAAATTAATAACAATCGAAATAATTCTATTAATATAAAATTTGCGAATAATAAAAAATTATATATATATATATATTATAACATTGCCAAACCCTGATCACATTTGATATAAATAAGTATGTAAAAAATGCCAAGAAACCATATATTTTGATAGATAAATGATAACGAGAATGAAAGTAGTAAATATAATCAATAGTGAAGGAGGAAGAATACAACCAAAGGTGGTTACAAAACAAGAAAATACGAACTAGACTGACAGACAACTGACATTGACCCAACCCCAGAGATTGGCCAGATATTAACCAAAGTAAAGCGAGACAAGAAGACAGTGAAGAAAAAAGAAAAGAAAATAAAAAATTACATGGCCATAACAATTAACTCACAAGATTGTTTTAAAAGAGAATAATTTTTATTATTGTTAATAATTTATGTTTAAATTTTTATTAGTGGTAACTTGTAAATGACAGTATCTCAGCAATTGTTATACATAAAAAACCATGTGTAGATATGATTGTATGTATATCCTTATCTATAGGTGATGTGTCAGCTGTTATGTTTAAAATTACACTCATACAGACAGGGAATAGAAATGTGTGCGTGATTCAATCAGAGAACAAATTGTATATCCTACTATATACTTTGGAACTTTTACTAAGATTATTTCAGCAGTATGTATATTATTTCAGCATTATGTGTTTGAAAGTATAAGGTTTTGGAGAGTTTATTTATTCGCTAATATTATTGCTGTTGCTACAGATGTAGTAGGTTTCAATTAACACAATATATTTTAACATTATTAAACTGTTGTTATTATTACTAATTATGACATTTCAGACCAATTTTTATCACTTTAATGACAATATATACAAAGTTATGTTTTATTTGAAAGATGTATTTACAATACCATGTTGTTTGCATATTATAAAATGATATGTGACAGTCTGAAGTTAACAAAAGAGACATGAACTCATTAGATACAAAAACTTTGTAATAATAGTGAGATCGTGAGAAATATAAGGGTAATTAGAGATAGGTAGGGAGTGACAAAGATGAACAGTGAAGTGATAAGTGTAATAAAATAAACAGCATATAATCTTAAGAAAAAAGAGTTAAACAAGTGTGACAAACCCAAAATATAAGCACATGTTAAATGAGCAATTAAGTTAAGTATATTAGACTGAAAGACACAGAATAATTGTGAATGTAAAAAAAAAAAAAAAAAAAAATATTATCTCAGTATAAAAATCACCAGGGTGATTACTGTTATAAAAGAGATGGTGTAGGTATAACACTCACCAAATTTGTTCATTTGTTAATTTAAAGAAAGAAGTTATTGGCTTAATGTTTAAGGCAATAAATACCAGAAGAAATAGTTTTACAGTAATATGTTAGTATGTTTTAAGTAAGTAAGGAATTTATAAAGAAAATAATAGCAATACCTTTATAAGAAATAATAGGCAAAATATATTAATTATGTGTAACGAAAGGGAACATGGCAGAATTATATTAAAACTTAGAAATAAGTAAATTATGTATTAACATAGTATTATCAATTTTGGACTAAAACATTAATACATGACTTAGACCAATCTTGTAAGATATCAAACTAATCTTTGAAAGAAAATAGGAACATCTATGTAAAGATTACGACCATTGAAATTATCCCCAAGTAAATATAGCCATTATAAAATATTTATTCAAATTAAACAAAAAATTCAAGGTTTGATAACAATGGGTTTATTTTGAGATCGACCAGGTAGAATAATTACGTTACCATGGAAACTGTGGAGTAACAAGCCAAAAATACCGTTAGATTTTTTTACTGAATGTATGACGGTTTAATGGTATAGACGCTAATTTTCGAGTGACCAAAATTGTCGATTAAAACATAGCAAATATCAGAAAAAGTTACTACTAAGTGTATACCAAGACATAAGACAAGGACTGGAATCATATTATTGAAGTTGAGGCCAAATTAACGAAAAAAGAAAATAAATTACTACCAATTAAACTGGAAAAGATGCCTGATGTCCTGAACCCAGCAAATTAAAGAAGATTATAGTATAACCCATGAATAACAGATCGTATGAATTCGCCATAACTACGGAAGTGATAAGTACCTCTTAAATTACCCAAAATATATAAATAAACTCACGTTAATTATCTCACTAAAGGTCGAAATCTCACTGAACTAAAATTAATTACTTTCAAAGATTAAAAAGAATACGAAGTCACTGACAATTTATAAACTAACCAATATAAACTGTTGTTAATGATCCATAACTTGTAAACACTTTTACTACACTGCGCTAAACAAATTATACCTACACAATATGTTAGTTAAGTTTACTTGATGTAAGGGTGTGTATTTTTATTGTTTTTAAAACATTTGTAATCCTTTGAACGTAACCTCAAGAACCTATGACAAACCAACATTAATAACTTGTATACAATTCTCAACAGACGCCATCATTAAACGTCTGGTGATCAATTCAAATATCGATTGTCAAACCCTGTAATTGTCTCATATAAACAACCGGAGCATTTGTATTAGAATAATTTGTATTAAATGAATAACAATCACTAATAAAAAATGTGTAAGTATTGAGTGTAACCACGGTGTTATAATTTCATTAGGAGGTGCACAATATTTTATGTACATTTTAGCAGATGGCTAACGATTTACACAGCCCACGCATCGAACTGCTGTGCGCTACAGTGGGCCTAGCTGGCGGAAATATTTGAATTATTCAAACCGCCTGAGCTGCGCTGGTCATACGCCTTTGAATTTTATTTTAATTGTTTTAAGAAAACAATTTGGCGCCACCGGGAATTTCATACCCCTAATGAACATCAGGTAAGAACATCAAGACCTGGTTATTCGTACGTTCGCAACGAACAAAATCTACAGAAGTTGCACGCATTTGAACTACGGATCGAGAAGACACATACACCCATTACACACAAATTGTACATTATCCACATTTTGCAGAGTAATACGGTAGACGTACTCACGTCTACATTACAAATTGGCGCCCAACGTGGGGCTTAAACGAGGCGGACGTCATGACGTAAATATACAAATTGGCGCGCCAACTAGTAGGGCTAGAATAATAAAGAAATTATACAATTAAACCCTATAAATTCTAGCGGCGATTACTAAAGGTTACAATATGCACACCAGAGGATTATCGAAAAAGTTGGCAAAGGAGAAGGAGATGGAAGGAAACAGAGGGGAAGAAGAGGAAGGAACACCGATTGAAGAAGTGGAGACAATAATAACCACAACAGAACCAAGCCAAGACGAAGAAATGGAATTACAGGCGGGCGACGAGGGAGAATTTAGAGGAGACCCGAACATACTAAAATTAATGGAAATGATGAACAATAATTTGAAGGAGATGAACAATAAATTCGACAAGAATGAGGAGAGCTTGAAGGAGATGAACAATAAATTCGACAAGAATGAGGAGAGCTTGAAGGAGATGAACAATAAATTCGACAAGAATGAGGAGAGCTTGAAGGAGATGAAGAAAGAAACCAGTGATAATTTGAAACAGATCAATGAAAAAATAGTGAGTACTAAGGAAGAATTGAGGAAAACAGTCAACCAAAATAATGAAACACTACAACAACGATTGCTGGAGGAAATTCAGCAAAGAAACGAAGAATTAAAGGAAGAATTGAAGGAACAGCTGAAGAAGGACCACGAGAAAAATAAAGAAGAAATGAAGCTGCAGATGGCACACCAATTAATGGAGTACCGAGAAGAAGCAAAACAGCAGATTACGGAAATCAATGACAAATTAGAGGAAACGTTGGAGAAGCTAGATAATACCAACGAAAATGTTTCTGGAGTCCGCAAGGAAGTACTCGATAAAATGAACCGTCTCGAAGGAGAAAATAAGAGAAGAATTGAGGAAGGTCATGAAGAAGCAGTCAGAAGATTTACCCAGATAGACCAGGACATACACCAAGTCCGGGAAGAAAACCAGAAAGAGGTAGCAGCTGTACGAACAGACTTGGGAGAACGAATGGAAGGAGTTTACAGTAACTTAAATAAAGTAGATAGCAAAGTAGACAAAAACCAACAGAGGATTGACGAAATGCGCAGAATAGAAGAGTCATTACGGGAAGAAGTGGATGCCTGGCGTGACCGACCATGTAATAATAATCATGTCATGAACACAGACAACAGAGATACCATCAATTTCCGTAATTATAAAAGAAACCCTATTGAATTCTTGAAGAGGGTAGAAGAGTTAATCCTCAAGAATCGAGAGACTCGATGGACTACAATAAGAGGGATGTTGGACGAAATGTTCAAGGAGACATACGACAACTGGTGGACTGCCACTCAACCAGACATCCAAAACCTTCAAGACTTTAAGACTCAGTTCAAGGCTAAATACTGGTCTGAGTCAACTCAGAATATGGTCCGCAATAACCTGAGCAATGGAAGGTATGAAAACCAGAATGGACAATCCCTTACCTCCTACTTCTTGGGAAAAATCTGCATGGCCAGGAATTTGGAGCCACGTATACCTGAAGAGTGTCTGGTAATACAGTTATCTTACCATTACGACGACGCCATCCAAAAGGCATGGATGTACAGCCAGGTAAAGACCATCCAAGATATGGCTAGCTTACTAGAAAGCCATGAACATGAGTGGCAGTACAGGAAAAATAGAGGGTACAGTTTCAGAAATAATAGAACTAATGAGGGACAATTGTCACAGAACCAACAGGGAGATAATACGCCACCGGTAAATAACCCTAACAATTACCAAGGCAACACACGGGGCAATAACGTGCCCAGAAATTTTAACAGAAGTGGAAACCATAATAATAACAACTTCAGGAACAACCACAGGGATAATTTCCCGTCGAATGGTTACAACAACACTTATCGCCCTGGAAACAACAGTAATCAGAACAATAATCCAGGATACCGGCCACAGGTAAATTACATAAGGGGGCAAAGACAAAGCAGCCCAAGAAGAAACTATCCCTCATCTAACTATCGGCGAACGTACCATAACCAGGTACCCAATACGAGAAGTCACCCATTCGAAGAAGATCACAGGCACAGCGTGGATAACCGGAATAATCAACAGGAGCCGAACGCTAACCAACCATCAAACACTACTGATGTTGGGGGCAATGAGGTCAACCCTCATTTAAACGCTTAAGGCCAGTGAAAACTGCGGACAGCCCATCACTGGACCAATCTCTGGGTGAATATAAGACAACACATGACAAGAAGATCACAATAATATGTACTAATTATTTGAAAAATATAAGGGACGATTTGATCGAAGAAAATGATAACATGATGCCCATTAGAAACAATGAAATAGTGTATGTGAGTGCCCAAATAAATGGAATTCTATCAACCATAATGATCGATACAGGGTCTAATGTTTCCCTGATCGACCAAATAGAATTAAATAGACTACAGCAGGGAAGTAGTGTACCCATATCAACCCTGCCCATAAACAATATAACTATCATTGGTGCTACCGGCCGACAAAACAAAACCGTCCGGAAACAAGTATCCTTGGAACTTAATAGCAAAGGTATGATAGTAACTATGCCATTTCTTGTTGCCAGCGGCCTACCTTTCTCATTACTTGTTGGGTGTGATGTACTCAGACAACACTCTGCCATAATTAACCTGCGGCAGGGAGAAGTATCACTAACCACAGAACAAGGAATATGGTCAGCCGATATAGTGAATGGTGGCAACTTACCATTGATAACAAACCACTATAACATGATCCAAAACAATTATTGCCGACAATCACCTGAAAGAATATTGACAGATTGGAAGAATGAAGAATTATGGTCAAGCAAGCTGGATGAGATCAGAAACTTCCAACGAGAAGAACAAGATCCACAGATTAGTGTGCAACAGTCAGAGGAACTCATAAGTATATACAACAGATATAAACACATTTTTTCTGACGCTCCAGGCAAAGTAAAGAATTATCAATGCCGAATACGATTTAAAGAACCCGTTGACTTCAAGAAAAAATCTTACCCCATTGCTTACTCACAAAGAAATGCAGTGAGGGCAGAAATCAATCAAATGATGGAAGACGATATCATTGAATTAAGTCAATCACCGTATACAAGTCCAATAGTGGCGATACCAAAAAAGGACGGAAAGGTGAGAGTCTGCCTCGACGCCAGAGAAATTAATAAAATGATAGTGAACGATAGAACATCACCGGGTGAAATAGAAGAAATCCTTAAGAAGTTCCACGGTATAAAATACATTAGCTCTTGGGATACAGTATGTGGCTACTGGCAGGTGGAGCTACATCCGAACAGTAGACAATACTTAGCATTCCTGTTCGATGGGAGGAACTATCAGTTCAAAAGACTGCCATTTGGACTGATAAATTCGGTCGCAGTATTTGTTAAATGTATGGACCAAATACTGGGACAAGATGTACTGAATTTTACCACCGTGTATGTAGATGATCTGTTAATAACATCATCAAATTGGCAAGAGCACTGTGCCAGAGTGGAAACCGTACTAAAAAGATTATCAGATAATCACGTAACCCTTAAGCTGGACAAGTCAAAGTTTATAGCCCGAAAAATACAATTTCTAGGATTCAATCTAGCAGAGGAAGACATATCTCCTTCGTCAGAAAAAGTTGAGGCGATACAACGATTCCCCACGCCAAAAAACAAAAAACAACTTCAATCCTTCCTGGGAATATGCAACTATTACCGTAAATTTCAAGATAATTATTCCAAACTAACAGCAAAATTCAAAAAACAATTATCAGTCAAGGACAAGTGGACTTGGGGGCCCGAACAAGATGAAGTATTTAACCAAATAAAAGAAAAGTTCTTGAACACCGTGATCTTACATCATCCAGACTTCAAAAAGCCATTCTTCATGAACTGTGATGCGAGTGATGTCAGTGTAGGTGCGGTATTATACCAAGAAGATGAGAAGGGACAGCATATGGTTATTAGTTTTGCAAGCAGAATTTTAAATGGATGCGAACGAAATTATCACGTCACGGAGAAAGAACTACTTAGTGTCGTGTTCGCCTGCAACAAATTTAGGACTTATATCCTGGGATACGATATAACAGTGAGAAGTGACCATAGATCCATATCATTCCTTAAGCAGTGTAAACTCAGCCACGGAAGATTAACTCGATGGATATTGTTGCTACAGGAATATCACATAAACTGGGAGTACATCCCAGGGAAGCAAAACGTAGCTGCGGACATCTTATCCCGTATAAACGTCCAGCAACAAACTTTCGAGGGGGAGAAAGAACAATTAGTTAAGGTGTATAACATTATTAAAAACAGAGTAGATCTAGAAAAAATATCCCAAGAAATAAGAAGATGTCAAACTGTGGATCCAAAAATAATGAGTATCCGGGAGAGAATGTTAAAAGATGAAGAAACCATTCTACAATATTATAAAATACATGACAACTTGCTATTTATTAAAAACAATCCTGCAATCGGAGAATGGAAACTTGTAATACCATCTACAGTGGAGGAACAATTGATACTAGACTACCACATTAGATACGGCCATATGGGGGCTGTAAAAGTGATAAAAGCTTTACAGGAACAAGTTTACATTAAAAATATTTATCGAAAGGTAAACAAAATCATTCAAAAATGTGATATTTGCCAAAAAGTAAAATGCAATAATTCAAAAAAGGAAGGTATGATGATACCTATCACATCAAGTCAGAAATTAGAAAGGGTATTCCTTGATATATGTGGTCCGTTTCCTAGCAGTGGAGGAAGACACAGATATAAATTTATAATCATTATGTTTGACCACTTCACCAAGTATACAAAGTTGTACTCCATTAACCGTGCAACAACAAAGAAAATAATTGAAATTATCTTAACCAAGTTTATACCAGACGTGGGAAAACCGACGGCCGTTATAACAGATCATGGAACCCAATTTAAGGGAAATCTCTGGAAAAATAAGCTCGGTGAACATAATATTAAAACTTACAAAACATCCGTTTATCACCCAAGCAGCAACCCAGCTGAAAGGGTACTCAGAGAAGTGGGTCGTATACTGAGAACCTACTGCCACGATAAACAAAGAGAATGGCACAATTATGTGAAATCCACTGAAGAATTTATAAACTTAGCTTACCACGACTTTACGGAAGCTACCCCATACACAATGATGTTTGAGCGGCCACCGCCTAGAGAGATAACTGATATGATCCAATTCCCCACCAACACCGAATATCAATTCGAGAAAAAAAGATTCTATAACAGAATAGCCGAAAAGGTAGAGCAACAAAAGAATAAATACGCTAAGAACCAGAAAAAAACTATTAAGTACGAGGTAGGAGAAAGGGTACTGTTAAAAAACAGAGAACTACCCAGCTCCATAGAAGGCATCACTAGAAAGTTACTATTATTATACGTGGGACCATACACTATAACAAAAGACAAGGGCAATAACACTTACGAGATCACTCACCCCGTCACCAAGAAAATAAAGGGGGTATACAATCAAGCCTCAATTAAGAAATATTATGACAATCAACAATAACTGTAAAAAACAATTTAAAGTAAAAAACCAACAAAAATACTTTAAATAAAGAAACAAAAAAATAAAGTGACAAACAAACAAGTCTGCCAATGTCATAAAGAAAAGATCTCTAAAGAATGTCAAAATTCCAAAACATTCGTAAGTACAGCTTACACTAAGCATTAGAGAAACCATTATGATGAATAAAAAAATTGTAAAAAATCAAAAAAGATATGTAAGAAAAGCTTACCCAAATATCTCAATAATATTTTAGAAGAAGTAAAAATGGAGAGATAAAAGTCACAAGGCATTCAGATAAAGTAAGAGCAACCAACTTACTACAATATTTAAATAAAAATTAACAATAGAGGAGTGTAGTTACAAAACATTCCTACAAAATAAGGTTAAATTACCGTAATATTTAGCCAAAAAATGAGGCATAAAAAGCATAACATACTGTAAAGGAATAAGCTACAAAAAATTCCTAACTAGTAAGAAGCCATAACTTACTATGATATTTAAAAATTATGAAAAAAATATCAATCAAAATGATCAGCTTCCACAACTATTTAGAAAGAGGGGAAGTAAAATTACCCAAACCAATGATCACAAAACAATATAAATGAAATCAACATTCTAAGAGTCATAATGTGAGATGAGATGAAACAAAGAGTAATTAAAAATGAATAAAAATGTGAATTGTATCAATAAAAAACAATGTATCAAATAGTATCTATAAAGAAAGATGGAACAATATATGACTCGAACTGAGCTATAATGAAGTATAAAAGTAAAAGATTCCCAACAAATATTATGATTATGATTATTATTATTATTATTTTGAGTCACGAGTTGACTATATTTAAGAATTATTAATTGAGATTGTCTGTTGAATGAACCAGCAATCATTTTACTGAGCAGGGATGATGTTCCCCTGATATCAGTATAAGAGTAGTTTTGATGAAAAATAAGATTTATAGGGAATAAGTTATAATAAAAAATTCAATAAGCCAGTTCGCAATATGAGAAAATAATGAAGAAAAGACTAAGAAGAATGGAAATAAAAGATACCGAATTAATTATAAAAAATGAATGAGAAGCAGGAGAATTTGAAAAAAAAAAAAAAAAATTTGATACGATACAATTGATAATTTCATCAAACTTAGAATCACGTTTTATAAAATGATCAATTTTGGTGGAAGGGCATTATATAACATTGCCAAACCCTGATCACATTTGATATAAATAAGTATGTAAAAAATGCCAAGAAACCATATATTTTGATAGATAAATGATAACGAGAATGAAAGTAGTAAATATAATCAATAGTGAAGGAGGAAGAATACAACCAAAGGTGGTTACAAAACAAGAAAATACGAACTAGACTGACAGACAACTGACATTGACCCAACCCCAGAGATTGGCCAGATATTAACCAAAGTAAAGCGAGACAAGAAGACAGTGAAGAAAAAAGAAAAGAAAATAAAAAATTACATGGCCATAACAATTAACTCACAAGATTGTTTTAAAAGAGAATAATTTTTATTATTGTTAATAATTTATGTTTAAATTTTTATTAGTGGTAACTTGTAAATGACAGTATCTCAGCAATTGTTATACATAAAAAACCATGTGTAGATATGATTGTATGTATATCCTTATCTATAGGTGATGTGTCAGCTGTTATGTTTAAAATTACACTCATACAGACAGGGAATAGAAATGTGTGCGTGATTCAATCAGAGAACAAATTGTATATCCTACTATATACTTTGGAACTTTTACTAAGATTATTTCAGCAGTATGTATATTATTTCAGCATTATGTGTTTGAAAGTATAAGGTTTTGGAGAGTTTATTTATTCGCTAATATTATTGCTGTTGCTACAGATGTAGTAGGTTTCAATTAACACAATATATTTTAACATTATTAAACTGTTGTTATTATTACTAATTATGACATTTCAGACCAATTTTTATCACTTTAATGACAATATATACAAAGTTATGTTTTATTTGAAAGATGTATTTACAATACCATGTTGTTTGCATATTATAAAATGATATGTGACAGTCTGAAGTTAACAAAAGAGACATGAACTCATTAGATACAAAAACTTTGTAATAATAGTGAGATCGTGAGAAATATAAGGGTAATTAGAGATAGGTAGGGAGTGACAAAGATGAACAGTGAAGTGATAAGTGTAATAAAATAAACAGCATATAATCTTAAGAAAAAAGAGTTAAACAAGTGTGACAAACCCAAAATATAAGCACATGTTAAATGAGCAATTAAGTTAAGTATATTAGACTGAAAGACACAGAATAATTGTGAATGTAAAAAAAAAAAAAAAAAAAAATATTATCTCAGTATAAAAATCACCAGGGTGATTACTGTTATAAAAGAGATGGTGTAGGTATAACACTCACCAAATTTGTTCATTTGTTAATTTAAAGAAAGAAGTTATTGGCTTAATGTTTAAGGCAATAAATACCAGAAGAAATAGTTTTACAGTAATATGTTAGTATGTTTTAAGTAAGTAAGGAATTTATAAAGAAAATAATAGCAATACCTTTATAAGAAATAATAGGCAAAATATATTAATTATGTGTAACGAAAGGGAACATGGCAGAATTATATTAAAACTTAGAAATAAGTAAATTATGTATTAACATAGTATTATCAATTTTGGACTAAAACATTAATACATGACTTAGACCAATCTTGTAAGATATCAAACTAATCTTTGAAAGAAAATAGGAACATCTATGTAAAGATTACGACCATTGAAATTATTCCCAAGTAAATATAGCCATTATAAAATATTTATTCAAATTAAACAAAAAATTCAAGGTTTGATAACAATGGGTTTATTTTGAGATCGACCAGGTAGAATAATTACGTTACCATGGAAACTGTGGAGTAACAAGCCAAAAATACCGTTAGATTTTTTTACTGAATGTATGACGCTTTAATGGTATAGACGCTAATTTTCGAGTGACCAAAATTGTCGATTAAAACATAGCAAATATCAGAAAAAGTTACTACTAAGTGTATACCAAGACATAAGACAAGGACTGGAATCATATTATTGAAGTTGAGGCCAAATTAACGAAAAAAGAAAATAAATTACTACCAATTAAACTGGAAAAGATGCCTGATGTCCTGAACCCAGCAAATTAAAGAAGATTATAGTATAACCCATGAATAACAGATCGTATGAATTCGCCATAACTACGGAAGTGATAAGTACCTCTTAAATTACCCAAAATATATAAATAAACTCACGTTAATTATCTCACTAAAGGTCGAAATCTCACTGAACTAAAATTAATTACTTTCAAAGATTAAAAAGAATACGAAGTCACTGACAATTTATAAACTAACCAATATAAACTGTTGTTAATGATCCATAACTTGTAAACACTTTTACTACACTGCGCTAAACCAATTATACCTACACAATATGTTAGTTAAGTTTACTTGATGTAAGGGTGTGTATTTTTATTGTTTTTAAAACATTTGTAATCCTTTGAACGTAACCTCAAGAACCTATGACAAACCAACATTAATAACTTGTATACAATTGTCAACAGACGCCATCATTAAACGTCTGGTGATCAATTCAAATATCGATTGTCAAACCCTGTAATTGTCTCATATAAACAACCGGAGCATTTGTATTAGAATAATTTGTATTAAATGAATAACAATCACTAATAAAAAATGTGTAAGTATTGAGTGTAACCACGGTGTTATAATTTCATTAGGAGGTGCACAATATTTTATGTACATTTTAGCAGATGACTAACGATTTACACAGCCCACGCATCGAACTGCTGTGCGCTACAGTGGGCCTAGCTGGCGGAAATATTTGAATTATTCAAACCGCCTGAGCTGCGCTGGTCATACGCCTTTGAATTTTATTTTAATTGTTTTAAGAAAACAATTTGGCGCCACCGGGAATTTCATACCCCTAATGAACATCAGGTAAGAACATCAAGACCTGGTTATTCGTACGTTCGCAACGAACGAAATCTACAGAAGTTGCACGCATTTGAACTACGGATCGAGAAGACACATACACCCATTACACACAAATTGTACATTATCCACATTTTGCAGAGTAATACGGTAGACGTACACACGTCGACATTACAAAGTGGCTTCCATCGCGGGGCTTAAACGAGGCGGACGTCACGACGTTTACATTACAATATATATCGCCTCCTTTCCGACTTAATTTTACATCTTGTGCCATTTTGTCAATGTTATATGTGGACAGACTTGCTTACTTTTCTATTAAATGTAGAAATAGATTTTACCATTATTTTTTGCCGCAAACCATTTAATCTTGTTGTTTAATCCTTTTTCTATATGAATAGCTCATTACAATTATTGTTAATATTTCGTGTAAACAGCAGAGAGATGCTAAGTAGGACATTGTCTCAGGTAAGATTGCATGGTAAATCAAGACTCGCGCGTATTTCTTCCACCATCGACGTCAGAGCGAAGCAACCAATGGGAGCGTAATTGGCCGGAGTGGCTCTGTATATTCGTACTCTGTGGGCCTACCTTATTATTGTAGTTACATTGTCTACTAAGGGCAGGACAGCTTTAGACTGTGGCCTTAGAGAAACCTATTTTGGATATTTTTTTAGACTTTCTGACATGTACAATTTTCGAAATAATAAATAGTATTAGTATTCATTTTACTTCTCAACTTTTGCATTTGGTGATCCTAAAACACAATTTGAAACAATCTCGCTCGGTCCCAAGGTTCCAAGTACATTTAAGGAAAACCTGATCCGCAACACGTAAGCATTGAACTGAACAATTTATTATGTAATTACTAACTACATTTTCCTGAGCACAGAGGATATGTTTAACACTGAAAATATGGACTTCACGATGCCCCTCTTTACCAATATAGTGTAATATATTTATTTTAACATTTCTTAATAAATTTCATTTGTTTTATTATATATATTACGTTACAGGTATATGCGGTTATATGACATCAATATGTTAACTTCTAGTAACTAGTTAACAATCACCTAAATTTAGATGGATAATAAAAATACTTACGAGCATAAGATTAAGTTATATTGAAACGTAAAATGTAAAAAATAATTGGTATACCAAATAATTTCTACCTATAATTATTAGAAGTATACTTCTTTGTTACGAGGGTTGGTCACAGTGATTATTTTATGTTCAGTTTTCTGGAAGTAACGTTTAGGTTTGCGAAGGTCGTGTACTAAGCCTGCTTGCGGTCTACAACAGGTTTTATTAAAAATCAGAAATGCAAGGATTAAGCCTTTCCAGTCTGAAGAAACACACTGCCGTAAGTAATACGTTTTCTAATTTTGTATGTGCTTAATTTTTTAATTCCGCACAAACAAAAATTGCATAATTCGTAATTATTTTTTAAATAATTTTTTAAGCTCGTAATAAATTAGTTTTCTACTGTAGCCACAGTAAGCGCAAAAAGTTTTCATTTGTAGTAATTATTACCATTATTTATACAAATAAAGACATTTTTACCGTAAGTGTTGTATCTTAACAATATTTGAAGGAGGTTGAATTATTAGAAAACCTGGAATTTATGATTGATAAACTGTTGGTGTATTGATACTTGCAAGGGTATCTGTCAATAGGACAAAATTGTTATTATACATTATAGATCATATTTAGTTTTAACATTTTAGTATAATTGCACTGTTTTAAATTATTTACTTACCTAAAGTAAATTTACTTTTATGTTTAAATCAGAAAAACTATTAGGCCTAAATAACAGTTTCATGTTGGTAGTTTACTAAACATGTAAAACAAAAACATGGTTTCAAATTCTGATCTGTGATGTGTATACATATTTGTTAAAAGCTCTCAACTTTTTGAAGTAGTTTATACCTTTTGGATAAGAGTATGTAGTGTACTAATAATGCCCAAAAGTAAAGTAAGGTGTGACTGATTCTCTTTGTCGTACAAATAAATGCGAAATAGATGCAAATTGTAAGATTAAGGTACTGTGCCTGCATTTCCAAGTATCTGTGGAGTTGCTGGTATGTGATAGTGATGGTATTTAAAAGTCACAAACTTGTATAATATAGGACCTGTTGTACATTTTTTTCTTAGCACCGAGCGTATTAAAAATAGGATTTATAGTACTTAAATTAGTTGTATTTCATTCACTTTTTAAAATTTACTGTGTATGTATAGGGGTTGTTTAATGTAAAAATGATCTCCAAAAGAGATGTTGAACAGACAGTAAAAGGGTTGCACCACTAACACAATAACTGTTAGTATATGGTCTTTTTTTTATTAAGGTCACAGTTAGAAAAAGTGTTGCAAAAATTGTGTAGGCTTAAGGGTATTTCCATTTAAGTTGCTAATAGAAGTTGTAAGTGATAAGATAGACATAGCTGATTCTTTACATATTTGTTTACTTTTTTGGTCCGGATATATTTACAACTTCTGGGTCAAAAGACGGGCGCTGTCAATAGCTGCCATCTTGCATTCCATATGTCTTCTATTATGCAAGTGGCTGGACTATTTGGTCAGACAGTAGATGCTTGGTGTCTTGAGAATCTTCCCACATTCTCATTTGTTGTCATTCATGTCTTTTAAGACCCCATTTAATTAGATTTGACTTAATGGTAGCCACACTGGATCTTATGTGGTTGAGTATCTTCCATGTTTTCCACTCGGCCGTGTACCATTAAGTAGAGCTTCTGTTGGGCAAATCTCTAGAAGTTCGATGTCCTGAAAAAGGTGACTTTCTACCTAGAAAAATTTGCATAAATTCCTCGCTGTGCTGTGTGTATCCTGGAACTACTTGGCATTCCCAGACTAATTGCTTTATGAAGAGCAATTCTTTATATAGCGTGATGTGTTGTTCTGATATTTTTGAAGTATGAAGTGCAATAACTGCAAACAATAACCAAGTATTGATTAGGGACCAGTACAGGATCACCAAACAATACAGTTGGTCTATTTGGCCGAACTTGTGTTTAAAAGAAAACAACATCTACAGAGACAGGATACACAAAATATTTAAGGATAGATACTGGTGACTGTGTATGAGGCAGGACGATGTAAATTGAACACTCAGGTCTCGATGCTCAGTAGACAGACACCTCGTTGCGAGGCTAACAAAATTTTCATTCACTTCGCACATGCGCAGAACAGTTTTGTGCAGTGTTTCTTAGCATGACATCGGCTGCAACAAGACTGGTGAGAACAACGGAAGCATGTGTGTGACAGAGAGGGAAATAATATGGAAGCGAGACAGTGAACGTTATAGCATTGTCTCCCTTCTCTTCTCTCTAAGATAACTTAGCTACACTTGAAAGTGGGGGTAATTGATGCATTGGCTTGGCGCAGATGACTGTTCAGGAAAGGCTGGCAGGCCTATAAAAATTATTTTGCTAATTCCTAATAAAGCTTGTTACATTTAATTGAAATGTTCTTGATCTGTGTTTGTTTTTACATAAACTTGTTTACTATAAATTCGTCCAGAATTTATGAATAATCAACCATAATAACAGTTTAGTTGAAATGAGAACAAACTCCACTCTTTCAAAAAATCTTATGTCATACCAAGATATGTTCCATTATCAGACTAAAGGGAATTTTAACACGAACCATAATGTAGTAGTGTTCACTTTGAAAAGTTTTTAACTTTAGAGGCATCACATGCCAAGAATGAAGTCTAAATTTTGAAAAAATTGTAAGAGTTTATTTATAGGGCATGTTTGGACATTGCCACAAGATTTTTTTTTTATATAGTATAACTAACTTCAATACCTAGCATAATATTTGTAACTTCTTCATTTTTATGTGAACACAGAAAAACATAAGTAAAAAATTGAAAACATCAAGTATGATTAGTCACCTTGTGGTGTTTGCACCTCGGCTAACACACACACACACACACACACACACACACACACACACACACACACACACACACACACACACACACACACATGAAGAACTTCACTCACAGCTTTAACAGATTAAAATTTACTAGTGGTCACCCAGTGGTCGAAATTCGACCGTAATTCATTAAATTTTTAAGTTTGAATGTTATTGAGGTTCTTTTGTCAAAGAGGATACCTCTATAATCATTGCATATAATTTTTTTGAATTTTGTTCTATTACGTCAGCTGCGAGCGTGTACAAATACGTCATTAGCGTGTGTTGTTTGCCTTAATTCCCTGCAATACCTATGAAATTTAAAATTTAATGTTAGTAACAGTTGAAAAAAAAAACAATTACAGCTTGTATTCGTATTTATTTTTTGATATAATTCATTGTCAGTTTTAATTTTTTCATGTTATTATTGAATCAAATAAACGCTAATAAAAATGAGACTTGACATTCATAGAAGTATAAGATACATTGTTTTCAATTCCAGTGGATTACATTTCATTTTTGGTAAGGAACAAAATTCGAAAACAGTTTGAAGATTATCTGCTACAAAGCTTATATAATTTTTTAATTTTTTTTCTATGCATTAATTTTCGAGTTATTTGAAAAATATGAAAGATAGGAAAAATGAGGTTTAGCTTGGCTAAGCCATATTTAAAAAGCAATAACGCGTTTTTTGACATTTCCTTGGGTTTTTTTTATTGCCATACTGACCAGGTTTCGCCAAGGCTACACAGTTATTTTGCCTATCTTTTTCGAATTATATAAAATTTAAATAAAAAAATATCGGTATGGAGAACCATACATGACTTCCATATTCTAAGATTTATATTTAAAATCATTTTCAGCCAAACAGCCAGGCTGTGTCTTACCTGCCTTTTTATTGCTGTATTAAATGAAAAATATTATATTACATTAAAATGAAAAAATTATAATTTTATTGCCTGGCAACAAAATTATTTTATTTTTAACAATTACCATTGTTTCAAAAAGTTTAAATAAATTTTCAAGTACTTTACTCTTGTTAAAACGTAAAAGGTTGCAGGTAAACTACCCCTTCCCCTTAACCGATCTTCACCAAAATCGAAAGTCATTGAGACCTCTACAATTCAGGGACGTATGCAAAAAATTATTTGATTCTGTTTGAATTTGCGGCTGTTATCGTTTGCCATAGAAAATACGCTTGATAAAAAAATGTTGCAGGTAAACTACCCCTTCCCCTTAACCGATCTTTACCAAAAACAATAGGTCTTGAGTACTCTACAAATCAGGGCTGTATGCAAAACATTATTTGATTCTGTTTGAATTTGCGGCTGTTATCGTTTGCCATAGAAAATACCCTTGTTAAAAAAACGTTGCAGGTAAACTACCCCTTTCCCTCAACCGATCTTCACCAAAAACAATAGGTCTTGAGAACTCTACAATTTAGGGCTGTATGCAAATAATCTTTTGATTCTGTTTGAATTTGCGGCTGTTATCGTTTGCCATAGGAAATACCCTTGTTAAAACATAAAACGTTACAGGTAAACTACCCCTTTCCCGTAACCGATCTTCACCAAAATCAACAGATCTTGAGAACTCTACAATTCAGGGCTGTATGCGAAACATTATTTGATTCTGTTTGAATTTGCGGCTGTTATCGTTTGCCAAACAAACAAAATTACCCTTGCTAAAAAAAAACCGTTGCAGGTAAACTACCCCTTTCCCTCAACCGATCTTCACCAAAAACAATAGGTCGCGAGTACTCTGCAAATCAGGGCTGTATGCAAAAAATTATTTGATTCTGTTTGAATTTGCGGCAGTTATCGTTTGCCATAGAAAAAAAATCTACAGACAGACACACAGACACTTTTCGGAAAACGACTTTTTTTCATGTTTTGAGTGTAGTAGAATCAGAATCTGCAATAATCTCGAACACGATTTTTTTTGCCATCACCATACTTCCATTCCTTAAGGAATATGGAAGTAATTAATACAAAATAAAATATCGGTATGGAGAACCATACATGACTTCCATATTCTAAGATTTATATTTAAAATCATTTTCAGCCAAACAGCCAGGCTGTGCCTTACCTGCCTTTTTATTGCTGTATTAAATGAAAAATATTATATTACATTAAAATGAAAAAATTATAATTTTATTGCCTGGCAACAAAATTATTTTATTTTTAACAATTACCATTGTTTCAAAAAGTTTAAATAAATTTTCAAGTACTTTACTCTTGTTAAAACGTATAAGGTTGCAGGTAAACTACCCCTTCCCCTTAACCGATCTTCACCAAAATCGAAAGTCATTGAGACCTCTACAATTCAGGGACGTATGCAAAAAATTATTTGATTCTGTTTGAATTTGCGGCTGTTATCGTTTGCCATAGAAAATACGCTTGATAAAAAAACGTTGCAGGTAAACTACCTCTTCCCCTTAACCGATCTTCACCAAAAACAATAGGTCTTGAGTACTCTACAAATCAGGACTGTATGCAAAACATTATTTGATTCTGTTTGAATTTGCGGCTGTTATCGTTTGCCATAGAAAATACCCTTGTTAAAAAAACGTTGCAGGTAAACTACCCCTTTCCCTCAACCGATCTTCACCAAAAACAATAGGTCTTGAGAAATCTACAATTCAGGGCTGTATGCGAAACATTATTTGATTCTGTTTGAATTTGCGGCTGTTATCGTTTGCCAAAAAAAAAAAAATTTCCCTTGATAAAAAAAAGCGTTGCAGGTAAACTACCCCTTCCCCTCAACCGATCTTCACCAAAAACAATAGGTCGCGAGTACTCTACAAATCAGGGCTGTATGCAAAAAATTATTTGATTCTGTTTGAATTTGCGGCAGTTGTCGTTTGCCATAGAAAATACGCATGATAAAAAACGTTGCTGGTAAACTACCCCTTCCCCTCAACCGATCTTCACCAAAAACAATAGGTCTTGAGTACTCTACAAATCAGGGCTGTATGCAGAAAATTATTTGATTCTGTTTGAATTTGCGGCTGTTATCGTTTGCCATAGAAAATACCCTTGCTAAAAAAACGTTGTAGGTAAACTACCCCTTTCCCTTAACCGATCTTCACCAAAAACAAAAGGTATTGAGAACTCTACAATTTAGGGCTGTATGCAAATAATCTTTTCATTCTGTTTGAATTTGCGGCTGTTATCGTTTGCCATAGGAAATACCCTTGTTAAAACATAAAACGTTACAGGTAAACTACCCCTTTCCCTTAACCGATCTTCACCAAAAACAATAGGTCTTGAGAACTCTACAATTCAGGGCTGTATGCGAAACATTATTTGATTCTGTTTGAATTTGCGGCTGTTATCGTTTGCCAAACAAACAAAATTACCCTTGCTAAAAAAAAACCGTTGCAGGTAAACTACCCCTTTCCCTCAACCGATCTTCACCAAAAACAATAGGTCGCGAGAACTCTGCAAAACCGGGCTGTATGCAAAAAATTATTTGATTCTGTTTGAATTTGCGGCAGTTATCGTTTGCCATAGAAAAAAAATCTACAGACAGACAGACACACAGACAGACAGACACACAGACACACAGACAGACACACAGACACTTTTCGGAAAACGACTTTTTTTCATGTTTTGAGTGTAGTAGAATCAGAATCTGCAATAATCTCGAACACGATTTTTTTTGCCATCACCATACTTCCATTCCTTAAGGAATATGGAAGTAAAAATCGGTATGGAGAACCATACATGACTTCCATATTCTAAGATTTATATTTAAAATCATTTTCAGCCAAACAGCCAGGGAAGGAATTTTAACAAAAAAATACTTCTTTGTTGCCAATAACGTAGTACACATATAAAAAAAAATTATCCCCTCCCCCTTCAACTATAATTTTGATTTATAGAAAATTACCCCCAGCCCGTTCAACTAGCCTCTTCATTTATAGATATTTCATCTACGTTTCTACAGTGGATTATTAAGATCTTATCAGGATACTTTATCAAAATTAAGTACTTTACTCATGTTACAACAAAAAATGTTTCAGGTAAACTGCCCTTTCCCCGTAACCGATCTTCACCAAAATCAACAGACATTGAGTTCTCTATAGCTCAGGCACATATGTAAAAAATTATTTGATTCTGTTTGAATTTACGGCAGTTATGGTTCGTCATATAAAAAATTACCCATGTTAAAACATAAAACATGAGATGTATAAAACATATCTAAGATTTATATCTAAAATCATTTTTGAAATAAAATATTTTCATAGAACCTACTAACGCTGGGGAAATCTGAGGAGCCAATCAGAGTTGGGCCTACCTGTCACTCTGCTGAATTTGGTGGAAAGCCCTGTCACTGTCGTCAAGTCCCCACCTCAATGTAGAACCCATTGTTTTATAAAAATATATTTAAATTTTGAAAACTGAAAATTCTTTTCTTTTAAATATTTATATTTTATAATCAAAATGACTTTATTTTTGTTACCTGGCAACAAAATTATTTTATTTTCAACAATTACCATTGTTTCAAAAAGTTTAAATAAATTTTCAAGTACTTTACTCTTGTTAAAACGTAAAAGGTTGCAGGTAAACTACCCCTTCCCCTTAACCGATCTTCACCAAAATCGAAAGTCCTTGAGACCTCTACAATTCAGGGATGTATGCAAAAAATTATTTGATTCTGTTTGAATTTGCGGCAGTTATCGTTTGCCATAGAAAAAAAAACGTTGCAGGTAAACTACCCCTTCCCCTCAACCGATCTTCACCAAAAACAATAGGTCTTGAGTACTCTACAAATCAGGGCTGTATGCAGAAAATTATTTGATTCTGTTTGAACTTGCGGCTGTTATCGTTTGCCATAGAAAATACCCTTGTTAAAAAAACGTTGTAGGTAAACTACCCCTTTCCCTTAACCGATCTTCACCAAAAACAATAGGTCTTGAGAACTCTACAATTTAGGGCTGTATGCAAATAATCTTTTGATTCTGTTTGAATTTGCGGCTGTTATTGTTTGCCATAGGAAATACCCTTGTTAAAACATAAAATGTTACAGGTAAACTACCCCTTTCCCTTAACCGATCTTCACCAAAAACAACAGATCTTGAGAACTCTACAATTCAGGGCTGTATGCGAAAAATTATTTGATTCTGTTTGAATTTGCGGCTGTTATCGTTTGCCAAAAAAAAAAAAAAATTTCCCTTGATAAAAAAAAACCGTTGCAGGTAAACTACCCCTTTCCCTCAACCGATCTTCACCAAAAACAATAGGTCGCGAGTACTCTACAAATCAGGGCTGTATGCAAAAAATTATTTGATTCTGTTTGAATTTGCGGCAGTTATCGTTTGCCATAGAAAAAAAATCTACAGACAGACAGACAGACACACACACAGACACTTTTTGGAAAACGACTTTTTTTCATGTTTTGAGTGTAGTAGAATCAGAATCTGCAATAATCTCGAACACGATTTTTTTTGCCATCACCATACTTCCATTCCTTAAGGAATATGGAAGTAAAAATTCGTGCCTCGTTATTTTTTCATATATTTTTCATTAAATCAAAAAACCGGGCGGTTAAAAAAATAAATGTTGTCCATTGAACTTAAAATAGTTTGAAAGTGAATTTAATGATTCAGAACTTCTGTGTAAACGATGTTTTTTGTAAAAACTCTTTCATCATTTGCTAAATGCCCTTGGCCATTATATTCGGAAATATAAAATCTCAAACCATCGAATGATCGAACTCTACTTGCTGCGACGTACAATTGACCATGTGTAAAAACTGGCTGCCTCAATAAAATTCCAATTTTTTCGAATGTTTGTCCTTGAGACTTACAGTATTTATTGTCATCGCAAATGCAGGTATAATTGGAAATTGAGTTCTTTGAAAGTTAAATGGTAAAACAGTACCGGAATATGTTAAATTTATACGTGGAATCAAAAATTCTCTTATTGCGCGCGGTTCCAGTTAAAACTTCGCAATCAATAGCATTACGATGCATACACTTGATGCGCATTCTTGTTCCATTGACTAATGCTTCCTTTGTATTTAAGTTTCTGATCAGTAAAACGATGCAATTAACTTTCAATACTAACTTATGTGGTGGCAAACCACTAATAGTCAAAGAATTCAAAAACTCTACTGGATAGTTATTGATTTCATTGTCATCATCACAAATTATTTTATCATAGCTATGATATGTTTTCTGTTCACCTGGTATTCGATTAAGTATATCAGTATTAATAAAAGTACAATCATCATTTTTAGGTGCTAAAATAACTGACTTCAATATGTTATCTGAGAGTATGTTTTCGGAAATATTTCCATACACCTCATTAATAATATTATTTTCATCTCCTATTATTGCTGAGGTATTTCAATAATATTTTCACCAAACTGAGGGAATTGTGGGGCTTCATCATTACCAATTTTTTTCAAGAATTCGACAAATCTATTTCACTTGGTAAGGCTCTCATATTTTGAGTAAACGTTTACTTTATGAAAATAAACAAATTTATGCCAACTCATGACACAATTTTCAATTAAAGTTGCACGTGATCCATGTGGGACAACTGGTAAGATTTGCCAAAAATCACCGCACAGAAGTATCGTTTTCACTCCAAATGGTTTATGTTTATCATTTTCATCGCATAGATCCTGCAATAATCTATCTATGATTTTCAACACTTGCAGTGGGCACATAGAAATTTCATCAATAATTATCAATGATGATGAATTTATGTAACCTCCATAGCTACTATTTGCGGTAATATTCGCTACAGAATTTTCCAAAATGGGTATAGGCAATTTAAACACATTGTGTAAAGTTCTACCTCCAAGTAATAGAGTTGAAGTTATGCCACTGAACGCTGTTGCAATGCAACTAAGATTAAGCGAATTTAATTTGTGAATGATTGCTGTTTGTGTGAATGTTTTTCCACAACCTGCATGAGCGGTTAAACAAAAAACATTAGATCCAGTATCATGGTGCAAAACTTCACGAATCACACGATCAATTAGATTACGCTGTTCAATATTTCATAATCCTCACAAAACAGAAACTCTTGTTCTATTGAATCAATAGCATTTGCTTCGTCTGTTCTCTGCGAATACGTGGGAACTGGTAAACCAAGTTCTTGACATGACAAATTATGAACATTCAAAATATCTTCAGTTTCTAATAGAGCTGTGTTAAAGGATACTTCTTCGTTGTAATCTCTCAAAAAATCTTCACTAAGATATACTTTAAATTCATTCCATAACGCCAATGCATTGGCTGGCACATTTAATGCACAAATGTAACCAAATAAATTTCGCATTTGTTTTGGTGAATGTAATTCTTTTGCTTCATTTAAACATTCGCGCCATTCATTATCATTTGAAGCAATGCCGCGAGCATGGCACGCTTCAACAAAAGAAGTGTGTATAATTCCATTGTATGTTCTAACATCCTCAAATGATTTTGGACCACAGACTTGTAATAAAAGCAATCGTAAATGAAAAAGTTCGATGTCTTTTGGTGATACTACATATATGCATGTAATGATTTTATCACCTCCACGCCTTCTCTTCTTCCATTTTTTTCGGGAATCTTCCCACACATAATGCAAAGGAATTTCAATATACTTATATTCATGCGCTGATGGATCTGATCGATTCAATTAAAAAAATGCTAATAATTTTGTTTGTCTTCCATTTTCAATTGCTTGACGTTCTTGCCCTTCTCGAAAGTAAACATTCTGTCTACGCAGTAAATGAATGTCAAGTCTAACGATGACATGTGATTGAAAATGCATTGGTAATTCATAGATGCGCCATACAGCTTCAGTTGATCCGACATAAGGCCATTTAAAAAATTTTTAACTTTATCAATTTGTATTCCTTGACCTGGTTCATTTCTCTCTGAACCTAATTCAACAGGTGCACTGTCATAGCCTTTATACACATATTTATAAATGTATTTAACACTTTTAACTGTAGTGCATACTTCAACATTTATATGGCAATTAAATTTGGCAAGTAAATACGGATTGTATGGTACAACATAACGATTGTCGAGGCAACTACCGCGAACTTCAGCATTAATACCATTATCACGCCTTCTGTATAATGAATATCCATTTAATGATTCACATGTAAATTCGTTAAATCGTTTTGGATAATCTTTTGTGCATTTTACATTTCTCATACATACAGAATTTGGATTAAGTACACCGCATGGACCATGCATCATGTGTTTTACAACATATTCATGTAATGTAGGATGTGTTTGAATGTTAGGAATCTCCACAGATACAACTTTATCAATATCGGTAGCGTTAACAATTTTATCTTGCTCATTTAAAGAGAGTAAAATGTGAGCATGAGGCAATCCTCTCTTTTGAAACTCAGTTGTATAAATGAGTGCTTCAACTTTACCGAAGATTTTTTTTAGTGCAATTAATGCTTTCAGTTTGGACTTGAATACACGCACAACAATATCAGGTCGAAAATTAGCTGACCCACCTACACCAATATTGCTAACTATTTCAGGCCAACTTGGATTGCAAGTCATTGTAATAAACAAAGAAGGCTTTCCGAAATGTTGTACAATTGACATTGCATCTAAATAATTCTGATACATATTTCTTGGAGATCCATTGAATGAAGATGGTAAAATTACTCTACGGCCAACATTATTGGCATTGGGGTTCAATTCTAAATAATCTGTTAAATTGTTGTAAACTTCAGACCTAAGACTTGTTTGATTTTGTCGAATGAAATGTAACCTTGTGCCGTCTATTCTCACATACATATCAACTATCCACTGCAGAAATAATTTTTGTGAATGGTACAACATGCTAAAATCTTCTCTAATTGCAAGTCGATAGGGTGCATACTGAAGCATGGTTAATTTATTTCTGGGCGCTCTTGAATTAGATGTAGTTGGTACATTATGAGAAATATTGATATGCCACCCAGTATCACCATTTGGAAAAAGTAATGGATATGCTAAAGGGTCCAGTGATGAATCCAAAACAGAGATATTTTTAATGGTACCATTAACTTTTAAAAACGAAACCATATTTCGTTCAAAGGGTGGCTCACCATCAACTGTACTAAATATTACTGCTACATCAGTTTGAACTGCATCATTATAACGGCGTAGATCTAAATCACGATTTACTTTAATGAGCATACAAATTTCTTTATTTTGATTTTCATCTCTCTGTCAATGATCTTTCATTGCAATGAATGGCCGAACGAAAGGATTAATGCGTTCCAATACAAGAGAGATTTTGCGCATTATATTGTTATTGCATGTTTGATTATAGTGTTCACGTAATCTATAATTGACAGCAGTGTCAACATCATAAAAATATAATTGCGCATAACATAGTGAGCAACATATCCAGCAGTCATTGGACCTGATCTGTGATAAAAAACATCATGTATTTTAAAATGATACACTCCACGCGTAACTGTATCCGAAATTTTAGCTACTGAGCTAATCGTAGCAAATGATGAATTGTATTTACGAATGTTTTCAAAATAATTTTTTGACTTTCTTTTTATTGAAGGTTCATTTGAAGTAAGTCCATCATACAATGATTTAAAGTATTCATTTTGACTTAAGGCCGGTAATATTGCTTTACCCTTATGACAACATGAAGTGAATGCAGTCCTTTCACCTAAAGTGACCTCAGATTCGAAATGTTTTGCATTGCAAAACCTGCATTGTAAATGCATTAGTCCACAATCAAAAGTATTAAAATTTCTTGGAATGACATTCAGTGCGTATTTAAATGTATCCCTCAAAATAATTTCATCATTTTGTATACTATTTACACTATTTAAATTTGCATTTAGTCTATTATCATTTTGACTTTCACGCGAATATATATTCCTTCTTCTTTGTCTCTCACTCCGACCCGTCAATGTTATACTATTTACACTATTTAAATTTGCATTTGGTCTGTTATCATTTTGACTTTCACGCGAATATATATTCCTTCTTCTTTGTCTCTCACTCCGACCCGTCAATGTTATACTATTTACACTATTGAAATTTGCATTTGGTCTATTATCATTTTGACTTTCACGCGAATATATATTCCTTCTTCTTTGTCTCTCACTCCGACCCGTCAATGTTCTATGTCGAGGCATAATGGAAGTAGGTGCGAATATCTGAATGTAAAAAAAAAAACATACCTCTTATAATTCGCTGTGAATTGATGGATTTATTGTACTGTTTAGCTTTTCAATAATTCTTAAATAAAACAAGATTTGGAATTAAGTAATGGGAATGGGTGTAGTAGGTGGGTGTGACAGTAATTTCAACTTGTACAAACTTCACTCGGTGAGGCTGTTTTGGATTGAGCTCAAGGTTTACTCCATCTAAATTTGCTTTATTGCTTTACCTGACTTAGTATCAGGCAACTATCTGTACAAAATTGTTAGACCTCAATAGTACAGAGTACAAAAAATAAATCAGGAACTGAAGAATAAGCAGCAGGCTTGAGTCCATTGTTTCATAGAAAAAAATGATACATGTCCAGTTGCACATTCTGTGCATAGTTTTTTGAAACAATTATACTACATTAAAAAAAAAAATGAAGTCTTACTTTGATCTTAATAATTAATATTATTAAATTGTATCAACTCTGATTGTGCCTAACAATGAACTAATTGGCTGTGGCAAACTATTAATATATGTCCTTACTACCTCATAGTTTATTTGAGTATGTGTGGTACAGTATTCACAGTCAATTTTGTTACATTGAAATGGGAAGTAAAGGTTGTTTACTTTCTGTAGAAAGTGGGTTAGCAAAGATACAATATCAGACAGCAGTAACACAACTTCTGGAATCCAAAATATGATTCTGGGCATCCAAAATATAGTGTTCTCACATTAGTACCTCACAGTAGCACACTCAGAATTTTGTTTTGGGGGCTACAATAATGTTTTACATTATAACAAAAGAGTATGTTTGTAGTGTGTTGTAATAATGACACTTATGAGCTTAAAAATTATTTGCATATAATTATATACAAATAATTATTAATTTCTGTGAAAATGTAAAGTGAAAAAAATTGACCAATATCTGTGTGGATGAGGTCCCATTGAAAGAAAAACTCATATGGCTGGTTCCAAAAAATTATGTTGAATCATGTGCCTGCCAAGGCAGTAAAACTGTACCACAAAGAAACCACCCTGTATATTACTAGTTTAACTTGCAGAAGTGGACTCAACAGAAAATTGCATCGTGTTGTTCCTACTATATATTTTAGACACTATACTTTTGTTATCCAAAATGCCATCATATTACACAGGAGGCCTGATGCTACAATTTCGTTCACTGCCAATGAAGACAGCAGCAAACTTACATAATAGGTGGTGGTCACTTTATTGATATTTGGTGTGAGGTGGGATTCAACACCTATTTGATCCTTTTATCACTTTTCAGAGACAGTCTTGATATTTTTCAGAGATAGTCTTGAATTTTCAGTGTTTAGTATGAGCCTTTTTACAAATAACTAGACTTATAGAATATGTGTGTCTGTTTTTATATATAATTAAAGCAGTTAAATTGCTTCCTTACTTCTATAATGAATGTAGGTGTACTTCTTAGAAAGTTTTCTGACGTAACCTGCCTCACTTTATTTACCCGTCTGCTTGTGGATGGTAGACATAGTGGGCAGTGAGGTGACATGAAGAATACATATTTACTTTTTCTTAATGATTTCTTGTTTAATATGAATTTCTCAGTTAGCTGGAAATTTAGGGACTTGTGGAAATTGGACTGTGATTAACACACACACACAGTAAAACCTCACTAATTCATCACCTATGGGACCGAAGGGGCGACAAATTAGTGAGAGAGTAAGAAACAAACCCATTAAACACAATATAAAATGTTTTCTTACAACACTAGCAATGTACAGTAGTACTAATGTTATGCTCAAACATATTTATTGCAGGAAATTTTCAAACTCAAACACGTTGAGCACTGTAATTGCAAAAAAACTTTGTATAATGATCGTGAACAAAATCTGTAATTTTCTTCTGTTTTTTCTGTCGACCATACTGTTTAAGAGCCAAATTATGTATTTGGCACAGTGAAATTATTTTAGACAGTTGTGCTTCATTTTGGCCTTTGTACCACTTGATTGTTGTAGTCAGTGATTGAATGGCCTCCTTATGAGTGATTGCAGGTTTTATTGGCAGGTCATCTTGTTCACCATTAGCTTCTGTGGATACGTATGTAACAATTTCATCATTACTAAACATTTCGCAGCCTACATCAGGTAAGTCTATTTCACTCCAATTTTTGACGTTGTCTACATTCAAACTGTTAAATGCTGGTAGGGGTTGGCACATATCTAACAATTCTGATGTGGGGTCAAAACCTTCTGGTTCTGTAGATGCTGGTTGTAATTCAGATGGCGCTAACTTATTCAGGGCAGGTTTTAGAGTGTTTTCCGGAATACTGTGCCAGGCATCAGCTGCATTTTATATTGCATCCTTTATAGCGTATGCCCTTCCAAAATTGTTCAATGTCCACATATTCACAAAGTGACATATTTTGTAAAAAGGACAACACAACACTTATGTGCCATGTATACAAGTACAAAACACCCATTCTCGGAACCAATACCTCCTGCAATCCAATCTCCTGGCTATTATTAGAACCCTGACCAGACAGCATGTTTCTTGTTTATCCCGGCTATAATTACAGAGGGAGATGAATTAGTGAGGTTCCACTGTACATGGAATGTTATGTTCGTCATAACAATTCAAAAATAAACTTAAGCTTACTCTAGCTAAATTAAGGAATGCATAAGGCGTAGGATTGAAGAATACATTCCACTTCGTAGATGCTGGGGCTCTTAGACCTAATTTCATTAATCTAATGTAATTTTTCTTTTTAAACATTCACATATGATATACACATCATTGTCATTTCATTTGTCACTTGTGGTTGAGCAGATATACAATGTTATAATTGAGAAGATTTATTGAAAATGACCTAGACATTAAACTAAACTTGTTGTGCAGCTTATTCCATTGTTTGTGTGCGTTGGCATTGGATGTGTTGGAGCAACATTTTATCTGCTGAGGTTGGCAACGCGTAATCCTGAAGTTTCATGGGCAAGAAATTCAAATCCAGAGCCATGGAATGAGTATAAAGGAAAACAATACAAGGTAAAAATAAAAATGAAACAGATTTATCTGTGTACCAATAGGTTCACTAGGGATGGTTTTATATGAGAGTGTTAATTGGGAAAATATAATCTAATTTTTTTTTATTTTATGGTAAGTCCAACTGTTAAAATGCATTTTTTGTATTAAGGGGACCACACGTGGTGAAGGCTTCGTTCCATGTAATGCATTTCACTTGTCCAATAAATTAAGTAAATTTATTTCAAAAACCATACAAGATGTATGTATGGTAGCTTTTTCTCAGAAAGCATACTGTGGACCTAATTAAATACATTACAATTAATTACTTAAATACAATTATTTTTTTTAACATAATTTATTATATTACATATCAGGTGTAATTTTAGGTTTAGCCTAATATAAGCAACGTTGAGACAAACATAACTTTTCAGTTATTAGAAAAGTTATATAACCGTGTTATTATATTATTTTTTAGTAAAATAACTGTTGTAAACCAGACAATCAAATTCTCCGAAACTTGATCTGCTTATGGGCTGCCATCGTAAAGAGGGACAATTTAAGTCCTAAGTTTGTAACGAAATAATTGTAATATTTTTAGTATTAAAAATGGTATATATTTCATAAATGATTGTTTTGAAAACATTATACCCACTTACCTGTTGAAAAAAGCAATAAAATGTAACAAAAACGAATTATGTAATGACGTTTTTTCCAATCGGTCACTGTCCCTACCTTAAACATACAAGTTTTTTTACAAAAAAAATATATATATGAAACGTTTTATTGTGAATTTGTATAATTAATTAATAATACACTTTCCATAAAATGGAATACAGCTGAAATTATATACCATGAACCTGTCAAAAATTATTATTTTAATGTAAATAATGGTCTCCGAAAATCGTAACCGAGCGACACGAATTTAAAACTCCTGCCACAAGTTCGAAAGAAGAAGAGCGTATTATATCCAGCAGGCAGTTCCATTGTGTGATAAATGCTTTCGTTGGTACATGTGGGTTGTTTACAGTTTATCTTTAATAGTTTCGAGAAAACATAAAAAGTTTTGGTAAGTATTTTACAGTATGTTTAATATGTGTCCTACCGGTCACTTTAATATCTTTACAGTAATAATATTACGTGTGAATTTTTAATTGTGTAAACGAACTGCGACGAAAAGCCGCAAGCCTAACCTCAAAACGAGTCACGAGACAAGCAACGGCAGCGAGTTGACGCGAAATAAGTGCCGAATGTCCAATCGGTCACTGTCCTATCGGTCGCGCATCCGAGTGAGACATAGCGCGACCGATAGGACAGGTTGCTCCATGTTCTTTATGAATGCTGTGACAATTATGCTTTAGGGACGAATAATAGTATTCTAAAGCATTTCTAGCCTAATTAATATTTTTTTTTCAGAACTGTTAATAAATTAAGCTATTTTATAAATATCTATTATTTCGAGTATGACAAACTTTGCAATAATATATGCTGCAAAATAATATAAAATACTATTAAAAATATGAGTCAAAACTATTTCATTTCTGAACTTACTCATTTAAAATTTTTGAATGTCCGTATAATCTAGCCTACCAATTCTTTTTTAATCTAATAGCAATTTTAAAAGCTGAAAAATTTGAAACGGTCTTAACTAAATTTATCTGAAACTTGCCACTTGTTTAGTATACGACTAGAGGTAACAGAAGGCTTGTCTTGTTTAAATTGTTGTTTCTTTTACAAAAAAATAAATATTGAAAAATAACTGACTTACAATTATTTTGCTGCAGTATTGTTTTACTTTTGTGTCACAGGTAACTCTCAGTTGTCATGATACTCTTCATTTGTAACTTTGATCTTTAATTGAATACACTTATTCTAATCAATCTCTGCATAATTTATTTAGCATAATACATTCCAACAGTTACTATAGTTATTTAATACGTTTATTGACATCACATCATTGTTTGTCCAATCGGTCACGGCAGGTTCCACTTTGTTCATTTTCACTTTTGGTGATATACAACACTGATTGTTACTATGCTGATGTGTTTGGAAATATCTCGGTTAGTTTATTGTTAAAGTTGCCTTTGTAAACACAACCAAACTGAAATTGTTAACATTTTATTGAAAATTTCCTTAAAAATAAAAACAAATATATAGCAATTTCACCAGAGGTCAGTTAATGACAATGAATTTTAATTTAATTCATATAAGTACATCATTCTAGCATTGTTTTATGAGGTTTTCCTCTGTGTTTAGAGGTGTGACCAATTGGACATTTTCGTATGTAGTACTTCAGGATAAAAAAATCTTCAAAAATTGTATTGCAGTATTTCAGCTCTGCTCTGCATTTTGTAATGTTCTGTATACTATTGTGCATTTATTCCAAATAAATATTCTTAAAACTTGATTTTGTTTGTTTGTTTGTTCATACATTTGGCTCTCTTTATGACGGCTACCCTTATCCACAATATTCATAAAATTTTGACTTCCTCTTTTAGTCCATGTTACCCCAGAAGTTAAACAATTTTCAGAATAAGCACCACACTGCTAAAATTTCCTTTCAACCAGAAACCCATCATGGATTTTTGCAAGTTTAAAAAACAATTTGTTTCCTTTGGGCACTGGCATCCCAAAATGTTGAAATTTCCAAAATTAAATATTACATTCAGATTTTGGTTAAAATTCTCTTTAATTCCACGTTTCATGATTTTTTTTCTAAAAGTTTTATTCACTTTTTGGGCCCTAGTGTCGCAACATTTTGAAATTTTCAAAACTGCATACTGTACTCAGATTTTGGTTTAAATTTTCTTTAATCTGATGTCTCACACAGATTTTTGTGGTTGGATATTACAATTTTTCTGATCCAACAGTATGGAGCATAAAAATTTGGCAAAATTGTATGTGTAAAATGGGAATGGCAGTGCCACAAGGATGGTTTAGCACAGAACACTACCACATACGATAAATTACTGTGTGTAGAATTGGTTGATATAGGTGTGCGAAATTTATGGTTCAGACAAGATAGTGCAACATTCCATAGATCCAGTGAAACAATAACTTAACTTAAAGTTCAGAAGCAGAATTCTTTTATGAAATTGTGATGTCAACTGGCCGTGCAGTTTGCTGTGCTGGGTTATTTTCTGTGGTTACATGTGAAACAATCCACAATCCATGCTCTACGCCAACAATACATAAACTATCCAAGAGTTTCGAAATGAGATTTGAGGCCTAAGAACAGCAGTTATGTTAAGATGACATTCAGTTCATAATTAACTGTATTGATCATATTATTAACTGAAATATATTTCAAGTTTTCTAAATTTAAGTGGGTTTTATTTTAAAACATGAGCCTCGTAGTAGAAAACCTTATACAACAGTGTTCTACTTCCAGACCCCATACTTTACCAACACTTCTCAAATCGTGAACTATTAAATTTCCCAGCCTTAACGTGCGGCACTTTGGCAAACAAATCTTCATTGACACATAGCACTGTTTGAGTAACCCCATGAAACATTTGTACATAATTGAAAACAGTTGTCTTTTTGGAAATCCCTCAGACATGGTCCCCCTCCCTCTGATAGTGCAAAATGTGGACCTGAGCAAGAGAGATTTGTTGCGGTCATCTTTTTACAAGGAAGAAAATCTTGTTATAAAGACACATTTTACCTAATAGTTTATAGTGGGTATAGTAAGATATAGTTATTTTAGATATCAGTTTCAGTAGGTAGTTTGAAGTTATTTTAAATGACTGGGGTACAGTTTTTCTAAAATAAATTTTCGAAAAATATATTTTCTAATAATAAGTGATTTCAAAAATATTATGTTCTATGGATATGTTTTCGAATACGTTGTGAACTTTGCTTTATTAAACAAAAAAATTCATTGCTTTCAAACGTAACCTTTAACGTCAACAATAGTTATAATAATCCAGATGACAGAAGCCTAAAAATACACTGTCAGATGTTAACAGCATTGGCTTTTGTACCTGCCAATGACATTGAAGAACACTTCCGATACTTTAAGTGAAGATTTGCCGGAAGATTTATTACCCATAGCACAGTCTGTTTTGAAGCAACATATATTCACAGAAGACGTGCTAGGGGAAGGCATAGGCCATTCCTCCATGCTATCTTCCAGCATTATGAGGTCAGTACGATGCTGTGTCCGGCGAGAACGAATAATCTGTCTGAACGTATCTTTAACACTTTGACGCTGGGCCCTTAACATAGTGGTCCTTCGCCCATGCCGAGCCATTTTTGCATATATTTAAAATTTTGTATCTTCTTAACTGTATGGTAAAAAAAATATGCTACCTATGTTTTTATGAAGATCTAAGTATCTTCTTTAAAATGGTGTATACTGTATGACATTGTGTTGGTTATTTTCCCTGAAATTGCTTTTCAAAAAAGTGATGTTTTTGGAATAAAAAAAAATTGGCCAAAACATGTTGTTACTAGAAACTCGCAATTTAGTTTTACTTGTTAGAAATGGATTAAACAATACATTACATAATGTTTATAATATATATTAGTTTACAAAGGTGTACTTTTGTAATTTTTTTTACAAGAAACGCTTGTCTTGACATTTTGACACGTACGTGGTGTTTAGCCAACTAACGTAACAGTTTGCTGCGTGATGTTTCATGTCAACTGTACCTACGAAAGTGAACGCATATGCTATGTGATCTAGCGGATGATTTGTGTACTACAAGGCCTGACATATTTCAAAACACCTCCAAAGACGTCTTTATACATATGGAATCATGAAAAACACATTGAAACTTCATGACATCAATCGTCCATCGGCATTCTCAGAAGTTTTCAAAGGACGTCAAGGGTGTCAATTGACGTCCATCGGCGTCAAAGTGTTAATATAGTGAAAAATTATGAAGAGTTCGTTGAAAACAACAATATACTTAACGTATTTATGGAGCATAGGCCACAATGTAAATTACTTCCAATAATCAAACCTTTTCTAAGATGTACTTTTGCTTTTATGTACAAATTTTTAGGAATATAAAGGTTTTAGAAAAATAATTTTTAGATTTTCAAATTTATTAGAAAAATAATTTTTAGAAATTATTAGAAAAATTAATTTTACAAAAGCATCTTTAGTAGAAATCGCGTTTTTTAGAAAAAAGGATAGAAAATATTTTTTAGAAAAACTCCCCCCCCCCCCCCCCGATTTTAAATCACAGGTCTTTAATGTCAATGTAATTAAGAATCAGTTAAACTTGTTTATATTAATGGGAAATAGCAATTTTTCTACACAAAATTTAAATTGTTTTAAAGTTTGAGTAATCCAGAACCAGAACAAGATCCGTCATAATCTAGATTGTTTGTAACTAGATCTGTTTGATCTAATAGGTTACAGACCAAGTTTTTTATGTAGGCTATATTAAATGTAAAAACTCATATGGTAATAATAAAAATAAGCCAAAAGATTTCACTAAAGTGTTCCATTCAAATATTAGATGCAAAACATAAACCTTTTAATTTTGTTCACAGTTTATAGCATCTGGAAGGGACTACGAAAAGGAAGGCAACCCTGCACCAGAATATTAGGATGTGTCTCCAGTAGAAAGAACATTTAAATTTAGACTTTTTGAAATTATTTTGGATAATATAAATGTGTTGGTTACCTCAGATCCATTTGTGTATTTGAAGTATGTGTATATTATATGTAAGATAATTTAACAAAACCATCTAGTTATACTTTATGAATGAATAAAATGTTTTTTTAAAGTAAGGGGTTTTTAATGTTGTCTTTAATAATTTTTCCATTCTGGTTATAAAGCTGTGAGCCATCTGTGAAACTAGGATGCTACATTTGCCTAGAATAAAAATTTTCTTAACTGGTCTGTGAAAATAAAAAAGTCATGAAGTGAGCTTATACATTAGGATAGCTCAGATAATGGCTCGCATATTTCTTCTTTAAAGTATTTACACTACAGAAAATTCACAAACAGTATAAATTAATGTTTTTATTCCTACAAAATCTTCAACCATTCACTAATTCTCAGAACCATCTGAAATAACTGGAAACTATAAGATTAAAGGACAATATTTCTCCCTTACAACAAGAACAAAACGGTGATTACAGAATTTCAAGGAAGCAAGAAAAATATATTTAAAAAAATTTTATGTAATGTTTACTACAAAAATTACTTCCTATATTAACATTAACATGCGATTTATAAAATAGTATAAATAAATTTGAGGAACTGGCACTATGTATTTATTGCAGTAGTTTTTTATTCAGTCAACAATTCTTTGGTCATTCAATGCCAAATGGCATTTACTTCAGAATATACATTTTATTAGAAAACGGTATTTTTTCTACAATTCCTCAAAATATTTTTACAACAATATAAAAAATATTTTTATAACGATTGTTTAGTAAATGCATTAAGGACCGTCTTCTTCACTTCTACATCCTGGCTTCAACTGCTTTCCACAGGAACTTTGACTTTGTGTTCCATATTCCAAACTTTGCAACTGTAAATTGATATACAATTATTACAATAATTATTCATCTACAGCTCATTGTGTACCATTTATATAATTGGCTAGTAAAACAACTAATAACAAAATATATCTGATTTGCATTAACGTTTTATATGCACTGGCTCCCTCACTATGGAACTACTGTTAATTTTTTTATTTTACTGATAATTTTTTATAGATTTAAACATATTTTATACTACAGTTTTTGTAGCCTGAAGACTGTCCTAATACAACTAGAATGATCAAAACAAGAACAAAGGTTTATAGATTCTTATATGGTTAAGCTACTATTCATACCCTACATCAGGGGTCTCCAAACTACAGCCTGCGGGCCGGATCCAGCCCGTGGCAACCCGGCCGATGCTGCATGTAGTTTTTAAATAGATCGTCAAAATACTTCAAATATTATAATATTTTACTAAATAACTAAACAAGAAATAAGTTCAGTAAAATTTTTTACCAGTTTAAAACATTTACGTGGTTAATGTGCTTGTTCATCTGGCTGCTTTGAATTAATCACGCTTTTCACTCGCATCAACCTAAAGCAAAGATTCCTATTCTCCCCGTGCGCTCGGCTCTAACCCCCCCCCCCCTGTGTAATGTTTGGATCGACCTATATCTGCGAACAAACGTTTTCAAAACTGAACTTTGAAAATCAGAGTACAGTGCTAACTTACCAGACAAACACTTGAAATCAATTCTAGTGATAGGAGCATGACCCAAAATGGAGACATTATATGTCAGAAGCAACTCCACACATCTCATACGTACACAAATACATAAGAAATATCTTTTAATTTTATTTTTCCTTACTTTTATTTACATTATTTTGAATAAATGAGTTTGTTTTCTTTGGATAAGTCTGCTTAATTTTTATTTACATACCTATTTACTTGACTTTTTTATTTCATAAACTTAAAAAAAATAAGTTTGCAATATATATATATATATATATGTGTGTGTGTGTGTGTTGTTGTTGTTGGCCCGCGTGACCTCTAAGATTTTTCAATTCGGCCCTCAAGTGAAAAAGTTTGGAAACCCCTGCCCTACATGATAAAGTACTTAATGAAACACATAATAATGAGTTCATTTGTACATAAAATCCTGCTACTACAAGAAAATGCAATCATTTCAGTAACTCGGTATATCTACAGAAAAAGATTAGTTTTTTCCAAACATACTGCATATCTCTCAAGTGGTTTCAACATAGCATTTTTTTTTCTCCAACACATTTTTCTCAGTCAGACCACTGAAGATATTTTGGTATAGAATGGGCAAACTGTCTAGTACTTGTAATGGTACGTTGTGTAACGATTTCTATTTTTAGCCAGTGAATCTCACAAAAAGCATTTTGTTGACAAAGACGAAGTAAGTCAGCGTTTGGGAGCAGCCGGCAATAAGACGCCGTTACGATCAAGTGAAAAACAAATTACGTCAATCCAAAGGAGGGACGAGTGGAGTGTGACCGGAAAAAACTGGTTTTTAAATGTGTATTTGAACTGAATTGTGGCGCAGAAACGAAAGCGCAGCTCAGTCTCCAGTCAGCAACCGAACAGTACACGTGTTCTATTAGTGCCTGCAGGCAGTTACGGTAGGCCAACCGAGTTTTTATTAAAAACGTTTTGTAAAATTGGTGATTTAAAACGAAACAAAAAATGAAAACATAAATTTGGGCTATAATTACTTAATACTTCCGGGCTGAAAGGCAGTGGTTGAATGCTTGATGTAATAGTGCTAGACGTTTCCGCCACACCACTGGTGGCTATCTTCAGTAGCAAAGAAAAGTTCGTGAGATGGAATGCTGAACAATTCGCCCAGTGAAACGGGACAAGCAATAGTAAGACGGCTACGCTGGTTCTATTTTATAACTTTTTGACATCTCAACGCTGTGCACCCGCGCATACAGTTTATGATGGAGCGCGAGAGCGGTGATCAATTGGCATTTCTGGATGTGTTGGTCCTGAAAAGGACCGATGGCAGATTAGGGCATAAAGTTTATAGGAAGCCAACGCACACCGACAGATATCTGCATAAGTCCTCCAATCATCATCCTAGGCAGAAGCGGGTGGTGCTGAAGACTCTGGTTCACCAGGCAAAAAAGATCTGTGAGCCCCGGTATCTCGAGGAAGCATTGCAGTCCAATGGCTACTCTGCTGTGGAGGTGAGGAGAGCTGCCCGGCCGAGAAGATCTGGTAGGCCGGACGAGTCGGTGTTGCCCGAGGTTGCTGGCTCCGCTGTCTTGCCCTACATCCATGGCGTGACTGACCGCATCGGCAAGCTGTTGAGTAAACGGGGTGTCAGGACGGTCTTTAAGCCAACCAAAAGGATCCATCAGTTCCTGCGACCGGTGAAAGACGCCAGGGATCCGCTCTCGTCGTGCGGGGTGTATAGTATTCCTTGTACGTGTGGCCAGGTACACATAGGCACCACGAAGCGTAGTGTCCGAACGCGCCTCTCTGAACATCGGAGATACTGCCGCCTGGGCCAGCCGGAGAAGTCCGCAGTTGCTGAACACGCTCTTTCCCACGACGATCACCGGGTGATGTTTGATGAGGCCCGGGTGTTGTCTTCTGTCCGGGGTTACTTCACTCGCCTGCATTTGGAGTCCATCCATATCCATAAGAATGCGTCTGTCGCAATGACCTCCGAGGTGAAAGCATCTCCTTAAATAGTGTCTGGCATGATTTATTTTCCACGGCCAATCAGAGTGGAGAATGATTAGCTGGCTTCTGATTGGTTCGCATTAAATACCTGAAGCGGCCAAAAAGTTATAAAATAGAACCAGCATAGCCATCTTACTATTGCTTGTCCCGTTTCACTGGGCGAATTGTTCGGCATTCCATCTCACGAACTTTTCTTTGCTACTGAAGATGGCCACCGGTGGTGTGGCTGAAACGTCTAGCACTATTACATCAAGCATTCGACCACGGCCTTTCAGCCCAGAAGTATTAAGTAATTATAGTCACATCGGCCGTGAAAGCCCACGTACTAGAATAAATTTGGGCTATTAGAACGTTTTTTTTGTGATTTTTCGTCGGGAAAGTGAATTACGACTTATTGTGCAACAAGCAGGAGACTCCTCGACAAAAGAGATAAGTAAAAAATAAGGATGTGACTAATTTGGCACAATTGTACCAAAATTATTTTTTTAAAGTAAAATTACCTTTTAAATAATATGAAATAAAAATGATGAGATCTCAATAGGGTGTGTGAGCGTGAGTGAAAGAAAAAAGGGAGGGGGAAATTTCACAAATAAAGTACTGATTTTCTTTTGTCTTAGTTTTTTGGAATTATATTTTTCTTTACATTACAAAAAATTACAATGTGTTTTAATAAAATAAAATCAGATTTTTCAGCATAATGAGGTAGTTTAGTTAATTACGCACTCTACCCGTAACCTATTCTCTGTGTCGGTAAGTTCATCTAAACGGCCCTGGAATTTTTTCTGTACAGGAGTTTTTGTTAATTTATCAAAATTGTTTTCTTCGGGAAAGTGAAATGGTTTCCACATTTCCTCCAAAAAATGTGGTGGCGACCTTGGGAATCTTCTGACTTTGTAAAGGTAAGTCGAAAAGAATAGTAATAATCGGTGATTACGATTCTTCTTTTTATTTATTTTTTGAACAGTTACAAGTGGCGACCCTGCCAGGATACTTGTTAAATTTATTTAATATTGTAACGTGCCAAAATTGGGTACTTATATTTCTTGCATTTATGGGGTATTTGTATTTTATTTTATTTCCGTTTTCAGGGTTTCATAAAAATATTGTGCAAACTTTAATTCCATTGTAACAGACCACGTGTAGAAAACAGTGTTGAAACAAAGCAGCAACGTAGTATTCAGTTGCGAAACCAGGCAAAGAATTTGTACCACCCTCGATTTCTCAGAACTGTGCGTGAATGTGACGGTGCACGCACGCGCGACCCAGGTATGCGCGCTGGAGTGACGCTCCTTTCAGAAAACTCAAAATGGCCTAGAGCGGAATTGTTGCAGTCTCCTTTACCCTGAGGCCGGATACGAAGACCTAAGGACCGCCTCCTGTTCGTGACGTCAGTCTAGCAGTGCCAAATATCGTCAACACTCACTACAGAAACAATCACTTTATAGCATGTGCTTAAACAATAAGCCACAGCAAATCAACTTTGAACGACAACGAGATCCGTAGGCAGTGGGCATGAACTTCCTACCGCCCAAGAGAGACGCCAGGCAGTCCACGAGAAGCCGACTCAAGTAACAGATGCTGATCGTGTTATAAGGCCCCGGTCGGCTGACTTTCTAAATGTGGTCACTTAAATAAGATCGTTAATACCGACCGGGACCCGTGGAATTGACGGAGGTAACCAGGTACCATTTGGTGTAGCGAAAGTGCGAAACGCACAGTTAAAAATATGGACAGTGAAATCGGGCATCAAAACACGTGTTCGGTCGGCATCTCGACAGTGATCGAACGTAAATGAAACCTGAATATATAAAGGCCAACTATTTTCTAATTGTAATATAATATTTTAAAGGGGTTTAAATGGTGTGATAGTGTGTGTGGGCAAAGCTGGGCTACTTTCTTTAGTATAAATAGTATGTAAGGTAAGGTCGATTTAACCAGTACTAAATGTGTTATTCTTTTGTGTTTTGTATGAGGAATTTACGTCTTTATGTGAGTAAGTAAAGTATTCATTTAATAACCATGTGTTAGACTAAGTTATTTCGTCATTGCCACTTTCTCATTTCTGTGCTGCAAGATTCGTCTAACGTTCCGGAATTTTTCTGAATTATTAATTGGGTGTGGTCAGATAGCTAAATTGTCCTTTTTATTTAAGGTGGAGTATAAAGGTTTCGATATTTTACCTATAAAAAATAATCGTGGCGACCTTGATCTTCTGAGTGAAATTTTAATACGGTAAGTAGTTGAATATGCGTACAGGTAAGTTCTGGCAGTGTATTTTATGTATTTATATATTTCAGCTAATTTTATTTTGTTACAATATTTAATAAGTTAGGCCTACTTAAACACAGAGATAAGTTAGGGTAGATGGCGGAATGTTTGTATAGCAATTTTATTTGGTAATTGGATGTACTAATTGTGAGTTTTTTTTGTCTCATACGTTATGTAATATTGGATATAAAAGTTCTTTTGGCAATTTATGTAATTTGAAAAACGGCAGACAATGAAAATGAACTTAACCTAACTGACTCTGCCATAATGAGCGATTCCGGGATACACTCTACTCCGGTGTCTACCGGTAGTAGTAGATCTAATGATGAAGTGATGGACTTTTTGTGTGAGTTAATGGGGGAAATAAAACAAAATGTTAGTTTAAGGGGTGAGATGAAAGAACAGTTGGATAAATGTTTTAATGAATTAAATAATTTGTTGTGTGAGCACATTGACGCTATTGGTAATGATATTAAAAAATGAACTGATAAGTGGAAAAGAGATGCAGGTAAGTGTAATGAGAACAAAGACGACCGGGTTGTGGATACTAAGGTAGCTCGTGTTAGTGAAAGTGATAATTATCATAATATGATAAGTAATAATAACATAGTTGAACAAGTAGTATTAGAGAGTAAAATATTGAATAATGGTAGTGATGATGAGATTGTAGTGGGAGTAGAAGTTAGTGGTGAAGTAGGTAGCTGACGAGTTCGAGAGAAAGTGTGAAGTGAGGTTAGGTGAGTATGAGATGCAAAGGGCAAATTTTCCCTGTGGTTTAAGTGGAGTAAGGACTCCACATGTGGTTTTTGAGGACAAAGGTTCCTCCAGAGGTTATGTGGGAGACATAGTGTCTCATAATGGTCCTATAGTTTTTTGTGGTATACGTGGTAGAGCCAGGAGTTGTTTTAGTGATTTTGTGGTGCCCTTTGCGAGGAGTGAGGTAGTTTAGGGGTTGTGATAGGTATTATGATGAGAGGTGGAGAAAGAGAGAAATTGAAATTTTTGATGTTAATAGAGGTTATGAAATGTTAGTGCAGATTTTCCATATTGAGAGAGGGGAGAGAATTGAGACCTTATAATGAGACTGGGGTAACTGGTGCAGCAGATGATGATGATGATATTGTGACTTACCTGATTGTGACAAATAATCCCAAGGGCGATCATCCCAAGAATGAATGATAAAATCACTGACTGGACAATGAATATAATTACTGACGGAGACTGGACGAAACTAACTGATAGCGACAAGTTGTATGAAATAATAGATGGTATGACGAACTTAGAAATAAGGGTTTATGAAAACAATAATAATAAACCCAAGGTAAACAAAAAATTTAGTCTACAAATATGTGAGATATCTTTTTGACGATGGAGGCTAAACCATAAAACAATAAAGGACAGTTAAATATTTTGTTTATGGGTTTTAACTTAGCTGACTTGGACATTAAAATGCGACAACTGAATAAATAATGAATCAGATTTTTAAATAAATATGTAGGGAATTCAATTGTATGTGTTGTGGTTAAGTGAACAGTGTATGTAGGTAGATAATTGTTGTAATAATAAGATTAATATTTTGGAATTTAAATAAATAATAACATTAATTGTGGAAACAGTAATTGGCTAATTGTAAATATTTTGATAGTAATGGAATTTGTATTTTAATAATGAATTTAATTAAAACAATTTGAAATATTTAAAATATTTTGATTGATTTAAAAGTTATATAATTGAATTTTTTTTTTTGAAGTTAAATGGTTTTACGAGATTTGTGAATTGGGTAATTAAATGATAAATTGGTTGATGTAAACTAACATGTTGTTAAATGTTTCAGAGGTAAGGTGAAAGTATTGGTATGGTGAATATATGTTTTGTGTATATCAATTTAAATGGACTGTAAGTATAGAAATCTTATAGTACGAATCAAGTATAATAAAAATGTTTATTTGAAATAATTGTGTTAAATAAAAATGATAATGAAAAAATTTAATAATAATTGAACGATGATATATGATAATTATTAATAATAAATTTGAAAATTTTAAGCAACCCAAGTGTAGAAAGTTATGGAGGAGTTAAATGATTAATGATGGATGAAAGTTTCATATTATGATGTTGTACATTTAATTTCGTATTTAATTATTAAGTTTAGTGTTACAAAAGGTATTTTACTTGTGATTCCCCAACTTTTCGGGCGGTCACGGCCTCACCGAACCCTGACCGTGGAATTGGTTTAGCTTTAACAGCTATGGTTGGGGCTCATTGCGTCACGTTCTGCCTTAACTGGCCATAGCTGTTATCATTGTCAAGGTGAATTTTGAAATTGACGGGGGGAGATAAGGGGAATCACCAAACTAAGGAACAGCGGCTACCACTCTGTCCGCATGGGGGCAGCAAAGCCAGGTGGTAGACCCGTTTAAGGGCGTTTAATTATAGACAAGAATATGCTGATATTCATAACGTTAAAATGTAACTGCCGAAGCAAAGACACGGAGAGGTCAAACTACTCCAAAATAAATATGCTGTCTTTGTGGAAGCGAACAGGCGCCACAGTCTTACACAACTTGCAATAGAGTGTGTGGATGGGAGGTGACTCAGGTGAGTCACGAATTTAAATTTGATAACATAAAGATTGCTAACTAAAATTTTGATCCAATAAAAATGCTTGTGCTCTGTTTAAATAACTAGCTGCTCATACATTCACTATAAGGTGTTCATTGTATAATTTTTTAAAGGTAATATTGTATTTTAGCAGGTTAGATATAAGAATCGATAAAAAATATGTGTTTTATAATGTGTGTATTTTTTAAACTAAGTAAATGATTAAACCGACTGGCAGGCAGTTAACATAATAGATGTAAGTATTGATCAATATATATATTTCATGTGATTTGCTAAATTTTGAGATGTGTTTTCATTTTGTTAAGGTCAGCTGATCAGCAATAAAATGTCACTGTATATTGGTTGTAAATGTTCCAGGTAATTAATATTTAATGTAATGTTTCAATGTATTACAGATGCTATTTAAAGTAATGAGAAAAGTAATTTGATAGAGTGAGAAGTAAAGTAATAATCGTGAAAGCTAATAAAAGATAGTTTTTGGGTGATGAATATTTGATGGGACATGTAGATCTGTCCAAGTTGAAGTCAAAGTTAAAGAAATAATAGAGATGAAAATAATGCAATGTTGTTGTGAGTTAATGTTATAGAATTTTGAGAAGTATTGGGGTTGACACAGTAGTCATGGAGAATATATGTAGAGTTTTGAGTGATATATTGATGTTTATAATTAATGATGTTATTTTGTTGTAGTTGAAGTGAGGTAATAAGATTGAGATTTTGGGGATGGCAATTTTGTAGTAGGGGGTAGTGTAATGTAGGAGTCCGCAACATAATGATAGGTTGGGACGGGATGGGACCGATTTAGTGGGAAGGGGTCACCTCAGGTAGAATCCAGGGACCAGATAATGGGAAATGTTTTTTTTGGGGGGGGGAACACGTATCCCAAGTACAAAGGGTTAGAGAGCATTTATATATATATATATATAGAGAGAGAGAGAGAGAGAGAAGGTGGCGATTTGAGTTTAATGATAAGTTGGGGTTAGAGAGTGTTTGATAGAGGTTTTAATAGAGATGGGTGTCATGTTAGTAAGAGTTGTTAGTGGTTAGAGTCAAAGGGAGAAAGACTATATATGTATACAGATCAAGTAGTACATTAAATGAGAATAAATAATTTAAATCACCCAAAGTAATGTAGAATGAGATTGTCAAATACAGAAAGAGATTTATAAGAATATAAAATTTTTAGGTAAAACCAGTGACCAATTTTTGATAGAATTTGGAAATGTAAAGTTAGAAAGTGCTTATTTTGAATAATTTAAATGTCAATTTGATTGTTATTTATATTAATATTTTGTTATTTTCAATGTTTTATTCTATTATGTTTTTGTGTTTTAAGCGAGAATTTTACAGATGGTAAATGTATTTTCAGATAGAAATTGTACATAACGTATGTGGGTCAAGGTTTTTGAACTTGGCCTAGTTTTGATCAGCTGACAGTGAGGTCATATACATACTAAGCTTGTTTAGTAAGGAAGTTCATTCAACTTTTGTTTTTTGATCAATTTAAACAAACTTAAATAATTTCTATATGTAAAGGAAACATTTTAATAAATTTAAATTTTTTTCTTTGAATTTTAAAATTTTTGGAAAATATTTTTTGAAAAAAAAAAGAAAAAATCTTGATTTTTCGCCTGCCAGCTAATGAATATTTTTAAGCTTTGATTATTTGATTATTTTATTGTTTGTGTACTAACCATGTTTATTTTTATTGATTTATTGTATTGACTTGTATTGTTAGACTCTAAGTATTCACATGTTAGGTTAAGGATGTTCTTAATTCTAAGAAATGTTTAAATCAATTTATTTTAAATAAAACCAGAAACCAGTGAAGAGAATAATTTAAAATTTATACAAAATCTATGAAGTGAGTTTACATGAAAACAACCAATGGGTTGTAACTTAAATAAATTTTAAAGAAGTTTTCAATTTATAACATGTAATGTGAGAGTGTGTGAGCCCAGTATCTGCTAAAGGCAGCCCAGCTTGCATACAAGGGGAAACATATTGGTGGAGGATCTGGCATAATCTAAGCCAGGGATTGAGGATTTTGGGGGGTAGCATGTTAGAAGGTGAGGTGTGCTGTGGTACTTGTCTGTTCGATTTTTCAGTGTTGGGATCTCTTACGGAGAAGTCCAGTGATCTCGTTCAGATGCGTCCATGGTTGCCGAGCCAGGGGGGTCATGTACCCATGAAGAGTAAGAACAAGGGGGTTGTTGGCACCAGTTCCTCACCGGTCCTCTTAGGGGTTTTATCAATGAGATTTCTTCTGTTTTGGACAGAAGAATTCTCATTGGGGGGGGGGGTATTGTAACGTGTCAAAATTGGGTAATTTTATTTACTGTATTTATGGGGTATTTATATTCATTTATTTTATTTTTCGGGGCTTCATAAAAATATTGTGCAAGTTAATTCCATTGTAACAGACCACGTGGCAAGTAGAACAGTTTCAGAACAAAGGCAAGACGTAATATTCCGTTGTGAAATTAGTACCGAGGTATGCACCACCCTCTATTTCTCAGAACTGTGCGTGAATGTGACGGCGCACGCACGCAACGACTCAAGTATGCGCGCTGTTGGGACGCGAAGAGAATCAAACGACGCTGTAAAAAAAAATGGCGCAGGAACGAACAATTTGTGAGACCAGCAAGCCAACCTGCAGGAAACGTAGCTAAGGACCGCCTCCTTGTTAATGACGTCAGTCTAGCCGTGCCAAATATCGTCGGTACTGACTACAGAACCAACCATTATGTATCATGGTCATAGCTAACAAAATGAATCAAATCAGCTATGCACGGCGACGAAATCAGGTGGCAGTGAACCACAGCTTCCGCCCGCTGGCCGTCCACATTTAGGCAGTCCACGAGAAGCCGACTAAAGTAATAGACGCTTACAGCTTCGTCGGTGTCCCGGTCGGTGTAGTTTTATGAGATGTGAGTAAAACAACAATATCGTTAATACTGACCGGGACTCGAGAAATTAACGATGTAATAAACTGGTGCGGCGGAGTGGTACACAAACACAGTTAAATAACGGGCCGCGGAATCGGGCGACAAAAGCACGTGTTCGGCTGGGAGTGCGACCATGAACAGTGTATAATAAAAATTAAAAAATGTGTAACATAAATAAGGGGTAAGGTTTAGATCGGGTGAATGTGAGTGTGAGCAGCTGGGCTATCTGCATAGATGTAAGTAATATTATGTAAGTCGATAAAATAAGACGTATAAGCAAGAATTGCACAACCTTTGAAAAACATGTAAGTAAATGTATTTGGTAAACAAAAATTTAAGATTGCAATAGTTGATCATTAAAAAGCTAATCATTTCTCTTCATAAAGATGTGTAGAGTTATTTATTTCGAGAACCTTAACACAGGTTTGCATCCGACGTACATATGATCGAATTCTGGACCCGAATAGAAGTTTTGCAGGTAGGTAGAAATTATATTTATGTATTTTGTGTATTTTAAACTGTATTGAACGTCACAAGTGGTGAGATAGTTGTGTTTTGTTTATTGAAAATGGGTTCCTGGAATCATCTAACAGAAGAAATTAATGAAATCATACACAGTTCTGGCTCCGACATCGATTCATCAAACTCATATTCAGAAATTAGTGGTAGTGCGTGTTGATGATAGTGACATTGTGATGGGTGAAGCTAATGATATAACTAACACTTTTCTGTTTTTAGTTGAAATTATTAAAAAATCAAAGAGATATGTAACTTGTACATAGTACTACAAGTTAATTTCATATATCAAATTCAAGTTTATGGTGTGAGTTAGATGAACTACCACTGTTACCTGTATGTGAGAAAGAGAGTTGTATCCTAACCTCAACTGACATGATGTCTTTTGTTTTTGACTATTTCAGTAAATTTTTTGATAAAACAATATTTAGGTGTAAACAATACAATTTTGTGTGTAGTTGTAATCTGTGTTTAAAATAAATGTACTGTGCAAGAATTGAGTCAAGCCGAATTTTTTTTTGTGAAAAAGCGTACTTTTCTCAACTTAATTAAAAAAAAGTAAACTACAAAACACCATAACAAAATAAGGATAGCCGCAAACTCTGAATTCGACCTGAAAAAAATTATTGCTTTAATGTGCTTATTGCTAAAGTAGAATAATTTTTATTATTTAATATGGTCCTTATAGGCTGTAACATTTTAAAGCAGAAGCCATGTACTGTAATGCACTGTTTACAGAAAGATGTATGTGAAAAGACAAATTTTTTATTAACCCTCAAACTGTTACAATAATGCTTAGGACACAGCAGCATGTAGGGGACTGTAAGCGGGGAGGTCTCATTAAATGTTTGTTTGTTACATGAGTTACTATCAGTGACTAAAATTTCTTTCATTAGCTTTCATCGGTATATCAAAAAGAGTATAAGGAAATTCATGTTTATGAATTGTTTTTACAATAACAACTTTTCTGTTGCTAACATTTGATTTGTATCATTCTATCAATAAGCGTTCGGATTCTATCACATGGCATCAGAGTCTCAGTTTTACTACTGAGGGTGCTACGTCATAGTATGGGTGAAATGTTTGGTGTTAATAATATCAATGAAACATGGTTATGAATCAAAAAAGTGTTTCTATTATAAGATATGACCACACAAATTTCAGTGTCAATTTTTATAACGTTTATTTTGGGAAATATTATTTATTGAACAACAGAATTGTTTATATCCTCAAACAACAAGATCAAAGAAAATGGTTCTCTCAGTAATCAACAGGATGGAAATAAAGATAACAAGGTTACAAAAATATAAAACTGCTGAAGTCTTGCAGGATGTAAAGTGAAATATTCTGAAACAAAACCACCAGGAAACATTAGGTGGCTTATACTAAATACCTCAGTGTTGGATAGATGTATGAAAATGTAAAAACCATTAACAAATTGTACACATGGATGCACACTGTCTTAGAATATTCCTGAAATAAACAGACGTTGAATTTGCAGATGTAAATGGAACACAAACACTAAATAAATGACAAAGTACAACTTTTGTAACCATGAACCTTTTATTATATAGGTCTTTTCATGAACTAATGGAAGTCCTTGTAGAACATGTTTTTAAGGGCAAAGTAATGGAAAAGTTTCTACAACATTCATCTGGAAATGCTTTGTTTTAAAGTTGCTGACTTCTAAAAGATTGTGTTAATGTTAACATACGGTGTAATTTGGGGTTTGACAGAACACACTGAGCGCTAGCCGCCTTGGAGTGCTGCCTACTGGATGTTTCCTGAACCTTTTTACTTAACTTTACACTTTGATACAAAAAAAATACTGTTATGATGGTTGCACGGATTGTTGTGTTGTACAGTGGAAACATAATAACGGACACCAGATGGAAGTCATTAATTACAACTTCACATCAACTTACAACTTTGTCATTAATTATTACAACTGTAATTAGCAACAAAGAACAGTTAGAAATCAACAATGGCACTCCAATTGTTGTCCAATAAACAACAATAAATATTGCCTTGCAACAGTTTTGCAATAATTTACTCAACAATCCTAAACCCAGTAGTCACATTAACAATCACTCCAAAGCACACAGTAATGTCGCTGATAAAAAACTAACTTGGCTACTTCGAAATCTAGTATGTCTTGCATTGTGACATAGTGGGTCTGGATACCAGTAGAATAGTTGAGTAATGTCTTGAAGACACATCTTGGATGATCTAGAGCATTACGTAATTCTGCCATTCACACTATATATGTAAAGCATCACATAGTCACACAATGATATGGTATTATCTATTTCCTCAGCAAAGCAATACTTTTCATTTACCCCCCCCCCCAATGTACACACACTATACAAATTCAAATTGTACTCTTCTGTGTGGTATATGAGGGGGGGACCCAAAAATAACAGGAATTTTCAAATATAAACTATTTTATTTATTTTTACAAGTTAACAAACTTATCCCCTTCAAAGTATTCTCCATTTGAAGCTAAGCACTTGTCTAGACATTTTTTCCACTTCTTGAAGCAGTCCTTGGAACCCATCGAAAGTAATGTCTTTTAGTGATTCCATAGTTTTTTCCACATCCACAAAATGTTTTCTTTTAAGCTCTCTCTCCATGTGAGGCAACAAAAAGAAGCAGTATGGAATGGGGTCATGCCATTTTTGTCAGGGAATGTCGCACACTCAAGACCGTGTGGATGGGTGTATTATGGTGAAACACCCACTCCCCACAACTCGAGGCATTTTTGTTTCACTGCATCACGAAATGTTTCAACACCGACAGGTAAAATTCCTGTTTAACAGTTTGACGCGGGGAAAGAATGTCTGAGCAGCAAAAAACAAATCAACACAGATTAAAATTAATTTACCTTTTTTCATCCATCGTGTGACTTCTTATTGTATTTAATTAAATAACTCGTTTTGAGGCTCAAGGCCTCATCTTCAGATTTCAGTCCCGTGTGGACGTCGTTAACACATTAAAACTAAACTACTACACATTAAAATAAAACACACTACACAAGTTAACCGATGTCTGGGTGCGCACCCTTTGCTGGCTTGCGACGCACTGCCAGCAACTCATCAATGGTCTCGTCACAATGCCCCACCATCGATTGCTGTCTTTTCCTGCTTAATATGAATTTGTCCACAACCATATCGTATAGCTGATGTGATTTAAAATTCAGCTGGTCATTTAGCATGTTACTAGGATTGCACTTAAACGCCCGGTATATTTCAAATTCTTCGGCTGCGTTCATGTATCGTCCCTTATTGCAGAGATGTAATGGCTTGCAGTTGGTGTCAAAGTCAGTATAATTATGGTTATGCACCATTAAGTGTTCGGCATATTTTGATTTACAGGCTTTTAAGTTATTTTTAGGTAGATGTTCTTTAAACCTCTGTCTAATGTGGTGGTCTGCCGGGTCGGATAGCAAAAAAGTCGGATACACCGAAGCCGTAGGCATACCAGCCTCTGTAAGGTCAATGACCGCCACCCTATTGCGTTGAATGTACTTGTTGCTATTTGGATGCGTACGTCATATCAGTTTGTCCTTATAAATGACGTACAGTAATAAATGAATTAGAAAGAAATGAAATAAGAATTCGCAACTACAATATCTTTCACAAAACCTTTATTTGAAGGACGAAACAAAATGTGTAGTTAACAATAAGTTGAATGAGTTTTACTATGAGTTTTAATTTATACGAGAGCTTTCAACCAAATTAGTTGTTAATATAAATCAAATTATAATAACCTAAAACTACGTACTGCATAATGAAAGAACAAGTGAAACTTACATTTTCAAAGGTTTGAAAAAGTCTGTAATTGAGACCTGCTTCTTTCCGCGCCGCTATATCCTTCCACTTACGTAAACATATGATGTCTGCTGGTGTTGCTTCTTCTTGCTGGCCAATGTACTCCACTGCCGTCTCGATCGCCTTCAGGCCTTCGGAGTGGGTTATACGATCGGAGGCTTCATCACCTTCTTCCTCTTCAATCGGCTGTTCATTTAATACCATCGCTACAATATCTTCATCTGCAATTTCTTCGATTTCGTCCTTTGCCAACCATTCTGTGATGTCTTCCAATGAAGCTTCCTCACATCCGGGAACTTTTTCTAACAGCGATACAAGCGCAATGTTATCAGTTGCATTTTCCACATCACATTGCTGTTCTACCTCTTCCCACTTATCAGTGGCTCTGTGATCCAGCAAAATTTTCCACGATCGCACAAGTGTTAAAGATGGAATTTCATCCCATGCCTCGGACACCCATCTGATGACGTCAAGCACGTCTACTGACTGTAGTGCCGTCGCAACTTCTGTATTATCAATTGTCGCGATGATATAGCTTAGTAGCCTACGTCGATATTTCTTTTTCAAAGCTTGGAGCACTCCCTGATCCATTGACTGATATATAGATGTAACATTTGCAGGCAAGAACAAAGCTTTTATGTCTCCATCTTTTAATTGGTCATTTGCTGGATGTGAAGGAGCGTTATCCAAAACTAGGATTGCTTTCCTTGTTAAATTGTTTTCAGCTAAATGTTTTTCAACTTGTGGCACAAATTCCTGTTCAAACCAATTTTTGAAAATTTCTCCATTCATCCACGCCTTTTTTTGATGGGTATAATGCAGGGGCAAAGAACTCAAATCTTTAAGATTTTTAAAAGCCCTAGGCTTGCGAGATATTCCAATCAAGGTCAGTCTCAACTTGTGGTTTCTGGTTGCGTTACTACAAGCTAAAACTGTAACGCGGTCCTTGCTCTTCTTGAACCCTGGTGTGGCCTTTTCCTGTTTAGACGCTAGTGTTTTAGACGGCAACATACGGTAATTCAAACCCATCTCATCACAGTTGTACACTTGTTCTCCGGAAATACCTTCCTTATCAAGCAGGTCAAAAAAGTGTTTTTTAAAGTCAGGGACATTGTCCTTATTAGCAGACAATGCTTCACCACTAATCGTCATCTGACGAACACAAAAACGTTTCTTCCAGCGATCAAGCCACCCGTCACTGGCAGTAAACTCACCATCGTCTCCTTCGATCTGTTTTTTAAACTGAATCGCTTTTTCTTGGAGCAAGGGGCCTGAAACCGTCAATCCTTTCCCCCTCACATTTTCATACCACAGATATAAAGCCTCTTCAACTTCCACATGTTTTCCTTTTTGGAATGGGGTCATGCCATTTTTGTCAGGGAATGTCGCACACTCAAGACCGTGTGGATGGGTGTATTATGGTGAAACACCCATTCCCCACAACTCGAGGCATTTTTGTTTCACTGCATCACGAAATGTTTCAACACCGACAGGTAAAATTCCTGTTTAACAGTTTGACGCGGGGAAAGAATGTCTGAGCAGCAAAAAACAAATCAACACAGATTAAAATAAATTTACCTTTTTTCATCCATCGTGTGACTTCTTATTGTATTTAATTAAATAACTCATTTTGAGGCTCAAGGCCTCATCTTCAGATTTCAGTCCCATGTGGACGTCGTTAACACATTAAAACTAAACTACTACACATTAAAATAAAACACACTGCACAAGTTAACCGATGTCTGGGTGCGCACCCTTTGCTGGCTTGCGATGCACTGCCTGCAACTCATCAATGGTCTCGTCACAACGCCCCACCATCGATTGCTGTCTTTTCCGGCTTAATATGAATTTGTCCACAACCATATCATATAGCTGATGTGATTTAAAATTCAGCTGGTCATTTAGCATGTTACTAGGATTGCACTTAAACGCCCGGTATATTTCAAATTCTTTGGCTGCGTTCATGTATCGTCCCTTATTGCAGAGATGTAATGGCTTGCAGTTTGTGTCAAAGTCAGTATAATTATGGTTATGCACCATTAAGTGTTTGGCATATTTTGATTTACAGGCTTTTAAGTTATTTTTAGGTAGATGTTCTTTAAACCTCTGTCTAAATGCCCTGCCTGTCTGACCGATATACACCATATCGCAATCATTACAAACCATTTTGTAAACACCTGTTCTTTTTTCTTTGAACTGTTGTGTTTTAGGCCGTAATAATTTTTGAACATTATTTGTGGTACGGAACGATACTAGGATGTTATGTTTCCGAAATTCGTTTTTTATAACCATAGATATATTATTGGTGTACTCAGGTGAAATAAACTTAACTTTATTATTTTTGTTACGTGTACTGATGACGTTCTTCTTTTTATGTTTACGTAATAACCGTTCGACCATTGAGCTTCGGTACCCATTCACTTCCGCTATATATTTAATTGTATTTAATTCATCTATATAATCATCGTGCTCAAGAGGTATACTTGTCAACCGGTGTAAGAGGCTATTGAAAGCAGCCATTTTTTGAGTATACGGGTGATAAGACTTGGCGTGTATAACGGAATCAGTTGCTGTAGGTTTTCTGTATATCTTGTAACGAAATCTATTGTTATGTTTTATTAAAGTTAAATCTAAGAAATTTATTTCATTATTTGTTTCTACTTCTGCTGTGAATTGTAGTTTTGTATTAATACTATTCATAAAAGACTTTAGATTATCTATTTGTCTCATTGAAAATAACAAAGGTATCATCTACATATCGTCTGTAAAAAATAATCTGGTTATTGAATTTATTGGTTACAGAAAGCAAATATGTATTTTCAAAATGATTAAAGTATATGTCAGACAAGAGTCCAGATAAAGGTGAACCCATAGCGAGTCCCTCTTCTTGAATAAAAAATCGATTATCGAATGAAAAATAGTTCTGTTTTAAAATGACACCAAGAATATATAGTAATTCATTTATTTCTTGAGGACCTAAACTGCCAGATGTTTCCAAGTTGTTTTTCAGAATCTCAACCGTGGCTTGAACCGGTACATTTGTGTATAGGTTATTCACATCAAAAGACACTAATTCATATTGAGTTTTGATATTAATATCTCTTGTTAGGTCCACTAACTCTGAACTATTTTTAATACTGTGATTATTTTCTAATGTTATATTGTTTTTTTATTATCTCAGCTAATTTCTGGGCTGCTTTGTATCCTGGTGCTGTAGTGTAATTTACAAGAGGTCTTATAGGTGTGTCTTCTTTATGGATTTTAAGTAGACCGGTAAAATGAGGTGCTTGTGCAGCCATTGGTTTCAGGTACCGACGTGTGGTATCATTAAAGAGATGTGTGCATTTATTGATTGCATTATTAAGACTTTTCACAAATTTGGAAGTGGGATCTACATCAGTGGGTTTTATATTATTGTTGTGGATGAAGTCGTAAACTTTTTGCTGGTATACCTCTCTTGATATAATAACTAATGTGTTACCTTTGTCCGCTTTAGTAACTATAGCATTATTTTCCTCAACTTTCTTTCTAATTTGTTTAATAACTCTTAAATCATTTAAATAGACCGATTTTAAATTAACAGGTCGTGAATGATTCTTGTTGTGTATACTAAGGGCCTTATTTAGTTTCCTGTTAATCAAAACTCTTAGTTCGTTTTGTGAATTTACGTTGGGCACTGTTTTTATCGCTGCTTCAGCATGTATTATTTCACGTGTTAAATGGTTTTTATTAAAATCAGGCACATTATATTTCAAACCTTTATTACCTTTATTATTTATTAAAAACCATTTAACACGTGACATAATACAGTAGACTCTTGGCTATCCGACTCCCGACTATTCGACCTCCGGCCTATCCGAAAAAAAAAAAAAAAAAAAAACGGCGGCACGTATGCAGTATTTCCAATCCAATTACTAGCGCCTTCAAACGTCATGTGAGCAATCCCGCCACGCGGGTGAAGGCGCTTACGCGTTAATCACCAGTTACCAATACAGTTTGAGTGTGTAACAGGTGCATCAGTCAGTCTGTATCCAGAAGTCAGTCCGTGCGGTTCAGTCGTTCGTGGATTGTTAATTTGTTATAAAGTGTGTATATAGTATTGTTGGTGTCTTTTATTTTTAAGCGAAATATGGGTGACAAATGAAAGAAAGTGGTAGTAACTTTGGAAGAAAAACTGCAAGCAATAAAAAGAATGGATTCTGGTGAGTCGGTAATCAAATTGCACTGGAGTTAGGAGTTGGAAAAACTACTGTGGGTGATTGGCGAAGAAATCGCGCAGAGATTGAAAAATGGTGTTCTAAGCAAGCAAGTGGCAGTGGCGTGAAAGTTAGAAAAACTATGCAAAAAGGAAAACATGTGGAAGTTGAAAAGGCTTTATATCTGTGGTATGAAAATGTGAGGGGGAAAGGATTGACGGTTTCAGGCCCCTTGCTCCAAGAAAAAGCGATTCAGTTTAAAAAACAGATCGAAGGAGACGATGGTGAGTTTACTGCCAGTGACGGGTGGCTTGATCGCTGGAAGAAACGTTTTTGTGTTCGTCAGATGACGATTAGTGGTGAAGCATTGTCTGCTAATAAGGACAATGTCCCTGACTTTAAAAAACACTTTTTTGACCTGCTTGATAAGGAAGGTATTTCCGGAGAACAAGTGTACAACTGTGATGAGACGGGTTTGAATTACCGTATGTTGCCGTCTAAAACACTAGCGTCTAAACAGGAAAAGGCCACACCAGGGTTCAAGAAGAGCAAGGACCGCGTTACAGTTTTAGCTTGTAGTAACGCAACCAGAAACCACAAGTTGAGACTGACCTTGATTGGAATATCTCGCAAGCCTAGGGCTTTTAAAAATCTTAAAGATTTGAGTTCTTTGCCCCTGCATTATACCCATCAAAAAAAGGCGTGGATGAATGGAGAAATTTTCAAAAATTGGTTTGAACAGGAATTTGTGCCAAGTTGAAAAACATTTAGCTGAAAACAATTTAACAAGGAAAGCAATCCTAGTTTTGGATAACGCTCCTTCACATCCAGCAAATGACCAATTAAAAGATGGAGACATAAAAGCTTTGTTCTTGCCTGCAAATGTTACATCTATATATCAGTCAATGGATCAGGGAGTGCTCCAACCTTTGAAAAAGAAATATCGACGTAGGCTACTAAGCTATATCATCGCGACAATTGATAATACAGAAGTTGCGACGGCACTACAGTCAGTAGACATGCTTGACGTCATCAGATGGGTGTCCGAGGCATGGGATGAAATTCCATCTTTAACACTTGTGCGATCGTGGAAAATTTTGCTGGATCACAGAGCCACTGATAAGTGGGAAGAGGTAGAACAGCAATGTGATGTGGAAAATGCAACTGATAACATTGCGCTTGTATCGCTGTTAGAAAAAGTTCCCGGATGTGAGGAAGCTTCATTGGAAGACATCACAGAATGATTGGCAAAGGACGAAATCGAAGAAATTGCAGATGAAGATATTGTAGCGATGGTATTAAATGAACAGCCGATTGAAGAGGAAGAAGGTGATGAACCCTCCGATCGTATAACCCACTCCGAAGGCCTGAAGGCGATCGAGACGGCAGTAGAATACATTGGCCAGCAAGAAGAAGCAACACCAGCAGACATCATATGTTTACGTAAGTGGAAGGATATAGCGGCGCGGAAAGAAGCAGGTCTCAATTACAGACTTTTTCAAACCTTTGACAATGTAAGTTTCACTTGTTCTTTCATTATGCAGTACGTAGTTTTAGGTTATTATAATTTGATTTATATTAACAACTATTTTGGTTGAAAGCTTTCGTATAAATTAAAACTCATAGTAAAACTCATTCAACTTATTGTTAACTACACATTTTGTTTCGTCCTTCAAATAAAGGTTTTGTGAAAGATATTGTAGTTGCGAATTCTTATTTCATTTCTTTCTAATTCATTTATTACTGTACGTCATTTATAAGGACAAACTGATATGACGTACGCATCCAAATAGCAACAAGTACATTCAACGCAATAGGGTGGCGGTCATTGACCTTACAGAGGCTGGTATGCCTACGGCTTCGGTGTATCCGACTTTTTTGCTATTCGACCTGGCAGACCGCCACATTAGACAGAGGTTTAAAGAACATCTACCTAAAAATAACTTAAAAGCCTGTAAATCAAAATATGCCGAACACTTAATGGTGCATAACCATAATTATACTGACTTTGACACCAACTGCAAGCCATTACATCTCTGCAATAAGGGACGATACATGAACGCAGCCGAAGAATTTGAAATATACCGGGCGTTTAAGTGCAATCCTAGTAACATGCTAAATGACCAGCTGAATTTTAAATCACATCAGCTATACGATATGGTTGTGGACAAATTCATATTAAGCAGGAAAAGACAGCAATTGATGGTGGGGCATTGTGACGAGACCATTGATGAGTTGCTGGCAGTGCGTCGCAAGCCAGCAAAGGGTGCGCACCCAGACATCGGTTAACTTGTGTAGTGTGTTTTATTTTAATGTGTAGTAGTTTAGTTTTAATGTGTTAACAACGTCCACACGGGACTGAAATCTGAAGATGAGGCCTTGAGCCTCAAAACGAGTTATTTAATTAAATACAATAAGAAGTCACACGATGGATGAAAAAAGGTAAATTAATTTTAATCTGTATTGAATCGTGACTTGGATACCAGAGAACATGAGTTTAAAACAAATCAACACCGTCTTCACACTTGACATGACTTGTTTTGCCTTGTAGGACATGGGGAAGATGGCATCTTCCACTGGCTTGACCGCTATTTTGTCTCTGGATCGTATCTGTAGCACCAGCTTTCATCACCAGTAATTATTTTTGTAAAAAGATCATTTAACTGTTCTTTCAATTCGTGGCACACATCCAATTGAGACTGATTTTGATCATGGGTGAGCACACAAGACACAAATTTTGCTACAGCTCGATGCATTTTTAATTCTTTGTGTAAAATGCATTGGCAGGACCTTCAGTCAAATCAACAAGTTCAATTGTTCTGCGATGATCTTCCATGATAATTCACTAATTCTCACAAGGTTTTCTTCCGTTTTGCTTGTCGAGTGTCACCCAGAATGAGTCAGGTCTTCAATTGACATTTCACCATTTTTGAAATTAGAAAACCGCTTGTAAACTTGTGTTTTCCTCATAGCATCTTCCTTGTAAGCTGTTTTAAGCATTATGACTGTTTCCACTGCCGTTTTCCCTAACAGAAAACCAAACTTCACAGACGCATGTTGTTGTTTTAAGCCGGCCATCACAAAAAATGGACAAACTGACTGTAGGAGCTTGAGAAACAAATTTGTCACACAACCTCACTCGCTGCCACAGTAAGGTTCTGGCAATACACACCGAGTGGCGGAAAGTGGTACTGCAACTGGTGTTCCTGGTACTCAACGATTCCAGTTATTTATGGGTTCCCCCTCGTAATTTGTATCTAGAAACATGTTGAATTTAATCCATTGCTGACAAAGTATTGCTGAGGTGACAGATAATATGTTTTGGCTATGTGAGACTTTGCACACACTGTGTGAGTGGGACGATTATGCAATGCTCATACTCCTTGATTTTCTAGACATGCCTTCCAGATTGTGGTGAATTATACCACTAGCATCCACGTCAGTTTTGCCATAACACCACATTGGCAAAGTATAAAAGTGCCAATTTCAAAGCAGCCACTCGATTCATTCTGCATTATCAGAGTAGTTTTCTATAATGGTTTATTGTAAAGCGATAATTGTGACAGTGTGTGGATGTCTATAATAGGTAACTTGTATTATTTAGTGCGACATTGTTAATGTGTGATATTTGTTTGTTATGTCAGAGTGTCTTGGACAAATGTGTACTTGAAGTGTTTATACAGCACTTTATTGCTGTATTTATTTATTTAAACTGTCATTAAAGTTCTATATAATGACTTCGTCTGGTGTTAATAACTCTGTTTTCACATTTTAAACATGACCCGTGTTACTTTCGTAATAGTATACTACACATATTTTCAGATGTCTTAAAAAAATTTGTTTCAATAATATTTGTAGTTTTACCAAGGACTACTAGGGACCATTTTCGCATGAAAAACTATGTAAAAAGATGAACTAAGAATAAGCATGGAAAACATGTAACTATTTACACATACGGGTAATTATTATATAGTGTATTATGCATTGTGCTTTGGTATGAAATGCAGCAGCGGAGCACTGAGGGATACACAGACACATATTACATGGCGCACGCAATGTTCCCCATCTGATGTTCCATCAACTTTCACTTTGTCTGTACACACTTTGCATTTCCTTTTGTCCAATTAAATTTTTTCTGTTACTGGAATTTTTTTGGTGGAAAATTATCAGGGAAGAGACACCTGATTTATGAATTATTGGAACTGTTCTGCTCATTTGCAGCTTCATTCCTCTTTGTTCAACTAACTGCTTAGAAACACTTCTGACAAAGTCATAAAATTGAGTTATTATTCTCTTGAGCATTTATAAATTATAAATGAATTTACAACACCCATCATAACCAAAACATCTTCCACTAGTTTATACTTTTTCTGTCAAACGGATAGTACCTCATTAGTTGGTCAGAACGGTGAACTCCAGTTTTATTGTTGTTGCAGTCTAGAACTACAAGAAGTTTCTCAACACTCAATTGCCAAGTGCAAAATTTATATGGAAGCCTGTCATTTTATGTCCTTCCATTAGAGGAAGAAGAAATGGTTTTTATGCTGGAATGTGCACTCAGCTTTCTTCAAGTTTAATTACATCTTCAGTAGTTGCTTACAATTTTTCATATTAATGCCAACAGCTAAACTTTTCTTCTGCCACAAAATATCAGATATAAGGCTGCCAATATACGAGGATTGTTCAATAGAGATACGTTTGATCTGCACAGCCGTGACTTCATCGCCATGGCAACGGAATTCATTTGTTTATATTGTCTGTTCAAGTACTTTTGACGCGTCTGTCAAAAATATTTGCAGTTTGCTCTTTTCTAAGCGTTGTGACTGGGTTGAAAAATGGCATCTACAATAGAAAATTCGTCCAAAGATAATCTGCGTGCCGTTATTCAGTTTTTGGCCGCTGAGTGGAAATTTATATGAGAATGAAAGCTGTATATGGTGACTATAGTTATTCTCATATGGCAGTGGTTGAATGGTGCTATAAATTTCAACAAGGAAGAGAATCTACTAAAGATTTGGCTCGTCCCGGACCTACATGTGTTGCAGCATCAGCTGACAATGTGAGACAGCTGGAAACTGCCTTAATCTTAATGCAGACTTTTTTAAAATCATCGAATAAAAAATGCTTCACAGCCTCTAAACGTGTTTCTATTGAACAATCCTCATAAAACTGATCCATATAAATTGTGGATTCTTCTGCCAGATAGTCATTGCAAAGGCATCATTCCAGTCCTAAAATCAGTTACATCATTGTTACCTAAAGGCCATGTGTACACTTCCATATTGAAAATATCTGGTTCTTGCATCACTTACAATGTAAAACTTAAAAACATTATTTTTGCTAGACTATTTTTTATGTATACATGGGAACTTGCATGTCCATATAATCGACACATTTCTTCATTTCCAGTTATATTTTGGCCACAATACAGAACTGCTTACAATTCTCCGCAACAAAGTCAAACACTGGTTGAAATTTATGTAAAAGGTTGTGCCCAGGTTGATTATGAGGCATCCACAAAGCATTATCATTGATGTACAACATTGTTAGTATTGCCAAAAATTTGCCACATGTAAGGTAAATAACGATGCCAAAATGATATCGTTTCACCAGTAGTCTCTTACTTGGAGCTTTTTCATGAGGGACAAATATATAAAATAATACTAAAAAAAGTAACAAAGTTCACGCAATTGTAGTGTTGTCCAGTTTTTACATAGTGAATGTTTTTTTTTTTAATTTTATTCTGCAATGTCAGTGCACAAATAGATATTGATGAAAACAGATGTGTCTATTTTTTTATTAGTTTTGAACATTACATTATCAAAAAATTCACTAACACTGTTGAAAGCACATGATGTGTTGAGAAGTTATAATACCACTGTCTTTATCAAACACTGGTAAGTGTTACTGCTCATCAATCTCACCAAGAATCACAATTTGCATCATTGTATTCGGCTGGATCACTGTAAATATCTGATGAAATTTTTTTTGAAAATTATCTGAAACCTGTTAAATATTCAGTATGTCACTTACTTCATGGGTTCAAGTTTCCACTGTTTTCACTATCACTGTTATTAATTTTAGATTCTAATTCAGACACATCAATATCTGATACAGAATCATTCAAATGTTCATAAATTTTATTTTTTGTAACATATTATGTGAATTTTTATAATAAAACCATACAACAAAATACTCACAGTAGTACATGATGTATTATAAACAATGAAAACAGTTTTACTTGAGATTCACATGTCTAAAAAAAAAAAGGCTGTTTTCAAGGTGGTATATTGCAGAACTAAAATTTACTATTAACAATAAATGAACATGGACATGTAAGAGCCAATCTATTTCAACATAAACACAGTTACAATTGGGGGAATGAATATGGCAACTGTAAACATGGATTGTTCACGTAGTGTGGTCTATATTGCAAAAATGTAAGATTTAAAACAGTTATATAATTCACGTAGTTTTGTTACCAAGGGGTCGGGCCGGACAACGATGGTTGGATGACCTTAAGGACAACCTGTGCAGGCTTGGTGTAAGAAGATGGAGATTGAGAGCAGAGGATCAACACGACTGGAGCAGAGCTGTAGGCCAAGGCTCTCCAAGAGCTGTACTGCCAATTAAGAAGAAGTTTTGTTACTGAAAAAGCAGTTAGACGAATGTCAGTAACTGGGATGGAAAATATTAATGTACAGAAGTGATAGAATATGTAAACATTGATAGCTAGTATTCACAGATTAGAATAAGGTTTTGTGCACTTTGCCTAGTATGGAAACAATCACACTAGGCACTTTGTACTCATCAAGCTGAAAGTTGTGATAATGTATCTGCACATTTCTGTTAATTTTTGTTTGTTAATAACAGATTCCTTTTATTATTTGGGCTAGTCTGTGTTGAATAGTGTTGTAGATGGTTTGTCAGTTTTGCCTTACTTTCATGGCTGTTCAAGACGCTTCTGTCAGTACTGAAATTGTTACTTTTGCCTGTTGAACGCACTTTGTTTGGTTTCTAGCAGCGGCCTGTCTCTGAAACTGGAGGCTCTGCCAGTCCTCCATTGCCCCAAACTTTACAGAAACACACTAACCACCTCTCTCTCATTGTTGCAGATAGAGAAGGGGGATAACAGAGTACAGACTGGATGAGAAGAGGAAGGTAGTGACAGCTTACAAAATAATCTGTGGTCGACTAATCTGAAGAGATGTAATAGTCATAAGACTTGTGGTAACATAAGATACGATGCCTAGACACTATTTCCAATATTTAAACATGATTGTGTGAAGTGAAGATGGACCCCGAAGGAGAATCCAGTAGTACAGTTTATTAAACTAATATTAGATTTACACGTTCATGTCAGAGGGATAAATGACCTGAGAAAAAAACTAAGAGAACTTCAGACTAAGAAGCAATGAGTAGATGAATCGAGAGAGACTTGGTGGGCCATTGGACAAGATGGTTTGATAACATAAAAATGATTTGAGGTAAACACAGTAGAGGGGGGGGGAGAAGGTTATACAGTGACAGAATGGAATGCAGGAAAATCACTATGACCACACTGGGTAGTGAAGCCAAAATAAATAAGAAGAAAAAGATAACTTATGTAATCTATTAATCAAATTATCTCTATAGTTTATTTTACTTACTTCCTTAGCCATCTCCACAGCCAATTAATAATAATAATTCATGTTATGTGTAACAGTTTCATAATCAGAAGAACTTGTCTTGTAGGAAATAGGCTCTGGGTCTTGACTATGACTTTCCACTGTACATAAATCTGTGCCTTCTAAACAATTATCTTGGTGACTAGTTTCATATGTATTATGAACATAACTGTTATATATATCTTCAGATTCACAATGCTGAGTATAATTTATAATACTCTTATACTCTGCAGCTTCATGTGATGGACAATAATTACCACGCAGGATACTTTCATTACACGTACTGCTGCCACACTGAAAGTTCATTTCATCTGAGGGCGAAGATAAGATGGTTGTTCTATTTTCAAAAACATTATAATCACTAAATGGAATTTTGGCACAAACATCCAAGTGTAAAGATTTTAAATTAGCTAAATTATTACTTTCTTCTACCACTGATGGATCTGAAGAGTTGTAAATTTTCGTTATCCTGCTTTCAGAACAATCTAGTAGTTCATTATCGAAATCACTTAGTTTATTATTCACTTTAAAAGTCTTCTTATATTTTAATTGTAAACTATCATGATTTGTTAATACAGAATCTGTGTGACGTATAATTCTAAAGCATTTATTTGAACTATCTTCTTTACTGCATCGAGGCAGCATATCATTGTAAAGACCTGACTGTGTATCTACTGTGTACATTTTCAAGTTTCGAGATAATCTATGTCCCCTTAGCAGTGACTGAAGTTTATTTATGTCTTCTACTGTTTCTTTTTCTGATGCAGTAACTATAGTCTGAATGTTCGATTCGCCAGTTTCTGTTGTACTCAATAGATGTGTAGCTTTCAGATTCATCACAGTTGGTGTACACTGTTTGCTCTCCTTAATCTGTAGAAACCTCTTATCTGGTGGTAATATTCTGTATGGTAACAAGTTTCCCACCTTTTTAATAATGCCAGAGTCTACAGCAGAACTTTTATCTACAATGTCACTTTTCTCATTATCCATATTCATTGGGCCTTTGATAACAGACACTTGTTGGCATTTTGGTTGCGTTTCTGATTCTTTTGGTTTCACAATAACTGAAGTAAAGCTCTGCCTGGAAACAACTTCACTTTCAGTTTCTTTTGTATCTGGCACATTACTTTTTACTGTTTCTTCACTATTTTGGATTTCTTTGTTTTCTGCTTGATTATGAGTACTGTTCTGTTTCAGTATTGAAACAGATGGATGTTCACACACAGTTTCTTGATGATGATTTTTCATATGACGTTCTAAATTATCTTTCCTTCCAAATGTAGTATTGCATAAAGAACACTCATAATCACAGACAACTGTAAAAAAAAGAAAGTTTTATCAGTAGAAGTATATTCATATTCGAAGAATTTATTTATTTATCAATACTTTATGTTCATTAAAACTTTATATTCATTAACATGTACAGCTTTCAATATAACATTGTTTTATATAACAGAAATCACAATATTATTGCTTTCTGTCATCTGTAATTGGAAGTAGGATATTTCTAGTTCTGCTACAAGATCGCAGCAATATTACTTTTTGCAACCATACACTTCCGTTTTCTGACACGTGTTTGAGAGAGCATAAAGCAGTGTTTGCAAACTATCCTGTGGAGGCGATGTGAAGCAGGTAGTTTGTGCCAAGAAAGTCTGAACGTCTAAAAAAATTTAATCTTATTGAGGAAAGAAACAACTTCTGGGAAATACCAGGTGGTGACAAATCAAATAACAGCTTTATGACATTTGGAGAAGGATTTATGGCCTGAAAAGTCAAAAAGTAAACTCCAAAATAAAACTGTTGCAGTATAAAATATGAACTATAACAGAGAACACAGAGGAAAATTGGAAAGGTAAGTGAAGACTGGAGGAGAAAAATTTAATTAAGAAAGAATAAGGCAACAGGTGTAGATGATTTCCCTGAAGAGCCTTTGCAGAATTGTGGCAACAATATAATAACCAATCTGTATATGGTGGATGAGGAAGATAGTGCATAACCAATTCTGCATGGAATGCTATGAGGAAGCGAACATTCCCATTGATTTTGTAATGAGGAAACCCACTACTTGTTCATGAAGAATTTATATGATTTTTCAAGATGTAGACCTTTAATTTTTCTGTCCCATGCTTTCATGATTTTGCTGAATATAGTTAAAAGTGGAATTAAAGAAAAGATAAAGCAGTTTTTATACTATTCCTGTCTGGTGATTAGTATGGTTTTAGAATATGTAGAAGCACATGGGTATGTGCTTATGGGAACATTCTGGCATTATGTCAAATTCTACAAAGAATATGAAAAGTTACATGAAGGGCACGTGTGGCGTTCATCACCTTAAAAAAGTTAGCTGAACATTGCACTGGGAAGACAAACGACTAATAGTAATTTATATAACGCCTGAAAAACTAATTGATATAAATGGCCAACAAAATGTAGTACGAGTCAGATGAAAGTGCAGCAGATGCCCCTTACCACACTGTCTTACTCAATTTATTTAGTGAAGAAGGTATTTCAGTGATAAAGAAAAAAAAAGATTTTTAAATCAGCAGTAGGCAAACTCACAGTTCTAAGTCCACTTTGTGGATAGTACACCAATACTACCAAATTTGGATTGGGAACTGAACAGAACACTAGAAGTCCTTAGCAAAAGTCTGAGCTGAAAGTCAACATACAGAAACAAAACATACAGAAGAGTATCAGGATGAAAAAAAAAACTGGGTTATATGCATACAGAGAATATTAACGAGTTTTGTTACTTGGGTAATGTAATTACTGCTGACAATAAATGCCTTCTAGAAATTAAAAGGATCTTGCTGCATAATAAGCACACTGGTTTTAATAAGCATAGTGAGACTACAAAGTCTTTTATCAAATCCATTGTTTGGAGTAAATATATGCGGGTGTAAGTCTTTGACTGGTGGGAGGGCAGAGAAGAAGGCTTGAAGCTGGAGAACTATGGTGTTAGAGGAGACTAGATAAAGCTGTGGAGAACAAGTTAAGTAAATTTATATCCATCTGTGGGACAATTCAAAGAACGTTAAAAAATAAAGTTAAGTTAATTAAAAAGTAATGATGAAATATATCAAAGTATAGAAAATATAACAGAAACAATGAGAAAAAGAAGACTATTATTTTTTGGACATTTATATAGAATGGATGACAATAGGTTAACAAAGCAGATCTTTAAATATCTATGGGGGAAGAAGTCAACATCAAGTTGGATTAAAGAAGTCGAAAAGGATTTAGCCAAAAATAATATACACGCAGAAGAAGCAATTGAAAGAGAAGTTTTTTGGGCAAAAGTGTTAAAAATGGAAGGAGTCCAGGGTAGGAGAGAGAAAACGCAGGTTCAAAGTGGACTAAAGACAGTGAAAAGATGAAAGAATATTGGAGAAAAAGAAGAGAACAAAGAATAAAGAATTGAAATTGGCATGTGGTCATTAGAAGGCTGATAAAAAAAATTAGACCAGAAACTAAAATTACACTTAGAAGGTTATGGCGGTACCTACTCTACAGTATGGTGCATGTAACGTAGCGGTTTTAGAGTGTGTGTGTCCGATCCTTAAATAGTACTTTACTTAATGGAAACTTTGTTTTATTTGCCCCACGTTGTTAGCGTCAATTTTGTAACGTAACTCTGCTTTTGAGGTACCCGTAAAACGTCTGTCTTTTTTACAGTCTCAGATCGGTCAGAACACCTCTCCGCAGTCGCCACTTATGAATTATAAAGACCGAAGTTTAAATAAAGTTGTTGGTAATGTTACTCAAACAAAGCAGAAATCGAGTGTGTGTGATTTGGGTCAAGTAGGGAAGTTGTTTAGCCTTATTTTGAAGAGAGAGCAAGTACCATTTGTTTACTCTCGGTTTAGACGATTTATAAATTTTTTCAAATATTCGCCGTGAACCGGATCAGCTGATTTTGACACGAGTCTCCAAACATAGGTTAACCAGACAACACTGTGGCAGAATATGACCCGGTGGATCGTCTTCTTCTTATTTGTTCTGAAACTTACTACAACTACCCACTACAAGAAAGGCAACACATTTTTATTATTCAATATCATTTTTCTTCAATAATATTTATTGTTTATATTATTGGTTTTCTCCCTTCAGCCACAATACAAATATCACAATCGATATTTTCATTAATTAGCACATGATATCGACTTCATTGAGTAACAAGGAATTGTCATAAAAAATATACAGTTTTGAGCGATTTTACAATTTTATCTTTTGTTTAAACATCAATCAACATATAATTCTTTTAATTATTTTCCCCAGGGTTAAGGGTAAGTTCTTTTTGTTATGAGATGGTCAGAAATGGATAATTATACTACGCTTTACAAATATAGAAAAAATATTCAAAAATTTGTTTATTTCGCTTAGTACGTAGTTCCGGAAATGTCCGTAAGAGAGCAGATGGCGTTTGTTTTTATTAAAACATGTGTTTACGTTTTAATCGTTATGGACTACACGACCATTCAGTTGGAGGTTTCTTCGTTAAATATTAAAAGAAATGTTTATATTACCTCTCTTCTTGAAGTTCTTACTTGGGTGAAGCCGCTTCTCAGGTGGTGTCCGTATTTGGTGGTAATTTCACAACCGTCTGGCAAATATTATCTCATTAAAACTCGAACTCTGCTAGGCTATGCCTACTCGTCCAAAATGGTTTTTTGTTCACTGTTATTATGGAGTATAGCAAGTTAACTTTGATAACTAAGGTAGTAATACATCATGTTTATACTGTTCTTTAATTTTGTAACAATTCTGTGCTTTTCAAAAGATTCCAAAAGGATATTTTAATAAATTTTTATCTCATCATTTTGTCAACTGGACAGGTTTAAATTTCAAATTTTTTTATTAAACAATACTTGTTATTTTCGTTACTCTTAGTAACCCATAATTTTTATATATCTTTTTATTGGTTCTGCTATTTACTTTTTAGTATATAGGCAGTTTGTAATTATTATAAATTTATTTTTGATTTACAGAAAAATAATTCTTTTTAATTTTGGTTTCTTTCCCAATTTGATTTACATAATAGTTTTCTGTTTATTTTCTTATAACTTTGGATATAAGTATTTAATATTTTTATTAACTTTAAATGAATTGTAGCGTGTCAATTTTGGGAGTCTTATTTTTATTTCAGTATGGGGTAATTATATTTTTATTTCCTTTCAATTTGGTCGGACTTGTAAAAAAAGGAGTTATGAAAATTATTGTGTAACGAAATTCATTCCATTCTAACAGAACGCATGGCAACGTTATTTCCATTGTGTAACAGAACAGTGTTAAGCAACAGTTTGAAACAAAGGCATAGACGCAGTTGTTGTTGAGCAATGCGGCTGAAGAATTTGCACCTCCACAAATTTCTAAGAACTATGCGAGAGTGTGGCATTGCGCTCCCGTACGCACACCAAGCAGGAGCGCCTACCCAAGCGCCGACAACAAACCAAGATGGCCAGAGAGTGAAATTTTCATCGTTCCTTTGGTTTCACTAAGGAAGTGTTGCTTAGGCCAAGCCCACTTAAATGACGTCAGCCAATGCCTAGAGAAGATCATATGCGACATTGACTCAAAAAACAACATGCATAGCATGGGCCGCAGCTTCGGCGACGACGCCCAAGGCAGTGAGTTCCCGTATTGAAAACTGTGGAGAGGGAACAGAGAAAGAACTTCTGCCCAGTGCCTCTTACCAACCGACCGCATGCAGTCCATATAAATTTTGTTAACAGTTTCTTTTAAGGTCGGCCGACCTCACAGTTAAAATTTGGAACGTTAATTAACAGTGTACAAGTGAAATAACAACAGTAATGAGTGAGCATAAATGAATTAATAGTTTCGTTTCTCTTTCGGACACCTGAACGAGGACTTAGTACGGGCGCGATGACCGCGTGGTCGATGTGGGGGCATTATTATAGGAAAATGTGTTAAGGAGTTCTTTGTTTCTTTCAAATATGTAGAATGAATGCGAGAGTGGCAAAGCTGGGCTGTTTCCGTTTGAGTTAGTGTTGATAATTGTGTTTTGTGTAATATACAAGGTAAGCTGTAGTTCATAAGTGTTATGCTAGTGTTGCACCACTTTGAAAATATGTATCCAAATGAATCTTCATGAGTTTACAAGCATTCAAGATTAAATAATAATAAATATTAATTCTCTTCATAAATGAGTTGTGTCAGTGCTTTGCGTAACCCATAGACCATGTTTGTATCCAGCTACATGTGAACGAACCCTGTGACCTTGTTGAAGCTATCTTGCCGGTAAGTAAGTGTTAATTTGAAATTGGGTAAAAATAATAATAATAATAAATGTGATCGATTAGTACGTCACAATTGGCGCCACGGAACAGGCACGAATTGAATTAATTATAATTAATTAATTGAATTCCGCATCGACAGAGATACAAACATGTTCTAGGTTAGCTTAGCAACCTAACAGTATATTACAAAATTTAAGTAATTACAGTATTTTATTTAATTAATCTATTCTATTTAAGCAATGTAGGTAATTTAATTTACATCAACAATACAAAATGTCAGATAACGAGAATAAAATAAATGAAAATAGCGTCGAAAATTTCGACGACTCAAACGTTAGTAACTATGAAACACACTCGACTCCAAGTGTGAGTCAGAGTGAAGCAGAAATAAGTATAACAGATCGAAGTAAAGTAAATGAAGATTCAGGGATTCAAGTAACCCCGAAATTAGATAGGGAAAGTAGAATTGATAGTAAAGAAGTCGGCTTCACTGACGGAAATATAGCAGCGCAATCTACTCCGTCGACAACACGAACCAAAGGGTTGTCGATGGACGATCTGTTTAATCTAATGAAAACCATGTCTGAAAATATAAATAGCAATTATAAAGAGCAACAAATTGATTCCAATGTCAAATACAATAAAATGAATGACAAGTTTGACGAGTTAAAAAACGAGATTCAAGAAATTAATAAACGTTGTGAAAATACCAAAGTAGAATTTACCAATAGAGTTAACCAAGTAGAAACCAAGTTAGATGATTCAATGCAAAAGGTAGATGTTAAATTTAATGAAATAGATAGTCAGATAGATAGAGTTGAGAAGCAGATAAATGAGAATAACGAGTATTTAATAAGTTCAATGAATGAGCATAACAATGACATGGAATTTAAAATTAATAAATGTAACATTGAAACTGAATGTAAGTTGAATAGTGTAGTAATGACAGTTGAAAAAATCAGTCAGAACTTTGATGAACACCAAAATAAGATAGAATCTAAAATGAATGAAATTGAGAGCAATTATAAGACAGAAATACAAGCCGTAAATGAGTCTATCGATGTAATATCAAAAAATAATGTACAGTCTGAGTATAGTAATGACAAAAAATTATATTCACTTGAACAGAATATTAATAGTATGAGAGATGAATTAAGTTTAGTAAAAAATCAAAATGTAAACAATGTTACTGAACGCATATTTATGACACGTGACACAAACAATGAAATAGAATTAGAAACTTTTAGTAGTGAAAATAGGAGAGTGCATCCAATGCAATTTTTAAATCGAGTACGGGAATTTGACAGATTCAATGGTAGTAGCTGGGAGGTTAAACTTATAAAAATTTTGAAATGTTTTAAAAGCGATTCAGAGATATGGGCGGAGACGCATCGAAACGAATGGGAGAGTTGTGGAGATTTTGAAAGAGCCTTTCGGAATAAATACTGGTCGGAGGAGGAGCAGGAGATACTGCGAAGCCAAATAATGGGAACCGGGAGCTGTGGAAGAAACAACCGTAGTATTACAGTATATACGATGAAGCTGTACAACGAAGCGAAGTACTTGGAACCACCACTGCCATTCCAGTCGTTTGTACGCCACGTCAGCAAGCACCTACCGAGGGAGGTGCAGATCACGTTGATGACCAGAGAGGTAAGCGACATAAATGAATTAGAAAAAATATTAGACGTTTTTCAGAATATTAAGGACCAGGAAGACAGCAGACGCATACAGCAACATAATATGCAAAATGGAGGTAATTATGTACCACGAGGAGGACCAAACGGGGGAACCACACACAATGGTCGAGAACGGGACAGACGATACCCGATGTGGAAATGTGACGGGTGTCTGGTGGAAAATTATGCTGATCGTAATTTTTGTTATAGATGTAGAAGGGCGAGGCCCGGACAGCAGCAGAGAACACCACCGAGATTCAACAACCCACAGCAGAGGAACGGTGACCGACGAGTAGAGAATCTGAGAAATGAAGGAGGAAATCAGCAGATGGGCAGAGTGTACACGCCCCGTAATTCAGACGAAAGAATGGGAAACTAAGGAGGACAATGGATGAGGAGGCCCGGCCATTGTCGAGGAATAATCACGGGGTCCACGAAAATAAATACAGGAATAACACGATCCACACGGACTTGGCCACGGAATTGTTGGAAGAAGAGGAGACGGAAACGAGGAGATAAGAGGCGTGGTTGACTGAGGTAAAACTGGAGATAGAAGGTAAGTCAATCTTGACACTTATAGACACCGGTAGTGAAATATCTGTAATAGCAGAACATGTACTCAATAAATTGAAAGAAACTAACAAACATATTCCGTCTTTGCCAGTAGCAGGGGTAGCAATTGTAGGTATTACGGGTGTTAGAAGTAAACGGGTTACAACCCAAGTCCAGTTGAACATGCTAATAAATGGGGAAAACTATGAGAATACATTTTTAGTTGTAAGGGGTTTAAATTTAGAAGTGATTTTGGGTAATGATTTTTTAATAAGAAATAATGTGGTCATTAATTTTCGAAAAAGAATTTTAGAATTGAGTAATGAAAAAACAAAAATAACGGTTAATTTTGAAAGGGTTCTAGACACAGTAAAGATTTCGGGTATGAGGGTTATACCAGATAAAACCATAAATAGGGATATGGAATTTAGTATACATGCGTGTAGAGAGAGTGTGAGTGAAGAGAGTGGAGAGAGAATATGGGCGGATAGAGAGGTTAAATTTTGTGGGGAAGGCGATGCAATGGGGAGTTCTCAGCGTAAAGCGCTGTGGCGGGTAGTTGAGGATTATCGGGGAGTGTTTGCCGGGGAACCAGGAAGGGCAAAAGGTTATGAATGCGAATTAAAGGTGAGGGAGCATGCGCCATATGTCCAACGTAGTTATCCGGTACCATATTCGAAAAGGGAGGCTGTACAGTCAGAATTAGATAGGATGTTAGCGGGGGATATTATAGAAAGGTCGGTATCAACTTATTCCAACCCTTTAGTAGTAGTAATCAAAAAAGATGGGAGAGTGAGGTTATGTCTAGATGCCCGCAAAATCAATCAAATAATCATTCCAGACCGGGAGTCACCCGAAGCGATAGAAGAGATCTTTCAGAAATTTAGTGGTGTGAAATATATGACTTCTTTAGACCTGACCGCCGGATATTGGCAAGTCCCATTGGCAGTAAATAGTAGGAAGTATACCGCATTCTTGTTCAACAGAAAGAATTATCAATTTAAGAGACTACCGTTTGGATTGAACACCAGTGTAGCTAGCTTTATTAAGTGTCTCGACGAAATTTTGCAACCACATAACTTAGATTTTCTAACCATATACGTAGACGACATACTAATAGCTTCTAGAACATTTGAAGAGCATGTAGAGCATTTGGAATATGTATTGGAGAAGTTATATCAGGGAGGTTTGACAGTGAATTGGGACAAATCAAAATTTTTGCAAACCGAAACACATTTTTTAGGTTTCATAATAACACCTACAGGAATACGTGCTAACCCGGATAAAGTAGAATCCATCTTGACATTCCCGGAGCCAAAAAATATAAAACAGTTGCAAAGTTTTCTTGGTCTCTGTAATTTTTACAGGAAGTTCCAGCGGAACTACGCCCAGACGACGGCCCGACTCAGCGCAGTGCTGCAAAAGAATAAGCAATGGAGATGGGGCGATAACGAAAGAGCGGCGTTTAATGACATCAAAATTAAGTTCGCAGACATGATACTAATGAATTATCCCAATTTTAATGACAAATTTTATTTACAGACAGATGCTAGTAATATAGCACTGGGAGCAGAACTTTACCAAGAGGACGAGGAGAAGGAACATAAAACCATCGCCTTCGCCAGCCGGACGTTGCTAGCCGCAGAGCGCAACTATACTACCACAGAGAAGGAGCTCCTCAGTATAGTGTTCGCCGTGAGGAAGTTCCGCACGTATCTGCTGGGTAACAGAACCATCATCAGGACGGACCATAAAGCACTATCGTTCCTGAATACTTGCAAACTCACACACAGCCGGATAACCAGGTGGGTGTTAGCTCTTCAAGAGTACAATTTTTCTTGGGAATACATTAAGGGTGTAGAGAACAGGGTGCCAGACACACTATCACGAGTAGACATAGACAGAAATAGAACGGGTAGAGACATTAAAGAGATAGAGATTTATAGACTGTCCAGGGAAGATAAACTTTTTGGGGAGGAATTAAAAGGTATAAATGTAATGCAAAGAGCTGACAGGAAATTACATAAAATAATTACTAGTATAGAATCAGATGTAGACGAATTGGGGTATAAGCAATATTTTCAAGTGTTCAGAGGGAGTTTGTTTAAAAAAGTAGAGGGGAGAGAGAGGGATTGGAGGTTAGTTATACCTGAAGGGTTGATAGAGAAAATAGTGTGGGACTGTCACTTTAGATACGGGCATTTTGGGCCACGGAAGTGTGTGAATGTGTTAAAGGAATCTTGTTTATTTAAGAATATGGAGAAACGCATCCGAAGAATACTTAGAGTTTGCGAGTTATGTCAGAAATCCAAAGTTGTAAATTATAGGTTAGAGGAAGAACTAAATTATATTAAAGTAGAAAAACCATTCGATTTAGTAGCTGTAGATTTGTACGGCCCTTTGCCGAAAGGTAGGGGTGGAGTGATGCATATTTTTGTTGTACTTGATACTTTTTCCAAATATGTCAGGCTATATAGTGTAAAGCGAGCAACGAGTAAGGTGCTGAGCGAGAAGATCACACGCGACTACATGATCAACGTGGGAAAGCCGAAGGTGATACTATCCGACCATGGACCGCAGTTCATCAGCGGAAGATGGCGCCAGACTCTAGGATGGGAAGGTATCATCCCAAAGCACACCGCAGTGTATCATCCACAGTCAAATCAGGCGGAGCGAGTCATGAGGGAGCTGGGCAGAATTTTTCGAACATACTGCCACGCCAAACATAGCGAGTGGCCACTCTATGTGCAGAAGATTGAAAACTGGCTAAACTGCACCACCCACGAGTCGACGGGGTTCACACCTTATGAGTTAGTAAGAGGAAAGCGTCCACAGAGGATTTTGGAACAATTAATTGAGTATCCACCGGAGACCAATACTATTTGTCACGATGTTAAACTGAGACTAGCGAATGAAAGTTTGTTGACGAAGGGAGAGAGGAGAAAACAGCGACATGATATGAAAGGTAAGTGGACGCAGTATGAGGTTGGACAGCTGGTATTGGTACGACGACATGACTTATCAAGTGCACAAGACAAGGAGATCAAGAAGTTTTTCTTATTGTACGAGGGGCCGTACGAGATAGTAGAAATAAAAATGAAAAATTCGTATGTGTTACAGAATAGAGAAACCAGGGAAATAGTGGGTACGCACAACGCTACAAATTTGAAATTATTTTGGTCAGCATAAGGATTTTATTAAATTGTAAAGGTATGAACATTATTTAATAATTTTTTTTTTAGAAGGGATCCTCCCCCATTTTCGGGCGGCCACGATCTTACCAGTCCTGGCCGTGGGATTCGGAACTCGGAGGCGGGCCATGGTTGGCAGACCTTCCTTCGGGCGGTGAAAGCAACGATGGTCCGGCTCCACCAAAATTGGTCAAAATTTGAAAACTTCCATCATATTTGAACGGGGAGGGGGACCCCAAAAGAGGTACGTGACGAATTAAATTTTTATACACTCTGGGTACAACAATTTTGATGTACCTGTCACGTACCTGCACTGCCTTAGAGTGATTATATAAAGGAGGCTACACCTAAATGCAAGACAGTGCATACAAATTTCAATAATTTTAGTGTCACTGGCAAAGTTAAAATTGAGCCATTGACAATAGTTTAGCTTACACCCGAAATGAAGAGTTTTGCGGGGAAGTATAATGACTGCCAGATCAGACGACGGGTTAGTAGAGATGAGGAGATTTGGTAGTATCATTTGCATAGAAAGGGGAAGTAACTGCACAAAGTAGATCTGCTCTGGCAGTTTTATATACTTCATCGCAAAACACCCCCGTTTCAGGTGCGTCCATAATCGCCGATTTAATAATAAGTTAAAAAAAAAAAAAAAAAAAAATTTTTTGGATGTATATAATTTTAAATTTAAATAAATTTTAGAATTAAGTGACCAAATATAATTGTCAAGTTTTAGTATCAGTGAGTATGGGAACATTTTGAAAAGATGTGTAACAAAATAAAAACTTGTCAATACAAGATGTGGGGATAATTTTGGGGGGTAGTTTGGTGCTCAATGAAGTGATAATAACAATGGAGTGTTGAACTGCATTTGTAGAAAGTTTAATTTTCAATTGTTAAGTAATTAGTTAGTTATTAAGTGGCTATTGAGGGGGTGGCCTGTGCTCTCTTAGATAGCGAAATGGGTTGGGGGTAACAGTGCGTGTTACCTCCATCGGGGGCCAAAATAGCGATAAATGTGCGGCACACCTTATCTGTGTAAAGTAAAAAATTTTACACACCTTACTAAATGACCGTGTCGCACATAATAGTATTGATGTATAACAGGCAGTGAAATGAAGTTTAGATTTCCCCGACTTTTCGGGCGGTTACTGTCTTACCAGCACTAACCGTGGTTTTGGCTAGCGGCCAGCTATGGTCATATCAAGTCCCTTGACCATAGCTGACTTGAAATTGGTACAGAGTTGAAATTCAATGGGGGGAGAACTTAGGGGAAATCTTCCCGGAACTATGGAACAGCGGCTGCCACTCTGCCCGCTTTGGGGTAGCAAGACAGGTGGTAGATCCGTTTTAAGGGTGTATAATTATGTACGAGAACATGATGATGTTCACTATTTTAAAACTTAATAGCGGAAGCAGAGACACGGAGAGGTAAAAACCTGCTCCAAAATATACAGTCTCTGTGGAAGCGAATGGGCGCCACAGTCCACCATAATCTGAAATAGTGTGTGTGGCTGGGAGGTGACGCAAAGGAGTCACGAATTTAAATTGTATGACGTAAAAGTTTTGTTAATTCGAATTTTGAATCCAATCAAAAATGCTTGTGCTCTGTCCACATAATTATATGCTCAGACTCTTAATATAAGGTGTTCATAATATGATTTTAAAGGTATTATTTTATTGTTGTATGTTAGGTATAGGCATTGATAAGAGTATGTGTTTTCATGATATGTGTATGCTTCAAAGTAAGCCAATAATTAGACGCCTGGCAGGCAATCAACATAATAGAAGTAAGTATTGATAATGTATTCCATGTAATTTGTTCAATTTGAGATGTGTTTTCATTAGGTTAGGATATCAGCTGATCAGCAACAATACGTCACTGGTACATTAGTTATAATTGTTTTAAGTAATTGATGTTCAATGTAATGTTTGATGTATTACAGATGTTTTGGAGTAATGATAACAATAATGATAATAAGAAATAAAGTAATAATTGATGCAAATTAATAAAAGATAGTTTGTGGGTGATAAATATGTTGTGGGACACGTAGACCTGTCCAAATTGAATTCAAAGTTGAAGTTGACATCGTAGAGATGATATAATGTAATATTGTTTTGAAGTAAGGTAGTTTTGTGAAGTATTGATGTTGACACAGTAGTTACGGAGAATAATTGTATAGTTTTGAATGATATATTTGTGTTTATAATTAATGAGGTTATTTTGTGTAATTGTAGTAAGGTGATGAGGTTGAGATTTTTGGGGATGGCAATTTTGTAATGGAGGGTAGTGTATTTGGGGAGTCCGCAACAAGGGTTGGGACGGGATAGGGATAGATTTTAGTGGGGAAGGGGCCGCCTTAGGTAGAATCCAGGCCGCCAAATAAGGGAATTGAGTTTTGGGTAGGGGAAACACGTATCCTATGTACAAAGGGTTAGAGAGTATATTTTTTTTTTTATGTAGAGAAGGTGGCGATTTGTGTTTAATGGTAAGTTGGGGCTTAGAGTGTCTTGATTAGTAGATATTTTGGTAGAGATGGGTGTCATGATAATTGAAGTTGATTAATATTAGAGTCAGAGGGAGAAAGTTTATGTATGCATACAGATCTAATACAGTAAATGAGAATAAATAAATTACATCACCCACAGTAGATTAACGTAAGATTGTTAAGCATAAAGAGAGAAATTTATGATAAAGAATATAAAATTTTTATTTTTTCGAAACCAGTGACAGAATTTTGATAAAATTTGGAAAACGAGATACAAGTAAGAAGTGTTTATTTTAAATAATTTAAATGTCAAGTTGATGATTATTTATATTAATATTTTGTTTATTTTAAATATTTTGTTTTATTATGTTTGTATTTCAAGTTAGGATATTACAGATGTTCAGTGTATTTTCAGAAAGCATACACAACATATGTAGGTCAAGGGTTTTGGACTTGACCTAGTTTCGATCAGCTGATGAGGTCATACACCTACTAAGCTTGTATAGTAGGAAGTCAATTTTAATTTGTTCGTTTAATTAATTCAAACCAATATTTAAATAATTTTAAATATGAAGAAAACATTTAAATAAATTTAAATTTTTTTTTGAATTTTAAAATTTTTAAAAATTTTATTAAAAAAAAAAAAAAACCTTAATTTTTCGCCTGCTAGCGAATGAATATTTTAGATAATGATTCTTTTATTATGTGTGCATTAACCATGTTTATTTTATTGTATTGCATTGTATTGGTAGACTGTAAGTGGTTCTCATGTTAGAGTAAGGATGTGTTTAGATTAGTAGAAATGTCTAGGTTAAGTCATTTGAAACAAAAATTAGAAAAACAAGGAAGAGAATTTTTTGATAAAATATTATTTTGATTTTTTTTAATTTTTTGTAAATCTTAAAAGAGAATTTTTCAGTTTTACTATGTCCAAGTCAACATGTAATGTGAGTGTGTGAGCCCAGTATTTGCTAAAGCTTGCAAAAAGGGGAACCATATCGGCGGAGGAGCTGGAATAATTTTAGCCAGGGATTGAGGATTTTTGGGGGTAGCATGTTAAAAGGCGAGGTGCGCCGTGGTACGAGTCTGCTCGATTTCTCGGTGTTGGGATCTCTTACGGAGAAGTCCAGTGATCTCGTTCAGATGAGTCCATAGTCGCTGAGCCAGGGGGGTCGTGTACCCATGCAGATTAAGAACCAGGGGGTTGTTGGCACCAGTTTCTCACCGGTCCTCTTTGGGGTTATCGATGAGATTTCTGCTGTCGTGAACAGCAGAATTCTCATCGAGGGGGTATTGTAGCGTGTCAATTTTGGGAGTCTTATTTTTATTTCAGTATGGGGTAATTATATTTTTATTTCCTTTCAATTTGGTCGGACTTGTAAAAAAAGGAGTTATGAAAATTATTGTGTAACGAAATTCATTCCATTCTAACAGAACGCATGGCAACGTTATTTCCATTGTGTAACAGAACAGTGTTAAGCAACAGTTTGAAACGAAGGCATAGACGCAGTTGTTGTTGAGCAATGCGGCTGAAGAATTTGCACCTCCACAAATTTCTAAGAACTATGCGAGAGTGTGGCATTGCGCTCCCGTACGCACACCAAGCAGGAGCGCCTACCCAAGCGCTGACAACAAACCAAGATGGCCAGAGAGTGAAATTTTCATCGTTCCTTTGGTTTCACTAAGGAAGTGTTGCTTAGGCCAAGCCCACTTAAATGACGTCAGCCAATGCCTAGAGAAGATCATATGCGACATTGACTCAAAAAACAACATGCATAGCATGGGCCGCAGCTTCGGCGACGACGCCCAAGGCAGTGAGTTCCCGTATTGAAAACTGTGGAGAGGGAACAGAGAAAGAACTTCTGCCCAGTGCCTCTTACCAACCGACCGCATGCGGTCCATATAAATTTTGTTAACAGTTTCTTTTAAGGTCGGCCGACCTCACAGTTAAAATTTGGAACGTTAATTAACAGTGTACAAGTGAAATAACAACAGTAATGAGTGAGCATAAATGAATTAATAGTTTCGTTTCTCTTTCGGACACCTGAACGAGGACTTAGTACGGGCGCGATGACCGCGTGGTCGATGTGGGGGCATTATTATAGGAAAATGTGTTAAGGGGTTCTTTGTTTCTTTCAAATATGTAGAATGAATGCGAGAGTGGCAAAGCTGGGCTGTTTCCGTTTGAGTTAGTGTTGATAATTGTGTTTTGTGTAATATACAAGGTAAGCTGTAGTTCATAAGTGTTATGCTAGTGTTGCACCACTTTGAAAATATGTATCCAAATGAATCTTCATGAGTTTACAAGCATTCAAGATTAAATAATAATAAATATTAATTCTCTTCATAAATGAGTTGTGTCAGTGCTTTGCGTAACCCATAGACCATGTTTGTATCCAGCTACATGTGAACGAACCCTGTGACCTTGTTGAAGCTATCTTGCCGGTAAGTAAGTGTTAATTTGAAATTGGGTAAAAATAATAATAATAATAAATGTGATCGATTAGTACGTCACAGAATTTATATATTATTTATTAATCTCTTACAGTATTCTTACACTGGACTATTTTCTTCTGCCATTTCCCTCATACAGTATTATTTTAATTTTCATTATCATCTGGTATTTAAATCTTTTAAGTTTTTAACACAAACCCTGGGTTATCTTATACAATAAAACCATTATTTTATAAAAATATAAAATTAACATAGGTACTACACAATATAAATCCTACAATAACTAAACAAAATACATAATTAGTAGCATCATGATCTACTATTATAGTTTATAATTCTCACATTTACAGTACAAGTCTGTAAGAAGTTCCCTTCACCTTCACTTATTACCTCATTGGGTACACTATAACTCACTTGTCACTGTATATCACTTTAATTGTTTATAATGTTTAGTGATACAACTTAATTTTGAGCTCGTTATAGTTTACCCATTTCTGACCTTTATGGAATTACAAAAGTTATCATTTATTGGGACCGGGTTATGTACCGTTACATGCAGAGCCATGTACTCTGCGAAAGACTGATATAAATAAAATAACTGCGGCAAAAAATGAGGTTTTTAAGAATAGTAAAAGGATGCTCACAATTAGATATGCTTCGCAATGAGGATATCGTGTGGGTTAATGGTAAATTAACCAAGTCCCATGATGTTTCAAAAAGCATATTTTATTACTATTTTTTTATTAACTTCTAATTTTCTTTTTATTTTTCAAAACATATGTAATCAATAAAAACATTATAATAAAAATTAACCTTTAAAATCAGTTTAATAATTTTATGTTTCATCACTGCACTTGAAAATCTCTAATTTCAGATTTCTATAAATTCACTTAAGTGGACTTGGCTAACTTTATCACTAACCCCACAATATACAGAGTGAGCTTAAGGTATCCATATTGGTTGAAAAATCTTATGAATATAAGAATAAATGGAGGGAACATGTTCTTTGCATGGAAAAGGACTCTTACCAAAGGCTGCATATTTTATGTTCCACAAAGCAGTCAGAACCCAGAAAAACAATGTCTTATTTTTATTCCCAACTTTAAATATTTGTAAATAATAATAATTTAAATTCACAGTGTATATAAGGCTTCTGAAACTGGAACAGGTGTCTACACCTACTCTAGGATGGAAGAAGATGAAGACTCACCACAACATGCTAGCTATAAAGTAAGAATACCAAGGAAGTTTTGAATGGAATTAACAAGAACAGGGTTTTGCAGAACACCGTACACATTAGGAAGGGGAGGTTTTGGGGGCATGTACTCCTGTATGATATCTTCCTGCTAAACATTTGGGGAGGACGATTAATGAGATAGGTTGTCGCTCTTATGTCACGTGAAGAGAATTGCATATGATAGTATGGGACAATCGAGTGTCTAAAAGTGAAAACAGTTTTGTAGTTTAGTGGCAAAAAAAATCTCTATAACTTACAACACTTTTATGGATAACTTACATATATTTTAAACAAACATACAAGGCATACATACATAGTAAGAAGGGTTGGCTGATTACAGTGACTTATCTATCTAGAATTTGGCCTTGGGAGGGGGGATCTGGGGTCGGGTTGGTTTAGTCCAAAAGAAAAATCAACATACAAAAGACTAATCAACATTACTATGTTTAAAGTGGCTGAGATCAGTTCCATTAAAGTAAACGGTAATAATACAATAAAAATACACCTTATTGAAACATTGTTTACAAGTTACTTATTGACTGAATTGATTTTCCCATATTTCAAAGGTATACGCTAATGCTGTGTAATAAACCTGCTTGTATATCTAAATATAGGTATGGAGAACCATACATGACTTCCATGTTCTAAGATTTATATTTACAATCATTTTCAAAATGAAACATTTCGATAGAAACTACTTCTTTCTTCAACCTTAACCACACTACTGTGGTCACTAATGTATACCACCTCACTTTAGCGCACTCGATTTTCACTGATGATGGCAATTGATGGCACTGCTGAAACGTCTGGTTTTGCAGAAAACATTGGACCACCGCAAAACAGCATGCGAAGGAATTTTAACAACAAACTACTTCTTTGTTGCCGATAATGTAGTACACATATAAAAAATTATCCCCTCCCCCTTCAACTATCATTTTCATTTATAGATATTTCATCTACCTTTCTACAGTGGATTATTATGACCTTCTTTTCAGGATACTTTATTTATCAGAATTAAGTACTTTACTCTTGTTAAAACATAAAACGTTGCAGGTAAACTGCCCCTTCCCTTGGTGGATTAACCGATCTTCACCAAAATCAATAGTCCTCTAAAACTCTGGCGCATATGCAAAAAATTATTTGATTCTCTTTGAATTTTCGGCAGTTATCGTTTGCCATAAAAAAATTCTACACACAGACACTTTTCGGAAAATGACTTTTCTTCATGTTTTGAGGGTAGTACAATCAGAATCTGCAATTATCTCGAACACGATTTTTTCCCGATCACCATACTTCCATTTCTTTACGGAACATGGAAGTAAAAACGAGTTGCTACTACATTAGCATACACAGCTGTAATTATCTATATGTTTTAGAATCTACAGCATTTTAAGGTGTCTGGTGTCAAAAAGTGTTAAGCGATTATTTAAAATTCCTTTTACTTTCAACTCGTTTTCAACTACAGTTGGTTTAGCTTTGTCCTAATGTCTGTTTGATTATGCACGGAGACATCAGGGCTTCCTTCAGCTTTCGTTTTGTTTGTTACTCCTTTGTTTCTTCTCTAGAATCCAGTTTGTTTCCACTGCAAGGTCTTCGTCATCAGTGAAATATAAGTTATCGTTCTGTGCTATAGTGTTCATTATCTATCTCTAAAAATGTCACTTTGTGGTTCAGCAATATTTTGTTGCAGACTGATAATAGTTTGTCTACCTAGCTACAACTGCATCCTATCAGTTATCACACAAATTGAGATCCATCACCAAAGGAGGCACCCACATGGAGTTTTTCGCTTTTTGGTCCTCCAGGCCGACCAAAGTACTGAACAATTTTATTTCAAAATATAGAACATTTATTTTACACATGTACAAACTTTACAGATATATATTCAGGTTTTTTATGCATACATTATATGTTTATATATAATTACTATTTATGCTCTGTTTATACTTATGAATGTACAGATTCCTGGTCACTGAGCTCCCATGTGATCAAGAATTCAGGTTTTGGTATAAGCCCAAGTTATGTAATTATAAAAAAATAACACTAAGTGAGTGAGTGTGTGTAACATAACAACTAATTCAATATACTTCTACAATGTTCTTTAAGTGTAAATTATTTACTTACTGTAATGAATCTTAATATGTCTCCTGAAACACTCGGGTGTAATGAATCTGTGCCCACACGTACTACATTTGTATCGTCGAACTTGATCACGTGTGCAATAATGGGTAGACAGCTGTGATTTTAATGTAAACTTTTTCCCACATTCTTCACACAGAAAATTCTTACCTGTTGGAGAGAATCAATTACAGTGTATATGTATATGCACTAAATTTTCTATGATGTGCTGAATTAGAAACATCATATAAATAATATATACTTTATATACATACTACCAATGGTCTGTCTTCAGTTGTGTTATAAGAAACAACAGAACTGTTTTAACTCCCAACGTTTGACTCAAGGTCATATTCTCTTTAATTTTACTGGACAAGAACCCCCCCAAAAAAAAAAATCGGGTCGCCACCACATTTTTATAGGCGGGATGTGGAAACTGCAACACTTCCCATAAAAAAAAAATAACCAAAATGCTAAATATCCACTCAAGCCATTACAGAAGAGTACTGGGTCCAGGAATGTTTAAGCGAGTCAGACAAGAACAGGTTAGGCTAGAGTAAGGTGACGAATAAAAAAATTTAATATATAACGATCTTAATAGTCTTTAGTTAAAATATTAAACTCACTCATCTTTCACAATTCAAAATAATTTATTGTTAAAACATTTACTGTTATATAAACAATTATTGTTTGAATAATTCTATTATAAATTGTTTGTGATACAGATCTATAATTAGAATAATTACAATGATCCAATTACAATTTCACTGAACTTCATCAGCTTTTAGTTTTGTTAAAATTAAACAATTAATATTTGAGCTCAAAGAGATAAGGCCAAGTAAAATAGTACCAGCACTTTAATTTAATTACCTTGTACAAGCTTATAAAAAGTCCCCACAAACACGCACACGCTCACTTTTGATTAATCTTTTATTTATCTCTCGTTGCTTTCATTATGTGCATAAAGTATCACCTGCCTTAACAGTTGCGGTTACCTAATTAATTGTTTTGTTGTGAGACACCTTGTTTGCTATCGAATCAGGTTAAAGGAATACCGATGCTGCAAAATCTGTTGGTGTCCCCTTGTATTGAAGGAATCCTGCTTGATGCTGCCAAATTGATTGGTGTTCCTTCGCGTTTAAGGAATACTGCTTGTTGCTCCAGAATCTGTTGGTGTTCCGTTGTGTTGATATCATCAACAACCATGTCAGATGGCATGAAATGCGCTATTAGATTACATACAAGATTGTCCCACTGAATGTCCAAAACCATACACGTTTTTACCTAAAAGTATTTTTTTCAAATAATGTTCATTTATGTTTCAAAATTTTATATTTTAATTTCACAATTCGAAATGTTTAACACCATTGTGAAACAGGTTCCAACCGAATTTATTGTTCAGTTATTCAGTTATATTACCGGATTTTTTTTTTTTAATCTGAAATAGTTTGTATACACCCATTTTTCAAAATTACAAAATATGAAGAATTACTGTTTCTACAAAAACACACTTAAAAACTGCATCTCAGATAGCGTGGCCAACCATATTTTACGTTTTCACTTTTCGGTTACTGATACGTTTTTACTAAGAAATTTTCACTGGGTTCGTCAAATCAAACATTGTTCCTTAATCTACCCATGGATGCATTGCTACATATTAAAAGCTGATTTCATCTCCAACACACATGGTGGAGGTGATAATCGTTCAGTGGTGACTCAGCAAGTGACTACCAAGAACTAAAATTAAGTGATCACATCACTCAGTCTATATGCCGGTTTTTGGTATCAGTTATGTTCACGTAAAACTTCACTTTTACCATATTCTAGAGTTATGTTGCAAAAATAATTATTACTTATCCTTTGATAACTTCTTTCTTACATATATAAATAAAATTTTTCTATAACACTTTAATAATTATATGATTACTTCCAATCACGTACTACCTTTCGATATCCCAACAGCACTATCAATATATGAACTGGTGCACTTTTTGAATAGCTTCTACCATTACATCTCCTCTCCATTTGACACCTCATTACTAGCACTCTTACACTGTCCTCCGAGCAGAATAACAAGGGTCTGTTAGCTGTGTAAATCTGATTTCACTGCTTATGTGTATGCCTGGTCATTTGTGACATTCTACTGAAGTTCCATGTACTTGGTCTTGGCTTCATTTATTCTTAATCCTCTTTTATGCCCTTCACTATCTAGTATTAGTAGATTTTCCTCTAGCCCTCTTTTATTTCTGCTGATAATAGCTATGTCGTCAGCATAAGCGCAAACTTGTGTGGTTTTAATGGCGATGTGTCCAGAAGCATCTAGTTTTCGAATGACTGACTCCAGAACCAGGTTAAACAATGTAGTGGATATTGTCACACCCCAATATCAATACCAAAAGTAGCGGTTAACTCTACATTAACTCTTACTCCAGCTTTAGAACCAGTCAAAGTCACTTCTATTAGTCTTATATATTGCTATACTTTTAAGTGGCAGTAATTCTTTGACTGGCTTTGCACGTGTCAGTGTTCAAAAACTGTTGGCAGTGTTATACAAGTGATAAAAAATAGACTTTTTTAACAACCAGAAAAATTAACTGACAATTTTTGTGCCAGTGAGTTCTGCAGTGGAAAAAGGCAAATATTAATAATTTTAAAATAATCTTTATCACAAAGTGTAAGCAATTTTCAAAACACACTTTTCATTTAACATAATATCTATTTTGTTTACTTTAATTACTAATGTTGTGCGTACAGGTTATCTTGACGTGTAACCTGTTTTAAATCAAGCAGCCCAGATACGTTTCTCCACAATCTAACTTCTTGGATTTTCTGACAAAAATCTGGCAACTAAAGGAATGTAAATATTATAATTATATACTCTAACTTCTCAGGACATTCCCGAATTTTAGATAAATTTATATATCAAACACTTCCTGGATAAACTGACAACCATAACAAGACACAACACAGATATCCTCATTAACTTTGATGTTTTTTCACTGTTCAAAAATATACCTATCCACTAGAAGACATCACAAAAACTGATACAGCACTGGACAACATCCGATATTTAATTTACAAGAATCAATACTACAAACAGAGAAAAGGATTTCTGATGGGATCACCACTCTAACCAACCACTGTCAGTATACAGTCGCATATAACATTTTGAGGAGAAGGCAATATCAATACACATGTTGAAACTGATAAGACATGTGGACCATATCTTTGGCTACATGGGAACAGCAGTCTACAATAGTTGCACAATTATTTCAGCTATAATATACAAAAAGTTCAACATACAGCTGAAACAGAATACTATACTGTTTTTGTGAGCACACTCGTCTTGAAAAACAACTCGAGATTTCACCATATCATATACTGGAAAACTACCCAGACCAACTATTATCTTAACATCCTTGTACCAACATCTGGCCCAATTAAGATGAATGTTTAACATCTTAACCCACAGATTCATCCTTCTCACCAACTTGAATAATATCAACTGAAAATCTGTTTACTCCCAAGCAAGCCTTTCAGAAGAATGGATACACCACCAAATAAATCAGCACAACATTCATCCACAGAACACATACCTGAAAAGATGAAAACAGCACAAAAATAGGCTCACACTACAATTCATCAAGGGAACTACAGGTAGAATCAGCAAAATTCTCAGGAAACATACCATCTGTAGCATATTTGCCATGAACAGGAAAACTGGTCAATGTTCAGGACACCAAATCAGAAAATCTCTAACAAATAATCCTCTGCGTCAATTAATACAAAATAGATAGTTCAGCAGGAGGATCCAGAAGTGTACAAAAGAATACAAGGGACAGCTGAAATGTAATGCACACTGGAACATAACGGGAGAATAAAATGTCGCACAAAGTGACAGGGTCTGCCATCTTGTAGTTTCATTCCTCTACTACTAACATTCCAAAACTCATTGACCCAAGCCCTCTCATTTTCTGTCAATCACCATTGTTATGGAGTCAAGTACTGTATGTCTGCTATGTCAATGTATAAAACAAAATGGAGTGATTCAATTTTTAACAACAGAAACAATGAATGCTAGTGCCAGTCATTGTCATCTAAAAGCCGTTTATGGTGATGAAACTGCTGATCGAAATACTGTGAGTAGGTGGGCAAAAAAGTGTTGTGCATCAGAAGCTGGTAAAGTTGATGGTAAAATTGAGGATGAATCTTTCAGTGGTTGACCAGTTTCTATAACCGATGAGAAGCACCAAAAGGAGGTGGATGAACTGATTCAAAATGACTGTCACACACACAACAGCAACGCACTACCACCAAGATAGGCATAACGAAAGAATGATTGGGACACATTATTGCACAACTGGGCTACCATAAATCTGTTCATGGTGGGTGCCATGCTAACTCACAGAAATGAACAAACAACAATGAAAGGAATGTTGTGAAGAGCTTCTGAAATGTTATCATGACGAGGGAGATGATTTCCTTTTCAATATTGTGACAGGAGACGAAACTTGGGTACATCATTATGATTCAGAAGAAAAATGACAGAGCATGGAATTCTGGAACTGTGGTCTGCTACACTCAAAAAAATTCAAAAGACAACCCTCCACAAAAAATTCTCTTGACAGTGTTTTTGAGATTTTTGGGATTCCAAACACATGTATGTGGCTGACCTGGAAGCTGGGTCGACTGTAGACATTAAAAACACTTTAGGAGACATGTGTGTCACGTTCGACAATACACAGAGCCACACACATGGCGTCAATCACCAAGACTCTTGTGAAGTTGAAATATGAACCTATTCCGCACCCTCCATACTCACAAGATTTGGTGCCCTGCAACTGTTACTTTTTTCCGCAATTAAAGAGGAATATTAAGGGTATTCATTTTACCACGGATGATGAACTGAAGGATACAGTGAGATCATGGATCAAAGAAAGATCGCCAGCATTCTTCATTGATGGAATGAGAAAACTGGCTCACTGATCTGTAAATGGTGACTACATGGAAAAATAAATTTAAGTTTTTGTAGCAAATAAAATGCACTTTTATGCCATATATGTTTCAATTGACTATCTCTTCTCATTTGTGAGTTATGAGTGACTGTACATTACATTTCAGCTGCCCCTGGTATATACAAGTGATGTACTACAAGACTAAAACACTACAGGGAACAATATTGAATTCAAACAAAATAAAAAAAAAAACCATATGCCTCAATAACCAAGAAGACTGAACTAATTTTATTTTGTTGACTTATGTGGTCAGGAGTTTTAATAACAACCTTTTTTTTTCAGTTGACAACCACATTTTTTTATATTATTTTTGATACTAAACGTTTTCACCAACTCTATGTGTAGTTTGCCTATAAACACCTATTTGTAGTATCATCTGGTTTAGGAAAATAGACCTGGCAAACAGAGCTGTTTACATCTTAGGTGCTGAGAAAGGACCTTTCCCAACTGGTATGGTTACCCAGATGTCCAGATAGGCAAGCACTTAAAAAACAATATGGTAATGTAGGCACTACAAAAGATTGGGGCACAGACGACAGGCAGAACTCGACAGAAGAAGGTGGTCAGTGTATTTGTCCCAGGATACCACTGCAACTCTTGTGAGGCTTTGGAGAAGATAATGAAATTAAGACAATAGTTAAACCTGATAACAAGTACTGCATTCTGTTAAAGGCAACATACATTTGGCAACACCCAGAGTGTACCAGATTACTTGGAGTTGTGGAGCTGCCTACATGGGTAAGATGAAGATATTGGTGAGCAATGGGTAAGATGAAGATATTGGTGAGCACGAAGGTAAAAAAACACATGTGACAAACAAAAAAATAATGAAACAGAAAAATTAACTGTTACAAGGCACACACAACAAGGCAGATGAATCATTTCCCTGGGACTAGTTAGAGAGGTAATGGAGGGTATTAAAAATCTTAAGTTTTATACAGAGAAGAGATATAAACTACCTGACACATGGGAAAGGGCAATTAGACAAATAAAAAACAGTAGTTTACTTGGGTTACAAATGCTACTATTAACTTTTTCTTAATTATATTAAAGTTGTTATGCTTATTTTATTGTAACGGGGCGAATAAAGAGGAAGGTCTATTTTTTAATTTTATAATAATTTGGTGCCAACTGTTTGGGCACCATTTATTGCCACGAAAACTTGATTTATGTAACACCCTTATTTAACTTGGTACCAGGCAGAGTCAGGTACAAGACGATGATAACATTGGAATGTGAGGGTCAGCGCGCGTGTGTGCCGCTGTTTGTACTCTCGAGCCCAAAGTCACTAACGGAAGTGAACTAAAAAGTAACTAATTAACCTGTCACGTGAGTGTATTGACGAATCATAGCGTAAGCTGCTGAACCTGTAGCGGAAATGGCCGTTAGAGACGCTTTGGGTAGCGTCAGTTAGTCGACTACACAACATATGTCTGGCCAGACGTACACCAAGACTCGCGAGTCGAAAATTTATTAAAAATCTTAAAAGTGAGTTTAACTAAACAGCAAATCAACATGATCAAATTGTGAGACATTAATTCACCAGTGATATCAAAATTAACAGTGAAAACTGTTCGGACAAACAAGTGACTAGCTATTCGGACACACGTGCTCTGCCTTCTTAACAGGGAAGTAAACCTACTATTTCAACTAAAATAAAAAATGAAATTCTTAAAGAGATCTCTATAAATGGGTTGGTAAATAAACTGAATGAATGAGTGTATGAGCAAGCTGGGTTGACTTAGAAAATAGCGTTACTATAATTTAAGTTGTTCTTTTGGTTTGTTTTTTCAATATGTGTTTTTTCTAAGAAGAAGGCGATAAACAATATTTTGTATTTTCCAAAATAGAGTAAAATGGAGCAGTAAAAACGAATACCAAAAAATTTTGAAAGAAAGAATATTAAAGAAAGGTGGTATTTGTCTAATAAAATAAAATGTATACCTATTAGTTGACGTAATAAATTTGGTGTTCTAAAATGTTTAACGTATAATATTATAGAGAATCTGATGAACGGTTAAAGAGTTGTAAACAGAGAATAATTAATAATGAATATCAATAAAATGGATTAATAGCGTAAACATGTGTTAAGTCAATTATTAAGCCAAATTAACATCACCTATCCCGTATGGAAAATTTCGCCTAACGAACCTGGTAAATAAGTGAAAGTGGTTTACGGTCTCCATATCTGTCCTGTAAAGATATTGGTGGCGACCTATAAGTACTTTGGAATCTTCTGTTTGGTAAGTCAGGGTGGCGTGTAAGTATGATGATAAATCATACAGTACTTACAGTATGGTGTAAGTACGTAAAAGGATCGTTCGAGGTAAGTAGAAGTCACGTAATTGGTAAAAAGAAATAGAACGTAGCAAATGGCGACCCTGCCAGGATAACTCAGATGAATTTATTCATATGGGTTTAGGCCTAATTTGAAGTACGAAATAGGTGGTGATAGTAGGCGGTTTTTGTAATAGATTACGAGATTAAATTACGAGATTTGTGATTAGAGGTTAAGACGTAAAATACTGTGAGTAGAAGTTATGAGATTTTGTTTAGATAATAAATAAGTAATTAATTATTTGATTAAAGAATAATTAAATTCATAAAAATGGAAAATACGGAAAACGAAGTCAGTTTGTCTGACTCAACTGTTATAAGTGAATCAGAAATACAGTTAGAAATGCCTATAGTAGATAAAGAAAGCTGGACAGAATCAGCTGTTATGGGCGAGGTGAGAGTCTATTCAACTCCCGTCTCGTCTAGGGAAAGTAATAAAACTGATGACGAAACGAGAAATTGGTTTCGTGAGATAATGGGGGAAATTAAACTGATGTCTAATCAAATGCTAAATTTGATTAACAAAATAATAAATTTGACACTAAATTTAATGAAATAAGTAACGATGTTAATAAACGTTTCGATGTTAATGATGAAAAATTTAATGAATTGAGGGGTGAGATTAACGAACGTTTTAATATTAATGACAGTAAGTTTAATGAAATAAATACCAGAGTCAATGGTATAAAAAGTGAGATCATAAACGAAATAAATGAGCGTTTCTATACGATTAAAGAACAAGTGATAGAGTCTGTAAACGAACAATTAAATAGTCATATTAACGATGTAAACAAACAAGTGTCAGATGCAGTAAAAGTACAAGTTAATGAACAAATTCATGAAGTCAAAGAAAATTTTGAACGTAAAATAAATGAATGTAACACTCACAGTGAGTATAAATTTAATTGTGCAGTTGATAAGATACAAGAAGTTAGAGATACAATTAAAACATATGAAACCAATACTAATCTTAAAATAAATGAAACAGAAAGTACTTGCAAAATAGAGATACAAGCTATACAAGATATAGTAAATGTTATGGATAAACGTAGCATGCAATTTGAATGTTTAAATAATGACAAATTTGTGTCAATTGAACAAAGCATAGTTAATGTCAAAGATGAGTTAAATGTAGCAATAAGTAAAAAACTTAGTAATGTTGCTGAACAAGTAGTGATTACTAGAGATATGAATATTGATATTGATTTAGAATTGTTTAATTGTGACAGTAGGGGGGTACACCCCATGCAATTCTTAAATAGAGTGAAAGAATTCAATCAGTTCTGTCGTAGTAGTTGGGAGGTGCAGTTATTAAAGATAATGAAATGTTTTAAAGGGAATTCAGCGGTGTGGGCGGAGGTACATAAAGTAGATTGGGTAGATTATCAAAGTTTTGAGAGGGCCTTTAGGGGCAAATATTGGTCGGAAGAAGAACAAGAAGTATACGTAGCAAAATCATGGGATCCGGTAATTTTGGGACCCACGGGAATAACGTGACAATGTATGTAATGCGGTTATACAACGAGGCGAAATATTTAGAGCCACCGCTACCATTCCGATCATTTGTGCGACACATAAGTAAGGATTTGCCGCGAGAAATACAGATTACTCTGATGACACGCGAAATTACAGAACTTGAGAAGATATTAGATATATTTCAAAACATAAAGGAACGGGATATGGGTAGGCGTCCGAACCCACCAGCGTCACACATTAACGGGAATGATCATCAATCCAGGGGAATACCAACTTCTTATAGAGGGGCGCGTGGAGGTAATAGTGGTAATAGAGGCGAGGGTTGGCGATGTTCGGAGTGCCATGTTGAAAATTTTTCTGTAAGAACGACATGTTTTAGGTGTAATAAGGCAAGAGACTGTCAGCGTAGTGAGAGAGCATACAACCAGCAAAATCAACCGCAGAGAGGAATAGAAAGAAACCGAGGAGCGCTGAGAGGGAATGAAAGTGTCAACAGAAGCAGAGGAGGATACAACCCAGGAGTGGCGAGCACGTCTGCGGCAAACTAAGAGAAACAATTGTAACGGGGCAAAAGGGGAGGCTTTTTATTTTATTAACTTTGGGTTTTGTTTTATTAAGATATTCACTTCATCTGTATGGACGGCCACGTGTTCAAATAAAGAGTAGTTCGAACAAAGAAACGGTGATGAAACAATTGCAATGGAATGTGCGGGTTGACGATTCTTAGAACTTTGCGATTGTGTGACACACACGCACAACCGCGCTAAACTCAGCAGGTGCGCAGACGACGCCAAATTAGTAAAACAACATGGCTTGGAGATGAATTTTGTTCGCACGTGGTCTCAACATGACGGAAACGAAACTTAGTCCTGCCCACATTGGTGACGTCGACCAGTGAACACTCAATATCGTCAACGCCCGACACACAGGCGTAACCCTTGTTGAATGAACAGTGACGGACGATTCGATCATAAGGCATTGTAAGTTCCGCTATGCCTAACTTATTGTGGGAGACTTTGTTGGTGACTCTGGTCCCAGTTGAATTGCATCGTTACCCCGGCTGGGAACAAAGTTAAAAACGTGTGCACAACAATTTTGAATTTCTATTGTAAAAAAGTATTAACCAGAAGTTAAAAATGAACTAATATAGCGAAATAGAGTCAGTGACGTAAACGGGACAAAGAAAAAATGTGAACTAAAGAAAACTTTCGGACATCAAAAAACACGCGGCACATTGCAACGAGAGGAGTGACGCCGGTTGGGTAATCCACTTCAATCCAAATAACTTCATCTATTAAAAATGTTCAATTCAATTAATTAAAACAAAATGGGATTTTAAAATGGAATGAATGTTGTGCGTGAGCAGGCTGGGCGGCCTAATTAGTTTAGTAACTTTTGTTAGTTTGGTTAGGGTATAAGCATTAGTGTTAAATGATGTAACAAATTTGGTTTCCTGTATAACGTAAGTAAAGTCAACCATATACAATGAGTATTACAGTGATACATAAAATAAATTGTTTGATACTATTTAGATGTTGAAGTAGATATAATAAAACAGGGTTAATTTCACATATCAAGATGTATTGGTTATTGCGTTTACCTATTTCTCTCTGCTAATGAGTACACCAGACGAGACCCTGGAAGTTTTACGAAAGGTAGGTGTTACCATAAAATACAATATTTATGATGTCATTAATCTGTATTGCTTTAATTGATGCCCTAAAAAGGGACAAAATTCTATATTAATAATTTAATTTTAACTCGTAACGTTTTACAATGGAGAACCAGACCCGACCATTGTCGACGGAGGATTCTGGGGTCCAAGTAAATGACAGCTACCAAAACAACATCATTATAACAGATCTGTCTGAGGAGTTAATGGAGGAAGACGATGTCGAAGCAATTAGACGGGAGAATGGATTAACAGAGGTGAAGATCAACATTGAAGGTAAGGAGATAAAAACTTCAATAGATGCAGGTAGTGAAGTCTCGGTTATTTCCGAACACACATTAGATCAATTGAAAGAATTAAACAAAAATACTCCATCTTTGCCAGTTGCGGGAGTGACTATTGTAGGTATTATGGGTGTCAGGAGTAAAAGAGTCACTAAACAAGTACATTTGAGTATGATAATTAACGGGGTAGGATGTGATAATACATTTCTAGTCATGCGTGGATTAAACTTTGAGGTTATTTTGGGGAATGATTTTTTGATTAAACATTAGGCGGTGCTTGATTTTCAGAAACGGGTGCTAGAGTTAAACAATGTAATAGAACCAGTTCGGATTAAGTTTGAGCGGGTAGTAGATGCGGTAAGAATTTCGGGTGTAAGGGTGATACATAATTGGGGTAATAAACAAGAAGGGGGAATTAGTATGAATGTATGTAGAGAAAGTGAAATAGAGGGTGATGAAAGTGTAGAGCAAGTATGGGTGGAGAGGGCACTTAAATTTTGTAGTGAGGGTGGCGTAGTAGGGAGTTCTCAATGTGAATCGTTGTGGCGGGTAGTACAGGATTTTAGAGGAGTGTTTGCCGATGTACCAGGGAGGGCAAGAAACTATGAATGTGAGTTGAAAGTACGGGAACACACGCCTTTTGTGCAGAGAAGTTATCCAGTGCCTTTTTCTAAGCGGAAAGCAGTTCAGATAGAATTAGACCGAATGATGGAGGGGGATATAATAGAGAGATCCGTGTCACCCTATTCAAATCCTTTAGTTGTTGTTATTAAAAAATATGGTAAAGTGCGGTTATGTTTAGATGCACGCAGAATAAATCAGATTATTATTCCTGATCGGGAGTCACCCGAACCCATGGACGAAATTTTTCAGAAATTCAGCGGGGTTAAATATATGACTTCATTAGATTTAACCGCGGGTTACTGGCAGGTCCCGCTAGAGAAAGAGAGTAGGAAATACACTGCTTTTTTGTTTAATGGTAAAAATTACCAATTCAAACGACTACCTTTCGGACTCAACACTAGTGTGGCTAGTTTTATAAAAGGTTTAGATGAGATTTTGCAACCGAGGGACTTAGAGTTTTTAACTGTGTACGTAGATGACATCTTAATAGCTTCAAGAACTTTATCAGAACATACAGAGCATTTGGAATATGTACTAGATAGGTTATAGAGAGGGGGTTTAACCGTAAACTGGGAGAAATCAAAATTTTTACAGCAAGAAATAAATTTTTTGGGTTTCATTATTTCACCTGACGGAATTCAAGCTAACCCCGAAAAAGTAGAAGCAATAATGAGATTCCCTGAACCTAAAAACATTAAACAATTGCAAAGTTTTTTAGGCTTATGTAACTTTTATAGGAAATTTCAGAAAAATTATGCGCAAGTGACCTCTAAGTTAAGTGCGGTATTGCAAAAGAACAAACAATGGAGATGGGGAGAGACGGAAAGAGTTACTTTTAACGAAATTAAAACCAAGTTTATGGATATGATAATGATGAACCATCCCGATTTTCAGCAAAAATTGTATTTACAGACGGATGCCAGCAACATAGCCCTTGGCGCGGAACTATACCAGGAGGGTGAGGATAAGGAACACCGGACGATCGCTTTTGCCAGCCGGACTTTGTTAGCAGCGGAGAGGAACTATACAACCACAGAGAAGGAGCTGTTAAGTATCGTTTTTGCAGTGAAAAAATTCCGTACATACCTTCTAGGGAACCAGACCATTATCCGGACAGATCACAAGGCGTTATCGTTTTTAAACACTTGCAAATTGACTCATAGCAGATTAACCAGGTGGGTGTTAGCATTACAAGAATATCATTTTTCATGGGAATATATTAAGGGGACAGATAACAAAGTACCAGACACTCTTTCTAGGGTAGATGTCATAGGGAATAAAACAGGGAGGATCTTAAGGAAATAGAGATTTTTCGGTTAACAAGGTAAGATAGAATTTTTGGTGAGGAATTAAGGGAGTTTAAAAACCTACAATGATTAGAAAATAAGTTGGGTAAAATAATTGCTAGCCTAGAAGCAGATGTAGATGGGTCTGAATATAATACACATTTCCAAATATATCAGGGGATTCTGTTCAAGAAAGTAGAGGGGGGTGAACGTGATTGGAGGTTGGTTGTACTGGAAGAATTGATAGATAAAATTATTTGGGATTGTCATGTAAGATATGGGCACTTTAGGGTGAAAAAGTGTACGAATGTGTTAAAAGAATCTTGTGTTTTTAAGAATATGGAGAGGCGAGTTAGAAGATTGTTAAGAGTATGCGATTTGTGTCAGAGGTCAAAAGTAGTGAATTATCGGGTAGAAGGGGAGATGAATTATGTTAAAGTGGAAAAATTGTGATATAATTTTTATTGATATAAATGAAATATAATTGATTTAAAATTTTCAATATTCACTGTTCTGTTTACATCTAATTTCTTCGGGCGCCATCTTGCCTTACCAACTGCAAGAAAAATTATATATATGTATTTACCAATTTCGGGCCAGATTCTTTTTTGGCGAACTCGAAAAGCAGAAATGGTTGTCGAAATAAAGAAAACTTTACTTGTTCCCCATGATTATACTTTTATTAGTCACTAAAGTATTCCAATTTCATCATAAAACAAATTATTATTTTCTCCCTCTTTTCTATCATAAAATTCCCATTCTAAAAATTCACATAAAAATTTCAACATGGTACAAAATTTCACATAATTAAATATCAAGAAATTAAATATAACTAATTTTTAAAACACAAACCAGCCTTCTTTATATATCTACTTTCACACACACACACACACACACACACACACACACACACACACACACACACACACACACACACACACAGTTACTTTATTCCCTTAGAGATCTCATATTTAGTTTAATTTTCCTCATCTGTTCTTGTTTTATAAAAAATAATAAAATTTGATAGTTTTGTGTATATCCTTGTAGGTACTTAGCTGAATTTGAGTCCGAATTCTAGTCCAGAAGACGTCACATTGTTTTACGTGCGCACTTTCACTTTAATTCATAATCTCCGAACTGTTATAGTGTAAAGAAAACTGTTAATTACATTTTAAGCATGAATTTTGATTTTTAAGTCATATTTTAAATATATTATTCACATTCTTTCTGTTTTGCGGGCCCGCAATTTACGTTCCGGAACTTCGTATGTGTCACTCGCGCGAGTGTTGAAGTTAGACCGGGACGAAACAAACGGCACTATTTTGTGTAGTTGCCGTGGTTATATGACTAATTCTTATTGTTCTGAAGTTAGTATCACTACACCAGTATACGGTTGTTGCGATCACACCCAACATTCCACAGCGAGGACCACCATCTCTGACGTATATCTTGACGTCACATGGTCCGATGTTGTTATATAACTTGTTTACCGTTTTTGTAAGTCATTGGTTGACCTTGGCACAGTTTTGCTGTCTGTTTAATTCGTTTTATAAAATATTCCTGAATAATTTTCACAATCAGTGTTACCACTGTAGCTACCAATAAAATTTACCTTTTTGTTTACTGTTATTTCCCAATTATCGTAAAAAATGTTATTTGCTTTTATTAAAAAATACAAATTTCTTTATTACCCCAAAAATAGGCCTAAAGGTCCAGTTACAATACCCCCTCAATGAGAGATTTTATGCCGAAGCATAAAAACTCTCATTGACACATTCATACTTGCTAAAGGGATCAGCCAGGATATGTCGCCACAACCCCGTTTATGGTTTACCGACAAAAAAATAATTAACTCACCCTTGGTCCAGTGACTGTGACCGCACCTGAATGACAATACTGGACTTCTCTCTCGAGATCCCAACACCATAAAGTCAGACAGATACTTAACGCCCCTGCTCTGACGTGCTGGCCAGCTCAGGTCCGCCGCCACAGCATCACCAAACACTGAAACAACAAATCAAATATCAACTAGTGGCCTTATACAACACCATATCCCCAACTGATCTGTTCCCCCTAGCGGTGCTGGTTTGCGTTAAGAAGCACTGGTTTTGTTTTTCACTTACTTCTAACATATTTAAAATTCCATAATCTCATTCTGTGTACTTTCTCTTGTTAACTTTAAAATTCCAAAATTCAAAATTATTGCCCTGATTCCCATCAAAATTTAAATAAACATTTCCCATTACCATATTACACATTTCTCTTATCCCCAATTTGCATCAAAAAATTTTTTAAATTCATAAAATTCTCTTAAATACTAACAAACACAATATAACATAAGAAAACATAGTACATTCATAATTCACATTGTTATTATTATCTTAAAATAAACAATTTGTATTTAAAAATTTACACACCTTACATCATTAAATTTGCATATAAAATCATAAAATTACCTTTTAATCTCAATTGACTTTTATTAATTCTCTTTCCAAAAAAAAGTATTATATATGTATATATTTTTTTGTTCATTCTATATAACATTTCATTTACTATTCCATTTTATGAATTTGGGTGATTTTCAGTTATTCATTATAATTCACTTTATCAACTTGGCATTTACCCATAATCTTCCCCTTTTATGACTCTAACGCTCCCTTACAAAATCTTTAACTAGTATGACACCCATCTGTCAAAAAATCTACTAACCCTTCTCTACCTCTAACTACTTACTACTTCATTTCGCATCTTTCTACCCTTATCACAAAACTACTCTCTACCCCCTTTGTACTCAGGATGTGTATTCCCTCCCAAAGCTCAATCCCTTATGTTGGTTCCTAGACTTTATCCCTAGGCAACCCTTTCCGGCGCTAAACGGTCCCTTCCCGTCCCAACCACTTTTGTTGCGGACTCCTATCACACCACCCTCCTTACAAAATTCCCACTTACCTAATCATTACTCTCCCATTACATTACTTTCAACTACAAAATAACATCATCATTTATAAACATCAATATCACTCTCATTTCTCCACATAAATTCCCCATTACTACTGTGTCTCCACTTATACTCAAATTCTCTGTTACTTGTACTTCACCCCTTATTCTCTTTAATACCCCAATATATTCAACTTGGACTGACTCAAACGTTTTACTCAAACAATTACTATCACCCAACTTCTATCTTTTACAACCCATTGAAAATTTTAACTATCACAAATTTATTTCATTTTTATTTAAAATCTTTAAACACACTGAAAACTTATTCTATAAAATATTATTACATTTTTATAATCCTTATTCCTAACACAATAAAACATAATAAACACAATATAGGAAACATCTAGTGCATCTATTTTGCAAATCAAAACAAAATTATTTAGTAGCGAGTCATCATTATTAAAATACAACAAATTTCTATTTCGTTACCCCCCTGGGTAACCTCCTTGCCACACACACTATGACCCCCCCGGACTGTGGCGTCCAGTTGCGTCCACAAAGACTGAAGTTTTGGAGGAATTTGACATCTCCGTGTCCTTGCTTCTGCGTTACATTTTAATAAAACTAGATATCATAATATCTAAATGTACATATGACACGCCCCTAATGCGGGTCTACCACCTGGCTTTGCTGTCCCTCCTTGGACAGAGTGGCAGCCGCTGTTCCATAGTTCCGGGATTTCCCCTAATGTCACCCCCCTGTTAATTTCTAATATCAACCAATTTCAAGCCAGCTATGGTCAAGGGACTTGATTATGGCCATAGCTGACCGCTAGCCAAAACCACGATTAGTGCTGGTAAGGCAGTAATCGCCCGAAAAGTCGGGGAAATCATCTCTTCCTTCAGGCATGTATTCATCATCATCAATTTGCACGGACGGCAATTTATCAAGTTACAATATAAAATTGTACAAAAGGGTGTGCCGTGCATAACACTCTCTGTTACCCCCAACACTTTCCGCTATCTACTGAGGCACATGCCACCCCAGCAATAGCAACTTAATAGCTAAACTAAACCATATCTACAATTGCTGTCTCTACATTCCATTATTATAATCACTTCTATAGATCTATAGACACCACTCTACCCCCCAAAATTACCCACACATCTTGTATAGTCACAAGTCCTTTTTTTTTTTTTATATGTCTCCAGACACTTCTGCCAGTCCAACTTTTCTAATTCCGACACTTACGTTACTATCTCCTATGGAGCTAAACTAAGTACACATAATCTAACTTATTTTAATAGTTTTAACAAGTGCAACAACTATACTATAGTACTGCTAAACTGCCAATAATTTGGTCACCTTAAATTTCTACGTTCTAAATCTAAACTACAACTAGTTCCTTTTCTCATAAAACAAATTCGACTGCAATTTAAAATTATTAATTTTTTTATTTCATTATCGAGAAGTATAGTTACTTCTCACTGAACATTACTTCTAGGTAATGAAATGACTCCTCACGAGTCGCACTTGTTAAGTTACATGAATTTTGGATCGTTTTATATGAGATAAAACTATTATATGTTCGTGGATAACTGCCAATTGTACTTTTTTTTTTTTCATCCATGAACTTTATGGGTCCCCCTCCCCGTTCAACAATAAATTAAATTTCTAGTTACACCAATTTGTGGAGTAGGACCATCGTTGCTTTCACCCCCTTAGAAGTTCCGCCAACCATGGTCCGCCTCCAAACAGCCAAAATCCACGGTCAGGGATGGTGAAGCCGTGACCGCACGAAAATGGGGGAGAGTCCCTTCTGAAACAACATAAAATAATACATTAAAACTCAAACACTTATGGTGACCTATACAACTTCAAATTCGTCGCATTTTGTGTACTTACTAACTCCTGTGTTGGTGGGTTGCATAACACGTACGCATTACTCATTTTTACTTCTACAATTTCATATGGTCCTTCATATAATAGAAAAAACTTCTTTATCTCTTTATCCTGTGCGCTAGACAAATCATGTCTCCTTACCAATACTAATTGCCCTACCTCATATTTAGTCCACTTACCTTTAGCATCATGCCTCTGCTTTCTCCTCTCTCCTTTTGTGAGTAAATTTTCATTCGCTAGTCGGATCTTCATATTCACGTCTATAGTTCGCGTTTCCGGTGGATAGCTAAAAAGTTGTTCCAATATCCTAGGTGGCCTTGTTCCCTTTATCAATTCATACGGCGTAAACCCGGTGGATTCATGGGTGGTACAATTCAGCCACTCCTCTACTTTCTTAACGTAGGATGGCCATTCTGTGTACTTGGCGTGACAATATGCCCGAAATATCCTACCGATCTCTCTCATCACCCGTTCTGCCTGGTTGGACTGTGGATGGTAAACTGCCGTATGTTTGGGTATGATGCCTTCCCATCCAAGAGTTTGTCGCCACATGCCGCTGATAAACTGTGGTCCATGGTCAGATAAAATTATTTTCGGCTTACCTATATTCACCATATAATCTCTCGTTATCTTCTCGCTTAGCACTCTGCTCGTCGCTCTCTTGATACTATATAATCTAACATACTTAGAAAATGTGTCTAATACAACAAAAACATACATTACTCCACCCCTACCTTTGGGTAATGGCCCATACAAATCAACTGCAACTAAATCAAACGGTCTTTCAACTTTTATATAGTTCATCTCCCTTTCTACTCTATAATTCACTACTTTTGATTTCTGACACAAATCACAAACTCGTAATAACATTCGAACTCGCCTCTCCATATTCTTAAAAACACATGATTCTTTTAAAACAATAGCACACTTTCTTGCCCCAAAATGCCCATACCTTATATGGCAATCCCAAATAATTTTATCTATCAACCCTTCGGGTATAACTAATCTCCAATCACGCTCACCCCTTCTACTTTTTTAAACAGAATCCCTTGATATACTTGAAAACGGGTACTATATTCAGACCCATCTACATCCGCTTCTAAATTAGCAATTATTTTACCCAATTTATTTTCAGATCTTTGCATATTCTTAATATCCCTTAACTCCTCACCAAAAATTCTATCTTCTCTAGTTAATCTAAAAATTTCTATCTCTTTAAGGTCCCTACCTGTCTTATTTTCTATAATATCTACTCTGGAAAGTGTGTCTGGTACCTTATTATCTGACCCCTTTATGTACTCCCAGGAAAAGTTGTATTCTTGTAAAGCTAACACCCACCTGGTTAGACAACTATGTGTTAACCTGCCGGAGTTCAAAAATGACAGCGCCTTGTGGTCCGTCCTGACAACGGTCTTATTTCCCAAGATGTAGGTGAGGAACTTTCCTACAGCAAACACAATGCTCAATAACTCCTTTTCCGTAGTTGTATAATTTCTTTCGGCTGCCAAAAGAGATCTGCTGGCGAAAGCTATCGTGTGGTGTTCTCTGTCGCCATCCTCCTGGTACAACTCCGCTCCCAGGGCGACGTTACTGGCGTCAGTCTGTAAGTAAAAAGTTTTTAAGAAATCAGAATGGTTCATCATTATCATATTTGAAAATTTTCTCTTCGAAAGCATCCCTTTCCTTTTCTCCCCATTTCCATTGTTTATTTTTCTGTAGTACAGCACTTAACCTTGCTGTTGTCTGAGCGTAATTTTTCTGAAATTTTCTATAGAAATTGCACAAACCCAAAAAACTTTGTAATTGTTTAATATTCTTAGGTTCTGGAAATCGCATTATAGCTTCTACTTTATCAGGGTTAGCTAAAATTCCTTCGGGAGTTATAATAAAGCCCAAAAAATATATTTCGGTTTGTAAAAACTTTGACTTCTCCCAATTTACTGTCAAACCCCCATTTTGTAATTTCTGTAATACATACTCAATATGTTCTAAATGTTCCACAAATGTCCTGGACGCTATTAATATATCATCAACATATACAGTCAGAAAATCTAAGTCTTTTGGTTGTAATATCATGTCTAAACACTTAATAAAACTCGCTACACTAGTGTTAAGTCCAAATGGCAAACGTTTAAACTGATAATTCTTACCATTGAAGAGAAAGGCAGTATATCTCCGACTCTCTGCTGCTAACGGCACCTGCCAATATCCTGCGGTTAGATCCAAAGATGTCATGTACTTGACCCCGCTGAATTTCTGGAAAATCTCATTAATAGGTTCCGGTGACTCCCGGTCAGGTATTATAATCTGATTTATTCTCCTTGCATCTAAACATAATCTTACCTTTCCGTCCTTCTTTATTACCACCACCAATGGGTTCGAGTAAGGTGATATCGATCTCTCAATTATATCTCCCTCCATCATTCGATCCAACTCCTCTTGTACTGCTCTCCGTTTTGAAAATGGTACTGGATGTAGGGTGAGTGCTCTCGAACCTTCAGCTCACATACATAGTTCCTGGCTTTTCCAGGCAACTCCGCAAACACATCTCTATAACGCTCCACAACTGCCCACAACTCCTGTCGTTGAGTACTCCCTACAACTCCACCTTCATTAAAAAATTTATCAGCCCTATTTTCCCACACTCTCTCATCACTCACATGCATTTCTCTCTCCTCACTTTCTACAATCTCACTCTCTCGACATATATTTATTTTAGTTTCTATGTCCCCATCACCTACTTGCTTTTGTATCATTTTTACCCCTGTAACTCTAACTTCATCTAATACCCTCTTAAAATTAACCCTGACTGGTTCACTACCATTATTAAATTCCACTATCCGTTTATTAAAATCTATTACTGCCCCATTTCTCTCCAAAAAATCATTTCCCAAAATTACATCTAAACTCAGTCCCTTAACTACTAGAAAAGTGTTCTCAAATTCAGTTTCATTAAGGAATATATTTAACTGCACTTGTTTAGTAACTCGTTTACTACGTACTCCAGTTACCCCCACTACTGTTACACCCACAACTGGTAACGATGGTATATTTTTATTTATTTCCTTCAATTCTTCCATTACATTTTCAGAAACTACTGATATTTCACTCCCTGTGTCAATCAATGATTTAAAATTCTTACCTTCTATTGTGACGAGTACCTCCGTCAATCCAGTTTTGTTTTCTGTAACTTTCTGTACTCCTGTTTTCCGTGGACAATGGTGGGGTCCTTGCTTCCATTGTCGGCCTCAGTTTTCCGTTGATGTACCCGCCACGGCTTGGTTATATCCTCCTCTCCCTCTCGTTGCAGGTCTACCTCCTCTGTCGTTATCTCCCCCTCATTGTTGTTGATGGTGTTGATTCGGTGCCACGTTGTTCCGTTGGCAATCTCGTGCTTTGTTGCATCTGTAACATACTGTTCGGATAGCATAATTCTCATATTCACAACTTAAACATTTCCATATTCCGCCTCTAAAATTAGGGTTATGATTTCCCCTCATTCCTCTATAAGAGTTTGGTGTTCCCCTATGCTGATGATAATTATCGTTATTTATTACCGCTGGTGGATTTGGACGCCTCACTCCTTCGCGTTCAATAATATTTTGTAACACATCTAACATGTTCTCTAGTTCATTTATATCTACTATTTCTCTCGTCATTAAAGTGATCTGCACCTCTCTGGGCAAGTGTTTACTAATATGTCTAACGAATGATCGGAACGGCAACGGCAGTTCTAGGTACTTTGCTTCATTATATATTTTCATGACGTACATGGTCAAGTGGTTGTTTATTCTCCCAAAATTCGCCGTTCCCATGATCTTACTGCGTAAAATTTCTTGGTCTTCTTCTGACCAATACTTGTTTCGGAATGCTAACTCGAATTTTTCATAACTACTCCACTCTGTGTTATGTACTTCCGCCCATATTTCGGAATTACCCTTGAAACACTTTAAGATTTTTAGCAATTTAATCTCCCAACTACTACTATTAAACCTGTTAAATTCTCTTACCCTACTCAAAAATTGCATCGGGTGTACTCCGCGGTTGTCACAATTAAATTGTTCAAGTTCTATTTCATCTCTTGCTTCGCGAGTATAAAACACTCACTCCGCAACACTATTTAAATTTTGGCTTACGGCCACATGTAACTCATCTTTAATTTCAATGATGTCTCGCTCAATTACTTTTAACTTATTATCATTCATAATTTCGTATTGGAGGTTAAGTTTACTCATAGCCCCCACACTCTCTTGCACAGATTGTTTACACACACTCTCTATTTCTGTTATTCTATTTTTTATGTCAACATCAATCTTATTAATACACTTACTTTCTAACTCTACACACTGTTCTTTAACTTGAGTTTTAATTTCGTCTGTCATCTGCTCATTTATATTACTGATTTTATTTTCGATATTTAGTGTAATTTCACAAATTTGTTTGTCAATTTTCTCATCTCTTTCATTAAATTTAATGTCTATATTTTTCACTGTATTATCTAATTTAGTATTTAAATCGTTACATTTACTGGCAAATTCTTCGTTAGTGTTTTCAAAACGCTTATTAATTTCATTCATATGGTTTTTCAACTCATCAAACTTATTATTCTGTATATCAAATTTGTTATTCTGTATATCAAATTTGTTATTTACTTCATTGTGTTGTTTTTCAGAACTTTCTTTCATACTATATATCAAACTATACAACTCTTTTAACATACTACTGTCGTCAGCTTTTTGATTCTGATTCATTGACATGGGTGTTGAATGAATTTCAATTTCATTCCTTATTTTAGATTCGTCAATATTACTTTCATTGGTTTGAATTCCCGAATCGCTACTTATTTGACCTTCTATCTGGCTGTCAGTGAAGCTGACTTCATCGTTAATATTATCATTAGTATTCATCATTGTTATTTGTGTAATTCTGGCTTATTTACTATACATCTACTGCAATAACACTGTAACATAACCTTATGTGACACTCGTCACCTACGTCTATTTTATGTAATATATTTTTTTTTTTACCTCAAACAACCATTTTGCTCTCCCAGTAGGCCGTATTTATATAAATATATTTATATAAATTGTCCCTGGTCAGAAGCCATTTGTGATATAATTTTTATTGATATAAATGAAATATAATTGATTTAAAATTTTCAATATTCACTGTTCTGTTTACATCTAATTTCTTCGGGCGCCATCTTGCCTTACCAACTGCAAGAAAAATTATATATATGTATTTACCAATTTCGGGCCAGATTCTTTTTTGGCGAACTCGAAAAGCAGAAATGGTTGTCGAAATAAAGAAAACTTTACTTGTTCCCCATGATTATACTTTTATTAGTCACTAAAGTATTCCAATTTCATCATAAAACAAATTATTATTTTCTCTCCCTTTTCTATCATAAAATTCCCATTCTAAAAATTCACATAAAAATTTCAACATGGTACAAAATTTCACATAATTAAATATCAAGAAATTAAATATAACTAATTTTTAAAACACAAACCAGCCTTCTTTATATATCTACTTTCACACACACACACACACACACACACACACACACACACACACACACACACACACACACACACACACAGTTACTTTATTCCCTTAGAGATCTCATATTTAGTTTAATTTTCCCCATCTGTTCTTGTTTTATAAAAAATAATAAAATTTGATAGTTTTGTGTATATCCTTGTAGGTACTTAGCTGAATTTGAGTCCGAATTCTAGTCCAGAAGACGTCACATTGTTTTACGTGCGCACTTTCACTTTAATTCATAATCTCCGAACTGTTATAGTGTAAAGAAAACTGTTAATTACATTTTAAGCATGAATTTTGATTTTTAAGTCATATTTTAAATATATTATTCACATTCTTTCTGTTTTGCGGGCCCGCAATTTACGTTCCGGAACTTCGTATGTGTCACTCGCGCGAGTGTTGAAGTTAGACTGGGGCGAAACAAACGGCACTATTTTGTGTAGTTGCCCTGGTTATATGACCAATTCTTATTGTTCTGAAGTTAGTATCACTACGCCAGTATACGGTTGTTGCGATCACACCCAACATTCCACAGCGAGGATCATCTCTGACGTATATCTTGATGTCACATGGTCCGATGTTGTTATGTAACTTGTTTACCGTTTTTGTAAGTCACTGGTTGACCTTGGCACAGTTTTGCTGTCTGTTTAATTCGTTTTATAAAATATTCCTGAATAATTTTCACAATCAGTGTTACCACTGTCGCTACCAATAAAATTTACCTTTTTGTTTACTGTTATTTCCCAATTATCGTAAAAAATGTTATTTGCTTTTATTAAAAAATACAAATTTCTTTATTACCCCAAAAATAGGCCAAAAGGTCCCGTTACAAAATCTTTTGACTTAGTGGCTGTAGATTTGTATGGGCCATTGCCCAAAGGTAGAGGTGGAGTAGTGTATGTTTTTATGGTTTTGGACACTTTTTCTAAGTTTGTTAGGTTATACAGCGTGAAGAGAGCTACTAGCCGGGTGCTGAGTGAAAAGAGCACCAAAGATTATATGATAAACGTAAGTAAGCCGAAGATAATTTTATCCGATCACAGACCCCAATTCATCAGCGGTAAGTGGAGACAGACTCTTGGCTGGGAAGGCATCATACCCAAGCATACGGCAGTATACCATCCACAGTCGAACCAGGCAGAGCGGGTGATGAGAGAAATCGGGAGGATATTTCAGGCGTATTGTCACGCCAAACATACAGAATGGCCATTGTACGTGAAGAAGATGGAAGACTGGTTAAATAGTACTACCCACGAATCTACAGGGTTTACGCCATATGAACTAATAAGGGGAACCAGGCCACCTAGAATATTAGAACAACTTTTCGAGTATCCACCGGAAGAACAGACCATCGACAGAAATGTAAAAATCCAGCTAGCAAACGAGAGTCTACTCACCAAAGGGGAGAGGAGAAAACGGCGACATGATGAAAAGGGTAAGTGGACCAAGTACGAGGTAGGACAATTAGTGTTGGTAAGGAGACATGATTTATCTAGTGCTCAAGAGAAAGAAATAAAAAAGTTTTTCCTGTTATATGAAGGGCCCTATGAAATGGTGGAAATAAAGATGAATAATGCTTATGTACTACGCAACCAAACAACGCAGGAGATAGTGGGTACACAGAATGCTACAAATTTGAAATTATATTGGTCAAAATAAGAACTGAATTTTAATACGTTTTGTTTGTTTTCAGAAGGGACTCTCCCCCCTTTTTGGGCAGTCACGAACTTACCAATCCTGATTGTGGATTTTGGCATATTGGAGGCGGACCATGGTTGACGGAACTTCCTTCGGGTGGGGAAAGCGACGATGGTCCGACTTCACAAAATTGGTATAAATTAGAAATTTAATGATATTATAGAACGGGGAGGGGGACCCCTAAGGTACGTGGTAAAAAATATTTTTTACACTCAAGGTGCATAAAAAAAAGTGCACAACACCACGTACCAACATTGCCTAAGAGTGTATTAAAATAAAAAATTAAAGTGAGGCAATGTTTTAAAGTAATTCACCAGTGTCATTTGCAAATTCAAAAAATTAGCAAATGACAGCAGTTTCAGAGTATTCAAAAAAGATGGGTTTTGTTGGAGCGGGTGTGGGGACGAGCAGATGGCGGGTTTGGATAAATGGGAGAGTAAAAAGAATAAATCTTGTATTGAAATTAGCATAAGGTAATGTCATCTAATGTTAGTAGAAGGGGAACGTGAATTCACATAGTGTGTCTGCCCGCCCCCTGCCACGCGCCAACAAATCCCCACCTTTTCGGGCAATTACAGTTTCATTAGCAATAAGGATAATAATTAGTTTCTAAGTAAATAATCATCATTATATAATTCGGAACGTTTATAATTTAGGACCCATGACAGTAGCCGTATTTTTATTTTAAGTGAATAATTGACCATATGCAAATAGGAAGTTTATAGGGCGATTTAAATAAAATAAAATGTTTACTGTTTGAATGGTAAATAGTATATGAGTCTCAGAGTTTTAAATTAAATGATAATATATCCAAACATATAATGGTTTACTTTTTGTGAATTGTAGTAGCAATGTAAGTGTAAACGAATTGTATGTCTTTTTTAGTAGTTTCCCCATTTTCGGTCGGTCACGGCTTGACCGAACCCTGATCGTGGATTTGGCTTAATACTCTAAATTGGTGAACTTAGAAATTAACCGGGGGGTAAATCAGGGGAATCTACGCAACTATGGAACAGCGGCTATCATCGAAAGTGGTGGTAGTGCCGTGATAAGGGCGTATGAATCATTATAGTAGGATTACTGGTGTCCTCGGACATCAGTAATGCCGAATTTTTATATAACGCTGAAGCAAGAACGGGGTAGGCAGTGTCTACCCCCAATAAACTTCCGTTCTTGTGAAAGCAACTAGATGCCACAGTCCAGGGAGGGGCCATAGTGTGTGTGGTAAGGAGGTTACTCAGGGGAGTAACGAATGAAAACCTTAAACTGACGTAAACTAAATGAGCTGATAAGCTAATTAATGATTTTATTTTGAGTCAAGAAATACTATGCATAAGGCAGATTATTAATGTTTTCTAATAGATAACTTGTTCAGAAGTAATTGATTTAAATATGTTATACTCTATATGATATTTTATAAATGACTTTACTGATTTTGAAAGGATTAATACTAAGGAATTTATTATGTTTTATTATGTTATTATTTTACTATGGTAGGGTGTAAGAATTGTAAACATGTGTTATGCATTTTACCTTGTATAATTTTTTGAAGTGTATCTAGGTTAAGGTCATTCACCTGACCATGAGACATCAGCTGACAACTGGTGTTATATATGTAGTATGTCCCTTATAATTGATTTGTAGATTTTTTAATCAAAATAATGAAATGATTGAATAATAAATTTTATTGACAAATAATTCTTTTTAGAAATTAAATTTTTTTTGAAAAAATCTAATAAATAATCTAATTTTTTTTGCAGTAAAGAAATCTATTTTAATTTTTTATGTTCACTATATGTGGAGAAGGGGTCAGGCGATATATGATGTTTATATTTTGATGTATTTTATAATCATGTGTAATTGTGTTTGAATAAGCGAATAGGGACAAATTGTTTATTTTATTCTGTGTAACAGGATAGTTAACCGGTAAATTAAGAGGAGTTGTAAAGAAAATAAATGCATAGAGACTTTGATTTTTGAAGGTTATGTTTAAATTAATTGAACCAAAGAATGTAAAGTAACATTCTATTAAATTTTTGATAGGGTATGTGAATTTATTTAACTGTTGGAACCAAATTTGAGTTTTATATTAATTTTATATTATAACAATTAATGAGCAGATAGTGAGTAATTAATAATGAATATGTGTACGCACCCAGTACTTGCTAAAGGCAACCCAGTATGTATGTAAGGTGAGATATATCGGTTGAGGATCTGGTATGGTATAAGGACAGTTTTGGAATTTTATTCAGAATGTTACAATGTAAGGTGGTACTGTGGCGAGAACCTGTCCGATTTTATGGTGTTGGGATCTCGCACAGAGAAGTCCAGTAATCTCGTTCAGGTGTAGCCATAGTCGCCAAGCTAGGGGGGTAGTTTACCCATGATGTGTTAAGAATTAAAGGGGGGTTGTTGGCGCCATATCCTCACTGATCCTCTTAGGGTTTAGCAATGAGAGTTTTTCTGTCTCGGCAGAAAACCTCTTATTGGGGGGGTATTGTAACGGGGCGAATAAAGAGGAGGGTCTATTTTTTAATTTTATAATAATTTGGGGCCAATCTGTTTGGGCACCATTTATTGCCACGAAAACTTGATTTATGTAACACCCTGTATTTAACTCGGTACCAGGCAGAGTCAGGTACAAGACGATGATAACATTGGAATGTGAGGGTGAGCGCGCGTGTGTGCCACTGTTTGTACTCTCGGGCCCAAAGTCACTAACGGAAGTGAACTAAAAAGTAACTAATTAACCTGTCACGTGAGTGTATTGACGAATCATAGCATAAGCTGCTGAACCTGTAGCGGAAATGGCCGTTAGAGACTCTTTGGGTAGCGTCAGTTAGTCGACTACACAACATATGTCTGGCCAGACGTACACCAAGACACGCGAGTCAAAAATTTATTAAAAATCTTAAAAGTGAGTTTAACTAAACAGCAAATCAACATGAACAAATGTGTGAGACATTAATGTGAATTAATGTGAGACATTAATTCACCAGTGATATCAAAATTAACAGTGAAAACTATTCAGACAAACAAGTGACTAGCTATTCGGACACACGTGCTCTGCCTTCTTAACAGGGAAGTAAACCTACTATTTCAACTAAAATAAAAAATGAAATTCTTAAAGAGATCTCTATAAATGGGCTGGTAAATAAACTGAATGAATGAGTGTATGAGCAAGCTGGGTTGCCTTAGAAAATAGCGTTACTATAATTTAAGTTGTTCTTTTGGTTTGTTTTTTCAATATGTGTTTTTTCTAAAAAGGAGGCGATGAACAATATTTTGTATTTTCCAAAATAGAGTAAAATGGAGCAGTAAAAACGAATACCAAAAAAATTTTGAAAGAAAGAATATTAAAGAAAGGTGGTATTTGTCTAATAAAATAAAATGTATACCTATTAGTTGACGTAATAAATTTGGTGTTCTAAAATGTTTAACGTCTAATATTATAGACAATTTGATGAACGGTTAAAGAGTTATAAACAGAGAATAATTAATAATGAATATCAATAAAATGGATTAATAGCGTAAACATGTGTTAAGTCAATTATTAAGCCAAATTAACATCACCTATCCCGTATAGAAAATTTCGCCTAACGAACCTGGTAAATAAGTGAAAGTGGTTTAAGGTCTCCATATCTGTCCTGTAAAGATATTGGTGGCGACCTATAAGTAATTTGGAATCTTCTGTTTGGTAAGTCAGATGTTCGAGGTAAGTAGAAGTCACGTAATTGGTAAAAAGAAATAGAACGTAACATTATTACTAGCTTTCATTTGATATTCTAGTTAGTCTTGTTGTTGTTGTTGTTGTTATTCTTACTATTATTTTTTTTGTTATTACTACTGTACACCTGTTATTTTATTTATGTTGGTAGTGTTTTTGTGTTATGTCCCTTACATGTACTGCAGCAAATTTTGTTATGTCCACTGTACGAAAACAACAGCAAATCCCGTTACATCCTATTATTGTGAAATGACAACTAAAGAACACTGCAGAAAACCTCATTTTGCTGTTGTGTGCAGAACTGTTTTTTCTTTTTTAATATTTCGTTACTATTGTTTGTAGTAAACATGTTTATTCAATTTTTCAATTGCACCGCCATCTTTTACGATAATAAAAATCATATTTCCAATTATGAGCCATTCCTTCATCCCCCATGACAGGGTTTTGCCCATATAGAACAAGATATTAAAAAACAGTATTCTTCTGACAGACCTGGACTGCATTCAAATATTTCATCAACATGTAACAGTCATTAGGCTAAGTGAGGACTGTCCAGAATATGAGTGAAAAAAGATGGTCTTTGAAGTGATAAAAACCTTCTAATTAGTGTTTTAAACTACAACGGTCCACGAGGATAATTATATAAAAAAAAAAAAAAAACTGGAAAGTATGTGGTAGGGAGGGAAAGTGAACTACAACCAAATTGTGGGTGAAGGGAAAAGTATAGTGAAATGTGGAAAGCAACTGAATGCAATTAATCCACAGATCATGAACAAAGCAGTTCCTTTCAACCCAGCCAAATTGAGGGATTTAAATAAGTGGCTTTCCAATCATTTCATGCCTACCTGGAAAGAAAACGAAAATCTTACTTTCTTTAAAACCCTTTTTGAGGAGCAAGAGGCCCTTCTTTACCAACAACTTGATGACGAAAATTCTGACAGTGGGGACATAATAGAGGCAGACCCATTAGTTTGTTTTGTAAATTCTGACACCAAATTATATTGATTTGTAAATTGTTTACCATTTACTAATAATATGTTCAATAAATTTGATCTTCTTATTTTTTTATCCCTGCCATATCATAAGTTGTAGCGCTGCTATGCTGTCGGCGTGGGTTCAATTCCCGCCGGGGGCCATCTGATTTAGATACGACCGTTCCCCCTCGCAAGGCAATGGCAAACCATCGAGAGGTATCCTGCTTGGTATAAACCTTCCCCAATTATGCCGTTCGGATCCGGCGTTAAACTGTAGGTCCCATATACCTGTGAGAGACTCAGCACCACACGCACCACGGGTATATGCGGGGAGGGTACAAACCAGTCGAAGACTGAAGGACTATGATCATAAGTTGGATGGGTGCACCTAAATTGCTACAAAAACCTAACAGTTCACAAACCAGGTTTTACAATATTTTCCAGTCCATTGAAATATAAAAGTACTATCTAACATATAAAAATAATGAACAAATAAACAAATTGCTAAACAAAAAATTAAAATAAAAACTGAGTCAAAACACTTTATATCCTAAACAGCTGCAAAACTTGTTATGTCCAAACACTTTTTTTTATTTTCCCACCAAATGACTAACTTGATTTTGTTTACATTAAGGGACCATATGCAGAGTAACTTTACCTATTTACAAAAAAACTGCAAGTCATGTATAAACATATTAAAAGAGCCGCAGTTTTTCCCATTTCTGAAAATGTTGTTTTATGGACTTAATGAGTTTTGCAATACTCATTAAATTACTGACATACCGATGAACACAGGTATATATTTGTTGAATATATATAGTAACTGCAACATGAAAAAAATATTCACTACCCATTGGATGGAGGGTAGCAAATTGCTTGCCAGGAAACCTGAATAGTATGAAGTATGTAGGAATCCTGAAGTAGTGAAGGCTGACAATTTGAAACATTTGCATTAAGACTATGTGAAAAATGTTTGTTCATTTCTATCTACAATGTCTATCCTAAATGTCATTTTTATTTACATTCAGTGGTAATATAATAATCAGTGGTTATACAGACCTAAATGCTTCTTTTGATGTATTCGCAGTGAGTCTTTACACTTAAATTTCTTTGGGCAGGAATCACATTTGAAAGACCACACATCATTATGAGTTGTTACATGTTTTACTAAAATGTCTTTTGTAGTAAACTTTTTATCACACATATAACATGTAAAGTTCCGTTCTCCTGTAACACGCACATACATCTACAGAAAACAATTATTCAGTCATTACATCTGTCAATTAAGTCTAATGATTTATTTTTGTCATGTCATTTTACTACATTTATAGATAACAAGTAATACACATACATGGAACAATACGGAAAAACTGATCTTGAGGAATGGAGGTTCCTCCATAGTTCAACATAATTACAAGGGACACAGACTTTTTTCAATATGTTGCTTTAAAGGAAAGCAACTTAAATACAACTCTTTATGGCATAATAATTTACAGTCACTTGATTTTATGCATTCTATAAATTTACATTATTCTAAGTAAAAAGTAAGTATAAAGAACATTATTGTACATAATATTCTTTTATTCAGACCCACTGGGCAGTGTAATTCAATTTCGCTTACCAGGTTTAAAACTTCCACCTTTTATGTCACCTCACAATTTGATGCTTTTTTAATTTTTTTCTGCACTACCGTATGTTTACCACAATCTGTTTTCCTAAACTACTGCATAAAAAACAATTATGTCACCACCTTGTTTCATTTAATTTATTTGAATGTCTGATTGAATTCATATTTATCTAGTGAAATCAATGAGTTAGCACACGTACTGAGTTTCCTTCTCCATAACCAAAAACAAAGGTCCTAGTTTTTAATCATATTTTAAGATTCACAGATTATGCAAAGACGGGAAATGGGAAAACATTAAGAAAACAAATACACAGAAAATTTAATTATTATAAAAAAAGATCATAAACATTTAACCTCAAATAGGTACAGTAATACAGTTCTTTCTTTATAAAGAAATCACTTTATTCACTACAAAATCTCATTAATATGCTTTGGTACAGATGCAGTGGAGAAAGATGGCAGTGGTTCTTCAGCTGCAGACTCAATTGAAATTTGCTTTAATTAGCACCATTCTTAAAAAATGTTCTGAATATAAACTTGCTCCTCAATTTGATTTCTTCTTATAAAATTCATTCCTTGCAATATGAATACTCATGATTTCAGCATCATTGAATGGTTACATTTAATAAAGTTTACAAACAGATCCAATTCATCACACCGGTCTCTTTCCAAATGATAGAATTTGAGAAGTTTTCACTGTCTTCTTCTGATTTACCTCTTCTGATACTGACAGCTCAATTACATCTATATCGACCTCTTTGGCTGGCTCATTTTTGTCTACAACAACTTCTTCCACTCTCATATTAGCACAGGGATTATTTGATGGAAAGTAATCAATTCCCTGCATCATCTCAGCATATGCTGGGTATCCTGAGATTGGTCATCTGATTCACATTCCATTACTTTAGGTCACAGCTAGTGCCCCACGATTTTTTCAGCATTTTAGACGTCCAAGCTAGATCATTAGCACTCATGCTTTATTATAACATTTTTAATGTGATATTCAGCCTGGAAGTCTTTGGTGGTATAGTCAAAATTCAATAATCCCTGAGCATCTATACTGATGCATAAAGGTTTTGATCAGTCCTTGGTCCATATGGTAGAGCTTGGTTGTAAAGTTACAGGGCAGGGGTTGTAGATAACAAAAATATTCCCAGATACCAATTCCATCAGCTGGAGAATGAGCCATGTTGTTTTCCACTGTCTACATAATTATCACTGTTTTACTGTCTTCTGGCATTTTCAGTTAGGTGAAATTACTTTCACTTTCAGCACAAAGTCATGAAAAAAAAACTGTTTTGAAAAGTTCTTGAGTCATCCAGACACTTAATTGGCACCATATTTTTAATTGGAAATTTGTATGGCAATTAGGTTCTGTATACTCTTCACTTAAGAAGAGCTTGATTTTGTGGTACCAACCGCACACTCTTTTACATACTAATCTCCTCCTCCCTACTAAAGTTGTATTTGGCAGGAACTGCCAAAGAAGTCCAGTTTCATCAGCATTGGAAATATGAGTAATTTGTGTTCAGAGAGAATAACTTTGAATGTATCCCACTACCGATTCCACCTACTATATCAGCTGATTTTCGGTTTACTAGGAATGTCCGGCTTCCAGATGCTATGCTGAGTTTTAAAGTTTCGTAGCCAACCTTCCAAAAATTTTCAATATGCCACTGATGTCCTCAAATCATTGCAACCTCTCTGACATTCTCAGTCAAACTAAGCTCACTGATGGGTCTGCTTCCCGATCATACAAAACTATTTGTATAAAACACTATCCAGTTTGTACAGTTTAGATTTTTTAGTGTTTAGTGATCTTTAACATTGTTTGGACAGCCCACTGGAAGATAAACTATGACAGTTTATCTTCCTTTTGTTAAGTCTTGAATTTTAAATTATCTAATGTTAAATTAATTCATGACTGTATGCAGTTATGTTTTTTTTTGTAATTTCCAGTTTTGGCTTTGTGTGATAATTACACATTTTCTTTTGAGGATTTTGAACGATTCCATAGTTAAGCTACCATCATTCCATAAAATATTTTTAGAATATTCCCCTATGTACATGAAATACAGTTCAATGTTTAACATTTTGAGATCACTGTTCCACTTCACGTAACTTTCAAGTTTTTTCTACTGACAAAATTTTACAATACATAAATATCAAAAGTATAACCATGAAAAATAATAAAAAAGAAAAAGCATAGCATACATATTGTAACGTAACAGAACGTTCCATACTCTTAAAACAATATAAAAAACACAGACACACTGACTAAAATGTGGACAATACCCAATACCCCTTAGATTGAGATAGTGAATCACTGTCAAAAATGACCATAATGTGTAACAGAATGGGGGAACTACATAAATGTAAAGAAACCCCAACATAAAAACCAGTAAAAATAAATAAACAAAATTTAAATAAATGGAAAGAAGTACAATACAGTAATATAGAATAGATAAAAAATAATGTACCTTAGACTATAAGAAGGAAACCATACAAAATGTATCAGTGAAAAGTGAGTTAATGAGTGAAAAATAGTGATAATCATTAATCATGGAGATCAAACTGTGAAGCTTGATGATTAAGTCAGTGGTCTTAAGTGTAAGCAAATAACACAAAAAGAACCAAGTAAGAAAATAAACAAATATAGGTACGAAAACACTAAATAGTGACAACCAAAACTAAATGTTAATGTTAGGGAAATAATTATAAGTTTTAATATTAGTTGTTGAACGTTCTATGCCTTTTAAGCTGTTGTTTATGTTAAAAAAAGGGGTTTAACATTGTTTAATTGTGTTGATTTCATGTACATGTTAGTATTCTGTGTTATTAATGAATCTATTATAAAGAACTAGCAATGTATTGAGCCTATAGGCCAACTGGAAGGTGTAGTTTAGAACATAGTACCAAATAATACCTAAAATAGGCAGAGAAAAACAAGGTGTTATTAATCAACTAACAGACCTGGATAGACAGGGAAAAGAGTTGATAATTTTGTATGTTAAACAGTTTTTTATGTTTGTTAAACGTTAATTTAACTATTGAAGATTATTAGAATATCAATCATGGAACCATGACATTAAGTTAAATTCTTCGTATTGTTTAAATTAGCAGCCATCCTTACTATTTCTTTTATGAATTTGCTAACTGCTATAATTTTTTATTGTTCGACTAAGCTTTTCGTCATTACTGACATCTTCAGGTCTTAAACAACGAAAGGAACGTTAAGTTGTTTAAGACCTGAAGATGTCAGTAATGACGAAAAGCTTAGTCGAACAATAAAAAATTATAGCAGTTAGCAAATTCATAAAAGAAATAGTTAAGTTAAATTGTTTATAAAGTTTGTTAAGGAAGTACAAGAATAAGGGTATAATAAACATTTTAATCCAATGTAATAAAAAACAGAGAAAATTTGTAATTAAAAGTAAGGTCTTAAATCAACAGGACAAATAAAACAAATTTTACAATCAACAGCCAATTGTAAAAGAATAAAACAAGGTACTAAATAAACGATATGACATAGGAAAAGTTAAACATTAAAATTATTGTCAAGCATAGTTAACCAAAAGGTCAAACCACTGTAAATTAGTAATGATAAGCTGGAATTGTTAAATAGATTTTATGTTTATAGTAATTACAATGTATTAAATAGTTTAAGGAATTAGAACATGATTTGGTGAAGGCCAAATGACTAAAATAGTCTATAAAACATGACTTTGTAAATCACCAAAAATATCTATTAGTTTCATACACACAGATCATGTTGGGTATCAAATTGTTTGTAATTTTACCAGGAAAACAAGATGTAAATTAAGTTAAGCATAATTAAGTAATAGTCAGGGAGTAATTAGTAGTGGAAATTGAAAAAAAAAACAAATAATTTAAATAATGATGGTCATGTGACCCATGAACTCAACTCTACTGACCAATGAGAATGTAGCAAAATTTGGTCAAGACCGTTGAAGGAGTAAGAAATTCACTGTTAGGCAGCAAAACGTACAGGTCAGCTCTGTGAAGCCAGGAGCCAAAGTTTAACAAAGTATCAATTCTGAGTGGGGAAAATTAAGAAATTATATATAAAACAAAATTCACAAATAAAGATAATGCGAATCTAATAAGCTAGAAAAGAATAAGTAAAAAGTAAACTAAAAGAAACTGCCAAACACGCTTTTAGTTCATATTCATTAAATTATGGGGTCTGCCCATCGCCGCCCCCATCACTGTACGTCATATTTATGCTGATCCCTTTACGAAGTACATGAATAGTAGGAAATAATGTGTGAATGAAGGTGTGAATGATAGGTATTTTGGAAAAAAAATTATTTTGTGTGTGTGTATGGAAACAGTAATAACAAACAAATATCTTGTGCAAGAAGGTTCTGAAAGTGGCTTTTGTAATTGGCCAATTGAATTAAATTTTGTGTTTGGTGTTATAACTTGTACAAATGTGAATAGATTAAGATATTATGTTGTACTCGCTATTTTTATGTTCAGTAAAATCATGATAAAGAAAGTTATGAAGGAAAATGAATGGTGTTTTATAACACATTGTACGTGTTATAAGTTTGATGTAATTAGCTTTGTAATTTTATGATTTGTCTATGTAAGATATATATTGTGAACATGTGATTCCCCACTTTCGGGCGGTCACGGCGTCACCGAACCCTGACCGTGATTTGGATTATTGGTAACAAGGTGTGGGTAGGCTTATTGTACCCTAACCATACTTGTTATTATTTTCAAAATTGGTGACTTTAGAAATTAACCGGGGGGTAAATAAGGGGAATCACCATAATTATGGAACAGCGGCTAGCCATCGAATGGGATGGTAGACCGTCTTAAGGGCATATAACTACTTTTTAGTAGGATTACTGGTGTCCTCCAACATCAGTAATGCCGAATGTTTTGTAACGCCGAAGCAAGAACGGGGTAGGCAGCATCTACACCCTAAAAAACTTCAGTTCTTGTGGACGCAAATGGGCGCTACAGTCCAACATCATTAAGCAATAGAGTGTGTGGAAAAGGAGCTGGCCGTTACAAGCCAGGGGCATAAATATAGCATATATGCAAGGAGGTAAATGCCTCATCCGGGTTACCGGAAGGTGATTTACCCAATTGTAACTGGGTTAGGGGGGGAATATGATAAAATGATGTAGAAGAAGATGTATAACTGAATATTCAGTTAGGAATTACTTGACCATAATCACGGTGAAATCGAGTTTGCTTTGCTCTGATTAGAGAGGTTTTATTGTTGTGACTCACTTGCTGTTGTAATGGTTATGCTTTGTTTTGTATTACAAGAAAGTTGATTTTCAATGATGGTGGTTAAATGGTTATTAATGAACCACCATCAATTATGAGAATTAATGGTTTTAAATACTGGACTCAATACTGTAATGATTTTATGGTTAACCAGAACATTTAATGAAGTATATTATAGATAATTTTGTGTATTTGGTTTACTTGTATTAATTGTACTTAGAGTAAGGTTATGTTCATATGCTGATAAGACATCAGCTGATGCATGGTGTAATCGGTATATAATTGTAATTGATTTGATGATAGTGTTCGATATTTTGGATCGAACCGGTCAACAATTTTCATTTTTTCGAAGTTGGCACTATGACGTTTGTAGAGTCCATGCATGCACTCGGCCTCAAGCTTTTGTTGTACGCCAAACTTTGTAGTGTCACCATGCACGAGCCGGACGCCTCGGCAGGTAGAAATCCTTGCATGTAACCTATCCTCTTCCCAACCAGTCTATCCTGCCTGAGTGTCAGGATCAACCCATTCGTGAGATTACGGTAAGTCATTTTGATACAGTTTACTATTAAGTATTTCTTGTTAGCAATTCTGCATGCTACGCTGCTATAGAGCTCACCAGAGGCTATCAAATTATACAGTAAGAAAGCCGTCTTACTTTCAATCTTTCAAAATAATATCGTACATCTAATTACTACCAGAGGATTCATGAGGTTGCTAGCTTTTTCAATTAAATTGCTTGCCGTCACGACTGGGAGCACGTGTTTCGTAATTTTGTGCATGTTGCTGCTGGTGGTTTGAGTACATGGGTTATAAGCCAGTTTTGGCTGCGTGATTTTTATTTTAATTACCAATGTGCTGTGCCATTTCGTTTTTTGTGCCTGCTCGTGGTTGTTTTGCATGCTGTTAATTTCTAAATTATATAAATGTTCATCATTTGCATGCTATCGCACGGAAGGACGTTGGTATGATACGCACGTGAACCATTTTTTGTGCGTTTAAGGCTGCTGGTTGTGTTCAGCAGTTTTGTTGCGTGTGCGTGGCCAGGTGGGCAAATATTGTTTCAAAATTTTGCACCTTGTTTTTTGGGTAATCGTTTGATTACTGGGTAAAGTCTTGTGAAGTTTGTTCCCGTCCTGTTAAGGTCTGCTTTACACATGAAATTGACGTGTTACGTGCTTGCGACTGTGTCAGGCGTGTGGGGAACGGTTTGGTTTTAGGTTATCCGGGTTTTTTGGTATAGCCTGCCTTTATATTTAATTTTTTTGGTATTGACTATTACCTCTTGGTGTGGTTTATATTTTGCATATGCGATATCCTGTCCATACACGCCGTGTTGACCATCAATTTATGCATTTAATGTCTCCAAGTTATTGTGTTTGGTTCGGTAACTGGTGAATTGTTGTATATTGTACTTTGCTGTGTTTTTGTGTGTATTTATTCTATTTGGTATTATACATGTTTTTTGGGTGCACTTTTGTGTACCATTATTTTGCACCGTATGTGCTGTAATCTTGTGCAACTTGTGTTTTTTTTGTCGTGCTTTTGCACTGTGTAAATTAATTTGTTGCGTGTTTTTTGAGTATGTAATTTATTGTGTTTTGTACTCTTAGCCTGTTGGATTGTGTAAGTTGTATTTTGCCTTGCACTAATTTACTTTTGTATTTATCTTGCTCGGTATTGTTTATGAAAACTAGTTGTGTCAGACGCCTAGTTATCTCGATCACTGTTAGGCTAGGTCTGGTCGTGATTATTGTTCAAATTCTAATTCTCTCATTCAGGGTGGTTGTCGGTTGTGCGATATTTTTTAATTCAGTATGCCTGCTAAATTGTCACTGGCAGCTTTTGACCGGACCACTTCGGTGGGAATACTTGCGTTGCAACATTTACTAAATCGGTTGGAAGGGTTGCAGCAATTGAGAGAGTCGTGGATCACATGAAGCCGGTATCTTGGCCTCCAGGTTGTCCGAAAAATATCAGGATCTTCTAGGTAAGGTGGATCCTTACCTATCGGCAGAGTCATTGCCCGAGGGATTAGACGAGGACCACATTTTTCCGGTGGTAGCGCAAGTTGAGGATATTTATGTCCGGGGTAGCGTTTTAGCGTCAAAACTAAATAAACCAGAGATAACGGTTGGTTCTGGTCGGTCTTCATCGGCAAGTGGTGTGCCGAGTCGATTAAGATCGGCGCGTACACTGCATTAACGAGAACACTGAAGAAAAATACCGTACTGTATTTAGCGGTGGTGTTCTATGGTACTGTAATGCGGTAATAACGCTGCGCCCGATTGGTGCTGCACTCTGGCGTTCGCTGCTGATCGCGAGTTGAGAAAGGCCGGAATTGCGTTTCTAAACCTGTCTTATTCTCGTCCTTCAACCAAACGCCTCGTTCTCCGACAGAGAGAAGTTTTTTTAATTGCACCATCTTCCATCTATGGCAGGCTAGATTAAAACAGATCTGCGGTAAGTGACTGCAATATACTTATATATATTAATTTGAAGTAATGCAAAAGGAATTTGTTTAATAAGTACAGTAATGAATGAAATTGTAACCTATCACATTCATGCCACGTGGCAAATTAGAGTATGTGTAAATTGTATTAATTGTATAGCAATTGTATAACAAGCTGAGTAATTATATAACAGTAAATGAAGTCTTAACTAAGGCACCGTAATTGAATAATGTTAACCCAGAGGGGTAAAGTTTATAAATGTATACATGCCAAGTGGTGAATCAAGTTAGTATTGTTACGACGGTCTACTCGATCGTCGTAGGTACAGTGGAAACAAAATAAGTACAAGACACCAATTAAGTCACTAATCACACCTTTAATTGTTATAGTAAAACAGTTCGTAATTAACAACACAGTGTCTACAACAAATCAAATGAAATTGTTCATACGCAATAAAATGTCCACTAATATTAAAACTCAACTGTATTACAATTATACCGTCCGAATATAAAACGCAACACTTCACTAATAACTACTTGAACGTGCACCGTAATAACTCGAACCGCTCTGTAAATATACTGCACTAATACTCTCGAACCGCACAGTCAAAAATCTCGCATTGAACTGAAAACTAAGGCCGCGACGCGATGTATTTATAGTTACGCTCACACACCAGAAGCTTCCAAACTACGTCTTATCTCTCGCGAACTACGTAAATTGCTACGGCCTTGACACAGTCCGAGCGCCCGAGCGGAGCCTGGCACAGTCGAGAAAATTCTCGCAAAATGTGTTTAGTAGCACGTACACCACAAGCTTACGTCGAGATCTTTCTGGCGCATTCGATAAACGCGTAGATTGTTCTGTGCTGTCGTATCACTGCCCCCTCCTTAAGCCTGTTCGTTCCGAACTGGCAAAGCGTCTCTAAATTTGTATTTAGCCAGGCGATCTAGGTGGACGACCTTGAACTTTCGCTGTCCTTCCTGTTGAATCCGATAAACAACATCGTTAATCCTTTTTTTTACAGTGTAGGGTCCTTCCCAGTTAGACTGAAGCTTAGGTGAGCGACCACGACGGCGCTTTGGATTGAACAACCAGACCTGATCTCCTTCTTGGAAACCCACACTATTGCTGCGAATGTCATACCGAGTTTTCATTTTATCACTGGCAATCTTGAGCCGTCCTCTTACCAAGCGATTCATTTCTCGCAGTTGGTTTTCTAATTGCGAGGAATAGTTCTTTGGCTCTTGGGACTGAGTCTCAGGTGATCCAAACATCAAGTCCCCAGGAAGACGAATCTCCCGCCCAAACACCAATTTTGCTGGAGTCATGCCGGTTGTGTCATGTACTGATGACCTATACGCCATAAGGAATAGTGGTATACGTTGGTCCCAGTCTGTTTGGTTCTCGTCAATAACTTTCGAAAGATGCTGCTCAAGTGTCCTGTTGAATCTCTCAACCATCCCGTCCGACTGAGGATGCAGAGGCGTTGTCCTGGTCTTTCGAATTCCCAGTAGACGGCATAATTCTTTAAACACTCCTGATTCAAAATTTCTCCCTTGATCCGTATGGATTTCCATAGGGGCTCCATAACGGCAACAGAAGTTGTGAACTAACTGCTTTGCCACAGTGGTAACCTCCTGATTTGGAATTGCGTATGCTTCCACCCACTTAGTAAAGTAGTCACCTACAACCATGATGTACCGGTTTCCATCGTCAGTAACTGGGAATGGTCCAGCAATGTCTATGGCAATTCTCTCAAAAGGTTGTCCAACGTTATACTGTCTCATTTTTCCCCTGCTTCTGGTTTGTGGGCCCTTGCTTGCAGCACATATTTCACACGTCCGAACCCATTCCCTACGTCGTGGCGAAGATGAAGCCAATAGAATCGCTTCCGTATTTTGTCAAGGGTTTTGTTAACGCCAAGATGGCCTCCAGATGTTCCATCATGCATCTCCTTCAAAACAGACTGCACTTTACTTCGGGGAACTATCAACTGCATGACCACGTCTCGTCCATCTGCACTTTCCCAAGCCCTTTTCAGCAATCCGTTTTCTAAGGTGAGAGATTCCCATTGTGCCCAATAGCCCTTCAGCACTTCGGAACCATGGCAGATATCTTGCCAATCCGGGCGGCGACCTTCCTCTTTTGCTGTCAAGATCGGTCCAATGTCTTCATCAGTCATCTGTTCTTGTCGACAGTCTTGTGTTGTCCAGCCATCAGCCAGGAAATCTACAGTGATGGCTTGAACATGTTCGCTTGAGTTTTGTTCTTCCTTTCTGTGGCAATGTCGGCAGTCTTCCGGGCACGGTCTTCGTGATAAGCCATCTGCATTACCGTGCAGGCGCCCCCGCCGATGTTGTACCTTGAAGTTGTACTCTTGCAGACGTTCGAGCCACCTTGCCAACTGTCCTTCCGGATTTTTAAATCTCAAGAGCCATGTAAGTGCAGCATGGTCGGTACTTAGTGAAAACTCTCTCCCATAGAGGTATTTATGGAAGTGCTCCAAAGCTCTGACAATTGCCAACAACTCTCTTCTTGTAACACAATAATTTCTCTCTCGTTTAGAAAGCGTCTTGCTGTAATACGCTATTACTCGTTCTTCACCGTTCTGCACTTGAGACAAAACTGCTCCTAGACCAGTATTGCTTGCGTCTGTGTCTACGATGTACTTCCCTTCGGAAGCTGGAAAAGCGAGAATTGGCTGCGAACATAATGCAATCTTCAACGTTCTAAATGCTTGTTCACACTCTCTCGACCATTGGAAGTTTCGTTTATTTTCCGTTAGCTCATGTAGTGGTTTAGCAATAGTAGCGAAGCCTTTCACAAAACGTCGGTAATATGAGCATAACCCCAGGAAACTCCGAACTTCGTGTTTATTCTTCGGAACTGGCCAGTCTCTTACAGTGTCTACTTTATTAGGATCCATGCTAACGCCCGCTGCCGAAACCAGATGGCCCAAATACTGTACTTCCTTCTGGAATAGAGAACACTTCTTTGGGCTCAGCTTCAGTTGTGCACCATGAATTCTAGTTAGAACTTCCTTAAGGTTTTCCAAGTGATCTTCGAAAGTCTTCCCGATCACTATGACATCGTCTAAGTAAACAAGGCAAGTTTTCCACGTCAGGCCTCGGAGTATCAGGTCCATCAATCTCTCAAATGTTGCCGGTGCATTACAGAGTCCAAATGGCATGACGTTAAATTGGAATAAGCCACTTGGGGTCGAGAAAGCAGTCTTTTCCTTGTCTTCTTGATGAAGACCCACTTGCCAATATCCACTCTTCAGGTCCAATGTGGAAAACCACTGTGCTCTGGACGTGTCGAGTGTATCGTCAACGCGAGGTAATGGATAGCAGTCTTTCTTTGTAACATCATTTAACCTCCAGTAGTCTACGCAGAAACGCAATCCACCATCCTTCTTCGCTACCAGCACTACAGGGGAAGACCAAGCACTTGACGAAGGTTCAATTACTCCCTCTGTCAACATGTCCTGTACTAACCGAGACATCTCCTCTTGTTTAGATAATGGAGGCCTTCGAGGAGGTTGGCGTATCGGTGTTGTGTCCCCGGTATTGATGCGATGTTGCACAAGAGAGGTTCTTCCCAGTGACTGTCCCCGAACTGCAAAACAATCTTTGAATTCGTGTAAAAACTGTCCGAGTTCTTTTACCTCACCACTTGAGAGGTCGTTAGAAGATCTGTTCAATAATTCTTGCAGTTCCTCTGGTAATTTAGAAGTATCCGACGAACTGGGTCTTCGTTGCGTTATTCCAGCTACCCAGGCCACAGGAGTCAATTTGCTTTGTAAAGTGATAGCTTCATCCAAAATATTCGCCACTCTAATAGGTATATTTCCGGTTTCGTCAGGTTTTACTAAACATCTGGCAATTAGTATGCCCAGTGTGCTGACTACCTGGGGTTCGAATATAGAGCACTGATTGCCCCTAGTATCTACCGCAGTTCTAACCATGATAATCTTTTCGGAGTTTGGCGGAACAGTTACGGCCACTTGGTTTATGACGTCCATCGATTTTTCTGCTGTCGTCATTGTTGATAGCGTTACCTCTTCGCCTCCGATTCTCAAGACATTGTTTTTGAAGTCGACTATAAATCCGTATGCGTTCATAACGTCCACACCAAGAATTGCTTCATCCACAATGTCTGCAACAAGTACTTGATGATTAAACTCAAGTCTACCGAGGCGTAGGTGTATCTCCACTTTTCCATACACTTTTACAGGCCGTCCAGTAGCTGTTCGCAAGCTGCAAGAGCACCAGATTGGCTTGAGATCTTTCACCACGTCGGGGCGCACAATAGAGACTGTTGCGCCTGTGTCAACTGTAATCGAGGTTGGCCTTTCTTGAACAAATCCGGTAACTACCAAGCTCCCGGTGTTTTTCTGAAGCGTAGAAATTGCGTATTCTCTAGGGGCTTCGTTCCTCCAGTTAGTCAGCACACGCCCCGTTGTACCGACTATTGCTCGTTTCCCTGCTGCTGAATTCTAACCCGACAATCTCGTTGTAGATGTCCAGGTTTCCCACATCGATAACACTTCGGTCTTTCATCCTTTCTTATTTTATTCTGTGGCGCCGACCGTCGAGTCTCTGTTCCTTGTTCTTCTTCCTCATCGTCTGTGCCGTCTCGATCTTTTAGCTCGCGCACTTTATGACTTGTCCAACCAGACGCTGATTTGGCGGCCTCAAATTGCAAAGCATGTACCAGGGCGTCCGCACTGTTCTGGTGTCTTGCCATTCGTAACACTTGCTGTAGTTCGTTATCTCGGACACCGGCAGTAAATGTCTGCATCGCAAAACGCGTTCGAAAATCTTCTGGCGCTTCAGGATAGGCCAGTCTAATTAGTCTGTCGATACTTGCTTCAAACTCTTGAAGACTTTCCCCGGAATGCTGTCGCCTTGCTCTCAACTGGGTGCAGTACACATCTCGCAAATGTTTATCACCATACCGTAATTCCAGAGCTTTTATCAACTCGGCATAGGTGTTCTGGCTGTCAGGTGGCACTTTCTGTAGTAGTTCTGCCGCGGGTCCTTTTAATGGAAGAACAAGTGAAACAGCCTTGTCTTTTTCTGTCCAATTATTTGCGCATGCAGCAGCTTCAAATTGGTGGAGGTACGTTGCCCAGTGAGTGCTTCCGTCAAAGGTTGGAGCTTTGACATGAACTGTCCCTACTGCAGGCAAAGTGACTTTCTCTGTTAACTTATTTTCTGTGTATTTTTCTGTCTTGATCACTGGTACAGTCTGTTCAGAAATTTGTTTTGGTTGAATCTTCATGCACTGTTCAACTTCAATTTTAATTTGTTCTCTTATGTTTGCCATTGAGTTTTCTACTGCAGATATTTTTGTTGACATAACTTCTTCCACAGTCAAGACAGATTTTTCTACTTTAGCTATTTTATTTGACATGGATTCTTCTACGTCAGATATTCTGGTAATCTGATTGTTGAGCTCACCTCGTAATTCACCTACGTCACCACGTAGGAGACCCAATTCTGCGGTAGTATGTTCTTGCATCTGCTTTTGTTCATGAATTAATGCTTTTATGTCATCTGCCTCCTGCTTGCGTTTTTCATCCTGTCGTTTTTCTGCTTCTTCCGCCACCTGTCTGCGTTTCTCATCCTGTCGTTTCTCTGCTTCTTCTCTTTCTTGTATTCGTTCTTCTTTTTGTCGTCTTTCTGTTTCTTCCGCCTCCTGTCTGCGTCTTTCCTCTGCTTCCAGCAGGAGGGTTTTCTGTCTCTCTTCCGCTTTCTCTGAATCCTGTCGTTGTCGTTCTTCTGTCTGCAACAACAGCGCCTGGAAATTTTCCATCATCTGACTGGCATCCATTGTTTTTCGATTAATTACGAATTACACTCGTCTTGTACAAAGTATCCACTGTTTCCACTGTTAACCGTTCTATCCCAGTTCTGACACCACGGTTACGACGGTCTACTCGATCGTCGTAGGTACAGTGGAAACAAAATAAGTACAAGACACCAATTAAGTCACTAATCACACCTTTAATTGTTATAGTAAAACAGTTCGTAATTAACAACACAGTGTCTACAACAAATCAAATGAAACTGTTCATACGCAATAAAATGTCCACTAATATTAAAACTCAACTGTATTACAATTATACCGTCCGAATATAAAACGCAACACTTCACTAATAACTACTTGAACGTACACCGTAATAACTCGAACCGCTCTGTAAATATATCGCACTAATACTCTCGAACCGCACAGTCAAAAATCTCGCATTGAACTGAAAACTAAGGCCGCGACGCGATGTATTTATAGTTACGCTCACACACCAGAAGCTTCCAAACTGTGTCTTATCTCTCGCGAACTACGTAAATTGCTACGGCCTTGACACAGTCTGAGCGCCCGAGCGGAGCCTGGCACAGTCGAGAAAATTCTCGCAAAATGCGTTTAGTAGCACGTACACCACACGCTTACGTCGAGATCTTTCTGGCGCATTCGATAAACGCGTAGATTGTTCTGTGGAATAATTAAGTCACCCCAAATTTATTGAGAATGTTAAAGAAAGAGAGTCATAATAAAAATATAAAGTTTTAATGGAAACAAGTGACAAACTTTAATAGAATTGAGAATAATGTAAAGTCAGAATAATATGTAATTTAACTAAACTAAATGTTTTCCAAGATAGGGCCATATGCCCGTATAACCTGTTGCAGAGTGTGTCAAACTTTCATTTTAAGTAGGCCTAAAGCTGTGTTTAATATTATAAATGGATTTTGGTGCGTGTGAGGTTTCTGGGGGAATTTGTGTTGGAACTTCTCGCTGATAATATTTTGTATGCATAGGGTCCCTCGCTTCAAGTCGAGGAACAGCCCCAACCTGAACATGACCATTTAGACTCTGAACTTCATCTGCCGGAGGAGAACAGCGAGGACAGGCCACACCCACAATAAAATGCTGTAGACCAGAATACCAAACTTCACACCACGGAATAAATCAGGTGACACCAAACCATATTACTTTTATACAAGGGAATGTAACCCACTAGAACTCATGGACATATAGCTACACAACATTCAATGACTTTAAGCTTTAAACATTTTAATTGGGTCCCCAGTTAACGGGACAGAATAGTGCGTGGACTTGGGGGGGAATCTTTTGTACATTTTGTAACACTGTTATATTAAATGTGAGCCCAGAGGTTGGCATGTATCTGTGGCTGATTACCATGCAGGCATGTAAATTTCTTTCTTGTTTTCAGTAGAAGGGTTACCTTAGTGCTAGTAATTCTATCATTCATCATGTAATTTCACAGGTTTAATTTAGTTTTCGATTAATGCATTAATTTCACATATTTATATTCAGTTTGGGTCATATAATGGATAGGAGTTTCTTTTGGTAGTTCAGTCGGGTCCCCAGTTTAATCCTGTATAGGTGGATTTTCATGCAGACTTGAACATGCTCCTGGGACAGGTTTAATTATGCACGATCTTGCCTAGGAACATGTCGGCCTTTGGGCCAAATTCATTTTTAAAAGGTTACAAGGCATTATGACACATTACTGTTTTTAGTATTTCACAAAATTTATCATGTTTAAATTCTTTTTAATTGATTACGATCACATGTGTGTTTACTGAATTATAATTATATTTACTCCAAGTCTAAGTGCTCAATGTGGGAGCACTTTATAACAGTATCAGGTATTATGCCAACTCCTGAATTTTAGTATGCCCTGGGGGCACTGGTGTTACACACATATATCTTGAGTTATTAGGTATTAAGACCTTGCAATAGGTGTTGCGTGCAATGATATTTATGAATTGTAAATTATGTACCTCCTGCGGTGAAAAAGGTGTGGCAAGATTTTAGTGTTGAAAATTGTAATTGTCCTGTGATGTGGAACGTGTGTATGTGTTGTATATTGTAGACATATTTCCTTATGTGTCCATTATATGTATTGTAGATTCATGTGTATTTTGGGGGGTTAGGTATAGGGCTAAGTGGGGAAAAGTAACCCCGATTGGAAATGAACATTGTATATTCATTTAATTTAAATTTTATATTTAAATTTTTAAAGCAAAAACATTTTTTAAGGAGACTAAAGAATATAAATTTTATATTTATTAATTTTTTCAAGTAAAATTTTTTTAAAGGAGACTGTAATGATTTTGTTGGGTTAAAGAGATTTAAAGTTTGTTTATAATAAAAAAATTTCTATTGGTTGTTAATTTTGTGAGTTTTAATTGCAAGTCCCGTCTCACTGGATCCAGCGCATTTTTGGCTTCTCTAGGCTTCTGTCCTAGTTTTAATTATCTTGTGGCCCCTCTTTAGAAAAAAAAAACAAAAAACAAATTTTCAAAAAACCCATTTTTTTTTTATGAGTCAATACAACACTTAAAGAGGGGTCACAGTGGCGGGCACTCAGGTGTTCTCGTTCATGAGTTGCCGAAGCTTTCTTTACCTTGTTTTGATGGTCAGGCCAAATGTTGGTCCGAGTTTTGGTCAAAGTTCACCACATTAGTGGACGAAAGTCCTGCCCTCACTCCAAAGCAGAAATTGTTATATTTATTGACTCATCTTAAGGGTGAGGCTTATGAGAAGGTTGCCGCGCTTCCCATAGTTGACGATAGTTATTCGCTTGCACTGTCAACTCTTAAAAGTCGTTACCACAATCCTCGTTTGGCCGCCTAGGTTTATTGTACCAATCTGCTTCAGTTACCAGCCGCTTCTATGCGATCAGCTGCGTCTATTAGAAAATTGGTGGACAGCTTCAATGCTAACTTTTCAGCGTTGTCAGCTCTAAACATTGCTGATATATATCAAGCAATATATGCGTCTTTTGTATTGTCAAGGCTGGATCTATCATTGCGTGAACGCTTTGAGGCGTCTGTTACGGACAAAGAGAATTTCCCTGCCCTAACAGAAATTATGACATTTTTAACCGCCATGGCAGAACAGAAAGAACAGGCATCTTTGGAATCGGCTTTACCTGCTCTTCCTAGCACTAGCCACCAGAAAACCCAGAAGGTTTCCTTTTCTTAGGCTACTCCTCTTGCTGTGTCTACGTTATCTGCGGAGGTTACGCAACAGGATTCATCTAGTTCACGTTGCCTTCATTGCGATTCCCGGACCCATGTGCTTCTCAAGTGTCCGGCGTGGCTGAGTAAGGACCCTAGGGCTCGATTTCAGACTCTCAAGAATAAAAAATGTTGTCTTTCGTGCCTCCAACATAAACATTCGGGATGGTGCAAAACGTGTGGCTCTAAGTACTACCACACTTTACTTCATTTCAAAAATGCCCGTCCGTCTCCGTCTCGTTCACAGATTTCTGAAACAGCTGAACTCAAGGCTTCGGGGTCATCGCTTGTTGACCAAGTTGATCTGTCTAGCACTACTCTGACCGTGTCTCTGCCCCATCCTGCAGGGGTTCTGTTAGCCACATGTCTAGCAGTCTTGTCGTCTCCCAATGGTGGTTATATCGTAGTTAGGGCCATCCTGGATAGCGCGTCCCATGCTTCTTTCATCACTGAAGCATGTGCATCTCGCTTAAAGTGCGCTTGTTTTGATGCTTCAATAAGTGTCAATGGGGTAGGTGATATTGCCACCAAAGCAAAAAAGGTGTGCCATCTTTCCTTGGAAACTTTAAAACGCGAGGTTGTGGCGTCTAACCATGCTTTCATAATTCTTTCTAAGATCTCATCGGACTCACCTAGGTTCCAGGTGTTACCTGAAGTTAAGCAGGCTACAAAAGACCTTTTGTTAGCTGACCCTACCTTCGATGTAGCAGCCCCAATTGATGCATGGTTTGGAGCCGATATTGTAGCAGCTATTCTTTTGGGAGAGACTATTCCCTTAGGTGCAGGTTTGCCTGTTGCAGTTAGACATGTTTTGGGTTTGTGATTATGGGTAGAGCCCCAATTTCACTTAATTGTGCATTGACTTGTGCTAGCGGTCTCACTGGCCTTCCTTTGGATCTGGTGTCTGCACATCAGCTTCACTGTCATTTCCACCACTTTTATCCTTCCGTCACAACGTTATCAACGGATACAACAAACCTACTTGAGCAAGTTCATTGGTTTTGGGAGGTCGAAGAGCCTCCAGCTGTGCCCCACCAATTATCTGAAGAGGATTACTTTGCTGAAAGGTTTTACACGGAGTCGACAAGTCGGTTGCTGTCGGGTCGTTACCAGGTGCGCTTGCCGTTCTTCAAAAACTCTTCTCACACTTTGGGAAATTCTCTTAAGGGAGCCATGTCTCGGTTTTTTGCATTAGAAAGGAAATTTGCGTCTAACAGTCAGTTTAAGAGCCAGTATGTGCAATTTATAACGGATTATGTCGCTCAGGGGCATATGTCGTTGGTGTCTAACCCCAATTTTCCAAAATATTTCATCCCTCATCATGGTATCTTTAAAGTTAGAGGCGATACTTCAAAAATAAGGGTGGTGTTTGACACCAGCATGAAGACGTCCTCCGGGATTTCCTTAAATGACGTGTTATGCATTGGGCCTAAGTTGCAGACCTTGCTGTCCGACGTTTTGACTTTTTTTCAGCGGTTTAGCCATGTTTTTACGTGCAACATCGAACATATGTATCGCCAGATTGCCATGCATCCTGATGACTCGGTGTACCTGTGTATTTTATGGCGTGAGGAGGTTACTGCACCACTAAGGGTTTTCGCTTTGCGTACCGTTACTTACGGGCTGGCTTGCGCCCCTTTTGAGGCGTTGCGAACCTTGCAGCGGCTGGCTCAGGATGAGACAGTTAATTTTCCTGCAGGAGCGGCGGTACTTAGCCGTAATATTTTTGTTGATGATATTGCTGCTGGTGCTGATTCAAAATCAGAGCTTTGCAAATTACAACAGGAACTAATTCTGTTGTTATCGTCAGGAGGTTTCAATTTGAAAAAATGGTGTACTAATCAACCTGACTGCTTACCTGAATCAGCCGTTCCGAGTGATTCCGTCGTGGCTAAGGATATTCTGGGTTTAAGTTGGGACCATTCAACTGACTGCTTCTCATTTCCTCCGTTGGCCTGTTGCAATAATGCTCAGGCACCATTTACCAAACGTGTCGTGTTATCCCAGATGGCACAATTATTTGACCCATGTGGTTGGCTTTTGCCAGTGATTTTCAGGGCCAAGGCTTTTTTCCAGAAACTCTGGGCTGAGAGCTTGGAATGGGATGCTCCTCTAAGTGAAGACTTAAATGATTATTGGAGTTAATTCCTGTCCTACCTGAATCATCTTTCGGTAATCACTATTTCTCGGCCATTCCTCCCTACAGGTGGGCGTATGGAAAGGGTTATATTACATGGTTTCTGTGATGCTTCCCAGTTGGGTTATGCGGCCGTCCTTTACCTGTCCATTTATACTGACTCTGGTCCTCCGGTGGTTTCGTTGGTGTCTTCTAAAACTAAAGTGGCACCTCTTAATCAATCCCACGTTTGGAGTTGTTGGGAGCTTATCTTTTAGCCAAACTTGTTCGTCATTATGTTGGCTTATTCTCTTCATGTATTCAACTGAGTCAAGTTTTCTTATGGACGGACTCGACGATTGTCTTGGATTGGCTGAATATTGTAACGTCCCGCTTAATGTGAGGTGTGCACTTGCGAAAGTGTTATTATATGCCTCACGCAGTATGCGTCACTTTTGAATTATACTAACTGACGTTTTAAACGGTATAAATAAAGGATTTCGTTTATCTTGTTTTACTCAATCTAAAAGAAATCGAGAGTGTGTGATTTGGGGTCAAGGAGGTAATTTGTTCAGCCTTATGCAGAAGAGAGAGTAAGTATCAAATTTGCCCCTCTGTTGTGACGATTCCTTCTGTATGTTGTGCTGAAATTTTCATTAACTACCCACTACAATAAATTATAACACGTTATAATTCAATATTAATTTTCAATAATATTGCTTTATTGATTATTGACTTTTGTCTCCAGCCACCAAAGTATAGGTATCACAATTAATCTTTTTAAAAAGAAAACATCCTCTCGCCTTTACCGAGTAAACATAGATCTGTCTAAAGAACAAAACATATATGTTGTTATTTAACCAATATTACGCTATAATAAAATACATCAGTTATTACATAATTCTTATTAATTCCCCAGGGTTCAGGGTGAATTCTTTGTGTTATGAGAGTGTCAGAAATGGCTAAATGCTACGCTTTACAAATATAAGAAATTAATAAATAATTTGGTTTAATTTTCAGATATTACGTAGTTTCCGGAACTGCCGTAAGAGAGCAGCATGTATTTGTTTACTTTTGAAATAAACATATGATACAATTAATATTTTTTGTTCTATTTCACTATTAAAAACCGAGTTTTCTTCTGGATTTATTACGAAAAATGTTTATATTACCTCGCTCCATGTTGTCCTTACTGGGTTGAAGTTTTATTCTGTGATGAGGTACGTCTTGCGTTATTATTTCCTTTACATTTCGAGTATTTTCTGGTTGTCTACTAGAAGTAGGCCGAACTATATTGGATCCTCAGAATGTTTTCATCCACTGGTTTTTAAGGTATATCAACATTTAATTTGGATTCTTCAGGTATGATTAGTTAGTATTCACTTTGTTTATTACTCTTGCGTGAATTTCGCCTCCTCCAACATCCAAAAAAGGTTATTTTTTTATAATTTTTGTCGCATCGATTCTTCAACAACTCCGGTTCAGTTCAAAATTTTTTATCTTATTAACAATACTTGTTATTTTCCATCACTCTTAGTAACACATAGTATTTTTATTATGTAGGCAGTTTGTGATTATTATAAATTTATATTTTTATTTATGGAAAAATAATTCCCTTCCATTCCGGTTTATTTACTAATTTAATTCACATAATATGTTTTGGTTAATTTTTTTTATGACCTTGTATATAAATATTTTATCATTTTATTATCATTAAATAAATTTATATATTATTTATTTAGTATCGAATAGTGTTCATACCCGGTACTACTTCCTGTTGTCCTTTCCTTCCTAGGATTATTTTAATTTTATATTATCTTTGGTAGTTAAATTTTTATGTCTTTTAAAATTAACCCTGGGTTTCTTACAATCTAACATAATTATTTGAAACAATATAATATTAACTTGGGTATAACCAATTGTGGTTCATACAATATAAATTACAATAAATAAATAAAATCACAAAAATCAATTAGTATTATTACATACTACTTCCATAGTTTTATCCTATCCAAAACATACAGCACAGTTTAGTAATACATTAGTTTCACTTTGGTTTTTCACCTCAATGGGTACACTAGAACTCACTTCGCACTATATACCACTCGAATTGTTTATTATGTGGAGTGATATATTTAAATTTTGAGCGAGCTTTAGTTCTACCCATTTCTGACTTTTATTCTCATGATTTACTTTATTGGGACCGGGTTATGTACCGTTACATAAAGCCCCCCCACTAGAACAAATTTATTTTAGTTCAACTCGTTGATAGAAATAAATTGTTGATTTGTTCAAGTCTCCTAATGGTCTTGACTTTGTTTTCATAATAGTGTTTCGTTTCTGACTGATTATAAACTCTGGTAATTCAGACTTGTGGTAATTGTCGTTTTCTTACTTTACTCTCTCTCTCTTGGAGGCAAATTCATCAATTATTTCTCGGGGTTAGTGGTACTTCCACATTTTATTTGATAAGGACTGTTCACACTAATCATATTAAAATTGTTTCAACACTCATTTCTATTTACTTTTATATACTCGCTTTATCAATTAAGCTTCTGTCTGCTATCTTCCTTCTATTTTCTTCATTTATACTTCTGGAATCTAATATCACTCTTTTCAGCTATCTTATAATTATTATCCCTTAAATATTCAATTTCCCTAACATTTTTCCCTATCTTGTGCGGTGGTTTCAGTCGGGTGGCCACTCTGGGTCCATACACCGCTTTCCATCCTTACACCTTCTGAGACCAGGGGAACATCATCCCTGCTCATAAAAATTATTGCCGGAACATTTCTACGGTCAATACATAAAAATAAAAAATTATAAGTAGTAGTCAATTAGCGACTAGTACCAAACACTTTTGGGATTCTTCATACTGTAGCTGTTTGTATTTATTTATATATTTCTTCTTCTCCTTGATTCCTTCTTCTTTTCCATCAACTAATAGCATATAACATCATTGATAGGCCTTATGTTAAAATTCTTTTGACTTTACTTCTTGTGACATATTCTCCGTATCATTTCTTCTTATATAATCTTCAATTCCGAGAAATTCTAATCATTGTATTAATTATCATCCTCCTTCAATTTCATTGGAGTCATTAAATTCATCTTTATTCTTCTTATCTGAGCACATTACCATCAATTGTTTATTTATATATTCTTCTTTTGTTACCATAAAAATATTATTTTTCCTATTAGTCCATTTTAAATCAGTTCTTTATAAATATTATTTAATCATCTGTTCTCTTTTAGTCTCTTCACTTTAAATTATATGGTTTCGAAATAAGTTGAGTAAGTTGTACTTACGTCTTTTGGAATTTTGGGGTTTTTGTTTCTTCATTTTACATTAGTTTAACCGTTTTCAGTATCATTCACAACACGGATTGATCCACTCGTATATTTTTTAGAAAATTATTTCTGATAATGGTTATTGGTTTATTCAAATTAGTATTATACTTGGGTGTATGGTAAATTCTGTGCCCTGTTGTTTCTAGCAGTGACGGGAAATCACATCTTCTCACTGCTGGTACCCGTTTCCCCTATTTATATCATTACCATTGGTTGCTTCAACATTTTCATTATGTTGAATGTTGTTTATCGGTATCCTTTCTTCATCCCTCTCTCTGGATCTAGGTTGATCGATGTTCATACTCCTTGATGGACCTTCGTCTCTATGATAATAATCCTGTCTGTAATTCGGTCGATTATTATTAGACCATCTTCCGCGATATCTGTTATTGAAATAACTGTTGTTAGCATGTACATAATTAACTCGGGGCCTATTTTCTCTTGGTGGTTCATTCCTCCGCTCCTCGGTATTCCCTGACCTCCATCTACTTCTCCTATAATAAGATTCCTGTTCATAATTTTCTAGCAGCGTTTCCATGCCTCCAATAGTTTTGATTTGTCCACTCAAGCGTGCACTGATGATCTTTTCTTCAAAATGATACGCCATTTTGGTCACTAGACACTCTTCAGGTATCTTAGGGTCTAGATACTTGGCGATACACACCTTCCCTAAAAAGTAAGCAGTAGGTGTTTGTCCCACTGTACGGTCATACCTACCATGACAGATATCGTCCCTAATAATGTTTTGTACTGATTCTGACCAGTACTTAAGTTTGAACATAGTTTTGAAACCCTCATAATCACACACCTCGTTCCTAATTGCTGTCCACCAATTATCATTGATATTTTTGAACGATTCGTCTAATAGACCTTTTATCATATTCCATCGATTCTCCTTTGATCTGTTCAAAATTTCATCTACTCTCCCTAAAAATTCAAGTGGGTTTCTGCGATAATCCCGAAAGTTTACACTTTCCTTATTGTCTGGATAAACATGATGACTGCTGCATGCAGATCTAGCACTTATTCTATCTACATCACATTCAAAATTGGTTTGTATTTGTTGCAAACTATCTAATTTCTCTGCTTGGCTATCACATTGATTTTTTACATTCTCTACTGTTTTATGAAACTCTGAGAATTTACAGTTTAGACTGCTTTTAATGCTATCTAACTGGTCATTATTTTCTTGTCGTATGGCCATTACACGAACTTGGTTATCTTGTTCTTCTTTTTCCATTCGTGCTTCGACTCCTGTTTTAATTAGTTCCATTTTCTCTTCAGTTTTATCTAATCTTTGGTTAGTTTCCATCAATTTCTTCTGCCTCTTCCTTATATTCATCTACTCTTTGGCTTAACGTATTATTGACCAGTTCAATTTTACCTTCTAGATTTTCTCTTAATTCCTTGTTGAACTTCTCCATCTTACCCTCAATTTGTTTTAAATTCTCATTATTCTCTTCAAATTTTGCATTCATCTCTTCTCTTTGTCCTTCGACAGTTTCTTTTAGTTCATTGTATTGTTCATTCATGGTTAGTTTGATATTTCCATGAATGGTTTCTATTTTTTCATTTAGTTGTTTGACTAAATTTTCCTGAATGCTATCTATTTTCTCATTGGTCTGTCTATTTTGTTCCTCCTGTTTCTTAAAATTCTCCTTATTTTCCTCATTGGTTCGCTTATTATCTTCCTGGATCTTGTTATTCCCTTCCATTATAATTCTTAACATCTCCTGTATGCTTATATCTTCTTTTTGGTTGGATTTATCTGGTTGATCCCCTTGGGCATCCTCTTCAATTATTTCCGTTTCCGTATCCATAACTACTTCGGTTTCTTCTGTATCACCTGTCTGTTGGTCCATTTCACTGTCCGTGACTAACTCTATTTCTTGTTCCTGTCCACCTTCTTCAATCTCCTTTTCTTCTGCCCTCTTCTTCGATTTTCCTCGGGTATTAGGCATTTCTTGTTTTCTCATAACTGCCAACGATAATTAGATTTTTTGATATATATTTTTATTAAATATCAAAATTCTTTTCTAATTACCGCCCTTTTACGTTGAGCGCCAAATCTGTAACGTACTGCTTTTTGTGAGGTGTTAGCGAAACGTACACCTTTAGTCAAGCCCCAAATGTTGGGTTCGCCAAATTTGTAACGTTCTGCTTTGAGGCGTCCACCACTTACGAGTTTTTTGCAATTACGGGTTTCGTTAATTCCGTCCCACAGTTGTACGCCAATTCTGTAACGTCCCGCTTTTTTTTTTCGTGAGGTGTTATGGAAGTGTTATTATAGGCCTCACGCAGTATGCGTCACTTTTGAATTATACTAACTGACGTTTTAAACGGTAAAAATAAAGGATTTTGTTTATCTTGTTTTACTCAATCCAAAAGAAATCGAGAGTGTGTGATTTGGGGTCAAGGAGGTAATTTGTTCAGCCTTATGCAGAAGAGAGAGTAAGTATCAAATTTGCCCCTCTGTTGTGACGATTCCTTCTGTATGTTGTGCTGAAATTTTCATTAACTACCCACTACAATAAATTATAACACGTTATAATTCAATATTAATTTTCAATAATATTGCTTTATTGATTATTGACTTTTGTCTCCAGCCACCAAAGTATAGGTATCACAATCTTTTTAAAAAGAAAACATCCTCTCGCCTTTACCGAGTAAACATAGATCTGTCTAAAGAACAAAACATATATGTTGTTATTTAACCAATATTACGCTATAATAAAATACATCAGTTATTACATAATTCTTATTAATTCCCCAGGGTTCAGGGTGAATTCTTTGTGTTATGAGAGTGTCAGAAATGGCTAAATGCTACGCTTTACAAATATAAGAAATTAATAAATAATTTGGTTTAATTTTCAGATATTACGTAGTTTCCGGAACTGCCGTAAGAGAGCAGCATGTATTTGTTTACTTTTGAAATAAACATATGATACAATTAATATTTTTTGTTCTATTTCACTATTAAAACCCGAGTTTTCTTCTGGATTTATTACGAAAAATGTTTATATTACCTCGCTCCGTGTTGTCCTTACTGGGTTGAAGTCTTATTCTGTGATGAGGTACGTCTTGCGTTATTATTTCCTTTACATTTCGAGTATTTTCTGGTTGTCTACTAGAAGTAGGCCGAACTATATTGGATCCTCAGAATGTTTTCATCCACTGGTTTTTAAGGTATATCAACATTTAATTTGGATTCTTCAGGTATGATTAGTTAGTATTCACTTTGTTTATTACTCTTGCGTGAATTTCGCCTCCTCCAACGTCCAAAAAAGGTTATTTTTTTATAATTTTTGTCGCATCGATTCTTCAACAACTCCGGTTCAGTTCAAAATTTTTTATCTTATTAACAATACTTGTTATTTTCCATCACTCTTAGTAACACATAGTATTTTTATTATGTAGGCAGTTTGTGATTATTATAAATTTATATTTTTATTTATGGAAAAATAATTCCCTTCCATTCTGGTTTATTTACTAATTTAATTCACATAATATGTTTTGGTTAATTTTTTTATGACCTTGTATATAAATATTTTATCATTTTATTATCATTAAATAAATTTATATATTATTTATTTAGTATCGAATAGTGTTCATACCCGGTACTACTTCCTGTTGTCCTTTCCTTCCTAGGATTATTTTAATTTTATATTTGGTAGTTAAATTTTTATGTCTTTTAAAATTAACCCTGGGTTTTCTTACAATCTAACATAATTATTTGAAACAATATAATATTAACTTGGGTATAACCAATTGTGGTTCATACAATATAAATTACAATAAATAAATAAAATCACAAAAATCAATTAGTATTATTACATACTACTTCCATAGTTTTATCCTATCCAAAACATACAGCACAGTTTAGTAATACATTAGTTTCACTTTGGTTTTTCACCTCAATGGGTACACTAGAACTCACTTCGCACTATATACCACTCGAATTGTTTATTATGTGGAGTGATATATTTAAATTTTGAGCGAGCTTTAGTTCTACCCATTTCTGACTTTTATTCTCATGATTTACTTTATTGGGACCGGGTTATGTACCGTTACAATATGCCTACTTTTAAATTGAAGACATTTATTGCTAATCGGGTGGCTGCCATTACCGAGTGGACCAATTCTAAGTCTTGGCGTCATGTTCATGGTGTTTCTAACCCCGCTGATTTAGCCTCTAGAGGTACTTCACTCTCCAGCCTCCAGTCGTCGACTTTGGGGTGGTCAGGGCCAGATTGGCTAAAGCTTGATGCTCTGCACTGGCCCCCTATTAATTATCGCCCACATCACGACGTGCAAGATGTTGCCTTGGAGACCAAGGTATCTTCGTTTCTCACTCAGGAGCTCCGGGTGGAATTGTTTGAGCACTTGTCCTCGTGGCCCTTAGTGGTGGGGGTTACCTCAGCTATCTTAAGGTGGGCTATGCCTTCGCGGATTGAAGCTTCCACAGCCGTGGGTCGGAAGAAGTTGGCTGTTAAGTATATTTTACGCTACATTCAGCGCAGCGTGTTTGGACAGGAGCTCGCGGCTCTTCGTTTAGGTAAGCGGCTCCCAGTCCGCATTCAGTGCCTGGTCCCGTTTATAGATGATTTTGGCCTCATTCGAGTACGCGGTCGCTTGACCAACTCTGCGGTTACTAGAAATCGTTTCCCGGTTTTACTGCCCAAGCATCACCATCTAATAGGGTTGCTAATTCATCACACCCATGTGTGGTTAGGTCATGCTGGGCCCTTGCAAGTTCAATTTCAGCTTGCTCAAAATTATTGGATTTTGTCCGCACGTCAGGTCATAAGAACCATAATTTGGAAATGTCTTCCTTGTTGGGTGGGTGCGTCCTTGCCCCACCAACCCGTTAATGGGGGATCTGCCAATTCCTAGGGTTAATCCAGCACCTCCATTTTATTCTTCCAGCAAGGATTATGCTGGCCCTTTTTTGGTACGGGCTTACGCTGTTCGGAAGGCACCTATAGTCAAAGCTTATCTATGCATTTTCATCTGCTTAGCCACCAAAGCAGTTCACTTTGAAGTAGCTATGGATCTTTCAACGCCACAGTTTATTGATGTGTTGAGGCGGTTTATTAGTCGTCGTCGTGCTCCTAACACACTGTATTCAGATTGTGGCAGGAATTTTGTGGGGTCGCGCTCCGAACTTAAACGGGAGCTCAAAAATATGCTTTCCAATCCTGACGTGTCAGCTCAGATAACAGCTTTTGCTGTTGATAACAACATTGAGTTTAAATTTATCCCTCCATCTGCCCCTCATCAGGGTGGCTCGTGGGAACGGGCTGTCCAGTCGGCCAAGTTTCATATGAAACGCATGACTGGGACCAGGTCATTGACTGTTGCGGAATTTTTGTCATTATGCATTCGTATTGAGGCAATCTTAAATTCCTGTCCTTTAACTGCCCTATCTTCAGATCCAAGTAACTACCAGGCTTTAACGCCTGGTCATTTTCTGGTTGGCCGCCCCATTATCGCGCCCCCGGAAGCTGAAGTCTCATTAAATGAAGGGACTGTCCGTCATTACAAACAAATTGCCGCTTTGCTCCAAGCCTTTTGGAAAAGGTGGCGGTTGGAATACTTGACGGCTCTTCATGCCAAATCGAAGTGGTCGTCTAAGTCCAGAAACTTAATGGTTGGGGACCTGGTGGTTATGGAGGAACAGAATTCTCCTCCCTTGATGTGGCCTCTCGGCCGAGTTTCAGCTGTGTTTCCGGGGAGCGACGGGGTTGTTTGTCAAGCTTTAGTTAAAACTTCAGCAGATTCTTTTGAACGACCTGCTATTAAATTATACAGGTTGCCTATATCTTCTTGATTGGGTTTGTCTTGTTTTTCGGGTGAGGAGAATTAGTTTTAATGATTGTGTTATGGACTTACTTGACACTTTTCTGGGATTTCCCAGGTGATTCCTTCCAGCTGTTGTCCGCATTGAAGTTTACATTGTGGAATGTTTCTGGCTTGACGTTGTGCCAGTTTATTGGGAGTTATGGATGCTCAACAAATCAACAACAAAATAAGCAAAAAAAAAAATGATAAAAATAAAGGGAACAAAAAATAAAAAAGGAAAAAAAATGTAAAAAACTAGGGAATACTAACTAAGTTGATTTGCTGAGTTTTACATTGTGTTTGGCTGGGCCATTGTTTATTGCATGTTGTTGGGTTTTGTCTGTTCTACCCGAACCTTTCGGATTGCTCGCCTGGTCAGTGCACCTGCGGCGGAGTTGTTCGGCATGTTTTTCTAATTAATTACATGTTTTTCTGTATGTTTGTATTTTCTTGTGTTTGCGTGTTGACCCCCTCCTATGTTGGAGGGTAATTTTCAGAGAGTGTTCCTGTTCACCAAAAGCCAAATTTTTTGTAATGTATTTTGGCCATGTCTTTTGGTGTAGTTGGTGGTTGACCCATTGCGGTCAACGGGGGCCGGTGTTCGATATTTCGGATCGAACCGGTCAACAATTTTTTTTTTCGAAGTTGGCACTATGACGTTTGTAGAGTCCATGCATGCACTCGGCCTCAAGCTTTTGTCGTACGCCAAACTTTGTAGTGTCACCATCCACGAGCCGGACGCCTCGGCAGGTAGAAATCCTTGCATGTAACCTATCCTCTTCCCAACCAGTCTATCCTGCCTGAGTGTCAGGATCAACCCATTCGTGAGATTACGGTAAGTCATTTAGATACAGTTTACTATTAAGTATTTTTTGTTAGCAATTCTGCATGCTACGCTGCTATAGAGCTCACCAGAGGCTATCAAATTATATAGTAAGAAAGCCGTCTTACTTTCAATCTTTCAAAATAATATCGTACAGATAGTAATAAGTTTTTTATTTTTGTAATTGTCAATATTATAACATCGCCAAATTCAGATCAATTTTGATAACAATAAATATGTATAAAAAATGCTAATTAATACTATATTTTAATAAATAAATAATGTGGAGAGTAAAAAATATATAAAAGGTAATTAACATGGAAGGAGAAAGAGTAATAAACCAAAAGTGATTAATAAAGAAACTCAACTAATAGACTGAAAGACAAACGACATTGACCCAACCCCATAGATTGGCCAGTTAAGAAACCTAAATAAAGAAAACAAGACGAGTGAAGGAGAAGAAAAATGCAAACCAAAAGAGAACAAAACCACGATGAAGAAAACAAAATGAAACACGTCAAGAAAACCAGACAAGTAATAAAAAATGGAGAAGGGAGAAATAAATGTAATCCAAAATAATAAAGAAAATGAAACCAATTAAGAACCAAAATAATTAATGAATGTTAGTACTGATTGAATGACAATTGTAAATAGTCAGTAATAAAAAACGATAGATAAAAGTACACTAACCAAAGAGTTAGGAATGTATGTAATTTGTTAACAAAGAAAGACATAATATTAATAATTATATATATAAGGTGTGTAGAGAAAGAGAATAAAATAATGAGAAATAAACGGAAGTTGAACTAGTGAAAGTGAATTATCCTAAAGTGATATAATACAAAAGAAACACTAAGTAAATTATAATGAACACAAAATAATTTAAAAAAATGCAAGTGATAAATAAATAAAAATATGATATGTAATAAAAATAGTAAGAGTAGAGAAGGCTAAAATAAAGACTTAGTAAAATAACCAATGTTTAAGATTTAAGAGTGAACAATAACATTTAATAAAGTTACTATGAATAATATTTAGAATAGAACATTGATTCAGTAAATAATGAACACTAAGGAGTGATATTAACTGTGATGACTATGAAATAATATTGTTATAGAACTTAAGAATGTATTGTAAAGTTTAAAGGTGTGAATCACAAGAAAAGTAATAAGATGATGTTAACGTGGAAGGGAAAGCAAAGAGCCTTAGAAAATAAGTATGTATTAACCTTAAGTAAATACCCATGTTATAAGGGAAGAGTAATGAAACAAGTTCAATAGAGGTGAGATTGTTTAGCACCCGAACAATAAGTAAGAAATAATGAATGGCACACACATATTAAATAATAAGTGTTGATTAATTGTATAAACTATTGTTTATGAATAGCAGATGGATGGGGTAAATATCCCAAACATAAACCTAAATGTTATATGTTATATTAGAAATAATTAGTAATTAATAGCCATGTTATTGACAGTGGCAGAGTACTTAAAGTAAGGGAAGAAAACAATGTTTGAGTTATAAAGGAGAAAACTGTTAGTAAATAATTAGCAAGAAATATTGAATAACACACTTGTTACATACAAAGATCACAAAAAGACTAAATTAAAACACCTCCAGAGACATTAAACCTAATTATAAAAACAAAATAACGATTTAGGACTAAATGAAATATATTGTGTATGAAACAATCAAAAACCAGTAATGGCTACTTAGATGTGAAACAGGCCTAACAGTCAAACATAAACAATTACTGATTGTATAAAAATAACCATGTAATTGACAAATCCAAGGTGACTAATTAACCAAGGATGAATGGTAAATATTATTAAAAACAAAATATTAAATTAAGGAATTATATAAACAGAGAAATGTAATTAGTAAGTGTGAAATTAATTGTAAACTTAGAAAACATGAATAAAACCCAATATTGTGGGATACCAAAATAATCTTTGTGAGAAAATACAAATGACAGTGCAAATAGATAACTAAGAAGACACTAAGAAGGAAGATAAGAGGAGGAAGGAAGTCAGAAGATATAGGAAGATTTGAAAGGAATTCAAATATTGATAACAATGTATTCCTGTCCAGCTCGCCCAATGAGAATAATGATGTAACCATGGAAACGACGGTTTGAAGAGGTAATTACCGTTGAATACATTTACTTAGAAAGTGATGCTCACGAAAACCAGAAGCCAGATTTCAGAACAACACATTTTCACATTTAAAATGTTGTAAAAGTAAAATAACTAGAAATTGAACGAAAAGGAGTCCGATGAATACTGAACACAATTACCTGATGGAGAAGACGTTTATTTGAAGACGAAGTGTATAAATAAATCCAAAAAACTTTGAAAAAGATGCCGAAGCCCGAATAAATGAAACATGAATTATATTGCAGCCACAATCCTTCCTTCCCGACCTACAGAGTAATTACGTACTACAACGCTGTTAAGTATCCATTAAATTATCTCAACTTCCAAAATAACGCACTTTGAATATTTATCACTATATTTTGAAATACCACTGAATCAATTTTATTCTCTTTCAAAGATTAAATCATAATAGTAAGACACTGAAAATTTGTTAAGTTATACAACTAACCTAGTATTTATGTACAACTTTTAAACCACTTGTACGACACTTCAACAAACCATTTATCATTACACATTACAATACTTAAGTAAAAACATTGTAAGGTGGTGTATTTTTATTATTGTAATTGCATCTGAGCCTTTTAACGTGATCAAAAGACCCCACAACCGTCGAACGTTAATATTAGTTGATCGGTGTCATAGAATGCCATGCTGTATATTTATTTGTATTCAAAATCGATTGGTTAATCCCAGAGAAAAAGTCTCATCAAGAAATAATCGGTGCAGAATTATATAAAAAATTAATTATAACTTGTGTCTATGAAATAATAATATCAAATCGATAATAAATCTATACTGTGTATGTTAAAATGTGTTTTATTTTTATTAGGAAAGTGTATTCATAAAATTATAATGTACAGCGAATGTCTCTGTTGTGACACCTAGTGCGGAAGCAGCGAATACTGTAACTGCTAACTCGATTATCAAAAAACGAGAAAAGGCGGGACGAATTGAATTCTTCACATCGTTCGAATAAATCACTGACAAGGAGACAATTTTAATTGTTTTAAATAAAAAATTTGGCGCCACCCGGGAATTATACACTACTATTGAACCTCAGATCGGGAACTACGATACCTGGTTATCCGTACGTTCGCTATGGACTCAAGCATTGTGAGTTACATTACCGCGCGAGGACGAAGTGGTAAGAAACACAGACACAAGTTACACTCAGACACACTGTTACATTTTACAGAGGTATCAGAAGGACGACGATCGTCGTTTGGTTATAATATATATAATTATGAAAATTTAATTCATTAAATTCATTTAAAAGATAGAAATTTTGGTAGTAGATTTGAAAGTTTTGATTTGGAGGTTATATAAAGATGATAGATAAATTTTATTATGGAAGTAAAATTTTAAGCTTTTTCATTTTTATTTAACCAGAGTATATTTTTGGTCACTAACTATAGCTCCGTGTGAGGTACGGAATGGTACCGGAATGCAAATTATCAGAAAGGGTGCGTATTCATGCGTACGAGCGCACGTGTGGGCCAACGTTCCCAGCGTGAAAGACACGTACAAAAAAATTCCATAGCCAATCATGCAATGGAAACAAAGAATCACAGAGTACAAGTTGACGGCGACGCCTAACGCCTGCCGGGTAGGCAACCAAGCGCACACACACAGTCGACCGGAGTAGCCAGGCAGTTTGCTACAACTCATCACATGGTACAGTCGCACATACAGCGGCCTCGGAAATTTCGGTAGACTGAAGTGAATAGCCGAGGTCTACCGAAACTGGTGTAAATATAAAGAACAATGCGAGGAAGATAGAGTGATAGCAAATTCAATGAACGGTTAAAGTTGGAAGAAGCAAAACTGTGTCAGTGACGACGGAAGTGAACAGGAAATACAAATGATAGTGGACAGGGAATGCACGTGCAGGTAAAACGTAAAAGTAATCAGTTTGAGTTAAAGTGAAATAACGGTAATAAAAGAGCTCTATACAAAGGGGGTAAAAGGTATATATACAAATCTGTAAAGAGTGAGAGAGTGTATGTAAGGAATAAGGGGAGAAATCATTAATAAAAGTACTGGTTACTAGATAATAAGTATTCTTCGTATTGTTTAAATTAGCAGCCATCCTTACTGTTTCTTTTATGAATTTGCTAACTGCTATAATTTTTATTGTTCGACTAAGCTTTTCGTCATCACTGACATCATCAGGTCTTAAACAACCTTTGTTTAAACAAACATCAGGTTGTTTAAGACCTGATGATGTCAGTGATGACAAAAAGCTTAGTCGAACAATAAAAATTATAGCAGTTAGCAAATTCATAAAAGATAATAAGTAGTTGATAAAAATCTTTTGTTTACACAAATTCATGTTTCTAGTTGTAATAAAATCATATTTATTTTGCTAAACATTATGCTACTGATTTGTTATAATATTATTATATACTCCACCAAAATCAGTAAATTTTTGTATTTTTATAAATAAGGCCTTTTCGAAATTATTATAATTTCATCATCAGTTTACACTATAAAATGTTGTTATTTGTGTTCATTATATTTCACTTCACTTCACATTTTATAAATAAAAAAATTTACAGATTTTGGTGGAGTATATAATAAAATCATATTTGTTTCGTGATATAAATATGTGTTATCGTAGGTTTTTCGCCGTTACCATTTCCTAGTGTTCTGTGCTGAAAATTTCATCTAATCATTCCGTGGAATTTTCTGAATTGGAGGAAGTCAGATTGCAAAATTGTCCAGTGTTTTAATTAAGGTAAAGTATAAATGTCTCCATATCTGTCATTCAAAGATATTGGTGGTGGCCCTGAACTTCTGTTGGTGTTTATAAAAGGAAAGTCAGCGAGAGAAAGATCGCAAGGTAAGGTTCTGGCAGTATTATTTTTGTTTTAAATTTATAAATGTTTGTTTCTTCACAACAACACCAAGAATAACTTCACCAACACTTACTAACAACACAATAGTGAAAGAAAGGAGAATTAACTATAATTACAGTGAACACTTCAAATAAAATCATTTATTTTAAAAGAAACAGTGACATAAAATGTTCGTATTCTTTGAGGTGGAACCCAAGCGGCCATCTTTGAATTTATCATCATCAATCCAAACTCGAAGCGGCCATGTTTGTTGACTTTGGACATTTGAATTAAATAATTATTGTTCAATACTTGAACAAAATTAACTTTATGTGTAATAGTAAGTAAGATTTTTAAACATTTTTAAGTATTGTACTTCCTAATAGCATTTCTGACCTTTCATAGCAGTTAAAAAGAATCCTATAATTAATATTAGGAAATAGAAAAACTTAATTTTGTTAGAATCGACCCGAGGTAAAGAGTCAATCCGGGAAACAAACATTTTCAACCTGAGAGTCGTAACACTAATTTGAAAAGAAGTAGATACTAATAAATATAATTAATTGATTTTAAAAGGAGTTGTATTTATTAAATAAAGTTAGATTAGAAGATTTTTAAGCAGGAAAGGAAGAGTGAACACACCTAGGCAATTGGAACGTCATCAAAAAGGAGTGAATCAGCAGATAACCTATTGAGACAACTGTATTTATTTCAATTAATAATATCTTACCTTCGGGTTTCCTCCAGGATTCTACAGACGAAACCAGTCGCAGAAGGATTACTTGGGTTTGAGTTACAAAATAATTACGCTAACACAAATTTTCCGGATTCTAACAAATTAGCTTTTTTTTATTAAATTGAATTATTCCCTTTCAAATTATCTTCACACTACAATTTCAATAAAAAACAAAGTACATGGATATTTAATCACTCAATATAAACTACTATAAAAAATGACTTAACAATAGTGTTATGTTGTTAACCAGCACTTAGCGACACTCTCTCTCTCTCTCAAACTGAGATCTCATTAATAAAATATTTTAACTTAGAAATATTAAATTGTATTTAAATTTTGATTAACATTTTCTGTTGTTTTTTTTTTTATCAATGAATTGTGTTCAGTACAGTTACCCATCCATCCGGTGTTCTTATCGTTGTTTCACCACCTTGTGTTCCCCACTTTCTTCATGAATACACTCTGAAACTAGTTTTTTACAGTTAAATTTTCCATCAGCTGTTGCTTATTTGTTACCCCATAGTTTACGTTTATTCTATAGTTTACGTTTATTCTAACACAAATGCACCATTACTTTCAGTCGGCCGACTTTAGATTTGCTCGAGAGTACTAATTGGGTTGACCGCGCGGTCAGAGTTACAAGTTGAACTAACTCTTAAGCTGCCGTTAGGGCAATGATTCACAAGAGTGAGTCTGGTCACGTGATCGCCAGTCTCCGCTCCAACTGGTTCTTTTAAAAGGTGCTATAATCTGGACAGCGAGTTTGGCAACATTTTGCCGCCTGGTGAAATCTACGACTTGGCGTCATTTTTTTCCATGATTCACGGCTGTCACAAACCGTATGTCATTACGTAATCTGTCAGGCCTGTCTGCGTACAGAGACAAAACACAGACGTTTTGTTTTGTAATAGCACTGCATGCGTGGTTGATGAAATCGAGGTTCCTCAAAGGTGAACACTGACTACATTGGGATTACAATTGATTTAAATTATTATTTTTTAACATACAATTCTGTACCAATACAATACCCCCCCCCCAATGAGAGGTTTTATGCCGAAGCATAAAAACTCTCATTACCTAAACCTAAGAGGATCCGTGAAGATATGGCGCCGCAACCCCCCTTAGTTCTTTACTAAAATCATGGGTACTTACCCCCCTAGTCCTGTGGCTGTGGCTGCACCCATCCGACCTTACTGGACTTCTCTGCTCGAGATCCCAACACCATAAAATCAGATAGGTACCCACCACAGTATCACCTGACTCAGAAACATTCAATTCAAATATCAACAAATAGACTTCCATTATTCCATATCCCCAACTGATTTGTTTCCTCTTAGTCATACCGGTTCATTATTAGCAAAGTACTGGTTATTTTTTATACAAAGTACTGGTTTTACATTTAGATTGGTTGGCATACAATCACAGCTGTTGTAACTATAAATTAAACGTCACTGTTCGGGCAATCAACGTAACTATAATTTTTCTGTGTCACTTTATTATTGAATTATTATTTCACTTGTTTATGTCTATTTATTCAGACGCCATCTTTAGAGTTTGCCAACTATATATAAAATTTGTTACTTACCATGGGGTTCTTTTCGGCGAACAGAAAAACAGATTATGGTTATTCGAAATAAAGAAAACTTTACTTGTTTCCCATGATTTAAATTTTATTGGTTACTAAAGTATTTCAATTTCATCATAAACAAATTATTCTTTTCTCTCCCTTACCCCGGTTAACACATTTAAAAGACAATCATGTTAGTGACAAAACTTGTTAATGAGCAATAATTATTTCTACCTTTAATTTTCTTATATACGAGTTTACCTATACTCACAATAAAGTAATAAGCTCTTAAAATAAATTTACTATTTGAACACAAACCAGCGCTTCACTCACACATATATACTCTTTTATAACTTACAAAATTTTAAAACCCCTTTAGTGAGCTCACTATTTTTAAATTGAACATATATTGTAGGGTGCCATTTTTTTTCTCTTTAATTTTGAATGGGTGTAAATTTTAACTTTCTTCTTTTATTTTCTTTCAAGCTTTTACTTATCTGCCATTGTGTCCCAAAAATCAGTCCAGTCTCCGTAGGTGTTTTGTTTCCTCACTCCGCACATTTTTTGTAATTTTTATCGTAATACTTGCCAGATATATCGAAACTGTTAATTGAAACACAACTGTTATTTACTTTTACTCATTTAACATTCATTTTGTAGATCCACGTAAATTTTACATTTTTTTTTAATATTACGGGCGCCCGTATATTTGTTTCGAAACTTATATGTGCTATTCACACAAGTTGTTATAGCAGACTGGGACTAGCGGAACTGCGCTATTTTATGAAGTGTTTGCGGACTACGTGACCCAATCTTATTGTTCTCGTTTGTATTACTACGCTAATATGTGAGTTCGGCTGACACACCTTGCATACCAGCGTGACGTATGAACTGACGTAACATCGTACGATCCGTTAAGTTACATAATATGTTTGTCACTCATCTAAAAATAACCGTTTTGCTTGTCACTGGAGCTGACCTTGGCACAATTCCATTTAATACTTGTTGCGTTGTATAATTCATGAACTCTAAATTTGTTTACTTCCCATGATTATTATTTTATGTTACTTTTTATGTTTCCCCAAAATTAATATTACCTAATAACACATTAGTTTTTTATTACAACACAATATTTTTTATATTACCCCAGGTAGGCCTAAATGTCCCGTTATAATATCCCCGCAATGAGAGGTTTTATGCCGAAGCATAAAAACTCTCATTGACACACTCATACTTACTAAAAGGATCAGTCAGGATATGTCGCCACAATCCCCTTTACGGTTTACATAAAAATATCTAACTTACCCTTGGTCCAGTGACTGTGACCGCACCTGAATGACCTTACTGGACTTCTCTCTCGAGATCCCAACACCGCAAGGCCAGTCAGACACTTGACGCTCCTGCTCTGACGCGCTGGCCAGCTCAGGACCGCCGCCACAGCATCACCAGACTCTGAAACAACAAATCAAAAATATCAAATAGTGGCCTTGTATATTACCATATCCCTAACTGATCTGTTTCCCCTTAGCTGTGCTGGTTTGCGTTAAGAAGCATGTGCTGGTTTGCGTTAAGAAGCACTGGTTTTTCTTAATTCTTAACACACATGTATATATTGTAATGTCGACGTGACGTCCGCCTCGTTCAAGCCCCGCGATGGAAGCCACTTTGTAATGTCGACGTGAGTACGGCTACCGTTTTACTCTGCAAAATGTGAATAATGTACAATTTGTGTGTGATGGGTGTAATGTGTCTTCTCTATCCGTAGTTCTAATGCGTGCAACTTCCGCAGATTTCGTTCGTTGCGAACGTACGAATAACCAGGTCTTGATGTTCTTACCTGATGTTCATTAGGAGTATGAAATTCCCGGTGGCGCCAAATTGTTTTCTCAAAACAATTAAAATAAAATTCAAAGGCGCAGCTCAGGCGGTTTGAATAATTCAAATATTTCCGCCAGCTAGGCCCACTGTAGCGCACAGCAGTTCGATGCGTGGGCTGTGTAAATCGTTAGTCATCTGCTAAAATGTACATAAAATATTGTGCACCTCCTAATGAAATTATAACACCGTGGTTACACTCAATACTTACACATTTTTTATTAGTGATTGTTATTCATTTAATACAAATTATTCTAATACAAATGCTCCGGTTGTTTATATGAGACAATTACAGGGTTTGACAATCGATATTTGAATTGATCACCAGACGTTTAATGATGGCGTCTGTTGAAAATTGTATACAAGTTATTAATGTTGGTTTGTCATAGGTTCTTGAGGTTACGTTCAAAGGATTACAAATGTTTTAAAAACAATAAAAATACACACCCTTACATCAAGTAAACTTAACTAACATATTGTGTAGGTATAATTTGTTTAGCGCAGTGTAGTAAAAGTGTTTACAAGTTATGGATCATTAACAACAGTTTATATTGGTTAGTTTATAAATTGTCAGTGACTTAGTATTCTTTTAAATCTTTGAAAGTAATTGATTTCAGTTCAGTGAGATTTCGACCTTTAGTGAGATAATTAACGTGAGTTTATTTATATATTTTGGGTAATTTAAGAGGTACTTATCACTTCCGTAGTTATGGCGAATTCGTACGATCTGTTATTCATGGGTTATACTATAATCTTCTTTAATTTGCTGGGTTCAGGACATCAGGCATCTTTTCCAGTTTAATTGGTCGTAATTTATTTTCTTTTTTCGTTAATTTGGCCTCAACTTCAATAATATGGCTCCAGTCTTTGTCTTATGTCTTGGTATACACTTAGTAATAACTTCTTTTGATATTTTCTATGTTTTAATTGACAATTTTGGTCACTCGAAAATTAGCGTCTATACCATTAAAGCGTCATACATTCAGTAAAAAAATCTAACGGTATTTTTTGCTTGTTACTCCACAGTTTCCATGGTAACGTAATTATTCTACCTGGTCGATCTCAAAATAAACACATTGTTATCAAACTTTGACTTTTTTGTTTAATTTGAATAAATATTTTATAATGGCTATATTTACTTGGGGATAATTTCAATGGTTGTAATCTTTACGTAGATGTTTCTATTTTCTTTCAAAGATTAGTTTGATATCTTACAAGATTGGTCTAAGTCATGTATTAATGTTTTAGTTCAAAATTGATAATACTATGTTAATACATAATTTACTTATTTCTAAGTTTTAATATAATTCTGCCATGTTCCCTTTCGTTACACATAATTAATATATTTTGCCTATTATTTCTTATAAAGGTATTGCTATTATTTTCTTTATAACTTCCTTACTTACTTAAAACATACGAACATATTACTGTAAAACTATTTCTTCTGGTATTTATTGCCTTAAACATTAAGCCAATAACTTCTTTCTTTAAATTAACAAATGAACAAATTTGGTGAGTGTTATATCTACACCATCTCTTTTATAACAGTAATCACCCTGGTGATTTTTATACTGAGATAATATTTTTTCTGTTTTTTACATTCACAATATTATTCTGTGTCTTTCAGTCTAATATACTTAACTTAATTGCTCATTTAACATGTGCTTATATTTTGGGTTTGTCACACTTGTTTCACTCTTTTTTCTTAAGATTATATGCTGTTTATTTTATTACACTTATCACTTCACTGTTCATCTTTGTCACTCCCTACCTATCTCTAATTACCCTTATATTTCTCACGATCTCACTATTATTACAAAGTTTTTGTATCTAATGAGTTCATGTCTCTTTTGTTAACTTCAGACTGTCACATATCATTTTATAATATGCAAACAACATGGTATTGTAAATACATCTTTCAAATAAAACATAACTTTGTATATATTGTCATTAAAGTGATAAGAATTGGTCTGAAATGTCATAATTAGTAATAATAACAACAATTTAATAATGTTAAAATATATTGTGTTAATTGAAACATACTACATCTGTAGCAACAGCAATAATATTAGCGAATAAATAAACTCTCCAAAACCTTATACTTTCAAACACATAATGCTGAAATAATATACATACTGCTGACATAATCTTAGTAAAAGTTCCAAAGTATATAGTAGGATATACAATTTGTTCTCTGATTGAATCACGCACACATTTCTATTCCCTGTCTGTATGAGTGTAATTTTAAACATAACAGCTGACACATCACCTATAGATAAGGATATACATACAATCATATCTACCCATGGTTTTTTATGTATAACAATTGCTGAGATACTGTCATTTACAAGTTACCACTAATAAAAATTTAAACATAAATTATTAACAATAATAAAAAATTATGCTCTTTTAAAACAATCTTGTGAGTTAATTGTTATGGCCATGTAATTTTTTATTTTCTTTTTTCTTCACTGTCTTCTTGTCTCGCTTTACTTTGGTTAATATCTGGCCAATCTCTGGGGTTGGGTCAATGTCAGTTGTCTGTCAGTCTAGTTCGTATTTTCTTGTTTTGTGACCACCTTTGGTTGTATTCTTCCTCCTTCACTATTGATTATATTTACTACTTTCATTCTCGTTATCATTTATCTATCAAAATATATTGTTTCTTGGCATTTTTTACATACTTTTTAATATCAAATGTGATCAGGGTTTGGCAATGTTATATAATGCCCTTCCACCAAAATTGATCATTTTATAAAACGTGAATTTAAGTTTGATGAAATTATCAATTGTATCGTATTAAATTTTTTTTTTTTTTTCAAATTCTCCTGCTTCTCATTCATTTTTTATAATTAATTCGGTATCTTTTATTTCCATTCTTCTTAGTCTTTTCTTCATTATTTTCTCATATTGCGAACTGGCTTATTGAATTTTTTATTATAACTTATTCCCTATAAATCTTATTTTTCATCAAAACTACTCTTATACTGATATCAGGGGAACATCATCCCTGCTCAGTAAAATGATTGCTGGTTCATTCAACAGACAATCTCAATTAATAATTCTTAAATATAGTCAACTCGTGACTCAAAATAATAATAATAATAATAATCATAATCATAATATTTGTTGGGAATCTTTTACTTTTATACTTCATTATTGCTCAGTTCGAGTCATATATTGTTCCATCTTTCTTTATAGATACTATTTGAAGCCTTGTTTTTTATTGATACAATTCACATTTTTATTCATTTTTAATTACTCTTTGTTTCATCTCATTTCACATTATAACTCTTAGAACGTTTATTTCATTTATATTGTTTTGTGATCATTGGTTTGGGTAATTTTACTTCCCCTCTTTCTAAATAGTTGTGGAAGCTGATCATTTTGATTGATATATTTTTTTTTTTTTTCATAATTTTTGAATATCATAGTAAGTTATGGCTTCTTACTAGTTAGGAATTTTTTGTAGCTTATTCCTTTACAGTATGTTATGCTTTTTATGCCTCATTCTTTGGCTAAATATTATGGTAATTTAACCTTATTTTGTAGGAATGTTTTGTAACTACACTCCTCAATTGTTAATTTTTATTTAAATATTGTAGTAAGTTGGTTGCTCTTACTTTATCTGAATGCCTTGTGACTTTTATCTCTCCATTTTTACTTGTTCTAAAATATTATTGAGATATTTGGGTAAGCTTTTCTTACATATCTTTTTTGATTTTTTACAATTTTTTATTCATCATAATGGTTTCTCTAATGCTTAGTGTAAGCTGTACTTACGAATGTTTTGGAATTTTGACATTCTTTAGAGATCTTTTCTTTATGACATTGGCAGACTTGTTTGTTTGTCACGTTATTTTTTTCTTTATTTAAAGTATTTTTGTTGGTTTTTTGCTTTAAATTGTTTTTTTTTTTTAGAGTTATTGTTGATTGTCATAATATTTCTTAATTGAGGCTTGATTGTATACCCCCTTTATTTTCTTGGTGACGGGGTGAGTGATCTCGTAAGTGTTATTGCCCTTGTCTTTTGTTATAGTGTATGGTCCCACGTATAATAATAGTAACTTTCTAGTGATGCCTTCTATGGAGCTGGGTAATTCTCTGTTTTTTAACAGTACCCTTTCTCCTATCTCGTACTTAATAGTCTTTTTCTGGTTCTTAGCGTATTTATTCTTTTGTTGCTCTACCTTTTCGGCTATTCTGTTATAGAATCTTTTTTTCTCGAATTGATATTCGGTGTTGGTGGGGAATTGGATCATATCAGTTATCTCTCTAGGCGGTGGCCGCTCAAACATCATTGTGTATGGGGTAGCTTCCGTAAAGTCGTGGTAAGCTAAGTTTATAAATTCTTCAGTGGATTTCACATAATTGTGCCATTCTCTTTGTTTATCATGGCAGTAGGTTCTCAGTATACGACCCACTTCTCTGAGTACCCTTTCAGCTGGGTTGCTGCTTGGGTGATAAACGGATGTTTTGTAAGTTTTAATATTATGTTCACAGAGCTTATTTTTCCAGAGATTTCCCTTAAATTGGGTTCCATGATCTGTTATAACGGCCGTCGGTTTTCCCACGTCTGGTATAAACTTGGTTAAGATAATTTCAATTATTTTCTTTGTTGTTGCACGGTTAATGGAGTACAACTTTGTATACTTGGTGAAGTGGTCAAACATAATGATTATAAATTTATATCTGTGTCTTCCTCCACTGATAGGAAACGGACCACATATATCAAGGAATACCCTTTCTAATTTCTGACTTGATGTGATAGGTATCATCATCCCTTCCTTTTTTGAATTATTGCATTTTACCTTTTGGCAAATATCACATTTTTGAATGATTTTGTTCACCTTTCGATAAATATTTTTAATGTAAACTTGTTCCTGTAAAGCTTTTATCACTTTTACAGCCCCCATATGGCCGTATCTAATGTGGTAGTCTAGTATCAATTGTTCCTCCACTGTAGATGGTATTACAAGCTTCCATTCTCCGATTGCAGGATTGTTTTTAATAAATAGCAAGTTGTCATGTATTTTATAATATTGTAGAATGGTTTCTTCATCTTTTAACATTCTCCCCCGGATACTCATTATTTTTGGATCCACAGTTTGACATCTTCTTATTTCTTGGGTTATTTTTTCTAGATCTACTCTGTTTTTGATAATGTTATACACCTTAACTAATTGTTCTTTTTCAACCTCGAAAGTTTGTTGCTGTACGTTTATACGGGATAAGATGTCCGCAGCTATGTTTTTCTTCCCTGGGATGTACTCCCAGTTTATGTGATATTCCTGTAGCAACAATATCCATCGAGTTAATCTCCCGTGGCTGAGTTTACACTGCTTAAGGAATGATATGGATCTATGGTCACTTCTCACTGTTATATCGTATCCCAGAATATAAGTCCTAAATTTGTTGCAGGCGAACACGACACTAAGTAGTTCTTTCTCCGTGACGTGATAATTTCGTTCGCATCCATTTAAAATTCTGCTTGCAAAACTAATAACCATATGCTGTCCCTTCTCATCTTCTTGGTATAATACCGCACCTACACTGACATCACTCGCATCACAGTTCATGAAGAATGGCTTTTTGAAGTCTGGATGATGTAAGATCACGGTGTTCAAGAACTTTTCTTTTATTTGGTTAAATACTTCATCTTGTTCGGACCCCCAAGTCCACTTGTCCTTGACTGATAATTGTTTTTTGAATTTTGCTGTTAGTTTGGAATAATTATCTTGAAATTTACGGTAATAGTTGCATATTCCCAGGAAGGATTGAAGTTGTTTTTTGTTTTTTGGCGTGGGGAATCGTTGTATCACCTCAACTTTTTCTGACGAAGGAGATATGCCTTCCTCTGCTAGATTGAATCCTAGAAATTGTATTTTTCGGGCTATAAACTTTGACTTGTCTAGCTTAAGGGTTACGTGATTATCTGATAATCTTTTTAGTACGGTTTCCACTCTGGCACAGTGCTCTTGCCAATTTGATGATGTTATTAACAGATCATCTACGTACACGGTGGTAAAATTCAGTACATCTTGTCCCAGTATTTGGTCCATACATTTAACAAATACTGCGACCGAATTTATCAGTCCAAATGGCAGTCTTTTGAACTGATAGTTCCTCCCATCGAACAGGAATGCTAAGTATTGTCTACTGTTCGGATGTAGCTCCACCTGCCAGTAGCCACATACCGTATCCCAAGAGCTAATGTATTTTATACCGTGGAACTTCTTAAGGATTTCTTCTATTTCACCCGGTGATGTTCTATCGTTCACTATCATTTTATTAATTTCTCTGGCGTCGAGGCAGATTCTCACCTTTCCGTCCTTTTTTGGTATCGCCACTATTGGACTTGTATACGGTGATTGACTTAATTCAATGATATCGTCTTCCATCATTTGATTGATTTCTGCCCTCGCTGCATTTCTTTGTGAGTAAGCAATGGGGTAAGATTTTTTCTTGAAGTCAACGGGTTCTTTAAATCGTATTCGGCATTGATAATTCTTTACTTTGCCTGGAGCGTCAGAAAAAATGTGTTTATATCTGTTGTATATACTTATGAGTTCCTCTGACTGTTGCACACTAATCTGTGGATCTTGTTCTTCTCGTTGGAAGTTTCTGATCTCATCCAGCTTGCTTGACCATAATTCTTCATCCTTCCAATCTGTCAATATTCTTTCGGGTGATTGTTTGCAATAATTGTTTTGGATCATGTTATAGTGGTTTGTTATCAATGGTAAGTTGCCACCATTCACTATATCGGCTGACCATATTCCTTGTTCTGTGGTTAGTGATACTTCTCCCTGCCGCAGGTTAATTATGGCAGAGTGTTGTCTGAGTACATCACACCCAACAAGTAATGAGAAAGGTAGGCCGCTGGCAACAAGAAATGGCATAGTTACTATTATACCTTTGCTATTAAGTTCCAAGGATACTTGTTTCCGGACGGTTTTGTTTTGTCGGCCGGTAGCACCAATGATAGTTATATTGTTTATGGGCAGGGTTGATATGGGTACACTACTTCCCTGCTGTAGTCTATTTAATTCTATTTGGTCGATCAGGGAGACATTAGACCCTGTATCGATCATTATGGTTGATAGAATTCCATTTATTTGGGCACTCACATACACTATTTCATTGTTTCTAATGGGCATCATGTTATCATTTTCTTCGATCAAATCGTCCCTTATATTTTTCAAATAATTAGTACATATTATTGTGATCTTCTTGTCATGTGTTGTCTTATATTCACCCAGAGATTGGTCCAGTGATGGGCTGTCCGCAGTTTTCACTGGCCTTAAGCGTTTAAATGAGGGTTGACCTCATTGCCCCCAGCATCAGTAGTGTTTGATGGTTGGTTAGCGTTCGGCTCCTGTTGATTATTCCGGTTATCCACACTGTGCCTGTGATCTTCTTCGAATGGGTGACTTCTCGTATCGGGTACCTGGTTATAGTACGTTCGCCGATAGTTAGATGAGGGATAGTTTCTTCTTGGGCTCCTTTGTCTTTGCCCCCTTATGTAATTTACCTGTGGCCGGTATCCTGGATTATTGTTCTGATTACTGTTGTTTCCAGGGCGATAATTGTTGTTGTAACCATTCGACGGGAAATTACCCCTGTGGTTGTTCCTGAAGTTGTTATTATTATGGTTTCCACTTCTGTTAAAATTTCTGGGCGCGTTATTGCCCCGTGTGTTCCCTTGGTAATTGTTAGGGTTATTTACCGGTGGCTTAGTATCTCCCTGTTGATTCTGTGACAATTGTCCCTCATTGGTTCTATTATTTCTGAAACTGTACCCTCTATTTTTCCTGTACTGCCACTCATGTTCATGGCTTTCCAGTAAGCTAGCCATATCTTGGATGGTCTTTACCTGGCTGTACCTCCGTGCCTTTTGGATGGCGTCATCGTAGTGGTAAGATAACTGTATTACCAGACACTCTTCAGGTATACGTGGCTCCAAATTCCTGGCCATGCAGATTTTTCCCAAGAAGTAGGAGGTAAGGGATTGTCCATTCTGGTTTTCATACCTTCCATTGCTCAGGTTATTGCGGACCATATTCTGAGTTGACTCAGACCAGTATTTAGCCTTGAATTGAGTCTTAAAGTCTTGAAGGTTTTGGATGTCTGGTCGAGTGGCAGTCCAGCAGTTGTCGTATGTCTCCTTGAACATTTCGTCCAACATCCCTCTTATTGTAGTCCATCGAGTCTCTCGATTCTTGATGATTAACTCTTCTACCCTCTTCAAGAATTCAATAGGGTTTCTTTTATAATTACGGAAATTGATGGTATCTCTGTTGTCTGTGTTCATGACATGATTATTATTACATGGTCGGTCACGCCAGGCATCCACTTCTTCCCGTAATGACTCTTCTATTCTGCGCATTTCGTCAATCCTCTGTTGGTTTTTGTCTACTTTGCTATCTACTTTATTTAAGTTACTGTAAACTCCTTCCATTCGTTCTCCCAAGTCTGTTCGTACAGCTGCTACCTCTTTCTGGTTTTCTTCCCGGACTTGGTGTATGTCCTGGTCTATCTGGGTACATCTTCTGACTGTTTCTTCATGATCTTCCTCAATTCTTCTCTTATTTTCTCCTTCGAGACGGTTCATTTTATCGAGTACTTCCTTGCGGACTCCAGAAACATTTTCGTTGGTCTTCTCTAGCTTCTCCAACGTTTCCTCTAATTTGTCATTGATTTCCGTAACCTGCTGTTTTGCTTCTTCTCGGTACTCCATTAATTGGTGTGCCATCTGCAGCTTCATTTCTTCTTTATTTTTCTCGTGGTCCTCCTTCAGCTGTTCCTTCAATTCTTCTTTTAATTCTTCGTTTCTTTGCTGAATTTCCTCCATCAATCGTTGTTGTAATATTTCATTATTCTTTTTAATGGTTTGTCTCAATTCTTCCTTCTGTTTCTGAAAATTGTCCTCCTGTTTTTTAAAATTTTCATTTGTTTCTTTCTTCATGCCGTCGAATTTATTGTTCATCTCCTTCAAACTCTCCTCATTCTTGTCTAATTTTCCATTAATCAACTCCCATAATTTTTGTAAATCCATTCCTCCTGTGGCTTCCCCCCTATCTCCAGCCTGTGTTTCCATTTCTTCGTCTTGGCTTGGTTCTGTTGTGGTTATTACTGTCTCCACTTCTTCAATCGGTGTTTCCTTCCTCTTCTTCCCCTCTGTTTCCTTCCATCTCCTTCTCCTTTGCCAACTTTTTCGACAATCCTCTGGTGTGCATACTGTAACCTTTCGTAATCGCCGCTAGAATTTATAGGGTTTAATTGTATAATTTCTTTATTATTCTAGCTCCACTAGTTGGCGCGCCAATTTGTAATGTAGACGTGACGTCCGCCTCGTTCAAGCCCCGCGATGGAAGCCACTTTGTAATGTCGACGTGAGTACGGCTACCGTTTTACTCTGCAAAATGTGAATAATGTACAATTTGTGTGTGATGGGTGTAATGTGTCTTCTCTATCCGTAGTTCTAATGCGTGCAACTTCCGCAGATTTCGTTCATTGCGAACGTACGAATAACCAGGTCTTGATGTTCTTACCTGATGTTCATTAGGAGTATGAAATTCCCGGTGGCGCCAAATTGTTTTCTCAAAACAATTAAAATAAAATTCAAAGGCGTATGACCAGCGCAGCTCAGGCGGTTTGAATAATTCAAATATTTCCGCCAGCTAGGCCCACTGTAGCGCACAGCAGTTCGATGCGTGGGCTGTGTAAATCGTTAGTCATCTGCTAAAATGTACATAAAATATTGTGCACCTCCTAATGAAATTATAACACCGTGGTTACACTCAATACTTACACATTTTTTATTAGTGATTGTTATTCATTTAATACAAATTATTCTAATACAAATGCTCCGGTTGTTTATATGAGACAATTACAGGGTTTGACAATCGATATTTGAATTGATCACCAGACGTTTAATGATGGCGTCTGTTGAAAATTGTATACAAGTTATTAATGTTGGTTTGTCATAGGTTCTTGAGGTTACGTTCAAAGGATTACAAATGTTTTAAAAACAATAAAAATACACACCCTTACATCAAGTAAACTTAACTAACATATTGTGTAGGTATAATTTGTTTAGCGCAGTGTAGTAAAAGTGTTTACAAGTTATGGATCATTAACAACAGTTTATATTGGTTAGTTTATAAATTGTCAGTGACTTAGTATTCTTTTAAATCTTTGAAAGTAATTGATTTCAGTTCAGTGAGATTTCGACCTTTAGTGAGATAATTAACGTGAGTTTATTTATATATTTTGGGTAATTTAAGAGGTACTTATCACTTCCGTAGTTATGGCGAATTCGTACGATCTGTTATTCATGGGTTATACTATAATCTTCTTTAATTTGCTGGGTTCAGGACATCAGGCATCTTTTCCAGTTTAATTGGTCGTAATTTATTTTCTTTTTTCGTTAATTTGGCCTCAACTTCAATAATATGGCTCCAGTCTTTGTCTTATGTCTTGGTATACACTTAGTAATAACTTCTTTTGATATTTTCTATGTTTTAATTGACAATTTTGGTCACTCGAAAATTAGCGTCTATACCATTAAAGCGTCATACATTCAGTAAAAAAATCTAACGGTATTTTTTGCTTGTTACTCCACAGTTTCCATGGTAACGTAATTATTCTACCTGGTCGATCTCAAAATAAACACATTGTTATCAAACTTTGACTTTTTTGTTTAATTTGAATAAATATTTTATAATGGCTATATTTACTTGGGGATAATTTCAATGGTTGTAATCTTTACGTAGATGTTTCTATTTTCTTTCAAAGATTAGTTTGATATCTTACAAGATTGGTCTAAGTCATGTATTAATGTTTTAGTTCAAAATTGATAATACTATGTTAATACATAATTTACTTATTTCTAAGTTTTAATATAATTCTGCCATGTTCCCTTTCGTTACACATAATTAATATATTTTGCCTATTATTTCTTATAAAGGTATTGCTATTATTTTCTTTATAACTTCCTTACTTACTTAAAACATACGAACATATTACTGTAAAACTATTTCTTCTGGTATTTATTGCCTTAAACATTAAGCCAATAACTTCTTTCTTTAAATTAACAAATGAACAAATTTGGTGAGTGTTATATCTACACCATCTCTTTTATAACAGTAATCACCCTGGTGATTTTTATACTGAGATAATATTTTTTCTGTTTTTTACATTCACAATATTATTCTGTGTCTTTCAGTCTAATATACTTAACTTAATTGCTCATTTAACATGTGCTTATATTTTGGGTTTGTCACACTTGTTTCACTCTTTTTTCTTAAGATTATATGCTGTTTATTTTATTACACTTATCACTTCACTGTTCATCTTTGTCACTCCCTACCTATCTCTAATTACCCTTATATTTCTCACGATCTCACTATTATTACAAAGTTTTTGTATCTAATGAGTTCATGTCTCTTTTGTTAACTTCAGACTGTCACATATCATTTTATAATATGCAAACAACATGGTATTGTAAATACATCTTTCAAATAAAACATAACTTTGTATATATTGTCATTAAAGTGATAAGAATTGGTCTGAAATGTCATAATTAGTAATAATAACAACAATTTAATAATGTTAAAATATATTGTGTTAATTGAAACATACTACATCTGTAGCAACAGCAATAATATTAGCGAATAAATAAACTCTCCAAAACCTTATACTTTCAAACACATAATGCTGAAATAATATACATACTGCTGACATAATCTTAGTAAAAGTTCCAAAGTATATAGTAGGATATACAATTTGTTCTCTGATTGAATCACGCACACATTTCTATTCCCTGTCTGTATGAGTGTAATTTTAAACATAACAGCTGACACATCACCTATAGATAAGGATATACATACAATCATATCTACCCATGGTTTTTTATGTATAACAATTGCTGAGATACTGTCATTTACAAGTTACCACTAATAAAAATTTAAACATAAATTATTAACAATAATAAAAAATTATGCTCTTTTAAAACAATCTTGTGAGTTAATTGTTATGGCCATGTAATTTTTTATTTTCTTTTTTCTTCACTGTCTTCTTGTCTCGCTTTACTTTGGTTAATATCTGGCCAATCTCTGGGGTTGGGTCAATGTCAGTTGTCTGTCAGTCTAGTTCGTATTTTCTTGTTTTGTGACCACCTTTGGTTGTATTCTTCCTCCTTCACTATTGATTATATTTACTACTTTCATTCTCGTTATCATTTATCTATCAAAATATATTGTTTCTTGGCATTTTTTACATACTTTTTAATATCAAATGTGATCAGGGTTTGGCAATGTTATAATATGAACACTTAAAATAACATGATACATTTGTAAACTTCCTGAACATCATTCTGTAAACTCTCTTTTGTTAACTCTTCTTCCAAATTTAAAATTATTGCCCTGATTCCCATCAGAATTTAAATAAACATTTCCCATTACAATATTACAAATATCTCTCATCCCCAATTTACATCTAAAATATTTAAATTCATTATTAAAATTCTCTTAAACACATTTAAATCAACTACATAATAACAAATTATTTACTTATTTCTTTCTCAACTTTGTTAATCATCTTCATCAAAACATCTCAAATCAACACAAAATCATTTAAGTACATTATAAGATCAACTACATAATCTACATCATTCAATCTAATATTCAATAACTCATTACTAACAGTTTAGTAACCTCCTTCTACATCAAAATCTAATATCCCCCCTATATCCCAGTTACAATTAGGTAAATAGGCTCACGGGTAAACCGTGCAAGACATTTACCTGGTTGCATAAACGCTCTATTGTTTATGCCCCTGGCTTGTAACTGCCAGCTCCTTTTCCACACACTTTATTGTTGATTAATGGTGGACTGTAGCACCCATTTGCATCCACAAGAACTGGAATGTAATGAGGGTGTAGACGCTGCCTACCCCGTTCTTGCTTCAGCGTTATATAAAAATTCGGCATTACTGATGTCCGAGGACACCAGTAATCCTACTATAATGATTCATACGCCCTTAATACGGCACTATCACCACCTTCGATGATAGCCGCTGTTCCATAGTGCTGTAGGTTCCCCTGAGTTACCCCCCAGTTAATTTCTAAGTTCGCCAATTTAGAATATATTTACATTATAAATCCACGGTCAGGGTTCGGTGAAGCCGTGACCGCCCGAAATGTAGGGGAAACTACTAAAAGACATACAAGGTTTACACTAACACTGCTACTGCAATTCGCAGATGGTAAACCTACCCGCATAATGTTTGGCTACATTATCATTTAATTCTCCAAAAACACATTCAAGTCTATTATCAACCTTCATGTTACATCACATTTCATTTATTATTACATTTTAACTATGAATTTTCTTTTATTTAACATTTTGATCATTAATGGGTTTGGGTGATTCTCAGTTATTCATAATGATTCGCTTTATTAAAATGGGTATTTAAATATAACCTTACCCCCTTCTTCCTTCTAACAACCATTTACGGACTTATATAGTATGACACCAATCTCTCCAAAATATTTACCAATAATTCTCTAACTCCACTTAAATCATTCTCCACTTATAACAAAATACCCGATACCCTCTTTGTACCTAGGATGTGTGTACCCGACCTACCAGCTCATTCCCTTATCGGTTCCTGACCCTTCCAGGTAACTCCGCCAATGCACATATGGTTCACCTCCCGCCATAACGCCTGTCGTTAAGGACTCCTTACCACACCACCCTCTTTAAAAAATTTCACCATCATTTATTTACTCTCTAATTACATTACTCCCATTACTCTACATATAATCACTCGCTCCACTGTGTCCCTACTACTACCCTGTTTCTGTGTTACTTTTATTCCCAAGAATCTTATTCTGTTTAACACCCATTTAAAGTCAACTCTGACTGATTCAAATGCCTTATTTATTTTAATAATTTTTTATTTTTCTGTATAATAATCATCACCACCCAAACTCCATCTTTTACAACATTTTCATTAATATGATCATTGAAAACTACATTAGAACATTCATCACTTACACCTCATAATGATAATACAATTCAACATCTGAACATATTGTATGTTTAATCATTAACTATTCATTATAGAATCTAAATCTATAATTTAAATTCATCATCAAAATCTCTTTATATAACATTTTAAATTAATCAAAAATATTTAAACATCACAAATTATTTAATTCAATCAATTATTGAAAACACAAGTTATTTTAATTACTTTCTTCCAAAACAATTACAATTCATTTATTACAAACTCTCATCATTTATTTAACCTAATAAAATATTATCATTATTATTAAATAGAATTAGGTCTGGTTTATGTAATAAATTACACTCACTGTCACTGTTCGGGGGCAATTGAGACAACTGTATTTATTTCAATTAATAATATCTTACCTTCGGGTTTCCTCCAGGATTCTACAGACGAAACCAGTTGCAGAAGGATTACTTGGGTTTGAGTTACGAAATAATTACGCTAACACAAATTTTCCGGATTCTAACAAATTAGCTTTTTTTTTATTAAATTGAATTATTTCCCTTCACTTTACCTTCACACTACAATTTCAATAAAAAACAAAAGTACATGGATATTTAATCACTCAATATAAACTACTATAAAAAATGACTTAACAATAGCGTTATGTTGTTAACCAGCACTTTGCGACACTCTCTCTCTCTCTCTCAAACTGAGATCTCATTAATAAAATATTTTAACTTAGAAATATTAAATTGTATTTAAATTTTGATTAACTTTTTTTTTTTCAGTGAATTGTGTTCAGTACAGTTACCCATCCATCCGGTGTTCCTATCGTCGTTTCACCACCTTGTGTTCCCCACTTTCTTCATTAATACACTCTGAAACTAGTTTTTTACAGTTAAATTTTCTGTCAGCTGTTGCTTATTTGTTACCCCATAGTTTACGTTTATTCTATAGTTTACGTTTATTCTAACACAAATGCACCATTACTTTCAGTCGGCCGACTTTAGATTTGCTCGCGAGTACTAATTGGGTTGACCGCGCGGTCAAAGTTACAAGTTGAACTAACTCTTAAGCTGCCGTTAGGGCAATGATTCACAAGGGTGTCTGGTCACGTGATCACCAGTCTGCGCTCCAATTGGTTCTTTTAAAAGGTGCTATAATCTGGACAGCGAGTTTGGCAACATTTTGCCGCCTGGTGAAATCTACGACTTGGCGTCATTTTTTTCCGTGATTCACGGCTGTCACAAACCATATGTCGTTACGTAATCTGTCAGGCCTGTCTGCGTACAGAGACAAAACACAGACGTTTTGTTTTGTAATAGCACTGCATGCGTGGTTGATGAAATCGAGGTTCCTCAAAGGTGAACAGTGACTACATTGGGATTACAATTGATTTAAATTATTATTTTTTAACATACAATTCTGTACCGTTACACTACATGTGACGAGTCGATTTCACAATCGAACCGAACTGATGCAAAACATTTCTTTAAATAAAACTTTACCAAAACTGATGAAAAGCAAATCAACATTAATTAATAATTCTTAACCGTTCAACATCGAATTAAATAATTTGAATAACGGAATAAATTAAATTAAAATAAACTAAATACAATTAAAAAAAAATTCAATTATTTTTTTTATAAATAAATATAGTAGCCTACAAAATAATTAGAAGAAATAACACGAAATAAAAAGTTAGGTTACAGATTGGAGCTCCAACGCGGGGCTTCAAAAGTAAAAGAAATCAAATCAAATTAAGGCAACTCAAAACAATTTCATACTTAATAGAAGAACATACAGTCCGAAGATAAAAGTTACGTTACAGTATTAAAGGATATAACATATAAGAATGCATTTTATAACAGAAGAATAATCAGCCTGAAGATGCTCCTGTGAGGGTGAAATGGTCACCACCAAAAGTTAAATGTGGATCTGAGCTCAACAAATGTAAAGGTACATAACGTACTAATAAGTATTCAGAACTGAAGTTTGGTTAGGTAATATAGAACTTACAAGAGTACTGTAAACGTATGCGTACAATATAAGTACTGGTTGTCACTGTAGTGCCATAAACAGAGAATATAGGCAGCAGCAACTGGGTTAATGAAATGGTGAAACTAACTGCCATGTGAAAAGTATTACTGGACTCAGCCAACGTGACCCGAATAGAGGAGGGAGGTCACACTGTCAGATGTTCCAAGTCACCAGTTGCCGGATTAATGGAATTTTACTATAATTTTTGTCAGCCAGAAATAACAGGATCATGTTATTTCAACTGTTTTCTTCCTTAGGCTGTTTACTGTAAAATTATTATTTCCTTTTAATTCTTACTATTTAAGTATACCCAAGAAATGCACATTTGAATGCTACACCTGAAATATCCAGTAAATGTGTAGTGAAATATCAACAGTGTACTCTGGGTATTTATTCTGAATGAAATATATACTGAATATTATTAAAAATGTGCTGAATTTCAGCATGTAAACAAGTATTTACCTTACCTTTATGTGAAAGTTCGTGCCTCTTTAATTTTGTTTTCTCACTAAATCCCTTTCCACACTGTGAACATACAAATGGGGTTATACCTTAAACAAACAAAAACACATAAACAATAACAAAGAATTTTGAAAACACATACACATGCACATGAATTTAATTTTAGAAGATGAACAAGAAATAATAAATTGCAGTAGCTATAAATATCTAGGAACAACAGTTACACATGATGGTAGTCTAGATAAAGCGATAAGAGAAAGAAATAACCTGGGATGAAAATCAATAGTATTGCTAAACAACATATTGTGGGACCAAAAAATATCAAAACAAAATAAACATTGTATATACAATACAATTGTGAAACCAATTACGTCATACAGGTGTGAAATATGGCCACAATACAAAGAATAGAAAAGTTGTTGGAAGCTACTGAAATGGATTATTGGCGAAGAGCGGCAGGGAGGTCAAAACTGGAAAAAGTAAGAAACATCAGAATTCAGGAGATAATGGGGGTACAGTACTCTATTGTCGATGACATAAAAACAAAACAGCCAAGATGGTTTGGGGATGTGCAAAGAATGCTGGATAATCGACTCCCCAACCAAATTTTGAGATGAACACCATATGGTCGTATGCGAAGAGGAAGACCTAGGTTGAGTTGGAGAGAAGGCATCAACCGGGCAATGAGAGACTGGGAACTGGAAGAAGAATCTTGGTTAGATTGAGACCAATGGAGACTAGGAATCGGAAGACATAGGATAACGTTATGAACCGATGCACACACACACACACACACACACACACACACACACACACACACACACACACACACACACACACAGATTTTTAGTGCAATCTAGATTTAAGAAAGAATTAAATAATACATACAGACAAGAATATTCTTATATCTACAAAATACGAAACTTACGTGGCTGGTCTGCAGCAATGTTTAAAAGGTTGGCTAATGTCACAATTTCAAAATCTCTAGAGCAGTGGTTCCCAAAGTAGGGACCTGGGGGTCCGCGACAATGTTTCATGGGGTCCGTGAGCACTTTTAAGAAAAAATAGAATATTCCATAATTTTCTATGATTTTTATGCTCTAAAATCTAAATTTTAGAATCTTATAACAATTAGTGAAGAGTCCAGTATTTTTTTTGTTCAAACTAAATTGTAGTTGTAAATGTAATTTCAAACTAATGGCTTTATTGTCTTTAAATCATGCCATATAGCAGATCTGTTTGTCAGCCGAACCTACTAGAGCGCCGCATCAACGCAGAACTGATCGCGAACATGTTTTAGCCCACACACAAGCACTGTATCTAAGCAAAACGTTTTCCGTGTAGCTGGTTTTAAACCTAAGAAGCTGGATTTCAAGCTGGTTTTACGTGTGGCTGGAAAGATGGAGTCAAGGGTGGCAACGCTGGTACACAAAGTACTGACATTGTGAATAACGCGAATTTAATCGTTTTCATGCATTATGATTATGAGAATAAATTATACGAGGATTTTCTTTTTTAATAAACATCTACTATCACATACAACTTCAGCAGAATTATTTACGATTGTTAATAGTTCATGGTTGGCAACGGTATTAATTGGAATAAATGTGTGCATGTTAGAAGTGACGGAGCAAACAGTGGACTGATTACAATGATAAAAACTGTAGCACCACTTGTTGAGTGTGTTCATTGTTGTATCCACAAAGAAACGTTAGCAACAAAGAAGATGCCACCAGAACTGAAGAGCTGCCCTGATGAGGTAGTTTGGATTGTGAATTATATTAAATCGTGCCCTTTGATTGTATGGTATAATATGCGAATAAATGGGGAGGGCCACAACCAATTGTTGATCCTCTCTGAAGTACTATGGCTTTTGTGTGGAAGTGTATTGAACAGATTATTTGTACTGAGGGATGAAGTAAAGCTCTTTTTATTTTATTCCAACTTTGAACTTGCAGACATGTTCCATGACTAACTGGATTTTGAAGCTATGCCCTCCTGCTGATACCTTCAGTCATCTGAATGGACTCACGTTAAGCCTGGAGGGATCTAGCATCACTATTTTCCAAGTTCGTGATAAAACCGAGGGATAAAAAAAAATTGAAGTTGTGGATTCAGAGATTAGGCTCTGAAATCTCTGAACAATTCCCTTCGCCCAGATGTCAGGAGAAAATGTTCCAAAGGAGATCCTCAACGTTATTAAGTCTCATTTGGGGGAGCAGCTGCACTTGTAGCTAAGGGAATATTTTCCAGTGATGGATATGGACAGTGATAATGATATGTGGATAAGGAATCCTTTGCTGATGGGCTGTCAACTAACCTGTCTCTTACACTACAAGAAGACGATTCATTGGCAGAACTTTCAAATGACAGTATATTAAAATTACAGTTTTCCCAATTACAGCTAGCTGACTTCTGGTTATATGTAATGACTGACTATCCTGAACTCGCAAAAAAAGCTTTGAAGTGTTTAACTGTTTTCTTCTACTTATTTGTGTGAAACTCCATTCTCTCAGATCACATACTTGAAGTCACAGTTAAGAAATAAACCTGATGTCGAGAGTAACTTAATATTGAAATTATCAGACATTAAACCCAGTATTGCAGAGCGAATTGTTCATTGTTCACATTAAACTATGTTTGATATCATTAATATTATAATTCTGCAAGTTAGGAGAATTTTGATTTTAATACATTTTACTTAAAATATAAGAGTTTGTATCATATTTACTCCTTATTTATTTCAGAACTCAGATTGGGTCCATGAAATTTTTAATTTTTTTGGGAGGGTCCGCGGACTGAAAAGTTTGGGGACCACTGGTCTAGGGGTTTCTACCACTTATAGAATCTGGTTGATTATTCTACCAGCATGTAGTTGTCTTATAGTATTACTACATCACACAGACAACTTTGCTGAATATAAAAGTCGGTGTTCTGGAAAAGGCCAACAAACTGTGAGTTGTGGTTCAATGCATTTTATTTGATGGTGGTTCAGGATAAATTGTTAACTGTTAATTACTGTGTGTGGGGGCATTTATAATTGTTGACTTTTATTATTTGTTGAAAAACTGTTTATTGGATAATAGAGTGTAAAACTGTTGAATATGAGTGTTCTGTGAAAATAAAAATTTCTATGGTGTTTAATTATGTATTCCACTGTTACCTGTTTAAAAGTGATCCAGGTGACCACTGTAAAATATTTTATAGTACACTGTGAAATCTAAACACTGGTAAATTCTTCCCATTTGTGACCTTACACAAAAGTACAAATACAGATTATACAGTCAGCTTACCTGAATGTGTCAAGAGGTGATATGACAATTGACTCTTTTTGACAAACGATTTTGTACACTGGTCACACTGAAATGGTCTCTTTCCACTCGCGCATGAATAATGGTAGGACATGTTTCCACGTTTAAATACACGACCGCACACTGTACACTTGCATCTGTCTGAACTACCTGTACATAAAGACAGTTGATATACATATACAGAATGTTTCATGGAGTAATGTAACTACTTTTATGACATATTCCACATGTGAAAATAATGAAAAAAGGTTCATATAAACATTGGACTGGAGGCACCTTGTTTTCAGATAAAAGTCTCTAAAAGATTCAGCTCAAATATTAATTTAAAATCATAACTTAGGATTTTATATGACACACCTTTTGTAATACTTTTTAGACAAAATCATTGGTTTTTATATAATAAAATGGCAGACAATTTAGGTACTGCAGTTTAAAACCTACAATTTATTGATTTCTAAAAAAAATTAATAAAACGAACTGTACATTAAATATCCATAAAAATAAAAATTCTCTCTTATTGTAGAAAACAAACAACAAATTAAGTTTCTATCTACACTTCGTAAGTAAAGTGCATGAAACATGTACAGTGGAACTTGGTTATAACGTCATTGAAGGGACCAAAAAAATAATGACGTTATGTCCGAGTGACATCATAAAAGACCCTTTTTAATCACTAGTAAGGAAGGAGAAATAAAAAAAAGATCTTTGCATTATTAACATTATTCGTGATATTTATTCTAAAGTTTACAAACTGCATTTCATTTATACAAACAGCATGAAGAATATTTTAAAAGATCAAAAAGAAAGTACATGTAACTTACATTTAGGCTTACTGTTGAAAGTAATCCGTAATTTTCTTTTGAACGCTCCTTTCTGAAAAATAAATTCTTTCTGTGTGCTGTGGAGATGCTGCGCTGCATTGAACGTGTCGTCAGACGTCTCTCTAAAGCAGTAAAATCATGAAAGAGTTTTGGCTGCTCTCATTGCTTCCTGTACTGTCGGATAAACGATGTCGGCATCCTCCTCTTGCTCAGCATCTTCTTCAACACTATCTTCTGCTTCTATGTTTTTTACTTCCGCGATAATTTCTGCATCACTCAACACTTGGAATGTTTCTACTTAGTCATCCACTGATGCATAGGAATCAAGTTCATTTCCAAATTCATTTACGTTGAACTTCTTAATCCACTCCGAGAGTGGCAAGTCGTCATCATCAGGTAAATTTTCATGTACGAGTTGTGCTTTACTAAAGCATTTTGCTATCGTCTTCTGTGTTACACTCTTCCAAGAGTCGTCTAGGAATTGTATTGCATCTAAGAGTGAAATTGTGGCAGGTTACGCCGTGTCCGTACAGAAAATAAATTTTTTTTAAAGTTGCTTGCGGTAGTGACACTTTAGGCTTCTAATGACGCCTTGGTCCATAGGTTGCAGGACACTCGTACAGTTTGCCGGTAAGAAGACCAGATTAATGTTTGTCAAATTTAACTTTGGATGGGCTGCACAGTTGTCAACTAGAAGTAGAATTTTTCTGTTTTTCGATGACAGTTCTTTATCCCACTTTCTTAGTTCATCTTCAAAAATACTAGAAGTCATCCACGCTTTTTTGTTGGCAGTGTAACTTACAGGAAGTTTTTTGATGTTTTTAAAACATCTAGGATGCAAACTTTTCCCGATAACTAAAAGTTTCCTTTTTTCGGTTCCCGTCATGTTCGCACAAACAAAAACTGTAACTCTTTGTTTAGAGAGCTTCCCACTAATGCACTTTTCATTTTTAAATTTGAAAGTCTTATCTGGAGTTAATTTATAAAAAATTCCGGCTTCATCTCCATTAAAGATGTCTTCATCTTTATATGATCGTCTAATTTCTGGCCAAGTGTTACGCACCCAATCGCCTGTAACGTTCAGATCTACACATTTTGCCTCACCACAAATTTTTGCAAAGGAAATCGAGTGTCGGGCCTTAAATCGATCTAGCCATCCGTTGGAGCACGTAAAATCAATACCAAACAATTTTCCGAATTCTGTAGCTTTCTCTTTGAGAATTGGTCCACTCACAGGAATATCTGAACATCGACACTGTTTGAACCATTTCAATAATGCTGCATCCACATCACCATATTCGCATTTCCTAATTTTTTTAATTTTTTCTCCATCTTCCTCAAATTTTTTTAAAATTTTGTCCTTGTTTTTTAAAATTGAACCTACAGTAGAATTCACTAAACCAAACTCACGGCATACATCAGCTATTTTACGTCCGCTTTCATATGATCTAATTACACGTACTTTCTCTTGAATAGACAGAACCTTTCTTTTTGTACTAGAACTTGCCATGATTACTGTATAAAAATGTAGACCTATGTATAAAATTCTATAAACAGTGGCTACCGAAACTTAAGTTATAAAACACACAAAAGAAACTGTCACAGTACGAGCAGATACAGAAACAATAACAACCAAAAACAGAGACGAGACTACGTGTAAACAATACTACACAGTAAATACTGTAACAGCGTGGCGTGAACAATAGCCTTGAGACGCGCAGTGCTACTGACCCGGTGAGAGTGGTGGGGAGACATGTCAGTCGCCAGACACTGGCTGGCGCCGGCAGTCCTGTTACAGTGCTTATCGCTTGCATACAATGTATGTCTGTAGCCATGGGCGTAGCGCGCACATATATACGTTTATATGAAATTTAGAGTAAAATATCTGAGAAATTTTTGACGCTATAACAGAGTAGTACAATATTTAGTGACGTTAAAACCGGGAATTTTTATAATGTTAAAGATATCAGTTTGACCGGACTTATGACACAATAACGCTATACCCGAGTTGACGTAACAGCCGAGGCCGTAATAACCAAGTTCCTCTGCATATGTAACTGAAAAATTGTTTTTTATTTGTAACAAATAAACATGTCAAAAATAACATTTACATGAATTGCATAATGCACAAGTCATTTATTTCATTAAAAATTAGTAATAAAAATGAGAAAAAATTAGCATAATTACTGAAAATAAACTAAAGTGGATAAAAAATTAGATAATTATTTAATATTTTGTAATTTACACCTTTGCAAAGTATTTCTGTTATATTGTGAAGCCCTCTGAACAGACTCACACAAATGAACTTACTGATAACACTTGAATCATAAACTGAGCAAGTACATCATTTTGGCAAGTCATAATAAATACTGACTTATGACAAACACAATGTCTGGCACATTTAAGAATTAACCATATGAATAGAATCTGGATTGCATTTTTTTTTTATAAATCTCCTTCCACAATGGGTTGTCATGAGTTTAAAGCTATCTGCAGGTGGTTCAGTTTTTACGATATCAGTCCAAATCTAGAAAGGGTGTACCTGGTCCCATCACCTGGGAAAGTTCAAGATGGCACAGGCATACAATGGAATAACATTCTCCTGCTTGTGGACTGATTAATATAACCTGCCTCGCTGTGATAACTCTAACTGAATGTATAAGATGGGATAACTTTAACTTACATGAATACTAGAGGAAATTACAATCTATCAACACCTTACAGCAGAGATGCATATTTGAAGATTCTTTGTTAAGATTAGCAATCACTTCATAGCTGGTGGAGACTAGAATGCCAAATGCCATCAATAAGACTCTCACCTAATACAGTACACTCCTGATTAAACATGAGTGGTTTATCTATGTTGTGCATTATCCACGGCAATTCGCAAATTTTGTATAAGAAAAATAAATTTCAACTGAATAATAAAACTTCTGTTTCACTACTTTATTACCTACCGTAAACAATACAGTACTGTTTCAATTTATGTGAGTTACATAAAGGTATGTCCAAGGGATGGACTATGTCACCACTCACCGACAGGTACAGTATTGTTTGTTGCTCAGCAACGGGCTACCATGAGTCATCTGGGCATATGTACTTTACTGCAACTGTGGGAACAATTAATTTTCTCAGCAAGTTACATTTGTCTATTTGTTTACACAGTATAATTGAGATCCATTGTACTTTACTTAGTTAACGAATGTGAAAAATTAGATATTGACACTGAATGCCACTGTGATGTTTACCGACAGGTCAGCAGTGACTTCAGTGAAATGTATTTTTCTGACAATTAAATTCATATGTTTGCGGTAATTAATTCCTGAATCTAATCCCTGCTGCACATGAAAATGTGAGAGAGTTTGCTTAGATTTTGTATAGGCCTATACACTTTTGTATGTATATAGTGTAATAGAACGTGTTATCGGTGTTAATTTATATAGTAGTACTTACTTTTTGTGTATTTAATAGTAATGAGTCGTTTATTACTTTTTCTAAATACTTACGAAGTCGACAGTATTCTCGCCATTCCATTTAAATTCTCCGCCTCGCCATCTGATTGGTTCACACTGTTTGGCAAGGTCGCATTCGTCAACTAATGCGTTTTTATTGTTTGTTTATCCCAAACTCTTATTTTACTTTTTAAATGAATCAAACATATAGCGGTTGATAGGTACGAAGATTTATTTAACTCTTTTTTTATATAATTAGGTCAATTACAATTCGGAAACAAAACATATTTATTTTTGCGCCGGCATGTTTACGGGTTGCTCAGTTGGCGGTCTGTTCAGTCGATGTATACGCTTGGAAATGGTGTCTATTTCTTCGTTGGTTAATTATTTTAATATCTCAGGGAAAAGTTCTTTGGACTACAGAATGTTGGTTTACAGACTAATAAATGCACATAATTTTATAATATACCTTACAACTAATACATAATCTGTGATATCTTTAAATATAAAAAGTAAGTTATTGCAAATGGGAATTAGTGCTTGCTAGGTTAATTTTTTGTTAGCAAGTTACGTTTTTAAAACAGTTTTATATAAAATCATAATCCAGTGATAGTTTTGGTTTATCAAAGGTGATTATTTAATAAAGTTCAGTTCGAAAAGTTTTTTAAGTGACTGGTGAAGTGAAAATAAAATTGTTCATTTACTGTTGGTTACTGAAAGTTTTAATTTTTGTGAAGTATTTAAATTATACTTAACGCTTCCTTTCTGCAGCTTCTCTCGGCGATCCTCTTCTTCTGGAATACGTCTAGTGGTCCCTTCTTGTATGTTTGTTTGAGATCCAGGTTCAAATAATCGAAATTCAAGGTTCAGCTTCCATCAGACTTGTAGATTCATATGTTTCCTCAGGTTGGGTTGGGTATCTTCTGTTCTTCCTCCAGTATTTGGTCGTCTATTAATTTGGTTTGCTTCTTTCAAGTTTTTGTTATAATATTTTTTATATAATTGTTTTAATTATTTGACATCTCATAAATAGTTAATTTATGTTTGCTTTTTGTAACTTCTTCATCCCAATTTAGTAAAACTTATTTATTTTATGACTTATTTGTCTTCAAGGGCTGCATACATCCACCCTCTATGCTAGTCAATAATGGAATAATTCAATTTCAACGGTCAAACATGTAACAAGCTTTTGTTGTCATGGCAACTCTTCAAGATATACTAGTTCTCATTGGCTAATACCTTATAACATTGTTATATTCTAACGTTTTATTTCTGTTCAAATTTATAAAAGTCCTTTAAAATATAATTACTTTCTTATGCTAGCAGCAATATTAATTACACTAACACCATTGTTTTGCTTTTTTGCTAAAGATTATTTTGATATCACTCATAGCTACTTTTGGTTCATTAATAACATATTTCTTATTTTTCCTATTGATGTTTCGATATATAATTATCTTTAAACTAAACATTATTTATACATTTTTGTACCTGATATTCTTACTTAACTACCTAAACATTTTATGTACTTTAATTGACCTTTTGTTATTGTTTTGTTTTGAAACTTACAAAATTCCTTCATTTATGCTAGGCCTAATGCCTAGATTTCACAATACTTCTATTCAACATTCTTTACAATCTTTTTATATTCATTAACTCTATTTATTTGTTGATTGAACATTTTCTAAAGAAACAAATTAACTTAATAAAAACATTGGTGCTTTTAACATCACACATTTTATATAATTAATATACTTTTTTTTATTTCCAGGTCCATGCCTGAAACTAAGCTTCTAATTATTATTGTTTTCTTACTTCTACATCACTGGTCTTTTAAGCTTACTAATACCATGGTTCTTTTAACAACAAAACTCTTATAATAATAATTTTTAACACTACTCTAAGCGATATAACTCCCTTACAAACTCCTTCACTAAGATATAGTGTCTCCTTCTCCCAGCTTCCACTCTAATGTTTTATCTTATTTCTAGGTATTTCTTATTTTCTATCACTTAAATTAATAATACAATCAGTTTTATATACTTACTAGGTAACATACTAGTAAAGATTGTTTTGCTATATTAATATAGTCTGCTGTTTATTATATTTTACAATGTAGACACTTACACTGCACTTTTCTTTTCACATGGGGTTTATTTATCTAATATCACTATCACTTTTTATTCTATGTTATTTACATAGTTTGTGGTCATTAGTTTCTACTTATGTAGTTCTATACTTCACCTTACATTTCACACATTGTTTATTTATTTATATCATCACTGGGTTGTTATTGGTCATTAACATTTGCTTTATTATCATTTATCATTTGTCACTTTTGTATTAATTATTACATTTACTAAGCTTGATTATATTTTACTTGCTTTTGCCTATTTTATTATTTAATAGGGTATTTTTATTCCTATCTTCCTATCTTAGATTTATACATGTATTTTCTTTTCTTTTCTTTTAACTCACATAATATATCTATTTTATTTTTATGGTTTATATAGTTTACATTTCAACTATGCCCTATCTGATTTAGTGCATTTATTTTACATCTTATTTTAGCTACATTTTGGGCTATATTGATGGTAGTCCTATTTTGTGTGGTATCATGGTTTTCTTGTTCCTTCACCTTCTCCAATCTATTGGGTTAAGTCGTAGTCAGTGTCTTAGTCAATTTTTTATTTAATAGTGTTGGGCTATCAATCTTCAGGTTATAAGTTTTTCTTTTTTTTTCTTTCTACTTTCAGCTTTTTCTTCTATCAATTATTAGCGCTTTTTGGTGCTATCTTATGTCATGTTACAATAGGTACTGTAGTAACTTCAGAAATACTTAATGTAGATGGTACACATAAGCCAATTTATCAGTACAACTTCTTCCGACGAAATGTCAGTTTGTGTTAATTAGTATTTAAACTGCATAGAAAATGTGATTATTAGATACAAGTATACGTTGCTACTTGGTAATCACGCTTAATATGCAGTTTTCACGAGGTCCCTTGATGAGTATCTTCACAGGGTTTTACTATTTAGCTTTACTTTCAACAGCTAATGTTAATAAAGTATTTTCATTACTTTCTGTCCTTTTTTGTACATAGTGTGGCTCATGTGTATCTGCACCAATCACGCCACACAATTCCACAGATAATCAGGAGTTTACTAGCATTGTTATGAAGGCATGAGCTAAAGGAAAGCACTGACTGTAATCTTTGAAAAGTAGATAATCTTTGTGCATTATTTATTGGTAGATAATCTTTGTACATTATAACCAACATACTACCCAGCTGACACAGACAAATTCCTAACCTGTTGGTTTTCTTTATTACTAAAGGAATTTAAATTATTATATTAAATTGAAAGCTAATCTAACAACATACCCAACAACTCACCCATCCATCATTGCTATCACCAGCATTGCAGTTAATGAGTAAAAACCAGAACCATACCTTACCTTTGTAATTAGAAAACTGATTGGAATTCCTTTAAGCATTGGCCTGAAACCAACTTAAGCCTTAAGATAAACCTAAAAACTAATTATGATATTGAAAAAGGAAAAAAATACATTACAAATCTTATACAAGAAGCAGCCAGACAGTCCACACTTATAATGAGGAAAGTCAATGTGAGAGGAAAAACTATCTACTAGATGTTAAAGTCAAACTCACTGAAAAATGACAACTTTAACAAATATGGTAAACCAGTAGAGATCCTACAGATAAGACTGCAAGGAACAAAGCAGCAAGATGGTTAAAAGACATAATGTTTGAAATAAAGAATGATACATTCATGCAACACCAAAAAAGGCAGTTTGCATAACGGAGATAAGGGATGATAAAATTGGTTACCAGCACCATCCATATGGGATTCCAATGGAAAATGTGCACGACATGGAACAGGATAAACAGACTTATTTGCCAAACATCTATATGACTACATAAAAATGTCAATACAATGCAATTGGTCTAGCCAATACAAAATGCACAGAAACTGAAATAGTTTCAAAACACTTAAAAAGCCTCTGGACATAACTTAATCACTGCAAAAGTTGTAAAAGAGCTACCCTGGAAGGAGTATTATTTCTGTTCAATGGTATTACATGAACATCACACTCTTCCACTTAAAAAAAAGAAAGTGTCAGATATTATATTACGACCACGACCAACGAGGTCTCTTAACACATACTCACTAGTTTGCTATCAGTGATGTCTAGCTATTTGAAAAACTTTTGTTTATAAGGTTACTACCCCTGTTAGCAATGAAGATACCTGGTCACCAATTTGATTTCAAGCACAGACACTCGACAACTGAGCAAGTCTATGGAGTTGTTAATAGTTAACAGTTGTTAAAACATTGCTTTGAGAAGAAATAATACTGCTCAGCAACGTTCCTAGATATCCAGCAGGTATTTGAAATGAGTTTTAAAACATTAGACACATCCTGGTGTCCTACATAAAATTACAAGAGACACTCTCCTCTCAATTTACTTACTTTTTAAAAATACTTAGTTAATAGACTATTTAAAGCCAATCACAATGAAGAGTTCTCATCCTTCTATAAAATTCACACTGGAGTATCATGTGGAACAGTCGTGTACCTACTACATACAGCTGATCTCACTGAAACCACTGGTACAATGACAACATTTGCTGATGACACTGCCATTGTTGGAACAAATACTGAGTTCTTGCCTCTGACTTACTTCAAGAACAACTACGCAATATTGAGATTTAGATTAAGAAAAATAAAAATACAAGATAATCTAACTAAATCAACCCTCAAGTTAAGGACTGCCCAGCTGTATCATTAACATTAACATACTTACAGAGCAATCTTGCATTAAATACTTGGGCATGAATCTAAAGCACATATAAAATTAACAACCTGAGGTAAACATATGACTCAATAATATGTATTTGCTCCTGTGCAGACATTGAACTCTGAGACTACCAAAAAAGCACCTGGTCTACAAAATGATATTGGAGCCTGCGTGGATGTATGATATTCAACTGTAGGGTACGTACTTCAACTGTAGCAACATCAAAATCTTACATTTTCAAAACAGTGTTGAATGCATCATTGTTCACGGGAAACAAAGGTAGAAAATTATTTAAAATTGTCTTCACTGAAAAAGGAAATCCAGCAATGTATTGTAAATTACCAGCAGAAGTTGCATCACTACTCTAATCACTTTGCTCTGAACATAGTGGACAACAGCACCGATGCAAGACATCTGAGGAGACTCCATGTTTTAGAATTGTTGTTAGAACTTGTTGAAGCAAATCTTAACTTCCAATTTTCTTAAGGGAGAGTCTTCAATAGAAGACTGCTTGAGCCTCATCTTCATTAAATCTATTTATAATCAGAGAACTGACTGTATAGTAAAATAAAATAAAATAAAATATCGGTATGGAGAACCATACATGAGTTCCATGTTCTAAGATTTATATTTAAAATCATTTACGAAATTAAACGTTTCCATAGAAACTACATCTTTCAATTTATTGCTTCAGCCTTAACCACAGTACTCTGGTCACTAACGTATACCACCACATGTTATCGCACTCGATTTTCACTGATGATGGCAGTCGACGGCACTGCCGAAACGTCTGGTTTTACAGAAAACATTGGACTACGGCCAAATAGCCCGGGAAGGAATTTTAACAACAAACTACTACTTTGTTGCCGATAATGTAGTACACATAAAAATTATCCCCTCCCCCTTCAACTATAATTTTAATTTATAGAAAATTACCCCCACCCCGTTCAACTAGCCTCTTCATTTATAGATATTTCATCTACGTTTCTACAGTGGATTATTAAGATCTTCTTATCAGGATACTTTATTTATCAAAATTAAGTACTTTATTCTTGTTACAACAAAAAATGCTTCAGGTAAACTGCCCTTTCCCCGTAACCGATCTTCACCAAAATCAATAGGCCTTAAGTCTTCTACAACTCAGGCACATATGTACAAATTATTTGATTCTGTTTGAATTTACAGCAGTTATCATTCATCATGAAAAAAATGTCTCTTGTTACAACATAAAATGTTGCAGGTAAACTACCCCATCCCTTAACCGGTCATCACCAAAATCAACAGGCCTTGAATTCTCTACAATTTAGGGATGTATGCAAAAATATATTTGATTATGTTTGAATTTACGGCAGTTATCGTTCGTCATAGAAAAAATTAACCTTGTTATCACATAAACGATGCAGGTAAACTACCCCTTACTCTTAACTGATCTTCACCAACATCAAAAGGTCTTGCGTCCTCTAAAATTTAGGGATGCATGCAGAACATTATTTGATACTGTTTAAATGTGCGGCAATTATCGTTCGTCATAGAAACAATTACTCTTGTTAAAACATTAAAGGTGGCAGGTAAACTACCCCTTTCCCTTCACCGATCTTCACCAAAATCAATAGGCCTTCAGTTCTTTACAATTCAGGACCGTATGCAAAAAATTATTTGATTCTCTTTGAATTTACAGCAGTTATCGTTCATCATAGAAAAAATTACCCTTGTTAAAACATAAAACGTTGCAGGTAAACTACCACTTTCCCTAAACCGATCTTCAACAAAAAACATTAGGTCTTGAGAACTCTACAATTCAGGGCTGTATGCAAAACATTATTTGATTCTGTTTCAATTTCCGGCTGTTATCGTTTGCTATAGAAAATACCCTTGTTAAAACATCAAACGTTGCAAGTAAACTACCCTTTTCCTTAACCGATCTTCACAAAAATCAACAGACCTTGAGTACTTAAAACTTCAGGAATGTATGCACAAAATTATTTGATTCTCTTTGAATATGCGGCAGTTATCATTCGTCATAAAAATAAAATTACCCTTTTAAAACATAAAACGTTGCAGGTAAACTACCCTTTTCTCTTAACTGATCTTCACCAAAATCAACAGACCTTGAGTACTCTATAATTTAGGAAGGTGTGCAAAAAATTATTTGATTCTGTTTGAATTTGCGGCTGTTATCGTTTGCCATAGAACAAATCTACAGACAGACACACAGACACTTTTTGAAAAATGACTTTTTTCATGTTTTGAGTGTAGTACAATCAGAATCTGCAATTATCTCGAACACGATTTTTTTTCTATCCCCATACTTCCATTTCCTTAAGGAACATGGAAGTAAAAATTATTTGATTCTGTTTGAATTTGCGGCTGTTATTGTTTGCCATAGAAATAATCTACAGACAGACACTTTTCAAAAATGACTTTTTCATGTTTTGAGTGTAGTACAATCAGAATCTGCAATTATCTCGAACACGATTTTTTTTTGCCATCACCATACTAACATTTTCTTAAGGAACATGGAAGTAAAAATTATTTGATTCTGTTTGAATTTATGGCAGTTATAGTTCTTCATGTAAAACGTTCTCTTGTTACAACATAAAATGTTGCAGGTAAACTACCCCTTTCCTTTAACCGATTTTCAACAAAATCAACAGACCTTGAGTTATCTACAATTGAGGAAGGTATGCACAAAATCATTTGATTCTGTTTAAATGTGCGGCAGTTATCGTTCGTCATAGAAACAATTACTCTTGTTAAAACATAAATAATGGCAGGTAAACTACCCCTTTCCCGTAACCGATCTTCACCAAAATCAACAGACATTGGGTTCTCTATAGCTCATGAAGGTATGCAAAACATTATTTGATTCTGATTGAATTTACGGCAGTTATCATTCATCATAGAAAAAATTACCCATGTTAAAACATAAAATGTTGCAGGTAAACTACCACTTTCCCTAAACCGATCTTCAACAAAAACAATAGGTCTTGAGAACTCTACAATTCAGAGCTGTATGCAAAACATTATTTGATTCTGTTTCAATTTCCTGCTGCTATCGTTTGCCATAGAAAATACCCTTGTTAAAACAACAAACGTTGCAGGTAAACTATCCTTTTCCCTTAACCGATCTTTACCAAAAACAATAGGTCTTGAGAACTCTACAATTCAGAGTTGCATGCAAAAAAATTATTTGATTATGTTTGAATTTGCAGCTGTTATCGTTTGCCATAGAAAAAAATCTACAGACATACAGACAGACACACACACACAGACACTTTTCGAAAAATGACTTTTTTTCATGTTTTGAGTATAGTACAATCAGAATCTGCAATTATCTCAAACATGATTTTTTTGCCATCACCGTACTTTTCCATTTCCTTAAGGAACATGGAAGTAAAACGTTGCAGCTAAACTACCCTTTCCCTTAACTGATCTTCACCAAAAACAATAGGTCTTAAGTACTCTACAATTCAGGGCTGTATGCAAAAAATTATTTGATTCTGTTTGAATTTGCGGCTGTTATCGTTTGCCATAGAAAAAAAATCTACAGACACACAGACACTTTTCGAAAAATGACTTTTTTTCATGTTTTGAGGGTAGTACAATCAGAATCTGCAATTATCTCGAACACGATTTTTTTTGCCATCACCATACTTCCATTTCCTTATGGAACATGGAAGTAAAATTCTACATTCTCTATTCATTGTAACTTCAATGCACTTCAACTCTTTGTTCGCTAGCGAAATACTCAATATGAAAGATGAAAACATTGCATAATGCTGTTCATAAACATTCCATTACACATGGCAGTGCTATAACTTCACAGAGCACTTGCAAAGCCATACAAGTGGTCATGTACTAGAGAGAAATAACCCGTTCAAGCAACCATTGTGCATTAGTGTGATGTCATTCTATGCTACATGCGAAACAGTATACTACATTTTCTTGGTCAGACAGCATGAAACAATGTTCACTTTGATACTATGTCAAAGTTTTTAAGTCTCTAAACAGCTGCTAGTGTAAAAGTAAAATATCAGTATGGAGAACCATACATAACTTCCATGTTCTAAGATTTATATTTAAAATCATTTTCAAAATGAAATATTACCATAGAAACTACTTCTTTCTACTTACTGCTTCAGCCTTAACCACAGTACAGTGGTCACTAACGTATACCACCTCACGTTATCGCACTCGATTTTCACTGATGATGGAAGTCGATGGCATTGCCGAAACGTCTGGTTTTGTAGAAAACATTGGACTACGGCCAAACATCTCGGGAAGGAATATTAACAAAAACTACTTCTTTGTTGCCGATAACGTTGTACACATATATATATAAAAAATAGGCATAAAATTAATGGCTTGTATAAGTTAATGTTTGATCTCCATTAAGTAGTGCTCAAGTTTCCAAAGTTTTAATATTATGATGTCCGTAATTAAAACATCAGAGCAGGTTTAGTGTGTATGAGGGTACACCGTGGACAAAAATTTTCAACATTTCCTATTGCGCGTTGCTTAGAGTAAAGCTGCGAATCTACAGTGTACGTTTCACAGAACAAACACGCGGAAAAGAAGGAGCGCTCCGAAGTCACTCATGGACCCTCAGCATCTTGCAGAGGGTTCATTCCCTAAAGACGAAAATTCTGTCTATGAATTGTTCCTCTGTAAACACGTGCAGTTACACTGTCCAGCGATCCACAGGAAGCAAATCGCTATCCACGCTTTCGGCGTGGAAATTTTTCGGCTTGCACGCGTTATGTTGGTGTGGGTTTCGGCACTTTCCATTTAAAAAGCATGCAAATGTAAGAAAATAAACATGAGTGAGGCCAGAAATAACGCGAATTTTGTGTGTGTGTGTTCCCTGCCTTTTTATTGCAGTAATCATAATAATAAAATGGAAACGTAAACATTACATAACTGAGATATGCTTGCCTGCCACGAACGATATATTTTCTCTCATACATGATTTACATTAAAATGAAAAAATTATAATTGATAAAAAAATGCTGCAGGTAAACTACCCCTTTCCCTAAACCGATCTTCTCCGAAAACAATAGGTCTTGAGTACTCTACAATTCAGGGCTGTATGCAAAAAATTATTTGATTCTGTTTGAATTTGCGGCTGTTATCGTTTGCCATAGAAAATACCCTTTTAAAACATAAAACGTTGCAGGTAAACTACCCTTTTCCCTTAACCGATCTTCACCAAAAACAATAGGTCTTGAGTACTCTACAAATCAGGGCTGCATGCAAAAAATTATTTGATTCTGTTTGAATTTGCGGCTGTTATAAATGTTAAAAGTGTTATAAGTACTATATAAGTGTTAAAAATCTACAGCAGACAGACAGACACACAGACACTTTTCGAAAAATTACTTTTTTTCATGTTTTGAGTGTAGTACAATCAGAATCTGCAATAATCTCGAACACGATTTTTTTTGCCATCACCATACTTCCATTTCCTTAAGGAACATGAAGTAAAATAAGTGAAAATAAACAGATTACAATTATTACTTCTACACAAATAATGTTCTATAGAACCGTAACACATTAGTAGCAGCTGCCACTGTAATAAGATTGAATTCCTTCTATAATAAACTCAGCTTCTGCAATATGGCAAAGAACGACTCTTTTAATCAGTTACTGTGTTTTAGAATGGCCTTTTGAATTCATAACTGAACCTGTGGAATGAGTGTTAAAACTCAGAGCACAATATCACTGTTTTACAAGACTTACCAATGTTCAAACGTTAACAAACAGTAAATGTTTATTTTCCTCTGAATTTGTCTCGTCACTTTTAATTTTCTTCACTTTTACTTACAGAACTGATTTTTAAGAAACTTACAAAGAAAGGAAGAATGAATGCTGTGGAAATCAAATTATGGATGACTAACAATGTTGGATCCAACAGGTTTTTAAATTAATTGGATCATGACTAGAATAAAAAAAACTGCTTTCATGCAGCTGGAAAACAGGACTACTATCTATTATCTTCTTATCTGGTTACTTTGCTTTTATCGCATGTATGTATTTGAGGTTCAGGGTACTAACTTTCAGGCTTACTTTTTTAACTACAAAGATTAACCCTTACCCCTGTTTGTTAGCAAAATTATGAATTATACACAGCTCAAAATTATGATTATTAACTACTGCTACATTGTACAACTCTTTTTGTAGGTAGCAAATGAGGACTATGAAAAACCATACGACTGCATCCAGTACACCTCTGCTAGATATACAAGCTGAGTGCTCCTTCCCTTTTTTTTTTTGTATCAACTGTCTGGGACAAAACTAGCAAAAATATCATCTGGCAGTGTTCTATATCATTATTAATTTTATGTGAACATGTTTCTTGTAGAGGGAACGTTATGGTGGACACACTGGTGGTTTCAATAGGTAATAGAAGGGGGGGACTCTTGGAAAAATTCGGGCCCATTTTGAAGTGTTATGAAAGAATCCTGTTGCACAGTACTCTCTTTGTAATAGTTTCTCCAGTTGCTTAGTTCACAATCTGAGCCCTCTGACTTACAGTTCATGTTTTAACGTGTTATTTTCCTTTTACATTGAATGCTAGTGGAAAATGTAATTTGTCAGGATAAAATATCCCAGGGATTATATAATCAATCTTGTTTATTTATTTTTATAGTTAATTTAAACAATAGTTATAATTTTTATATGTAGTTAATACTAACAATCATCATTGTAATCCTTTTAGTTATTATTACCAATGAAGTTAAGTCGTATTTTTTGTTTTGTAGGCTAAAGGTGCTGGTCGGAACCACTGCCAGTCTTTTTGTAAGTGAATATAAAAAAGTGTTGTAGTCAAAAAACACATTTGTTCAGCACACATAAAAAATACCGCAACATCTCTGCTACAGTAGGCCTACGTAGTTACTGCAGAAGCTAGACATAAAATGTTAGCTATGTCACTGTATTTATACTGTGTGTACTAACCTATGTTAATCCGGGTCACTGTAATGAATAAAAATGGATTTTTAACAAAACTTGTAACTAATAGAACTTTATTAAGAAATAATATTGCTCTCAAAAAATCGTTAAAATTTCTTAAATAAGATAACATTTATTTATTTACCTTCAACAGGAATTATATGTTTAAACTGTGCTGACTTCTTTCCAAATGCCACTAATCCGACTTCTTTGTCCTCATTATTTCTGGGGTTGCTTATTGTTTTAATGTCTTCCAAGTTGATTGCCTTTAATGGTGCCAATGGCTTCTGTTGCAATAGTTTACACTGTTTACAAACAGAGTCCTGGACAAACCTGCATGACTGACACAAGCTATGGCCACAGGTATCATTTTCAAACACTTTCATATCACTTGCTATTGTCTCACCGCACTCTCCGCAAGTCTGTATTTCACTAACAGTAGGGCTGTCTTCATCTTTCATAATCATAAGATTATCTAGATAAAAAAAATGAATGCATTTAAAATCACTTAACAGTAAGATTACTACTCACACTGCATGGTTTCCATGATTAGAAATATTTTTCTGATGAAAACAACATACGAACAAGTATAATTTTCATTAAGAAGTAAAGTTGGTATATTGTTTTTATGTCACACAAACAGTGTGCATAACTTATTAAGTTAACTTGACTCGTCTAGAGGTAGGCTTTTCAAAGCCCCCCCCCCCCCACAATGCATTACAAGGCATACACAAGCCAGAGCTACTTCATGGTATACGCCGTACATGCCACAATGTACCATATATGTAGGGTCTACCATATTCACTCTTATGTGTTTATGTCTGTAACTGGTCACAAATAAAATTATACGATTTTTGGATTTGAACTATATATATAAGTACCACATACACATACAGGCCTACATATACATCTGTAGCCTAGACATACATAACCACAAAATAAGCCTATGCATTGTTATCAGAGGACACAGGCCTGAAGTGAACAAAGGCCTGAAAACATCTGTGTTAGCTCAACATAAATCAAGACTGGACACCATATTAATTCTGATGTGACAACACTACTGGTTGCCACAAAACACTTACAGAAACGTATAATGTGAGAGGCCATCGAGGCTGAAAAAACTCAGGTGCTCTCAATGCATATGATGACGCCCTGAGACTTCGTCCAGTCTACACGCCCACAACATGGTTGGACACCACAATCAGACAAGTCAACCACCTAACAGACGCGAGTTCACCCATGAAATCATAAGAATTAGGATGGGTGTGATATATAACTAATGTTATTAATGGCTAACTGCATTAACATATACTGGGGGAGGAATACATTCTCAATTATACTGGAACACAATTTAATTAGCAACTACTACTGATTATAAAATTACTGATATTATAGTAACTTTAAATATCAAGAAAGTGGTCTAATATGGGCAATGCATGATATAGAACAAAATTTTATGATAAATATAAAACAAAAAGGTTACGGTATTAGAAATGATCTTTTCTTGTGAAGACAGGGCATATGAAATATTAAAAACAGAAACATGTTTTTGTTCACTGTTCTCCAATAATAGGTCAGAAATTCACTTACAAGTAGAATATAATCTGTAACATCCTTTATGTTATCTGACCATAGAGGTTCATCATCATCATTGCTGTAACCAGTGTACAACACTAAACCCATATCTAAAATTCTTTTAAATGCCTACTCATTTTTATCAGTTTGCATACAGTCTGTATCAAGTCTCTAAAACATACTGCTTTCTTATGAACAAAACATAACATTAGGGATAAGCAGAAAATGAAACTGATGTTTAGTATAATTAAAAAGGTCTAAACCAATTCTTGAGAAAAAATTATAACACTAACTTCTTCCACACATTAAGATAGGTAGTCATTGAGTTACTCGGGCCACCTACAAAATCCTTTGTCTGGGAATACAGGATAAGCTTTAGGATTAGAAAGCTTATTTTTCATAAGGGATGTACTGTGTAATTTAATTTAAGGGATTCCTTGCATCCCTTTTGTAAGGGATGACCTGATGGAAAAGCAGCTATCAGTGTCCACAACTGGGCCAACTGGAGACAAGCTGTAAGAAACATCGACCCCACACAGAGTACGAAAAGATGTATAAAGGAAGACGAAGAAGAGAAAGCTTATTATTTCCTGTAGAATATTGCATGTTTTTACGCAAGGTATTTCAAGATATTTGCATTTTGCTAGCAGATATTGATTTTTTGCACTTATAGAATTTGTACCATATTTTTTCACTCTATTTTCATTAAGAAATGCCTATGGTACAAAGTATAATTTAGTACTAAATGCAAACTCTGAAAATTTATGTTATTCAGTTTTTATAGTTTACAAAAAAATATCCCTTATAAAGTGAGAAATAAACTTAAAGACAGTTGTCAAATATGTTTAGTGGAATAACACGAGTAGTTACAGAGTCACTAGACATTTACTCATGTAGTTTTATCTTTACCCCTTTCATCCTTCGTCAGGTTAGTCACTCATACTCATGTTTTGTACTTGGGAATCCCCATGTGGATAGAGAAATCAAAAAAAAAAAAAGTTCTACATAATAAAGTGAATGAATTAGCCAGACAAGTCTTCTGAGTATTGTAGAATGTCTGTTATTTCATTTAGAACACATTTACTATCGTTAAACATGTCGCCTCAAAAACAGAGATGTGGCAATGGGTTAAAGCAGATGAAAAACACACAGTTACTTTGAGTTTTATTCTCCGTATACTCATAGTAATTTGAAACCAACTGGGAATTAAGTAAAAATCAACAACTGATTTTACATTACCTTTATGACAATACATGAAGACAGAATGCTGACTAGTTCAGTAATTGGCTACAACACGTACTATTAGTTTGCCAGAGTATTTTCACTACTTTTTGTAGTGAATTGTGAAATGTGTTATTAAACTGTCATAAATATAGAAATGGAATGGAATGTCAATAATACAACATCATTTACAGAACTCTACAGGCCTCACGTGTTGCTGAAGTATCTGCAAACTCGAATGAACAAAAATAAAAGTTCTGATGCTCTGTTGCAAATCAGTGAGTCTCTGTGTAGGCCTTCATAAAATAAAAAAATATAAAAGATTCTTCTTCTTTTTCTCCTCTTCAACGATTAGGTTATATAAATCTGTTCCGGCACCCATCTCATCCTCGGATGACCCACGTCTCAATATATAAAAGACAGAGGCATAAAAAGAATAATTAAAATTACTATTTTTTTGATTACAAAATTGTGACCTTGAGAGGATAACAGTTAATGTAGATGTAACATGATGGATAGTTTCCAGCAGATTGAGAATCACCCACCCCACTCAACCATGACATTTGGTTACCAGTAATAGAGCATGCCATGGACAATATACACATCTAATAAGTATCAGTGAAAGAGAAGACACTGTACTTATAATGTAATCGGTTTATACAACATACTAGTAAACAATTACCTTCTCTTTTCACATGGTATAAACAATGCTCACAGAACTTTTTTAAACCTAATAATAAGTTAATACATCTATGTTAACACATGTATGTTAATGTATGTTACATGTAAGTTAATACATCCCATTGTCAATCATACTACAAGTAGACTGTGTGGACTACAAGTCCCGAAATACACTGTACAAATATACAGAAGTTGTAAAGGGGTCTACAGTGTACTTGTTTATACAGGGTAAGAATAGGAATATTGATTAGTCATGCAACTTGAGAGCTGTAACATATACCAAGAATAATCAATCCAGAATTGATTTATGAAAAAAAGTAGTCACAGTGTTTAAAGAAAAAAGGGTAAAATAGTTTTTTAGCTGAATCAGGGCAAGGTTGCCACGACATATACATTATTTCATAATTTAAATTTATTATTATTCTCAGTTACTAAAAGACTTAGCCACAGACTGTCACAAGACGGATATAAAAAGGGGATGGTTTATTTTGAACCACAAACTATCCTAATTTGCTAAAATAAGTTTACTAAAATCTGGTAGCCTACAACAATTTCTTTTACAAGCAACATCATTTTCACTTACTTTAGTTGAATTATAGGTTTCAATTAAAATAAGATCCTACCATAACCTGTCAACATTCACATTTCACTTCTAAGAAGTAAAGTTACTTTGTTGGTAAAATGAGAAATATCAACTGAAAACTGTGTGACAACAGAACATTAGTCTTCAATCTGCAAATACTTTAAAATAGTCACTAACCTTCAAATGATTTGACATATGTACCCGTTTGACTCGAAGCGTAATTTTTAATTAATACACAATAATTTGTACATGAGACTCATATTTTTTAAAACCATAATTTTATTAGTTCCCATTCGTGAAAAAGAAATGGAAATAAGACACATATTATTTCAAACACACAATAAAATTTCATTATCTCGTATAATACAAATAGTTATTCCTGGAAAATAAAACGAAATAGGGTATTTCCAAAAACGATATTGGTATACCACGATATTTACCAGGCCTTTGTTAAGTACAAAAATTCACTAATTTAAACACTATTTACTGTTTACTATGTCAATATGCTACATCTCTACATCCTAATAACCTATCCAACAAAAAACGTAAACAAAGAGGTGGGCCGATATACCTATAACAGGTATTTTGGAATGATAATTTTTTGTGGAACGGATGTAACAGTGACTGAAATGTTGAAATACCTGTTATTCGCGGCCTCGCTGTTCCGAGTCAAGGCACGCCTCTACGCAACTATACACAGAAAACAACAAATTCATAACACTAACATACATCAACAAACAAACTGAAAAAATAGCCCACAAATTCAAAAAAGCAGGATACAGAATCGCTTTCAAAACTACTAACAAAACAGAGCACACACGCACAAAACAAATTCGATCTACCTGGTGTTTACAAACTAAATTGTTCAGATTGCAACAAATTCTACATAGGCCAGACAGGACGTAGCTTCAAACAGAGATACATTGAACACACAAAGGCACTCCACTCCACACAGAATCTACCTTTGCAAAGCACGAACACAACAATACCATAAACTTCTTAGACCTCTCCATCACAAAATTAGAACACAGGCACAAATTCAGTATATACAGAAAACCAACCACAACTGACACACTAATACACAACACCTCCAATCACCCAATACAACACAAACTAGCTGCTTTCAGAACCATGATACATAGACTTAACAACACCCCCTTAGATGAAAAAGACTACAAAGACGAACTAAACACGATAAAATACCTAGCAGAATCTAACGGATATGACAGAACAATAGTCAGTAAACTCCTACACAAAACACAAAACAGACAAAGACAGAAAACAACAAATTCATAACACTAACATACATCAACAAACAAACTGAAAAAATAGCCCACAAATTCAAACAAGCAGGATACAGAATCGCTTACAAAACTACTAACAAAACAGAACACACAATATCAAAACACACGCACAAAGCACAAAACAAATTCGATCTACCCGGTGTTTACAAGCTAAATTGCTCAAATTGCAATAAATTCTACATAGGCCAGACAGGACGTAGCTTCAAACAGAGATACATTGAACACACAAAGGCACTCCACTCCACTACAGAATCTACCTTTGCAAACCACCTCATTGAAGCAAACCACACATATAAAAACATCGACAATAACATGAACATTCTACACGTACACACAAAAGGCCGAAAACTAGACACTCTAGAACAATTAGAAATCTACAAACACACAAAAACAAATAAAAACGACATCCTAAACGAACAGACACAATTCAAATCGCACGCATTATTCGAACACATCTCATCCAACACACACAGCATCGATCTTTCGAAAATCTATCCCGTCGCCAACAACAAGACGGACAGCGCTACCTACGGCAGCCTCTGAAGAAGCCTTTTAAAAGGAGAAAACCGGTTTATGCTTTAAGGTAAATCTTTATGATTTTACTTATAAAAAACTTAGTGTTCCGAGTCGTTAATACAATAGTGATATTTACTTCTGGAACACTTGACAACAACTGTAGGCCTAATGCAAGTTTTATTTAATTGTAATGTGAACTAAATTCTACTTTACGTTTTTACTTATAAAAAACTTAGTGTTCCGAGTCGTCAATACTACAGTGATATTTAGTTAAGTAACGGACACGTCATGGACAACGAAATCCAAGAATGTAATGTGAAGTTTGTTTATGTGGGGTAAGATTCGCACAGGAGGCCAAGAGGACTCTTACCCCAGGAAACTTGCCCCACTGTGTTCTATACTTTTTGCTGACTTATTATGATTCAATAAAATAAGATTGACCACTAACTTTAAGTTGATATGTAACCTCAGACTTACCTTTTAATAATGTACTGTCGAAACAAATAATAAGAAAGTATATATTTGTATAAATACTCTTAAATTACACTGCAAAATAACTTCAACTTCCACAACATTAAACAACGTTACTGTTCACTCACCGTAATGGCGCTAGACTCCTTGTTTGCTGTGTCCAGCCAGCAGAATGCATTTCTTCAACAGCCCAGACACCAACTCACGACATCTATTAAGAAAACTAGTAAATACGACGTATTAGGAATCTTGTCCCGTGCGGACTCTTGCCCCTCATTACCCTACATCTCACGTAAATGATGAGTTTGTTGTAACGGACATTTGTGCACTTTATCTAGTCCTGTTCATTAAGTCTTTACTGATCTGATAAGGCTACCCTAAAAATAAGGTGTTTTCATAAATTTGTTTCTTTTATCTAAGCTGCTGATTTTAAATTTTTGTCTCTAACACTTGACTTATCATTTGACTAATAGTAGTTTCCACTTAGTAAAGAAATAATAATAAACTCCATAACAGATAACACATTTAGGTGTAAATGGTCAAAATGCAGCCTAAGATAAATACACGATCTGATGAAGATAACAATTTACTAAACTTATTAGAAGGCCATCAATAAAACAAGGTAATAAGAAGAGAAAGATACAAGTTTATCTGAATTTCTTGGAGACTGTAAAACATTCATGATCGATTTATGATATGGTTGGAAGTTTCCCTTATTTTCCCAACTTGTGCTTTTGCCAGGACCTATCAGTTGCACAGTTAATCTATTAGCAGTGGTTCCCAACCTTTCGGGACCCGCGTATCATTTCGGTCTTCTGCATTCTTATCGAGTACTACCTGATAAGAAAATAAAATAAGATAAGAGGAGATATCTAATGAAATTTTACCGCAAACTATTTAGGTGGTGTTTTTATAAGGGCAATCTGTTTAAATCGTATTTATTCTCATTTACTCTTGTAGCTTACTGTTATGTTTTTATTATATGTTTCTGATGTTTTTTTTCACATTATTTGTTGTGCTATTCTAAATTTCATTGCCTGAATTTCGCAACTGATTTGTCTAACCAATGTTAGTTTGTTTACTCGTAGTGAAAACTTAAATTCGTATTCCCAAAGGGAGACAGGGCTATAAATTCTCTTGTTTCTTATTTTCTTTTAAACAGTAATAGTTTAATAAAGTCACAGTGTAAAGTAACACTCTTAATACTTTTAGTTTCAATGTATTTCTTATAACAAATTATATAATATAGGTTATGTAATATCTTCAAATAAATACACTGCAAGTAGGTTTATTAATACTTGGATTTCGTTGTCCATGACGTGTCCGTTACTTAACTGAATATCACTATTACATTAACGACTCGAAACACTAGGTTTTTTATAAGTAAAAGCATAAAGTTTTACCTTACAACCTGAACCAGTTTTCTCCTTTAAAAGGCTTCTTCAGAGGCTGCCGCTCGTAGCGCTGTCCGTCTTGTTGTGGGTGACGGAATCGAATTTCGAAAGAAATTTTATTAATACATTAATAGGTGTATCTAGGTGAAAATAAACCTACTTGCAGTGTATTTATTTGAAGATATTACATAGGAGACCTGCAGGAAACTCAACGAGTTACTTACAAACGAATAATATAGCTTTACTAAAAATGAACTTTATCTTGTGAAAAACTTACTTTTTTCGTCGGAGCGTTTCGGCTTAAGTATCCGCCTTCTTCAGCTTTTAGTCAGACTCTGACTGAAAGCTGAAGAAGGCGGATACTTAAGCCGAAACGCGTCCGACGAAAAAAGTAAGTTTTTCACAAGATAAAGTTCATTTTTAGTAAAGTGATAGTGCTGTGAAAGAAGAGATGAACAATCAAGACAACTAGAATAATATAGGTTATGTATAATTAGTATATAATAACAGGTATTTGAACCTGTTATTTTTTGGAACGGTATTTTTATACCTATTATTTAAAAATAACAGTTTAGGCCACCTCTTAAACATTACATACTAACAGTCAGTGTTGCCAATATAAACCTCAAGATGATCATATGATGTGTAATTTAAATTAATAGAGTTTTAATTAATTTGCGAGACACTATAGCAAAATAACAGTAAACCAAGTGTAGTAGGGTTTTGGGATGCAAAATGTCTTCACTGCATCTGTACATCTTATAGACGCTACAGAGTACATTAGGAGACAGACAAGAGGCCAAAAACTAGACACTCTTGAACAATTGGAAATATACAAACACATAAAAATTTCATCCTAAACGAATAGACATAATTCAAATCACACGTATTATTCGAACATATCACACCCCACGCACACACAAAACATCAATCCTTCAAAAGTCGACGCTGTCGCCAAGAACAAGACGGACAGCGCTCTCAGTGGCAGCCTCTGACGAAGCTGATAATCAGCGAAAACTGGTTCAGGCTATAAGGTAAACTTTTACGATTTTACTAATGTAAAACTTTGTGTTTTGAGTCGGTAGTGTTATACTTATAATCATTCTAATTCGTTAGACCAGCAGTTAGTTGGGAAATAAAATACCACCTGCAGGCCAACAAGTGGAGCAGGTAGGCAACATAAGCTGTAGAGAAAGCAAACAACTTAAGAGGACACACTGAATTCAAATCCTGGTCCTCTAGTTTGGGGGGTTGGAATGTTTGGCTACCAACTTCACTTCTGTGAAAACTTTGTACTGCTAGCAACCCTAAGCAGAGGCCTTGGATGCGTACACATCAACATCAATGTGCAAATTTAACCCATAAATCATAAACACAAAATGTTCAAATCTAGGCATTCTTGATCAACTAGAAATGCGCAAATACACAAAAATATAGAAATTACATTTTAAACGAACAGACAGTTTAAATCACATACAATCTTTGAACACACACACACACACACACACAAAGATCTTATAACCATTTCAAAAAAGGCACTACTTCCAGCACCACAACTAACAGTGCTCCTGGTTACCACTTCTGATGAACCTTGCAGCAAGCAAAAAACTGGTTCAGGCAAAAGTCGTAAGTTCATCAAAATTTTTATCTAAAAATTAGTGGTTCATAGTCAGAAATAGTGCATTACAAAAATTCATTAGAAATATGTATTACAAAAATTTTACCTTTTACATATCCCAACTATAATATATAAACCTTTTCAGTGCCAAGTACGACTATAGTCATATTACACCATATTGTGTACCATATTATAGTCAAATTGGGCACTGAAAGGGTAAAAAATAACCGTAGCAGTTTTACTGTGATTGGAATCCTACTTCTCCTACAGACAGAATCACATCTCTTTATGTTGATTTTAGTTTCGGATAGGCCTATGTGATCTGTGCTACAACAATAATATATAACAGAACAGAAAATCACTGCAGTCAAATATGATTAGATTAACTAGGTATCTGCCACTTCACAAGGCAAGTATTTACAGGGGGGGGGGACCGGGTACGGAACCGGGGTGTTGAAAAAATTGTTAATCTCCGGTGAGGGGCTGTGTCGGAGCCACGGCCGCAAATCTTCAGAGCGTAGAATACGTCTGTGTGCTTTAGGGTTGCTAATGTGTTATGAATAAAATGAACAAACACATATTTAAAATTATTCCTCAGGCTTTCACGGCCGGTGTCAGTTGAATTGTTTATGATATCCGGGCTGTTTGGCCGTGGTCCATGGTTTATAACAAAACCAAACGTTTCGGCAGCTCCACTGGCTGCCATCATCAGTGGTATAAGAATCCTGCACGCCGGGTGTTTACATACAGGCCCACAGTACTGTGGTATAGGCTAAAGGTGTCCTGCCATGCTACCTGTACTTATAAATTCAGCTAAGTCCCACGTACAGGTAAAAATGACACCATCAGCCAATCACAATAAAGATGGTGTATGATTGGCTCGCACCAAGCTATGCCATTAGATACTCACTAGTTTTCCGAGAAGTACTGTGGGGAAGGCTGCTGATTTCCCCACAGTACTTCTCGGAAAACTAGTGAGTATCTAATGGCGTAGCTTGGTGCGAGCCAATCATACACCATCTTTATTGTGATTGGCTGATGGTGTCATTTTTACCTGTACGTGGGACTTAGCTGAATTTATAAGTACAGGTAGCATGGCAGGACACCTTTAGCCTATACCACAGTACTGTGGGCCTGTACGTAAACACCCGGCGTGCAGGATTCTTATACCACTGATGATGGCAACCAGGGAGCTGCCGAAACGTTTGGTTTTGTTATAAACCATGGACCATGGCCAAACAGCCCGGATATCATAAACAATTCAACATATTTAAAATATTCCTCGGGCTTTCACGGCCGGTGTCAGATGTATGGTTCATGTTATCCGGGCTGTTTGGCCGTGGTCCATGGTTTATTACCAAACCAAACGTTTCTGCAGCTCCAATGACCTATACCACAGTACTGTGGGCCTGTACGTGAACACCCGACGTTCAGGATTTTTATTCCACTGATGATGGCAGCCATTGGAGCTGCCGAAACGTTTGGGTTGGTAATAAACCATGGACCACGGCCAAACAGCCCGGATAACATGAACCATACATCAAACAAATATTTAGTTTTACAAAGTACAAAATTTTATTTGCAAAATCATCACACAAGTTAATTAGTTGGTTCAAGCAAAACTTTATTTATAATGGGCCTATGATAGGAGAAGTAGCTGATATAAGGTAAGATATCAACGCTGATGTTTCTAGTGAAAGTCAAATCGATGGTGGTGTTACCCAGCATAGTCAGTGGCATCATCAGAAATACGTATAAACATACATTTTATAATCGCTTAAGACAATTACAAAATATATAGACGTATCTGTATAAAAAATTACAAAATATATCAATACAATCGCATAGTAAAAACATTAAAAACTGCAGGAACGGATAAAGGTATAGTTACGATGCCGCTAAATATCATTTGTTTATTTACTTCTCACTATGGTAATTAATTCTGGTCTCCATGGTGTTGACTCGACTTCAGTATTTATTTCCTTATCTTTTAAGCGTTGTCGGCAGTGGCGGCTCGTGAGTACATCTACAGGGGGTTCACAATTAATAATTTGCAGTTTTTGAGATACACTGTGTCAAACACTTGTGTGTTGCTTGCAATATTCATATAATTTAGGCGCTTCTATACCTTGATGTACTGTATTAATTTTGAAACGAAATGTTATTATAGATATTACTGTACTTTAACTATTTCACAACTTAATAATAAAGGATTACTTTATTGATCATACTTGTTATAATATGCTAATTGTTCTTTTTTACTAAAACAATTATTTTCATTTAATTTTAAAGCAGTAAAATAAACGCAAAACAGAAAGCTTGTTTTAAGTGTTAAATATTTAGATAGTTAGTCACAAGGCCTCATGCTCTCAATTATTAGATTAGATTATTAAACACACAGAAAAAGGAAAATAATCAAAGCTGCTGCATATGATGGTAAGGTCTAGTATTTACTTACACAAATTTACTTGGATGGTAGCTTAGACAAATATTTTCTTTAAGTACAGTTTTTGTAAACAAAGTCCATCCTTCTATCTTTTCTTGACACAAAAACATCATAACTCTTTCATTGAAATTATGGATGTTAGAAATCATTTCCTTCTCGATTGCAAGCATGGTTAAAGCTGTAAGCCTCTCTTGACACATCGTAGACCGCAAAAATGTCTTTATCAGTTTTAGGGTTGAAAAACACCTTTCAGCTTCAGCAGTCGTCATTGGTATTGTTGCAATAATTAATAACAGTTTATAACTTTCAGAAAATGATGACAATAAGTTGTTTTCAATAAAAAACTGTAAAAGACTAACAGCACCACGCATGTTTCTGAAATCAGTTCTTTTGTAAATGATTTCAAGCTCTGTCTTGAGGCGATTTTTTTCAAGAAATGAATACACATTTACTGTATCTTCAAGCAATTTCTCGGGGAATTTCTGTTCAAACTCTTCAAACTTTTGTGATTCAAAAAGAGATACAGCTGAGCAAGATGTTGTGAATGAAAATCTTGTTTTTATTTGCGTTGTAATAATGTCACAGGTTTCCTTGGCAGCCACTGTTCTACTTAAGTAAAAATCTTCTTCACGCCTCGATCGTTTAGGTGCATTTTCTGGGTACTGATTAACCAGCTCTGTCACCTTGTCCATGTTAGCTCTTTCCTTATCAATGGCTTTGACGAAGTGGTCAACGTTGGCTTTAGTTCTCACAGCATCAGTGTAAGTTAGCTGTAATTGGTTGTACAAAATATCCACATGTGGCATTAATCTGTGAAAAATAGAAAGCCAAAATATAAACTTATTATCTCTAAGGAGACGAGCTAGAGCACCAGCATTAATTATGGTGGTTGGTTGCTTAGAGGTTGATTGGATTTCCTCCATACATTCAATTAATTCCTCTCTGTACTCAAAAACAGTATTAACAGTTCTGCTCTTAAAATTCCACCTTGTAGCTGACGCCCGATGTATTCGTTTGCCAACTATCTTGTCCAAAACAGCCACTCTCTGAGGGGAATTCGAAAAAAAATTTGTTATATCACTTAAGTCCGAAAAAAAAATTCTGACATCTTGGTTTTGGCTTGTTGCTTGAGCTACAATCAAGTTCAACTGATGAGCGTAACAGTGAACGAAAAAAGCATGTTTATAGCCACTCATTACATTCGCACCGTCATAGCTTTGAGATACGAGTTTTTCTGGATTTTGCACAACATAATCTAAACTGGTACAAATACATTTGGCTATAGATTCTGCGTCGTGCCCTTCAGGGTTATCAAATTTCCAAAATCTTTCAACTGGTTGGCCATTAGCTAAAACATAGCGGAAAACTATAACTAACTGAAATACAGACGAGATGTCTGATGTTTCGTCCGCAATCAAAGAAACATACTGTGCAGTTTTTATTTCTTCTATTATGTTTTCTTGACATACAAAAAGCATACAATCTAACAATTCATTTTGAATTTCTTTCGCGGTACCTTTAAAGACAGTAGCGGTACTCAAGTGTTCTTTCAAAGATGAGTCAAGTTCTGCAGAAAAGTTTACAAGCGCCCTTTAAATATGCCAGGATTTAAGGAATCGTCATCCTCACGATGACCTCGAAGGGCCAACTCAAATGCACCGCAAAATTTAATACAGTCTATAAGCTTAGAAAGGACATACCTATTTTTAGTCACTTGTTCATTGTGCTTTTTAATATTTTGTCGATAAGCACTGTCAAGCTGCTGACGAACGTCAACCTTTCCCAGCAAATTAAAATCCAATGTAGCACTTATGTGTCCATGAGAACTTTCGGGTTTTTTAATTTTTTGATTAAAATGAGCTAAGTCACAAACGCCGTTTTTCACCCAAGCAGGATCGCCCTTTTCACGGGAAAATAACAAACAAGGAAAACAAAATATTTTGTTTGTTTGTTCACAACCACAAAGCCAAGTAATTTTTTCCTATAGCTCTTCTTTAAATTCTCTTTTAAAAGTTCTAGATTTTGATGTCGATGTTTGACTTATATTAAGTCGGGGCGTTGGCCTACCACTCTCTTTTATTGCTATTTTAACTTCTATGGGTAAATTGGCAAACGCTACTTCGTTTAAATTACTAACTGAGTACTTACAGGTACTTTCCATTATTGTACAGTAAATAAAAACAACAGTTCACTAGCTACACTATAATAGATAAACTGTAATTTCAACTAAAACTTTATCACTAAAAATAATCGAAACTGCAAAACACAAATGTAACACGCGCGCGCGCCAAGGTAAGGAGCATCCACCGTCAACTACAGCCGTTCCACGGCAACTTCGTTACTGTTCATCCCCCGCTATTGTCTACTCTCTCGTCAACCCACACTCCACACTTACGTGTATAATGAAATCCACGTATTTTTATCCAAATCGGGGTTTTCCTGTGAGCATAGCGGATGAATTGAATATCAATATTGATTGTGGTCACAGTTAAATATTAAAACATAATATAGAATTAATTTAACCATATCGTTGTACTCCATTTATTACCCTGAATTGTAGTTTTTGTTTTAACCTTTGTTTCCTCCAGAAACAAACACAATTTCACTGGCTGGTTAATTTATCCCCAGATAAATATGAACCTTTTGACTACATCGTCGCATTAGTATATGAAATATACGTTTATTAAGAAAACTTATTTTATACTGTTTTGCCGGTTTTAAGTTCAGTTTTTTGTAGTCACAATGTTGGTTTTGATATAATTATATTGCTGTAATCAGTTGTGGTAAAACTCCTTTTTACCTGTGCACTAACTTCGCAGGTTGGTTTCGTATTTATCTGGAGTCAATTTAAACAATTATTTTTGTTTCTGGAGTGATAAAAGCTGAAACAAAATATACAATTAAGTTCTAGGATTTCGTTGTCCATGATGTGTCCGTTACTTAACTAAATACAACTATTTCACTAACGACTCGGAACACAAAGTTTTGTGTTCCGAGTCGTTAGTGAAATAGTTGTATTTATACAATTAAGGTTTTAAATGTAAGAAATGACATGATATGAATTTATTCTCAGTTGTGTTTATTATTTATCTTCGAGAATACTTACAGCGCGTGTAGGCCTACCTAATAAAAAACTGTTACACTAAAAATAAAATGACAAAACTTAAAACCGAAACATCGAAATGCTTACAGGACATGTATAGGTAGGTTATACATGCATAAAACTTTACACGAATACACACAGACACTTGAATACACGAAAAATTTACTCTTGAGTTTACGTATTTGAAGCCGTGAACTTAATAAAATTATTGTGCTAAAATAAATTCACAAACTTTAACCAAACGTTTACCTAACTCACATCTGACAATAGAATATAGGCGGGCATAGATGAGAACGAAGGTTGCCGAAGTTGCCCGAGTGGCTTCACGCTGTCAGTCTGCAGACTCAAGTCCGTGGAATTACTGAGCTGAGCTGTGTCAGAGGCAGCTCATCGATATTCTCCGTTAAGCCGCTTGTAAACATGTCCCCCCCCCCTTCCGCGAGCAAATGGACTCGCCCGTCTGTCGTATATCCCGTGTGTACAGCATCGAGAGCGGCGCATTCAGACTTGCGTCTACGGGACGGACATCGGAGCTGTTAACCGACTAATCTGGTGACGTGGTGGGGACACTGGAGGGGCAAGTGCCTGACCGACCGTGACACCGACACACCGTGCCACCTGGCGGGCTCAGCTGATACTTGTCTCAGCTGATTTTGGTAAGTTTTACCGCGCGCGCTTTTGTATCTATTTTGGATGCGTGTTTGAGTAACCAAGTTAAAGGTAAGAATTGTCTTCTATCATGTTTTCTATATAACTATATTACAAATATATTTACTATATAACAAACATTATCATGTTAAATTGCTAAACTCAATGTGAGCAGCGATTATTTCTGTCTTGATGCGTTTACATATCAAATGTAAAACTGAAATACAAACAATTCAATGAAAACTAAAAGCAATTAAAATATCGGTATGGAGAACCATACATTACTTCCATGTTCAAATATTTATATTTAAAATCATAATGGAAATGAAATATTTCCACAGAAACTACTTCTTTCTACTTATAGATTCAGCCTGACCACAGTTCTGTGCATGTGGTCACTAACGTATACCACCTTACATTATCGCACTCGATTTTCACTCATGATGACAGTTGATGGCACTGCCGAAACGTCTGGTTTTGCAGATAACATTGTACTTTGCTCAAACAGCCCGGGAAGGAATTTTTACACTAAACTTTTCTTTGTTGCCGATAACGTAGTACACATATAAAAACATAAAACGTTGCAGGTAAACTACCCCTTCTTCTCCACAGATCTTCACTAAAATCAAAAGACCTTGAATGCTCTACACATTAGGGACGTATGCAACAAATTATTTGATCCTGTTTGACTTTACGGCAGTTATCGTTCGTCATAGAAAAAATTACCCTTATTAAAACATTAAATGTTGCAGGTAAACTACCCCTTTATCTTAACTGATCTTCACCAAAATCAATAGGTCCTGAGAACTCTACAATTCAGGGCTGTATGCAAAAAATTATTTGATTCTGTTTGAATTTGCGGCTGTTATCGTTGGCCATAGAAAAAAATCTACACACAGACACTTTTCGAAAAATGACTTTTTCGTGTTTTGAAGGTAGTACATGTATACATGTACATGTATTTGATGTCATTTTGATCAATTTTGCTGCAATTGTAATCAATGTTATGGAACAAACAAGTAAAAAATAAGTACTGTGTGTGTGTGTGTGTGTGTGTGTGTGTATGCGCGCGCGCGTGTTTGCGTGCGTGTGCGTGCATGCACAGGTGCATGCTCATTACATTCAGTTACTTGATATGTAATGCTTGCACAATTGAAATACATTTCAGTGAGATAACAATTTGATTCGTTCCAGGGAAGTGTAAAATTCCTGTTACAACCACACAATTTCTTGTAAAAGTAGTTCTTGACTTTTCCTTATACAGCAAGATGAACAATATAATTCACAACTCTAACCACTCTTTCCTTCTCGAAACACTATTTTAAAAAAAAGTGACTAACAAAAGATCTGAGTATTCCTTCTTCTAGTTTGTTGGCCAACAGAAGTAAAAATATCGGTGTGGAGAACCATACATGACTTCCATATTCTAAGATTTATATTTAAAATCATTTTCGAAATGAAATATTACCATAGAAACTACTTCTTTCTACTTACTGCTTCAGCCTTAACCACAGTACTGTGGTCACTAACGTATACCACCTCACGTTATCGCACTCGATTTTCACTGATGATGGAAGTCGATGGCATTGCCGAAACGTCTGGTTTTGTAGAAAACATTGGACTACGGCCAAATATCCCGGGAAGGAATTTTAACAAAAACTACTTCTTTGTTGCCGATAACGTTGTACACACATATATAAAAAATATGCATAAAATTAATGGCTTGTATAAGTTAATGATTGATCTCCATTAAGTAGTGCTCAAGTTTCCAAAGTTTTAATATTATGACGTCCGTAATTAAAACATCAGAGCAGGTTTAGTGTGAATGAGGGTACACTGTGGACAAAAATTTTCAACATTTCCTATTGAGCGTTGCTTAGAGTAAAGCTGCGAATCTACAGTTTATGTTTCACAGAACAAACACGCGAAAAAGAAGGAGCGCTCCGAAGTCACTCATGGACCCTCAGCATCTTGCAGAGGGTTCATTCTCTAAAGACGAAAAGTCTGTCTATGAATCGTTCCTCTGTAAACACGTGCAGTTACACTGCCCAGTGATCCACAGGAAGCAAATTGATGTCCATTTTTTCGGCTTGCACGCGTTATGTTGGTGTGGGTTTCGGCACTTTCCATTTAAAAAGCGTGCAAATGTAAGAAAATAAACATGAGTGAGGCCAGAAATAACGCGAATTTTGTGTGTGTGTGTGTGTGTGTGTGTGTGTGTGTGTGTGTGTCTTCCCTGCCTTTTTATTGCTGTAGTCATAATAATAAAATGGAAACGTAAACATTACATAACTGAGATATGCTTACCTGCCAGGAACGATATATTATTTTATACATGTATATTAACTCATTCATAATTTACATTAAAATGAAAAAATTATAATTTTATTGCCTGGCAACAAAATTATTTTATTTTTAACAATTACCATTGTTTGAAAAAGTTTAAATGAATTTTCAAGTACTTTACTGTTGTTAAAACGTAAAAGGTTGCAGGTAAACTACCCCTTCCCAGTAGAGGGCAAATGCCGGTTCAAACGCACAAAGGAATGCCGCCTTCTTAAAAAACACTAAAAAACATGATCTCAGAGATGACGCCGCCACCGCTGGACCCGCAGCATCCCGATGGACCACAGCATCCGCGAATAAATTTTTTTATTTTTTTAATTTGGTTTTTTTATTTTTTTAATTAAATTGATTTGGTGGGATGAGGTTCAATGGACCACCAGCATCCGTGAATATAATTTTTTTATTTTTTTAAGAAAGCTGATTTGCATATCAGTGGGTGGTGTTGGGTGGGAGGTTGTTTTTTTTTTCATATCAGTGGGTGGGGGGTGGTTCCAACTCGAAGCATTATAGTGTATACTAAAATATATGATCAGGTGTACCAACCTTTGCATGAGTTCAAATTTGTTGTGTGTTATAATGTATATTAAATCTATATGATCAGGTGTACCAACCTCTGTAGTATTATTATAGTGTATAGATATTTTATATGAGCAGGGTTGTCAACATTTTCTGCGGTGGGGGGAGGGAAATGTGCGTGTATAGAGCAGATCTGCCAACATTTCTTTCTCTTCTGTGGTGGGAAATTCAAACTATATATGATCATAATTGTTACTCTCTCTCTCTCTCACACGGTGTGTATGTCTCTCTCTCTCGTTGTCAAACGTTATGCTCACCGGCATTATAGTGTATATTAAAATATATGATTAGGTGTACCAACCTTTACATGAGTTCAAATTTGTCGCGTGTTATAATGTATATTAAATCTATATGATCAGATGTACCAACCTCTGTATTATTCGTCCTCTCACTCCCTCTCTCTCACTCTCTCTCTCTCTCTCTCTCTCTCTCTCTCTCTCTCTCTCTCTCTTGTTGTCAAACGTTATGCTCAAACCGTTCTCCTCTCTCTCTGTGGTCAGTACCGAACGCATGTATATGAAATTAGAAAGTTTATTCGACAAATATTAACGTCCTCACACTCTCTCTCTCTCTCTCTCTCTCTCTCTCTCTCTCTCTCTCTCACTCTCACTTGTTTCAACTGTGTCAACAAATAGTAACGTCCTCTCTCTCTCTCTCTCTCTCTCTCTCTCTCTCTCTCTCTCTCTCTCTCTCTCTCTCTCTCTCTCTCTCTCTCTCTCTCTCTCTCTCTCTCACTTTCACACGTTTCAACTATGCAAGGTTTCATACCCTTTCTCCTGTCTCCCTCTCGTACATTGAGTAGTCGGTGTGATGAATAAATAATTTTAGCACTATCTCTCTTTCGTTGTCAAAACGTCGTCTTCATTTTCAATGTATTAAATAATTAATAGTTTTATAATGCAGTCAGTGTGATTGATCCTTGTTAGAAATATATATATATTTGGCGTCAATGAACTACTTACCTGTTATGTTGTTACAGACAATACTTCTGTTTTAAGGTTGCAGTTTACACACACATAGGTTCAGTAGTGTATAGCGAAATAAATTAAAATTATACACACACATGAAAACGGCGGCTGAAATTCATACAAATCTTCTGATGTAACAGTTCACAAAAAATAAATTAATTGTACACATGTTCAGAGGTGTAGAGTGAAATAAAATAAAGTCATAATTTGTTTAAATGATTAAATATATTTTAACATTCACAATATAAAATTCACAATTAAATAAATACATTAGAAATTGATATTTTTCGAAAGTTTATATATAATTGTGTGTCGTACTTGTAGAAGAAGCAACCTGCAACATAACAATACAACAACAACATTAAAATCATGTTAAATATCACACACACACAGATGCACACGCAACGCGCGCACATACAGACGCATACGCAACGTAATCAGACACACACACACACACACACACACACACACACACACACACACACATACGCACACGCATACGTAACGTAACCAAACACGCAACGCGCCCACACACAGATGCAAACGCAACGTACACACGTTTGGGTTACACCACACGCGCACGCACACACACATATGCACACGCACACACATACGCATACGCAACGTAATCACACCCATACATACAACGTACACACGTAATACATAAACTTACGCGTAATCACACCCATACATACAACGTACACACGTAATACATAAACTTATGTTTACTGCCGTCCGAACTGAAGTGTGAGGAGGCAATAACTATAGATATCACAGTAAGAATTTTTGTTGTTGTTGTTTTTTTGTTGTTAACCAGTGGTGTAACGGGGAATTTTAGCAGGTGGAGGAGCAGAGTCGTCATCGTCGTCGGCATGTATCCGATAATGTCCGTACGCAAGGGTATCACGACCATTGTCTAATATATAACGCTTATCATCATACGGTGACAACGCTAGCTTATTTACACGCATCGTGTACAACGTATGATGATCGCTACGTAAACACAGCGCACTGACAGAAAACGGACAATGATCAGTGAGACACTTGCGATACATATCGTGTCGCAGACTCCTCTTAATCGCAACTCGAGGCACACCTTTACACACACGTTTTTGACTTGCATTGCTAGAATCTTCTTGGGCCACAAGGAACGAATAACATTTCGCTCTGAGACCTACGAATTCTCTAATAGGACGACCACACGTTTCATCCTTGAACAGTCCGACAACCTTTTTGTTCTTAAGGCTATAACAAGGATGAGACGTAGGGTAATCCGAGGTGTCAAAAACGTGCAAGTCCTTCTTCATATCTGCATACAAGTCTGATGTTTGAATATGATACATCAGACTGTCTGTATCAGTCATTAACAATTTAACGTTGCGGCCGTACTTGGCGACAGCATAACGATAATGAAAGTCGTACATTATTGTTTTGCTAACGTCAAGCACCGTGAAGCCAACATACACGGGACGAGAAAGAACAATGGATTTTTTACGGAGTGAAAGCCCCACCAGATCGTTCGTATAACGAATCATACGTTTTAGCCTGGGTGTGGAAACTAGTTTTTGAAGCCGTCGTTCATTCGAGACTAGTTCAAAGTCTATATGTTTCCGTACGTTCTCCAGCGACTTACCGTATACGGCGTTGTTCATCAGTTTGAAAAGGTCTTTTTCAAAGCTGTTGACGGCTGATTGCCTCTTGCGGGTGTTGAAATCGATAAACGGTTTCAACCAAGCGCTTTGCTTAAAACACAACACCCTATGAGTCGCTTTCAGCTCTAAACCAAGACTTAAATACAATTTCAAATTTCGATAATGGAGAACGTAATTTTGTTTGTCCTCCAAAGTTGTTAACAACTTCTCTACGGATGACCCTGATTCGTTATACGATGATCTGTATATACTCTCGTGTAAACGTTTGGAAAAGGGAGAAAGGATATCGTGTTATGCGCTGGCGCACAGGTGCAAGCGGGTAGTCGGAATGCAGGTCGTGTAAGGTATTAGGATAGTGTAGGTCGACTTCGAGGATGTACCCGATGTCAGCATCATCACTCACAGTACGTACGTCCAAGGACTCGATTTCGTTACGATCGAGCCATCGGAAGTCTGCGTAAGGGAGTGGTTGCGACATGGCTGCACCGTATAAATTGTTACAGTCTGTATACAGAATGAAGGAGGTCGGTTTCGATACATCGTACTGGTCTGGAATCAGAGGATTGTTAGCGACTGCATGACGGTTGGATATCATCGCGCAGCCTCCGCGGATCCCAGATTCGAGGAACAGATGTAGATTTATTTCTGTCAACAGTTCTAATTCGACCCCGGTCATTTTTAGCATCGCGTTCCAAGCGAGTCCGGGAAGCGAGTAAAAATGACAGGGGTCCAAGCAGTAATCGCGTAAGGCCATGTCTCGGAAACTTTCAAAGACATCGGCCAGCAGCATTACGTCTGTCAACAAATACAAATCATGGTAATCTCCAAACGTACGCAGATTGAATGCACTCCACACGTTTTGCGCGTGCTCGTAATCTGCGTCCGAAATAGATGATTCCATCAACCGGTTATCAAAGTGTTCACGAGCGGGTAGACTTGTTTCGTTGAACCGATCAATAATGTCAACGTACTCGTATGGGTATACCCCCTTGCGTACGAGCAGATTGGTCTGTTCATCGAAACCCCGTCTAAGCATTTCCTCTCTGAGCAAAGGAAATTGGCTCCCGGACGCGGACAGATTGGTAACGAGTGTGTCCAGAGAGCGATTAAGAAATTGAAAGGAGTCTACGAAACGCAAGGGACCCAGGGAGAACGACACGTAACGCTCGCTGGATGTTGCGATGCAGGATACGCGTTCGTCCTTATATTTCCCTAAACCCTGCATTAAATGGTGACAGTCGTAGCCACGAAGGTTGTGAAAGAAGACGGGGATATGACGAGGCATCTTGTAACTCAGATTACAACTATTATGGGCTGCTCCCAAGAATTTCCCCGTAAGATGGCAATGATTGCGTACCTTGTCATCGTCTGTCAAAGGGCGCTCACACAAATGACAAACGGTGGCGTTAGTGAACACAACATTGTCATCATCGGACATAATTAATTGTACGTTATGTCGTACCACCTTCATCATATCCTCGGCGTCTTTCAACAACCACGAGAAGAACGTGTCTACAACGTTTTCACCCCGATAAACTTTAGCCTCTCTCCAAAGGCTGTGCGTATGATCGACGATAGCATAGGAGAAACCTGACGGGATATGCATCGCTTCGTATGATGTGGACGATACAGGAGGAGAAGTTAGTTTCTGACGGGCACCGCTGCTATCGACGGAGTAGAATTCACCTAACTCGTGCACTGTCGTCGGGACGTTGTTACCAGGTGAACACGATTGAAGCGGAGTGATGAGGGACTCGAAGTCGGCGTAGACGGTGAAGGGTACTTTAAGACAGTGCGCGTAATTTTTAAAGGACATAAACTTCTCCTCCTCCGTGGGCATTTTGGTCTTCTGCTCGCCGTAAGGTGTGCAGTAGGGGAGATGATCGGACAGACCATGTTCTGTGGTGAAACGATGCAGGCAGTAGTCACAGTAAAATGATTTATGATCGTGTTTTGTTAGGGAAAATAACAATCTATTCATGTTACTGATAAGACAGTAATGTTTTCGGCTATTCGTATCGGTCAGAAGCAAAAGATTAACGTGATGCGACCTGTCCTTATTCGGGGTAATTCTCAGAGGGTAAACCTCATTTTTTGATTCATTTTTGATATTGTCTTCTATATCATAGCCGAAAACGTTTATAGAAATGTTAGGATTCTGTGCTTCAAATTTGGAAATGGACTTTAACGAAACAGGGTACTCGATACCGGACATATTTAATGTGTTTATGAATGGGATGTAGTTTGAAGCACGGTCTCTATTACGTTCTTGAGGGTGTATGTGGGCTAGAACAGACCACAGAAAACACATTTCATCCTGGGGGTTCTTGATGTTGACTACTGCCCTGGTGTGTGAGAGTTTTCGCGGGGTTGGAAGGTAGGAGGACGCTGCTAGAGGCTGGTACCGTCCAACAACCAGTTCCAGCTTCAGTACAGCATCCACCGACCATCCGCTCCCGTCACGGGTAAAATTAGATATGCTATTGAAGATTTTATCGTAGGATTCATCGAGTAGACAATTCAACTCGTCGCTGTCGTCCGCGAGCAACGTGCGACAACGTCCATGGAAGACGGCGTCTTTCGTTACCTCTTTCTCCTCACCACTGTCACCATCTACCACGGTTTTGGTAAAACGTATCCTGCACGCAATATGCCACTTGATATTGCGTAAACGTGCCTGCTCTGTCTGAATATCCTCAAGCAATAAAGGACGTGCCTCAGTCATTACAAATACTACGTCATGATCCGACTCGTTGACGTTCACTGGAATGTAGTCGAAGGTTGTGATGCACCCTCGGACACTACTGTTCCTCTCGATATAAAACCGAGTCACAACTGAAACAATAGAAACATGAGTATTAGTAACCAATAGGAATGATAAATAACGTGTACACACAAATTCATGTTTGTAGTAAATAAATAACACTCGTCGGGGGGTAATATGTCAGTTTATTACAAACCGTGAAGATGTCGGCTACTCCTGATTTTAGTATTGAAAGTGAAAGAATAAAATCGTTCAAGTATTGGGAAGTGACGTTTATCAGCCCCGACGAGTTAGCGTTTGCGGGGTTCTACTTCTACCCTAGAAATTTCGATGTTTGTGGACATAGTATGTCATTCGTAGACGATAGAGTTAAATGCTTTTGTTGTGGAATTGAATTAGTTGATTGGAAAGAAGGTGACAAACCTATGAAGGAACATGAAAAATTTTCATCTACATGTCAATTTCTAAACGATGTTAAGAGTGAGACTTTTCATGCATACACCAATAGACATAGTATGTATGACTCAAACGTTAATTCACATCAGCAAGTTTGCACGCTACATAATTACAAAAATAATTTCTTAACTGTGACAATTGGTATTGGACTTTTTACCTTGTTCAGTCTGCTCCTCCCCACGTTCCTGCTGAAGGTTAGCCATGATCTTCAAGTGAGAATGAATGAATACTGAAAAACAAAAGGTACCGTTATAACGCTGGTATTATGTTAGTGTATCGTAAACGTTTTATATATCAATTTGTACATAATACATGTACGCTTAGACCAACTATTTGCTAGATCGAGAAAATTAAGTTTATTTTCGCGCACACACACACAAACAGATTTAAATAATACTTTCATGCTTACAATATACAACCGATGTACACAAACTTATAAAGCATCAAACTATATATATCATTCGTTGGGTTGTAATTATTATTAAACAATAATATGCTTAGAATGAAAATATTTGCTATGATTTTAGTAACATATAACAGCGTCTTACATACCACTCGAATCTATATATACTGTTCTGTTTCAGATAATAATAATAATTTGATCACACACACACACACACACACACACATACACATACATGTATTAAATCAATAAATAATGCACTTGATAAATTATGCTCACCAAACTAGCGTATGTTGACTACACACACACACAGGAACTTGTGTATACTGAGACGTACAATAATTCAAGCAGTCTTTCAACTATTAAAAAAACTGCTGAGATAGATTTATCAACGCACGCAAGCAGTCAGTGTGAAACCGATAAAATTCAGTTATACCTAAAAATATATATCTTCAATTAGAAGTGTAATATAAAAGGTACAGTAAGAATATATTTCAGAAAATTGATCACACACACACACACACACACACACACACACACACACACACACACACACACACATGTATTAAATTCAAATATATATCTTCAATTAGAACTGTAATATAAAAAATACGGTAAGAATATATTTCAGAAATTGTGATTTGAACATACACATACATGTATTAAATTCAGTAAATAATGTTTTAATGCAAATAATTTTTACTAGTAACATATAACAGCGTCTTACATACCACTCGAATCTATATATACTGTTCTGTTTCAGATAATAATAATAATAATTTGATCACTCACACACACATACATGTATTAAATCAATAAATAATGTCTTACCAAACTAACGTATGTTGAACACACACACAGGAACTTGTGTATACTGAGACGTACAATAATTCAAGCAGTTTTTCAACTATTAAAAAACTGTTGAGATAGATTTATCAACGCACGCAAGCAGTCAGTGTGAATCCGATAAAATTCAGTTATACCTAAAAATATATATATCTTCAATTAGAAGTGTATAAAAGGTACAGTAAGAATATATTTCAGAAAATTGTATTAAATTCAAATATATATCTTCAATTAAAAGTGCGTTAAGAATAAAAGTACGTTAAGAATATATTCAGAAAATTGTAATTTGATCATACGCATACGCTTACACACACATGTATTAAATTAAAATATATATATCTTCAATTAGAAGTGTAATATAAAAAATATGGTAAGAATATATTTCGTAAATTGTGGTTTGAACATACACATACATGTATTAAATAATGTTTTAATGCAAATAATTTTTACGTTTAAATAAAATCTGTACATACAATAAATTATACTCACCAAAACTATTGTATGTTGACTACACACAGGAACTTGCGTATACTGCGATTGCACAATAATACAGTCTTCCAACTATTAAAAATGTCAGTGCACACAAGCGAGTCAAATGAGAATTTATCGTTAAATTTGTTGAGTATATATTGGTCTCTGGTGGTAGGGGAAAGCCGATGTTTGTTTTGGACGTGAATACTTTCTAATCGATAATTACTTGTGATGGGTGCAACTAATGAGTGTCATGTGTCATATTAGAAAGTGAAAGGCGGATTTAGCGAATACACACACAATGGTTTATTTCGGTAGAACCATCTGAACATACATGCAATTAGTTGTATAGTAATCAGAATGTGTGTGAGAGAGACAATTTAATAGTTTGAATTTTATACCACAAGGTAAACTATATTTTTTTTTAAGTCGGGGGTTGTTTCCGAAAATTATTATTTAAAAACTGTTAATTGTTTTATTAAAATCTCACGTACGCGCCAAATTAATTGCCGACAGCGACTCTGCTCCCCCTCCTGCTAAAATTCCATCTGTTAAAAACAAAAAGAATTCTCACTGTGATATCGATAGTCATTCTCTCTCCACGCTTCAGTTCGGACGACAGTAAACGTAAGTTTGTGTATTATTATTGTAACGATCTTTGGGTTTATAAATATTAGTTTGTAATGTGTGGTTCCTTTTTTTTTTATAGTATAATGGAAAACGCTGCTGTAATAATTGACTTTCACTGCTTTTATGATGACAACGGCAATTATATAGTAAAGGAGTTGTCGGTTATGGACGTAACACGTTTTGCATGCAGACATTGGATTTTCGCCCCGCCTGCTACAGTCGTTACGAATTCGAAATACACTAGAACCAACTGCTGGTTAACGACAAACTATCATGGGCTAAGATGGGATGAAGGAGAGACACCGTACGACAATCTTGTTTCAGTGTTAACAACGTATACGAACATATATAAATATGTGTTTGTGAAGGGTCTTGAGAAAAAACGTTTTTTAGAATCGAAAATAATTCATTATCATATAATAAATCTTGATGACATTGGTTGCCCAAAAGACGTACCAAAAGACATTCCTGGGGCGTTATGTCTTACACATTGCAATTCTTCTTCTACACTATGTACAAACCATAATGTGCACGCACTTAGAGAGTGGATAATTAATGATTTTTCTGTTATACAAACATTTTAAATGTAAGTGTCTCATAGCATTGTTAATTTCATTAGGTAAACTTGTATATGGCTGCAGGCGATAACTATTTCTGATGACTTTCCTAATATATATTATGTAACAGCCATAATTCTACATGTATGTACATGCAAAGCTTCAGGGGATGAAAAACACCATCTGTTAAAAACAACAACAAAAAGTCTTGCTGCAGGCGATAACTATTTCTGACGACTTTCCTAATATATATTATGTAACAACCATAATTCTGCATGTATGTACATGCAAAAACACCACCTGTTAAAAACAACAACAACAAAAATTCTTGCTGCAGGCGATAACTATTTCTGACGACTTTCCTAATATATATTATGTAACAGTCATAATTCTGCATACAAAGCTTCAGGGGATGAAAAACATCACCTGTTAAAAACAACAACAAAAATTCTTACTGTGATATCTATAGTTATTGTCACTCCATACTTCAGTTTGGACGACCGTAAACGTAAGTTTATGTATTATTATTATTGTAACGATATTAGTTCGTAATGTGTGGTTTCTTTTTTTTTTTTCAAACGATAACTATTTCTAGTAGTCTGTGGGCTTGACTTTCCTAATATATATATATTTTGTAACAGCGCTAATTCTGCCTGTGTGTATGTACATGCAAAGCTTCGGGCGATGAACGTGAACTTTCCTGATGACCACATCACCATCATTACTTTCACTTCTAATAAATAATGTCGTTTATCACAAAATTCAATGCAGTTTCTGCTATTGAGTACAAACGGTGTGCAGAATTAACATTGAACAAGCAGTATCCGATTGTTAACATGGTGCATGTGGACACAAGATATGGGAAGTCTGTGCTTGTAACGTTGGAAGATGGTGAGCTACACTATCGTGTATATCTACCTAAGAGGTATGCTTGCGTCTTTACAGATGAAGAGCTCCGTCATATAAGCCCCAGCGACCTACATCTCGTGTTTCGAGGCATGAGGAATCAAACAGTACATATGGAAATCGTACCACGTTAAGGTAACAAACTACTTTTAATAAACAATTTTTTATCATTGTGTGTGTGTGTGCGTATGTTTGAATGTAGTGCAGATTCTAATTTACAAAGTTTTGATGAATGGATTTTTAATTTATTTCACTATACGCCTCTGAACCTATATGTATTACGTTGTGTTTGCGTCTGTGTGTGGACGCGTTGCGTATGTGTGCGTGTACGTCTGTGTGTGTGTGTGTGTGCGTGCACGTGTGGTGTAACCCAAACGTGTGTACGTTGCGTTTGCGTCTGTGTGTGGGCGCGTTGCGTGTTTGGTTACGTTACGTATGCGTGTGCGTATGTGTGTGTGTGTGTGTGTGTGTGTGATTACGTTGCGTATGCGTCTGTATGTGCGCGCGTTGCGTGTGCATCTGTGTGTGTGTGATATTTAACATGATTTTAATGTTGTTGTTGTATTGTTATGTTGCAGGTTGCTTCTTCTACAAGTACGACACACAATTATATATAAACTTTCGAAAAATATCAATTTCTAATGTATTTATTTAATTGTGAATTTTATATTGTGAATGTTAAAATATATTTAATCATTTAAACAAATTATGACTTTATTTTATTTCACTCTACACCTCTGAACATGTGTACAATTAATTTATTTTTTGTGAACTGTTACATCAGAAGATTTGTATGAATTTCAGCCGCCGTTTTCATGTGTGTGTATAATTTTAATTTATTTCGCTATACACTACTGAACCTATGTGTGTGTAAACTGCAACCTTAAAACAGAAGTATTGTCTGTAACAACATAACAGGTAAGTAGTTCATTGACGCCAAATATATATATATTTCTAACAAGGATCAATCACACTGACTGCATTATAAAACTATTAATTATTTAATACATTGAAAATGAAGACGACGTTTTGACAACGAAAGAGAGATAGTGCTAAAATTATTTATTCATCACACCGACTACTCAATGTACGAGAGGGAGACAGGAGAAAGGGTATGAAACCTTGCATAGTTGAAACGTGTGAAAGTGAGAGAGAGAGAGAGAGAGAGAGAGAGAGAGAGAGAGAGAGAGAGAGAGAGAGAGAGAGAGAGAGAGAGAGAGAGAGAGAGAGGATGTTACTATTTGTTGACACAGTTGAAACAAGTGAGAGTGAGAGAGAGAGAGAGAGAGAGAGAGAGAGTGTGAGGACGTTAATATTTGTCGAATAAACTTTCTAATTTCATATACATGCGTTCGGTACTGACCACAGAGAGAGAGGAGAACGGTTTGAGCATAACGTTTGACAACAAGAGAGAGAGAGAGAGAGAGAGTGAGAGAGAGGGAGTGAGAGGACGAATAATACAGAGGTTGGTACATCTGATCATATAGATTTAATATACATTATAACACGCGACAAATTTGAACTCATGTAAAGGTTGGTACACCTAATCATATATTTTAATATACACTATAATGCCGGTGAGCATAACGTTTGACAACGAGAGAGAGACATACACACCGTGTGAGAGAGAGAGAGAGTAACAATTATGATCATATATAGTTTGAATTTCCCACCACAGAAGAGAAAGAAATGTTGGCAGATCTGCTCTATACACGCACATTTCCCTCCCCCCACCGCAGAAAATGTTGACAACCCTGCTCATATAAAATATCTATACACTATAATAATACTACAGAGGTTGGTACACCTGATCATATAGATTTAATATACATTATAACACACAACAAATTTGAACTCATGCAAAGGTTGGTACACCTGATCATATATTTTAGTATACACTATAATGCTTCGAGTTGGAACCACCCCCCACCCACTGATATGAAAAAAAAAAACAACCTCCCACCCAACACCACCCACTGATATGCAAATCAGCTTTCTTAAAAAAATAAAAAAATTATATTCACGGATGCTGGTGGTCCATTGAACCTCATCCCACCAAATCAATTTAATTAAAAAAATAAAAAAAACCAAATAAAAAAAATAAAAAAATTTATTCGCGGAAATTCGCGGATGCTGTGGTCCATCGGGATGCTGGGGGTCCAGCGGTGGCGGCGTCATCTCTGAGATCATGTTTTTTAGTGTTTTTTTAGTGTTTTTTAAGAAGGCGGCATTCCTTTGTGCGTTTGAACCGGCATTTTCCCTCTACTACTTCCCCTTAACCGATCTTCACCAAAATCGAAAGTCCTTGAGATCTCTACAATTCAGGGACGTACGCAAAAAATTATTTGATTCTCTTTGAATTTGCGGCAGTTATCGTTTGCCATAGAAAAAAATCTACAGACACACACACACACAGACACTTTTCGGAAAACGACTTTTTTCATGTTTTGAGTGTAGTACAATCAGAATCTGGAATAATCTCGAACACGATTTTTTTTGCCATCACCATACTTCCATTTCCTTAAGGAATATGGAAGTAATAGTGTATACAAATATAGTATTATTTTTTGTACATTTCAAAATTTTGGGACACCAGGTTTCAAAAAGTGGGGCAGAAGTTTGACAAAATCACAAATTCCATGTGGGACATCGATTAAAGAGAATTTTAACGAAAATCTGAATATACTGTACAGTTTTAGAAATTTCAAAATTCTTTGACCCCATGGCTCAAAAATGGAATCGATAATTTGAAAAAAGTGTAAGAATCCATCTAGCTGTTAGACTAAAAGAAATTAAAACACACATTTAACTGTGTGGAATTTATACTGTTTATTGTATGATCGCTCTATAATATTGTTACTTTACTAAACAAAAATTAGTCAGTCTGCCTGCACACCCATATTGCTGAGATAATACAGCAGTCTTGTCTGGCATCTCTGGGCCACACACACACACACACACACACACACACACACACACACACACACACACACACACACACACACACACACACACACACACACACACACACACACACACACACACACACACACACACACACACACACACACACACACACACACACACACACACACACACACACACACACACACACACACACACACACACACACACACACACACACACACACACACACACACACACACACACACACACACACACACACACACACACACACAGTTGCTATGTAGCTGATTTCTCTCTGGCAGTGGTGAAATGTCAGTTCTGCCATGGTCAAGAGCATAACAGGCAGCAGGCCTAATGTTTGAAAGAAAAGAGAATAAGAAGAATTATCTTGTAGACATTTGTAATTTTTAGTTATATTTAGAAACAAAATTTAATGTTTTGTTTAATGGGCAGTTAAGAATACTTTGTGTGTATGTGCGTGCGTGTGTGCGCACGCGTGCACGCGTGTACAACTTTTAATCTGAACAATAATCTGCTGTTAGAACCCAGCTGCCAGAAGTGGAACATGTGGTAGGATAGCACAATGCAGCAGTACTGTATTCCCAAACTGTCACTTCAGAAAGTATATTAAACAAAATACAGGACCATTATGGGAAGAATAAATAAAGTTTAGTTGTTACCGTTTCATCTGAAATTTGCTTATTAAATTTAAGTTAAATGAAAACAATGCTATGTTTATTTTCAGATGAGTACTACTGCCGTAAAATGTGATTTATGCAGCAAAGAGTTCAGTAAGAGTTCTTATTGTAAACGGCATATTAGAATTCGCATTCTGTAGCGCTGAACGATTACATAAAATATTGTAAGTATTTCTGCTTACGCGAGAACACACGTAGGAACACCGCACACAGCTAAACAAACCGAAAATAAGTTACAGGTTTATCGTCAAGTCTACAAAGACTCGGATAGAGCGCAGCCGCATCCCATCCCATGGGACGCACCTTCGCTCGCCTCTCCAGTGCCCCCACCACGTCGCCAGATTAGTCGGTTAACAGCTCCGATGTCCGTCCCGTAGACGCAAATCGCATTCAGTCCGCTCCCAGCCACTGGCGCGTCATTACACTTAATAGTCTAAGAGATGGAGGCCTTTTTTTTTTTTACTAGATCGATGGGATAATTTTGTCGCAAAATAACTTCACTTGGCGCGCTCTACGCTGTTTTTCATTGTCCGCTCTTTTAAACTTACTGAAGATAAGCCATTTTAGTACTGCGTCAATAAAGATGTATAATTATTTTTATAGGGGGTTCACGTGCTCTTATGGACGAGCCGCCACTGGTGTCGGTAAATCCTCTGACGTTCGGCATTGGTAATTTTGGGTTTTTTGAATTCCCCATGATTTTCTCTACTCTCTTGTATGCGTTTACGATACTTTTGAGCACGTTTAGCATCCACATACCGCGACATTTTGTCCGAACACACGATTTTTACAACTTGAATTACGATTATTCAAACCTCTTAATAATATCACCGCTATTACGGTACACTATGTAGATAGTACTCGATGAGACAATTTTAACGACACCTCACTCAACGTTCTATCGCATCAGAAACCGGAGAAATACTAATTTTAGTGCGCGCCAAGCGGCGCAAAACATTTCTATTTCTCCCCCCCGCGCTGGATGATGCAATAGCCCGCTTATATTGTGCTATTTATTATCTTTGTTCCTTTATCTGTCGAATGGTACCTCATATAAGTGTGAATCTTTTGTCGTTTAGATAATATTTCAATTTCAAACGTGACGTGAAAACGTAACATTCGATTTTCTGGTTGGCGGTAGGTAACCTACTTGATTGCTATTTGATTGCTGGCCTGAAAGGTAAGACGTATTCTATGTCAAAAAAAAAAAAAAAAAAAAGGTGTATTACATAGCATCTGCATTTACGTTTGAAATTTAAATAGGCTATAGGAAAATCAATTCAGTCAGTACTTTCCAAACAATGTTTCAGTAACTCATATTTGTATTGTGTTATTACTGTTTACTGTAATGTGATTGATTTCAGGATGTTATCACACATTTTTAAGCCACTTTAAAGATAGCAACGTTGATTTAACACTAGCAAGTCTTAACTTGTTATTTTCTTTTGTATGAAGTCGACTCGACCAGACCCTGGACCACCCACAAGGTTAGCCGGGGGCCAGCCAATTCTAGTTACACTACTGCCACATGGAAGCAATTTTTAATTAATGGCTATTAGATTTAAACCCAGGTCTTATAAAATTCCATTTTAAATGAAATTAGTCATTTACTTTCTCATGAAAAGGTTTCATTTTTACATGGTGTGTGAGAGGTACAAATAAAGTTGTCTATGAGAAAAACATTCTTCATGTAGGTCAACTACAGCTATATTAAGTGACTGTCCCTGTGCTCAATTTATTGTCATGCTAAAGCAGAGTTTAGCAGGAATTAAATTAACTTGAAATTAAACAGCAAAAATTATTCTTGATAGAATCATTTTGACTGTCAATGTTGTAGCAATTTATTCAAGCGTCACAGCTAGTTAAAATAGCAGCTTCAATTAAAAAGCTTTTTATAGACCAAGTACATGCCTTGATGTATATACCAGGTCTGTACAAAAAGTATCTGACCTTGGGCTGGGAAAAGAAGGTTCTATATCTGATTGATTACAATACCTATCCCCCAGAAAGTAGGCCCCTTGTGATTCCGCACATTTAGTCCAGCAGTCCTTCCATTGGTGGAAGCAATGCTGAAAGGATTCTTTTGGGATAGCACACAGCTGTGCTGTCACATTTTGCATTATTTCCTTATGACTCTTAAAATGGGATCCTTTTAGAGTGTTCTGCACCTTCAGGAACAGCCAGAAATCACAGATAGCCATGTCAGGAGAGTGGAAGCTGGCAAACCTGCGGAATGCCATGCTTAGTCTGGATCACATGTGCCGAATGGGCTACAGTATTGTCATCGTGTAACTACCAGTTCCCTGTGCCCCATAGCTCCAGTCTCTCGTGTCAAACTGCTTCATGTGACGCAGAAACATGATGGAGAACTTCTCAGTAGTACTCCTTTTTCATGGTCTGGCTTTTCGATGCATACTCATGATGTACCGTGTCCTGGTAGTCGAAAGAAAGCAACCAGTATCACCTTCATCTTGGTCTGAACCTGTTGGTTTTTTTTTTGGCCCTTAGGGGACTTGGATGCTTCCATAATGATGACTGGACATTAGTTTCTGGGTTGTACCCAGACACCCACGTCTCATCACCAGTAACCAGACTTCAGAAACTCAGGATCCCTGTTGGTGCACTGCAGTATGTCCTGTGAGACCTCAGCACGGAGGTGTCTCTGTTTTGGTGTAAGCAGCTTGGGCGCCAATTTTGTAGCTGCTTTGTGCATGCACAAATCCTCATTCAGAATGCTGTCTGCAGAACCACTGCTGACCCCAACCTCGTCAGCAATTTCCTAGACTGTCAGATGACAGTCCTCCATGATCAGTGTCTGTACTTTCTCGATAACAGAAGCACTTCAGCTTGTTGATGATCTCCCAGAATGCTGGCCACTTTCTATGAACAAGCGCCATCTTTGAAATGGCTGTACCATAGTTTAATTTGTGTAACCTCTATTGCATCGTTTCCAAAAGCATACTGCTCCAAGCATTCGCTTATTGCAAAAAAAAGAGATTGTGACAAATACGTGTTGCACCATGTAGCTTTCAGGCAAGTACTGACGCAACTGGTGGCACTACGAGGAAACAACAATTGCGCTTGCAGACGAAAGTCCATTCTACATGTACCCATTGTTGGCACATCTAGATCATGACTAGTTACCATGAAAAAAAATTAGTTCAGACACTTTTTGTACAGACCTCATATATTGTGTATACAGTAGATGCCCTCTAGTCCGGCCTCGGTTGGATCGGCCTTCGGATGGTTCGGCCAGCCATATGGTGACTCACACAGTCTAGACTAGCATCCAGCTACAAGCCCCAACTTGTTTAACGGAAAATATATGTAGCTCAGTTGACTCGTGCTTTTGTTCATTTGACAAGAAGACGAAGTCAGTGAGGAAGAGGGAAATGTTGAAGAAAAAATGAGCCACGCTAAGGGAAGAGCAGCTCTCGAATTAGTAACGACGTACATCGAGCAAGAAACAGAGGCAACTGCAGTTGATGTTATGTTCATCAAGAAATGGTGTGATTTCGCATTCAACAAAACAGTTGATCAAAAAAAGCAGAAGATAACTGATTTCTTTTAATTTTTATTTCAAAGTTTTACGTTCTGTAGTAACACTTTTTAATGTTCATGTGTTTTTCATATTCTCTAAAGCGTTGTGTTATTTTTGCCAAATACAGTAATATCTCTGAGTTTGTAGTAATTTTCCGTGTTTGTTTTTTTTACTTGCTATCATGGAGTAAGGATGAGTAATTATAATTATTAGTAATTTATATATACTGTAATGGGTTATTTCATCATTAGCGTATTTTCGGTTCGTCCGGCCATTTTGTAATCTGGCCTAGAGTCTGGTCCCGAGGTGGCCAGACAAGAGGACATCTACTGTATCACAATACAATTCTTTAAAAACATGTGTTTTCACAAAGAATGATAGTAATTAAATGATACATGGAAATTACATACTGCAAGAAATTCTTTTATGTTGATTAGATACTTGAGAAGGATAAACAATTTATTTTGATAAGGATTATGTGACTACTAAAAAAAAATATTCACAGCTGGAAAAGTACTACAAATGTGATGTAAAAATGTTTACTAAGGCCTATCCTTTAAAATGGGTATATGCTTTCTCAGTCTACTTTGTAGAACTTTTTATGCTCAAAGATTCTTCAGGGTAACATAAGCCAAGAAAGTGCTCAGACAGGCACTTTTTTCTTTGACTTGTTTTACTAACATTATCACTGTTCACCTCCATTTTGTCATAAGATAATGTTTCATATGCCTAAAAAGTCCTTGGCAAATGCTATACAGAATGGTAGAGTGTTGAAAGGCAGCAACTGTTGTACAGGCTACACATTGTAAGTTGAAGCACTGTTGTGTTGGTAACATAAATTTAGTTACACCATTTTTTAGGATATTTTTCCTCCCCTCCACCCTCTACTCAGTAACTGAACTAACTATAACTCATCAAACCTTTTGTGTTATAAAAGCTGTGAGTTATCTACTTAAAGACTTTTATCTACCTCTAAATTTTATTTGAGAATTATACTTTCTAGTTCATTTTAGAGAACTGATGTCCATAATGACTACTGACATCACTGGAACAGGTAGTGAATGTCTTATTGTATTGACTAGATTTATGAGTTTGTAAATAAATAAATACCAGCAGGAATCGACAAAATAACTTCAAATACTTTGGTACCCCTTGCCGAAAATACATCAATACATGTATTACATTCAGTTTAGCACTGAAGTACTAGTATCTGTATTTATTTGGAGAGAGGAAGGAAAATCCAAAAATGAAAAATACGTATTTGTATAAAAATAATTTATTATAGAACAGTATTTACAGTCATCAGCTGGGCATTCCACAGCATAATGTGAAAGCTTTGTTTTGTCGAGGAGCTCTGAGTTGTAACCATTGTTCCTGATTGGGAACATACATCTCTGCAGGCATTGTTTCTGGAGTCTGAGGTGTACTGCTATCATTATCTGAAACTATTTTGAATGTTAAATTAATTCAATTTGAATTAAATTAAAGGTGATACATAAAAATTTCTTCCATACATAAGTGCTGCGCATGTGTGTGTGCAGGGGTGACCATCCCCCCAAAGGCTATGGCGCATGCCCCCCAAATTCAGTTATCCCCAAAGGCCACCTGAACGGCGCCCGGCGGTGCATGTGCTCACACATTTGATATTTAAATGGTGGTATAAAGGTAACCAAAAAACTGTAGAAGTGTTTTGAGTTACAAGAAAAACTATATTTTTACAATTTATTCAGAAAGTCAAAATATAAATAAAAAGAATATTGCAATTTTTAGATGTCTGTAGAGATTTTTTCATTGTTCTCACTTGATGTTGTCACTTTGATGCTCTGAACGATTGACATAATAAAAGTTGTTTTCTCCGAGAAGTTGTCAATGCAAATTTACTATCAATGTTTACTATTTCTTCATTTGGAATCGCTTTGAAAATGTCTTTTTCAGAAGCTAAAATTAAAAGATTAGAAAGCCACAAATCACCCATACTACTGCGAAGCCGATTTTTCACAATCTTCAATCTACTCATAGTTCGCTTTGCAGAACAACTTGTAACTGTCAGCAAAAGGAGGATTCTGTACATAACAGTTAGATTTGGAAAACCTGAAATATGCATAATGCAACGATAAGGTCGAATGAAGCCTCTTTTAATCCACTGGTCTGTCATTCTCTCACTTTCATTTTTCTTTTCTTTTTCACCTCCTTCATTTTCATCCGTTTCTTCTTCCTGATTTGACGACGCCTCATCTTCCAATTTATATTCAGGTTTATGAAGAATGTCTGATATGTTTATTTCATGGTGAGTGACATGGTCCATCACCTGTCTTAATTTCAATTACTTTGTAGTTAATTTTCAAATTGTTTTTGAACTTGTAAGCATGTTTCTTCTTGCAATGGTCTATCCATTTGTCCTTTCTATGCACAGTATTATAGAGTACTTCCAAGCACTTATACTTGTATAAATTTTTAGCTCTCTTCGGCATGATTAGTTAGTTTGTAAAACAGCGAAACGTACTACTAACTACATCAACACTCTCTCAACACACTACACAGTACGAGACCAGTCGATGAATGTTCAGTTCAACTTAAATGTTCGGTGATTAAACATACTAAAAAACAAAATCAAAACAGCTATTGACTGAAACCTACTTCTCCCCATGTACACATAAAATGAAAATGAAACATTGAGGTTAGGGTGCCATGAAGGGGCTACTGCTGGACATGGCGAGGACTGCATGCGCTTCAGTCAGATCAGTTGAGTTGACAGCTGATTGTTGTGCAGAACGGGGGGGGGGGGCTACACCGAATCAGGCTGCCACGCAATGCTACACTGAACCCTTTGCGAATAAATTTACCATTTTATGAATAATTAAAAGAAGGAGGGTTATTACAAGTTTTTTTTTTCAAAAGTCTTATTTATTTGCCCCCCCAAATTTTGATGGGCACCACTGTGTGTGTGTGTGTGTGTGTGTGTGTACATGTAGTTGTAGTATAAGTGGATAAGATGAAATGCATAAATTATGTAACATACAAAACAGATTTTCAGGGGAACAATACCAATTTTTCATTGTGGGCATGACCTTTATTTTGTAAACTCTTAATCCAGCCCTAATGTCATGGTTTATAAAGTTTAGTTAATACAAGTTCTACACAATACAAAACTTAGGAAGTTCACATACCAATAACCTTGCACAGAGTATTTAAAAGTTTTTTAGGTAACTTATATATTTTGACTACAGAATTAACATAACTCTCTGCGAAAAAACTAGGTTTTACTCATAATTTTAGTGACTAATGGTAGCTGATATATTTTACAATGCATGGTATCCATTTACACATTAAGACTGTACTAAGAGAAAATAATTTTTTTCCAACATGTCTTTCAACAGTAGCAGCGACTGATAACAAACTTGAAGCTATATAAACATATTTTTGGAAAATTGCGTATAAAAATGTATGGTACCTGTGCATACTATTTATGCTTGTTTTATCACATGCCAATTTAAAATTCAGGAAACTATACTTTTTATGAAATATTAGAATTTTAATTATAATATTGACTTCCAAAATGGTGGCAGTTCAATACTGGGTCACAGTTGCCACTTTTTTGACTAAATTACATTTTATCTTCTCAGTGATTATTATTTTCATCATATAATGCCTAGTGATTAGGTACTCTGTGTACAATAATGTTATCAAATTAGATGCAAATCTAACATTATTTAAAATCTGAAATAATACGACGATACTCAAAAAGTTATAAAATTCATTTTCCAATACAAAAATGTCTTGAGGATGAAGTAAACTTCTATCAGCTATTTTAAAGCCACTTTGTTAAGGCATTTTTCAGCATAAAGTTTCAGTACAGCTTTTTAAACATGCCAAATGAAAATATTTTCGAAGTACAAACAATATGTCTAAAATATGAATATTACATGCTTTCAAAATTATTCTAGAATAACCATGAGAAAAATCAGTTAGCTTAATAAATACATTATCTAAGGTAAGTAAGATATCTAATATCTTCAGAATACATGGACACTTGTGTACTGGTAAGATTTATTTTAAAGATATTATGTCTTTCTGGTTGACATGCTAAGTGATTAATATAATTGTTTCTATTTTTTTCACTTCTCTGATTTTATCACTAAAAAACTGTAAGCCACAGTGAAATACCGTACGGTACTTCAAAAAAGTGATATTTTCTATATCTTGTGCCTTTTACAAACATTAGTTGTACCTAACTCCAGATAATTAATTTGATAAGTTTGGTGATTTCAGGTAATGTGTTCAGAAAAGGTAGACTGTGCATAGATACACTTATGTTAATAACTGAAAAGAGGAGAGAATTCATCTTACAAATGCGTCTAGCAATCATAGTTATAAATGAAGGCTTCTAACAGTGATAAATGTTTGCTACTCAAGAACATAGTGAATTGAAGAGGTTTCACTATTAAATTAATTAAAGTTCTTCAGAGTCTCTATTACAAAATGAATATTGTCTTAGACTCAGGTCAAAGCCAAATGAAAGCTAGGTTCAAATAAGTAGTGCGTTATCATTTGGTCGGCACAGGGAGTTAAAATGTTTGGACAATACATGTGTAGGAGAGGGTCTACTAGCACTTCATGACTGATAAGTTCATTTCATAAAAATAAATATGAAGAAGAAACATATTTCTGACTTATAGTATCATAATAATAATAGAATAATATTTAACATAATAATAATAATAATTATTATTATTATTTAGAATAATAATAATAGAATAATATTTTCAACCTTGCAAGTTGAAAAGAAAGCTTTTTTGTTATATACTGTAGCACAATTTTTTTTTTTTTTTTTGAAATGTACTAGATCAGAAAAGATCAGATATTAAAATCAATCTGGTGGAAATTAGGGAAGCGCTGGGTGCTGAAGCATTGTAATTGGTGTAATCAAGGATGACAGAAGATGGGACAGGCTTTCAGTGTCAGTGTATAAGCGTCATCACATTGGCAAGAGAGGGAAAATTGGAGCAAGATCAGTTTTTTACCTTATTCCTTGAATGGAAGAAAAGAGAAGCAAAAGGAGGAGGACAGGAAGATGAGGCGAGAGGAGGAGGAGAAGGAGGAAAAGAAGATGATATTTGATTCTTGTATTTTGTTGTCCATGATGTGTCAAATTATTAGTAATATGTAGTTCACTATTTCTGACTATGGAACACTAATTTTTAGATGTACTTTTGATTTTGTTAAAAGTTTATATCTAAAAATTAGTGTTCCATAATCAGATTTGGTGTGTTATGAATATACAGTAATTATTAGTGTTGATGGAACTTTCACTTGTAAACTTACTTGTTGTTTTCACTCATACGGTCATTTCGGAGTGGTGTGCTCCTACGTCAGTGAGTTTTTTGGATACAGAATGTGCAAGCTGTCGGTAATTCTATGTATAACCGTTATACATAGAATTACCGGCAGCTTGCACACCACTCCGAAACGACCATATGAGTGAAAACAACAAGTAAGTTTACAAGTGAAAGTTCCATCAACACTAAAAATTATTAAGTGCTGTAAACAAAGAAGAAAATGAACATTCAAAACAGTATAGTTATGAATATATTTAATTACTACACACCTTGTTTCTTTCTGAGCGGTAAAGCTGTCATGGAAATGTGTTCCCCTGGTCTCCGTAAGAGTAACCTTCCTACACCCTCACATCTTCTTAGCACTTCAGTATTAAGCAAATGGCGTCTGACTTCATTTGAGATGTTTATTCTTTCTAACAGCCATGTCGGAACAGCACCAAAATCTGTCAGCAACTGTAAAGCTCCCCATTCACTATTGTATTGGTAAAAACAAAAGGTTAAGCAATCTATAACAAATTGATAGTGACGTATTGGAACAGAAGACTATTCAGAACAATACTCACCTGAATTTAATTTTATGAGCGTAGATATGGTCTAGCCATGCTTCACACATTATACACAAAACTAAACCTGAGACTTTTTGCTGAACAGCTATAGGGAGAAAATTAGTGGCAACCAGAACAGGTCGTAATACTTCATCTGGAAAATAACAAAAATTTTGTAAACAAAACTTGTGAAAAAAGAAATAAGCAATGAAGAAACACTAGATGTAGCATTACCATACATATCAGCTTTGGTATCAGTAACTAAACTTGCTGCATTTGGCACTCATACTTTGGAGCCACTGTTTAGTGCCAAAATGTATCGACAGATATTGCTCTTTATAAAATTCATAGTTTCATGTATGGTAATAATAAACTGACACTATTTGAAATTTAGTTAGTAGAAATCAGAAATTTTGTGTTTCCATCAGATGAAATCAAGTTACTCCTTTTGAGATACCAATTTTCTTAAAATTTTGAGACTAATAAAACAGCCATACAGAAGTGGCTTGTTTATTCTAAATTCTAATGACTATGTTTGTTTTTATTATATATTTAAAACCCATGAATGTATTTAATAAAAAAATAGATTAAAATGATTGGTCCCATTTTTCTAGAAATTCGGACTGACAGGAAAGTATTATATTTTCAAAATATCTGAATACTTAAGAAGCAAAATACTAAGAAATGAAAAACTGTAGATCATGTAAATCTAGTATAAATAAAGTGTGAAAAAAGATGCAATTTACTGAAAGAATTATGTATGCCATTTGGTTTTTCATCAGAGAATAGAAGCTTTTACAAGGAATTACCATTATATAAAATTAGTAGAAAGTATTTCAGAAATTGAAAATGCTAGCATATTAATTGGACTGGAAAAGCCCAGTCATTAAGTCTTCATCTTAATCACAACAACCAGAATGGTCTTATCACTGTGGAAGGTGAAACAATTAAACAAACTAGAGTTAGCATCTAATACATTCTGAGTCTGTTATTTTAGATTTACACCAGATATCAATTATGAAGTCAAATTAAAGCAGTTTTCAATTTGTTAAACTTTAATAAAAGATATTGAGATATGGTAGTCATTTCCCCAATTGTTTGTATTACTGACACAACAGGGCTAGGATTAGCAACAGTTTTAATGGATTTTTTTAAATACATGGATATTGTACTGTTGTTTTTTACTGATATAATATATTTAGTATTTGCACCACGTTGGATGCATCATTAATTTTACTGCAATTATTTTAACAGGTATTGTAATTATGTAATTATGATATGTAACTACCTTTATTATATTTTTTGTTTATCAGTACATGAAAAGAAACTCTCTCTCTCAGGGTTAATGATTATTAAGCTGTTTGATCGTATTTACAATTGTATATAATATTTTCTTTTCTTTAAACCAAACAAAATACAGTTAGTATATAGTATTTTGAGAAATAACCATGTAAAAAATAAATACCAAACTAATGTAACTTGACTGATTCTGAATTCTTCCAGCTGCCACGGGTTCACTTCTGGTTGATGTTTATTATTTTCAACAGCAATATCAGGCTTGGCGATCCGTTCCTTCACACAAATTTCTTATTCGTTTCACCGCTGAATGTTGTTTTCTACGACTGCAACACAGATGTCTCCTCGGAATACTTAATTATATTTTATGGCCACTTAAACTATTCTTCAGTCCAGGATTTCCCTCTTCTATTGGCGTTCTATTAAGGATATGTTTATATTTCTTGTAATATTATTTATTTATTGAATATTAGTTTATTTTACTAAACTCAATAGGAATGTTGAATCTCTCCTCCTGATTGTTGTAACGAGTAAACGAGGTCGTACCTGTTAAAATGTCTCACACTTGTTTATTTTGTGTATTAGTGTGATTGTAGTGTGTTTGCCTCACACTGGTTGTTACATAAATCGACGTCACTACTGGAGTCCGTAGCGTTGTCAATGTCACCAGTACAACCTACCTGTTAATTCATAGGGATTACGATTCCCGGGTGGCGCCAAATTGTTTTGTTAAAACAATTAAAACATTTAGTTTTTTAAAGTAATATGTGGTATTAGCATGGACAGCTGTGGCGTTAGAATTATTCCCGCTGCTACACAGGTTGTCGACTCGGCCACTCGTGACAAGCGCTAGTTGGCTATGACTTAAACTTCGCTAACACACATATATTTACAACAAAAAATCCTATGAAATAACGAGATAGTATTGTTCTGTACTGCGTTTTTTAATACACATTTAATTATTAATAAACATGACAATTGAATAATAAACAAATTTATAATATTATGCTCCGGCTTAGAGCTTGAAACACAAAACACCTCAGGTTGGCAAAATTGATTGAAAACGCTATCATTCAGTTGCTTCTAACAAATTAATATGTTTTTACAATCTGGGGTTCTTTTGATCATGAAAATAGACATAAACGTTGATTACATGAAAAGAAAGTACACTATTATACCTTATAGGTACTTAGGATTTATAATGTGTTTGTACAATTTGTTCTGTAGTGTCGTATTTCTGTTACAGTAGTTATGTTCACAAATAAGGTTATCTTGATAAATGTTTTTTAATATAAGTAAGTAACTTATGCCTTTACCTTTGAAAGAAAATACTATTTTTTAAATAGTGAGAAATTTTATCATTTGAAAATAATTTAAGTGATTTGGGGTTTTTTAGGAGTAATAAATTATTCGGTACTTATCAGTTCGTCTCACGTTGAAGGGTCATCATGGGTAGGCGTGTAGTTTTCGAATTTGGGCTGGTTGTAGGCTTCCAGCATCTTCTTCAAACTGGTTTGGGTTTTTTCTCTAATTAGTTTGTTTAATTTCATTCCTGGTCATCATTAATTCTGTACAGATCGACGTCTCTTCACATTGGATCATTTTAATTCACTATTCGACTTGTTGTAACTGTTTAAATTAAAGTTTTAGTTTGTCTAATTTCTTGCGTGGCGTACCCACGCTTCGTTTCTTCAGCGTCTGTATAATTTAACGGAAAAATAAGCCTCAAATGACTCGTTGTCATAGTAACTAATAATTCAATGCTTGTTTAATTACTCTTTACTTACATTGTTAGAGATATTTGAATTTTTATTCAAATTTATTAAGTATTTTCCCAATGATTTTATTCCTTTATAATTCCTTTGGGATAATAAATGACATCACTATTATTTTTCTTTCCTTTCAAAGTTTACAATGATACCTCATAAGGTCATATTTTGTTACACTTTAACTATAGTCTAATTAGTTGACATTTAAAAAATAACATATCTTTCTTGAATTAAATTATTACAATAATATTTCTGTGTAGAAATAACTGATATACAATCATTGTCCATTCACTGTTCTTAGATTAGTAAGATTTTTTATGAAATTGATATAATTTGCATTTGAAATGTTCTTGGCAGTTAATTGTTTTCCTAGTTACAAACAGCCATGATTGTTTTCTAGTGTATTTCCTTTTTAAATTACCTTCTGAATTCAGCCTGATGGGCTTCATTTATTTGTTTGTGTTTTAATTATTATTCAACATACATTTTCATTGCTTTTCATTTAAAATATAATAGCTAGGTTTATGGACTGTAAGTCCTCCTTCAGTCATATTCCCTCTTTAACATTGAATCAACTATTTTTTATTAGTCATAAATTATTCTTAGTACTAACATTGATTTCTTTCTTGTCTTATAAACTAGGGTGATAAACATTATTACTTTCTTTAATATTATGAAGGTTGATTCCCCTTTCAACATGGGGTGTTGTATTCTTTATAATTTTAATCTTTAATATCAAACTTTACTTCCATTCTATCATGCCATGTTAACACAAGTTATGGTACTGGGCTTTCTCCCTGATATGTCACATGCTTCCCTTATATTAATTTTAAATACTATTTTTAATTACATCTAGGTATTCAACTAATTATAATTCCACTCCACTCATTGGTGATTTATCAATGTTTTAAAGAGTGTCTATTTCCTTAGCATTCTAATTTGAATGTTTCACATTCACTTTCACTATTTTTAGGGCATTAACACTTCACTAAAACACTTCACTTTGGTTCACTGTTTTGTAATTAGTGTTATTTAATGGGTAACCCCTATACCTACTCCTACCATTTCTCACTATTTTTGTTTTAGTATTATTTTTACTATAAACAATATTAGGCTAGTTGTGTTTTGGGTTGAATCTAACCTTTCTGACAGGGTTAGTGTACCCTTCCTATACTACATTGTTTTACAATTGTATTGTCTCAAAAATTGGATACATATGTTAAATTAATGCTAATAATAACATTGGTTTTATCAATATATAATTATTTAAGGTTTATTGACCGTATTCTATCTTTAACATACAATCTCTCCCTTTTATATATGTGTGTTAGTTTCCCTTGGGTTTTATCTGTCTCCTCTTCATTCTTCCTTTTCTTCTTCTTCAATAATCTTCATCTTCATTCTTCATCTTGGTTTGGTTCTCCTTTAGTTCTGTGTCCATCATTGTTTTGTCAATCACATTTTCTTAAGTATGTTTGGGTTGTCGGCTTAATCATGTCAAAATATTTACATTTTAATAAGTATGTTACGTGGTTCCCTTCTTTATGTTTATGTTTTTTGGCTCAATCACTTGGGTTGGGTAGTATCGTTGTACGTCATGTCAAAGTATTTACATTTTAATCATTTTTTACACATTTTATTTCATATGAAGTAACTTTTATATTAAGAATTATCTTTTTTTATTACTGGTACGAGATTTGGCTTAATTGTATCGTTACATAATGCCTCTCCTCTAAAATTGATCATTTTAATAAAATACTAGCATAGTGTTTTATGAAATTATCAGTTATAGATAACTTTTTTCCTTCTCTTCCTTGTTTGTTTCTCCATTCTCCATTTCTCTTCTTACTTAATTCACTCCATTTTATTTGGATCTGTTTTTATTTATTTCCATTGGTGCATATTCCCTCATACACAAAATTTTATTTCCCTAACTTTATATAGTAGCTGGTTTCTCCCATTACTACTCATTTTTCTGAGACTAGAGGCACATCTTCTCTACTCAGTTCACATAGATTGCTGGACTTTTCAACAGTCAATCTTAAATCTTTGTCAACTTGTGACTTAATAATAATAACAATATAATAATATAATTGGGATTGTCCACCTTGTGGTTTGGCTTTAGATCACTTTATCCTTACTACTCATTCTTCCTTCCGCTATACCTTAACTATACACTATCATCTACTCATATACTATATTGAGAAATTTTATCTTTATTCATATGTTAATTTCATCATATCTCACTTTTCATTATTTTGTTTTCAATGCTTGTTGTGATCATTTTAATTGTTTTAGACATTTTTTTAGTCATTTAGCAGGATTCTGCTTTAGCCATATCTGTATATTGGTTTTATATACAATTTCTCTCTCTCCTTGTACCAGGTAAAGTTTTATTTATTTTTTCTGATAATACTTTTGATTCAGTATAATTTCAAGTATTTATCTCAGTAATTTGAACTTGATTTTATTTTTGTTTATTTTACTCTGTATTCAACATCATTTTTGATAATTCTTCGGTAAGTTAATGGTCTTACCTTAAAGGAATGTTTGTAGCGTATTCCTTTTTAGCTATTTTTTGTTTTTAATTATAATTGTAAGTTTGTGCTTCTTACATTTTTATTACGTAGGAATGTGTGTAACTTATTCCTGATTATCTCACTTTTTACTTCATACTTCATATTTCATTCTTTTGTTATATTTTAAACTGATTTAAATTGAAAGGAATTTGTGTAACTGTTTCCTTTGTTTTTTTTTTCATTAAAACTTTTTATTGTTCCGCATACATCATCTAAATATTTGAGTAAGCTGCTCTTACAATCTCTTTTAGAATTTTGAAATTTGTTTCATTTCACAATGGTTTTATTCTTCCTCGTAAAACTTTTTTATTGAAGTTTGATTGTAAACTCCCTTGATTTTCCTTGTATTGATATTACTGATTTGGTAAGTGTTATTACCATTGTCTCTTGTGATGATATACGGATTATTATGATATACATAATTGTTCTACTCATATTACTATACACAGGACCTTGTTATTTATATTTTGTTAAGTTGACTTCTCCTTTTCTTTCCTTTATTATTTCCTTCTCTTGTTCGACTCTTTGTTATTAGGCACCTCTACTCCTTCAAGTGCTTGATAGACACACTTATTCTGGATGATATGATTAAATTTATTTATTAATTATGGTTTATATATTTTTTTTTTTTCATCTTGGTGATTGTCATTGGTCTAATTTAACCTTCCTTCTGTTCCATTGGGTTGCTGGGTCCGTAACTTGAAGATCAGTCCCTTTTCTTGGTTTGTGGTATCTTCACTTAGTTTACCCATGGTCCATCAGTTCCTCTGCTCTTATGGTTCGGATAACTCTGGCGTGTAGAACTGTTTTCTTACTGGTGAAATAGGTCTCCTCCGTCTTGTACCATAATTCCTTTAATACCATATGTTCCGTGGTATTTATTTCTACCTCCATCAGTTGATTAGTTTGTCCATTAATCAGAGAAGTTATTTGTGTATCTCTCATTAATATTATTTTTGGCTTTTTATGTGGTATTTCCATTTCTGGTGTGCTCCAGTATTTTATTGACCTTCTTGTTTTGTTGTCAGTCATTTCTATTTCTGGCATCTTCCATCTAAGTATTGATTTGTTAAAATTTTCATCCACTGGTTGGTTGTGAATTTCTTTTATAACTTCCCTCGGAGTCCTCCTACAATCTTTGTACCTTATTAATTTGCTTTGGTAGGCAATGGGCAAATTAAATACATCGATGAGGCCGTTCTTCATCATCTCCACTTCCTCTCGTGTTTTGATTAGTTTCCTTTTATATACCTTTCTTATTTCCTCTGTTTTCTTAATCTTCTTAATAATTCGATTCTTCTTCATACAACTGTTTACACCTATTTTTAGTTCTTGGTGCCTCTCCTCCAGTTCCTTGACCATCTCCTTCTGTGTTATTTTCTGATTCCCCGGTTCCATGTTCTCATTTAACGTTTCTTGGATACTTTTAGAAGTGCTGTCTAGTGTTTCATTCCATTGTTTGAAATCACTAGCTACTGTTTCTTGAAGGTGATTTACTGGGTAACTTGTCTCTTCCCATCTCTTATTCATCCATGTTTTTGTCCGTTTGTCTTCTTCACGAAACTCTGCAAACATGAATCTCAATTCTTCTCTGTTCTTCTCACTTTCTTCCTCGATTTTCCTTTGGAGGATATCATGATTAGCTTCCATCTTTTTGTTTACTATCTCCAGATCCTTCTTGATCTGTTTCTTCAGTTCTTCACTCTTCTTCTCCAATGCCTCTTGACTTCTTTTCAAGTCTTCATGGTTGCTTTCTATTTTATCATTCAGGAATTCTATACTCTCCTTCATTTGCTTCTTCAAATCTTCACTGTTTAGGTCTAGTTTTTCTAATTTTTTATTCAAATCTTCCTTGTCTCGTCTTCTCTCTTCCTTGTCTGATTCTAATTTTTTATTCAAATCTTCCTTGTCTCGTCTTCTCTCTTCCTTGTCTGATTCTAATCTGTTCATTTGTTCCATCATCATTCTCATCAAACTATCGAGTTTCGTTTCTTCTGTCGGTTTAACTGGTTGGTTATTTACCCTGACTTCTGCTTCTATTTCCAGTTCAGGTTCAGGTTCAGGTTCAGGTGGATTTGGATTTTTCACTTGGTCCTCCTGTGGGTTTTCTTCTGACAATTCTCCAGTCGTTTCCTCCATTTCTACTTCTTCAACTTCCTCCACTTCTTCTGGGTTTGGTGTTTCCTTCCCTTTGCGTCTCGTAACCATCCCATGTCTATTCATGATCGCCGCTAGTTATTCTTACCAGCCACACGTTGCTGGTCGCCAATATGTAACGAGTGTCGGGGTGCGCCCTCGTTCAAGCCCCGCGATGGAAGCCAATATGTAACGAGTAAACGAGGTCGTACCTGTTAAAATGTCTCACACTTGTTTATTTTGTGTATTAGTGTGATTGTAGTGTGTTTGCCTCACACTGGTTGTTACATAAATCGACGTCACTACTGGAGTCCGTAGCGTTGTCAATGTCACCAGTACAACCTATCTGTTAATTCATAGGGATTACGATTCCCGGGTGGCGCCAAATTGTTTTGTTAAAACAATTAAAACATTTAGTTTTTTAAAGTAATATGTGGTATTAGCATGGACAGCTGTGGCGTTAGAATTATTCCCGCTGCTACACAGGTTGTCGACTCGGCCACTCGTGACAAGCGCTAGTTGGCTATGACTTAAACTTCGCTAACACACATATATTTACAACAAAAAATCCTATGAAATAACGAGATAGTATTGTTCTGTACTGCGTTTTTTAATACACATTTAATTATTAATAAACATGACAATTGAATAATAAACAAATTTATAATATTATGCTCCGGCTTAGAGCTTGAAACACAAAACACCTCAGGTTGGCAAAATTGATTGAAAACGCTATCATTCAGTTGCTTCTAACAAATTAATATGTTTTTACAATCTGGGGTTCTTTTGATCATGAAAATAGACATAAACGTTGATTACATGAAAAGAAAGTACACTATTATACCTTATAGGTACTTAGGATTTATAATGTGTTTGTACAATTTGTTCTGTAGTGTCGTATTTCTGTTACAGTAGTTATGTTCACAAATAAGGTTATCTTGATAAATGTTTTTTAATATAAGTAAGTAACTTATGCCTTTACCTTTGAAAGAAAATACTATTTTTTAAATGTGAGAAATTTTATCATTTGAAAATAATTTAAGTGATTTGGGGTTTTTTAGGAGTAATAAATTATTCGGTACTTATCAGTTCGTCTCACGTTGAAGGGTCATCATGGGTAGGCGTGTAGTTTTCGAATTTGGGCTGGTTGTAGGCTTCCAGCATCTTCTTCAAACTGGTCTGGGTTTTTTCTCTAATTAGTTTGTTTAATTTCATTCCTGGTCATCATTAATTCTGTACAGATCGACGTCTCTTCACATTGGATCATTTTAATTCACTATTCGACTTGTTGTAACTGTTTAAATTAAAGTCTTAGTTTGTCTAATTTCTTGCGTGGCGTACCCACGCTTCGTTTCTTCAGCGTCTGTATAATTTAACGGAAAAATAAGCCTCAAATGACTCGTTGTCATAGTAACTAATAATTCAATGCTTGTTTAATTACTCTTTACTTACATTGTTAGAGATATTTGAATTTTTATTCAAATTTATTAAGTATTTTCCCAATGATTTTATTCCTTTATAATTCCTTTGGGATAATAAATGACATCACTATTATTTTTCTTTCCTTTCAAAGTTTACAATGATACCTCATAAGGTCATATTTTGTTACACTTTAACTATAGTCTAATTAGTTGACATTTAAAAAATAACATATCTTTCTTGAATTAAATTATTACAATAATATTTCTGTGTAGAAATAACTGATATACAATCATTGTCCATTCACTGTTCTTAGATTAGTAAGATTTTTTATGAAATTGATATAATTTGCATTTGAAATGTTCTTGGCAGTTAATTGTTTTCCTAGTTACAAACAGCCATGATTGTTTTCTAGTGTATTTCCTTTTTAAATTACCTTATGAATTCAGCCTGATGGGCTTCATTTATTTGTTTGTGTTTTAATTATTATTCAACATACATTTTCATTGCTTTTCATTTAAAATATAATAGCTAGGTTTATGGACTGTAAGTCCTCCTTCAGTCATATTCCCTCTTTAACATTGAATCAACTACTTTTTATTAGTCATAAACTATTCTTAGTACTAACATTGATTTCTTTCTTGTCTTATAAACTAGGGTGATAAACATTATTACTTTCTTTAATATTATGAAGGTTGATTCCCCTTTCAACATGGGGTGTTGTATTCTTTATAATTTTAATCTTTAATATCAAACTTTACTTCCATTCTATCATGCCATGTTAACACAAGTTATGGTACTGGGCTTTCTCCCTGATATGTCACATGCTTCCCTTATATTAATTTTAAATACTATTTTTAATTACATCTAGGTATTCAACTAATTATAATTCCACTCCACTCATTGGTGATTTATCAATGTTTTAAAGAGTGTCTATTTCCTTAGCATTCTAATTTGAATGTTTCACATTCACTTTCACTATTTTTAGGGCATTAACACTTCACTAAAACATTTCACTTTGGTTCACTGTTTTGTAATTAGTGTTATTTAATGGGTAACCCCTATACCTACTCCTACCATTTCTCACTATTTTTGTTTTAGTATTATTTTTACTATAAACAATATTAGGCTAGTTGTGTTTTGGGTTGAATCTAACCTTTCTGACAGGGTTAGTGTACCCTTCCTATACTACATTGTTTTACAATTGTATTGTCTCAAAAATTGGATACATATGTTAAATTAATGCTAATAATAACATTGGTTTTATCAATATATAATTATTTAAGGTTTATTGACCGTATTCTATCTTTAACATACAATCTCTCCCTTTTATATATGTGTGTTAGTTTCCCTTGGGTTTTATCTGTCTCCTCTTCATTCTTCCTTTTCTTCTTCTTCAATAATCTTCATCTTCATTCTTCATCTTGGTTTGGTTCTCCTTTAGTTCTGTGTCCATCATTGTTTTGTCAATCACATTTTCTTAAGTATGTTTGGGTTGTCGGCTTAATCATGTCAAAATATTTACATTTTAATAAGTATGTTACGTGGTTCCCTTCTTTATGTTTATGTTTTTTGGCTCAATCACTTGGGTTGGGTAGTATCGTTGTACGTCATGTCAAAGTATTTACATTTTAATCATTTTTTACACATTTTATTTCATATGAAGTAACTTTTATATTAAGAATTATCTTTTTTTATTACTGGTACGAGATTTGGCTTAATTGTATCGTTACATTGTTTACTTTATTAACTTCATAATCAAAACTCTGGTATAACAAATTAAATTCCTTTACTGTATTTTCTTTTACATATGACATTAAACTTGATGATGTACAAATTTTATTTTATGAATTTAAACTCTTCATGCTACTCTTATTCCATATAATTCAAGACTCATGATGTTACTTTTCTTAGATATAATTGAAGACTAATAACATTTTCTTTCATCTCTATACAATACAATTTTTAACAATTTACAAATTTGCCACTTTGATAATTCCCTACTTTCATTACATCTGTTTATCATATACCTATTAAAAACATATATCACTTTTCTATTTCTTATTAAACATCTTTATTTTATCTCTAATGTTCGTAATTCTAGGTGGTATTTATTAAATTATAATTTTATTAGTATTTACTCTTATTATAACATTCATTCCAATTTCATATATTCTTTTCAGAACATATAACTTAATATTGTTTTATATCATATAGGAATCGACCTCTATGTTGACTGGGTGAGTCGATAGTCCCAATGGGTTTGTTTACATTTTAAATCATATGATCCATTTAATATTAAATTTGTATCTTTTCTCTTTTAAAATTTATTATTTCCCTATTATGTACTGGGTTGCATTTTAACAGCAGTACATAACACCTTCCCTTATTTCATAATTTCAGATACAATTTTTAGATGAAATTTTGAAATAACCAACATAGTCTAATCTTAATATTTAAAACATCTGATTAATTAGTTATTTGTACCTCACAAAATTCTTTTAACAAATTGGTTTTTCTTTTATTACCATAACAAACATAGTTCTTCATTATCATGAATCACGATATCTTAAACAATCATTTATGACTTATAACAACATTAATTAAACCAACTGGTTTTACATCAAAATCATAAATAACAAATAATAATTGTGCCTAATTTCATGGCTAAAAAACTCAGAAACACTACTAAAACATTATCTTTCTTTTAAACCTTACCTTCCTGATCCTGGTCATTAATTTCATTTGTTCTTCATTTCAGAAGTATCTTTTTTTTTCTTTAAATTATTTTTATTATAATATGTGTATCAGCTTTAATAATGTGATATGCTTTGTAAACCTAATAACTGTCCATGGTAATCAGTATATTTTTAATATGTTTTCTACCACTAGTTGAGAATGGTCCACAAATGTCAACAAAACTTGCTCTAGTGCTCTCACTAATTGATGATTTATCCACCTTCCCTCATATCTGACATGGTCTAACTTGATTATTTTACAAATATTATATAGTAACTTAGCACCTAAAACTTGATATTGATTCTTCATACTTTTCACACCTCGAGTCATATTGTCATATTTATTTTTTATTTCTTTACCTCATCGTTTGTATCATCCCTAAAATACCATAATTCGCTAACATTAAATACTACACATGGGTTCGGATTCGGAGGGGCACTATTGGCTTCCATTACTCCGCCGTTTTCCCTAAATATATCATCTGAAATCAGAGGAACTTCATCTCTGTCCAGGAAAAAATAAAGTTGCACTATCACAACACAATACATACAATAATTATCTTGTTGTTTCATCCTCTTCGTTCACTTTATTAATTTAATAATATATATATAAAACTTTCACTTATGAACTTACTAATCGTTGTCACTTCCCCAAACGTTTCGAGGTGTTGTTCCTCTTCTTCAGCGGGTGTAAATACAACAACAACCAATTTCACTAACGCAGAAATAAACCTCTTAGATAAAGGTCTAAAACACAATTTAGTTATCAATACAACTAACAATGTTAATAGAAAACATACACGCGACATAGTCCTAGACGCTGAAACAGCCATACAACACACACAAAACCAAGACCAGGACACCATACGTTACGATATAAAATGAAAATTACAACACACACAGCAATATGAAAATAAACAACACAATAATGAATTCCAAACACTAAAAAACATAAAACGTAAATTACAAGAACACAACCTAACCATACTCAAAGCAGACAAAGGTAATATAAATGTCATAATAGAAAAACAGGCTTTAAATAACAAAATTGAAACATTTTTTAATGAAAACAACATCACTAAATTAAATAAAGACCCCACCCCAAAATATCACAAACAAATAAACAAAAACCTAAATAACACAAAACACATAGTATCACCTGACAACATCAAATATCTAAAACAAATTAAACCAAATGCCCCTACACTAAATGCACTACCAAAATTACACAAACCCAATATTCCCATCAGACCACTTATAAACAACACACAAGCACCTGCACACAAAACAGCTAGACATTTAGATAAATTGATCAGAAATAGCATAAATTTAACAAACAACACCACTGTCAAAAATAATTTAGATCTAGTGAATAAAACTCAACATGTACACATTCCCCACAATTCCACACTTGCTTCATTCGACATAACAAACCTATACACCAATGTTCCCATAAAAGAAACCATAACTACATTAGAACAATTACTAAAAATAAATAACACACCTGAAACACACATAAAAGAGATCATCCATCTAACTAAAATTATCACAGATCAAAATTATTTCGCACACAACAGCACGTATTATACACAAACAGATGGACTACCCATGGGCTCCCCTATATCAGGTATACTAGCCGAAATATTTATACACACCATAGAACAGAAACACATACTGAACAACAACAAATACACCGATAAAATAATATATTGGCACAGGTATGTTGACGACATTTTACTCCTTTACAACGGCAACAAAAGACAAATAGAAAATTTCCACAAATACATTAACACTATACACCATAAATTAAAATTCACACTTGAAATAGAATTAAATAACAGCATAAACTTCTTAGACCTTACAATCACCAAAACAAACAACACACACACATACAAAATATACAGAAAACCCACCACATCAGACATGGTCATACACAACACATCCAACCACCCAACTCAACACAAACATGCAGCTTTCAACTACATGCTCCATAGGCTCACTTCAATACCCCTAAACACACATGACTACCAAGATGAATTAAACACAATCAAATACATAGCAGTCAAAAATGGATACAACCCCGAATTAATAAATAAACTACACAAACGAGTCCTAAACACAAAAAGTAAAACACATCTGACCAACAGCACACAACCCAGCAAATACTACAATTCCAATACACACAAAATTGCAAACACATTTAGGAAACACAATTATAAAGTAGCCTACAGAACCAACAACACCATTAAAAAACACATAAATAATACTAACAAAGACATTGACACATACAGCAAAACAGGGGTTTATAAATTAAATTGTAATGATTGTCAACAATTCTACATCGGCCAGATGGGAAGATCTTTTTCTTCCAGATTTTCTGAACATTTAAAAGCCCTCACCACAAACTACATACATTCCACATTTGCCACACATTTACACAACGAAACCACAGTTACACAAACATAGAACACAACATGGAAATATTACACTACTTACCTAAAAGTAGAAATTTAAACACAGCTGAACAATTTGAAATATCACACACTACAACCAAACAACATATTAAATGAACAAATACATTATAAATCACATACACTATTCGATACACACAATTCAAACCTCAGCGCCAATCCCTTCCCACCATCAACCCCCACCACACACACCATTATTCCGTAACGGTTATTCTGTAATCGACATTCAGTATACACCCACTGAAGAAGAGAACAACACCTCGAAACGTTTGGGGAAGTGACAACGATTAATAAGTTCATAAGTGAAAGTTTTATATATATTATTAAAATACAATAATTACCTACAAGGTAGCTCCTTCGCTACAAACTTATATTCCAGGGATTGTTACATTATTTCTTTGAGGTCTATTCACATTTTTATTCTATGACTATTTCACTTCTATTAATGTTCTATCTTTCATAGGTAACTGGTTAACTTTACTCAACTTACATGTTGTATTATTTCCATCTTGGTGCTGTCAATCAATAATATTTTAAATTCTATCTTCATCTAACTCATTCTAACCCTTCTTAAATAGTAACTAGTATTAATTGTTTTTTATCATTGTTATACTGATTAATCTGCTTATTCAAATAATTATTATGGTTATTAACCGTCTTTCTCTTCTTTTATGATTATTGGTTCAAAATAATTTCTTTTGAAATATTTATAGTAAGATTATCTTACTTATTTTAGAATTTTGGGGTTTTAATTGATTCCAAATAATTTTCTTAACTATCCTGTATTGGCCACTGTTCGGGCTGGTCCACCAATATGGTTTTCCGGTGGATTCCGTAGATTATATGCGGTTGTAAATCTTTCTATGGGTTCATCACAGTATGGATCATACACATACGGTTCTATATCATCTTCGTTCCATCTATTCCTTCCCTCAGCATTCCCGGAATCGGGATTAGTTTTACGGTTTCCACGATAGTCCTCCTGGTTATCCCTCTCATCAGTCCTGAGATAGTTTATTCGAGCTATATGGGTTCCCTGATTTTCCTATGCAGTTGCTCTCTCCTCTCTCCTTCCTTCATGTTGACTATTTTCTGATTGTGAAAGGGAACCATGTTGATCTCTATGTCTTATCTGTTCATAGTTGTTGTTTGCTTCACTTTGTCTATACTCACTGCAAGAATGTTCATTTCGATCAATCTCCCTCGGGTAATGACTATTATAAACTCGGGAATCATAGTTTCGGCGTATAAAATTTGCTCGATAGTTATTTGAAGCGTGGTTGCCCCTATAATTAATAATTGTTATTATTATTATTATTATTATCATATCTCCGGTCATTCCGGTTATCGTTTCCATAGTAATTTCTTCCACCTTCCCTATCATGGTATCTTGGAACATTTCTCTTGTCGTTCCTTTCTACCATTTGGTTTCTACTACGGTTTTGTTCTTCCGGATATCGGTTAGGGTAGCTGTCTCCTCTCATATTCCCTTGTCCAGCACGACTGTCATAATTCATCTTCCTCTCATAATCAGTGAGTAATAATGTCATCGCTTCTATAGTATTGGCTTGACTGGCAAATTGTGCTAAGCTTACCGTTTCAGGAAAATGGTGACTCAAAGCTTCCACCACATATCTGTCATCCATGGGTGGATCTAAATATCTTGCCCTGCACACATGCGATAAGAAATACGAAGTCAGTGTTTGTCCTACACTTGGGTTGTACCTACCATATACCATGGTCTCCCGCACCCTTGTCTGTATGGATCGTGTCCAATATTTATTTTTATAACTTTCCTGGTAGCTATTCAAGGTGTTTCTAACAGCATCCCACCAATAATCATTCATTTCATGGAACCCTTGATCTAATATTAGCTTAATTCTCTCCCATCTATTTTCCTTGGTACTATGCAAATATTCCTTCATTCTATTTAAATACTCCATAGGATTTTTTTATATATCCTTTCATATGTGGTACCTCATGACTAATATTCTTGTCTTCTTGTATAACACATGTTTGATTACCATTTTGTTCTATTTCATTGACCCTTACTACTAATTGTCCCACGGTATCCTCTATTTGGGTATCTTTGTTGTCCAACTGGTGTTCCATGGATTGAATATTGCTAGTTACCTCCTGTTTATGTTTTATCAATTCTCTCGTCATCTGTTCCATGACTTCTTGTTTATTTTCTCCTAATTTCTCTTCCACTTCTTCCTTCAGCGACTGTTGTCTCGTTTCTATATTGTCTAACCTATTTTCCATTGTTTCCATACTCAGTTTCACCTCTGTAAATTGCCTGACATTCCCTTCCTCATAATTTTTCAATATTAACTCAACTTCAGCCTTCTGCTGGTCTAATTTATGATTAACCCCGTTTATTTGTTGTTGAATGGTCTCCTTTAATTCCTCATTATTTTGTTTTAATACGTTTTCATTATCTAGTCTCATTTGTTTCTTTAATGTTTCACTGTTACTATCCATTTTTTCATTTATTTGTTTCTTTAATGTTTCACTGTTACTATCCATTTTTTCATTTATTTGTTTCTTTAATGTTTCACTGTTACTATCCATTTTTTCATTTATTTGTTTCAATAATGTTTCGCTGGTTTTGTTATTCTTTTCGTCTATTCTTCCGAATTGTTAGTCTTCCAAGTTTCACACCCAAGGTTGGTCCCCTTGGGCATCCCTTACTATTAATTCCATTTCAGTTTCTTCCTCTTCAGCACTATTACTCCTTAATGCATATCGTTGCTCTGGTTTGTTAGCCATTTTACAATCTTTAACTTAATTTAATTACAAGGAAAAAATTTTTTATGCTAATTAAATTTAACAAAATTGTGTTATTTGGTGCTGGTTTAAAGAAAATCTACAAGGAATTACCATTATATAAAATTAGTAGAAAGTATTTCAGAAATTGAAAATGCTAGCATATTAATTGGACTGGAAAAGCCCAGTCATTAAGTCTTCATCTTAATCACAACAACCAGAATGGTCTTATCACTGTGGAAGGTGAAACAATTAAACAAACTAAAGTTAGCATCTAATACATTCTGAGTCTGTTATTTTAGATTTACACCAGATATCAATTATGAAGTCAAATTAAAGCAGTTTTCAATTTGTTAAACTTTAATAAAAGATATTGAGATATGGTAGTCATTTCCCCAATTGTTTGTATTACTGACACAACAGGGCTAGGATTAGCAACAGTTTTAATGGATTTTTTTAAATACATGGATATTGTACTGTTGTTTTTTACTGATATAATATATTTAGTTTTTGCACCACGTTGGATGCGTCATTAATTTTACTGCAATTATTTTAACAGGTATTGTAATTGTGTAATTATGATATGTAACTACCTTTATTATATTTTTTGTTTATCAGTACATGAAAAGAAACTCTCTCTCTCAGGGTTAATGATTATTAAGCTGTTTGATCGTATTTACAATTGTATATAATATTTTCTTTTCTTTAAACCAAACCAAATACAGTTAGTATATAGTATTTTGAGAAATAACCATGTAAAAAATAAATACCAAACTAATGTAACTTGACTGATTCTGAATTCTTCCAGCTGCCACGGGTTCACTTCTGGTTGATGTTTATTATTTTCAACAGCAATATCAGGCTTGGCGATCCGTCCTTCACACAAATTTCTTATTGGTTTCACCGCTGAATGTTGTTTTCTACGACTGCAACACAGATGTCTCCTCGGAATACTTAATTATATTTTATGGCCACTTAAACTATTCTTCAGTCCAGGATTTCCCTCTTCTATTGGCGTTCTATTAAGGATATGTTTATATTTCTTGTAATATTATTTATTTATTGAATATTAGTTTATTTTACTAAACTCAATAGGAGTGCTGAATCTCTCCTCCTGATTGTTTACTTAGTAACTTTATAATCAAAACTCTGGTATAACAAATTAAATTCCTTTACTGTATTTTCTTTTACATATGACATTAAACTTGATGATGTACAAATTTTATTTTATGAATTTAAACTCTTCATGCTACTCTTATTCCATATAATTCAAGACTCATGATGTTACTTTTCTTAGATATAATTGAAGACTAATAACATTTTCTTTCATCTCTATACAATACAATTTTTAACAATTTACAAATTTGCCACTTTGATAATTCCCTACTTTCATTACATCTGTTTATCATATACCTATTAAAAACATATATCACTTTTTTATTTCTTATTAAACATCTTTATTTTATCTCTAATGTTCGTAATTCTAGTTGGTATTTATTAAATTATAATTTTATTACTATTTACTCTTATTATAACATTCATTCCAATATCATATATTCTTTTCAGAACATATAACTTAATATTGTTTTATATCATATAGGAATCGACCTCTATGTTGACTGGGCGAGTCGATAGTCCCAATGGTTTTGTTTACATTTTAAATCATATGTTCCATTTAATATTAAATTTGTATATTTTCTCTTTTAAAATTTATTATTTCCCTATTATGTACTGGGTTGCATTTTAACAGCAGTACAATATTTATTAATTGGATGCATGATCCACACATAATATTTCAATAAGTGGAAATAATGAAAGGCAAAAGTATTAGCTTACAACAAAAATTAGACATACATCCTGAAATATCTGATTTACCATACACAGTCTTTCCTAGTTTAGTTGTAAACAATTCTTCAAACTGAAAGTTGATAATTTTTATACCACTGTCCAAGAGAATTTTTTTTCTTTTCTGTCAACATTGTGGTGGCAAATTAAAGAAAGAACTTCCCACTTTAACTCTAAAGGCCCTTCTAGGCCATTATGGAAGAGCAGATTACACAATAAAACCCTTTTGTTTTAAATTAGAAAACATTTATAACTCTTTGTTTTTTTATTTACATTATTTCAAAGAACAAAAACTTGCCAAATTCTTTGATTTCAAAAATAAAGCCATACTGTACAGACCTGTTCATTAGGTATTAGCTTTAATAGTATTATAGTAAAAATCAATATAATGAAATTGAAAATATAACTAAATATAATTATTTCACTACGACTCGGTACACAGAACTTTTTATGGGTAAAAACCAGTGACGGCTCATGACTTAACAAGCTGGAGGGCGCGGCCTTTAGGCTTTATAAAAATTTGAACTCACCTCAAACATTGTGAACTGCTGTAGATAGTCCGCGATTTTATTAATAAACATAACTAGACACATTTCACTGTCTCTTTAGTGTCGAAAGTGTCTACAAAAATGTCTATACTGTTCCCACAAAAAAAGTAACACACTATATTTACGGCGAGCGCATACGCTTCTCTAATTTTTGCCTGTACACCTCCAACAGAACCACACATAACATTAACGCCATATAAGTCTCAGCTATTAACGTTTCTTGTGACGTGTGCAGAAGAGAATTTATGTTGTCCATTATGAACTTTGCTAAGGTTTCTGCACATTTACCTCAGGACTAAGAAATCCGCAAAACCTTTCGTATACCGATCCCTTAAACACGTATCTAAAAACTAATACCATATGCAGTGCCTTGTCACATCGGTTGTCTAGTCACATTCGATTGCCACACATTCAGAAGCTTGTATCTTCTTTTCTATTTCTTCCCTGCAGACACTTGGGTAAAATGATAAAACAAAACCTAATAATTCGACACTACAATATTTGCCTAAATTATTCGTGAAGCTATTAAATAAATACACACACTCAAAACCTAAACACTAACCAAAATGCCTGTACTGAATTAATCACAGCGGAGAAAGTCTAAACACCTAAAAGAGCAAATCTCACATTATCAATAGTCTGCGATTAGTTGTACGGAGTGAATCGTATCACTTTTTTACTCAACGAGGTGCGATAGGAGACGCGCCAATTGCCAGTGGAAATACCGCCTCTACCGCCCATAAGCTTACAGGTTCATTCTACGTTGGACAGAATGCGGGATGGAGAAATGGGCGCGATTGGAAGAGCGCCGCGATACTGTTCCTAAAACATTTCTGCTACTACCTAACACACAAACATTTTCTCGTCTGAAGTATTAAATAAAGATGATATAATGATTTTCCACGAGCGATATGGATATCGTGATATGATTTTTCATGAGCGAGTGATATGGATTGTTTAGTGATATGATTTAAACTGGAGGGCGCGCGCCTTAGCGCCCTAAGAACGAGCCGCCCCAGGTAAAAACATAAAAGTTTTACCTTATAACCTGAACCTGAACTGAAGAAAGTGAACCTCTGAAGAAGCTTTTTAAAAGTGAAAACCGGTTCAGATTATAAGGTAAAACTTTTACGTTTTTACCAATAAAAAGTTTTGTGTTCCGAGTCGTAGTGAAATAATTATATTTACTTGGATTTCGTTGTCCATGACGTGTCCGTTACTTAACTAAATACAACTATTTCATTAACGACTCGGAACACAAAGTTTTTTATGAGTAAAAACATAAAGTTTTACCTTACAACCTGAACCGGTTTTCACTTTTAAAAAACTTCTTCAGAGGTTGCCGCTGGTAGCGCTGTCCGTCCTGTTGTGGGCGACGGAATCGAATTTCAAAAGATCGATGTTGTGTGTGTGGGGTGAGATATGTTCGAATAATGCGTGCAATTTGAATTGTGTCTGTTCGTTTAGGATGTCGTTTTTATTTGTTTTCGTGTGTTTGTATATTTGCAATTGTTCTAGAGTGTCTAGTTTTCGGCCTTTTGTGTGTACGTGTAGAATGTTCATGTTATTTTGATGTTTTTGTATGTGTGGTTTGCTTCAATGAGGTGGTTTGCAAAGGTGGATTCTGTAGTGGAGTGGAGTGCCTTTGTGTGTTCAATGTATCTTTGTTTAAAGCTATGTAGAATTTGTCTGGCCTATGTAGAATTTATTGCAATTTGAGCAATTTAGCTTGTAAACACCAGGTAGATCGAATTTGTTTTGTGCTTTGTGTGTGTGTTTTGATAGTGTGTGTTCCGTTTTGTTAGTAGTTTTGTAAGCGATTCTGTATCCTGCTTTTTTGAAATGTGGGTTATTTTTTCAGTTTGTTTGTTGATACATGTTAGCGTTATGAATTTGTTGTTTTCTGTCTTTGCCTGTTGTTTGTTTTGTGTTTTATGTAGGAGTTTATTGACTATTGTCCTGTCGTATCCGTTAGATTCTGCTAGATATTTTATCGTGTTTAGTTCGTCTTTGTAGACTTTTTCATCTAGGGGGATGTTGTTAAGTCTATGTATCATGGTTCTGAAGGCAGCTAGTTTGTGTTGTATTGGGTGATTGGAGGAGTTGTGTATTAGTGTGTCAGTTGTAGTCGGTTTTCTGTATATACTGAATTTGTGCCTGTGTTCAAGTTTTGTGATGGAGAGGTCTAAGAAGTTTATGGTATTGTTGTGTTCGTATTCGGCAATAAAGGTTATGTTTTTATGTATTTTGTTTATGTGCGTTGTGGCGATACATATCACCACTATGCATAGAAGAACTATTCAGTTAAGAAATCATAGTTAACTAAGTACTAGAATAAATAATAAATGTAAGCAGTGTATTCTTGTTCCAAGCTAAAACAAAACAAGGGATGAAGCAAAATAAATGTTAAAGCAAGGTAATATTGTAATTAAAATGAAAATTAGAAGAATAGAACTTAATAACGTGATAAACCCAATAAATATGGTAAGTGAGAGGTATAAACAAACCCAACGATGAAACAACTAACTGAAATAGGGACATGCAACTAGCAACAAGACAGTGAGGACCACATTAATGACAAGACAACACAAAGGAATAAAGAACTAAAAAAATAACAAATAACAAAAGAAAATAAACTAAAAACATGTTAATGACCAAGTAAAATGTAAATAAAAAGTACTACATAAATTAACAACAATAATACTAATTAAAAGAGATAAGATCAGAAAGTAGGTAGAGTTGTAGAAAATGCAATACAATGATATAAATGAAAGTAAGAACAATGTGCATTATTTTAAGAAAAATTGTAAAAACTTATATTGTAAGGAAGTGAAGTGATTAGTGTACAAGGTAGGAAATAGTGATGATCAAATACCATGTTATAAACCAGTGGGGAGGGAGAAAGTGAAGTAATGGTCTTATGTATAAAGCAATATACATTAAGAACCAGTGAATAAAAAGTTATATGAGTTTAAAGTGTTCTATATACACAGGAGTTATTACATTATAATTAATTATGTAAAGGGTTTTCGAATACCCACAGGATGTAATATGTTATAGTTGATTGTACACCCATGATTTATTATGTTAGAATTAGTTATTTAAAGGTTTTATGTATACCCACAGGATTTTGTTATGTTACAATTAATTGTTTGAAGGATTCTTGCATACCCATTATTTTATCATGTTATAGTTATTTGTTAAAAGATTTGCTAACTTTTCAAGAACAATAGTTATAAGAGCTGTTCAGAAATAGCAATATCAGGTACAGGGCGAAAAACCCCATATTGTGTAAAAAATTATTGTGAAGGAATGGCAAAATGCTAGACCTATAGGCCAAAAGAGGTGAGCTGAACTTAAACAGTAAAATGTCCAAAATAGTCTTAACCAAACCAAATAAAATCAAATAGAAGCCTGACCTTAATGAAACAGGGAAGGTATTGACAAAATTATATGTAAAAACTCATAATTGTAATAATCAGATGAATAGGGAAAGTAATATTAACAGCTTGGATTTCGTTGTCCATGACGTGTCCGTTACTTAACTAAATATCACTATAATATTGACGACTCGGAACACAAAGTTTTTTATAAGTAAAAACGTAAAGTTTTACCTTACAGCCTAAACCGGCTTTCACCTATAGAAGGCTTCATCAGAGGCTGTCTTTAGTAGCGCTGCTCGTCTTGTTGTTGGCAACGAGAAAGTGTTTCGAAAGATTGAAGCTGTGTGTGTGTGGTGAGATGTGTTCGAATAATGCGTGCGATTTGAATTGTGTCTGTTCGTTTAGGATGTCGTTTTTATTTGTTTTTGTGTGTTTGTATATTTCTAATTGTTCTAGAGTGTCTAGTTTTCGGCCTTTTGTGTGTACGTGTAGTATGTTCATGTTATTGTCGATGTTTTTATATGTGTGGTTTGCTTCAATGAGGTGGTTTGCGAAGGTAGATTCTGTAGTGGTGTGGAGTGCTTTTGTGTGTTCAATGTATCTCTGTTTGAAGCTACGTCCTGTCTGGCCTATGTAGAATTTACTGCAATTTGAACAATTTAGTTTATATACACCGGGTAGAACTTCTTAGACCTCTCCATCACAAAACTAGAACACAGGCACAAATTCAGTATATACAGAAAACCAACTACAACTGACACACTAATACACAACACCTCCAATCACCCAATACAACACAAACTAGCTGCTTTTAGAACCATGATACATAGACTTAACAACATCCCCTTAGATGAAATAGACTACAAAGACGAACTAAACACGATAAAATATCTAGCAGAATCTAACGGTTATGACAGAACAATAGTCAGTAAACTCCTACACAAAACACAAAACAAACAACAGACAAAGACAGAAAACAACAAATTCATAACACTAACATACATCAACAAACAAACAGAAAAAATTGCCCACAAATTCAAAAAAGCAGGATACAGAATCGCTTACAAAACTACTAACAAAACAGAACACACACTATCAAAACGCATGCCCAAAGCACAAAACAAATTCGATCTACCCGGTGTATATAAACTAAATTGTTCAAATTGCAGTAAATTCTACATAGGCCAGACAGGACGTAGCTTCAAACAGAGATACATTGAACACACAAAAGCACTCCACACCACTACAGAATCTACCTTCGCAAACCACCTCATTGAAGCAAACCACACATACAAAAACATCAAAATAACATGAACATACTACACGTACACACAAAAGGCCGAAAACTAGACACTCTAGAACAATTAGAAATATACAAACACACAAAAACAAATAAAAACGACATCCTAAACGAACAGACACAATTCAAATCGCACGCATTATTCGAACACATCTCACCACACACACACAGCTTCAATCTTTCGAAACACTTTCTCGTCGCCAACAACAAGACGAGCAGCGCTACTAACGACAGCCTCTGATGAAGCCTTCTATAGGTGAAAGCCGGTTTAGGCTGTAAGGTAAAACTTTACGTTTTTACTTATAAAAAACTTTGTGTTCCGAGTCGTCAATATTATAGTGACATTTAATATTAACAGTGTAGCATAACAAAATTATCACATTAAAATTTTAACTTAATGCAACATAGATAAAGAAGAAAAGGTCCATAGTGAGTGAGAAGAATGAATTGGTTGAAGATTAAACTAAAGAAACTGTACATTAAGTCAATAAAATGTTAATAAAAATAAACAATAACAAAGAAAACTATTGGTCAAAATAACTTACTAGGTAAAAACCCAATAAACCAGCAGTATACCCAGTAGATTGGGGAAGCAGTAAAAAGAAAAGAAAAGAAAAGAAAAAGGAGATAAAAAGGTGAAAACAATATTAATAAGGGAAATTTATAAGGTCAAGAAGCAGAGAAACCACAAGACAAGAAATGTACTAATATAATAATGAAGAAAGGACAAAATATGTCAAGATTCCTACAAAGAGCCTAGAAGTAAGAAGAGCTATTCCAAAAATGTTAATAAAGGAATACATACCTTTGAACTAAATTTAAAACCAACATATTTAGACCCCGTAACTCAAGTTACAAGATACAATCCAATGAAAACCGAGTTGTAAACTAGATATAAGTATTATATGTAACAACCAAAAGACTACCAATAGTGTAGAAACAAACCAAAAACTACCATAGTCTAAAAACAAAAGACTACCATTAGTGTAAGAAATATAAGGTGAAATACCATAATAAATACAATAAAAGTTAGAGACTACAGTGAGTGTAGAGAATAACAAGTGACACACTATAATAAAAAATAGTGTAGGAAATAAAAATTATTTAAAAGGGCTGACAACATTATTAGTGATAAGAGTTTTTTAAATTAGATATAAGAAATAATATTACCCATAAAATGTTTTTTTAATTACAGTTAAGTAAATTGTGAGAAGGACAATAAATACCAGAGGACAGTTCACAACTGAGGGTATAACCAATAATAAAATGTTTGTTATTTATTGTTAATCAGATAATATGTTAGATATAAGGTGATAATAGATATAAGATGTTGTTATCACAGTTAAGTTGTTACCAGAAAAAACAAATACAAAAGACAGTTAATGACTGAAAGTATTATTATTAGTAATAAGATGTTTTAGTATAATTAAATTTGTTACAAAAAGAACATAAAAACAAAGGACAGTTAATGACTGAAGGTATTGTTAGTAATAAGATGTTTCTATTATAGTTAAATGATATATAAAAAATAATAGGCATAAGATATTTTGTTATCATTGAATGATACAGTCAAAAATAATAGATATAAGATGTTTATGTTAAAATTAGGTAATATATGAAAAATAGTAGATAATAAGATGTTTTGTTGTATTTAAAATCATGTTAACTAATTTTCAAGTTTGTAATGCAGAGAGGCAAGTAGGAAATAGGAATGTTATAATTTTATTTAAAACTGTAAACCATATGAAAGGTACAAAGCAGATTAGCTAATACACCACTCTAGAAAAACAGACCAGTAATGTAAACCAAAACTATCTATCAGAGAATCAAACTACATAATATAGGGAATAGAATTCAGTCCATACAACACAGGAATTTGAAAATGTAATTAGTACAGATACAAATAATAACGAATGGAATGACAAAGGAAAGAAAATTAACTTCTTTTGGAAATAAATAATACTAGGCCTATAATGGTAATCAACTCAGACTAAAAAGTAAATAATTCAATATTGAAGTGTTATAACAACAAAATTATGAACAACATAAATAATCACGGAGTGATTAATATTATTCCATGGAAATATTATCAGAAAAACACTTGTAAACCATTTAAACACTAAATTTGTACAAAATATGAGGCCTACAATAATTATCAAAAATTGTAAATTTTAGGCTTATATGAACTTAAAACAAACCCAGCTATATATCCAATTATGCAAAATTAATTTAAGAATATTGCTGAATAGTTAGATTTTTGTAAAATTAAGAAATAATTGAATTACAGCAATAAATAGGAAAACTTGTTATGTATATTTAGAGGATGAACCAAATCTGAGACATGTACTTTTATAAATAAACAATGGAAAGAGGAAAAAGACATTTCATAAATTACCCCAAAACGACGATGTTCAGAGTTTAGTCTATTGTTAATCGTTAATATGACCAGTTGAGAAATTACTAACAGAAGACCGAAAAAGTATAATTTTGTGCAAAACCGTGAGTGTAGCCTCGAAAGGTGTAACAGAGGTTAACTAAATAAAAATAACACTAACAGATAATAATTAACACCTAACTAATTCAGAACAACAGCAATAACACTATCTAACACGAGCACAAGAAATCAACGGCCATTTTGAGAATATTTTAAACCGTATTAGCAGAACACGAATACAACACATTGAACACCGGACACTTCACCAGTAAACCATCACGAAACAACATCGCAGGAGAAGGGAGAACACTCTACACTATATTCCAGGACAACTACAACCTCGCAGAGAAGGGAATACTCATTTATTTCTGTGGGAGAAGCTCAACCAGTATCAGCAGTGCATAGCAGAGAAAATCGAGGTTACGGCGGCCATACTTTATTTCCGAACCAGCACAAGACACAGCCTGCTTGAAGCCAGTGACGTCATTTCGACGAATGGTTCGATATTACTTTTCATAATTGACAATTTACATAATAATATTGTTTTTTCAGCCATAATGATTTATTTTAAAAATTAGTGTAAGAATTGTATCTTGTTCCTTGCCCTCTGACCATTTCGACTCGCTAAAAGAATCCTAATTAATTAATCTTGTAAAAATATATTTTGTCAATCTTGTTCGCTACCGACTTGAGCAAATATTAGCCAATGCCTGGGTCATGCGCAGCCAGAATGGCGCATAATTTTAAATGTCAATAAATGAACATCATTATTCAGTTACAAGAGTTTGTATTTATTTGTATATAGTGAATGTTAGCTATTCTTTCTTCTAAAAAAAATAATTTACAGTGATAAAATAAATATTTGAGAGGAAGAAGAAGAGCAAAGTCAGCAGAGAGAATCAACAGATCTAACTACACAATTAAATTATTAATAGAAACAAATAGTTTCGAACTACAAATTCATACCTATTTAATTGGAAGTAATTAAAGCACACACAAAATTAATTAATTGTTAATTAATTAATTGAATTAATTAATTAAACAAAAAAATATATAATAAGTAAAATTTTATAACTTACAAAAATTTTTATTATCAACAAATCACACTTTATTATCATACATTATTTATATTTAATTTATTCTTTGTAATTGGGAATAATTACCAATTGGCGAGATCACTAGTGGGATTTCAGTTATTATAAAATCAACTTAATAATTATAAAATCTATCTACTAATACTAATTATATTATTTAAATTTGTAATTATATTACAAATTGGCGTCCAACTAAAGGGCCTAAAATAGGAGTTAATAGAGTTATAAAATAAGGACGATTGTCCAGTTTCCTATTTTTAGCTCGGCAGCGGTCAATAGGTCGGAAGGAGCGAGATGCACAGGAGGGCTACATAAAAAAAAAGGGCTGTGGAGGCCGAACAGGAGGTAGACATGGAGGATAAAGAGGCGACACCAGTGGAAGATGTGGAGTTGATATTACCGCCAGCAGAACCAAACAAGCCTGCACCACAGGAGGAACAGCCGGAGAAATCCACCACAAAGGAAGATACAAAATTTGATCAAATGATGGAGATGTTACTCAGAGAATTTAAAACGACGAAGGAAGAATTAAAGGAAGAGTTGGGTAATAAAATCGGGGATACCAATAAGAAAATCGAAGAAAATAGTAAGGAAATAAAAAGAGATAACCAACGATTGAAGGAAGAATTGGGTAATAAAATTGGAGATACCAGTAAGAAAATGGAGGAGAAGATGGAAGCAAACAGTAAGAAGATAGAAGAGAAGATGGAAGAAAATATTCAGAAAATTGAGGAGAAAATGGAGGAAATAAAGACTGACAATAAACAGTCGAAGGAGGAATTAACCCAGATAAGCTGAAAACTGGAAGAAACCAACAAGAGGATGGAAGAAACAAGTCAGAAAATGGAAAGCAATAATCAACAATTAAGAGAAGAATTGAAAGAGACGAACCAAGAGAATATGAACCGATTAGATGGAAAGATGGAAGCATTAAAGGAAGAATTGGGGCAAAAGATAGCTGAAAATAATGAAACAATCAGCAAGAAGGTAGAAGAGGAAATAACGGTAATCGAACAAAAGATTACAAGAGCTGACGAAAGATGGAATCAGACCGAACGAGAAGTACAGAGTATCAAAACAGAAATAAACCTAAGGTTAACAACATTGAAGAAACGAATAGGAAGACTTTAGAGGAAAAACTAAAAGAAACACGTGAAGACTGGGAGCGAGTGCAGGACCGATTCACAGAAAAATGTGACGGCATTGAAGCTACTGTGACCAGTATCAACAGTCAGGTGCGACAGAATCAAACAGATATAGACCTGTTCCATAGTCGACCGACAAGCATTACCAGTTGTCCTAACAACGAGAATCGTGAAGGAATTAACTTCAGGTTTTATAAAAACAAACCGATGGAGTTCCTAGCCAGAATCGAAGAGTACTTCACCAAACACAGAGGCAGTCGCTGGAGGGAGAATAAAGAAGTACTTGACGAATCGTTCAAGGAGATAGCAGATAACTGGTGGATGGCGATAAGAGATGAAGTGACCGACTACCAACAATTCAAAAGGCTATTCAAAGCCAAATATTGGTCTGAATCGACACAAAATATCGCTAGAGACGGGATCTGTCATGGAAAATACAATCCGTATGGAAACCAGACTCTAACGGCGTACTTCTTGGGAAAGGTGTGCGTGGCCAAACATCTAGAGCCCAGAATACCAGAAGAATGCCTGGTCAGTAAGCTCTCATACCATTATGAGGAAGATATAATAAGAGCTAGAAGAAACAGTCAAATAAAGACTGTACAAGCAATGACCGAGCTCTTAGAAATGTATGAGCATGAGGATTACTACCGCCAAAGTTGCAGGAGATATGAAAGGCCGGAACCAAGAAGTAACACCAATAATTCGAATAATAATAATCGGCAGAATGTGGGCAACAACAATAATTATAATTCCGCAAATCGGAATAATGCCGAATACAATCATAACACCTGTAATCACAATAATGTACCTAGATTTAATAACAATAATAATAATAATCATGTTCCTCGAATTAATAATAATGAGGGCAACAACAATAATAATAATAATAATAATAATAACCGTCCACAAAACAACAACGGTTGTTATAATAATAACCGTAATTATGTTCCAAATGGTCAGAGAAACCCCAACCCCTCTAATAACAATTATCATAGTAATTATAACAGGAATTACCCGAATGGAGGTAATAACAATAATTACAGGACATATCGACCCCATATTAACTACATCAGAGCGGAAGGCAGTGGACAGAGGAGGTACCAGCCTCAACGAAGGAGCCGATATTATGAGTATGAGACCTTTCAAGGAAGTCAGGGAAGTAATCGTTACAGAGAATACGAGCCCAGACGCAGTTCCAGCCTGGACAATCAACGAAGACTACCTGTAACGGAAGCCCAACAGGACGATCGTGCTGAACCAAATGAAGCAGTTTCAGGACTCCAAGCTGATGCTTCCAATGGCCTAATCCGTAATGATGCGGAACATTTAAACGGACGGAGGCAGTAATAAACTCCAATAACCCTTTACTGCTCCAATCTGCTGGGTTTGACCAAGAAATAAAATCAAAGAAAGAAAGAAAAAATTTTACAATAATATACAATAACTATTTGAAAGATATCCGTAAGGACTTGCTAGAAGAAAACGAAATTAACATTAATAATAATGACAATGAAATAATATATATAATTGCGGAAATTGAGGGTATTTCTGTTCCTATAATGATAGACACTGGAGCAAATGTCTCTATAATAAATCGTAATGAGTTGGACCGGATACAGCAGGAATGCCACAAAAACTTACCGGTACTAAATACTTGTAGGAGCTACCGGCCGACAGAACAAAACCATAAGAAAACAGGTATCCCTAAGTGTCAACAGTCAGGGCATTAGTGTGGATATGATATTTCTTGTTGTAGCCGGATTACCTTTCAACATCATGATAGGATGTGACATATTGCGCAGAACTTCAGCAGTTATCGACTTGTGCAGAGGAAAGGTATCACTCTTTTCTGAAGGTTCGACCTGGGTAGCCAATTTAACTAACAACAAGATGCTAGACTCCAGACAACTTCTCGATCACAAAAATAAGGTGAATTACTTGTCAAACTACTCAACAAACAACAAGCCAGTACATCAGAATTCGGAGGATGACCTATGGCCACAAAAGATTCAGGAGATACGTAACTTCCAGTGCCACAATACTACTGAGCAATTAGAGGAAAACCAGCTGAATCAATTAGTCAACGTATATGAAAAATATCGAGCTGTATTTTTGGACGAACCTGGAAAGATCCGGAACTACCAATGTTCCATACGATTCAGAGAACCGGTAGAATTTAATCGAAAATCGTATCCCATAGCACAATCTTTGAAGGAAGCCGTACGCACAGAGATCCAGAATATGATCAGTAAAGATATTATCGAAAGCAGTCAATCGCCATACACTAGCCCAATTGTGGCTATACAAAAGAAAAATGGAAAGGTAAGGCTTTGCCTTGACGCACGTGAGATAAACAAAATGATTATTAACGATCGTACCTCACCTGGCGAAATTGATGAGATATTGAAGAGATTTCACGGAACGAAGTTCATTACCACGTGGGATACCGTTTGCGGGTATTGGCAGGTGGAGTTGCACCCAGCAAGCTGGCAATACATGGCGTTCATCTTCGAAGGGCGCAACTATCAGTTTAAGAGGTTGCCCTTCGGGTTAGTGAACTCAGTAGCTGTTTTTGCCGCCTGTATGGATCATATACTCGGACCAGAAGCGCTCCAATTCACGACTGTCTATGTTGATGATCTCCTAATAACATCAACCAATTGGGAAGAACACTGTTACCGTGTGGAGCATGTCTTGAAGAAGCTGGCTGAAAATAATGTTACCCTTAAACTAGACAAGTCCAAGCTTATAGCTAAAGAAGTACAGTTCTTGGGTTTCCAGTTAAACAGTCAAGGAATAACACCATCAACAGAAAAGGTAGACGCCATACAACGATTCCCTATACCAAAAAACAGAAGGCAACTACAATCATTTTTAGGCCTGTGTAACTACTATAGGAAGTTCCAAAATAATTATTTTGAACTGACGGCCCGGTTTCAGTACCAGTTATCATCCAAGAATAAATGGCGATGGGGTCAAGAACAAGACGAAACCTTCAAATCAATTAAGGAGAAGTTCTTAGAAGCAGTAATGCTCAACCATCCGGATTTTAACCGACCCTTCTTTCTAAACTGTGACGCTAGTAACATTAGCTTGGGATCAACACTGTACCAAGAAGACGATAGTGGAAACCATATAGTAGTGAGCTTTGCTAGTAGAACCCTTAACCAGTGTGAAAAGAACTATAACGTGACGGAAAAGGAACTGCTAAGTGTAGTCTTTGCCTGTGGGAAGTTTCGGACGTATATCCTCGGATATCCAGTGACCGTTCGAACAGATCACAAATCTGTATCATTTCTGAGAAGGTGCAAGTTAAGCCATGGTAGATTGACCAGATGGGTACTTGCCCTGCAGGAATACGATATACGGTGGGAGTATGTTCCTGGAAGTAAAAATGTAGTAGCCGACGTGTTGTTGAGAGTAAATCTGGAAGAACAAACGTTCGAAGGCAAAAAGGAGAGCATCTTGAAAATCTATAATATTATTAAGGACAGATCCGATTTAGAAAAGATAGTGCAGGACATCAGCAAACACCAGCAGTCCGACCCGAAGTTAAACCACATTAAACTTCGTCTCTCCAGCCAAGATGACACAATAACCAAGTTGTATTGTGTACATAACGAAATATTATTCATCAAAACATCCCTTGATGAAGAGATATGGAAGATCATGATCCCTACTACAATCGAAAAGGATATCATCCTGGACTATCATCTACGATACGGTCACATGGGAGCTATGAAGGTGATCAAGGCGATAGAAGAGAATTGCCATATAAAAAATATAAATAGAAAGACGAGAAACTACCTCAAAACCTGTCTGATATGTCAATTGGTGAAAACCAACAATGAGAGAAAAGAGGGTATGATGATACCAATTACCTCAGAAGCCAAACTGGAAAAGGTCTTTCTGGACATCTGTGGTCCATTACCCCGCAGTGGCGGACGCCATCGATACAAATACATTATTATCATGATGGATCACTTCACAAAATTCACAAAACTGTACCCTGTGAACAGAGCCACCACGTTGAAGACTCTAGGAATAATAACAAATCATTACATTCCAGAGATAGGGAGCCCGGCATCCATAATCACAGACCATGGAACGCAATTTAAGGGTTGGAGGTGGAGAAACACTCTAAATACGTTGGGCATTAAGACATAGAAGACATCTGTCTACCACCCCAGCAGCAATCCAGCAGAGAGGGTACTGCGAGAAGTCGGAAGAATATTACGGACTTATTGCTATAATCAACAAAGGAAGTGGCAAGAATATTTATTAGCTACTGAAGAATTCCTTAATTTGTCATATCACCCCGCTATAGGTACCACGCCATACACGGCAATGTATGAAAAACCGCCTCCAAGAGAAATACAAGACATAATAGAATTCCCCATGAGTCAAGAATACAAGTTCAATCGAATCAGATTCTACAGTAAATTAGCAGAATACCAGGTAAGGCGCAAGAACAAGTATCAAAAGGCGATTAAGAAAATAATAAGCTATGAAGTCGGAGAAAAGGTACTACTAAAAAACAGGGAATTACCCAGTACTTTGGAAGGCATTACCAAAAAGTTGTTACTGCTGTATACCGGCCCATACCTGATTATTAAAAACAATAATAACAATACGTATGTATTAAAGGATATCATTTCAAATAAAGTAAAAGGAACTTATAATCAATTATCAATTAAAAAATATATAGAGGAGAGATACAAAATTTCAAAATTCAAAAAATTTGTAAGTACAACTTACACCAAACATTCGAAGAATTATGAAGAAACGAAAGGAATTTTGATGAATAAAAAATTTCAAAATTCTAAAAAACAGTAAGGACAACTTACACCAAAATATTTGAAAAACTACTATGAGTAAGAAAGAATTTAGTTGAATAAAAAATTTCTAAAGTTAAAAAAAAAAATAGTAAGTACAACTTATACGAATGATGAGAAATAACTCTTAAATATGAAAAGAGATTTTGTAAGAAAGATGTACAAAATTCTAAAAGAGTAAGAACAAATCACACTCATAATTTGAGTGAACTCTTACATAAAAGAATTTGAAGGTAAATGGAGTACAAATGTAAAAACTCTCTCTCAAACTCTCCAGAGACCCAAAACAAAAAGAACAGGTTCCAGTAAACAAAAGAACAACCAATGTTAAACAATTGGATAATTTAATGTTACCAGAACAATATATTTATAAATGTTAAAAATGTTAGAAGAAGGAATGTAACAAATCCTCATAAAAACCAGTGTTAATAAAGAAAAAAAAACCCTCAATAAACTATCACAACTATAAAAAACCATACTATAGTTTGTATGATAATAGTGACTATGCTAACAATGACCACTATTATAAATTATGTAAGTAAGACAAAAACGATACAGAATTTCAAATGAAAAAGAGAAAAGAAACCAGAATATCATATGATTTAATCAAAACAACTTAACCAAACTCACAAAGAAAATAATTTGATAAAGATGGAACAATGAAGAAAGACCAACTAAGTAAAGACCAAATATTAAGACCAGAAACCAAAAACCCTGGTACTATTAATGATAATGTTGTTGTCAGGCCCGTATTTTGGATGTATAGCGCCCCTGTGCAGTCATTAATTTTACGCCCCCCTATTCCCTGAGCTAAACTTCAGTGTCGCTATTCGTTTACAGACTATGGACAATAAATTGTTTAATTACTTACTTCAATTTTAACTAAATATCACTATAATATTGACGACTCGGAACACTAAGTTTTTTATAAGTAAAAACGTAAAGTTTTACCTTACAGCCTAAACCGGCTTTCACCTATAGAAGGCTTCATCAGAGGCTGTCGTTAGTAGCGCTGCTCGTCTTGTTGTTGGCGAGGAGATAGTGTTTCGAAAGATTGAAGCTGTGTGTGTGTGGTGAGATGTGTTCGAATAATGCGTGCGATTTGAATTGTGTCTGTTCGTTTAGGATGTCGTTTTTATTTGTTTTTGTGTGTTTGTATATTTCTAATTGTTCTAGAGTGTCTAGTTTTCGGCCTTTTGTGTGTACGTGTAGTATGTTCATGTTATTGTCGATGTTTTTATATGTGTGGTTTGCTTCAATGAGGTGGTTTGCGAAGGTAGATTCTGTAGTGGTGTGGAGTGCTTTTGTGTGTTCAATGTATCTCTGTTTGAAGCTACGTCCTGTCTGGCCTATGTAGAATTTACTGCAATTTGAACAATTTAGTTTATATACACCGGGTAGATCGAATTTGTTTTGTGCTTTGGGCATGCGTTTTGATAGTGTGTGTTCTGTTTTGTTAGTGGTTTTGTAAGCGATTCTGTATCCTGCTTTTTTGAATTTGTGGGCAATTTTTTCTGTTTGTTTGTTGATGTATGTTAGTGTTATGAATTTGTTGTTTTCTGTCTTTGTCTGTTGTTTGTTTTGTGTTTTGTGTAGGAGTTTACTGACTATTGTTCTGTCATAACCGTTAGATTCTGCTAGATATTTTATCGTGTTTAGTTCGTCTTTGTAGTCTATTTCATCTAAGGGGATGTTGTTAAGTCTATGTTATATCACTATGATTATAGTGATATTTAGTTAAGTAACGGACACGTCATGGACAACGAAATCCAAGAATTCAATTTTAAACTGTATTATAGACAGTATTTAAACTTAACTGAATACATAATATATGAAACAAAGGTGCAAGTTAAACATTTATACATAATTCTGAAGACGATATATGGTAAACACATAGAAAATAATCACTACAGTTTAATAACCTCAGTTAAAAATATCACTGAAACATCCAATTTGGTCAGTCAAACGTATATGGTAGAAACACTGCAATTTGATACTAACCATTTTGTGAAACTTACCGAACTTAGAGAAATAACTTTCTTCTGACTTTTGCATTTGCAAATGCATTTATCACTTCCTCAAAATCCAGACTGACAGTGATGTCTGATTCTATGGCGAGCACTCCAAGACTGACCAGTCGTTCTTGATTCTGTGCTGTCCGTAGATAGTTCTTGATTCGATTTGAAACTGAAAATGACCTTTCAGCAGAACAGTTTGTTGCTGGAGTACAGTTGTAGATCTTGAGTGCAGTGTACACATTTGGGTAGACATCACTAATTTTCTTCGAAGCCAACATTCTGCAGAGAAATGGAAGAGACGATAATTTGTTACCATCTTCTGTCTTCATAGATAACAGATAGCTTTTCAAATGGATGCATTCTTCACCAAAGCTGCTTTCTATGTTGGAATCATAAATGGCTCGAAGTTTCTCTGCAGCATCATAAATTTGAGGAGCTTCTAGTTTGGTGATATTTGAGAGAAATGAAAATATTAAATTATATTCTTTGTAGACATTAACTCTCTTCTGTAACTCAGTCTGGAGAGTTTGTATGATCTTGGAATATGAAATTTCCATTCGTCTCCAGATCTTGTCATGTTCCAAGTCATCTGATCTTAGTTCTTCTTCAGGACTTTCTGGTTCCGCTTCTGATTCAGATGATTCATCAAAAAATCGCCTACGTTTAATTTGACGTTTGGGTCTTGAAATCTCAACAGCTGAAGAAGAAGGAACTGATTCCAGACTCCTGATCTGATTAAGTTTCTTTTCAGCTGAATCTCTGTGATTGGGGAAACAGGTCTGAAGCTTAAATATATTAGCATAAACAGGTAGTGAATGTTAAATACACTGTAAGAGAGTCGTACATTTCAATAACAGTGGAAATGTCCATTTCCTGAGCTTGCAATTTTTTCATGACTTTGCCAAATTGTTGAAGAATAGAACCCCACACTGATGTCATGAATGCTACTTCAATGCTATTTAATTTCCTAAGAAGACCCTCAGCTTCACATCTACCTTTACCCGTTTAATTTTCTGAAATAGTTCTTAATGCAGAAACCACTGCTTTCCAATCTGCATCCAAGCTCTTGCAAGCATCCTCACGTGCACACCATCGAGTTGTTGACAATGATTTCAATGTCATGGTTACAGAATCAAAAAATGTTTCCAAGATATTCCATCTCCCTGTAGAATCTGCGAAGTAATTATATAAACTTTGCAATAACTCAAAAAACCGTGCTGCAGCAACACAGCATTTCACTGCTTGTGAACCAACTAGATTCAGTGAGTGAGCTGCACATGGAATGAAGAAAACAAGAGGATTTGTTTCCTTGAGTCTTGCTTGCAAGCCAGAATATATTCCAGACATGTTGGCCACATTGTCATATGATTGACCTCTACAGTTATCAACTTTCAGACCATGTTGTTCTAAAGAATTCATTAGTGCTTCAAAAAGCTTTTCTCCAGTATGGCCTGTATTTTTCATAAAACACAGAAATCTTTCAACTGAGAGCCCACAATCAGTTACATATCTAACAATTACACTTAACTGGTCATTATGAGATAAATCTGGCGTAGAATCTACTATGACAGAAAAATATTTAGAAGAAATAACTTCATTGCCTATTTTTTCACTCACTGACTTTCCCATAAGATGTATTAATTCTTCATAAGTTGCTGGTGACAAGTATAATGTAGATCCTTTTCCAGGATTACCGAACCGTGCAATATGGTCAGCCAGAAAAGAATCGTACTCTGCAATTAATTCCAAACACATCATGAAATTTCAATTTTTCACAGAGCCAAACTTCTCTTCGTCTCCACGAAATGCTAAACCCCTAGAAGCTAGTTTTTTAACTACAGAAACAACTCTTTTTAGTACATTTCTCCAATATGTAACTTCATGTTCATGCTGGCTGAGCAATCTTTTGTCAATTCTGTTCATCTCATTTCCTCTACTTTTCAATTTTAACAAGCAGTCTCTGTGAGAAGCAGAAATTTCATGCTCGGCTATTCTTATGCCAGCATGGCTCCAATCATTGAAACCAGATGTTGCAAACTGAGATGTACCACCGAATAATTTGCATGGGGCACAGAACAGTGATCCTTGGCTGGGAGAATAAACAAGATATTCACGGTTCATAATTTCCCCATTTACTAAAATCCTATGGAATAGTTTCTTGCTGCAAAACCGTTGTGTTCCATCAGCATATCGCCGCGAGGACTGTGAAACGTCAGCGTCTTTGTTTTGATTAATACAATTTTTTATCAAATAATCCCTAGTGTGGTCAGTGTTTTCCCAATAGAATGGATCATTACTAGGAATAGACACTGCAAAATCCACTTCTGTAGAGAGCGTAGCTTGTTCCTGTACTTCGAGATTTTCGACTTCCACATTGTCTTTACTGTTTTCCACTATAATTTCACCCGAATTTTCAGGCCTACACTGTTCACTTTTGTTTTCACCACTGAAATATGAGTCCAGTCGAGGTATTTTCTGCAAAATTTTACTCTCCCTCTGTTTTTCTTCCTCAGCTTTCTTGCGATATGCAGCACCACTTAACCTAGATCGCCCATCCATACCGTCCCTAAGCTATTATATCTTAACGGAAAAACCTATAGAAATACTGTTTTGTAGAACATTTAAAACTGAATAATTCACTGTCAACAGTTAAAATACTCGGCGTATCGTATAAAATGCCTTGATTTTGAAAGTTAATAACAAGTTGGAACCACGTGGAACGATGAAACGCCAACTTAACTCTGAACTAATAACAACATACACACCAAAGAATATGCACACTACTGCATCCGCGTAGGTGTACGAGCCACGAGCGTCTAGCCAGAGTAATTTCAATATAGGTGCTGCCATCTCGAAGAGAAGTGGTGCACTAATAGTACCATACTACTTTAATGCCAGAGCTAGAACGCTAATCTACTTCGGGCTTTATAATGATATGAAGCGATGTTTTTTTTTAACCAGCTATATTTTGCCGCCCTCAAAATTTTGCCGCCCTGTGCACCTGCACATGTTGCACATGCCTAAATACGGCCCTGGTTGTTGTAACAACCACTGTTATAGTGATAAGTGATAAAGAATTAATTAATGTTATGCCATGAGCAATAAAATAACTCATTGGATGCCAAATGGTAGAAAAAATATATATAAATGCTAATTACTATGTAAACAAGATGAAATGATGAAATGTATATTATACCACATACCTAAACCACCTAATATGGAATAATCTTTAATAGAGAAGAAGAGCCAAGTGTATAAAAGTATTAATTGATATAAAATATTATGAAGGGAAGAATCTAAAGATGTTTATTTTAGTCAAAAGAGACTACTTTTACTGATTATTTATTTTTATGACTGGATGTAGAAAATGCCATCAGTCTTATATTTTGAGCAGAGATGATAATACCTGTGGACTCAATTAATTGAAGTATTGGACAGCAGGGATTGAAGCCAAAAGTGCCACTCTGAACTGTTCCAATTCAATATGTTAGGGAATGTTAGGGAGTAAACATACTGGTGAGGAAGCACCAAATAAGAAAGGATATAAAATGATAATGTTATACACAAGATTGAGGATTACGTATTAATGAAGAAAGAAACTAATGAAGGAGATACACATCATCTGAGAGGAAGCAACGGTGGAAAAGGAAGGTATATAAAGTGAAAACATGTAATCACGAAGAAAATATGGTAAATAAAAAGAATTAGTAGTAATTATTTCATCCATACTAAGAGTATGATCTGAACTAATCACTTTTACAGGAGAGCATATGTAGCATAACAAAATTATCACATTAAAATTTTAACTTAATGCAACATAAATAAAGAAGAAAAGGTCCATAGTGAGTGAGAAGAATGAATTGGTTGAAGATTAAACTAAAGAAACTGTACATTAAGTCAATAAAATGTTAATAAAAATAAACAATAACAAAGAAAACTATTGGTCAAAATAACTTACTAGGTAAAAACCCAATAAACCAGCAGTATACCCAGTAGATTGGGGAAGCAGTAAAAAGAAAAGAAAAGAAAAAGGAGATAAAAAGGTGAAAACAATATTAATAAGGGAAATTTATAAGGTCAAGAAGCAGAGAAACCACAAGGCAAGAAATTTACTAATATAATAATGAAGAAAGGACAAAATATGTCAAGATTCCTACAAAGAGCCTAGAAGTAAGAAGAGCTATTCCAAAAATGTTAATAAAGGAATACATACCTTTGAACTAAATTTAAAACCAATATATTTAGACCCCGTAACTCAAGTTACAAGATACAATCCAATGAAAACCGAGTTGTAAACTAGATATAAGTATTATATGTAACAACCAAAAGACTACCAATAGTGTAGAAACAAACCAAAAACTACCATAGTGTAAAAACAAAAGACTACCATTAGTGTAAGAAATATAAGGTGAAATACCATAATAAATACAATAAAAGTTAGAGACTACAGTGAGTGTAGAGAATAACAAGTGACACACTATAATAAAAAATAGTGTAGGAAATAAAAATTATTTAAAAGGGCTGACAACATTATTAGTGATAAGAGTTTTTTAAATTAGATATAAGAAATAATATTACCCATAAAATGTTTTTTTAAATTACAGTTAAGTAAATTGTGAGAAGGACAATAAATACCAGAGGACAGTTCACAACTGAGGGTATAACCAATAATAAAATGTTTGTTATTTATTGTTAATCAGATAATATGTTAGATATAAGGTGATAATAGATATAAGATGTTGTTATCACAGTTAAGTTGTTACCAGAAAAAACAAATACAAAAGACAGTTAATGACTGAAAGTATTATTATTAGTAATAAGATGTTTTAGTATAATTAAATTTGTTACAAAAAGAACATAAAAACAAAGGACAGTTAATGACTGAAGGTATTGTTAGTAATAAGATGTTTCTATTATAGTTAAATGATATATAAAAAATAATAGGCATAAGATATTTTGTTATCATTGAATGATATAGTCAAAAATAATAGATATAAGATGTTTATGTTAAAATTAGGTAATATATGAAAAAATATCGGTATGGAGAACCATACATGACTTCCATATTCTAAGATTTATATTTAAAATCATTTTCAGCCAAACAGCCAGGGAAGGAATTTTAACAAAAAAATACTTCTTTGTTGCCAATAACGTAGTACACATATAAAAAAAATTATCCCCTCCCCCTTCAACTATAATTTTGATTTATAGAAAATTACCCCCAGCCCGTTCAACTAGCCTCTTCATTTATAGATATTTCATCTACGTTTCTACAGTGGATTATTAAGATCTTATCAGGATACATTTTCAAAATTAAGTACTTTACTCATGTTACAACAAAAAATGTTTCAGGTAAACTGCCCTTTCCCCGTAACCGATCTTCACCAAAATCAACAGACATTGAGTTCTCTATAGCTCAGGCACATATGTAAAAAATTATTTGATTCTGTTTGAATTTACGGCAGTTATGGTTCGTCATATAAAAAATTACCCATGCTAAAACATAAAACATGAGATTTATAAAACATATCTAAGATTTATATTTAAAATCATTTTTGAAATAAAATATTTTCATAGAACCTACTAACGCTGGGGAAATCTGAGGAGCCAATCAGAGTTGGGCCTACCTGTCACTCTGCTGAATTTGGTGGAAAGCCCTGTCACTGTCGTCAAAGTATCAGCCTTGACAGGGTCCTCTTTTTCTGCAAAATGGGAGAGGCTTGAGATGGAGTGAGTGACATGGTCCCCACCTCAATGAAGAACCCATTGTTTTATAAAAATATATTTAAATTTTGAAAACTGAAAATTCTTTTCTTGTTGTAAATATTTATATTTTATAATCAAAATGACTTTATTTTTGTTACCTGGCAACAAAATTATTTTATTTTCAACAATTACCATTGTTTCAAAAAGTTTAAATAAATTTTCAAGTACTTTACTCTTGTTAAAACGTAAAAGGTTGCAGGTAAACTACCCCTTCCCCTTAACCGATCTTCACCAAAATCTAAAGGCCTTGAGTCCTCTACAATTCACTGACGTATGCAAAAAATTATTTGATTCTGTTTGAATTTGCGGCTGTTACCGTTCGTCATAGAAAATACGCTTGATAAAAAAACGTTGCAGGTAAACTACCCCTTTCCCTTAACCGATCTTCACCAAAAACAATAGGTCTTGAGTGCTCTACAAATCAAGGCTGTATGCAAAACATTATTTGATTCTGTTTGAATTTGCGGCTGTTATCGTTTGCCATAGAAAATACCCTTGATAAAAAAATGCTGCTGGTAAACTACCCCTTTCCCTTAACCGATCTTCACCAAAAACAATAGGTCTTGAGAACTCTACAATTTAGGGCTGTATACAAATAATCTTTTGATTCTGTTTGAATTTGCGGCTGTTATCGTTTGCCATAGGAAATACCCTTGTTAAAACATAAAACGTTACAGGTAAACTACCCCTTTCCCTTAACCGATCTTCACCAAAAACCATAGGTCTTGAGAACTCTACAATTCAGGGCTGTATACGAAACATTATTTGATTCTGTTTGAATTTGCGGCTGTTATCGTTTGCCAAAAAAAAAAAAATTTCCCTTGATAAAAAAAAACCGTTGCAGGTAAACTACCCCTTTCCCTCAACCGATCTCCACCAAAAACAATAGGTTGTGAGTACTCTACAAATCAGGGCTGTATGCAAAAAATTATTTGATTCTGTTTGAATTTGCGGCAGTTATCGTTTGCCATAGAAAAAAAATCTACAGACACACACACACACACAGACACTTTTCGGAAAACGACTTTTTTTCATGTTTTGAGTGTAGTAGAATCAGAATCTGCAATAATCTCGAACACGATTTTTTTTGCCATCACCATACTTCCATTCCTTAAGGAATATGGAAGTAATAGTAGATAATAAGATGTTTTGTTGTATTTAAAATCATGTTAACTAATTTTCAAGTTTGTAAGGCAGAGAGGCAAGTAGGAAGTAGGAATGTTATAATTTTATTTAAAACTGTAAACCATATGAAAGGTACAAAGCAGATTAGCTAATACACCACTCTAGAAAAACAGACCAGTAATGTAAACCAAAACTATCTATCAGAGAATCAAACTACATAATATAGGGAATAGAATTCAGTCCATACAACACAGGAATTTGAAAATGTAATTAGTACAGATACAAATAATAACGAATGGAATGACAAAGGTAAGAAAATTAACTTTTTTGGAAATAAATAATACTAGGCCTATAATGGTAATCAACTCAGACTAAAAAGTAAATAATTCAATATTGAAGTGTTATAACAACAAAATTATGAACAACATAAATAATCACGGAGTGATTAATATTATTCCATGGAAATATTATCAGAAAAACACTTGTAAACCATTTAAACACTAAATTTGTACAAAATATGAGGCCTACAATAATTATCAAAAATTGTAAATTTTAGGCTTATATGAACTTAAAACAAACCCAGCTATATATCCAATTATGTAAAACTAATTTAAGAATATTGCTGAATAGTTAGATTTTTGTAAAATTAAGAAATAATTGAATTACAGCAATAAATAGGTAAACTTGTTATGTATATTTAGAGGATGAACCAAATCTGAGACATGTACTTTTATAAATAAACAATGGAAAGAGGAAAAAGACATTTCATAAATTATCCCAAAACGACGACGTTCAGAGTTTAGTCTATTGTTAATCGTTAATATGACCAGTTGAGAAATTACTAACAGAAGACCGAAAAAGTATAATTTTGTGCAAAACCGTGAGTGTAGCCTCGAAAGGTGTAACAGAGGTTAACTAAATAAAAATAACACTAACAGATAATAATTAACACCTAACTAATTCAGAACAACAGCAATAACACTATCTAACACGAGCACAAGAAATCAACGGCCATTTTGAGAATATTTTAAACCGTATTAGCAGAACACGAATACAACACATTGAACACCGGACACTTCACCAGTAAACCATCACGAAACAACATCGCAGGAGAAGGGAGAACACTCTACACTATATTCCAGGACAACTACAACCTCGCAGAGAAGGGAATACTCATTTATTTCTGTGGGAGAAGCTCAACCAGTATCAGCAGTGCATAGCAGAGAAAATCGAGGTTACGGCGGCCATACTTTATTTCCGAACCAGCACAAGACACAGCCTGCTTGAAGCCAGTGACGTCATTTCGACGAATGGTTCGATATTACTTTTCATAATTGACAATTTACATAATAATATTGTTTTTTCAGCCATAATGATTTATTTTAAAAATTAGTGTAAGATTTGTATCTTGTTCCTTGCCCTCTGACCATTTCGACTCGCTAAAAGAATCCTAATTAATTAATCTTGTAAAAATATATTTTGTCAATCTTGTTCGCTACCGACTTGAGCAAATATTAGCCAATGCCTGGGTCATGCGCAGCCAGAATGGCGCATAATTTTAAATGTCAATAAATGAACATCATTATTCAGTTACAAGAGTTTGTATTTATTTGTATATAGTGAATGTTAGCTATTCTTTCTTCTAAAAAAAATAATTTACAGTGATAAAATAAATATTTGAGAGGAAGAAGAAGAGCAAAGTCAGCAGAGAGAATCAACAGATCTAACTACACAATTAAATTATTAATAGAAACAAATAGTTTCGAACTACAAATTCATACCTATTTAATTGGAAGTAATTAAAGCACACACAAAATTAATTAATTGTTAATTAATTAATTGAATTAATTAATTAAACAAAAAAATATATAATAAGTAAAATTTTATAACTTACAAAAATTTTTATTATCAACAAATCACACTTTATTATCATACATTATTTATATTTAATTTATTCTTTGTAATTGGGAATAATTACCAATTGGCGAGATCACTAGTGGGATTTCAGTTATTATAAAATCAACTTAATAATTATAAAATCTATCTACTAATACTAATTATATTATTTAAATTTGTAATTATATTACAAATTGGCGTCCAACTAAAGGGCCTAAAATAGGAGTTAATAGAGTTATAAAATAAGGACGATTGTCCAGTTTCCTATTTTTAGCTCGGCAGCGGTCAATAGGTCGGAAGGAGCGAGATGCACAGGAGGGCTACATAAAAAAAAAGGGCTGTGGAGGCCGAACAGGAGGTAGACATGGAGGATAAAGAGGCGACACCAGTGGAAGATGTGGAGTTGATATTACCGCCAGCAGAACCAAACAAGCCTGCACCACAGGAGGAACAGCTGGAGAAATCCACCACAAAGGAAGATACAAAATTTGATCAAATGATGGAGATGTTACTCAGAGAATTTAAAACGACGAAGGAAGAATTAAAGGAAGAGTTGGGTAATAAAATCGGGGATACCAATAAGAAAATCGAAGAAAATAGTAAGGAAATAAAAAGAGATAACCAACGATTGAAGGAAGAATTGGGTAATAAAATTGGAGATACCAGTAAGAAAATGGAGGAGAAGATGGAAGCAAACAGTAAGAAGATAGAAGAGAAGATGGAAGAAAATATTCAGAAAATTGAGGAGAAAATGGAGGAAATAAAGACTGACAATAAACAGTCGAAGGAGGAATTAACCCAGATAAGCCGAAAACTGGAAGAAACCAACAAGACGATGGAAGAAACAAGTCAGAAAATGGAAAGCAATAATCAACAATTAAGAGAAGAATTGAAAGAGACGAACCAAGAGAATATGAACCGATTAGATGGAAAGATGGAAGCATTAAAGGAAGAATTGGGGCAAAAGATAGCTGAAAATAATGAAACAATCAGCAAGAAGGTAGAAGAGGAAATAACGGTAATCGAACAAAAGATTACAAGAGCTGACGAAAGATGGAATCAGACCGAACGAGAAGTACAGAGTATCAAAACAGAAATAAACCTAAGGTTAACAACATTGAAGAAACGAATAGGAAGACTTTAGAGGAAAAACTAAAAGAAACACGTGAAGACTGGGAGCGAGTGCAGGACCGATTCACAGAAAAATGTGACGGCATTGAAGCTACTGTGACCAGTATCAACAGTCAGGTGCGACAGAATCAAACAGATATAGACTTGTTCCATAGTCGACCGACAAGCATTACCAGTTGTCCTAACAACGAGAATCGTGAAGGAATTAACTTCAGGTTTTATAAAAACAAACCGATGGAGTTCCTAGCCAGAATCGAAGAGTACTTCACCAAACACAGAGGCAGTCGCTGGAGGGAGAATAAAGAAGTACTTGACGAATCGTTCAAGGAGATAGCAGATAACTGGTGGATGGCGATAAGAGATGAAGTGACCGACTACCAACAATTCAAAAGGCTATTGAAAGCCAAATATTGGTCTGAATCGACACAAAATATCGCTAGAGACGGGATCTGTCATGGAAAATACAACCCGTATGGAAACCAGACTCTAACGGCGTACTTCTTGGGAAAGGTGTGCGTGGCCAAACATCTAGAGCCCAAAATACCAGAAGAATGCCTGGTCAGTAAGCTCTCATACCATTATGAGGAAGATATAATAAGAGCTAGAAGAAACAGTCAAATAAAGACTGTACAAGCAATGACCGAGCTCTTAGAAATGTATGAGCATGAGGATTACTACCGCCAAAGTTGCAGGAGATATGAAAGGCCGGAACCAAGAAGTAACACCAATAATTCGAATAATAATAATCGGCAGAATGTGGGCAACAACAATAATTATAATTCCGCAAATCGGAATAATGCCGAATACAATCATAACACCTGTAATCACAATAATGTACCTAGATTTAATAACAATAATAATAATAATCATGTTCCTCGAATTAATAATAATGAGGGCAACAACAATAATAATAATAATAATAATAATAACCGTCCACAAAACAACAACGGTTGTTATAATAATAACCGTAATTATGTTCCAAATGGTCAGAGAAACCCCAACCCCTCTAATAACAATTATCATAGTAATTATAACAGGAATTACCTGAATGGAGGTAATAACAATAATTACAGGACATATCGACCCCATATTAACTACATCAGAGCGGAAGGCAGTGGACAGAGGAGGTACCAGCCTCAACGAAGGAGCCGATATTATGAGTATGAGACCTTTCAAGGAAGTCAGGGAAGTAATCGTTACAGAGAATACGAGCCCAGACGCAGTTCCAGCCTGGACAATCAACGAAGACTACCTGTAACGGAAGCCCAACAGGACGATCGTGCTGAACCAAATGAAGCAGTTTCAGGACTCCAAGCTGATGCTTCCAACGGCCTAATCCGTAATGATGCGGAACATTTAAACGAACGGAGGCAGTAATAAACTCCAATAACCCTTTACTGCTCCAATCTGCTGGGTTTGACCAAGAAATAAAATCAAAGAAAGAAAGAAAAAAATTTTACAATAATATACAATAACTATTTGAAAGATATCCGTAAGGACTTGATAGAAGAAAACGAAATTAACATTAATAATAATGACAATGAAATAATATATATAATTGCGGAAATTGAGGGTATTTCTGTTCCTATAATGATAGACACTGGAGCAAATGTCTCTATAATAAATCGTAATGAGTTGGACCGGATACAGCAGGAATGCCACAAAAACTTACCGGTACTAAATACTTGTAGGAGCTACCGGCCGACAGAACAAAACCATAAGAAAACAGGTATCCCTAAGTGTCAACAGTCAGGGCATTAGTGTGGATATGATATTTCTTGTTGTAGCCGGATTACCTTTCAACATCATGATAGGATGTGACATATTGCGCAGAACTTCAGCAGTTATCGACTTGTGCAGAGGAAAGGTATCACTCTTTTCTGAAGGTTCGACCTGGGTAGCCAATTTAACTAACAACAAGATGCTAGACTCCAGACAACTTCTCGACCACAAAAATAAGGTGAATTACTTGTCAAACTACTCAACAAACAACAAGCCAGTACATCAGAATTCGGAGGATGACCTATGGCCACAAAAGATTCAGGAGATACGTAACTTCCAGTGCCACAATACTACCGAGCAATTAGAGAAAAACCAGCTGAATCAATTAGTCAACATATATGAAAAATATCGAGCTGTATTTTTGGACGAACCTGGAAAGATCCGGAACTACCAATGTTCCATACGATTCAGAGAACCGGTAGAATTTAATCGAAAATCGTATCCCATAGCACAATCTTTGAAGGAAGCCGTACGCACAGAGATCCAGAATATGATCAGTAAAGATATTATCGAAAGCAGTCAATCGCCATACACTAGCCCAATTGTGGCTATACAAAAGAAAAATGGAAAGGTAAGGCTTTGCCTTGACGCACGTGAGATAAACAAAATGATTATTAACGATCGTACCTCACCTGGCGAAATTGATGAGATATTGAAGAGATTTCACGGAACGAAGTTCATTACCACGTGGGATACCGTTTGCGGGTATTGGCAGGTGGAGTTGCACCCAGCAAGCTGGCAATACATGGCGTTCATCTTCGAAGGGCGCAACTATCAGTTTAAGAGGTTGCCCTTCGGGTTAGTGAACTCAGTAGCTGTTTTTGCCGCCTGTATGGATCATATACTCGGATCAGAAGCGCTCCAATTCACGACTGTCTATGTTGATGATCTCCTAATAACATCAACCAATTGGGAAGAACACTGTTACCGTGTGGAGCATGTCTTGAAGAAGCTGGCTGAAAATAATGTTACCCTTAAACTAGACAAGTCCAAGCTTATAGCTAAAGAAGTACAGTTCTTGGGTTTCCAGTTAAACAGTCAAGGAATAACACCATCAACAGAAAAGGTAGACGCCATACAACGATTCCCTATACCAAAAAACAGAAGGCAACTACAATCATTTTTAGGCCTGTGTAACTACTATAGGAAGTTCCAAAATAATTATTTTGAACTGACGGCCCGGTTTCAGTACCAGTTATCATCCAAGAATAAATGGCGATGGGGTCAAGAACAAGACGAAACCTTCAAATCAATTAAGGAGAAGTTCTTAGAAGCAGTAATGCTCAACCATCCGGATTTTAACCGACCCTTCTTTCTAAACTGTGACGCTAGTAACATTAGCTTGGGATCAACACTGTACCAAGAAGACGATAGTGGAAACCATATAGTAGTGAGCTTTGCTAGTAGAACCCTTAACCAGTGTGAAAAGAACTATAACGTGACGGAAAAGGAACTGCTAAGTGTAGTCTTTGCCTGTGGGAAGTTTCGGACGTATATCCTCGGATATCCAGTGACCGTTCGAACAGATCACAAATCTATTTCATTTCTGAGAAGGTGCAAGTTAAGCCATGGTAGATTGACCAGATGGGTACTTGCCCTGCAGGAATACGATATACAGTGGGAGTATGTTCCTGGAAGTAAAAATGTAGTAGCCGACGTGTTGTTGAGAGTAAATCTGGAAGAACAAACGTTCGAAGGCGAAAAGGAGAGCATCTTGAAAATCTATAATATTATTAAGGACAGATCCGATTTAGAAAAGATAGTGCAGGACATCAGCAAACACCAGCAGTCCGACCCGAAGTTAAACCACATTAAACTTCGTCTCTCCAGCCAAGATGACACAATAACCAAGTTTTATTGTGTACATAACGAAATATTATTCATCAAAACATCCCTTGATGAAGAGATATGGAAGATCATGATCCCTACTACAATCGAAAAGGATATCATCCTGGACTATCATCTACGATACGGTCACATGGGAGCTATGAAGGTGATCAAGGCGATAGAAGAGAATTGCCATATAAAAAATATAAATAGAAAGACGAGAAACTACCTCAAAACCTGTCTGATATGTCAATTGGTGAAAACCAACAATGAGAGAAAAGAGGGTATGATGATACCAATTACCTCAGAAGCCAAACTGGAAAAGGTCTTTCTGGACATCTGTGGTCCATTACCCCGCAGTGGCGGACGCCATCGATACAAATACATTATTATCATGATGGATCACTTCACAAAATTCACAAAACTGTACCCTGTGAACAGAGCCACCACGTTGAAGACTCTAGGAATAATAACAAATCATTACATTCCAGAGATAGGGAGCCCGGCATCCATAATCACAGACCATGGAACGCAATTTAAGGGTTGGAGGTGGAGAAACACTCTAAATACGTTGGGCATTAAGACATACAAGACATCTGTCTACCACCCCAGCAGCAATCCAGCAGAGAGGGTACTGCGAGAAGTCGGAAGAATATTACGGACTTATTGCTATAATCAACAAAGGAAGTGGCAAGAATATTTATTAGCTACTGAAGAATTCCTTAATTTGTCATATCACCCCGCTATAGGTACCACGCCATACACGGCAATGTATGAAAAACCGCCTCCAAGAGAAATACAAGACATAATAGAATTCCCCATGAGTCAAGAATACAAGTTCAATCGAATCAGATTCTACAGTAAATTAGCAGAAGACCAGGAAAGGCGCAAGAACAAGTATCAAAAGGCGATTAAGAAAATAATAAGCTATGAAGTCGGAGAAAAGGTACTACTAAAAAACAGGGAATTACCCAGTACTTTGGAAGGCATTACCAAAAAGTTGTTACTGCTGTATACCGGCCCATACCTGATTATTAAAAACAATAATAACAATACGTATGTATTAAAGGATATCATTTCAAATAAAGTAAAAGGAACTTATAATCAATTATCAATTAAAAAATATATAGAGGAGAGATAAAAAATTTCAAAATTCAAAAAATTTGTAAGTACAACTTACACCAAACATTCGAAGAATTATGAAGAAACGAAAGGAATTTTGATGAATAAAAAATTTCAAAATTCTAAAAAACAGTAAGGACAACTTACACCAAAATATTTGAAAAACTACTATGAGTAAGAAAGAATTTAGTTGAATAAAAAATTTCTAAAGTTAAAAAAAAAATAGTAAGTACAACTCATACGAATGATGAGAAATAACTCTTAAATATGAAAAGAGATTTTGTAAGAAAGATATTCAAAATTCTAAAAGAGTAAGAACAAATCACACTCATAATTTGAGTGAACTCTTACATAAAAGAATTTGAAGGTAAATGGAGTACAAATGTAAAAACTCTCTCTCAAACTCTCCAGAGACCCAAAACAAAAAGAACAGGTTCCAGTAAACAAAAGAACAACCAATGTTAAACAATTGGATAATTTAATGTTACCAGAACAATATATTAATAAATGTTAAAAATGTTAGAAGAAGGAATGTAACAAATCCTCATAAAAACCAGTGTTAATAAAGAAAAAAAAAACCCTCAATAAACTATCACAACTATAAAAAACCATACTATAGTTTGTATGATAATAGTGACTATGCTAACAATGACCACTATTATAAATTATGTAAGTAAGACAAAAACGATACAGAATTTCAAATGAAAAAGAGAAAAGAAACCAGAATATCATATGATTTAATCAAAACAACTTAACCAAACTCACAAAGAAAATAATTTGATAAAGATGGAACAATGAAGAAAGACCAACTAAGTAAAGACCAAATATTAAGACCAGAAACCAAAAACCCTGGTACTATTAATGATAATGTTGTTGTAATAACCACTGTTATAGTGATAAGTGATAAAGAATTAATTAATGTTATGCCATGAGTAATAAAATAACTCATTGGATGTCAAATGGTAGAAAAAATATATATAAATGCTAATTACTATGTAAACAAGATGAAATGATGAAATGTATATTATACCACATACCTAAACCACCTAATATGGAATAAGCTTTAATAGAGAAGAAGAGCCAAGTGTATAAAAGTATTAATTGATATAAAATATTATGAAGGGAAGAATCTAAAGATGTTTATTTTAGTCAAAAGAGACTACTTTTACTGATTATTTATTTTTATGACTGGATGTAGAAAATGCCATCAGTCTTATATTTTGAGCAGAGATGATAATACCTGTGGACTCAATTAATTGAAGTATTGGACAGCAGGGATTGAAGCCAAAAGTGCCACTCTGAACTGTTCCAATTCAATATGTTAGGGAATGTTAGGGAGTAAACATACTGGTGAGGAAGCACCAAATAAGAAAGGATATAAAATGATAATGTTATACACAAGATTGAGGATTACGTATTAATGAAGAAAGAAACTAATGAAGGAGATACACATCATCTGAGAGGAAGCAACGGTGGAAAAGGAAGGTATATATAGTGAAAACATGTAATCACGAAGAAAATATGGTAAATAAAAAGAATTAGTAGTAATTATTTCATCCATACTAAGAGTATGATCTGAACTAATCACTTTTACAGGAGAGCATATGTAGCATAACAAAATTATCACATTAAAATTTTAACTTAATGCAACATAGATAAAGAAGAAAAGGTCCATAGTGAGTGAGAAGAATGAATTGGTTGAAGATTAAACTAAAGAAACTGTACATTAAGTCAATAAAATGTTAATAAAAATAAACAATAACAAAGAAAACTATTGGTCAAAATAACTTACTAGGTAAAAACCCAATAAACCAGCAGTATACCCAGTAGATTGGGGAAGCAGTAAAAAGAAAAGAAAAGAAAAAGGAGATAAAAAGGTGAAAACAATATTAATAAGGGAAATTTATAAGGTCAAGAAGCAGAGAAACCACAAGGCAAGAAATTTACTAATATAATAATGAAGAAAGGACAAAATATGTCAAGATTCCTACAAAGAGCCTAGAAGTAAGAAGAGCTATTCCAAAAATGTTAATAAAGGAATACATACCTTTGAACTAAATTTAAAACCAACATATTTAGACCCCGTAACTCAAGTTACAAGATACAATCCAATGAAAACCGAGTTGTAAACTAGATATAAGTATTATATGTAACAACCAAAAGACTACCAATAGTGTAGAAACAAACCAAAAACTACCATAGTGTAAAAACAAAAGACTACCATTAGTGTAAGAAATATAAGGTGAAATACCATAATAAATACAATAAAAGTTAGAGACTACAGTGAGTGTAGAGAATAACAAGTGACACACTATAATAAAAAATAGTGTAGGAAATAAAAATTATTTAAAAGGGCTGACAACATTATTAGTGATAAGAGTTTTTTAAATTAGATATAAGAAATAATATTACCCATAAAATGTTTTTTTAAAATTACAGTTAAGTAAATTGTGAGAAGGACAATAAATACCAGAGGACAGTTCACAACTGAGGGTATAACCAATAATAAAATGTTTGTTATTTATTGTTAATCAGATAATATGTTAGATATAAGGTGATAATAGATATAAGATGTTGTTATCACAGTTAAGTTGTTACCAGAAAAAACAAATACAAAAGACAGTTAATGACTGAAAGTATTATTATTAGTAATAAGATGTTTTAGTATAATTAAATTTGTTACAAAAAGAACATAAAAACAAAGGACAGTTAATGACTGAAGGTATTGTTAGTAATAAGATGTTTCTATTATAGTTAAATGATATATAAAAAATAATAGGCATAAGATATTTTGTTATCATTGAATGATATAGTCAAAAATAATAGATATAAGATGTTTATGTTAAAATTAGGTAATATATGAAAAAATATCGGTATGGAGAACCATACATGACTTCCATATTCTAAGATTTATATTTAAAATCATTTTCAGCCAAACAGCCAGGGAAGGAATTTTAACAAAAAAATACTTCTTTGTTGCCAATAACGCAGTACACATATAAAAAAAATTATCCCCTCCCCCTTCAACTATAATTTTGATTTATAGAAAATTACCCCCAGCCCGTTCAACTAGCCTCTTCATTTATAGATATTTCATCTACGTTTCTACAGTGGATTATTAAGATCTTATCAGGATACTTTATCAAAATTAAGTACTTTACTCATGTTACAACAAAAAATGTTTCAGGTAAACTGCCCTTTCCCCGTAACCGATCTTCACCAAAATCAACAGACATTGAGTTCTCTATAGCTCAGGCACATATGTAAAAAATTATTTGATTCTGTTTGAATTTACGGCAGTTATGGTTCGTCATATAAAAAATTACCCATGCTAAAACATAAAACATGAGATTTATAAAACATATCTAAGATTTATATTTAAAATCATTTTTGAAATAAAATATTTTCATAGAACCTACTAACGCTGGGGAAATCTGAGGAGCCAATCAGAGTTGGGCCTACCTGTCACTCTGCTGAATTTGGTGGAAAGCCCTGTCACTGTCGTCAAAGTATCAGCCTTGACAGGGTCCTCTTTTTCTGCAAAATGGGAGAGGCTTGAGATGGAGTGAGTGACATGGTCCCCACCTCAATGAAGAACCCATTGTTTTATAAAAATATATTTAAATTTTGAAAACTGAAAATTCTTTTCTTGTTGTAAATATTTATATTTTATAATCAAAATGACTTTATTTTTGTTACCTGGCAACAAAATTATTTTATTTTCAACAATTACCATTGTTTCAAAAAGTTTAAATAAATTTTCAAGTACTTTACTCTTGTTAAAACGTAAAAGGTTGCTGGTAAACTACCCCTTCCCCTTAACCGATCTTCACCAAAATCTAAAGGCCTTGAGTCCTCTACAATTCACTGACGTATGCAAAAAATTATTTGATTCTGTTTGAATTTGCGGCTGTTACCGTTCGTCATAGAAAATACGCTTGATAAAAAAATGTTGCAGGTAAACTACCCCTTTCCCTTAACCGATCTTCACCAAAAACAATAGTTCTTGAGTACTCTACAAATCAGGGCTGTATGCAAAACATTATTTGATTCTGTTTGAATTTGCGGCTGTTATCGTTTGCCATAGAAAATACCCTTGATAAAAAAACACTGCTGGTAAACTACCCCTTTCCCTTAACCGATCTTCACCAAAAACAATAGGTCTTGAGAACTCTACAATTTAGGGCTGTATACAAATAATCTTTTGATTCTGTTTGAATTTGCGGCTGTTATCGTTTGCCGTAGGAAATACCCTTGTTAAAACATAAAACGTTACAGGTAAACTACCCCTTTCCCTTAACCGATCTTCACCAAAAACCATAGGTCTTGAGAACTCTACAATTCAGGGCTGTATACGAAACATTATTTGATTCTGTTTGAATTTGCGGCTGTTATCGTTTGCCAAAAAAAAAAAAAATTTCCCTTGATAAAAAACAACCGTTGCAGGTAAACTACCCCTTTCCCTCAACCGATCTCCACCAAAAACAATAGGTTGTGAGTACTCTACAAATCAGGGCTGTATGCAAAAAATTATTTGATTCTGTTTGAATTTGCGGCAGTTATCGTTTGCCATAGAAAAAAAATCTACAGACACACAGACACACACACACACACACACAGACACTTTTCGGAAAACGACTTTTTTTCATGTTTTGAGTGTAGTAGAATCAGAATCTGCAATAATCTCGAACACGATTTTTTTTGCCATCACCATACTTCCATTCCTTAAGGAATATGGGAGTAATAGTAGATAATAAGATGTTTTGTTGTATTTAAAATCATGTTAACTAATTTTCAAGTTTGTAAGGCAGAGAGGCAAGTAGGAAATAGGAATGTTATAATTTTATTTAAAACTGTAAACCATATGAAAGGTACAAAGCAGATTAGCTAATAATACACCACTCTAGAAAAGCAGATCAGTAATGTAAACCAAAACTATCTATCAGAGAATCAAACTACATAATATAGGGAATAGAATTCAGTCCATACAACACAGGAATTTGAAAATGTAATTAGTACAGATACAAATAATAACGAATGGAATGACAAAGGAAAGAAAATTAACTTTTTTGGAAATCAATAATACTAGGCCTATAATGGTAATCAACTCAGACTAAAAAGTAAATAATTCAATATTGAAGTGTTATAACAACAAAATTATGAACAACATAAATAATCACGGAGTGATTAATATTATTCCATGGAAATATTATCAGAAAAACACTTGTAAACCATTTAAACACTAAATTTGTACAAAATATGAGGCCTACAATAATTATCAAAAATTGTAAATTTTAGGCTTATATGAACTTAAAACAAACCCAGCTATATATCCAATTATGTAAAACTAATTTAAGAATATTGCTGAATAGTTAGCTTTTTGTAAAATTAAGAAATAATTGAATTACAGCAATAAATAGGTAAACTTGTTATGTATATTTAGAGGATGAACCAAATCTGAGACATGTACTTTTATAAATAAACAATGGAAAGAGGAAAAAGACATTTCATAAATTATCCCAAAACGACGACGTTCAGAGTTTAGTCTATTGTTAATCGTTAATATGACCAGTTGAGAAATTACTAACAGAAGACCGAAAAAGTATAATTTTGTGCAAAACCGTGAGTGTAGCCTCGAAAGGTGTAACAGAGGTTAACTAAATAAAAATAACACTAACAGATAATAATTAACACCTAACTAATTCAGAACAACAGCAATAACACTATCTAACACGAGCACAAGAAATCAACGGCCATTTTGAGAATATTTTAAACCGTATTAGCAGAACACGAATACAACACATTGAACACCGGACACTTCACCAGTAAACCATCACGAAACAACATCGCAGGAGAAGGGAGAACACTCTACACTATATTCCAGGACAACTACAACCTCGCAGAGAAGGGAATACTCATTTATTTCTGTGGGAGAAGCTCAACCAGTATCAGCAGTGCATAGCAGAGAAAATCAAGGTTACGGCGGCCATACTTTATTTCCGAACCAGCACAAGACACAGCCTGCTTGAAGCCAGTGACGTCATTTCGATGAATGGTTCGATATTACTTTTCATAATTGACAATTTACATAATAATATTGTTTTTTCAGCCATAATGATTTATTTTAAAAATTAGTGTAAGAATTGTATCTTGTTCCTTGCCCTCTGACCATTTCGACTCGCTAAAAGAATCCTAATTAATTAATCTTATAAAAATATATTTTGTCAATCTTGTTCGCTACCGACTTGAGCAAATATTAGCCAATGCCTGGGTCATGCGCAGCCAGAATGGCGCATAATTTTAAATGTCAATAAATGAACATCATTATTCAGTTACAAGAGTTTCTATTTATTTGTATATAGTGAATGTTAGCTATTCTTTCTTCTAAAAAAAATAATTTACAGTGATAAAATAAATATTTGAGAGGAAGAAGAAGAGCAAAGTCAGCAGAGAGAATCAACAGATCTAACTACACAATTAAATTATTAATAGAAACAAATAGTTTCGAACTACAAATTCATACCTATTTAATTGGAAGTAATTAAAGCACACACACAATTAATTAATTAATTGAATTAATTAATTAAACAAAAAAATATATAATAAGTAAAATTTTATAACTTACAAAAATTTTTATTATCAACAAATCACACTTTATTATCATACATTATTTATATTTAATTTATTCTTTGTAATTGGGAATAATTACCAATTGGCGAGATCACTAGTGGGATTTCAGTTATTATAAAATCAACTTAATAATTATAAAATCTATCTACTAATACTAATTATATTATTTAAATTTGTAATTATATTACAACACAAGATAATCCATTGAACTGACATGCTGTCAATATCATTGTTATAATAAGAAAATGAAGAATAGGTATTTAAAATTGTAATGTTATATATAATGTAGAAGTATCAGACATTATTGTTAGTAATAAGTACAACCCTATTAGGACATATTTAAATAGGAAAGAAGGCAATAAGAAGTGTGAAGAATAATATGTAAAAGCCTAAAAACTTAAATTTGTAAATGTGTTAAAATAAGTGATACTGGGCCGAAATGGGCCACATTCGGTATCAAAATAATTCTATTTTTCCAAACAACAACATCGTATAACCCAAATTTAACTTAATCTAAAAATAAATAAGGAGTAATTTGAGGTGACAGATTTAAAATTTACAGATTTTGATTAATTAACGTCACGTGACCAGGGGTCGGGAATAACAACCAATCAGAGCTCACAAAAGCTTGGTCATAATCGCTAACTAAACGAATTTTTCTAATTAGTCTATTGTTAAAACTCAAGCTGTATAAATGAACTCCATGTAACAGAGAATCACATTTTGATGAATAATTAATGACCAAAAGTAAAAATAAAGAGATGTCGATACCAAATTAAGAAAAAACATTAAAGAATTACACAAGCAAACCATACTAACAGAAGTAATTGAAAACCGAATGGCAAGATGATGAGTTACTCAAACTAATATGTTCGGAATATGAAGGTTGTATTAGCGATCCGGTGAGATTGGAATAGCCCACTAATAAAATAGTCAGACCTTTACACAACACGAGATTCACCAAAAAACACTGTTAATCCAGACACTTGTGAACATCAACCAAACTTTATTCAATAACATTATGGACATAAAACTATTAAAACATTATTTAATTTAAAGAAATTGATTGAAGTAGATTCTGAGGTTACTCAGATTCAGGCCGACGGCCATTTTGTATGACATTTCGCCATTTTGATTAACATTCAGATATAGACACTATACGTGAATTCAAACATTATTTTAATTGTATTATTTAATAAGAATGTTAACTAACCAATTGTGATGTATTGTATTTTATCCGTAGGCATTTTCTGATCTCTTTTAGCAGCTCAACGTATCCACGACCTGATATAAAAAATAATATTGTATTTCATTTTTAACATTGTATTTTTTCGAGTCGAGCTTGGTGAGCGAGTCGATATGGTTACTATCCCGTTCGATTCACGAACCGTTGAACATACCCTGAGTTTAAAAATCATCAAATAAATTGATTAGTTAATTTACAAAGCATATTATTTCTTTAAAGTAAATTAAGATAAAGGATTTGCAGGCGATAAGTAAGAAGAGGACTACGGCGAGAGTAAAGAACATCAAGCAATTAATAGAAAAGGCCAGGTAACCTATAAGACTGAGTCGAATCACCAATCGATTGTGAAGAACCCACGCAATCTATTTTTAATTATTAAGAACAATTATTTTTGGCGACATTTTCAAAACCGTAAACTCAGCAAGGACCTATTTTTGCTTGATAATTCTTATTTATTAATTAAACTAAAGTAAGTAAAATAAAGTCAAACTAAATAAACAACAATTCAATAAATAATAAACTTATTCCAAATTATAATTATTTAAAACTTCCGGGCTGAAAGGCCGTGGTCGAATGCTTGATGTTATAGAGCTAGACGTTTCGGCCACACCACCGGTGGCCATCTTCAGTAGCAAAGAATGTTCGTAATAGATGGAATGCCGAACAATTCGCCCAGTGAAATGGGACAAGAAACAGTGAGACGGCTACGCTGTTTCTATTTATAACTTTTTGGCAGCTTTAGGTGTATAACGCGAACCAATCAGAAGCCAGCTCATCATTCTCCACTCTGATTGGCCGTGGAAAATAAACCATGCCAGACACTATTTAAGGAGATGCTTTCACCCCGGCGGTTCAAGGGGCAGGCTTTTGCAGCAGAGAAGAAGACACTTCGGACCCAGCTCTTGAATAGGACGGACCTCTCCTTTGGACTGCTCTCTCTCCTGCTTGGACGGAAGATTTCGCTGTTATCAGCCGCTGCCCTGCTGCCTGCTGCCTTGCCGCTGGACAGACATCATCTTGGCCCGCTTGCTGCTTGAGACAACAAGAAGACAGAAGACCACAACTCAGCTGGCTGGTGAACTGAGTAGCCAGCACAAGAACAGCTGAGTTCGTCGGACCTTCTAAGGGCCACCAGCCAAGTGACCCTTTTCAGGACCACCGACTTGCCGCTGAAGAGGAAGCAAATAGCCTGCCAGAGCTTTAAGTTGCGCAGCGCATGTTGCCCGCTGACGCTCAGGCTCTTAGGTAGTGCTGACTAGGACGATCCTTGCGAGCCCCCACCAATGGTAAGCGAGCTTGGATATCGCCTAGGTAAAGAGGCCGGTGGACACCTCTCTTGGTAAGGAGAGGTATCTAACGAAGCCGGTCATTAGTCCAGCTCGTAGACAGCCTGAGCGTTCCAGTTTCCCCGCTTGCGATCCGGCTCGGGCCGGACCCTAGGTCTCTGGTTACCACCGGAGGCAGCCTGGCTGCCTCTGGTCGGCGAACCTCCCGCTCGTTGGCGGATATGCCCGGTCCGGGCGCGTCAACGAGCACGCAGTCGCTCGCCACTGCCATGGCCCCACACGAGCGACTCGCCGAGTTCTCCGCTTATGGATGCGGACCAAGTAGATCCCCGGACGGTTCCGCTGCCCGGTGACGAGACGGACGCTTTCGTGGCAGTTGGGCCACGGGGGCGCCCGGTTAAGAAACCGAGGCGGAACCGGTCCTCCTCAACCTCTTCCTCGGCGTCCGCCATGGAAGTTGTCCCCGCCGATGGCGAATCCGGCACGGGGCCGACTGTGTCCGGCGATGCCCAAGCACCGCCGGCTTCTGGTCGCATTCCGCCCGTTTTCGTTCAACGCGTGAACAACGTCACCGGTTTTTACCGGCGACTGATAGTGGCTCCCGGACTTTCCCCGGCCAACGTCGACTTGAAGCTCCTTGGGGGCGATACAGTCAAATCCGTTGTCCGAGGAATGGACGTGTACCGCAGCGTCATGGCGTTCGTGGAATCGTCAAAATTCCAGTTTCATACCTTTTCACCCAAACACGTAAAGCCTCTGTCCTGTGTGCTCAGAGGCTTAGACGTGGACTCTCCTCTCGAGGAAATCCTCGATGAGCTGCGCGAGCTGGGCTATCCGGTTCGCGCGGTACATCGAGTATTTGCTCCTGCCGAACCAAGGCGTCCAATTCCCCTGGTTCGCATCACGGCTGAGAACAGCGAGGCAGGCGCAAGCCTACTCTCTCTTACGCGGCTTTTTGGATTCCGCGTAAAAGTGGAAAGAAGCCGCGCTCCCGGGGCTCTGCCTCAGTGTTACAGGTGCCAATGCTTCGGGCACCACTCAGAAACTTGTTCAAACGCTCCGGCGTGCCTGAGGTGCTCTTTACCTCACGCCAGTAAACACTGCGACGCACCTGCTTTCAAAAGATGCATCAACTGCGGCGGAAGTCACCCCGCCAACTACCGGGCATGTCCGGTGTTTCAGCGGGAGCTCGAGCGGCGAAAGCCGAAAGGGCGCCTGCCACCACCGAGGCATCCGGAAGCTGGTTCCAAACCTGCAACCGAGCAGCCAGGCCCTTCGCCTCCTGCTACAGCTGCCGTGTCTTTCGCCGCAGTTGCAAACAAGTAACGCAAACGATCCAAAGGCCCGAAGCAAACACCTGCAGCACAGGCAACTCCAACTCAGGCTCCTTCACAGGCCCCTGTCCCGCCTATGGCGAAAAAGCGCCTAAACCTCGCGGCATCTAAAAGTGAGACCACTCAGCCTACAGAAAGCATCTCGGTTGTGGAGCCTGAGAATACTCAACCCTCCCCAGCACCGGAGAATCCTGCCCCTGCTTTAGAAGCAGCCTCGCCTGACCTCCCGCCCCCGCGGTTTCCTAACGCAGGCAAAAAGAAGCGGCATCGAAAGCCCCGTGGCGCTCGTTCCGGGCTCCTGCTAACCCGGCCGCACAGTCCAGACAGCCTGCACAGCGCGCAAAGATCGACGTACTCGCATCTGTCCCTCTTCCTAGCACCTCCGATAGAGGCGCTACACCTGGCCCTAAGAAACCCCTGGCTTCCACCAATCCCCCGATTAATAAGTCTCGGCGCTCTTATGCGCAAACAGTCTCCGGGCACTCTGCCTCAAAAGCCGTACCTGACGACTACCATGTCGTCCACAACTTACTTGCTGAGTTCGATCTCCGCAAAGTTGCCCAGACCTTCAGGTCCATCCGCTCCCGCTTGGAGACTGCCGATATAACCGAGAGGTTCATGCTCTTGGTGGAAGCCGCCACTTGTGTAGGACTTCTATGAGTCGGGTCCTCAAACGTGACCTCTCAATTCTTTCCTGGAACGCCAACGGGTTGGCTAATAAGATCCAGGAACTCCAAGAATTACTGGCCTGACTCAAACCCGACGTAGTGCTTCTCAATGAGACCCACTTGACCCCTGCGAACCGGTTACGACTGGCCAACTATGTGTGCTATCGAAACGACAGACCGGGCACTGCTGGTGGCGGTACTGCCATCGCGGTGAGGCTCAATCTCGAGCATCACCGAGTCGTCTTGCCTGCAATGACTCACCTCGAAGGCACCGCTGTGGAGATGTTAAACACTCTAGGCGGTGTACTGATGGTCGCGCCGTATAAACCGCCGCAAAAAGAGCTCCTTCACCCCGATCTAGCTGTCGCGTTCGATGCACACAGGAGGGTCATCGTGGCCGGCGACCTGAACTGTAAACATCGCGATTGGAACAGTCGCTTGACTGCCCCAAACGGGAAGCGTTTACGCAGGTTTGCTGATTCACGCAGGGTAACAGTGATTGGGCCTTCCCAACCTACGTTCTACCCCTCACAACTCCGCGCGGCTCCCGATGTCTTGGACATAGCGGTGATCCAAGGAATTGACTGTCCGGTCCATGTGTCCGCACTAACGGAACTATCGTTCGATCATCTCCCCATCTTGATACACGTCGCTACCCAGCACGTCGTACGCAGAGATGTCAGGAGGGTGGTAGAATGGGACCGCTATGGCTCGGCGTTAAGTCGCCGATTGCCAGAGGCGGGATCACTCGAAATCGTCCGCCAAGTCGACGAGGCAGTTGCCGCGTTTGACGAGGCTGTCGTATCTGCGATCGACGCGTCGTCCAGGATGAAACCTGGCGTCACGCCCCACTGGCAGCGGATCCCAGAGGAGACGAGTGCTCTCGCTTGCGAGAGAAATCGCCTCCGGAGACGCTGGCAGCGGACCCGTGATCCGGCCGACAAGGCAGCGTACAACCGGGCGACCGGCATTTTACGTCGTGAAATGCAGGCCTACCGGAGACGCTGTTGGGAACTCGCCGTGGCCCAAGCAGGGGACGGATCGGACGAAAGTAGCCCTTACCGGATACCTTCGGCGTTGGTAGGGAAGAGGCGCCGACCTCGTATCCCAGCCATTGCTGGACCTTTCGGTCAAATCCTGGCTCACCCGGAGGCGAAGGCCGAGTACCTGGGCGCGTGTTTCGAGCGACAGTTCGCTCCTAACCCGCCCATGGACTGGGACTTCGATGAAGAAGTCGAGAACGAAGTGGAAGACTTTCTGTCTCTTCCGATCACTGCGGAGCCCGAACCCATCACTAGGGAAGAGGTCACAGATCGGCTCGTTGAACTCGTACCGAGAAAAGCTCCTGGCCCGGACGGCGTCTCGAACGCCGCTCTAACTCGACTCCCGGAGCAAGGAGTAATTTTCTTGGTTGCGCTGTTCAACGCGTGTCTAAGACTGGCCTATTTTCCCCAGAAATGGCGCAAGGCGACGGTCATAGTGATCCCGAAGCAGGGAAAGGATGCTTCCCGTCCCGGCAACCTCCGGCCCATTAGTCTACTGTCAGCCACGTCAAAGGTTCTCGAACGTCGCGTACAACGGAGAGTACTAGACCATCTAAGAAATTTCGATGTACTGGTCCCCGAACAGTTCAGTTTCCGTGTGGGGCATACCACCACTCATCAGCTGATGAGACTGGTGGAATACATCACGGGCGCCGGCTGTCGGAAAGAGAAGACTGTCGCCTGTTTCCTAGATGTGGAAAAGGCCTTTGATAGTGTCTGGCACGACGGGCTCTTGTTCAAGCTCCGGGAAATCCAGCTCCCAGATTGCTACCTTCGCTTGATTGCTAGCTTTCTGACGGAGAGGGCTTTCTGCGTGATAATAGACGACCATGTCTCTTCCGAGAGACGCATTACAGCCGGGGTACCTCAAGGTAGCGTACTAGGGCCTCTCCTGTTCTCCGTGTACGTCAACGACGCACCCAGAGAGCCTGAAGTCCAGATGGCCCTGTTTGCCGACGACACGGCGGTCTATACCGCCGATCGGAACGCTGACAGGGCTATCCCACGATTCCAGCGCGCATTCGATGTGTATACGACGTGGACGGAAAGCTGGAAAGTTGCCGTCAACGACACCAAGAGCTCCGCGGTGCTATTCTCAAAGCGCCGGAAAGAACCACGAGGCCGAGTGAGACTCGGTAGAACGTACTTGCCCTGGTCGAGAGAAGTTAAATACCTCGGTGTCCACCTTGATCGTCGGCTCACCTGGCGTGCCCACGCTGAGACGATGCGAAAGAAAGCGTCCGCTCGTCTCACGCAACTGTTTCCGATACTTGTCAACAAGGCTATGACCCGCAAGCTGGGTAAGTTGATCATCAACGCGTATCTGTTGCCGATCATTACCTACGCTCTTCCCGTCTGGGGTTACCTCGCAACCGTTCATAAAAGAAAGTTGCAAAGCGTTCTCGATAGGGGCCTTCGGCTAGCGGCCAAAGTCCCCTATCGGTTTTCTTCTCGACTCTTGAGAAGAGGACTCGGTGTCCGCTCCTTGGAAGACACCGCAAGGCGACTTGCACGTAAATTTTACGTCCGAGCTGCGAGGACCCAGACAAACCCACTCATAGCTGGCCTTGGCAAGTACCGAACACGTCCAGGTGAATCTTGGAAACGGCCTCGACAAATACTGTACTAGTCGACCTAGTACGAGCATGTCGTTGTAGCGACCACTAAAAATTAAATAAATAATATTCCGTCTGGACAGGATCACTAGGCAGGAGCCCCTACCGGAGGCTCGGTACTAGGAACCCATTGGGTCGTCTCACGACGCACAACTCAACAGCTCTGGCAGCAGCGGCGGTTCAACAAAAAGAGATTACCTAGAGCTGTTGCCAGGGTAGGCTGCGTTCGTTTGTTACTCTACACAAGTGGAATTTTCCATTGTGCAACGCTGGCTCCAGCTTGTCTGGAGCTCAATATCTCAGTTATTCTCAGTATATATCATTCAAACTTTCACATAGTGTTTAACATCATTAGTGCTGTGTGTTACAATTGTGCGGGCAGTTGTGAACTCGTATTTTTGGTGTTAGTGGTGTTTTGGTGTTCTCCGCTGCTGACTGTTGCCTGGTAAGTGTTGTAGGTTGTTAAGTGCCATACCACACTACCCGACTAGCGATCCCTAGTACCTCACCAGCCTAGGCGTAGGTTAACCTCGCCGATGGCCGCACCTACCATTCCCGTCGGTCCTTCTAAGGGCCACGAAATTCCTGCCGGCGATCTGGCGCAACCTTTACCTGCCGAACCCGAGACAATGTCGGCTGGGACGAATGCCATGGATACCGAGGAGTGGCAAACTGTCAGTAGCCGGAAACGGCGAAACAGTGGCGACTCCGCGGGATCCGGGCGGTCTTCCCAGCTGGATCCTGCCACGGACAGACGCGCTACGGCCACTTCAGTACCTACCCCGCCCCGGCGGTTACCGCCTCTGATCTTTGACCGGCCTGTTGACTGGGATAAGGTCATGCGACGACTTCACCGGGCGCTCCCGCGAATACCCTGACTGCAGTTTGTCAGGGTGGCCGCTCCATCCGAATTGAAGCCACGACCATCGACAGTTTCCGGCTCGCCCAGAAACTGCTGACCGATCGTGGTATCCCTTACTACACCTTCGCCCTGCCGGAGGAGAGGGATCTCAAGGTCGAGATCGTCGGCATCCCCGCTGATGTTCCCGTGCCAACAATCTGTCACACCCTTGAACATTTGGGCTTCACTGTTAGCTCAATAACTCCTCTCTTCTCCCCTGGCAGACACATTCCCAGAAATGCCTTCCTTGTGAAAATCCTCAAGGTAGGAAAATTCCAGGATATCTACCAAGTAGAATCACTCTTTTACCTCCGGGTAAAAGTGTCCTCTTTTGAGTCCCGACCCGGACCCAAGCAGTGTTACAACTGCCAGCGGTACGGGCACAGCAGTGTCTATTGCCACTTTCCGACACGCTGCGTTCGTTGCGGTGAGGGTCACCACAAGGACGACTGTCCTCGTGAACGCTCCGCCGCCGCCACGTGCGCAAACTGTCGAGAACCTTACCCGGCAAGCTCTCGCTAATGCAAACATTATCATGACGCCCTGAAGCGCATCAACAAGGCCTAAAAGCCTGTCCCAACTGCTCCCAAGAAACCCTCAGCCCCTGCATCTGCCGCCCCGGCGGCCCCAGTTCCGACTACCTCGTCTGCGCCTGTAGCCGTAGTAGTCCCCCCAGCCTGTCCAGCGCCCGCCGGAGCGCTCAGTTACGCGGCAGCCGCCGCCTCCGATGCATCTTTCCCTCCTTTGGCCTCGTCGCGAAAGCAACCCGCGCCAAAGAAGAAAAAGACATCGACCACCATTCTCACGCAGCTCAAGCCCGCTGCACCCAAGCCAGCATCTGCCCCAGCTCCCAAAGAGCCTCGGCAGCATAACCCTAAACCTCGGCCCGATAATGGAATCATGAATCGAGTGCCCCCGCCCACGCCGCAGACGCCATCGATTGAGGAAGGGTCCTCGGACCCGACCTTTGCCGATCATTTGCGTGCCTGGGTTGAGACCCTCATTCCTCAGATCGTGGCTGCCAAGGACGTCCAGTCTCTGCTAGTCACCATTCTAACCTCTCTCATGACCCTCCTGTCTCCCAATGTCTAGGCCTCTTCGGCTGGTGGATGGAATGCGCATGGCGTTCCGTCTCGCCGAGCCGAATTGGCTAACTTTGCCACTGAGTATGACTTAGATGTCATACTACTCTCCGAAACGTTCCTTACCCCTGCTGTTTCCTTTCAGCTTTCGGCGTACACTACTTATCGCACGGATAGGCCTCGGCTACCACCCCCCGCTCATCCCAACGGGGGTACTGCCATACTCGTCCACAGGCGCATTGCCCATCGTCTCTTACCCCCTCCAGATACTAGGTATTTGGAGACGACGGCGGTGGCCCTCTGGAACGGGGATCGGGAGGTTCGCCTAATTTCGGCGTACCTCCCTCCCGGGCCCGGCAGGCCTCCGTCGCCTGAGGAGTGGGACGCCCTCCTCGACCACGAACCACCCACTATAGCTGCCGGAGACTTCAACTCCAAGCATCCCTCTTGGAACAGCCGTGTCACGAACCCGCGTGGCCGCTCGCTCTACAGCTACGTTCAGCGTCATCTGCAGGTCTCAGTTATTGGTCCTGATTCACCGACCCACGTGCCCACTAGGGGCCTTCCGGATGTCCTTGACATTGTCATTGTCAAGGATCTGGCCATTCCTATCACTGTAAGTGCAGTGTCGAACCTCTCGTCCGACCATGACCCGGTACTTATCACTGTTCGTTCCCCGTTGGACTCACCTCTCCAACCCCCCTCTCCTCCACGGAGAGTCAACTGGCGCTCCTATCATGATGAACTCCAACGAACAGTGCCATCTGACCCCCGGCCCCCATCGCCTCTACGGCTGATGCGGACCGTTTGGCCGACTATCTTCAAGAAGTCGTTACGTCCGCTATGGACAAACACACCTACCTTGTCCCAGAGGCAAATCGCAGGTCTCAACTACCTGAAGAGGTGCTCCTCGCCATCCAAAAACGGCGCCAGCTCCGCCGGAGATGGCAACAAACGCGGGATCCTGCTATCAAACGCAGATTAAAAGCCCAATCTGACCTTGTCAAGGTGATGCCACTGCACATCGTTGGGACTCGTATCTCGAGTCTCTTGAAGTCCGGCCCGAGTCTGTCTGGCAGGCTCCGAGCTGACTTAATGGCGACAAAAGGACCCGCCATCCCCTCAGATAACCGGACGGCATTGTGTACTCCGCGACCGGCAAAGCAGAAGTCTTTGCCGCTACCATGGAGGAGCACTTCACCGTCCACGGAGGCGTCTGCGACCCCATCCACTCGGCCGAGGTCGCAGACTTCCTATCTGGTAATTTTTCCCGCCCTCCAGCTGACACCCCTGACCCGTTCGACCGAGCCGATGTTGTTTCAGCTATTGGTCGACTCCGCCCTAAGCGGGCGCCCGGCGATGATCGTATCGGAGCGGCGGCGCTACAACACGCTCCCCCTAGCCTCATCAACATGGTCCACGAGCTGTTCAATGGATGTCTCCGGCTCCATTACTTCCCCAGCCTGTGGAAGCGTGCGAAAATCATTATGATCCCAAGCCTCGCAAGCTGCGTATTGATTCCTCAAACCATCGACCCATCTCACTGTTGCCAGTCATATCGAAGGTACTCGAGCGACTCCTGCACGGTCGTTACGCGCCCCTGCTGGATGGTTTCATTCGGCAGGAGTAGTTCGGCTTCCGCAGAGAGCACTCGACGACCCTTCAACTCGTCCGGGTTGTTACCTATTTGACGGACGCCTACAACAAGCATCTGTCCTCCGTCGCTGTTTTTCTCGACGTGAGTAAGGCCTTCGATCGAGTCTGGCACGAAGGTCTTCTCTACAAACTGGCCCACTCCCCTCTACCTGCCTCATTCGTTCATTTTCTCAGATCGTACTTGTGCGATCGCATCTTTAGGGTATGCGTCGATGGGTCGTACTCATCCGTCCGACCAGTCGCCGCAGGCGTACCTCAAAGATCTGTCCTTGGCCCCGTTCTGTACCTCGTGTACACGAACGACCTGCCTGTTCAGCCTGGAGTCACTCTCTCGCTCTATGCGGATGACGCCATGTACCACGCCAGCTCAGCGAGTCTTGATTTCGCAGCTGGCCTGGTGCAACGTCAGCTCGCCGTACTTCCGGACTGGCTAAGGAAGTGGAGGATGGCGATCAATGCGGAGAAATCCGAGGCGATCTCCTTTTCTCATAAATTGACTTCCCGATGCCAGTCCCTCTCCCTTGAAGGGAGCCCAATCGAATGGAAACGGACTGTAAAGTACTTGGGCGTCACTCTTGACCGACGTCTAAGCTTTGCACCTCACGTCTCTCTGAGTCTCCAGCGCGCCAGAGGCGTCAGAGCCAAACTATTTCCCTTTCTCTCTCATCGGGGTTCAGTGCCTGTGCGCACTAAACTCACCATCTACTTGCTCTTTCTAAGAGCAATCCTGACTTACGTAGTCATCTTCAGTAGCAAGGAATGTTCGTAATAGATGGAATGCCGAACAATTCGCCCAGTGAAATGGGACAAGCAACAGTGAGAGACGGCTACGCTGTTTCTATTTATAACTTCTTGGCCGCTTTAGGTGTATAACGCGAACCAATCAGAAGCCAGCTCATCATTCTCCACTCTGATTGGCCGTGGAAAATAAACCATGCCAGACACTATTTAAGGAGATGCTTTCACCTCTCATCGGGTGTTAGGAGAGTCAACTGGCGATCCTATCATGACGAGCTCTCTCGAAGGTTACCATCTCTCCCGGCGGACCCAATCGTCACTCGTGACGATCTGGATCTCCGCGCCACAAATCTTCAGGAATTGGTCCAAGGTGTCATGGATCGACACACCTACGCACTCGAGGTGAATCATCGTAAATCGGCCTTACCTGCGGAAGTACTCCACGCCATCTGGCTACGGCGCCAGCTCCGCCGCAGATGGCAAAGAACCCGAGACCCAGTCGTTAAGCGACGATTTCAACAACAGTCCCTTTACGTTCAGCAGCTACTGCGGGACGTAAACTCTGATCGATGGGACTCATACCTCGAGTCTCTTGAAGTCGACCACGCCTCCGTCTGGAGAGCGGTGAGTAGACTGACCCGCGAGAAGAGAACTCGCAACCCGCTGGAAACCCCGAACGGGGTTGTGTCTTCATCAGAAGGCAAGGCTGAGGTCTTCGCCGACTGCATGGAGTCGCAATTTACCGTTCATCGAGGCGTTCCGGACCCTGCTCACTCGGCAGAAGTCCGGGACTTCCTATCTGGTTATTTTTCTCGCCCTCCCGATGGCCCAGACCTCCCGTTCGACAGAGACGAACTCGTTTCGTCTGTCTGTCGACTAAACCGCCGTCGCGCCCCCGGTCCTGACCGGATCGGGGCCGCTGCATTACAATATCTCCCGGCCTCAGGCGTTGACCTCGTTCTCGAGCTGTTCAACTCTTGTCTCCGGCTACAGTACTTCCCCCGCCTGTGGAAAAATGCCAACATCGTTATGGTTCCTAAACCCCGCAAGCCGCGCATGCTTCCTGAAAGCTATCGGCCAATATCTCTCTTGCCAGTTATCTCGAAGGTGTTCGAGCGGCTCCTGCTGGCCCGCATCTCGCCGTTGTTGGATAATTTTATCCGCAACGAACAGTTCGGGTTTCGTAGAGAGCACTCGACCACGCTTCAACTAGTCCGCGTGGTAACGCAACTCTCTGACGCCACCAACAGGCGAGCGGCTACGGCCGCCGCACTGCTGGACGTGAGCAAGGCCTTCGACAAAGTCTGGCACGAAGGTCTTCTCTTTAAACTCGCTAACTCCCCCTTACCATCGTCCATAGTGTTTTTCCTCCGGTCGTATCTCAGCGACCGAACCTTCAGGGTGAGCGTCGACGGAACCTGCTCTGCAGTTCGTCCTGTCGCCGCTGGCGTACCCCAGGGATCTGTCCTCGGCCCCGTTCTGTACCTCGTGTACACGAACGACCTGCCTGTTTTGCCCGGAGTCACGTTGTCTTTGTTCGCTGACGATGCAATGTATCATTACAGCTCTGTGTCCCCGCGTTTTGCGAGTACACAGTTGCAGCGTCAGTTGGACCAGCTTCCGGACTGGCTTCGGAAATGGCGGGTGACGATCAACACGGAGAAATCCGAGGCGATCTGTTTCACTCGTAAGTCCATCTCCCGATGCCAGCCCCTCTCCCTTGAAGGGAGGCCTATCGCCTACAAAGAGTCGGTGAAGTATCTAGGCGTTCGGCTAGATCGTCGCCTTTGCTTCAACGCCCACGTGACGGACACCCTTGCCAAGGCTCGCGGCGTCCGAGCCAAACTTTACCCATACCTCGCGTGCCGCAGCCCCCTGGCGCTGCGCACGAAAGTTACCCTCTGTCTGTTGTTTCTCCGGTCTGTATTGACCTATGCGGCACCTGTATGGTGGTCACTTGCCTCCGCCACCAACAGGCGTAGGCTGGAAAGTTTCCAATCCAGAACCCTCCGTTCCTTGTCGGGATCTCCTTGGTTTGTTAGAAACAGTGTAATTCGAGGAGGTCTACGAGTTCCTGCTCTCTCAGCCTTTGTCTGGTCATTAGCTGCGACTCTCTTTGCCGCAGCTGAGACCTCTTCCTTCCCTTACCTCAGAACCATCAGCACCACGCAACCACCTCCCCCTGTCCGGGTCAAACGCCCTCGGGCGATTCTCGATGACCCGCCATAAGTTTAAGTAAACTGCTTAAACCTCACTTTGTATACTCACCATCTGCCCATGCCCCAGAATTTACCTGCAAAGCTGTTTCCTTCCTCCCTTCCTAGTATGCCGACCGCGCTGAATGCCGCTGCTACGCGCTATCACTGGCACGGAGGCTCTCTGCCTCGCGGGGAGCGACCGACGCCTCACGGCGTCTGCACGCAGGACTGGGAACGCGCGACATCTGTCGCCTGACCCCGTCCTTGCGGCAGTGCCCACTGATTGCTGTAATATTTAAAATAAATAAAAATTGAAAACCTTTCTCCCCCGCCTTCTCAGTTAACTGGTTGGCGGTTGTCCATTCCTATTTTATTCTAGGTTACCTGTCGAATGAACCAGAACTATGTCTATCCACAGGCAGCCATTGGGCTCGTCCCAGATGCTGCAGTCATGCACCGGGTGCAAAGACGCCCCGCTACTACAGTGCTACTGCTACTCTCATCGGGTGAACGACCTGCCTGTTTTGCCCGGAGTCACGTTGTCTTTGTTCGCTGACGATGCAATGTATCATTACAGCTCTGTGTCCCCGCGTTTTGCGAGTACACAGTTGCAGCGTCAGTTGGACCAGCTTCCGGACTGGCTACGGAAATGGCGGGTGACGATCAATACGGAGAAATCCGAGGCGATCTGTTTCACTCGTAAGTCCATCTCCCGATGCCAGCCCCTCTCCCTGAAAGGGAGGCCTATCGCCTACAAAGAGTCGGTGAAGTATCTAGGCGTTCGGCTAGATCGTCGCCTTTGCTTCAACGCCCACGTGACGGACACCCTTGCCAAGGCTCGCGGCGTCCGAGCCAAACTTTACCCATACCTCGCGTGCCGCAGCCCCCTGGCGCTGCGCACGAAAGTTAACCTCTATCTGTTGTTTCTCCGGTCTGTATTGACCTATGCGGCACCTGTATGGTGGTCACTTGCCTCCGCCACCAACAGGCGTAGGCTGGAAAGTTTCCAATCCAGAACCCTCCGTTCCTTGTCGGGATCTCCTTGGTTTGTTAGAAACAGTGTAATTCGAGGAGGTCTACGAGTTCCTGCTCTCTCAGCCTTTGTCTGGTCATTAGCTGCGACTCTCTTTGCCGCAGCTGAGACCTCTTCCTTCCCTTACCTCAGAACCATCAGCACCACGCAACCACCTCCCCCTGTCCGGGTCAAACGCCCTCGGGCGATTCTCGATGACCCGCCATAAGTTTAAGTAAACTTAAACCTCCCTTAACTTGTATATTCACTATCTGCCCATGCCCCAGAATTTACCTGTAAAGCTGTTTCCTTTCTCCCTTCCTAGTATGCCGACCGCGCTGAATGCTGCTGCTACGAGCTATCACTGGCACGGAGGCTCTCTGCCTCGCGGGGAGCGACCGACGCCTCACGGCGTCTGCACGCGGGACTGGGAACGGGCGACATCTGTCACCTGAACCCGTCCTTGCGGCAGTGCCCACTGATTGCTGATATTTTTAAAATAAATAAAAATTGAAAACCTTTCTCGCCCGCCTTCTCAGTTAACTGGTTGGCGGTTGTCCATTCCTGTTTTTAGGCACCAGTCGAATGAACCAGGACTAAGTGTATCCACAGGCAGCCATTGGGCTCGACCCAGATGCTGCAGTCATGCACCGGGTGCAAAGACGCCCCGCTACTATGATGCTACATGCTACATCTCATCGGGTGAACGACCTGCCTGTATTGCCCGGAGTCACGTTGTCTTTGTTCGCTGACGATGCAATGTATCATTACAGCTCTGTGTCCCCGCGTTTTGCGAGTACACAGTTGCAGCGTCAGTTGGACCAGCTTCCGGACTGGCTACGGAAATGGCGGGTGACGATCAATACGGAGAAATCCGAGGCGATCTGTTTCACTCGTAAGTCCATCTCCCGATGCCAGCCCCTCTCCCTGGAAGGGAGGCCTATCGCCTACAAAGAGTCGGTGAAGTATCTAGGCGTTCGGCTAGATCGTCGCCTTTGCTTCAACGCCCACGTGACGGACACCCTTGCCAAGGCTCGCGGCGTCCGAGCCAAACTTTACCCATACCTCGCGTGCCGCAGCCCCCTGGCGCTGCGCACGAAAGTTACCCTCTATCTGTTGTTTCTCCGGTCTGTATTGACCTATGCGGCACCTGTATGGTGGTCACTTGCCTCCGCCACCAACAGGCGTAGGCTGGAAAGTTTCCAATCCAGAACCCTCCGTTCCTTGTCGGGATCTCCTTGGTTTGTTAGAAACAGTGTAATTCGAGGAGGTCTACGAGTTCCTGCTCTCTCAGCCTTTGTCTGGTCATTAGCTGCGACTCTCTTTGCCGCAGCTGAGACCTCTTCCTTCCCTTACCTCAGAACCATCAGCACCACGCAACCACCTCCCCCTGTCCGGGTCAAACGCCCTCGGGCGATTCTCGATGACCCGCCATAAGTTTAAGTAACCTTCTTAAACCTCAATTTGAATATTCACCATCTGCCCATGCCCCAGAATTTACCTGCTAAGCTGTTTCCTTCCTCCCTTCCTAGTATACCGACCGCGCTGAATGCTGCTGCTACGCGCTATCACTGGCACGGAGGCTCTCTGCCTCGCGGGGAGCGACCGACGCCTCACGGCGTCTGCACGCGGGACTGGGAACGGGTGACATCTGTCATCTGAACCCGTTCTTGCGGCAGTGCCCACTGATTGCAAAAATTTTAAAATAAATAAAAATTAAAACCTTTCTCCCCCGCCTTCTCAGTTAACTGGTTGGCGGCTGTCCATTCCTGATATTAGGCACCAGTCGAAGAACCAGACCTATGTATATCCACAGGCAGCCATTGAGCTCGACTCAGATGCTGCAGTCATGCACCGGGTGCAAAGACGCCCCGCTACTACAATGCTACGCTGCTGCTACGCTCTCATCGGGTCATAATCACCCTGCGATTGGAAGGAGCAACATCTCTCTTGAGCTCTCTCTTGATGGGAAATTCTTTTCATTCTGTGCGTTCTCAGTCTCCGGTTATACCGTGACTTAAACAGTGCGTCCAGTTCAATTACCAGTGTTTGTGCAAGTTTTTAAACAACTACTCAAGAAAATAATAGTGCAGTGTAGTGTTCAGTGCAGTGTTGTGTTCTTGTGCCGTGCAGTGTTTCGTGTGTGTTCCGCTGCTGCCTGGAGCTTGTTGGTAAGTGAGCGACTTTTGTATTTTGCTTACCGTAGTGCTTGGTCTAGTCCTTAGTTCCGTTCCGCCTAAGGCGTAGGCTTCGCCTCGCCGATGGCTGCCCGCAACCCATCTTCCGTCGGCCCTTCTCAGGGCCAACCTGCTTCCGTCGGTCCTTCTCAGGACCTCTCAATTCCTGCTCGCGCTCTGGCGCAACCACTCCCGGATGGCCCTTCTCAGGACCACCCTACACCTACCTCGTCGGGGGAAACTCACGACGCGGACTCGGCCATGGATACCGATGGTGCATGGCAATCTGTCAGCCGGAAACGGCGTGTCAGTGCCACCTCCACGGAATCCGGTCGGACTTCGCGTCGAGGCTCAACCGCGGGGCAATCCGCCATGGCCTCCCAACAACACCCTGACCAGCCTCGGCGTATCCCGCCTCTGATTTTCGCCCGGCCTTCGGATTGGGCGAATTTCATGCGGCGTCTACACCGTTGCACTCCCTCTGGCACCTTGACTGCTTCGGCTCAAGGTGACAACTCCATCCGCCTCAACCCCACGACCGTGGAGAGCTTTCGTGTAGCGCAGAAGTTCCTCACGGACGCGGGGATCCCGTACCACACCTTTGCCTTGCCGGAGGAGAAGGAACTCGAGGTACAAGTTATTGGTATCCCTGCAGGTACCTCGCCCGAGCTCATTTCCAATGAACTCACCAGTTTGGGCTTTAGAGTTCACAATGTAACGCCTCTCTTCTCCCCCGGCAGGAAACTAGCGCGCAATGCGTTCCTGGTGAAAATCCGAAAGGTGGGTGATTACCAGGCCGTATACGATATTAACATGCTATTCTACTTGAAAGTTAGGGTAGAAGCATTCGACGCCCAAGCCGGACCGAAGCAGTGTTACAACTGCCAGAGGTACGGACATTCATCGGCATTTTGCCACCACCCCACCCGCTGTTTGCGCTGTGGCGATAGCCATCGGAAGGACACTTGTCCTCTCGCTCGTGCTGCCGCCACTTGCGCCAACTGCGGGGAACCTCACCCGGCATCATCGAAGTCATGTCGATTCTATGCTGCGGCTTTGAAGAAACTTTCAAAGTCCTCGCAGCAGCGCGCTACTGCGCCTCCCGCTAGGCCCCAAACATCAAGGCCTGCCGCCTCGGCGGCACCTACTCCCGCTGCGGCACCGGCACTTGCGCCTGCCCCAGCTCGTCCGGCGTCTACCGGGGCGCCCAGCTATGCGGCTGCAGCTGCCTCTCCGCCTGCCGCACAGCCCGTGGCCCAGCAGCCAACACCTGCTGCGCCGTCTAAGAAAAAGACGAAACCATCGCCCCCCGCTTCCTCGCAGCACACGCCCGCTGCACCTCCGCCATCATCTACTCCAGATGTCCGAAATCCTAGGCAGCCGAAACAAAAGGCCCCCGCCCAGAATGGCATCATGTTCCTGCACCCGGCGCCCAAGCCTCAGGCGGCACCGGCGTCTGCCGCGTCTTCGGACGCGACTTTCGCCGACCGCGTGCGTGCTTGGATCAACGCCTTGATCCCGCAAATTCTTGCTGCCAAGGATGTCCAGTCCTTACTTGTTATCGTCCTCACCTCCGTGACCTCACTTATCCCTCTCGATGGCTAGGCCCTTTCGGCTGGTGGCTTGGAACGCATGTGGCGTTCTATCTCGCCGTGCCGAATTGGCCGCCTTCGTCACCGAATATGACATAGACGTCATACTCCTTAGTGAAACCCACTTAACTCCCGCTCACTCGTTCCAGCTTTCGGCGTACACGACGTACCGCACAGACCGGCCTGGCCAGAACCGGCGTGCCGCATCTGGCGGCACTGCCATTCTGGTTCACAGGCGCATCGCCCACCGCCCCCTGCCGCCTCCGGCGACTCGTCGCATGGAGGCGACGGCGGTTGCTCTCTGCATCGGGGATCGGGAGGTTCGACTGGTTTCAGTCTACCTCCCCCCTCGAGGTGGACCACCGCCCGACGAGGATGAATGGGACGCTCTCTTAGTAGACCCTCTACCAACCATCGCAGCCGGAGACTTTAATAGTAAGCATCCCCTGTGGAACAGCCGTGTCTCGAACCCATACAGCCGCTCTCTGTACCAATACGTTCAACGTCATCCTCATGTGAACGCTCTTGGTCCTAGATCACCGACCTATATCCCCAATCAACGGGGACCTCCAGACGTCCTTGACATTGCTGTTGTCAAGGACTTGGCCTACCCTATCGCCATAGAAGCCGTGTCAGACCTCTCGTCTGATCACGACCCGGTAATACTCACTGTTCGGCCCACGCTGGACACACCTCTCCAGCCTCCCCATCGTTTAACGAGAGTCAACTGGCGATCGTTCCACGATGAACTGGGTCGAACAGTACCATCTGACCCCCAGGTCGACATCTCCAGCCCGGAGGATGTAGACCGCTTGGCCGACTATCTTCAAGAAGTCGTCACGTCCGCTATGGACAAACACACCTATGAAGTCCCTGCGCCCAACAGACGGTCGCAGTTACCTGAAGAGGTGATTCTGGCCATCCGCAACCGGCGCCAGCTCCGCCGGAGATGGCAACAAACCCGGGACCCTGCCGTAAAACGCAGGCTGAACGCCCAATCTGACCTTGTCAAGCAGCTTCTGCTTGATGCCACTGCTCATCGATGGGACTCATATCTTGAGTCTCTGGAAGTCACGCCACAGTCCGTTTTTCGGGCTGCGCGCCGACTCACTGGCGAGAAAAGGACCCGCTACCCCCTACGATCACCGAACGGGATTGTGTACTCCGCGGCCGACAAAGCAGAAGTCTTTGCCGATACCATGGAGGAACAATTCACCGTTCACAGAGGCATCTGTGACCCCGGCCACTCGGCAGCGGTCGCAGACTTCCTATCTGGCTATTTTTCCCGCCCTCCCGCAGACCCAATCGACCCGTTCGACGAGGCTGAAGTGGAAACGGCCATTAGTCGACTGCGCCCCAAGAAGGCGCCCGGCGAGGACCGTATTGGTGCAGCGGCCCTACTCAACGCCCCAGCAAGTCTCGTTTCACTCATACACGTGCTGTTCAATGGATGTCTCCGGCTCCATTACTATCCCAGCCCTTGGAAACGAGCCAAAGTCATCATGTTGCCGAAAGCTCGCAAGCTGCGTACACTCCCGGAGAATCATCGACCAATCTCTCTTTTGCCAGTCTTATCGAAGGTGTTCGAGCGCCTCCTGCATCGCCGGATTACTCCCCTGCTGGATAATTTCATTCGGCAGGAACAGTTCGGCTTCCGCAGGCAGCATTCGACCACTCTTCAACTTGTCCGTGTTGTCACGCAACTCACTGACGCCATCAACAGGAACCATCAAACTGTCGCCGTCCTTCTGGACGTGAGTAAGGCCTTCGACAAAGTCTGGCACGAAGGCCTTCTCTATAAACTAGCCACCTCCCCTCTCCCTGCCTCATTTGTACATCTGATGCGGTCGTATCTCTGCGACCGCAAATTTAGGATCTGCGTCGACGGGACGTACTCTTCTGTCCGCCCCGTCGCCGCTGGCGTCCCTCAAGGAAATGGCGGGTGGCGATCAATACGGAGAAATCCGAGGCGATTGCCTTCTCCCGTCAGCTCACTTCCCGATGCCAGACCCTCTCCCTTGAAGGGAGCCCAATCGCTTGGCAACGTACTGTGAAGTACTTGGGCGTCACTCTTGATCGACGCCTAAGCTTCAGAGCTCACGTGTCCACTGTGCTCCAGCGCGCCAAAGGCGTCAAAGCCAAACTATACCCATTCTTATCGCCTCGAGGGCCACTGCCAGTGCGCACGAAGCTCTCGATCTATCTGCTCTTTTTACGAGCCGTCCTTATGTACGCAGCGCCTGCATTTTGGACCCAACTCGCCCCCGACGTCGTTAAACGCATGGAAGCCTTCCAAGCCCTTACCCTTCGCCTTATCTCCGGCTCTCCCTGGTATGTAAAAAATTCTGCTATCAGGCGAGGGCTGAAGATTCCGTCGCTCGATGGATTTGCACGAACTCTCACGTTCAATCTCTTCCATCGAGCATCCATCTCTGATTTTCCTCACCTCCAACACCTCGATAACGATGATGGACCTCCACCAGTCAAACGCCGCCGCCCTCGAGCTCTGCTCGACGACCCACCGTAATTTTAAAATTAACTAAAATTGCCCTCTCACCATCTGTCCACGCGCCGACCAATCGTATTTTCACCACCTTCCTTCCAGTCAAATCCGGTCCGTTGCAGGCCGACAGATGGTTCGGGCGTTGTGCCGGTTTTAGGTGTGCCTAGCGCCACCTTCAGTCGGCAACTTCGCCCCTCCCGTCTCTCGCCTGCCTTGGTATCGCCATAAGGCAGTCTACCGGACTCTTACCGGGCTGGCGGAAGTGTATCGACCCGTTGTGGGCGAACAAATCCCGCCAATCCGTGCTAAGCGTTCGCGTAGACTTCCCTCTCAGGCCATTGGTGGATCGCGTCAGCGGTTCAGCCAATCACAGCCCGTCTCCTTCACCTCCGCCAAAATAAAAAAGGGGGTACCCATCCTCGCAGCGACAAGTCTCGCACCAAGCACTCGCCAAGCAACAGGCAGTCATCGGGCTCGCCCGGACGCTGCCGTCACTGGGGCACGCACTGAGCTGTGCCCTACACGCATCGTTGGCAACGTTTCTCATCGGGTGAACGACCTGCCTGTATTGCCCGGAGTCACGTTGTCTTTGTTCGCTGACGATGCAGTGTATCATTACAGCTCTGTGTCCCCGCGTTTTGCGAGTACACAGTTGCAGCGTCAGTTGGACCAGCTTCCGGACTGGCTACGGAAATGGCGGGTGACGATCAATACGGAGAAATCCGAGGCGATCTGTTTCACTCGTAAGTCCATCTCCCGATGCCAGCCCCTCTCCCTGAAAGGGAGGCCTATCGCCTACAAAGAGTCGGTGAAGTATCTAGGCGTTCGGCTAGATCGTCGCCTTTGCTTCAACGCCCACGTGACGGACACCCTTGCCAAGGCTCGCGGCGTCCGAGCCAAACTTTACCCATACCTCGCGTGCCGCAGCCCCCTGGCGCTGCGCACGAAAGTTAACCTCTATCTGTTGTTTCTCCGGTCTGTATTGACCTATGCGGCACCTGTATGGTGGTCACTTGCCTCCGCCACCAACAGGCGTAGGCTGGAAAGTTTCCAATCCAGAACCCTCCGTTCCTTGTCGGGATCTCCTTGGTTTGTTAGAAACAGTGTAATTCGAGGAGGTCTACGAGTTCCTGCTCTCTCAGCCTTTGTCTGGTCATTAGCTGCGACTCTCTTTGCCGCAGCTGAGACCTCTTCCTTCCCTTACCTCAGAACCATCAGCACCACGCAACCACCTCCCCCTGTCCGGGTCAAACGCCCTCGGGCGATTCTCGATGACCCGCCATAAGTTTAAGTAAACTTAAACCTCCCTTAACTTGTATATTCACTATCTGCCCATGCCCCAGAATTTACCTGTAAAGCTGTTTCCTTTCTCCCTTCCTAGTATGCCGACCGCGCTGAATGCTGCTGCTACGAGCTATCACTGGCACGGAGGCTCTCTGCCTCGCGGGGAGCGACCGACGCCTCACGGCGTCTGCACGCGGGACTGGGAACGGGCGACATCTGTCACCTGAACCCGTCCTTGCGGCAGTGCCCACTGATTGCTGATATTTTTAAAATAAATAAAAATTGAAAACCTTTCTCGCCCGCCTTCTCAGTTAACTGGTTGGCGGTTGTCCATTCCTGTTTTTAGGCACCAGTCGAATGAACCAGGACTAAGTGTATCCACAGGCAGCCATTGGGCTCGACCCAGATGCTGCAGTCATGCACCGGGTGCAAAGACGCCCCGCTACTATGATGCTACATGCTACATCTCATCGGGTGAACGACCTGCCTGTATTGCCCGGAGTCACGTTGTCTTTGTTCGCTGACGATGCAATGTATCATTACAGCTCTGTGTCCCCGCGTTTTGCGAGTACACAGTTGCAGCGTCAGTTGGACCAGCTTCCGGACTGGCTACGGAAATGGCGGGTGACGATCAATACGGAGAAATCCGAGGCGATCTGTTTCACTCGTAAGTCCATCTCCCGATGCCAGCCCCTCTCCCTGGAAGGGAGGCCTATCGCCTACAAAGAGTCGGTGAAGTATCTAGGCGTTCGGCTAGATCGTCGCCTTTGCTTCAACGCCCACGTGACGGACACCCTTGCCAAGGCTCGCGGCGTCCGAGCCAAACTTTACCCATACCTCGCGTGCCGCAGCCCCCTGGCGCTGCGCACGAAAGTTACCCTCTATCTGTTGTTTCTCCGGTCTGTATTGACCTATGCGGCACCTGTATGGTGGTCACTTGCCTCCGCCACCAACAGGCGTAGGCTGGAAAGTTTCCAATCCAGAACCCTCCGTTCCTTGTCGGGATCTCCTTGGTTTGTTAGAAACAGTGTAATTCGAGGAGGTCTACGAGTTCCTGCTCTCTCAGCCTTTGTCTGGTCATTAGCTGCGACTCTCTTTGCCGCAGCTGAGACCTCTTCCTTCCCTTACCTCAGAACCATCAGCACCACGCAACCACCTCCCCCTGTCCGGGTCAAACGCCCTCGGGCGATTCTCGATGACCCGCCATAAGTTTAAGTAACCTTCTTAAACCTCAATTTGAATATTCACCATCTGCCCATGCCCCAGAATTTACCTGCTAAGCTGTTTCCTTCCTCCCTTCCTAGTATACCGACCGCGCTGAATGCTGCTGCTACGCGCTATCACTGGCACGGAGGCTCTCTGCCTCGCGGGGAGCGACCGACGCCTCACGGCGTCTGCACGCGGGACTGGGAACGGGTGACATCTGTCATCTGAACCCGTTCTTGCGGCAGTGCCCACTGATTGCAAAAATTTTAAAATAAATAAAAATTAAAACCTTTCTCCCCCGCCTTCTCAGTTAACTGGTTGGCGGCTGTCCATTCCTGATATTAGGCACCAGTCGAAGAACCAGACCTATGTATATCCACAGGCAGCCATTGAGCTCGACTCAGATGCTGCAGTCATGCACCGGGTGCAAAGACGCCCCGCTACTACAATGCTACGCTGCTGCTACGCTCTCATCGGGTCATAATCACCCTGCGATTGGAAGGAGCAACATCTCTCTTGAGCTCTCTCTTGATGGGAAATTCTTTTCATTCTGTGCGTTCTCAGTCTCCGGTTATACCGTGACTTAAACAGTGCGTCCAGTTCAATTACCAGTGTTTGTGCAAGTTTTTAAACAACTACTCAAGAAAATAATAGTGCAGTGTAGTGTTCAGTGCAGTGTTGTGTTCTTGTGCCGTGCAGTGTTTCGTGTGTGTTCCGCTGCTGCCTGGAGCTTGTTGGTAAGTGAGCGACTTTTGTATTTTGCTTACCGTAGTGCTTGGTCTAGTCCTTAGTTCCGTTCCGCCTAAGGCGTAGGCTTCGCCTCGCCGATGGCTGCCCGCAACCCATCTTCCGTCGGCCCTTCTCAGGGCCAACCTGCTTCCGTCGGTCCTTCTCAGGACCTCTCAATTCCTGCTCGCGCTCTGGCGCAACCACTCCCGGATGGCCCTTCTCAGGACCACCCTACACCTACCTCGTCGGGGGAAACTCACGACGCGGACTCGGCCATGGATACCGATGGTGCATGGCAATCTGTCAGCCGGAAACGGCGTGTCAGTGCCACCTCCACGGAATCCGGTCGGACTTCGCGTCGAGGCTCAACCGCGGGGCAATCCGCCATGGCCTCCCAACAACACCCTGACCAGCCTCGGCGTATCCCGCCTCTGATTTTCGCCCGGCCTTCGGATTGGGCGAATTTCATGCGGCGTCTACACCGTTGCACTCCCTCTGGCACCTTGACTGCTTCGGCTCAAGGTGACAACTCCATCCGCCTCAACCCCACGACCGTGGAGAGCTTTCGTGTAGCGCAGAAGTTCCTCACGGACGCGGGGATCCCGTACCACACATTTCCTTGCCGGAGGAGAAGGAACTCAAGGTACAAGTTATTGGTATCCCTGCAGGTACCTCGCCCGAGCTCATTTCCAATGAACTCACCAGTTTGGGCTTTAGAGTTCACAATGTAACGCCTCTCTTCTCCCCCGGCAGGAAACTAGCGCGCAATGCGTTCCTGGTGAAAATCCGAAAGGTGGGTGATTACCAGGCCGTATACGATATTAACATGCTATTCTACTTGAAAGTTAGGGTAGAAGCATTCGACGCCCAAGCCGGACCGAAGCAGTGTTACAACTGCCAGAGGTACGGACATTCATCGGCATTTTGCCACCACCCCACCCGCTGTTTGCGCTGTGGCGATAGCCATCGGAAGGACACTTGTCCTCTCGCTCGTGCTGCCGCCACTTGCGCCAACTGCGGGGAACCTCACCCGGCATCATCGAAGTCATGTCGATTCTATGCTGCGGCTTTGAAGAAACTTTCAAAGTCCTCGCAGCAGCGCGCTACTGCGCCTCCCGCTAGGCCCCAAACATCAAGGCCTGCCGCCTCGGCGGCACCTACTCCCGCTGCGGCACCGGCACTTGCGCCTGCCCCAGCTCGTCCGGCGTCTACCGGGGCGCCCAGCTATGCGGCTGCAGCTGCCTCTCCGCCTGCCGCACAGCCCGTGGCCCAGCAGCCAACACCTGCTGCGCCGTCTAAGAAAAAGACGAAACCATCGCCCCCCGCTTCCTCGCAGCACACGCCCGCTGCACCTCCGCCATCATCTACTCCAGATGTCCGAAATCCTAGGCAGCCGAAACAAAAGGCCCCCGCCCAGAATGGCATCATGTTCCTGCACCCGGCGCCCAAGCCTCAGGCGGCACCGGCGTCTGCCGCGTCTTCGGACGCGACTTTCGCCGACCGCGTGCGTGCTTGGATCAACGCCTTGATCCCGCAAATTCTTGCTGCCAAGGATGTCCAGTCCTTACTTGTTATCGTCCTCACCTCCGTGACCTCACTTATCCCTCTCGATGGCTAGGCCCTTTCGGCTGGTGGCTTGGAACGCATGTGGCGTTCTATCTCGCCGTGCCGAATTGGCCGCCTTCGTCACCGAATATGACATAGACGTCATACTCCTTAGTGAAACCCACTTAACTCCCGCTCACTCGTTCCAGCTTCCGGCGTACACGACGTACCGCACAGACCGGCCTGGCCAGAACCGGCGTGCCGCATCTGGCGGCACTGCCATTCTGGTTCACAGGCGCATCGCCCACCGCCCCCTGCCGCCTCCGGCGACTCGTCGCATGGAGGCGACGGCGGTTGCTCTCTGCATCGGGGATCGGGAGGTTCGACTGGTTTCAGTCTACCTCCCCCCTCGAGGTGGACCACCGCCCGACGAGGATGAATGGGACGCTCTCTTAGTAGACCCTCTACCAACCATCGCAGCCGGAGACTTTAATAGTAAGCATCCCCTGTGGAACAGCCGTGTCTCGAACCCATACAGCCGCTCTCTGTACCAATACGTTCAACGTCATCCTCATGTGAACGCTCTTGGTCCTAGATCACCGACCTATATCCCCAATCAACGGGGACCTCCAGACGTCCTTGACATTGCTGTTGTCAAGGACTTGGCCTACCCTATCGCCATAGAAGCCGTGTCAGACCTCTCGTCTGATCACGACCCGGTAATACTCACTGTTCGGCCCACGCTGGACACACCTCTCCAGCCTCCCCATCGTTTAACGAGAGTCAACTGGCGATCGTTCCACGATGAACTGGGTCGAACAGTACCATCTGACCCCCAGGTCGACATCTCCAGCCCGGAGGATGTAGACCGCTTGGCCGACTATCTTCAAGAAGTCGTCACGTCCGCTATGGACAAACACACCTATGAAGTCCCTGCGCCCAACAGACGGTCGCAGTTACCTGAAGAGGTGATTCTGGCCATCCGCAACCGGCGCCAGCTCCGCCGGAGATGGCAACAAACCCGGGACCCTGCCGTAAAACGCAGGCTGAACGCCCAATCTGACCTTGTCAAGCAGCTTCTGCTTGATGCCACTGCTCATCGATGGGACTCATATCTTGAGTCTCTGGAAGTCACGCCACAGTCCGTTTTTCGGGCTGCGCGCCGACTCACTGGCGAGAAAAGGACCCGCTACCCCCTACGATCACCGAACGGGATTGTGTACTCCGCGGCCGACAAAGCAGAAGTCTTTGCCGATACCATGGAGGAACAATTCACCGTTCACAGAGGCATCTGTGACCCCGGCCACTCGGCAGCGGTCGCAGACTTCCTATCTGGCTATTTTTCCCGCCCTCCCGCAGACCCAATCGACCCGTTCGACGAGGCTGAAGTGGAAACGGCCATTAGTCGACTGCGCCCCAAGAAGGCGCCCGGCGAGGACCGTATTGGTGCAGCGGCCCTACTCAACGCCCCAGCAAGTCTCGTTTCACTCATACACGTGCTGTTCAATGGATGTCTCCGGCTCCATTACTATCCCAGCCCTTGGAAACGAGCCAAAGTCATCATGTTGCCGAAAGCTCGCAAGCTGCGTACACTCCCGGAGAATCATCGACCAATCTCTCTTTTGCCAGTCTTATCGAAGGTGTTCGAGCGCCTCCTGCATCGCCGGATTACTCCCCTGCTGGATAATTTCATCCGGCAGGAACAGTTCGGCTTCCGCAGGCAGCATTCGACCACTCTTCAACTTGTCCGAGTTGTCACGCAACTCACCGACGCCATCAACAGGAATCATCAAACTGTCGCCGTCCTTCTGGACGTGAGCAAGGCCTTCGACAAAGTCTGGCACGAAGGCCTTCTCTATAAACTAGCCACCTCCCCTCTCCCTGCCTCATTTGTACATCTGATGCGGTCGTATCTCTGCGACCGCAAATTTAGGATCTGCGTCGACGGGACGTACTCTTCTGTCCGCCCCGTCGCCGCTGGCGTTCCTCAAGGATCTGTCCTCGGCCCCGTTCTGTACCTAGTGTACACGAACGACCTGCCAGTTTTGCCTGGAGTCACGCTCTCTCTCTATGCGGACGATGCGATGTACCACACCAGTTCTGCGAACCTTCGTTTTGCGACTGACGTGGTGCAGCGCCAGCTCGCATTACTTCCGGCCTGGCTAAGGAAATGGCGGGTGGCGATCAATACGGAGAAATCCGAGGCGATTGCCTTCTCCCGTCAGCTCACTTCCCGATGCCAGACCCTCTCCCTTGAAGGGAGCCCAATCGCTTGGCAACGTACTGTGAAGTACTTGGGCGTCACTCTTGATCGACGCCTAAGCTTCAGAGCTCACGTATCCACAGTGCTCCAGCGCGCCCGAGGCGTCAAAGCCAAACTCTACCCATTCTTATCGCCTCGAGGGCCACTGCCTGTGCGCACGAAGCTCTCGATTTATCTCCTCTTTTTACGAGCCGTCCTTATGTACGCAGCGCCTGCATTTTGGACCCAACTCGCCCCCGACGTCGTTAAACGCATGGAAGCCTTCCAAGCCCTTACCCTTCGCCTTATCTCCGGCTCTCCCTGGTATGTAAAAAATGATACTATCAGGCGAGGGCTGAAGTTTCCGTCGCTCGATGGATTTGCGCGAACTCTTACGTTCAACCTCTTCCATCGAGCATCCATTTCAGACTTTCCCCACCTCCAACATCTCGATAACGATGATGGACCACCACCAGTCAAACTTTGCTCGACGACCCACCGTAATTTTAAAATAAATTGCCCTCTCACCATCTGCCCACGCGCCGACCAATCGGATCTCACCACCTTCCTTCCATTCAATCCGGTCCGTTGCAGGCCGACAGATTGGTCGGGCGTTGTGCCGGCTTTAGGTGTGCCTAGCGCCACCTTCAGTCGGCAACTTCGCCCCTCCAATCTCTCACCTGCCTCGGTATCGCCATAAGGCAGTCTACCGGACTCTTACCGGGCTGGCGGAAGTGTATCGACCCGTTGTGGGCGAACAAATCCCGCCAATCCGTGCTAAGCGTTCGCGTAGGCTTCCCTCTCAGGCCATTGGTTTCGCGTCAGCGGTTCAGCCAATCACAGCCCGTCTCCTTCACCTCCGCCAAAATAAAAAAGGGGGTACCTATCCTCGCTGCGACAAGTCTCGCTCCAAGCACTACGCAAGCAACAGGCAGTCATCGGGCTCGCCCGGACGCTGCCGTCACTGGGGCACGCACTGTGCTGTGCCCTACCTACATCGTGGACATCGTGGATCTCATCGGGTTTTTTTTTTTCCCCCCGTCCGGGAGGTGACAGACGATTCGACTGCTTGCTCTCGAAGTGGAAACAACTACAACATCATCAGAACAACGCAGAAGAGGAGCCGCCTCGTCCTCTACACTACTGCCATGAAGAGGCTTTCGCAGCAACCTACGGAGGCGGTTAAGAAGAACCCGCCGGGGAAAGAAAAACACTCGCCACATCGCCAGCGACAACACCAAGCTGCGATGGAAGTGGACCAGCCGCCTTGCCAGCAAGACGATGACAACAAGAACACAACTGGGACCTGCCGCACAGTGCCGGTAAGTGTCTTAGGTAGCGCTGTCCAGCGAAACCCGGGGAGTCAGAGAGTAGGACTCACGAATAGAGATGCGCATTGCGCCGCCACTGTGACGGTGTCGCAGTTCGGCCCCCGGGTACCCGCTGGACAAAGAGCCGAGTTAGTCGGCATTAGCCCAGCTGCTAGTGTCCCTCAAGCACTGTGCGGCAGCAACGAGCCCCCCGGCCGGCCACTTGGGCCAGTCGGGAACCCTACGACTCGCGCGGGAAGCCCTGCTGAGCCCGCGCAAGCTCGTTCCAATAATCGGTCCTTATTAGGGCCGACCAAGCCCGCAAAGGCCGGACCTTCCGGCTGCACGGCCGCCAGTAGGCCAAGCAGCCCAGTTCCTCTGCCGGAGTCTGACTCCCCAGCCATGGAGACCTCGGCTTCCACCGACTGGGTGGTAGTAGAGCACGGTGGCAAGCCGAGAAAGTCTCCCTCCCTGACCTCCTTGAGTTCGGCCACGGACTCGGCGGCATTCCAAGCCTCCGCTGAGGTTGCGCCTAGTCGCACCTCCGAAGGAAGGATCCCGCCGGTGTTCGTTACGAACGTCAGGGACGTAATCGGCTTTGTTCGCCGACTCCGTAAGGTGGTTGCGCTGGCAGATAACGCATCTGTCAAGCTCCTTGCGAGCGAGACTGTGCGCGTTACCTGCCGCAGTGCATCCGAGCACTTCGGAGTGGTCCAGTGGCTGGAACGGGAATCGTTCCAGTTCCACACATACACTCTTAACAGAGTCAAGCCTGTAGCCCTCGTTCTTCGGGGCCTGGACATACAGGCGGATCCGCAGGTCGTCCTAGACGAACTGCGCGACGCGGGCTATAAGGTTGTGGGAGCCTCACGGCTGTACACTACTTATGGCTCGCGTCGACCACTCCCGCTAATAAGACTCCTGGTAGAGAAGGGCGACTCCTCCCAGGCCTTGTTAGATTTAAAACGGCTTTTCGGGCTCTGCGTGAGCGTAGAGCCCTGCCACCAGACCGGGCGACTTTCCCAGTGCCACAGGTGCCAGCGGTTCGGCCACAGCAGCTTCGGTTGCCGGAACGCGCCGACCTGCGTCCGCTGTGGAAATGACCACTTGACGCAGGCCTGCGCTGTCCCGGCCAACCACCGATATTGTATAAACTGCGGCGGCGCCCATGCTGCAAATAACAGGCGCTGCCCTGTATATAACGAGCATCTGGACAAGCTTAAGAAACCGGTCCAGCCTAAGCCTCGCAATGTTGTTGCAAAACCTATCACACCGGCCAAAGCCGCTCAACCTGTGGTCCGGAAACCAGCCCCTAGGTCTGCTCCGGTTCCGAAACCCAACAGTGCAGTGAGCCCGAGCGAAGCTCCTCAGGCCAAACCAACCACCGCGCCCCCGGAACCGGAACGCGAAGTTCCACACTACTCCCGAGTCCCGCTGCCGGACGATGAGGAAATTGATCCTCCATTGCCGCCGCCACCCAAGCCTAGATTCCCCAGATCGGGCAAGAAAGTTAGGACTCAGGCCAAGAACACGGGCCAGCCTAAACCACCTGCCACTGGACCCAAGCCCGTCCACCAAAAGCCAGAGCGGCCACCCGCTCCAGTACCTGCCCCCAAGGCTTCCACCGTCTCGCCCCGCCGCAGCTATGCAGCTGCCGCCAAGCGTTCTCCCCCGGCCTCATCTTCCGATGATCTCGCCGTCGTATCAGATTTCTGGCAAGCTACGACTTGCAGAAAGTAGCCCAGACTTTCCTTAAAATCGAGGAACGCTTGGCAACAGCCTCGCCCCAAGATAAGTTCCTCCTCTTGGTGGAAGCCTGCCGTGTTACAGGTCTGTTATGAATGGACAACCACGGCAATCCCTCAAGCGAGACCTCGAGCTCGTGGCGTGGAACGCCAACGGCCTCGCTTCCCGGCATTCTGAGCTCTTAGAGTTCGTTGCCCGTCACAAGCCCGACGTGCTTCTTCTTGGCGAGACGCACCTGACCCCGCATCGTCGTTTCCGACTACCCAACTACGTGTGCCACCGGGACGACCGGTCGGGTCGCGCAGGAGGGGGCACAGCCATCGCGGTGAAGGCGAGTCTTCGCCATCACCGCGTTGTCCTGCCTCAGCGGCGAAACCTCGAGTGCACCGCGGTCGAGCTCCATGGTGCTCTCGGCGGTCTACTCGTGGTTTCCGCTTACAAGCCTCCACAAACGGAGCTCCTGTCGAACGATCTGGAGGCCGTCTTTGGAGCACACAGGAGGGTAGTCCTGGCGGGCGACCTGAACTGTAAGCACCCCGATTGGGGGAGCCGCTTGGCGAACCCAAACGGGACCCGCTTACGCAGGTATGCTGATGCGGCTCGGGTCACAGTCATGGGTCCTACCGGGCCTACATACTATCCCTCGAGGGCTAACTCCCGCCCTGACGTATTGGACATTGCCGCGGTCAGGGGCGTTTATTGCCCGGTGCACGTCTCCGTCATTTCGGAACTGTCCTCGGACCATTGCCCTATCAGTGTGCATATAGCTACCCAGCACGCCACCGTCCGCGACGAGCGGCGGGTAATCGAGTGGGACCGCTTTCGTCCGGCGTTCAGTCGCCGCCTACCAGAGCATATCCCGCTCGACACTACCCAGCATGTCGAAGAGGCAGTTGCCTTATTCGACACAGCCGTAGTCTCGGCGGTTGACGTGTCCTCCCGGATGAAGTCAGGGCTCACGCCCGACTATCAGCGGATCCCCGAAGAGGTGTCTCAGCTCGCTTGCGAGAGGAACCGCCTCCGGAGACGCTGGCAGAGGACTCGTGACCCGGCCGACAAGGCTGCGTTCAACAGAGCGTCCGGCAAGTTGCGTCGCGACATGCTGGCGTTCCGTAGACGCAACTGGGAGCTAGCTGTAACACAGATGGATGGCCCTGCCGAGGACCGTAATGTCTGGCGGATTCCCAGTGCCCTAACGGGAAAGCGCAAACGCGCGCCTCTCCCCGCACTGGCCGGACCCGGCGGTCAACCCCTTGGCCGCCCCCTCGAAAAGGCAGAGTTCTTGGCTGACAGTTTAGAGCGTCAGTTCGCTCCCAACCCATCCAAGAACCCGGCCTTCACTGAGCAAATCTGCCGCGAGGTAGAGCGCTTTCTATCGGCCGATATCACAGGCCCGCCGGAGCCCATCTCCCCGGAGGAGGTCTCTGAGAGGATTGGTCAGCTCAAGCCCCGGAAGGCGCCTGGCCCGGACGGAGTCATGAATTCCGCCCTCCATCGCCTTCCGGAGCGAGGAACCCAGTTCCTCACTGACCTGTTCAATTCATGCCTCAGACTGGCCTATTTTCCGGTGAAATGGAAAACGGCTACCGTCATTGTGATACCCAAGCCGGGAAAGAATTCTTCTCAAGTGGAGAACCTCAGGCCCATCAGCCTCTTGTCCGCGACGTCCAAGGTTTTTGAGCGTCTGATCCAGCGCAGGATCCGCGACCATCTAGAAAGACTAGACGTGCTGATCCCCGAACAGTTCGGCTTTCGTGAGCTGCACTCCTCGACTCATCAGCTGATGAGACTCGTGGAATGCATAACCGAGGCTGGCTGCCAGGGCAAACAGACGGCTGCGATCTTCCTAGACGTAGAGAAAGCCTTTGACCGCGTATGGCACGAGGGTGTCCTCTACAAACTCACGGAAGTCCTTCTCCCAGACTGCTACGTTCACTTGATCGGCAGCTTTCTGCGAGACCGTAGCTTCCGAGTGAGAGTAGACCATGCTCTCTCTTCGGAGAGGCGTATTACCGCTGGCGTCCCTCAGGGAAGTGTCCTTGGGCCTCTCCTGTTCTCGTTGTTTATCAACGACACGCCCCGAGTTCCTGGAGTGAAATTGTCGCTGTTCGCGGACGACACTGCGGCTTTTGCCTCAGAGCCGAACGCGAGTTATGCGGCAGTTAAGCTCCAGCGCCAACTCGACGCGTATGTCGGGTGGACCGATGACTGGAGAGTTGCCGTTAACGCTTCCAAGAGCGCCGCGGTAATATTCTCGCGCAAACGTAAGCGGCCTCGGCCGCTTAAAGTAGGCCCCGTCGAGGTGCCCTGGACCAACAGCGTCAAGTACCTCGGGCTCCACGTGGATTCCCGACTCACCTGGCGAACCCATACAAACTACATCAGACAACGCGCTTCGGCGCAACTCAGTAGACTCTGGCCCGTGCTATCTAATCCGGCAATGACCCCCCGGCTAGGTAAGCTCATAGTCAACACGTACGTGTTGCCCGTGATTACCTACGCCTGTCCTGTTTGGGGATACCTGGTTCGTGGTCATAGAATCACGCTCCAGCGCGTACTCGACCGGGGACTGAAGCTCGCGTGCAAAGTCCCCCGGAGGTACTCTTCTCGTCTTTTGAGGAGAGGACTCGGTGTCCGCTCTCTTGATGACACCGTGAGACGCCTGGCGCGACGATTCTATGTTCGTTCCGACAGAGTGACCCACAATTCCCTCATTGCCGGACTTGGTAAATACACCCCGCGACCAGGTGAGTCCTGGAAGCGACCTCGTTTGCTAGTCCCGGTGGAATAATCCGCCAATCGCAGGTCGCTTCAGACCCCCCCCCATAAGTAGTTAAAAGTATATAACGAACTCAAACAGACCCAGTGGCAGGAGTCCTTTCTGAGACTCGGGACACTGCACTACTCGCGACCCGCGCTTCGCGCGGGCCGCGCAACCCCCAGTTGTGTCTCATCGGGGGCCAAACGCAAGCGAAAGCTCGCCGCCAGTCAGTCTCCCGCCTCACCAAACCAGGTCGCTGATTCAGGTAACAGCGGCCGGCAGTCTGTTAATCTTCCTCTAGTGCTAAGCATTTTAGGCCACCTTCTTCTGAAAGTCCAGCACTGTTTTCTTCTGGCAGCCATCGGGCACGTCCCGGAAGCTGCAATAAGCCACGGGTGCAAAGACGCCCCACTATTCAATGCAAATGCAAAAAAATAGTGCTAAGCCTGACCCTTCTACCACTAAGTTTCCTCCTATTATCATCCCTGATAATAGGAATTACACCCAGCTTTTGGCTAACCTCCGTTCTGCACTTCCTTCGACGTCCGTGGAAGCGAAATGCTCCGGCAAATCGCTGAAGCTGGGCGTCAAATCCATTGTAGACTTCCGCGCTGTTCAGCACCTTCTGTCGGCGCGGAACATTTCTTTCCATACCTTCGCTCTCCCTGAGGAGCGAGAGGTAAAAATTGTCATTCAGGGCATTCCCTATCATACCTCCTCCGATGCTATCGTGCAGGAATTGACGTCTCTTGGCTATACGCCAACAGCTGTGTCAGTTTTGCATGCCGGCAAAGGGGACTCCAAGCATCCTGTGAATTCTTTCCTTGTAAAATTGCTTAAGTCCGGAATTTTGAGGAGGTCTATGGCCTTCAAACACTCCTTCACCTACGGGTGACTATTAGATCATTTGACCCGCGCCCAGGCCCTGCTCAGTGTTTCAACTGTCAAGGCTTCGGGCACTCTTCCCTATTCTGCCATGCGCCCCCACGTTGCGTGCGGTGCGGCGACCCTCACCGTGGCTGTGATAAGCCTCGTGTGCCGGGTTTTGTCCCGTACTGCTGGAACTGCAAGGGCGCCCATCCGGCTAGTTACCGGGGTTGTATTCATTACATCGAAGCAGAAAGACAGCAGCGATTTGCGCGCCTTGGCGCGCAGCGTCGTGTAGCTGGCCCGGCCCCTAATCGGCGAGAGGCCTTCCCCCCTCTCTCCGGTGCATCTGTCAAGGCCCCGGCAGCGACTCCTGTCGCTCCCGCGGTCTCAGTCCCGCCTGCAGGCGTCGCTCCGGCGGCGCCTGTGACGGCTCCACTACCGGCGCCTGCCGCAGCGCCCGGCCCTTCCTATGCAGCTGTCGCTGCTAAGCCATCATCGCAAACCACTTCCGCCCGCATGCCAAAAAGCGCTCGCGTCGCCGGACTCCCGGCCAACGACATCAGCAGGCTCGACCTGCCCAACCTCAGCGGGACTCTCCCGCCCCTGTCATCTCCCAACCTCCGCGTGAGCAGACCATAGTCCAGTCCGCTAACCCAGCGCCATCTGTAGTCCTGGCCGAAGTTCCTCAGGAACGTCCGCGCGGGTCCCGGGAATTTTCTCGGGCTCCAGCGGACCCCCTGACGGCTTGGGCCACCCAACTTGTAGAAAGCATCAGGTCTGCTCCTGATACCTCGACTGTGCTAATGTTAGTCTTCCAATCTCTCTCTGCTCTCTTCCCTCTCCTCCCCCTCAATGGCTAGATCCCTGCGGATCGTCGCTTGGAACGCCGATGGCGTTTCCTCTCGCCGATCTGAGCTGGCGGCTTTCGTCGTGGAGCACGACGCTGATGTCGTGCTTCTCTCCGAAACCCATCTAGCTCCCTACCATCGATTCTCACTTCCTGCTTACACTTGTTATCGTCAGGATCGACCCCTACAGCCGCGCCAACCCCCGAAAGGGGGTACGGCGATTCTGGTCCACAGGCGGATATCCCATAGGCCACTACCCCCCCTCACTACTCGACTCATCGAAGGTTGTGCGGTGGCGGTGGACGCAGGCGACTCGGAGTTGCGCATTGTTTCCGCGTATCTCCGGCCTGGCCTGAGCCCGCCGCCCCCGCATGAGGAGTGGAACGCTCTCCTCGACCACCCAATCTCGACGATTGCAGCCGGCGACTTCAACGCCAAACATCCTTCTTGGAACAGTAGGGCTAGAAACGCCTACGGCAACTCACTCCGCCGGTTCGTCCTAGACGACCCGGATACGCACGTCATCGGCCCTGATGATCCTACCCACTTCCACTATGCCGGTCACCGACCGGACGTTCTTGATGTAGTTGTAGTCAGGAACGTGGCCCATAACATCCAGGTCTCGTCAGTGTCAGACCTCTCGTCTGATCACAATCCCCTGCTAATAACTGTTCGAGATGTGTCGGCTTCACCCCGACTTCCCGCTGGTCCTGCTAGGAGGGTCAACTGGCGCTCCTATCACGACGAGCTATCTCGAAGGTTACCATCTGTCCCAGCAGACCCGATCGCCACTCGTGACGATCTGGATCTCCGTGCCACTCATCTTCAGGAGTTGGTCCAAGGTGTCATGGATCGACACACATACAACGTAGAGGTGAATCGCAAATTGGCCCTTCAACCGGAAGTTATCCACGCCATCTGGCTTCGGCGCAAGCTCCGCCGCAGATGGCAACGAACCCGAGATCCCGCCGTCAAACGACGGTTTCAGGCCCAGTCTCTTTACGTCCAGCAACTTTTGCGGGACGTAAACTCTGATCAGTGGGACTCATACCTTGAGTCCCTTGAAGTCGACCCAGCCTCCGTCTGGAGAGCGACGAGTCGCCTTACTCGCGAGAAGCGTACTCGCAACCCGTTGAATACCCCGAACGGCATTGTTTCTTCATCGGAAGGCAAGGCTGAGGTCTTCGCCGACTGCATGGAGACTCAATTCACCGTTCATGGAGGCGTCTCGGACCCTGCCTTCTCGGTAGTGGTTCGAGACTTCCTATCTGGATATTTTTCCCGCCCTCCACCTGACCCTCCCGCTCTCTTCGACAGGGACGAACTAGTTTCGTCTATCTGTCGACTGAACCGACGTCGCGCCCCTGGTCCTCATCGGATCGGGGCCGCAGCTTTGCAACATCTCCCTGCCTCGGGCATTGAATTGGTCCTGGATCTGTTCAACTCCAGTCTCCGGGTGCAATACTTCCCCCGCCTGTGGAAAAATGCCAACATCTGTATGCTTGCAGGCAGCTATCGTCCCATATCGTTGTTGCCAGTACTCTCAAAGGTGTCTGTTCGGGTTCCGTAGAGAGCACTCGACAACTTTACAACTCGTCCGAGTTGTCACAGCATTGTCCGACGCCGCCAACAAGAAAGAGTCTACGGGCGCTGTCTTGTTGGACGTGAGTAAGGCCTTCGACAAAGTCTGGCACGAAGGTCTTCTCTACAAACTAGCTCACTCCCCCATCCCACCGTCCATTGTGCATTTCTTGCGGTCATACCTCAGTGATCGTACCTTCAGGGTTAGCGTCGAAGGGTCCTGTTCATCAGTTCGACCCGTCGCCGCTGGCGTTCCGCAGGGATCTGTCCTCGGCCCCGTTCTGTACCTAGTGTACACGAACGACCTGCCTGTTATTCCTGGAGTCACGTTATCTCTATTCGCTGACGACGCAATGTATTACTGCAGCTTCCTGTCCCCGCGAATTGCGTGTTCAAAGCTGCAGCGTCAGTTGAATCTGCTTCCGGCCTGGCTACGGAAGTGGCGGGTGCTGATCAACGCGGAGAAATCCGAGGCGATCTGCTTCACCAGCAAGTCCACTTCCCGGTGCCAGACCCTCTCCCTCGATGGGAGGCCTATCGCCTGGCATAAGTCGGTGAAGTATTTGGGCGTTCGGCTAGACCAGCGCCTTAGCTTCAACGGCCACGTGACTGCTACCCTCAACAAAGCTCGAGGCGTCCGAGCCAAAATATTTCCCATGCTCTCGTGCCGCAACCGCCTGGCTTTGCGCACTAAAGTTACCATCTATCTTTTGTTTCTCCGGTCAGTATTGACTTATGCTGCTCCCGCATGGTGGTCGCTTATGTCGACCACTAACAAGTGTAGGCTGGAAGCTTTCCAGGCCCGTACCCTCAGATCCTTGTCGGGGTCTCCATGGTTTGTGAGAAATAATGTTATTCGTGGAGGCCTTCGAGTTCCTACCCTTGCCGATTTTGTTCGGTCGCTTGCCGAAACTCTCTTTGCTTCTGCAGCGACCTCGTCCTTTCCTTATCTCCGTTCTATCAGCACGTCTGAACCACCTCCCGCTATACGTGTCAAACGCCCTCGGGCGATCTTAGACGACCCCCGTAATTCTGTATGCTGTAACTTCGGTTCCCAAGCAATTCAATTTCCTTGTTACCTTCCTATTCAGTCAGATACCTTCCCCAAGTATGTTGGTTTGCAGACTGCTTGGCGCTGTTACCGATGCCAAAGACACGGCGGTTCCCTGCCTCGCGGGGAACGACCGGCGCTACAAGGCGCCTGCATGCCGGGCCGGGCGCGTGCGGCATCTGCCTTTCGCCCCGCGACCGGCGGCAGTGTTACCATGACCCGGAACCCATATAAATATAAAATTGAAAACATTTCCGCCGCCTTCTCAGTTAACTAGTTGGCGTGTCCCTCCCGAAAAAATTTAGGAAACCTTCTCTTGAAAGTCCAGCACTGTTTTCTTCTGACAGCCATCGGGCACGTCCCGGAAGCTGTAATAAGCCACGGGTGCAAAGACGCCCCACTATGTAATGCAATGCAATGCAATCTCATCGGGGTTCAGTGCCTGTGCGCACTAAACTCACCATCTACTTGCTCTTTCTTAGAGCAATCCTGACTTACGCAGCCCCCGCCTTTTGGGTACTACTCAGCCCATCCGTTGTCGCCCGTTTGGAAGCTTTCCAATCCCGAACCCTCCGATACATCTCGAACTCTCCCTGGTTTGTCAGAAATGATGCCATCAGGCGAGGGTTGAAGGTTCCTTCACTCACCGAATTCGTTCGGTCCCTTGCCCTCAAACTGTTCACTCGAGCCTATGTCTCGACCCATCCCCATATCCGTCGACTAAGCACATATATCGACCCACCACCTAGATGACACAAACACCCCCGAGCATTGCTCGACGACCCTCCATAAACAGTTCACAGAACGTCTGCTCAATCCCCCCGATCTTGAGTATTTTCACACTCCTACTCCTTCCTTCTTTCTCTTTTCCGTGCTGGCGCTCGGCGACAGACTAGGGGGGGGTCTGCGCTTGCCCTAGGTGTGCTTAGTGCCACCTCTGGTGGACGCTGCCTCCTCCTACGCTCTCTCCCGTGCGCCAACATTGCCGCTTGGCAGCCATCGGCGACTTTTCCTGAGCGCGTAGAGGCGCCCTACCCGTTGTGGGAGGGTAATTCCTACTACTCAAGCGAAAAGTCTTCGAGGCCTCCCCCATTCTGCCGTCGCGGGTCTCTTCGCGGTCCCAGGGTCCAAGAAAAATAACATCATCCTAAATAAAATCGATGGAGGTCCCATTCCTATGAAAGCGCGAGACCGCTAGTCAAGGTAACAAGCAGGCAACATGCAGTCATCGGATATCATCCGGACACTGCGACCACCGGAGCAGGTTTAGGTGCTGCTCCGTACAACTTGGACTTGGACTTGGACCGGCGGTTCATAGCGACAGACGCATTCTTATGAATATGGATGGACTCCAAATGCAGGCGAGTGAAGTAACCCCGGACAAAAGACAACACCCAGGCTTCATCAAACATTACCCGGTGATCGTCGTGGGAAAGAGCGTGTTTAGCAACTGCGGACTTCTCCGGCTGGCCCAGGCGGCAGTATCTCCGATGTTCTGAGAGGCACGTTCGGACACTACGCTTCATGGTGCCTATGTATACCTGGCCACGCGTACAAGGAATACTATACACCCCGCACGACGAGAGCGGATCCCTGGCGTCTTTTACCGGTCGCAGGGACTGATGGATCTTTTTGGTTGGCTTAAAGACCGTCCTGACGCCTCGTTTACTCAGCAGCTTGCCGATGCGGTCAGTCACGCCACGGATGTAGGGCAAGACAGCGGAGCCAACAACCTCGGGCAACACCGACTCGTCCGGCCTACCAGATCTTCTCGGCCGGGCAGCTCTCCTCACCTCCGCAGCAGAGTAGCCGTTGGACTGCAATGCTTCCTCGAGATGCCGCAACTCATCCTCGAGATACCGGGGCTCACAGATCCTTTCAGCCCGGTCAACCAGAGTCTTTAGCACCGCCCGCTTCTGCCTAGGATGATGATTGGAGGACTTATGCAGATATCTGTCAGTGTGCGTTGGCTTCCTATAAACTTTATGCCCTAATCTGCCATCAGTCCTTTTCAGGACCAACACATCCAGAAATGCCAATTGATCACCGCTCTCGCGCTCCATCGTAAACTGTATGCGCGGGTGCACAGCGTTGAGATGTCCAAGGAAGCGTCCCAGTTCTTCATCCCCATGGCTCCAGACCACGAAAGTGTCGTCGACATACCGCAGCCAACACTTCGGCTTCAGTGGCGCAGATGAAATTGCCAACTCTTCAAATTTTTCCATATAGAAGTTTGCAACCACAGGGCTGAGAGTACTTCCCATCGCGACGCCATCCAACTGTTCGTAAAAGCCGCCGTTCCATTGGAAGTAGGTCGTTGTTAGGACCTGCCGGAACAAAGCAGTGATGTCCACTGGGAACATCATCAATTTCATTTTAGAAAATTTTGGCCCGTTAGAAAAGATTCGCTGAACATAAGCCACCTACATACTTTCACAACTTAGAAAACATCAGATCTAAATTTGCTAAGCATCTTATCGCGGAGAATCACAACTATACTGGCTTTAATACTAACCTAAAACCCCTTCACATTTGCAATAAAGGGCGTTATATGAACGCCCTCAAAGAATTCAAAATATATAAAGCATACAATAATGCTGATACCAAGCCACATGTTTTGAATGATCAGCTGCATTTTAAATCAAACATCCTGTACGATACTGCTTTGCGGTATCTGCTATGATACGAGTTTGATATGAACCAGTGCGCGGTCTGTCGCCATACGGTGTACACCTTGAAACCGTTGTGCGCGCTATTTGTATGTGTATTCTTATTATTTTGTTTTATTTATAATGGTGATTAATATTTTTGGAAATATTCGACAACTATGCCATCGCACGATGGGATAAGAAGAAGATTTTAAATTCTGATGATGGGACAAGGTCCCGAAACACGTAAATTTTAACATCAAGATACATTTTGCTGTAAGTCACAGACGGTAAGATATACATTACTAATTTGATTTATTAATATATATAAACTTTCACGTATGAACTTACTATTCGTTGTCACTTCCCCAAACGTTTCGAGGTGATGTTCCTCTTCTTCAGTGGGAATAAATACTGATTGTCGATTACAGAATAACCGTTATGGACTATAGGTGTGTGTGGTGGGGGTTGATGGTGGGAAGGGATTATAAATCCAAGAAGGAATTATAAGTGTAATATTACTGACTCAGAACACAAAATTTTTATTGGTAAAAATGTAAAATTTTTTACCTTGTAGCCTGAACCAGTTTTCGTCTTATAATAAGCGAAAACTGATTCAGGCTACAAGGTAAAAAATGTATCATTTTTACCAATAAAAAACTTTGTGTTCCGAGTCAGTAATATTATACTTATAATTACTTTCTCTGTTTTTCTATGTCATTTGGGATAAAAGGGATAAGTTCATGGGACTGAGCCCTTCAATCCCCAAACAGTTGTGCATTAGTCCCCCAAAATTTAAATTTATTTACAAATTAATTTTAGTAACTTTGACACAAATGAATCTTTTTACAATAATATATTTTCTATTTACAAAAATCAATTTAATCATATTTAACAATAACATGAAAATTAATAAGTTTCCAAAGTTTAAAGTGTTTTCCTAAAAAATTATGTGAAGTGGACTTATCCCATTTATCCCTTGTATCCCTCATATTATTGTTGCATAGCATATATTAAGTCAACATTTTTAAAATGATTTTATTAACAATAAACTATCATGTCCATTAAAAAGAAAGTTTTATATATTTATTAAAGGTTATTTACTTATAGGTTAAGGAATATTTAATCTTATATATAAAAATGTTTCTTTGTTTCTTTGTTTGTCCCGTATGTGTTCCTATACCATTCATCCGATTGCGATGAAACTTCGGTAAGTTCTTGTGCGCACGCCCGCGAAGGTTTCTGAATTTTTTTCGATGGGGTCCTTTGGGGGGTTCTTTGGGGTCTTCCACATCTCCTCCTAAACCACTGGACCGATTTCAACCAAACTTGGCACAAATATTTTACGCAACGTGAGAACCAACATAGGATAGGTGTTTTTTTCGACGGGGTCCTTTGGGGTCTTCCACATCTCCTCCTAAACCACTGGACCGATTTCAACCAAACTTGGCACAAATATTTTACGCAACGGGAGAACCAACATAGGATATGTGTTTTTTCGATATGATCCTTGGGGGGGTCCTTTTGGATTCCTTTGTGGTCTTCCACATCTCCTCCTAAACCACTGGACCGATTTCAACCAAACTTGGCACAAATATTTTACGCAAAGGGAGAACCAACATAGGACAAGTGTTTTTTCGATACGATCCTTTGGGGGTTCCTTTGGGGTCTTCCACATCTCCTCCTAAACCATTGGACCGATTTCAACCAAACTTGGCACTAATATTTTACGCAACGGGAGAACCAACATAGGACAGGTGTTTTTTCGATACGATCCTCTGGGGGGTCCTTTGGGGTCTTAAAAAACTATTAGATCTGGTTACTATGGCAACCCAATAGAATAGATTCTGTTCTAAATATATTATCACATTAAATTGAAGACCACGCGAACGAAGTCGTGGGCAACAGCTATTTATTTTTAAGAAACCTACTTTAATTGAACTTTATTAATTAAACTAACATTTTCATTACGTACAACGTGAAACTCCGTAGCGAAGCACGGGTATTCCGCTAGTTAATTTATATAAAAGCCTTAAGGATGTGTGTGTGTGTGTGTGTGTATGTGTGTGTGTCTTTAATTGTAAATATTAATAGTTAAATTTGCCATTAGTGACCAACTTACTTACCAAGGAATTCTTCAACATAACCACTGGCAAATTGAGGTATTTCAACACATTCTTGTCTCCAGTATCTTTGATCAGGAAGCATCATATGTAAATTTGCAAGACTGATTGTACGACATACTGTGGCAAGAATTTCTACACACTCATTGGGTGTTTTCTGAAAGAACATATTTGACTGTAGGTTAAACAAATTTAACGGTTTACATTAAATATAAATGTAATTATTTCACTACGACTCCGAACACAAAACTTCTTCCTGAACCTCTGAAGAAGCTTTTTAAAAGTGAAAACCGGTTCAGGTTATAAGGTAAAACTTTTATGTTTTTACCCATAAAAAGTTTTGTGTTCCGAGTCGTAGTGAAATAATTATATTTAGTTAAGTAACGGACACGTCATGGACAACGAAATCCAAGAAATTAAATATAAAATATAATCCTTAGCTTAGTAGATACTATTGAACAATAAATGCTTAACAATGGAAGGTTTTAGCAAGGATCGGTCAATTAGTGTAACACAAATTTTACAATACCATGTTGATGTTTCGACAACATTTATTTAGAACTCATTTATTTATAAACAATTCAACAAAAATTGTCCTGACGATGACAACAAATATTGTCAAAACATTGACATAAATAATGTAAAATTTGTCTTATTGACCAAAATTTAATTGACAATATTTGATATTGTGCATTTATATTGAATGTGTATTCCAATGATTGTTATTACTACTGTATGCAGTGATTTCCTAAATTGATTTAAATTGATGAAAAGCTTGACAATCAATATTGCACTGTCTTTATTGCATGTATATGGGCCCTTTAGTTAGCTTTCAATTGATATATTTTATTTATTGATCTTTTTTGCTCAAAAGGATTAGACAGAAGGAACGAATACATTATTAAATTACATTAATGTTTATAGTAGTATGGTATTTTAATAATTTTATATGAGGCTTGTTCATTAGGTTCCTGAAGTAGACAAGAGAATACAAAATTATCATTATACACTTTGGCAGTAGGCTTACTTTGTGAGTTCTAAATATCAATAAATTCTGTGAAATTTGTGTGTTAATCTATTGACTACTTGTTTTGTGTAAACAAGTCTTTTTAAGTAAACAACTTTTGCTTCTTGCATACTAAAGAAAAATTGAATGTCAAGCAGTGATTAAATTCCTCTACTTGAAAAGAAAAAGAAATTATAAAATCAAACCAAATTAGATTTAGTATATAGTGATTAAGTGTCTTCAATGTCAACAATAAAAAAACTATCTGCTGAATTTAAATACTGTTATTTAAGTACTTTTTTTAACAACTCTTGTGACTGTCCAAATGAAGTTAGAATTCCATAAATGATACTCATACTCATATTAAATTATAATTATCAGACTGATAATTATTAGAGAACAAAAGTATAGGTTACTAATGAGGTTTTTTGTTTTATAAGCAGGCACAAAAGTGGGTCCACTGCAAGGTGAGCTGAGTTATCATGAGGAAGAATATAGAAGAATCTGTGTCAGACATACAAGAATCAATTTCAAATAAAATAAATTAAATCTGAAGCTGAAAACTTAATGGAGGTATGTACAGCTATGTACTTCAAAACAAACAGTTAAATAAGTTATTTTAATCATAACAACAGAAACAATTACACAAAGAAAATAATATTACCTACAGTAGATCAGTTCATGACAAGGCCCCAAAGTTTGGTGGAAGCCTCACTGCATCACTTATTTTACTAATTTTAAGTTGCTACATGTGCAAATCAGAAGACAGAGAAAGATAAGACGGTCATTTGATAATGAGGCAACAGGGTTCTGGGCAACAGGGTTCTGGGGAGACTCTTAAAGAGTATGACTGATTATATTGGTCTGTCTTGGAACATCAAAGGAATTCTGAATATGGTTTGCAGTGCAGATGTTTATTGATGGAATCAGAGATAGTGAACTACAAGACACCAAAGTAGTGCAGCGTCCCTTGTACATACACTACAGTTTGGGAAGGGTGTCCCTTGCAAATGAATGCAATAAAATACTGCAATGACACAGATAATGAAGAATAAAGAAAAAGAACAGAAACTTAACGATCAGTACAATACAAAGGAAGAAAGGATGGAAGACCATATAGCTATAAATTTGAGATAGTAGGATGCCTACAAAGAGACTGCTGGTACAAGTTAATTCAAGCAGCCAGAAGGGGAATGAGAAGTAGTCAATGGGGAAGCAGAATGGTATATGGGGTGTGTGCTGACTAATTGGGAAACAAAGGCCTACACAATACACAATTTATACACTTGAAAAAAACAAGAAAAAGACAGTAAGAGCAAGGAACTTTGTCATTAACAGATTTGTTGAAGCTATATCAACAGATTTGCTCAAGGCATCATAGTATTTGTTGTGCATCCTGATGTAATGAACAACCTCAAACCTATCTGGTGCTCTTGCAGCTTATAGACTGCTATTGGAAGGCAGTCTGTATTTGGTAAAGTTGAGCTTATGCCTGGGTCAGCTTGTATTGTTTTTGATAAGTTTTTAAGAGGAATCCAACAACAAGACGGACAACGCTACCTATGGCAGCCTCTGATGAAGCCTTCTAAAGGTGAAAGCCGGTTTAGGCTGTAAGGTAAAACTTTACGTTTTTACTTATAAAAAACTTAGTGTTCCGAGTCGTCAATACTATAGTGATATTTAGTAAAGTAACGGACACGTCATGGACAACGAAATCCAAGAATCCAGTTTTATTTTCCATATATTTGGAAAAAAATTTTTCTCACTTTTATCGTTTTCTGACTTTATGTTCCTTAAATAATAAATTATTTCCTTACAACATTAAAATAATCCTCTAACTTTTTCATTAACTTAAAATTTGTTTACATGATTATTACATTACGCTTATTGAAAGTAAAATAATGAAAACTGTTATTTTTACACTCAATCACATTTTTGTCGTCTCAGTGACACATGCAGTAATTATGTAACTTTCTTTTTGATAGCTTTGCCACTAAATCTTTAGCACTCTGAGTAATTGTGCTCATCACTAGTGGTTGGTATAGCCAACTAGTTAGTCACATCCCCCCTCCTTTCAGGAAGTTGTTAGTGGAATGTTAGGTAAAATATAGTATAATCTTTTACTGGATTATACTATATTCCCATAGACACTGCCATACAGCAACGTATGAGATACTTATCCAACCAACACAAAGGAAAGGCTTCTATTCTAGAAACTGATATCATTAGAGGAAGACAGGCCAAGTGAAATCCTGCCACACACTATATGCAGAGGTGTAGTATTGAATACTTTTCACCCCTATCAACCCAAACAATAATTTAGAATATCTATATAGATTTATTTTTTTTAGATAACTTCTTGTCAGAACTAAAAATTAAGTCACATGTATAGGAAATTTTACATTTATTTATGAGTCTTTTGTCATTTAGAGATAAAACAATGCTGACTAGTAGAGATGAAGAAACAATGAAAAAAATGATACAAATGTACACAATCGGTGTTAGATGCAGTGAAACACTGCTTTAGGAGAGATGAGCATGTCACAGTTACATGCTACTAGTGACAACCTAGTTGGATGACATTCGCTACTGAAAACCCCCTTTTTTCAGTTTAATAAGAAATACCAAAACAGGATTTTCCCTTGTAAAAATTAACAAAAATAATGCATACTTTCTAAATACTAAAAATTAATTAAACACACACACACACACACACACACACACACACACACACACACACACACACACACACACACACACACACACACACACACACACACACACACACACACACACACACACACACACACACACACACACACACACACACACACACATGCACAAGTAAGTTTTTATAGTTATGAACTAAATTTTAGTAACTAATAAAAATGAAATTGTACATTATGGTACCTGTAGTTTTTCAACGTTTACTTTAATTTCAGAAATTAGTTTAGCTCTCATCTTTGCGCAGACTGTCACATGAACACTGCTTTCTGAGTTTAGGACGTCTGTTTGTTTGGCTAACTAGAACACAGATGTTTGACAGATACAAACAGAATATTATAATTATAGTGCAGAAAGGTAATTAAAACTGAAGTATGTTAAGGATTGTAGCAGTATCTGACAGACTTAAACATTATAGATTTTAGTAACAAAAACAAAAATTAATCTTCAAAACAATAGTGAATGTGTTTTCAGTATAAATACAAGTAACAATGAAAAAAGAAAATATTGTACACAATTGTACACTTTAGATTTTGGAAAAATACAGTGTAAAAAAATATCTTAAAAGAAGTAGAAACATTTATCTAAAAGTTCACAATGGTTAATGTTGCAGAATTTTTAAATTTAGTATATTGGGCAAAAAATATGTAGGTTTATAGGTTTATCACACACACACACACACACACACACACACACACACACACACACACACACACACACACACACACACACACACACACACACACACACACACACACACACACACACACACACACACACACACACACACACACACACACACACACACACACACACACACACACACACATACACACACACACACGCGCGCGCGCACGCACACCAAAATTACACCCTTTTTTGAAAGTAAACTCTGCCAGTTGAAAGCATAGCGAATTTTAGATAAGAATAATATACCATATAATACATTTTTGTTTTTATTTAATTGTTTCGAGCAGGAATTATTTAATTAACACTCAGTTGTAAGTTCAGCAGTGTCAGTCAAGCGCATTTTACTGCTGCAGGCACAAGCTAGCTGCACACAAAGTTTTATGACAATTGATAAAAACAAAAGAAACAAACAAAAGATGTTCCAAGGCAGACTAATTATACTGTGAATGTTTTTGTTTTTACAGAAATCTATTTGGTATTATTTAAAGTAATACATAAACTATGTAATGTGATATTTTTTTATTATTTTGTTTTAACTTGATCAGTTTTCTCTTACTTGATCTTGTATTACAGGGGTTTTAAAGTCTTTCTTATAAGACACATGGCATGGAAAAATTTTAAACCATGTTTTCTCTAAATATTTGAGACTGTGCACTTATATTGAATGTGTATTCCAGTGATTGATATTATTACGTAGTGACTTCTAAAGTCACTTCCCCTCCTTTCAGGAAGTTGTTAGTGGAGTGTTAGGTAAAATATAGTATAATCTTTTATGGATGTCTTTCCCGTAGACACTGCCATACATCAACATGTGAGATACTTATCCAACCAACACAAAGGCTTCTATTCTAGAAACTGATATCATTAGCAGAAGACAGGCCAATTGAAATCCTGCAACACACTATATGCAAAGGTGTAGTATTGAATACTTTTCACTCCTATCAACCTAAACAATAATTTAGATAAATATAATTAATTCACTACCAACTCAGAACACAAAGTTTTTTATGGGTAAAAACGTAAAAGTGAAAACTGGTTCAGGCTATAAGGTAAAACGTTTACGTTTTTACCCATAAAAAACTTTGTGTTCTGAGTCGGTAGTGAATTAATTATATTTAGTTAAGTAACAGACATGTCATGGACAATGAAATTGAAGAATAATTTAGAATATCCATATAGATAAAGGCTCAACTCTGCTGATTGTATGTTGGTTTTATCTCTTTGTTTAGCAATTCAGGATTCACTGCCATATAATATCACTGGAACAGCCATTGTTTTGTAGAATTTTAATTTTGTCTCATGCCTCGTTTTGTTTTTCAGTGTTCTATTTATAGTTCCACATATGTGTTGAAATCTGTTGACTTTATTTTGTATATCTTTGTCAACATCAAAACTTATATTACAACCTAAATAGTTAAAATTTGAGGCCTGTTCCAATACCTTATCCTTAATAATAATCGTCTAAATGAAATCATCCTTTTGATAATTCAATTTTGTCTTTATAGGAAAATTTTAAGTAACAATAGCTTTGTTAGTAAGTGGGATATCGATACTTTGGAAGAGGTATTTTTGAGTCTTTGGTTCAAAATGTGTATTTTTGGGTGTTATAATAGGATTTTTGCAAAACTTACATTTTACATATTTTTCTAAGAAAACTGTAAAAAGTTGGAGTTGTGTATCAAATGTCCAAAATTTGATAAAATTTTAAATATCTATTACTTATAAATGATATTTTTAAATTATTTTGGATACCAGGGTCTTGTTTGGTATTTAAGACACTATTACAGCAGAAAGTCATAAATACAGTACAGGAGTTGTAGAATAATGTGGTTACTTCCTCTCCATATTTTATGCTGAACTAAAAACATCTGACTTGAGAATGTTCCATTCTTGGTAAATTTTAGACATTCAGGCACAAGGTGTGTGTGTGTATACAGTGTGTGTGCAGGGGTCATATCATTCGAATAATTTGGCAGAGTTAACATAACAGAATTAATAAAAGAAAAGGCTAAAAAGTCTTACATGTTTACTAGCCTTAATTTTGGAAATTATTACTACCTTACATATTAGTCTCGTGCCATCATTTATTAAGCAAACTGTATTGATTATAGAAAATTTGGATAGAAGGTAAGACATATGTTAAGCCTAGACAAATCACAGAAGGATATATACTTGTTCTCGATTACCCTAATATGTGTCAACGCCTGCAGACATGTATTGACATCGCACTGTGTCACTTTAAAAAACTGATCCATGTTCCAATTGTTGGCAAGCTGTCTAGCCCTACTTTGTGCCCACAGTCTTGCAGTATGTACAGAATGATCTAGACGGTGCAAAATTGGTATCTGCTCCACTAATGGTGCTTCTTCAATATCAGATATAGTCCAATTGGCACGCTCACAAATGTTACTGAGAAACACCAGATCTGAGAAGACATCACAGAACAACTGTCCTGTCCAAGTTCCCTGTAACATTTTGTGTTTTAGGTATTAATATTATATTTCAAAATTGTAATACATTGTATTCATATTATATATCATGATAGAACTGAAAAACAATCCTTGATAGAGAAAGATTGAAATTTTAATAAGACGTTGAATTCTGTACTTAAAGCTCATAATTAAATTGTTTTAATTCACCCAACTGGTGTCTGCTTTTTTATATGACACATTTTATATTTCTATAGTCTAAAGAAAGGGAAAATATTATACTATGAAGGTGTCTGTAATAATGTTCAAGACAAGCTCATACTCAAAAGGCGTATCCATCAGTACAGGTAAAACTAGTTTTTGAATAATATATTGTAACTCTACTTATATGCGTTGTTGTTGTGTAGTGTGAATGTATGAGCACCTACCTGCTGTCCGATCTTGCGGTTTTCTTCCGACTAGGGCGTGTGGATTTTGGATTTGATTTCGCAAGTATGTAAACTCAAATATATGACAACAGCAGACTAAATAAGTTACTTTAAAAGTAAAGAGTTTTGTGAGGTTGGTAGGCTCCGTAGTACAGCAATAAAAAAATACAATATGGGGTAATAAAACGGTGTTTATTACTCCAATAACACACAAGAATAAAATGGTTATATGATCAAATATCCTTACAGTCTAAACAATAAATAGATCTTGAATAATGTTTTTTAAATGGTTAATAATTTTAAGAAGTTGAGCTCGTTATTTTGAAAGAGTTAATTTTAACTGAAAATTCAATTAATTAATTTACTTTAATTTAATTTAATTCCTTTAAAATTAGATTCAAATGAAAATAAAAACTCTAAAGTTAATTGAATATATTCCAAAATAAACTAGGCGTGACAGTCTAGTTCACGTCCCTTTATTTACTAGTGACTTGACTCTCGTATACCGCAGTATGAGCAAATTATTTAATTGTTTGTTAAGACTTGTATAGCGCTTTCTGTTTTATCTCTATTAATTCTTAACTAAAGCTTACTAATTACTTATACTGGCTATACAGATTATCACAAATGAATTATTCTTATTTACTAGAGTCTTTGATTTGTGGCACCTGAATGATTTAAATTACAATGATTTTAATTGAAAAAAGAAGAAAATTTAACGTTTGAAAAATAGATAACTTGATTTTGCTTTCCTGATTTTGAAGTGGATCGTAGAGATGCTCCAGATGTCCCTCGCTGTCCTTGTCCAATCGGCTAGAGATAGTGATCTACTTGAGCATCCTGGGTTTCGGCGTTGAGCTCGGAATCAGCAACCTCTCCTCTCCTGTTATTTGTTGAAGTTTTTACGTCTGTGGCTTTCTGCGAGAACTGCTTCACGTCCCTCGTCGATTCACGTTCCACGTCAGCGTGTGTGTGTGTCGTCTCGAGTTGTAGTTCTGCTCGTCAGCTGATTCACAATGGTTTAGACGGCCTCTCTGTCGTATTCTTGAAGTAAGGTCTTGTAGTCTTGTAGATCTCTTGCGTGCTTATGACCACAGCTTGTAGTGCACAATAAGCTTGTTTGTTGAAATGAAGAGTATCTTGACTGGATGCTGTAATTACGAATCGTTACAGTTGATCTGTGTTATAATGTTCGTAATTATGCGTGTTGACCACGTAGAGTCTTCAGATGAGTCTTCACGAAACTATGGTTTTGAGACGATCGAAGAAATACGTCTGTTCTTCTCAAATACTGGCAGTAGAGTGTTTCATCAGCCCCAAAACTCCGCACTGGTTGGGATTTCTTCGAATGATTTGATTGGCTGACACACTCTCCCTACTACACAAAATTTGAATCACCTTAGTCCGTGAGAACGAAATTAGTTTCCCACAGACGGAGAATTTATATTATTACTAATATTCTTAACACAACGGAACTGAATTGTCGTTCCGGATTTCCTGTGACAGTTTTAAATTGCGATTTTCTTGGTTGCAAACCAAGTTGTGCTAATTCCAAAATATACAATTTGTTGTAAATTCTTATAGTTATAACATATTAAAAGCTCTTTAATATAGCTCAATTATTACAGAAGTTATTCACATTAAATTAATTAACTCTGTTATTATTTAATTATATTGCGTAAAATTCGCACACCTTATTATTAATATTTCGGCAAACATTTTGGCTATAATGGATTTCGCCTTAATTTACTGGTTTCCGAAATATTAATAATTGAAAGTTTGGGTGTGGTCGTCTTCTTTCCACAGCGAGTTGATTATGTAACAGCCGCGTGTGCGTCTTTTACAATGCATTATTTTGATCGCTATTACATACGAGTGGAGTTTCGACTATTAAAATTTATTTAAACATGAATACAGTATACACTCAACATATAACTCCAAATAAATGATATTTGGTCCTGTTATAATATGCATATATAAAAAGAAATGAAAATTTGATCATATATAATTTTTCAGTGGTTGGTTGAAGTTTTATATCACTTTTATACTTTGCTGTTCTTTTGATTAGATATGATTAGAATCAACCTGCTTAGTCTTAGTCATTAGTTTGATTGTTTGGTATTGACTTGTCTGAGTAGTACTAAACTGTGGTTTGAATAGTTCAATAGAATTCCTGTATTTTCTGACTAATTCAATGACAGAAATAACTTTTCAAAAAAAAAAAATAAATAAATAAAATAAAATGAACAATTCAAATGTTATATTGTGTAGTACAGTTACAGATATTGTTTATCATCTTTTAAAAACATAGATGTACCCATATTTTGGAAGCTTTCATCAAAAAATTCAAAATTCTTGTTTGTTACTATTAGTTTTTGTGAATATATTTCAATTAAATAAATGTGGAATACATTTTACGTAAACTGTAGTACATACACTGAACAAATTAAACACATAAAGTACAAGTTTTTCTTATACAGGTTATGGATATGCGTGTTAATAGAATGCAAACTTGGAATTACTTAAGATATCTCCCTGTCTGTATTTTAGTTTAAATTTATGCGTATGCTGTATAAAGAAGGGCAAGTCATTTTTGTAGCATTCTTTCAAATGAACCGAATGTCATACAGGCAGAGAAGCATACAGAACAAACTCCTTTTCTCTGCTCTGAAACCAATAAAAAGAAGTAACAGGAGCCAACAAATTTTTTTAGATCCAATAAACGAGGTTTAAGCTGGTTTTCACTAGTTTTACTATTCTGCTCGATCAGTGTTTAACTAATTTTAAGGTAAATAAAATTAGATTTGTACTACCTTGCCAAGTATATAAATATATATATATATATTATAACAGCACCAAATATTAATTATTTGGGGTTATATGTCACCTGCATACTAAAAGCATATTTAAATAAATTGTAATGGTCAAAACTCCATTTGTATGTAGAGCAATGAAAATAATGCTTTGTAAAGCGACGCACACGTGGCCGTTATGTAATCAGCTCGCTGTACAAGGAAGGGCCACACCCAAACTGTTAATTATTAATATCTCGGAAACTAATAAATTAAGGCAAAATCCAAGATAGCCAAAATGTTTGCCGAAATATTAATAATGACGTGTGCAAATTTTACGCAATATAATTAACAAATAAAAGAGTTAATTAATTTAATTGAATAAATCCTGTAAAAATAGAGCTACATTAATGAGATTTCAATATGTTATAAAGATAATAATTTCCAACAGATTGTATATTTTAGATTTCGCACAACTTGGTTTGCAACCAAGATATTGCAAAATTAAATAAGCACAGGAAATCCGGAGCGACAAATTGGTTCCGCCGGAATAATAATAATATTAATTCTCCGTCTGTGGGAATCTAATTTCATTCTCACGGACCAAGGGAATTCGAATTTTATGTAGTAGGGAGAGTGTGTCAGCCAATCAAATCATTTGACCAAACCCCGACCAGCGCGGTGTTTTCGGGCTGAAACATCACTCTTCTGCCAGTACTTGTGAAGTAAAGACGTAATTCTTCGATCGTCTCGTAACCATAGTTGGTGTAGATTCATCAGAAGACTCTACGTGGTCAACACACGCAATTACGAACACAGTAAATACAGATCAACTGTACTACTCGTAATTATTGCGTCAAGTCAGATACTCTTCATTACATCAATCAAGCTTATTGTGTACTGCAAGCTGTGGTCATAAGCACGCAAGAGATCCACCCGACTTCAGGACCAGACTTCAAGAATACAGCAGAGAGGCCGTCTAAATCATTGGTGAACAGCTGACGAGCAGAGCTACCACTCGAATGAAACACACACACACACGCTGATGTGCGATGTGCGAATCGACGAGGGACAGAAACCAGTTCCAGCAGAGAGCCGTAGACGTTAAAATATACAACGAACAGCAAGGAAGCAGAGTGTTGCCGAATTCTGAACTCAACGACCGAATCCAGGAACTCTAAGCAGATTACATTCTCTAGCGACTGGACCGGAATCAACGAGGGACAATTGGGAGCAACTCTACCATCCTCTTCAATAACAGGAAAGCAAAATCAACTTATTTATTTTTCAACATCAAATTTTCTATTTTTCATTTAAAAGCATTGTAATTTGAACAATTCAGGTGCCATACAAAAATCAAAGACTCTAGTAATTAAGAATAAATTCATTGTGATAATCTGTATAGCAGTCTAAGTCATTAGTAAGCTGTAGTTAAGAAAATAGAAATAATATAAAAGCGCTATACAAATCTTAACTAACAATCTAATTATTAGTTCATACTGCAGTATAACAGAAGTCAAATCACTAGAAATGAAATGACGTGAATTAGGATGTCACGCATAATTTATTTTTGAAAAATATTCTAATTAACTTCAGAGTTTTTATACTTTATTTTTATTAACATTTAAATTCAATTTAGTTAAAGCCATTAATTAAATTAAATCAATCAATTAATTAAATTTTCAATTGCAATTAACTCGTCAAATAACCAGTTTAGTTTCTTTTCAATTATTAACCAATTGAAAAACATTAGTCAACATAGATTCATTGTTTAGACAGTAAGATAATTGATAATATAATAACCATTTTATTCTTGTGTGTTATTGGAGTAATAAACAACGTTTTATTACCCCATATTTCATTGTTTTATTGTTGTACGATACAGCCTACCAGTCTCACAAAACTCTAAAACTCTCCCCCTTTAAAGTAACTTATTTTGTGTGTTGTTGCAATAAATTTGAGATTACCAGCTTGCGAACTTCAAATCCAAAATCCACACGCCCTAGTCGGAAGAATCCGCAAGATCGGACAGCAGGTAGGTACTCATACACAACACGACACAACAACAACGCATATAAGTAGAGTTGCAAAAAAAAAAAAAAAAAAAAAAATCTTGAGGTAAAATAGTTATAAGTATTATAGTAATATATATATATATATATATATATATATATATATATATATACTTTGCAACAATATAAGCATAGGCTGTAATGCGCATATATAATATAAAATAAATATTTAATTTAATTTTAATAATATATAATAGACGAGCAGGTGTGACATTGGAAGCTGGCTTGCAAACAGGAGTCAACACGCAGGATTATGCGATTACCGCTGCATGTGTGTATACAAGTAAATAGTGTTTGTGTGTGAAGCCTGTATAACGTCTCATCGTTATAATATCGGGAACCTGGTTAATTGGCTCAGGTAAATTAAACAGGCTGCCATAATCTTAACAAACTCATAAATAACTGGAATGTAAACAAATGTTAAATAGGTCCCGTGAATTGAGGAATATTGACAGGGGTTTGTAGATTTATTCACTCACCTTTTTGGACCATGACATCTCTTTATTACATAATGTTTTAACATCTGCGAAGAACTTTAGCAATGAGTATATTAAAAATAAAAACATTTGCACCTCTTGTACAAATAGAATTAGAGTAATTAATGAGTTAACATAGCTTGTACTGCCCTCGGATCCGAGTAGTTTGTTTCAGTATATGATATTAAAATTATAATCTTTATTTTGTGCCATCTGAGGAATGGGCTTATTTAACTTTAACGTGTTATATTCATAAAAGCCTTAAACTTAACACATATTATTACTAAGCATGAAATTACAATTGTATGGTAATTAAGTCAATCTTTCGTGTTTTACTTTACTTTCATTGGTTAATTAAGCGTCTATCATGTATTATTTTAAGTTAAGTTCTGAACCACGGAAGTTTAACTTCCGTGTCACCTGTGTGTAACATTGTCGGCGAATCGGCGCTTCTATCGGTTGTGCAGGGTGTCTTGGAGATCTTCTGGCTATCGTGTTTTGGTGAAATCTGCTGTCATTCCTAAAGATGAGTCGTCTGTTGGGTCTGTAGATTCTTGTGGTAGGTTTTGGGTTGTAACTTTCACTGGTATTCACATTGTTGTACCGCACATATTACTCACGGTTAACAGTTACATGTTAAAAGTTTAACATCACATTTAGGTGATGTTAGTTTGTAACAGAGATGTCATCACATTTAACAAAACACGTAACAAAAGTTTAACATCACATTTAGGTGATGTTAGTTTGTAACAGAGATGTCATCGCCACACACTCACGTCATTCTCGACATTTTTACATCATCCGGCTATCTCACACAAGCTTCTCCTCATTTATAGGTTTTTATATTGACTACATACTTTTGTACGCTGTATCAGCAGCGGAGTCTGAGACACAACTGAACCGGCCAACCACAGGGGCGAAGAGGCCGTCCACGCGGGGGCAGCTTCTCAGCGTAAAAGTAGTTCTCACTTACTATTAATCATTTTCCCCCAATTCGCTCACAACTCAATGACATCGCTCTCCACTTTGATTACTCCCCTATGTGACTAGGGGTAGTTACGGACTTATTCAGTTTCTCAAATCCAAACTTATCAACTGCTACATCGGCAAATTGGCAGGCCACCACCGGCCTGGGGCACGGAGAAGGGCTCATTTATCACCCTATTAAAGCTAATATCAGCATTATAAAATTTTTTTTATCATTGTGGGATTTAGGTTCATTAAATCGTCACACCTGTTTGTTCCTGAAAGTTTGCAACCTCACCCCAAGTCAATGCTAAATTAAGAATATATTTAATATTAAGCAAACCATAAATGTTAGCGAGAAGGTAAAAACTTCTAAAAATGTGTAAAAATCAGACACAAGTGCAGTGCGAATTTTACGTAATTCGGACAATCAGTGCGAATCCAGTGCGATTTTTAAAGCATTATAATTACACTGGTGGTGCGAGCATCATGATAATTGCACATCGCATAGGTCATTAAATTAGACAATATTTTATCGCCGTGAAATCCGCGTTAAACAGTGCGCTTGGCGAAAAAGTGCAATTATGTGGAATAGGACGAGAGTGGGGATCATCACGCCATGGTTCAACTGTCGACAGGCTAATTCTTGAATCGACAGCTGCAGTTTTCTTGGTGAATATAAATAGAAGCCCAGGAGAGCTAATCTCTCTCTTCTAACAGTGTTAATTCATGGCGGAACGCTATGTCCGTTCGCGACGCGAAATTTTAATTACTTCGGACAGAGTTAGACGATATGTCTAACACCAATAAGACTTTTTGTTAATCATAACTTGTAAAGTAATACGATAAATATTTCGATTTAACATAATAATGGAAAACAGTAATTAAAAAGTAACGTAACAAACAAATTGTCAGAGGTCTACAAGTGATCTACATCTAGGAGCACTACTCCAGGCCGAGGACGAGAGCACTACATGGCATAATTTCCAGACGTAAAGGACGAGTCATAGGACTTCCGAGAGGACCCGGAGGACGAGGAAAGGATCCAGGACTTCTGAGAGGACCCGGAGGATGAGGAAAGGATCCAGGACTTCCAAGAGGACCCGGAGGATAAGGAGAGGATCCAGGACTTCAAGACTATGTAGGAGTCACAACATCAGGGACTCAGGACCAGGACAGGGTATGCTGAGGAACCGCTACAATTAAGGTGAAAGAAAGCCATGTATTCCTCATAACAAAAGACTTAATCAAAGATTGATAAACATTGTCAAAAGAAAGACAATAATTTCAAAAAGTGTAATTTATAACTTATAGATGTAAATGTCTTGTATAAAAATTATAGCATAATTTTTGCAGTATTAATTTATTGAAAATACGTAAATTTAAATTGTAGAGTAATTATGAAAGCATTGTAGAGAAATTATGAAAGCATAAGTTTTGAATTGATAATGATTGAAAATATTTTAATATACATGTGAAAGTATCAATTAGATTTGTTCAAATAATGAACAAATAGTTAACTTAGTTAAATATTTTTATATTGAAAGCACACATTCAGACTGAGTAATCCAGACAGTATAACATAATGAAGAAATTTTTTTTTTATTTAAAATTAATAATATTATGTCTATGATATAAGCTTTATGTTGGTGATGAGATTACAGCAAACTAAGAAACTTTGAAACCATGTATAATGAATATCGTATGACAAAGTAATCTTTATTTGTATAGTATTATTTCTTGATATGTTTGTTTAAATTAATAAATGGGAATATTGTGAATTTCCTAAAAAGGCTACCATTATTATAATTACACCTGAACCCCTAATTATACAAGTAGACGTTGTTAGAAATGTTATTTACCGTTGTATAATTTTTTCGCACATGAGCATGCGCCCGACACACTTACATTTAATAATGTTGTATCGTTGTATAAAATTGGCGCCCAACATGGGGCACAACACGCCTACATTTAATAAATAAATGTATGCTCTATTGTTAAATGTGTGCATAGGATTTATGTATAATAATTGATGTGTATGAATGAAAATTTTTATATGTGTTTAATTATGTTGTGTATATTGTATTGTAATAACGCAACTCGCGCCCACCCCAACAAACAGGTGTAATTGTAATATAAGTAGATAAGAATAAAGAAATAATAATAACGAAACAATAAATAAATAAAATTAATAAGTCGGTTCCATAAAAATAATATTCTTAAATATTATAAATAAATATTGTAATAATTATTCAATATGGCAGAACCAGGAGGGTTGAATCTAGAAGCATTTAAAAATTCGATACTAGCAATGATGGACGAATTAGTCATAAAACAAGCCGAAAAATTTAAAGAAGATTTAAAAGAGGAGAATATCAAGCAAATAAAAAAAATAGATGAAATAAACACCAAATAAACAGAAAGTTTAGAAAATAGATTAGTATAACAGTTTGAGAATTCTAAACAAGACACTATAAGAATAACTGAAAGTTTAGAAGAATTGAAGAACGATAATCTTGAAATAAAACAAAGTATAATCGACAGTAATGCACAGTTAACTGAAAAATTGTTGATACCAACTTACGTATTGACAGAGAATAATTTTAAACAAGCCTTACATGAGCAAGTTGTAGGAATTGAAAATAAACAAAAAGAATTACGTCTCGAGTGGAGAAAAGATTTAAAAGAAGCACGTAAACAAGTAAATGATAATATAAATGATACTTTAAATACTATAACGCGAGAGCAGGATGATAAAATTCAAACTGTCAGTAATATGTCGCAAGCAAATACCAGTAAACTTAGAGAAATAGAAACACGTACTATAGTCATTGAGAATAGAATTGAAGAAACTATGAAGGACCGTTCGGGAGACGTATCACATATGAAGGAAGAAATCCAAGAGGAAATGAACCAGCTATGAAGTGAGTTGAGAAGACAACGAACCAAATGACCATGTTTCCTACACCAATGGATGACAGGAGCAGACTTAAGTTCTCAGGTGGTAAAGGGGAGAACAGTATGGAATTCCTAGCTAGAGTGGAGAAGGAAATAGAGAAGATTGGCAGTGCAATAAATGACGACGAGAAGATAGACTTCATCACGCGATATCTTAGAGATTCAGCCAGTCAATGGTACTCTATTATTAGAGATAACGTCAGTACATATCAGCAGTTTTGTGAGGCATTCGAGAACCGATACTGCAATTTACATACCCAACGACAGGTACGGGATCAACTCGAGTATGGAAAGTTCAATGCACAAGGACAGCAGAGTATCGAACAGCAACTTCCTGAATCCTCTAGTGGTAGTGAAGAAGAAAAGTGGTGAGATACGCCTATGCCTTGACATGAGGGAGCTGAACAGCATTGTGCTAAAAGACTATGACTGTGCGCCTGCTGCGGACGAATTATTTACCAAATGTGAAGGATCGAGGTATCTGACGAAGCTGGATTTACGCTCAAGTTTCTGGCAGATTCCAATTCGTGAAGAAAATAGGAAGTACACTGCTTTCCTGTATAAAAGTAAATGCTACCAACACAGGCTAGTACCCTTCGGATTAAGCACGAGTTTGGCAGCCATCGTAAAGTGTCTAGAAAGAGCCCTAGGACCTGAGGTGGAACCCTACACCATGGTATTCGTAGATGATATCTTAGTTGTATCTAAAACATTAGACGAACATATAAAACATCTAAGCACGATATTCCACAAGTTTAGGCAAGCGAACATATCCCTTAACCTAGACAAATGTGAATTTATCAAATCCTCTATCCAATTCCTAGGCCACGTTATTTCCTCCTCTGGTATTCAACCCGATCCTATCAAAATCTCCAGCATAACTAATTTCCCTATACCTGGAAATCTCAAAGGGTTAAGAGCATTCTTAGGACTAACAGGATACTACGGAAGATTCTCACCATTATATGCAGAATATACGCAACCGCTACTGGAGCTGACGAAGAAAGGAAAGAAGTGGAAATGGGAGAAGAAACACCAAGATGCCTTTACCCAAGTGAAAACGTTGTTCATCGAAAATATTATGTTACATCAACGTGAAGGAAAATTCGTAATCTACTCTGATGCCAGTGACTACACAGTAGGGAGTGTACTGTATCAACAAGATACTACAGGAGAGCAGCGAGTTATTGCCTACGCCATTAGCATCAAAGGAGCTGAAAGACACTACTCCACATCAGAAAAAGAAATACTTGCTATAGTATATGCTCTTAAGCAATTCAGATATTATGTTTGTGGTACTCATTTTGAGATACATACTGACCACCAATCATTATCCTTTCTATTGAAATGCAAAGTAACAAATGCCCGATTATTAAGATGGATTTTAGCTATTGGCGAATACTCGTTCACCATTAAATACTGTAAAGGTAAAGACAATATTATAGCTGATACACTAAGCCGATACATCAAAGAAGAATGTGAAGAAGTTTATGAGAGCGAAAAGAAAGAAGTACGATTGTTATCAATTAAATTCAAAGAGAATGATGAAGTAAAACAAATGATGAAAAATGTAGCACAACAACAAGATTTGGACGTGACAATAAGGGAGATGAAGGACCAAGAACAGCTACCAAATCATTATAAGATACTTAATGGAATTCTTTTCAGGTTAGTAAGACAAGACTGGAAGATAGTACTAACGAATGACATGTTACAAAAATTAATTCAACCAGCACATGAGAGTTTAGCACATGCTGCCGCTCTGAAATGTTATCTGAGTCTACGAGAAGATTTTACGATTAATAATATGTATCGAAAGATAAAGAAGGAGGTAAAGAAGTGTTATGAGTGTCAAACGGCGAAAGGACCGAATTTACACACATACGTAGAAATGAAGAGCATCCAAAAGGAGAACAAGGGAGAGCTAATTGCAGTGGATTTTCTGGAACCACTACCACGATCAAGTCGAGGTGTGAAGCACATATTGGTATGTATCGATGTGTTTTCCAAGGCAGTCCGACTGTACCCAATTATGCAACCCACAACCAAAGTTGTTCTAAAGATACTACTGCAGAAATATATTCCGTCATTTGGAAAAATGAAGAAGGTACTCAGTGATCAAGGTGTACAATTCCAAAGTGAAAAATGGGAGAGGACGTTAAGGGAAAATGGAATACAACCAGTACTCACATCCATAAGACATCCTCAAGGAAACCTTGCTGAGAGAGTTAACAAAGAATTAGGTAAATATTTACGAATATACTGCCATGATCAACACAATAAATGGGCAGAATATTTACCATTTCTTGAAAAAGCCATCAACGAAAATTATAGTGAAGCAACAGGATATACTCCAATGGAATTAGAAGAAGATAAGAAGCCAAACAGATTTTGGACTAAGTATATAAACAAACCTAATAACCAGAATGTACCTGTACCAATAAGTGTGAAAATTGAATACGCAAAGCAACGGATAATAGAAAGAGGTAACAAGAGAGTGGAAAGATTTAACAGGACACACAAACTACACCAATTCGACGTGGGAGAAAAAGTTTTATTAAAAGCTAATCCAGTGGGAAAGCGAAGTGATAATAAGCGAAAAAATTCTTTAAACTGTATAATGGACCATATACATTAAAACAACGAATCGCGAGACATACATTTATAGTATATGACGATGTGAAGAAGAAAGAAATTGGCAAATACCATGCCAGTTCACTCAGAAAGTTTTACACATAAAAATAAATAGGTCAGTGGAACCAGATTGAAGGAGAACAATGGAAAGAAGCAGCTACGTTTATGCATTGTTAGCAACTCGTAGGGAGGGGAGATAGGAACTAGACTTGTTTTACCCTCCAACTAAGGGAATTTGAAAAATTGATATTCATTATCATGGATAGTAGTGTATAAATACAAAAATATATATATATATAAGTAATATGAAATATAAAAATATAAGATGTCTAATGATAGAAAAAAAAAATTTTATTAAATAAATGTATTAAAATTTTTTTACCAAGTAGAGGAATAATGCGACAATACAAGCATAGGCTGTAATGCGCATATATAATATAAAATAAATAATTAATTTATTTTAATAATATATAATAGACGAGCAGGTGTGAAATTGGAAGCTGGCTTGCAAACAGGAGTCAACACGCAGGATCACGCAATTACCGCTGCATGTGTGTATACAAGTAAATAGTGTGTGTGCGTGAAGCCTGTTTGTTCCTGAAAGTTTGTAGCCTCGCCTAAAGTCAATGCTAAATTAAGAATATATTTAATATTAAGCAAACCATAAATGTTAGCGAGAAGGTAAAAACTTCTAAAAATGTGTAAAAATCAGACACAAGTGCCGTGCGAATTTTACGTAATTCGGACAATCAGTGCGAATTTTAAAGCATTATAATTACACTGGTGGTGCGAGCATCATGATAATTGCACATCACATAGGTCATTAAATTAGACAATATTTTATCGCCGTGAAATCCGCGTTAAACAGTGCGCTTGGCGAAAAAGTGCAATTATGTGGAATAGGATGAGAGTGGGGCTCATCACGCCATGGTTCAACTGTCGACAGGCTTATTCCTGAATCGACAGCTGCATTTTTCTTGGTGAATATAAATAGAAGCCCAGGAGAGCTAATCTCTCTCTTCTAACAGTGTTAATTCGTGGCAGAACGCTATGTCCGTTCGCGACGCAAAATTTTAATTACTTCAGACAGAGTTAGACGATATGTCTAACACCAATAAGACTTTTTGTTAATCATAACTTGTAAAGTAATACGATAAATATTTCGATTTAACATAATAATGGAAAACAGTAATTAAAAAGTAACGTAACAAACAAATTGTCAGAGGTCTACAAGTGATCTACATCTAGGAGCACTACTCCAGACCGAGGACGAGAGCACTACATGGCATAATTTCCAGACGTAAAGGACGAGTCATAGGACTTCCGAGAGGACCCGGAGGACGAGGAAAGGATCCAGGACTTCCAAGAGGACCCGGAGGACGAGGAGAGGATCCAGGACTTCAAGACTACGCAGGAGTCACAACATCAGGGACTCCGGACCAGTACAGGGTATACTGAGGAACCGCTACAATTTAAGATGAAAGAAAGCCATGAATTCCTCATAACAAAAGACTTAATCAGAGATTGATAAACATTGTCAAAAGAAAGACAATAATTTCAAAAAGTGTAATTTATAACTTATAGATGTAAATGTCTTGTATAAAAATTATAGCATAATTTTTGCAGTATTAATTTATTGAAAATACGTAAATTTAAATTGTAGAGTAATTATGAAAGCATTGTAGAGAAATTATGAAAGCATAATTTTTGCAGTAATAATTTATAAAAAATATTTAAATTTAAAATTGTAGAGAAATTATGAAAGCATAAGTTTTGAATTGATAATGATTGAACATATTTTAATATACATATGAAAGAATCAATTAGATTTGTTCAAATAATGAACAAATAGTTAACTTAGTTAAATATTTTTATATTGAAAGCACACATTCAGACTGAGTAATCCAGACAGCATAACATAATGAAGAAATGTTTTTTTTTATTTAAAATTAATAATATTATATCTATGATATAAGCTTTATGTTGGTGATGAGATTACAGCAAACTAAGAAACTTTGAAACCATGTATAAAGAATATCGTATGACGAAATAATCATTATTTGTATAGTATTATTTCTTGATATGTTTGTTTAAATTAATAAATGGGAACAATGTGAATTTCCTAAAAAGGCTACCATTATTATAATTACACCTGAACCCCTAATTATACACGTACACGTTGTTAGAAATGTTATTTACTGTTGTATAATTTTATTGCACACGAGTGTGCGCCCAACACTCTTTCTTACATTTAATAACGTTGTATCGTTGTAATATATATATATATATATATATATATATATATATACATATTGTACTATAATTTCTTACAAGTATTGTAATTAAAATATGTTCCACATTGGTTGTGTCATTTATTGTACTGATTTTATTTTTATAAATATAGTATTGTATTTCTATCTGCCCCTACATTGTGGGCCATTAATTGTGCTGATCTTTATTTACAGATATTGTACTATTATATGCCATACATTGTGGATGCCATTTAATATACTGTTATTTCACTATTTGTATGGTATTTCTATCTGCTCATATAAAGAAAACTCTATCTCAGGGTTGACAATTACTAATTTGATTTATATTATTTAATACTGTGAATGATTTATTCTTTTCTTTAATCCGTACCAAATAATGTTAGTGCATAAATTTTTTAATAAATAACAAGGTAATAATATCTACCATGTAAATGTGAATAGTTTGAATCTGAGCTCTTCACAACTGCAATGGGTTCAATTCTTGCTTATGTTTATCATCTTAAGTATAATGAAAGGCTTCGAGTTTTATTCCTTCTCTGGTATTTTTTATTAGATCAAATGTCGATTTCTATCTTCTTCTTGGATTACTAAATTGATTCTTCTTTTAAATATCAAAATTTATTGTGTTGACTATCATATTATATTCCAGGACAGATTTCCTCCTTTATATCGGTGTTCTATAAATGATATACTCAAACTTCTTGAAAATATTGATGTTTATTAAGTTGTATAAAAATTAGAATTCTTTCAATGTTACAGGTTTATACTTTTATATGTTTATTAGATTGAATATCAATGTTAACTCCCTTCTTTAAATGTTTCCTATATTAAATACAAAATTAAACTCTTTGATATGTATCTTCTTATATATAAAATTAGACTCTTTTAATGTGTATCTTCTGAATATAAAATTAAACTTTTTGATGTGTATCTTATTACATATAAAATTCGACTTTTTGATGTGTATCTTATTACATATAAAATTAGACTCTTTTACAGGACCACTCTTAGATGTTGATCATAATAAATATAATTTTTGACTAAACAAATTTTCTTCCATTTCAATACAATTCAATTCTAACAATTTACAATTTGCCATATAGATCCCTAACTAAATTCATCACATCTTTCCATCATATGACTCTTAACAACATATATAATTTTACTAATTATTATTAATTACATTTATTTGATTTTTTTATATTATCCATTATAATTAGTATATTTTAGATTACTATTCTATTAATCTTTCATTTTATTTTATGTTTATTTCAAATTTAATATAATAATTGTCAACACATATTTCTTAATGCTGTTCTATATAATATTGGAGTCTACCTCTATGTTGGTCGTGACTAACAACGCAGTTTTTTAGTTTACAATTCAAACATATGTTCACCATACTATTAAATATACACCTTTGCTTCTTTCAAAATTATTATTTTACTCTTATGTACTGTGGTGTATTTTAACAGCAGTACATTATATATATAATTTGTGATGTTTTCAATTTGTTTCTTCTGCAAGTAGTATTTTTCTGATATGATAGCGGAGGTTGGGGCTCCCATAGCAAGGCCATCTGTTTGAAAGTACAATTTGTTGTTGTATTGAAAATAATTTTGATTTAAAATTATTTTTAAAGTATTAGTTAACTGTTTAATGTATGTGTTACTTTCGTTATATGTTTTCAGATTATTTATTATAATAATTATAGTTTCTTCAATGGGAATGTTTGTATATATATATATATATATATATAATAACTCTATTTTACTTTGCTTTTGTATGTACGCTTTATTTATTTTTATCAATATAAGCATATAATTGATTGTAGTGTGAAATGACCTACCTGCTGTGCGTTCTTGCGACTTCTTCCGACTAAGGGCATAGGAATTTGTGTTTTGAATTTGCAAGTAGATTAATTCAAGTGTACCAAAAAAAACAATAATATCGTTATAATTATTTTGGATAGTTTTGTGATGTTGGTAGGCTCGTAGTACAGCAATAAAAATACAGTGTTGGGTATAAAAATGGGGTTTATTACTATAATAGCACATATGAATGAAAAACTTATAGCTAGAGCAATCCTTACGTACTAAAACAGTAACTAGTATCTTGTATAATGTATTCTGAATGGGTATTAGCATTCAGAAAACGAGCTTTTTTTTTTTTTATTTACACGAATTGTATTTTTATTGATTTCAAAAAGTTAATTTTAAAATAATTTAATTTATGAATTTGCAATGCTTTTATACGGATTTTATTACTTTAAGATGCTTTTAAAATACTTTGAAATAAATTAGCCGTGAATCTAGTTCAACGTGCTTTTTATTTACTTGTGATTTGTTTCACGTATACTGCAGTATAAGTCTCTAAGTAATTCAATGTTAATATTTATATAGCTCTTGTTATCTACGTCTAATTCTTATCTATTGATTATTACTTAAGCTTATACGTTTTATACAGATTATCACAATATGAGTGTTCTTATTAATTTAGAGTCTCTGTTTTATCGGCATCTGAATTAATTTAACTTTACAATGATTTAAAAAGAAAAAGAAAAATAATCTTTTGAGAAGTGTATAAATTGTTTTGGCTTTCCTGGTACTGAAGATCGTGATGAGGTCCTCCTGGAATCCCTCGGTGTCCTGGTCCAATCGGCTAGTGGCGATGATTTCCTCTGCGTCTTGGGTTCCCAGCAAAGAGTTCAGGAATCAGCAACACTCCTCCTTCTGCAACTGTTGATGGTTTAATGTCTGTGGTTTTAACGGCTGCAACTGCTTCAGGCCCTCGGTCCGGTACACGCTGCACTCCTGGTGTGTGTATCTCGTCTCGGGTGTCACTCTGCTATGTCAGTTCTTCAGCTCGTACCACGTACTAGACGGCCTCGTTCCGTTGTACTCTTGATGTGACTTCATGTAGTATATACTTGATCTCTTACATGCGTACGCCAGCAGGTTAATGTATTGAGCTGTACGCTTATTTCTTGACAAATAAGAGTATCGTAAGTAGACGTCTTCACAGCTCGAGTCGTTACAGTCGAGTTAAATAAGACTGTCGTGAGTATACGTGTTCACTGGTCGAGTCGTTGCAGATGAGTTAACTAAGACAATCGTAGGTAGACGTCTTCACACGTCGAGTCTTTTTAGATGAGTGTCTGTGTTCAGCCCGAATCTAACGGTTCGTCCAAATTTTTAGAATAATCTGATTGGCTGAAACACTCCCCCTTCTACTTGTAATTTAATCACCTCACTTCGTGAGAATGAAAAATAATTTCCACAGTTTGAGAATTGTTATTATTCTTAATATTCTGAAAAACACCGGATTCAATTTGTCAGTCCGGATGTCCGGTTGCAATTTGTATTGCGATTATCTTGGCTGCAAGCCAAGTTATGCTTATTCTAAAATATACATCTGATTGATAATTTTTATAACTATAACACATTCAAAGCTCTACCCCGTAGCTCACTCACTATGGGAGTTATTTAAATAAAATTAATTATCTCTTTTAATCTTTAATTATATGAATTGAAATTTGCACACCCTATTACTAATATTTCGGCAAACATTTTGGCTATTTTGGCTTTTGCCTATATTTATCGGTATCCGAAATATTAATAATTTTAAAATTAGGGCGTGTCCCTAATTGTTAAAACGGTATGTGCTTACGTAACGCCACCGGACATTGCCGTTGGTCGCTGTACAATTCATTTGAATGCTCGCTACAGCACGAGACATGATTCTAACGATTTAAATTTATTTTACATTTGATTTGGAAACCTTTTCCATATAACTCCAAATCTATGAGATTTGGTAACGTTATATACACCCCCACCCATTAAAAAAAAAAAAATGAATGTAGACTATACAGTTATTTTTTTTTCTACATGTACATTCGTTATGCTTTACAAATCATACATTGTTCTATTTATTTACTAAAACATACACTGATATAAATACCCTTTATCATACAAGATTCATATACAACTTAATTCTAATAAATTAACATCATGTGCTAAAATACTGTGTAACAATGTTTGTAGCATGGGTAGTAGTTTATAGCAACGTTTAAGAAAGAATTTCATAGATAGTGACAGACAATTGCGGGCACGCGCGTTCAGGAATGCGCTTCCGTTTGCTTACACTTTTATCACGGTGCTGACGCCGTTAATAGCCTGTGCGTTTAAAAACCAGCTGTGTTTACTAGTGTGCGTGTCGTCGCATTGTAAGTGCATTTCCTGCAACGGTCCGCTTTCTCACGCCTGTATGTTGTAAGAGCGTACGCGTTTGTGTGTGTTTGTTCCAGCGCTACGAACTGATTGTTATTCATTTAAAACTTATCCACAATTATTATTATTTATTTCCAATATATTTAATTTTATTTTAACAATTATTATTAGTGTTTAAATCATTTTTAGCCCTATACGATTTATATTTACATTGTTTCCATCGTTTTGTATCAACGCGCCTAAGACTTTTATATTACTCATAATATTTTCTTAATGAGGCTGCGTGATATTTTCCTATGGTCTTTTTTTTTGTCTAGCTTCGTGACGATGAACGTGTGAGGTGCAAGCTGTTCGGCTAATAGGTAGGGCCCGTTGTACAACCGGAAAAACTTCGTTGCTACGTTCAAGTCTCGGCGTCCAACCGGGTTTGTCTTTAGAAGTACTTTCTCACCTAACGCAAAGTTCGTCAGTTTATGACTGGTGTTGAACCTTTCCGCTCGCCTTCGTCCTTTTGCCGCTATTCTCTCTCTTACTAGTTGATTGTTACACTGAACCGGCAGAGGTAGGTTACTTGTTTTTGGCGTGTGCAAATATTCATGCCAAAATCTTTCCGGTTTTAGTCCAGAGTCTAACTCCGCTGGTGTGTATTCTGTTGTGTTGTGGTAATTCTCATTTATTGCTGTTTCGAAAAATGTTAAGAATTCGGCCCACTTGCTCTGATGTTGGTGTGTGTGCTGTGTTTAAATTGAAAATGTAACTAGTGTCGTTAGTGTTGCATTTTAACAGGCGTTCTCTAATGTCGATTTCCGCGTGTATTTGCTGCAATACATCAACTCCCAATAATACGTCACATATTAAATTTTTTATCTCTACTACACACACTTCAAATTGCACATTTTGTACCGCGATTGTTAAATAACGTTGCGTGTCAATTTTTTCTCTAGTGTCTGTAGCTGTGCGTATGCAGAATTGGTTGATTGGAAGCGATGGGGCTGTACGAAAATATTTTTTGTTCGCACGTAAAAACCTTTCGCTAATACCGGATACGACGCTACCGGTATCCAGAAGTACCTGCGTGGGAACGCCGTTTAGATGTGCCTGTAATACCGGACACGCTGTGCTAGGCGGGTTTTGTTGTTATATTGGACTCTAACAACGGCTCTCTTACATCCGCCGGGAACACATTGTTAACGGGCACACAAGTTACATTACAAAAAGCACATTTTTCACATATAATATTATTCTTGTATCTAACACTCTTATTTCTAAACATTTTTGCAGGGCTTATTGCACATCCTTTTTGGATGCGCCTGGTTGCACTTTTTTGTAGTGTGATAGTGTTTTACATTTGCGACAGGGTCTCTAACGGTTTCTGCTTCGCTCGTTTGTGCGGTCGTACCGGTGTTTGATATAGCGACTGTTTGAATGGTTCTCGTTGGAGTCCCATCGTTGCCTCTGTTTTGTGGTTTTTGCCTGCCGAAATTTTGCTTACCCTTATACTCAAAGGGTTTATTTGGCGGTTTTGGCGGTGTTTGTTGTGGAGCCGAACCGGTACTGGGCCTCGGATCGGTTTCGGTATGATATTGTCCACATCTATTTTGGCCATCATTATTTTGATTATAATTCGGGTAACAGTTTCGCTTTGAGATACTAATATTAATAATTCATCAACCGCGCGTATTCCTTGCGTAAATGCGGCTACACGAATATTATGATTAAAGTGGTACGCCAATTTATTGACTATGTCGACTTCGGAAAACGCTGGTGTTAAATGTTTAGCGCGTTCAACTTGTTGTATAATATAATTTTCAGGCGTTATACCCTGCTTCCGGTCATAACGTCCGTATTCAAGTTTGTTTCGCAAAAGCCTCTGCGTGTGCGAATTCCAATAACGGTTTTCGAACATCTGTCTGAATTCCGCGTATGTGGTAATTTTATCACGTACTATATTATACCATCTCCTCGCTGAATCCCGCATCGCGTTAACGACCCATTGTATCCGGTCTTGGTCCTCTAATCGCGAACCTACTCTTGCCATTTCGTTTTCGCAAGTTAGCAAGAACTCGATCGGGTTTTCGTTATTTTCGCCAGTGAAATACACTCGGTTCTTTTCGTCTGCTTGCCCTTGTACTAAAATATTTGGAGCCGACTTCCTACGTACTTCCTGTCGTACTTTAGAAATCTCATCGTTAAGTGTTTGTAATACATTTTCTCTATTTGTGTCGATATCAGAACGCGTTTCTACAATCGACGCGTCTAGTCTAGCGACTTGGCGTTGTGTTTCCGTTGCGTCAGCTTGTGTTCGTACTTCGAGCGTATCAACTTTTTTAGCTACATCAGCGGTTTGTTTTTCGCATCTGCCAATGTGTTCTTTAAATCGCCCCTCCATGCGCGAAACCTGTTCAATAAACGATTTATGCATCGTGGTCTCAAAAACCTTAAACCGTTCGTTTATCCTTGTCTCGACCGTATGAACTTTCTTGCCGACTTCGGTGATTTTAGAATCTAAGCCTTTCACACTTTCATCGATTTTAGCAGTTATTTCTTTATTTACTTGTTCGAATTTTGCATTGATTTTTGCATCGGTTTGTCTTATCTCCGCGTTACACTGTTCTAGTGTCTCGGTTAAACTTGTTTTTTGTGCGTCTATTTTAGCTGTTAATTCCGCGATATTTAGTTCACCTTTGGCTCCACTTTGTTCAAATTTCGCGTCTATTTTAGCTGTTAATTCCGCGTTTGTTTGTTTCATTTCTGCCGCGTTTTGTTTCATTTCTTGTAACAATTGTTTCAACATTTTGTCTGTCTCCATTTTTACACAATACTTTTAGACACTTTATTGCTGTACTTATACCAATTCACAAAACTTTCTTTGGGATTGTTGGAGTTGGACGCCAGCTGTTTTACTAATCAAAACAGCAAAATTTGTTTTAAATTATTTTCTTTAATTAAATTTAATTTATGATTTAATATTTTATCAAATTTTATGAGTACTCAGGCCCCACGGTTGGTCGCGCCATTTATAACTCTATTTTACTTTGCTTTTGTACGTACGCTTTATTTATTTTTATCAATATAAGCATATAATTGATTGTAGTGTGAAATGACCTACCTGCTGTGCGTTCTTGCGACTTCTTCCGACTAAGGGGGTAGGAATTTGTGTTTTGAATTCGCAAGTAGATTAATTCAAGTGTACAAAAAAAAACAATAATATAGTTAAACTTATTTTGGATAGTTTTGTGATGTTGGTAGGCTCGTAATACAGCAATAAAAATACAGTGTTGCGTATAAAATTGGGGTTTATTACTCTAATAGCACATATGAATGAAAAACTTATAGCTAGAGCAATCCTTACGTACTAAAACAGTAATTAGTAACTTGTATAATGTTTTCTAAAAGGGTATTAGCATTCAGAAAACGAGCTTTTTTTTTTATTTACACGAATTATATTTTTATTTATTTCAAAAAGTTAATTTTAAAATAATTTAATTTATGAATTTGCAATGCTTTTATACTGATTTTATTACTTTAAGATGCTTTTAAAATACTTTGAAATAAATTAGCTGTGAATCTAGTTCAACGTGCTTTTTATTTACTTGTGATTTGTTTCACGTATACTGCAGTATAAGTCTCTAAGTAATTCAATGTTAATATTTATATAGCTCTTGTTATCTACGTCTAATTCTTATCTATTGATTATTACTTAAGCTTATACGTTTTATACAGATTATCACAATATGAATGTTCTTGTTAATTTAGAGTCTCTGTTTTATCGGCATCTGAATTAATTTAACTTTACAATGATTTAAAAAGAAAAAGAAAAATAATCTTTTGAGAAGTGTATAAATTGTTTTTGACTTTCCTGGTACTGAAGATCGTGATGAGGTCCTCCTGGAATCCCTCGGTGTCCTGGTCCAATCGGCTAGTGGCGATGATTTCCTCTGCGTCTTGGGTTCCCAGCAAAGAGTTCGGGAACAGCAACACTCCTCCTTCTGCAACTGTTGATGGTTTAACGTCTGTGGTTTTAACGGCTGCAACTGCTTCAGGCCCTCGGTCCGGTACACGCTGCACTCCTGGTGTGTGTATCTCGTCTCGGGTGTCGCTCTGCTACGTCAGTTCTTCAGCTCATACCACGTACTAGACGGCCTCGTTCCGTTGTACTCTTGATGTGACTTCACGTAGTATATACTTGATCTCTTACATGCGTACGCCAGCAGGTTAATGTATTGAGCTGTACGCTTATTTGTTGACAAATAAGAGTATCGTAAGTAGACGTCTTCACAGTTTGAGTCGTTACAGTCGAGTTAAATAAGACTGTCGTGAGTATACGTGTTCACTGGTCGAGTCATTGCAGATGAGTTAACTAAGACGATCGTAGGTAGACGTCTTCACACGTCGAGTCTTTTTAGATGAGTGTCTGTGTTCAGCCCGAATCTAACGGTTCGTCCAAATTTTTAGAATAATCTGATTGGCTGAAACACTTCCCCTTCTACTTGTAATTTAATCACCTCACTTCGTGAGAACGAAAAATAATTTCCACAGTTTGAGAATTGTTATTATTCTTAATATTCTGAAAAACACCGGATTCAATTTGTCGGTCCGGATGTCCGGTTGCAATTTGTATTGCGATTATCTTGGCTGCAAGCCAAGTTATGCTTATTCTAAAATATACATCTGATTGATAATTTTTATAACTATAACATATTCAAAGCTCTACCCTGTAGCTCACTCACTATGGGAGTTATTTAAATAAAATTAATTATCTCTTTTAATCTTTAATTATATGCATTGAAATTTGCACACCCTATTACTAATATTTCGGCAATCATTTTGCCTATTTTGGATTTTGCCTATATTTATCGGTTTCCGAAATATTAATAATTTTAAAATTAGGGCGTGCCCCTAATTGTTAAAACAGTGTGTGCTTACGTAACGCCACCGGATATTGCCGTTGGTCACTGTACAATTCATTTGAATGCTCGCTACAGCACGAGACATGATTCTAACGATTTAAATTTATTTTACATTTGATTTAAAAACCTTTTCCATATAACTCCAAATCTATGAGATTTGTTAACGTTATAATATATATATATATATATATATATATATATATATATATATATATATATATATATACTACTTGCAGAAGAAACAAATAGAAAACATCACAAATTATATAATTACTGCAAAAAACATCGAGTTACTTATATAGAAAATGATATATATATTACGACGCCTTATTTCATCTAACACAATTATCTAATACTTGTAATGTTAGATAGAATGTTACTTACCCGTGATATTATTTTACCTGGGCACCAGAACAAATCCCAGATACAAATGACACGGTTTCAGCTTAGCTCAGCGCATGGAGACACTCTTTCTCAGGATTCGTTCAGGGATTGTGGATTCAAGGGGAATCGTTACAAATAACACTTTAATATTTGCTTGATTATTTTTAATTAACGTTTTAATTAATTATTTTTAAACTTGATTAGGCTAATGGTAGGACTTAATTCTACCCTAACACTTATAATTACTGAGTGAGTGTGAAAAGTAATGATTAAGACGTTCAAACGACCTATGGCTCTTATCTGGTTTGATTAAGAGATTGCTATCTCCCAAACCAGTGCTAAAGAACAGGTCTGCAATAATTTGCACGTCCAATACTACACCCCACTTTCCATTCAACACTCCTATACTATCTTAGAGCTAATCTTATAATTAAAATACAAAGTGTGAAATGCTTAGTGTCTTTTAAAAATTGTTTATTGCTTTTATTATTTGTTTAGTGCTTATTTCATTGATCAATGAATCTATTTCTTACTGTTTGATGCGTTGACCGAAGATAGGAATCCGTAGAGGTCCTCCTTTGATGGTTTTGCACAGAAGAATTGATGTTGATCAATGCTGTAGAAGATGCCCTGGCAATTACAGATGCTGTAGCCTTCTGTCGCACAGGTCCTTCACGGGTGATGATTAATTAATTAATTATTTAATTAATTATCATTGTTTTATGCAGCGAGAGTTGTTGAACGGTATTAGTTCATCTACACTGCGGACTACTTCTCGAATTTGATGCTTAAATTACACTTTTGCATGATTGAAAAAATTTCTGTACGTAAATTATACATGTCTAGCGCATTGGAGATCCGACCGAAGAGTGATGCTACCCCTCGCTTTGAGTTGGCGTCAGTTTTAAATACGGGCTGCTGATTGGCTGTTCAAATAAATCATGCGTTTTTCCAGTTTTGACAATCTCGAACAGGTCGACAAACACCCCTCGACAGGTCTGAAACTGCAGCGAATTTCTAGTTAAAATCGTACTTCCTGTGTTTGCAAATCGATTGATTACAGGTATTTGCAAACGTGTTTTCAAAGATCTGACCACAGAATATTGTTGCTTAGGTCTTTATCTGTGTGTGTGTGAAAACACCTAATTCCTACGTAGCCATAATTCTCTCGTTATTCCTGTTGGCGTGCGTCATCCGTATAACTTCTTCAATTGTTAATTATATTAACTGAGATTGCTGCTACTTATAAAGCTTTTCTTGCTGAATACAATGCTGTTTTCAGAATTGCCGTATATTTATTAGTTTTTAAGTTATCACAGGTTGTACTGATAATTTGCTTTGAGTAAAATTACATGTTTGTACTGGTTTCTGATGTCGCTATGACGAGGTTAGAGTGAGATGGCTGCGATTATATGTTCTCTCTCTTGCTTACGGCGCTACACTCGTACCGTCTATCACTTTCATATAACGCTCAGATAGGACGCTATTATGAATCGTTATATATATATATATATATATATATATATAGTTATATATATATATATATTTCAATCACTTTCTGCTACAGTCCGTTTCTTGATGTATATAATACTATAATATTTATGACTAAATTTACCTCAAGATATACTTTTTTCCTTTAGGAACATGTTTCGGGAGATCTAGGAAGATGGGAGAACAAGATCTCCCGAAACATGTTCCTAAAGGAAAAAAGTATATCTTGAGGTAAATTTAGTCATAAATATTATAGTAATATATATATATATATATATATATTTCAATCACTTTCTGCTACAGTCCGTTTCTTGATGTATATAATACATTTAATATTTATACATAAATTTACCTCAAGATGTTATTTTTCTATTTGGAACATGTTTCGGGTACTATCTTGTGCCCATCCTCAGCCTTCCGGTTTTTTTGTCTGGTCTAAAGAACCGGAAGGCTGAGGATGGGCACAAGATAGTACCCGAAACATGTTCCAAATAGAAAAATAACATCTTGAGGTAAATTTATGTATAAATATTAAATGTAATATATATATATATATATACACAGTGGAGTCGCGATTAACCGAGGTAATGTGGACCGAGACCTCCTCGGATAATCAAAAACTCGGAAAAACAGAAGGTTCAAAGAAAAATTGCATGAGTATAAGCTCTTTTCTTCTATTGCACCTATTTGCTGTAATTGCTTCATATTGTTCATAACAATTAAAACTCCTAATTTCTTTAAAAAGTCTTTAACCCTTTTTTGCTTGATAGCGCTGCCTCTCTTCTTTGCCGCCATATTGCGCAAACGCTGCAGGACCAGAATGTCAGCTGGTGACGTGTCTTCTTGTTGCTCGGCGTACAACAAAGCCCTCTCTCTCAATTGCACTTAAGCCATCAGCGTGGCTTATCTTATTGTCCACAGTAGGAGTGTTGTCTTCTTCGTCGTCGCTGTTTTTATTTTGAGTAATCAAATTTACAATGGCCTCTTTGGATAGTTCACATTGTTCATCGTCATTCACCCAGTTTAATTCAACGTCTTGATTCATCACTGCCTCAGTAACTGGTAGCTGATTTAAAAGTTCCACTAGTTCTACATCATCTTCATTCTCTTCATCGTCGTTTGTGTTATCACTTTTTGGCGAAATGTTTTTCCAGCTTTTCAGGACAGTAGATTCTTTCGCATCGTCCCATGATTCTGCCAGCCAATAAATCACATCTTTTAAGTTAATTTGTTTCAGACTTTCAACAACTGTTTTACCATCTTCTAAATCATCAAGCAAATGCCTCAGTAGTCTCTTTGGATAGTTTCTTTTCAAGTTTTCGAAAACCCCTTGATCTAGGGGCTGAATAAGGGATGTTACATTGGGAGGTAAAAAGAGGGCCCAGATGTCATCTCCACTGAACAATTCACACTCGTCGGGATGAGTGGGAGCCTTGTCCAAAATTAAGAGTGCCTTACGGGGCAGATTATTTTCATCACAAAATCTTTTTACACACGGCACAAACTGTTCATGAAACCATGACTTGAAAATTGAGGAATCCATCCATGGGCTTTTTTGGTTAGTGTACTTAACAAGAAGATTGTCAACATTCACATTTTGGAACACTCTTGGTTTTTTTTATTTGCCTATTAGCAAGAGTTTAAGCTTGTGGTCACCAGATTTATTTGCACATGCCAAAACTGTTACTCTTTCTTTGCTTCGTTTGTAGCCAGGAGCTGACTGATCTTTCTACGCTGCAAGAGTCTTGGTGGGCAACATTTTAAAATTCAAGCCCGTTTCATCGCAGTTATAAATTTGCTGTGGGGCAAGATGGTTTTTTTTTAATGATGTTGTCTAGCTTGTCAACAAAGGAATCTACAGCACCGCCGTCAGCTGACAATATTTCACCTGTAATATTTAACTGCCTCGTGCCATATCGCTTTTTCCATCGCTCAAGCCAACCGATGCTTGCTGTAAATTCCTCTTCTCCATCTTTGAAGCGATTGAAGAATTGCAATGCCTTGGATTGTAACATTGGACCAGACAAGGGACTTCCCTTCTCTCTCATCTGTTGAAACCACAAAAACAATGCCTTTGATGTCTGTTCATATTCACTATTTTTCATTGTTTTTCTCTTCTTTGAGACAGTTTTTATTTCTTTGTTCCCAGTCATTTGTGCACGTTGAGACACCCACTCTTCAATTTGCACCCTTTTTCTTCTTCAGTCTCCGACAGTCACTTCACCAATGCCTAAATCACTTGCCACTTTTTTAATGGTTTCACCGCTATCTAATCGTTCAATAGCATTGAGCTTATTTTGTAGTAATAAAACCACACGTTTTCTTTTTTCGCTCATTGCCAAACGAAACTGTAAAACCAAATCATGAGAAACCTTAATACAAAGCACAGTTACTCATACTTCACAGTCGATTATATTTTAACAGTGCAGCGATTGATAGCAAACTAACTCAGGTCAGGGAGCTTGAGCAGGGGACGGTAGGAAGTGTGAGTCACGCAGTCAAGGTCGCTGTGTATAGTATGGTGTCAATTAAAATATGTCGCATAGGGTCTGGTGCCGATGTAAGAAATACAGTTACAATAATAGAGATTTCATTAATTCTTTAGGCTCGGATAACACGGAAGCTCGGTAAATCGAGACTCGGTTAATCGCAACTCCACTGTATATATATTGTAATATAATGTTTTCGTACTCCTCTTTTTTGTTAATAATATTTTATTATTATGAATTATTAATCTTGAGTTATGTTGTATTACAGTTGAAGATTTTTACGCCTCGCGTTAGAAGCGCCAATCTGTAAAGTGGTGAGCAACTGAGGTCGTTCTACCTAGTAAAAGTGATTTATTTCTTCTAATATTTATTATTTATTAGTTGTTTTGTATTTAGTTTTAAAAGAATATGTTGTTTGGATTAATTCAAGTTAAATAGAAGGTGAATTGTTTATTAAAAAATCAATTAATTCGTAATCACCAATCGGAACTAGGCCTAGCCGTTGGTGGTAGTATTTTATAATTTATCTAACACCTCTTTTTAGACATGATGTTTATATTTCTTATGTTTTATTCAACTTTATTACAATTATTGAAATGAATTAAAATACTTCCACTTATCCCTTTTAGGTAATAGGATCTTGCTATAGCGTACAGTTCTTCTTTCGAGGTTAGTCAACTTACCGTAATTTCCTCGGAGTTACGTTTTATTTAAGTTGTCAATAGTTAAAATCTTCCTTTACTGTAATTAAAATTCTTTTTAATTTACTTTTATTTCTTTAAAAGGCAGTCTTAACATGAATTAGGAAAATTGTTTTCGTTTTATTTTCAATAATTAAAATTCTGTTTATGAAAAGATCGATGTTACACAACACCAGTATCGATTCTTGCTTTTAGTTTGATTCTAACTTATTTTAATATAATATCTCAGTTTGGGGTTCTTGAGACTGTTATTAAAGTTCAAAATATCCACAACGAACTATTACTTAATTCTTATTGATTAATTAAAACAAATTTAAATTTAATAAAGTATGACAAAATAATAATTCAGTTCAGTTTGCCATAGCAATGTATCATGGCGTTTACCCAGAGTTCAAAGTGAACAGGCAAGATGGCGGCTTGTTGTTAAACGTAATTATTATGGAATGTATTCACCACCAGTTTTTTCGAATAAAATAAATTACACAAAATGTTCACTGTGTTTAACTTAGATATTGTTTTCTTTTCACTAGTGTTTTATTGAAGTAAAGTGTGAGTTGATTAAATCTTGTTGTTGTGAAGTTGTATCTGTGATATTATAAAAGGTTAAGCCTCACCCAATTGTAGATTCATTTATTCATTTTTTGGTTTCTTCTTTAATATATCAATATATATTTTTCTTCTTCTTTTAATTATTATTATTTTATTATGTCTTCATTTCTTCCATCTAATTTAGGTTTTCTTGTTTTATAATGTTTTCACTTTTTTTCCACTTTCTTTGTTATACTTTGTGGCTCTTAACTGCACAGAGATGACCTGTATACTTTAGTGTCTAACAATAGAATAATAATTTTTTCTTTTTCTTTCAACTGGCTTGACCAAAATTAGCAAAATTCCCATTGGTCAATACAGTTGGTTTCAAGTGTCATGTGACCCTGACTATTTAAAATTTTCAATTTTTACATTTTATACTTCAAATTACTCTCTACTTAATATTTAATAAACCTTAAATTAGTTAACAGCATGATATTCCTAATAAAAATACAAACATTTTAACATCTCATATGATACATGTGAGTGCCCTAATAGTTAATTTAGAAATTTACAAAATTCTATTTTATAGATCATTTTATAAGTTCTGACACTTCCCAAATTATAATACAATTATCTTAAACTATTAACATGTTGTTGTTAACATTTAATTAAGGCCTATTTTGTTATTTATATCATCTCTTATTAATTTACAATAATGTGGTTGTTTACTTTAGGTTTACAATAAGCTTTATGTAGACATTGGCCTATTTCCTAATACTTCCTCATAGTACACTTTTTCTATTTATAACATTATGTAGCTTGTTGGCCTTTTACTTTTTTGGCTAATTATAATTATTTCATGATATTACATACAAACATTAACATGAAACAAACATTAAAACAATATTGTGCCCTTATGGCTAAACTCTAATTAACATTAAACAATAACTAATTAGTGTATAAAAACATGTTACATAATTTATACAACAATAATAATTTGTTTAGTATAAATTGTAGAACTATTTTGTTTAATAACTTCTTATTACCATAAACAAGTTTGGACATATTATTTGTAATGAAACAAATGATGGGAATTTCCCTTTAATTAAGATTAATAACAAAATAGGGAATTGTTAGTAACTATGTAACTTTTATTTTTAATTACTATAATTTGGAAACATAAAATATCTAAAAAACAGTCAACTTCCAAAAATCCTTACCTTAGCGTGGTCCAGGGTCTTATATGCGAACTCGTGACCTGTAAGAGTGGTTATTGGGTTTGTTACGTAATAAATATTAACTCTCATTTACTACATTTAAACAACTTTGTATATTAAAATTATCTCCCACATACTTTCTTTCTCTTTCTTTTTCTGTTCTTTACAAAATTATTTTTCCGTAGTTCTTAATCATCTTTCACAGAAACAAATATTAGTTAGTTTAAATATAAAATAGATATTATTATATATATAAACTTTCACATATGAACTTACTTTCTTTATCACTTCCCCATACGTTTTGAGGTGATGTGCCTCTTCCTCAGTGGGAGTAAATACTAAATGTCATTTTACAGAATAACGGTTATGGACTATAGGTGTGTGTGGTGGGGGTTGATGGTGGGAGGTAATTGGTGCTGAGGTTCAAATTGTGTGTTTGGATCAGTGTATCGAATAGTGTATGTGATCTGTAATGTAATTGTTCATTTAATATGTTGTTTGGTTGTAGTGCGTAATATCTGTATATTTCAAATTGTTCAGCTGTGTTTAGTTTTCTACTTTTAGGTAAGTAGTGTAATATTTCCATGTTGTGTTCTATGTTTGTGTAACTGTGGTTTTCGTTTTTTTTTTTAGTACATAAACATAGAACAGTTACTCAAACATAGAACACAACATGGAAATATTACACTACTTACCTAAAAGTAGAAAACTAAACACAGCTGAACAATTTGAAATATACAGGTATCACGCACTACAACCAAACAACATAGTAAATGAACAATTACATTATAGATCACATACACTATTTGATACACTGATCCAAACACACAATTTGAAACTCAGCGCCAATTCCCTCCCACCATCAACCCCCACCACACACACCTATAGTCCATAACCGTTATTCTGTAAAATGACATTCAGTATTTACTCCCACTGAGGAAGAGGCACATCACCTCGAAACGTATGGGGAAGTGATAAAGAAAATAAGTTCATATGTGAAAGTTTATATACGTATATAATAATATTTTATAAAGTGAACGAAGAGGATGAATCAACAAGATAATTATAAAATAGATATATATCTTTATCATAGAAGACAATCCAGCACTTCGCTCACTCTCTCTCTCTCTCTCTCTCTCATACTTTTCACCCCCCCCCCAATAAGAGATCAATTTAATATTGATACATTTTTTAGTGGGTCGTTGTATTATAGTATTAATTTATTATTGAAAGTTTTAAATTGTACTCATCCTGTTGTTACACTAAGATTTTCCTTTTAAAAGTTCCGAAAATGTTCGAATGGTTTTGCAAATTTAGCACTGCCTCTCTGTTGTCACTGTCACACTTTCAACTGTTAATTTTTTAATACTTATTAACACATTTTTAAGAATTTACTAGATTTTGGCTCGCGAGCACTATTACATAGAACCGCGAGGTACCGGTGACTGACGCTAAGTGATTTCACCGCATGTTAGTTCAACTCTCCACTGTTATAGACACAATTTAAATAACTTTACAGTCCTAGCCGGTCGGTTTACATTGTCTTAAATACGGTTTTTTGTGAACCGCGCGTTAACACATCTGCGCGGTTCCGAGTTTAGGCGCCGACTGGTTAGCGTCTCAAAATGGCTAGCGCTCCTCTCAGCTTGGCAACTTGCCTTTTCATTGGCGGGCGAGCATCTCGTTATTTCTCGGAGTCTCGTAGACGGCGGCAAGGAAAATTTGTACGTGCTCTTCACGCTGCTAAAAGCAGCACACACGCGCTCGTACACATTCCAATGCTCCAGATTATGTCGCAACTTCCCTCGATTGTTAATAGACTGACCACTGGGTGTTCACAAAAGTTAAGCTTTGGGTATCAAAACCAGGGCTCAGTGTGGGTGACTCCACATTATTACAATTATTATGGTATTAAAATATATCCCCTAGTTTGTCCCATTACAATACCCCCCAATGAGAGGTTTTCTGTCAAAACAGAAAAACTCTCATTGCCTAAAAACCTAAGAGGACCAGCTAGGATATGGTGCCATTGACTAAAATCCTTACTAAAATCATGGGTAACTTATCCCCCTAGTCCAGCGACTATAGCCGCACCTGAATGACGTTACTGGACTTCCCTCTCGAGATCCCAACACCATAAAGTCAGACAGGCATGCTACCACAGTATCACAAAACTCTGTAACATTCAAATAAAAATATCAATCACTGGCTTTTCAACATACCATATCCTTAACTGACTTGTTTCCTCTTAGCCGTACTGGATTGCCTTTAGCAAAGTACCACACTGGTTGCGTATATATGTGCCTTCTTAACATAAACATATTACATTCCTAATCAAATAAACATTCCTACTTCACAAAAACGTAGATCCAAAATACATTACCAACCTCAGGTTAACATAAAACATTTCATTTCTGAATCTGAATCAAATTTACTAACATTACTCAACTCTTAATTGTTTTCTATTAATTAAACATTTTAACTGTTTATCTTGCATCATTACGTCAATTTTGTTTTTATATTCAAACTTTCAATCATTGCTTTTTCCTCAGTCACCCTTTATTTTACAATTGAAATCAAAATAAATCTAAGTTCATTGCTAAAATTCACATTTTTAAATTAACTAGACCATCTCTTTTAATTAACCAAAAATTTTTTTTTCATAAACTTCAACTACATTATAATCAATACTCTGTAATTTACTTTAATTACATTATTCAAAATAACCACTTTATTTCATTTCTTTTTGCATTTATTTACTTTCATAGTGAAATTCATCTATCATTTTCTATAATCTTCAAATCAAAACTTTTTAAATTTCCTACCCAAATCTCTATTTTTAAATTAATTTAATTTTCATCATAAACCTTCATAATCATATATTGACAATTATTAAAAAAAAATAAAAAACTTATTACTATCATAAAATCAATTACAACTATAAATTGATCACACAAAATACAATACACATAACACCATGCATCAGTTGATATCTTATCAGCATATGAACATAAACTTACTCTAACTACCTTTAACATATGTAAACCAAATACAGAATTATCAACAATATAAGTCATTAAATGTTCTTGTTAACCACACATCGTTACAGTATTAAGTCCAGTATTTAAAACCATTAACTTTTATAATTGAATGTTCATTAATAATCATTTAACCACCATCATTGAAAATTAATTTTCTTTGAACACAGTACATAACCCTTACAAAACAGTAATTGAGTCACAACAATAACAACATATCTAATTAGAGCAAAGCAAACTCAATTTCACAGTGATTACGGTCAAGTAATCCCTAACTGAATATTCAGTTATACATCTTCTTCCACATAATTTTATCATATTCCCCCCCCTAACCCAGTTACAATTGGGTAAATAACCTCCCGGGTAAACCGGCTGAGGCATCTACCTCCTTGCATAGATGCTATATCTATGCCCCTGGCTTGTAACGGCCAGCTCCTTTTCCACACACTCTATTGCTTAATGATGTTGAACTGTAGCGTCCAGTTGCTTTCACAAGAACTGAAGTTTTTTAGGGTGTAGACGCTGCCTACACCGTTCTTGCTTCAGCATTACAAAACATTCGGCATTAATGATGTCCGAGGACACCAATAATCCTACTAAAATTTAGTTACGTACCCTTAAGACAGTCTACCATCCAATTCAATGGAATGCCGCTGTTCCATAGTTATGGTGATTCCCCTTGATTCACCCACTGGTTAATTTCTAAAGTCACCAATTTTGAAAATAATAACAAGTATGGTTAGGGTACAACAAGCCTAACCACACCTTGTTACCAATAATCCAAATCCACGGTCAAGGTTCGGTGACGCCGTGACCGCCCGAAAGTGGGGAATCACATGTTTAAATATATAACATTTGTTTCACATGTATACCTAATTACACCCTTATCAAATAAACATTTATAATCATCATAATACAACATAATAAACAATCAACATGAACATTATCATTGTTACATTAACATAAACATTTCAAATTTAAACGTGACCAAAAATTCCACACCTTACCTAAGTTAAATTCTTTCAAACTCATTTAATTTCATTATTAAAACATTTTACTTTTCTTCAATTTCATTATAAGTCATATTTACATATGGTCAATCATTCAATCGAATAAAAACATGATTACTGTCATAAACTCCAAACTATAAACATTTATCGCAACAAATATAACGTATAGAACCATACGTACCTTCTGATACCTTATAATAACAATATAACTCAATACCTAAACACATTTTACGTTTAATCATTTACTATTCATTATAAAGTATAACTCTCAGAAAAATCATTTAAACTTATTACCAAAATTCATCTATCCCACATTTTAAATTAATTAACTCATCTTCAATTTATTTAATTCCATCAGTTTCTAAAACACTAAGTCACTTTAATTGCAATATTCAAAACAATTTCAATTCAGTTAATTTCATTATAAACTTCACAATTATTCTCGTTATTTATTTAGTCTGGTAAAATATTATTACTATTATTATAACATCAATCCTTACTCCATACATACATTGTTTACATAAAATACAGAGTACAACATATCCTATTACCCAAATACATTTAACATCACTACATATTTATATACCATTCACGTCTCAAATATCATTGTTAACCAAACTCATTACATATTCAGTCAATTTTCAAAAACCATTAACTAAATAATTAAATGTTCATTAGTAACAAATGTTTACCCCCATCATCAAACAGCAATCTTATGTTTTTATAACACAATTCACTTTTAATTACTTTCACTTGATCACCATTAATATAGCAACTATTCAATTTTTCCAAATGTTCCATTACATCCACATAATAATCCCCAGGACTACTATATATTCTTTTACAAAAACTGTCTGCATTGGTATTTTTGGTCCAGTCTCCTTTGTTATCATTTGTCACAAGTAAATAGTTTCTACCATCATCATCATAGTAATCAGCTGTTACTAGTATGCTAATTCTCCCAACAGGTAAGTGTATATCATCATCAACATCAATATAATCATCGTTTACTACTGCAGTGCTCATTTCTATGCAAGGTAAGTTTTTCATATAATTAACTCTCTCCCTATTTACTCTCTCTATTAATTCTTTATAACTTCTATTAACCTCAAACAACACTATCTCTCTCACTCTCTCAAAATCGCTTATACAACCCCATCTTACTCTCTCTATCATTCCACACAAAGGGCAACACAACATTATTATAACACCTCCTGGCTTTTCCAGGTTTACCACAAAAAATTAAGGGACCATTTGGAGACACTGTGTCTACCACACAACTTCTAGAGGAAACTCTCTCCTCATAAATCACTCGTGGAGTCTTTACTCCACTTAAACAACAGGGAAAATTTGCCCTTTGCCAACCTAACCTCTCTTCACCCTCTCTCTCAATCTCATCAACCACTATCTCATTACTACTTTCTCTTTCCACTAAAACTTCATCGCCACTATCATTATTCACCACTTTACTCTCTAACACCACATTTTTAATTATATCACCATTATTAAACTCATTACTATTATTACTACTTGCCTCGTTATTATTCGTCATATCGCTAACACTGTCACTTACCTTCTTATTCACTATCAGAGTCAATTTACTTTCTAAATTTTTGTTCATCTCGTTAATCTGTTCCTCTACTGATTCTATCACTTGTTCTTTAAATGTCATTAAACTTCGTTAATATCATTTATGATCTCACTCTTTACTCCATTAACTCGAGTATTTACTTCGTTAAGATTACTACTTATTTAATTGAATCTGGTATTTATGTCATTTAATTTGACATTTACTTCATCGAACTTACTGTTTTGTTCATTAAACTTTATGTCATTAATATCAACGCGTTTATTTAATTCATCAAACTTGCTTTCGAATTTATTATACTGTACATCAAATTTTACGTTAATATCTCCTCTTAGTTCATCTGTACTTTCTTTCATGCTACACACCATACTATACAAACGTTTCAACATATCATCGTCATCAGATTTCTTATTTTGATTAATTGAAATTGGCGTTGAATGGATTTCAACTTCATCCATTATTTTTGATTTGGTTAAGTTACTTTCATTTGTTATTAAAGCTGTTTGGATTCCCGAGTCGCTCATATCAGCTAACTCGGTTGACATATTTTCTTTGTTTACAATCATTGACCCATTTTCAGATTCATCGCTGACGGTTACGTCAGTTTCATTTATTTTACTCTCTGTATTTTCCATATTTTAAATTATGAAATTTTCATATACTAAAAAACTCACATTTAAGACTATTTTATCAATCACTTAATTATAACATAACATCATTTATTTGTACGTAATTTACACGTAATCTACCTTAACCTCAATTCACCTTTCTTACATTCACGAGTAGGCATAGTCTGTACCAAATAAATTTGTACAAACCGTCCTAAGTTCGGGCGCCATTGTAACTTTTAACTTTAATTACTATAATTTGGAAACATGAAATATCTAAAAAACTGTCAACTTCCAAAAATCCTTACCTTAGCGTGGTCCAGGGTCTTATATGTGAACTCGTGACCTGCAAGAGTGGTTATTGGGTTTGTTACGTAATAAATATTAACTCTCATTTACTACATTTAAACAACTTTGTTTATTAAAATTATCTCCCACATACTTTCTTTCTCTTTCTTTTTCTGTTCTTTACAAAATTATTTTTCCGTAGTTCTTAATCATCTTTCACAGAAACAAATATTAGTTAGTTTAAATATAAAATAATTATCATTTACATTTGTTATTTATTGGTTTCTTTTTCATTACTTTATTTGAGTGTAACATTCTCCTTTTTCTGTTCTATTTTATTTGTTTGTGTCTTTTCATTTCTTCTCATTTTATTTCATTTATACTTTGTTGGTTTCGTTTTCATTTACCTTCTCCTTTGATTTCATTTGATTTCATTTTATTTCATTTATATTTTGGTTTTCACCTTCTCATTTGGTTTCATTTTATTTGGTCAATCACTTGGGTTGGGTCATAGTCGTTTGTTGCGTCATAGTCATTTTATTTTCATTAGTTAAACATTTTATATATAGTTGATTCATAGTTTTTTCCCTGGTATTGGGGTGGCTTAGTTGTGTAGTAACAAGCATCACCCCATATTTTCCTGTCGTAGCTTGCGTTACACACACATATGCTGTATTTTTTACTACCAAAGCAGGTGTCACTTTCGACAGGCCACAGCCTGTATTCTCCCGCACAAAATTGTTTAAAACTGTTTGTCGTATTCTTTTTACACTAATTATTTACAAAACATACCGCCCTGGGCAAATATGCAAATATATGTATTGTTGCTATATATATATATATATATATATATATATATATATATTATAACAAAGGAAAATTGTATGTGTTGTGTTTTCTCGTTATGTCGGGTGTTACACTCCGCGCACTTTTAATACTTACTAATTGCTGGTTTCTCTGCGACGATGTTGTCCTGAAAACACAACTTAAGCTAATATGTGTATGTGGGCGCCACTTGGATATTTGTTCCAAGAAATTATTATTAAATATCACTATAGTATTGATGACTCGGAACACTAAGTTTTTTATAAGTAAAAACGTAAAGTTTTACCTTACAGCCTAAACCGGCTTTCACCTTTAGAAGGCTTCATCAGAGGCTGCCATAGGTAGCGTTGTCCGTCTTGTTGTTGGCGACGGGATAGTTATTCGAAAGATTGAAGCTGTGTGTGTGTGTGGTGAGATGTGTTCGAATAATGCGTGCGATTTGAATTGTGTCTGTTCGTTTAGGATGTCGTTTTTATTTGTTTTTGTGTGTTTGTATATTTCTAATTGTTCTAGAGTGTCTAGTTTTCGGCCTTTTGTGTGTATGTGTAGAATGTTCATGTTATTGTCGATGTTTTTATATGTGTGGTTTGCTTCAATGAGGTGGTTTGCAAAGGTAGATTCTGTAGTGGTGTGGAGTGCTTTTGTGTGTTCAATGTATCTCTGTTTGAAACTATGTCCTGTCTGGCCTATGTAGAATTTATTGCAATTTGAGCAATTTAGCTTGTATATACCAGGTAGATCGAATTTGTTTTGTGCTTTGGGCATGCGTTTTGATAGTGTGTGTTCTGTTTTGTTAGTCGTCAATACTATAGTGACATTTAGTTAAGTAACGGACACGTCATGGACAACGAAATCCCAGAAATTATTATTATTAAAAAAATTGATTTCTTAGTTGTTAAATTAATTATATAAAAAAATGTGAACAAGACAGTTTGAATTGTAAATAACGTATGTTTAATGATCTTTCTTTTCATAAAAATCGTCTGAAGGACTAAAACTCAAATTAAACAAAATTGCAGAGTTACAAAAAATTATTATTGAGAAGTTTTTTAAGTAAGTATCGGCTAACAAATATTTTATTGCTCAGTTGAATAGCATGAATTTAATATATGAAAAATCTTTATACTCAGGACGTGACTCCTTTGAACTATCAAGACAAATCAGTGGGATGCTTTACAAAAATTGTGTGATTTGAAGGTGTTTGACATGTGTAGTACAACTGTGTGACAATGATACCAGGTATAAATGATTTTAATTTTTGAACAACTCACGTTCCGGTGGGTAAGTATTTCCTTCACTAGACACTTTTCTTGGGGACGATTCCAATCTTGCGCCTCTTCGTGTTTACATTCCTCGCGCACTGGTAATTATTTATAAGTCAAATTATGGTTTTAAAACTCCGCACGATTGAAATAAGTTTGTACTGTATCTATGATTTGAATTCTGGCAGCGGCGAACAGCTGTCTGCGTGGTTTCTCTATCCGGCCGTCACAGCGCTAGTTCCAAACTCAATGTAGAAGGCTCGTGTCAGTAAATTATTTTGGGAATGTTGTCAAAGTCAGTTTGTCTTAGAAAATACCAGCAGAATTGATTCTCTCTATTAAAATTCGGTCCTTTTCAGGGCCGCTGGATATCTGGCTGTGTGCGTTTCTATTAAATATGGTGTGTTGCTGGTCTATTCAACAACACATTAGCGATTAGCGATATACTCCTTGTATAGGTTAAGTCAGTATTTTGTCATGTACGGGAAAAAGCCTTTCTGTCTTCTCGTGTTGAATTCTTGTTCTTCGACTTCGCCTTGGACGAGATGATCAGATTCATAGGTGATATGTCTCTTGTGGATTCAAAGCATAAAGTGTTTTTTGTGTCAAATTTCGTCTTCTTTTATACTCTGTAAGGCTCATTGTTTTAATTTTTAAACATGAACTTCCGGTATTTTTGAGTAAAATTTTCTTCTGGAACGTTCGAGAATATGCAAATGGAACATCATAGAACAAATTTGACTTCCGTAGAAGCTTTAGAACAAAAACTTCTTATTCTTCATACTCAAGGATATTACTGAAATTATTCTGGTATTTGTCAAACAATTTTACAGAACTACTTACAATCTGCATGCCATTATTATTTTTGGATTCTCTGCTTTCAACTGAATACAATGATACCATACACGATTGGTTTTGAACAAATTAAATCTAATAAATTAACATAAAATACAATTCTTACCTTGTAGTGTTTGCACAAAATTCTAATTCTCTAATTATTAAAATGTTATGAAGTTGCTTGGTTCTTGCTATAACATTAATACATAACATATTTATCCTTTTGTAACAGTACAATTCTGGCCCTATCATATTTTGGGGAATAATCGATATAAAGTGTGTATTTTATTTTAAAGTCCCATATAAAAAAAAGAGAAATTGGTAAAGTTGTATTGAGAGGTTGCAACTGTGCAATATGGAGTAAACAAGGATTGTGTCAAGGTCGAGCGTATACGTCCATAACAGCAAAACAGTCGTCCTACAAATGTGTCACAAGCTGCGCACATGATTGCATCAGCCAAGGTATGCTGCTACGCAATTTCTGCGCTAAGACGTGGATCTCTACACAAAGAAATTGGTGACGCAGTTCCTTCCCACCTCATTATTGCTGCATTGTAATTCGGCCTCAGTCAAATTATATCAGCATCGCCGGCCGGCCATGTATAAAAATTTTCTAAAACCAAGTCTCGGACGTCCGTTAGTACAATGTAAAACAGTGAAGTATTTATATAAAATAAATAACAGTGAAACGTAAAATGTAAACATAAAGTTTCAAAAAATTTTAACACCTAGAGTGCGAGTTTAGCGACGAGACTCCGGAGGACTAAATTACAGCTAAGTGACAAAATGTGGTCGATACAAAACTTTTAATATTTTGTTATTTCAATATTTCATTCGCTAATAATAAAATGAGCTCAATTTGGGGAAAATTAAAAAAGAAATTGTACTAAGAATGCGAGCGTGAGTGAATGTATAACAAAATAACAAGTGCTGAGTTGTGAAATTACTTTTATAATTATGATATCATAAAAAATATAATTGAATATGTTATTTTGGAGGAGGGCTTATGAAATGCTTAAGGGAAATTTTAAAACTTATACAGTAGAACTGCGTCTCATGACGCAACGCCAAAAGGCATATAATAGCGTGCTTGTTTTCGCACAATAGAATAGCTTGCAACTATGTGGGTGTAACTGTGAGTAACGATAATTTAGAAAAAATTAAACAAGAGTTTTCTTTTCAACTATATATGTCGTTAGAATATTTATTTCGTACCCCCACACTGTTTCTGACCTCGCTTATGAACGAACTCTGGGACCCTAGTGCGAAGTAATAGTGGTAAGTAAACAACAACAAAGCTTAATTATTAACAACAAATAAAGGTAATAAAAATGTGTTTTTATACAAATGGCGCCCGAACAGGGACTTTATATAAAATATTTATATAAAATAAGCCAGAAATCAGAAACAGAATGGGTATCGAAAGGGTATATAAGACGTAAAGATAAGGTTATGTTGTGACTATATGCGGTAGAGTAAATAGTTTAAATAGAATATTTCGTATATATAATATGGTTGTGTAATATTTATTACACGGTAAAATTTTGAAAGAAATATATTTAAACAAATTTTTTTTTTTTTTTAATGGCAGATAATAACGAGAATGTCAGCTTAACTGACATTGAAAACGAAAGCCAAATGAATATTGAATTAAGTGGAACTGAGTCAAAAATTATGGATGAAGGAATTCATTCAACGCCAGTCCAAAGTAAAAAATCTGATACAGATGAGATGTTAACACGTTTATATAGCATGATGTGTAGCATGAATAATAAGTTCGATGAACAACAAAGTGATTCCAATGTTAAATATGATAATTTAAATGCCAAATTTGATGAAGTGAAAAATGAAATAAAAAGACAAAATGATACTTTTGATAAACAATTTTACGAGGGGAATAAAAGGTTAGACGAGAGATTAAGTCAAATAAGGAATAAGAAGGTAAGTAGCAGTGACAATATGACGAAAAACAAGGTGCTAATTAACAAGGTGAGTAACAGTGATAATTTGAATAATGAGTTTACAAGAGATAACAATGACAACACAAATAAAAATATGGTGGTAGAAAATAATTATGTGGATATTGATAGTGATAACGAAATTGTAGAGAGAGTAGAAGTTGATAATGAGATGGTTGTGTGTGATGAATCAGAGAGAGAGAGTAGAAAGGATTTACAGGTAGAGTGGATGCAGGGGGTAGATTTTTCCCTTAATGTTGTAGTAGGGGGTGAAGAAATGGCTTCACGTGAGTATTTGGAAGACGATATGTCTGCAAATAAATTTCCCTGGGTTTTTTGTGCACTTCATAGGTGGTGCAGTAATTATGAGTTAGTGACCCCTGCATATTTGGAGAGAGAGAGTGTAACTTGGTGTTATGGTGAGAAATATATTGAGAGAGAGAATAAGAGAGTAATAGAGATTTTTAAAGTAAATAGAAAGTATAGAGAATTGGTAGAAAGGTTAGGAGTAGAGATGGTGGATGAAAATAATGAATACTTACCTTATAGTAAGATTGAAATTAAAATAATAATAGATGATGATAATAATGGTATCAAGCACTTACCTTGGGAAGTAACAGGTGTAGTAGTAGAAAATTGTGATAATAATTGTGATGACAATATGACTAACCTGATTATAACATATCATACTGATGTAGACAGAACCATACCCGATCGTGACATGGCATATGATAAATTAATAGGGAATACATCTATTAATGTAAACGAAATTGTGAATGAATATAAAATGTTTGATAAATATTATAATGATTATAATAATAAAATGTATTTACTAAACAATAAGATAAATAGATCTAAGATTAGAATGTTATTCAATGATGGAGGATAGATTGTTTTATTGTGTAATGAACATTTAATATATGTGAACAGTGGTTTTGAAATGGATTGTCTTATGAAACGATTTGTGGTTGATGATAACAAATAATAAGTTGGACTGTATATTCTTTTATGTGTTGATGTCATTATGTTAAATGTATTTGTGTACTACATTATGGTATACTATGTGTTATGTAAACAATGTGTATATGTAGGAGAAATTGATAACATTGATTATCAATTAAATTAAATTTTCAATTAATTAGTATAAATTAATAATAATTATAAAATTTTGCAGACTAATAAGCGATAAAAGTAATTGTGAACTTTTAAATAATTGAATTAAATAATTGAAGATTAATTACTTAATTAATGTTGTACAAAATAAAGTTTGATAATGAAGTTAAATGATTTTATGAGATTTCTAATGAATAATAAATGATTAAGTAAGAATATATATTTGAAGATTGAGATGTATTGTTATGAGTAGGTGAGAGATAAATTTTATAATGCAATTGTCAATGATCACAGTAAGTGTTTAAAAGGGATAGAGCCTGGGTGTATTAATAAATAGAGGCATGTGAGTTATTCAATCAAAGTTAATGGGAGTTAGATAGTTAAGAATTTTAAAGAAAATAATACACAAAGAGAGTATTAGATATTTAGGGACACAGTAGTTAGTGATTATTTGTAGAGGTGAGAAATGTGAAGGGTAAATATATTTGTTGATGGTGATATTTTGTAGTCAGGGTAGTGGTGTAAGGAGTGATCAGCGTGCGGCGTGGCGAGAGACCAGCGTGCGGCATTGTGGCAAGTGATAGAGTAGTTTAAGGGAGTGTTTGACGATATTTTGGAGGGCAAATGGTGTATGTATATGGCCAGGTTGGGAACACACGTCGTAGTACAAAGACGAGCGGTGCCAGAGGTAAGTGGAATTAGTGAAGGTGTTGATAATTGAGAGATTGGTGTCATAATTTGTTAATAGTGGTTGTTAGTAGGAAGAAGGGGAGTAAGATTATAAATGTCTATTCAATTGAAAGCATAGAGAATACATGTGTCACCCAGACTAATCAATGATAAAAATGTGAAAGGTTAAGTAGAAAATTCATAGTAGAAAGGTAATAAGAAATGAAATAATAATAATAATGTAATATGAATATTAATAATAAATTTTAATTTTTGTGAATAATTAAATGGTAGTAAATAATAAATAATTGATGGCTAATTAATAAAAGTTAATAATTAAAAGTATTAATTAATTAATTAATTAAAATGTGATGTTTATAATTTTATATGCAAATTTAAAGATGTAGGGTGTGTAAATTTTGATCAAAGTTAAATGTGAATTGTTTATTTTAATATAATAATTGCAATGTTAATTAAGAGTGTATCATTATGTATAATGTTTATTAGATTGTATTATGTTTATATATTGTTTATTATTGTTTATTTTATTGTATTGTGTAGGAATTTATATGTATGTATAAATGTATTTTTTTTTTTTTTTTTGGGTAGTTACAAATGTAACTATATACGACACAATGTGTCAAACTATTGCGATCCCCTACATTTAGGGCGATCTCGGCCTTACCATCCCAGATCGTGGTTTTGGACGACAACCAGCTGTTGGCAGCAATTGTCAAACCTGACCATAGTTGGTTGCCTTTGAAATTGGTAAAATTTAGAAATTTAATGGGGTTTTTAAAAGGGGAATCTAAGATTATTTTGGAGCATAGGCTACTTCACCTCAGTAGGGGTGGTAGACCTTAGGGGCATATTATAAGAGTAAAACCCTGAAGTTTTTGTAAAGCTGAAGCAAGGATGGGAGAGAGAGAAAAGAAAAAAGTGCTCACTCCTTCTGCCTCAGTCCTTGTGGAGGCAACGGAACGCAACAGTTCAGGGGGGGGAAATAGTGTGTGTGGAGGAGAAAGAGGGGTATATATTGTTAACAGCGCTGGATTACTTACTGTTAATAATAATAAAAATAATAATAATAAGAAAATGTTTCAGAATTGTAGAAAGAGGGAGAAATAGATGATTTTATTTGAGTAAATTTAGATTATGTGTTTGGATATTTAGAAAGTATTATTGCATTAGTATAAAGATTTGTGTTTCTTCTTGTTAATGGGAAAGGATTAATTATTATCGATTGGAATCGAAAAAATTTTATAATGTTAAGAGTAGTGAATTAAGAGAATGGAACTTTTGTATAATTCTTGTGGAGTTAAAGTAAACCCAGTGCTTCTTAACACAAACCAGCACGTAGCTAAGGGGAAACAGATCAGTAAGGGATATGGTATTATACCAAGCCACTATTTTGATATTTTTGATTTATTGTTTCAGTGTTTGGTGATGTTGTGACGGCGGTCCTGAGCTGGCTTGCGCGTCAGATCAGGAGCGTAAAGCGCCTGATTGGCCTTATGGTGTTGGGATCTCGTAGGAGAAGTCCAGTAAGGTCATGCAGGTACTGTCACCATCATCGGACCACGGCTGAGTAATTATATATTTTTTTTTTATAAACAGTAAGGGGGGTGTGGCGACATATCCTAGCTGATCCCTTTAGGAAGTATGAGTGTGTCAATGAGAGTTTTTATGCTTCGGCATAAAATCTTTCATTGAGGGGGTTTTGTAACAGTACAATTCTCGCCCTATTATATTTTGGGGAATAATCGATATAAAGTGTTTTTTATTTTAAAGTCCCATATAAAAAAAAAGAGAAATTGGTAAAGTTGTATTGAGAGGTTGCAACTGCGCAATATGGAGTGAACAAGGATTGCGTCAAGGTCGAGCGTATACGTCCAGAACAGCAAAACAGTCGTCATACAAATGTGTCACAAGCTGCGCACATGATTGCATCAGCCAAGGTATGCTGCTACACAATTTCTGTGCTAAGACGTGGATCTCTACACGAAGAAATTGGTGACGCAGTTCCTCCCCACCTCATTATTGCCGCATTGTAATTCGGCCTCAGTCAAATTATATCAGCATCACCGGCCGGCCGTGTATAAAAATTTTCTAAAACCGAGTCTTGGACGTCTGTTAGTACAATGTAAAACAGTGAAGTAGTTATATAAAATAAATAACAGTGAAACGTAAAATGTAAACATAAAGTTTCGAAAAATCCTTTGATTTGAATACGTCATTAAAAAGGATGTAAGTTAAAATAAAAAATATATAAATGTTATGACAAAAAATTTTAAGGTTTTGGATTTGAGACCAATCACTCAGATTTTATGTGAAAATTAATTATTATAGAATTAATATAAAAACTATATGTGAATGTCAATTAGACAAAGACAAACAAATTATTTTAAATAGAGAAAGCTGTAAATTGATTAGAAGTCAATTAAAATAGTCAAAAACAGTGTTAAACTGAAAACATGTGATGAACATATAAAATTGTAATATTTATGAATTTGATGTTGTCAAAATGCAACAAAATTGTATTCTAAAGTTGAAATACAATACAATGTAACTATACTTATATATATGACCACCTAAAACACTTTAACAGTCAAGTTATGAAACTATTTACCTATACCATACCAGGCTGAGGCCAAAAAACAATCACAAAAATAGTCATATTTGACAGAATAATTACAGAATATTAGAAAAATAAAGGAAAAAGGTACAATCCTATAATGTACAATGGAAACATACTTGCTCAGTTGAAGACAAGCTTAATTCTTAGAGAATTTTAAATATAAAAGTGAAAATTGTCACACCAAGAAAATAACTCATCTGTGCAAAACAGTAAGATGCTAAGTAATATTACAGTAAAAATAAAATGTATCAGGATAAACCAGGTATTCCCAAAGATAAACAATATAACAAACTCTAAGTGAATACCCAAAAAATCCCATAATAATACCGAAAAAGACAAATTATCATCAAAAACTAATGACAAAAATCTAGGTCATATGTAATGCCTATAGAAAAATGAACTTATTTATATGTTGTATGTTTTAATATTTGTTTATTTTGTTATGAAAGGATAAATATGTTATGTATTAATGTTATAGCAAGAACCAAGCAACTTCATAACATTTTAATAATTAGAGAATTAGAATTTTGTGCAAACACTACAAGGTAAGAATTGTATTTTATGTTAATTTATTAGATTTAATTTGTTCAAAACCAATCGTGTATGGTATCATTGTATTCAGTTGAAAGCAGAGAATCCAAAAATAATAATGGCATGCAGATTGTAAGTAGTTCTGTAAAATTGTTTGACAAATACCAGAATAATTTCAGTAATATCCTTGAGTATGAAGAATAAGAAGTTTTTGTTCTAAAGCTTCTACGGAAGTCAAATTTGTTCTATGATGTTCCATTTGCATATTCTCGAACGTTCCAGAAGAAAATTTTACTCAAAAATACCGGAAGTTCATGTTTAAAAATTAAAACAATGAGCCTTACAGAGTATAAAAGAAGACGAAATTTGACACAAAAAACACTTTATGCTTTGAATCCACAAGAGACATATCACCTATGAATCTGATCATCTCGTCCAAGGCGAAGTCGAAGAACAAGAATTCAACACGAGAAGACAGAAAGGCTTTTTCCCGTACATGACAAAATACTGACTTAACCTATACAAGGAGTATATCGCTAATCGCTAATGTGTTGTTGAATAGAGCAGCAACACACCATATTTAATAGAAACGCACACAGCCAGATATCCAGCGGCCCTGAAAAGGACCAAATTTTAATAGAGAGAATCAATTCTGCTGGTATTTGCTAAGACAAACTGACTTTGACAACATTCCCAAAACAATTTACTGACACGAGCCTTCTACATTGAGTTTGGAACTAGCGCTGTGACGGCCGAATAGAGAAACCACGCAGACACCTGCTTTGGTAGTAAAAAATACAGCGTATGTGTGTGTAACGCAAGCTACGACAGGAAAATATGGGGTGATGCTTGTTACTACACAACTAAGCCACCCCAATACCAGGGAAAAAACTATGAATCAACTATATATAAAATGTTTAACTAATGAAAATAAAATGACTATGACGCAACAAACGACTATGACCCAACCCAAGTGATTGACCAAATAAAATGAAACCAAATGAGAAGGTGAAAACCAAAATATAAATGAAATAAAATGAAATCAAATGAGAAGGTAAATGAAAATGAAACCAACAAAGTATAAATGAAATAAAATGAGAAGAAATGAAAAGACACAAACAAATAAAATAGAACAGAAAAAGGAGAATGTTATACTCAAATAAAGTAATGAAAAAGAAACCAATAAATAACAAATGTAAATGATAATTATTAGTATCGACTAATTAATCAATGTAAATGATGATTATTAAAATCCAATAAGGTAATGACAAACTAAAGTACACTAACAAAATAAATAGAGAGTAAATATTATAAATCACTCTATAATGACATGAACTTGTTAACAGTATAACTAACCATTGTAAAGTGAGAGATAGAGAGATATATAGATAGTGAACATGAGTTAGTGAGAAAGAGAATTTAATGTTAGGGAATACCCACTAATAACACTTAAATATTATAAAAAGTGCAAAGTGCCAGTGTAAAACCCCCAAAATAAATAGAAACCCTATTGATAGGTATAGACACCTAAAAACCAGTGATAAACACTAAACGTTTAATGGTGAACAGTGCTACTAAATGAGGATATTGTTGTTAATACGATTAAGAGTAAGTGTAGATGAGGAATACAATAGTATTCAGGGAAAAAATCCCATGAGGAGTTAAAGTAATAGTGTTACCATGATTAGAGAGTAAAGTTTATATAAGAAAAAATGTGATAAAGAATATAAATGCAAAATCAATAAACATCCTATGGTTAAACTTTGTACTTGTTTAAACTTTGTATTGTAACATCCGCATTGCAGTGCGTGCAGTGACGTCATTTCTCCCCCGCTAATCTGCTCCCGGCTTGTATGCAGGCTCGCAACAGTCAAATTTAGTTAGTTAATTGCAAGACTCCGGACGGGCAACTCGCCTCAGTTCGCCAGCCGCGGCTACATAATTATTTTCAATATTTCAAAATTTTAGCATGATCATCATGCGCTAATTACTTAGGCGATCTTGGCCTCTACGCACGATTATGGCTTTCAATATTTAATTCTAACTTACTTCTCAGGCATTCATGCCGCGCTACACTGCACGCGCCATGCAATTATTTTCTAAAAAATGTTCAATAAATAATTAACTCTAAGAACATATACAGTCCACTTCGTTATTTCATTTCTTACCAGCTAACTCAACAACTAGCGTTATAAGACCAACTCAAGAGTACTTCGAGAGCGTCTAATTTTTTGGTCCTCCGGGCCGGATCCGGATCGTGATTCGGACTAAGATTTTCATCTATATTTCATTTAATGGGCCCAAACAATGTTTGGTTCAAGCCCGAATATTTTCAAACTTAAGATTGCTGGCCGTTGCATACCTTCACTGTTTTCGAAATACTTCATACTTGACATTACAAGATTCTGCAGAGCATCATCTCTGAGACAGCAAGACACTACAAGTCATCATCATTTGTCGTACAGCAGCGAAATTCTAGAACTTCAAAATTATACGGAGAGCTACAGCTTCACGCGTCACCCGACCAGCAGAAACAAGAGTTGCGCCACCGTCTATGGCCTGCCGAACAGGATCACCAAGGAAACAACAGGATCGGAGCCATCTTGAACACGCCAGGATTCACAACCCACGTGATTATGAACTTGCATTTCTTATAATTTTTTCATTTATAATTTTTATGTACAGTAAAGTCAGTAATATTTTAGCACATATTTAATAGCATTTAATATAAAATCATTAATAATTTTTATATAAACAGAAATTAGTGTCAAATGTCCATAGAATTGTATTTTTACCTAAATTTTCATTTTTACGCAGCTTTACAATAATGCATTCAGACACTTAAGTAATGTGATGAAGCTACATGTATATTGTCACTTTGAATGACTCATATTTTCAATAACTTCCATAACTATTTTTTAAAGAAAATAAGTACCTATTGTAATAGTAATAGATTAAGTTGCATACCAATCACTGGCTCCCGCATCATATCAGGATTTAGTAAAGTATTCAAATTACAACAATTGTTCACCTGCTCTATATTTAACTATCGTTTTCGAATCACATTTTGCATTTCAGTCAAGGCTGATGTGAAAGCGTTAATTAAAAAACGTGGCACAATTAAGGCCTCTATCTCCCGTATCTACCTTTGCTGACAATTTCGATCCTGACGTAAACGATCACCATGCCTTAAAAATTAAACTCCGCCACTTGATGGAATTGTCCGCAAAGTATGATGAAATTCAGACCCAGATTGAGGCTGACGATTCCGATTTCACATCGGTCAGTGACAGGGTTCAAACAGAGGATGATCTCTGTACTATTGAGTGCAAGCTACACCATTTATTAGAACAAGTAGAGGAGGTGAACAAAAAACCATTGATTCAAGCTGAAGTTACGCCAATTAAAACTTCCCCTATACAGTTAGAGCCAATTAAATTGCCCTGCTTCTCAGGCAACATTATTGATTGGCAGCATTATTATAATATGTTTTTGGAACTAGTACACGTCAGAACTGACCTGACGGACATTCAGAAATTACACTATTTATACTCTTCATTAAGGGATGAAGCGTTAAATGTAATAAAATCTCTCCCAATCACCCATAACAATTATGCGGTAGCCATTGATCTATTGAGGGCCAGGTATGATAGCAAACTGATTGTCTCAGCCTATCATATAGGGAATGTCTTGGGCATGAAGTCCATTCAGCAAGAGTCCATGGTTGGCATTTCCAAATTCATTGACGAAATCACCGCAAATATAAATGCTTTAAATTCATTAAATTTACCGGTAAATACATTTGAAATCATTTTCGTTCAATATTTAATGCAACAAATCGATAACCAGACATGCCGACTATGGAAGGAAAGCCTATTCGACGAGCGATTTCCTACTTTCAATAATTTTATTAAATTTTTAAATAGTAGAAGGCAATTAATGCAGAACGTCGGTGCCGCGACCAGTTCAGTAAATAGAATACAAGTTAGCGATAAGACTCCCTATCGCAAAACTATTAAACCGGTTGATCTCACTAGGTCAACATTCCATTCTCATATCAGCAATAACATTTGTCAGCTGTGTCGAGGAAAGCATCGGCTCTCTGAATGCCCACAATTCGTGGCTATATCTCCCCTGAACGAAAAAATATTTTAATTAAACATAAACTTTGCTTAAATTGCATACATCCAGGCCATGATCTCGCACACTGTCCTTCCAAATTTGCTTGTAGGACATGTGCTAAACGCCACCACACAATGATCCACATATCAGGCAATAACACTTCGAGTAGGAACAATCAATTTTCACTGAAACTGCAAACAAACAAATCTATTCTACTGTCCACCGCTGTCTGCATGACAACTGACCATGCCGGTAGGAAGCACCTAGTAAGGATTTTATTGGACTCAGGATCGCAAGCTAACTTCTGTACCATGAGTTTCGCACGACGCATGGGTCTAAAACTAACTAAAGCTCAATTACCCATCACTGGTATAAACAATTCCTTATGTCAAGCTGACTTTAGTACAAGGGTAAGGCTGCATTCGCGTTACAGGGATTTTAGTTTGAACATGCATTGCGCTGTGCTTCCCAGAATTACGAATAATCTTCCTGCAGAATCGTTCGATATCTCATCCCTAAAGGAATCCCTAAATATACCAAAAGGCATATTCCTAGCTGACCCACAACTGAATTTTTCTTCGCAAATCGACATATTACTTGGTGCCCAGTACTACTTACAATTGATTGAACTTGTCAAATTCGTCCACAGCCCACATTTTCCCATAATACAGGAGACAAAATTGGGATTCATTCTCGCGAGTAACTTGCCCTTTAATGTCAACATGACAAAACCTGTCTCATCATTCATAGCATGCGAAGATAATAATGCCATTTCCTCGCAATTAAAGGACTTCTGGCAATTGGAGGACGTTGCTGCTCGTGCTCCCTCGGTTGAGGACTCGGAATGCGAAAGTCATTTTGTCGCTAACACTTTCCGTAATAATGATGGTAGATTTGTGGTATCCCTACCTTGCAAGGTATACAATTCTCATTTGGGCGATTCTCTTACCGGAGCCATTCGCAGATTTCAATCACTGGAACTTAAGTTCAAGCATAACCCTGCCTACATTCTATCACGCGGTTGCCTGCCTCGTTTTTTACACGGTCACCCACAATGGTGGTATGGTCCATCCTGGTTGTCCCATGAGTCATCATCATGGCCCATCAGGGCTTTCGATGCCCATTCACCCTGCAATCATCCTGATCTTGAGCGAGAACAACGTAAGCAGGTCCAAACCTCACTGATTGCCGCTTCATCTACGCCTAGTTATTTTGAAAACTACTCTTCGCTTTCAAAACTCCTTCGTGTATTTTCTTACTGCTTTCGATTAATTCGGAACTCTAGGCTCCCCATAGCTGATAGAGACACTTCCTTTTTAACTTCCCATGAGTTACATGGTACACTTTTGGTTTTTATTCGCCAGTCCCAGCGATCGCACTTTAGCATCGAAATCAAGGAACTTGAAGCACAATGCTGTATCCCCAACAATAGTAAACTTCTTTCACTTAACCCCTTTCTGGACAAGGCGGGGATATTACGCATGGGCGGACGCCTTCAGCAGTCCCAGCTTACCTATGATAGCAAACACCAAATCATACTCCACCCGCATTCTCATCTCAGCAAATTAATCATAGAAGGCGAGCATCTTCGTCTACTACACGCTGGGGTACAATTGACTCAGTACTCTCTACGGGAGAAATACTGGATAATTAATGATAAATCATACATACGATCAGTAATACACAAATGTATCACTTGTTTTCGATTCCGTGCTAGGGGCTCAAGCCAATTATTAGGAAAATTACCCTCTTCCCGGGTTACGCCTGCTAAGCATTTTCTCAATCTGCAGTCGACTGTGCGGGTCCTGTACTTATACGTCATGGCGGGCAGCGTTCCAAATCGACGTCAAAGGCTTATATTGCTCTATTTATATGCACGGCCACTAAGGCCATTCACCCTGAACTAGTCTCAGATCTTACCTCAGACGCTTTCATAGCAGCCTTAAAACGGTTTATAGCTCGTAGAGGTATCCCTGCACAGATATTCTCCGACAATGGTACAAATTTTCGTCGTGCTAGTAGTACACTTCGCGACTTATACAAACTTTTTCAATCTAACGGATTTGAACAAGCCACCCAGGATTTTACCAGTGCCCAAGGCATCAAATGGTCCTTTATTCCCCCGTCAGCACCTCATTTCGGTGGCCTGTGGGAGAGTGGAGTCAAGAGCGTCAAGTTTCATTTGAGGCGCGTTGTCGGCGGAACCATTCTTACGTTTGAGGAGTATTACACTGTCCTAACTCAAATAGAGTCCTGCCTTAACTCATGTCCCTTGTTTACCATCTCAAATGACTCTAGGGATCCCGAACCTTTAACTCCAGCGCACTTCCTGGTTGGTTCTCCACTCACTGCACACCCGGAACCTGACTATTCCAAAGTCAAAATTGGTCGTCTGGGTAGATGGCAGCTACTCCAAAGATTCACCCATTCTATATGGAACAGGTGGTCGAAGTATTATTTGCACCAGTTGCAACAGCGCAACAAATGGCGCATCCCGTCAAAAAATTTGGCTCCTGGACAACTCGTCCTTATTTTGGAAGACAATTCCCCCCCCACTGCAGTGGAAACGCGGGGTAGTCACTCAGGTCTATTCGGGTCAGGATTCAATAGTGCGCATCGCGGATGTTCGTACCGCAAACGGTATCCTACGTCAGCCCATTCACAAATTATGTCCACTTCCAGCGGCTTCAGACTAATTGCATGAGCGTTCATGCGACACGTATCAGTGATGTGAACTTTATCGCATTATCGTGCTTCATGCCCAGGACATTCCCCGGGCAATCACATGCTTTAGATTGTTATTCTTATTATATTATCATTATGTATATTGTACTATTATGTATCACTATCATGTTATTAGGGATTTTTGAATTTTTGGGATTATTATTCTGACATTATGCATATGAGTCTTTTAGTATTGTGTTATTCTACTGTTATATATTATTGAATTTTTTGGGATCATTATTATTATTATTATGTACTGCCAACTATTCTGTCTGTCTGATTACTGTATTATTATGCATCATTATCATGTTATTATGTGTTATGGAATTTTTAATATCATTATTTTATTACTATGTAAAGTCAATCATTATGTATTATGTATCCTTACATGAATTTGGTATGTCAATCATATTGTTATGTACTATTGAATCTTTGGTATCATTGTTCTAATAATTTGCATGTAAATTATTTTTTTTTTATTATTGTATACCGTATTGAATCAGTTTTTGAAGATGTTTTTCTTTTATACAAATTAAGTGTAAGGTCATTACGTACATTTTGTTAAAAATCAAATGTATTTATTTACTGGACATATGTTAATGCTTCAAGAAAAATCATGTTAGTTATATAAGCACTTTTATTTTTCTCATGAGTTTTTATTTTGTACATTTTTTAGCACAGAAATTGTTTTATTCTTCATATTGTTTAAATTAGCAGCCATCCTTACTATTTCTTTTATGAATTTGCTAACTGCTATAATTTTTTTATTGTTCGACTAAGCTTTTCGTCATTACTGACATCTTCAGGTCTTAAACAACCAGGTTTTCCTCTTAAACATCTTCAGGTTGTTTAAGACCTGAAGATGTCAGTAATGACGAAAAGCTTAGTCGAACAATAAAAAAATTATAGCAGTTAGCAAATTCATAAAAGAAATAGAAATTGTTTTGTTTTGCCTTTGAGCTTTTCTGATAGCTTAAATTAATTTTGTTATTTACAGATTTTTATGTCAGAGATGATTTACTTTAAAAAAAAAAGGGTCAATTTAATGTATAAAGCTTTCAAGTATATTGTATATTGTCTTTGTACATAACATTTGATAATAATTTGTGATGCACTATTCACATAATGAATTAAGTTGCAAAATCGCCCCGATTTTGTGCGGGCAGTATGGTTAAACTTTGTACTGTAACATCCGCATTGCAGTGCGTGCAGTGACGTCATTTCTCCCCCGCTAATCTGCTGCCGGCTTGTATGCAGGCTTGCAACAGTCAAATTTAGTTAGTTAATTGCAAGACTCCGGACGGGCAACTCACCTCAGTTCGCCAGCCACGGCTACATAATTATTTTCAATATTACAAAATTTTAGCATGATCATCATGCGCTAATTACTTAGGCGATCTCAGCCTCTACGCACGATTATGGCTTTCAATATTTAATTCTAACTTACTTCTCAGGCATTCATGCTGCGCTACACTGCACGTGCCATGCAATTATTTTCTAAACAATTTTCAATAAATAATTAACTCTAAGAACATATACAGTCCACTTCGTTATTTCATTTCTTACCAGCTAACTCAACAACTAGCGTTATAAGACCAACTCAAGAGTACTTCGAGAGCGTCTAAGACGCAACATCCTGTGTTCAAAGGGATAGTTAATTAGATAAAGTAAATGGTGTGATGATGTTTGTCACCAAAAAATAAATAAGAATAAACAAAATGAAAACAAGAGTAGCATAATAACTGTTAAAGAATTGTTTGACTAAGTTTATGAGTAGGAATATGGCTGAAAGAGTTATACAGACCATAAGCCTAAATGTTATGTTATATTTTATAGAGAATAGTAAATAATAGACCAATTATAAACAATGGCAATATAAATAAGAAAAAAGATAAATTCATATAAACCTAATAATACTGGAAAAGCAGTTAGAAAATAATAGACAAACCATGATTTTGTAAAATAATGAAAACATACAATTATTATAAAACAGACCCAAATCAATTCAAAAAGTAAACAAATCATTTGTAACACAAAACAAAACATGTATAAAGGGAAAATAATATGTAATTTGTATAAAATAAGAAAGTATAGCCAATTACTGCCTAGGCCTATGAAATGCCTAACTGTATATAAAACCAATAACAACAAATTGTAGGAAATTAACTATTATATTAGCAAATCCAAGGCAAGTAACTAGTCAATGATAATTAGTGGATCATATTAAGATGTAAAAGTTAAATTAAGGACATAAAATAAGAAAGAAATCTAATTAAATAATATCAACATAACTGTCAAAACAATAATACATAAGCAAACCCAGCTTTGTGGGATGTCAAAATCATCTTTGAAAGAAAATACGAACAGTTGTGATAATATCTCATACATAGAGAAGAAGACAGAAGAATAATAGCAATCAGAAGATATTTAGTCATTTTGAATAAAAATTCAAATATTATAACAATGGTCTCAAGTCATGAATAGCCAATGAGAGTCAATCAGTTACCATGACAACTGAACGTTATTTATGAATATTCCATTAGAAACTGTTAGTCCACTATTGAAACTCCAGACGAAGAGACACCAAGCCGTAAATGACTCAAATTTTAATATAAAACGATTAAAAGTAATCCAAATTTGATAAAATGAATAAGTAAGAAGATGATGAAGGACTAGGACATCCAATTGAGGCCAAATACCAGATTAATAAATTCTAAATTAATAAATTTCAACCAACTAATACGAAAAAGAAGCCAGGCGTACTTAAATCCCAAAATGGTGGAAGATTGATGACTATCGATGACCCCAACCCATTTCAACTGAATGACATTACACCTCAAGTCAACTGATTTGATACGTATTGCCGAGTTACCTGAATTTATGAAATAAATTCTCTTTAATTTTTTCTCATAACACTTTGAACTCTCACTATAAACTGATGATATTATTTCTTTCAAAGATTAATTAAAAAAATAAAACACTAAACTTATGTGAACTAGAAAAAATAACCTGTATAAAAATTACGAACTTTTGAAACACACTTTATAACACTTCAGGAACAAATTGGAATTACTCCTTATAATATATAAGTACCAGTAATGTAAGGTAGTGTACTTTATTGTAATCATTATTAATATTTTTTTCGTAATCACAAGAATCCAGAATAACTGAACGATATGAAAACAAACTGTTGCAGACGCCATGTCTGACAAAATAATTCGTTCAGAATCGCTTCGCCAAACCTTGAGAAATTTGTCTTATAATAATTCCCGGAGCAAATTTCTTTAATAACAAAATATAATTTTGTATATTACTGAATAATTACTAATCACAATTTAATAAACTAGTACAGAGTTGTAACCACTGTTCTTTCATAGGAAAGTGCATTATATGATTTGTGTATTTAGCTACGAGCAATAGTGGTGGTAAGTGCTAGACGTCGGAAACTTTGCGAACCACATTAATCAACTGCATGTGGCGGGAGTAAATTTGAATTCACCATACCGTCATAGCCACGAACGCTCAATCGACCTATTTTTTAAAAAATTGTTTTGACTGAAAACCCGGGATTTACGCACACATACTAAAGAACAGGTAAGGTTCCCACATCCATGTACTGGTAATTTGAGAGATCGCTATGGACATCGTCAGTGTAAACATAAAGTAACGACAACAACATGTGAGGCGAACACACCAAACTTACACATTTTCAGAGTACGCAAAGAACGTCTCGTTACATGCTATGGCTGTAATCAGGTTTTAACCTGATTAAAATAAACTAATTAATACGTTTTAAACCTGTGAACGAAGACTTACCCAAATTATAAAGACACCATTACATTAAGGAATTTTTAATGAATATGGTGATATACAAATTATTGCAAAATGTGCAATAATAAAGAGGCTGGGTAATTTAATGTTAATTACTAATGTAATTAAATAGTAATTAATAAGTGTGGTATATGTGTGTGACCAGAAAAGAATTACCCAAACAATGATATCACTGATGCTATGAGTATGTTTATGAAATCGCGAAAATGAACCAAAAAGTGATTTGTAATTAAAAGGACGCTTTGCATGAACTGACAAAATCTAACATGTCAAAAGCAGTTCTGAACCTGTCAGATTGCCATCCAGTATAAATACCACTGGCAATTCTGGGCAGTTACACACTCAGACTTAAGAAATCTTCACACAACGTCACGCTGCCAGTTTACCAACCGATCAGGACCACACACACTTTACCACACACACCAAGACGTATGGAGGAACTCTGGAGCATCACCAACAACAACCCGTAGAGACAACGAATACAGGATCAGCATAATCATCATCATCATCATTATCTAATTCTCAGTATTCTGGACGCGCGCGCCCACGCACGCACGCACGCACGCGCACGCAATGGTAACAGCAGACGTACGCAGGTGATAACAAACAGTTATATTTTTTGTTGTGAAAAGAGCTCTCGAAAAGAACTTACCTATGAACAGTAAATAATTAAATTTTAAAGTTAAATAGTAGTTAAATAAGAGAATTTAATTTAACAAGAAAATTTAGAAAAGAAATACCACTCTTTTGTTGTATGTTAAAAATTTGGGTGTGTCAGTAGAAATAAATAATACGAGTAGATTGGAAGTAAATGTTATATTATTTTATTTTAAATATCTTGTTGATTCATCCTCTTCGTTCACTTTTACTAATATTATTATATATAAAAAACTTTCAAAAATGAACTTACTTTTGGTATCACTTTCACAAACGTTTCAAGGTGTTGTGCCTCTTCCTCAGTGTGAGTAAATACTGAATGTCATTGTTACATAATAACGATTATGGACTATAGGTGTGTGTGGTGGGAATTGATGGTGGGAGGGAATTGGCGCTGAGGTTCAAATTTTGTGTTTGGATCAATGTATCAAATAGTGTATGTGATCTGTAATATAATTGTTTATTTAATATGTTGTTTGGTTGTATTGCGTGATATCAGTATATTTCAAATTGTTCAGTTGTGTTTAATTTTCTACATTTTGGTAAGTAGTGTAATATTTCCATGTTGTGTTTTATGTTTGTGTAACTATGGTTTTCATTTTGTAAATGTGTGGCAAATGTGGAATGTATGTAATTTGTGGTGAGGGCTTTTACATGTTCTGAAAATCTGGAATAAAAAGATCTTCCCGTCTGGACGATGTAGAATTGGTTACAATCATTACAATTTAATTTATAAACTCCTGTTTTACTATATGTGTCTGTGTCTTTGTTAATATTTATATGTTTCATAATGGTGTTGTTGGTTCTGTAGGCTATTTTATAATTGGGTTTTCTAAATGTGTTAGCAATTTTGTGTGTATTGGAGTTGTAGTATGTAAGTGTTATGTACTTACTGGGTTGTGTGTTGTTAGTCTGATGTGTTCCCCGATTTGGTAAACAAAATACACAAACGCATCCTAAGCACAACAAATAAAACACAGCTGATGAAGCCTTCTAAAGGTGAAAGCCGGTTTAGGCTGTAAGGTATACTTTACGTTTTTACTTATAAAAAACTTAGTGTTCCGAGTCGTCAATACTATAGTGATATTTACTAATGTTTCTTATTGTTTATCTATCAACGTTTTATTATTGTTTATTGTTTCTTTACCACTGTTCTTTTCTTTTATTAATACTATTAATTGTTTATATTAATTCATCCCTATCCTATCTATCACCTTCACTGATTACACTGGTTAATTGTTTATTAAATTACAGTCACATTTGTAATACACTCTGTTTAAATTCACAGTAGCAATTCGTCTTCAAATTCTTTAAGTTTTACAATCACTGTTTCTATCATATATTAGTTTGGTTCACTGGTTATCATTAACACTCCCTACCTACCTCTCACTCTTGGTTTAAATTAGTTTTAACAATCTAATTTGAAATCAGTTTTTTAAAACCTCATGTGTTTGTTTTTTATATTAGTAAGGTTAGTTTAAAATACATAATATTCTAAATCACAAAGTTAGTACTACAACTTTGTGTAAAGTTAGTTTTTTGGGCTATTAACATTAGTCCCTTTAATTCCTTCATCAAGTCTTTACAATTCGATTCTATTCTACCCTTTCTTGGTAGTATTTTTATCATCATAATATAATAACAATGGGTTTACATGTTTATTACTGGTGGTGTACTTTCTTTTACATAACTTGGGTAATACATGCTACAAAAATTGAAATATTAGTTAGGTTTTTTATTAGTTTACATTTTATTTTATAGCCTTTATCTGGCCAATCACTGGGGTTGGGTCACAGTCATTTGTCTGTCAGTCTAGACTATTCACTCATTTATTATCTTTGTCTACTGTTTTTCTTTCTATTCTCTCGTTACCTTTGTATAGTTATTGATCGTTATGCTTCAAATTTGTTTACTTCTCTTACAGCTATATTATATTTGTGGATCCCCTATAGGGTCTGAGTTCTGCAACGTTATAATATATATATATATATATATATATATATTATATATTATATATATATATACGAGGGTAAATCAAAAAGTAAGTTACACCCTAGCCGCGTTCCTGTACTAAAAGAGATAAAAAAATTTCCCTTGGTGGTAACACTGTCCATATTGTTGTCTCCCCACTCCCCAAGCGGCAGCGCTGTAGCTGGTTTAGTATGCGAGTAGTCACCGTGTGAGTATGGCGCATCGTATAGAGGTGTCGTCCAACGTTGAAGTGCGCTCCATCGTCCGATTTTTGTGGGGAAAACATTATAATCGGAGTGAAATTCATCGGCAAATTGTCGAGGTTTATGGTGAGAATGCGATGTCTCGGCCCATGATCGCGAATGGTGCCAGATGTTCGAAGATGGAAGAACGAACGTGACGACGGTCCGCGTGTCGGGCGGCCTTCAACTGTGAACACTAGCGACAACGCGGGGCGCGTGAATGAAATCATTTTTGCCAACTGCCGCGCTAAAATTAAAGAGATTGCAAGTGAACTGAACATTGCCTACGGTAGTGCATCTGTACTTATTCACGATCAGCTGGGTTATCGTAAGGTGTGCGCGCACTGGGTGCTGCGCGTGTTAAGCGACATGCACAAAAATCAACATTTTGAGGCTGCGCTGTCATTTCTCCAGCGTTATTCGACGGATGGTCCACAGTTTTTGAGCAGAATCATCACAGGAGATGAGAGCTGGGTGCACCATTACACTCCCGAGACAAAACGGACATCAAACGAATGGAGACACAAGAATTCGCCACAGCCAAAACAATTACAGCGGTTTGAAAGGTTATGTTAATGGTCTTTTTCGATTCTGAAGGCGTTGTGTACAGTGAGTTTACACCCCGAGGAACAACAATCAATGCCGCATCGTACTGTGATACGTTAAAAAAGTTATGAAAAGCGATTAAAGATCGAAGGCCTGGAAGATTGAGTGATGGAGTTGTTTTTCTTCAAGACAACGCTACCCCCCATACAGCTGGTGTGACGCAAGAGTTGCTGCGAAAATTCAAGTGGGAAGTGTGGCGTCATCCCCCTTACAGCCCCGACCTGGCACCCTGCGACTATCACCTTTTTGGTCCTCTTAAACAAGACCTGGGGGGGCAGCGTTTCGCTACAGACGATGAAGTGCAAGAAGCAGTCTCAAAGTGGTTAAAACAAATTGGACGAAATTTTTACGAACATGGAATCGAGAAACTGGTCACACGATATGAAAAGTGTTTGGAAAAACTTGGCGGCTATGTCAAAAAATAGATAAATGTTCCTACTTATTTGTTCAATAAAAATTTTTTTTTAATGTATGTATTTTTTTTATAGATGGGGGGTGTAACTTACTTTTCGATTTGCCCTTGTAATATATATATATTGTAACGCAACAGAGTTGAGGTCCCCCAACGTTACAAAAAAATTGAATGAAACATGGTCAAGAACCATACCCTGAATTAAGGTTGCTCAGTAGTTAATGCATCTGAGAAGTACCTCAAGTCAAAAGAGCCAATAATTAATGTTAAATATAAAAAAAACCATACCAATTAATAGTTAAATATAATAAATTATGCTTGTTTTATACTGTAACATGTTAATGTTTACAGAATATTTATGTTATGTTTTGAGTATGGTAAGAAAACTGATGTTGTTTAATAGATAAGGAATACTTCATCAATAATTATGTTTGTATTTATGTTAGATTTGTCTTTAGACAATCAAGTATAGTTACCTGTGTTAGGCATTATACTAAGTTTTAAGTATTGTCTAAATTTGAATAATGCTGTTGTTTTAATTAATGTTTGTAAATTTGACCAGGAGGGCAATCAGTGTTCAGTGTTTGACAAGTAGTTCTAATAATTATATTATAAACTAAGGAAGGGTCCCATGACCAGTTAATTAGTGTAATAAAGTAAACACCAGGAAATTAAAATCAATGTAATTAACCATTAACCAATAATTAATTGTACAGTAGGTCAGGTAAAAGAAAATTAAGTTAAAAAACCAAATAATGTTATAACGGTTGTAAGAAAACCTATAGGCCTAAATTCCATATTTGTGAAAGGAAATTAATACCTTTTTAAGAAGTCCAGTCCAATGAAACTATGGTAAAACATTTACTGTTTAAGAAGGAAGGTTAGGCGAGAATTTTAGTTAATTTAATATTAATCCAAGCATGGAGTATTTTATTGAAAAAGAGTAGGAATATTCTATAATTCTGGCTCTAGGATATCTAGTTTCACCAAATGACAGGAAAAAATGGTTGTTAAGGCAACTGAAATGTACATGAGTTGTTGATATTGAATCATTCGTTCTGATTGTTACAAGCTATTAAGTTGAGATGGACAGATACATTAAAAAAAAATGAATGATAATTTCTGAAGGAAATATAAATCAAAATTAAAAAAACCCTCATTGAAACCTATTACTATCATAATACTGAGGAGTAATAAAACTAAATCGAATTCCAAATTATAATTGAATACATGTAAAAAGAGTTGAAAAACCCTCACCTCATTCACCAGGATAATTCCGCTGGATTCGTTATTAAAATGATTTCCACTATAACCAGAAGATCAGTTAAGAGAATTAGAATACAAAACTAACGGAATTATTGAAAAGACATACGAGGATCTCGTCTTGCAGAGTTAACCTTCATAAACAGAAGAAGTTGGGATACTAATTTCATTCCACCGGGACCGACAATTATCAAGATCATAGGAGAAGAACAGCAGCCAGAAGAATTCCTGAGAGCTTCCCAGTACACTCCACAATCAAGTTTATTAAAGGCCAGAACACTTTTACTGGATAAAGATGAGTTAAGCTGAGTCTTGTCAACTGTTTATAGACGTCCACGGCCAATCGGAGTTTTCATCGACTTGGTAAAAAACAACCTATTTTAAATTCAATATATATTTAGATTTAATAATTTTGTTTTGTAATACCTGAGTAACTTTAATTATGCATTTTACCTGGCCTTACTAATGGTTCCAAGAACTTTACGAACCCTGGGATAAGAACTATTTATTATTAGTTTTCATTTGTATAAGTCAATGGAATTTGACTAATTTACAATCGATATATTTTTTGTGTGATCGATTTGATTATATTATTATTTTTTGGAGATGACGGGGACTGTGAATTAATAGATAAATTTAATAAAGGATCTTTGTTGTATGAAATAATGTGTGAAGTTATTGCAGAATAGATACTATAGGTAGTGGGTGGAATAATTTACAATAAAAGGTTGATTCAAACCCGATGAACAACTAACCTATAAGTACGCTTATTACAAGTAACAGCGCTAAACGATTGCAGCTGGTGGAACGGGAGATTGCTGAACTAGCTTGTGTTTAGTACAAAATTTGAATAGAATTTTCTAACATCGAGTGACTAGGGTTGACAAAAATACCCATTACATTCAGTCAATACTCTATACATATCGCTAATATTACCCAACCACTGAAAACTAAGTTAAATCTATACTGTAGTATGGTTATAAATTAAAGGAACATAATTATAATTTTGTTTGCCTAATAATATATTTTCAGGAGGTTTCATCGGTCACAACCGAAAAGATATATTTATTAATAACACATTAATCAAACCAGGTAACAACATTTTAATTGTTACGAATTGCCACCTGCAACGTGTTGCTTAACGTTGATTCACGGGAGTCTCATATAACTAAATACACACCCATAAAACGAGTTCTATTTCAAATTGGCGCTCAACGAGTGGGCTTTAGTTAAGTAAAACATCATATTAATTGTTACTTAACTTGAGCAGGCAACCATTAGAGGCACAGGAATGCATAATACCAGAGGCAGATCGAAGAAGGGGGCAGAAGAGAAGGAGAAGGAAGAAGGTGGACAGGAACGAGAGATAGAAACATTTACGGACAGTGAAATGGAACAAACAATGGGTGATAAAGAAGAAACTGAAGCAATTATCACAGAGAAGGAAATAGTTGAAGAGGATGCCCAAGGGGACCAACCAGATAAAGCGGGAGCCAGAAGAGAACCAGATTGGCAAGAAATAATGAAATTTATGGCAGAACAAAGCCGACAAAACAATGAAACTTTAATAAGACAGATGAAAGAGGAAATTAAGGAAAATTCAAGGAAAACAAATGAGGAAAATAAGGAGAATTTTAAGAAACAGGAGGAAAACTCAAGGCAAACCAAGGAAGAATTAAATAAAAAATTTGAAGAAAACTCTGAAAAAACAGACAGTATTAAGGAAAGTACTAGTGAACTTTTGAGGCAAACCATAAATGAAAATAATGAACAATTGAAGGCCGATTTTAGACAAATCAATGAAAAGCTGGAAAATAAAATAGACAGTATTAATGAAAACTCAAAAAAACAAAACGAAATTTTGAGCGAAAATTTAATCAAACAAATGAATGAAAAGTTTGACAGGAATGACGAGAGTTTGAGACAGATTCAGGACGATAACAAACTAATGAACGAAAAACTTGAGGAAAACAATAAACGAATGAAAGCAGATCTTGAGAAAATCAATGAGGATAATCTTGTACGAATCGATGAGAGAATTGAGCATTCTAATAAGGAATTAAGGGAAAATGTTGATAAACAGAATGAAGTGTTAAGACAAGCTCTCAATAAGAGAATCGAGGACGCTAGTGAGGCAATCAGCCAGAAGGTAGGTAAGAACGACGGCGAAAGAAAACAGGAGATAACTGAAACAAATAGAAAACTGAGAGTGACCGATGAAGCTATTACACGAAATATGGCTGAACTAGAGGTCAAGATAGGCCATATAGAAGAAGAAAACCGGATTCAAGTGGAATCAATACGAGCAGATTGCGGAAACCAGCATCGAAACTTAGATACGGTCGTGAACGAAGTACAGAAGCAAGGACAACGTAACCAGGAGAGAATCGAGAACATACAACGGTTAGTTGACAACCGAACGATCGCTATTCCATATACACAACATATAGACGACCGGGAGACCATCAACTTTAAGGCATACAAAAGAAACCCAATAGAATTCTTGGAACGGGTCAGCGAACAACTAATGAGAATTGGTGAAAACAGGTGGCCAATAATTCGTCGTTACTTAGACGAACATTTCAAAGAAACTTATGATAACTGGTGGACAGCCACCAGGCACGACATCCGAAGCTACGAAGAATTTAAAATAGCTTTTAAAGCCAGGTACTGGTCAGACGCCACCCAGAACGTAGTAAGGGAGAGCATCAGCTATGGAAGGTATGACGCCAGCAGGGGAACAACACTTACCGCTTACTTCCTGGGAAAAGTATGCTTGGCGAGACACCTTGAACCAAAAATCCCAGAGGAAATTCTCGTCACCAGGTTAGCATACCACTATGATAACGGGATATCAATAGCACGATCGGGTGGACAGATAAAAACGATACAGGCCATGTCAATGCTATTGGAAGAGCACGAGCGTGAGGTGCATTATCGAAGGAGTCGGCAGAGAAACGACCGGTACGGGAGCAGGGATATCCCAGACTACAACAATAGAAACAATAACTATAACAGTCATGAGACGAATAACCGGACGAACTATAATGGCAGGCCAGGTAATTATGATAATGAGACAGACCAACGGCAAAATAACAACAACAATCAAGGGAACCGAAACAATTCGAATTACTATAATAGAAATAATAACACTAATAATAATAATAATAGAAATTACCAGCCAAATAACCACAATAATAACAATAGGGTCTCCAGACCAATGGTGCATTTTATAAGGGCCGAAGAGAATGGTCCAAGGAGGGAGCAACACCAAAGAGAGAATGGTAGTGAGCATTTACCACGGAGCAATAGCATTGGAGAATCCAGATCCGGAAGCGAGAACCAAAGAAGGGACGATCCATCTAGGAATGTCCGAATAGTTTATAATCAACAGAACCCACCAGAACGCTGGATTCCCCTAAGAGGAGATGGCCACCGACCTAGCACATCCCAGGATGTAAGACAAGAAATAGATGAAGAAGAAGCCACGGCTGACAGATGGAATGCATAAAAAAGATAAATACCCCAAAATTCCAAAAGACGTAAGGACAACTTATTTAATTTATTTCGGAACAATATAATTTAAAATAAAGAGAACAAAACCCCAAAATTCCAAAAGATGTAAGGACAACTTATTTAATTTATTTCGGAACAATATAATTTAAAATAAAGAGAACAAAACCCCAAAATTAAAAAAAAAATGAAGTAAGTTCACCTTACAAACAAGTATTTAAGAAAACAATTTAGGAGATATATAAAAAAGAGAATTTTGAAGATAACAACAACAAAATTCAAAAAAAAAAAAATTAGTAAGAACACCTTACTATATAATTTAGAAGAAATTACTTTAAACTAATATAAAAAGAAAAAAAAATAACACTGATTCAACCTAATAAAAATCATCAAAACCAAAAAACAAAATGAGTTTATCTGATGTAATATAATAGTGAGAAATGTAATTTAGAATGTAAAAGGAATAATAATGATTGTGCCAGAAGAATATAATTACCTGATGTAATGTATAATACTAACCAAAATCTCATAACCAGCTGTATTGGTAATAAAGGAATATGAGCCAAGGAAGATAAGAGAATGAAGAAGCCAAAATGGAACCCTCAAAAGGATCACAAGAAAAGAAAAAACAAATATTTAAGAATTATCTGTAAGAAAGCCAATTAATAAATGTCAATAAAATAGCCAAGTATTGGAGAGGAGAAGTGTATAATAGAAGGAAGAATTAATATGAAGAAATAATATGATCTGAGTTAAAGTACAGTGAATAATCCCTAGAGTATTATTATTATTAATGATTTTATTGAAGGTCACATGATGACTACCTTACGAGGTTTATTAATGAAGATTGACTGTAGAATATTCCAGCAATCATTTAATTGGGCAGAGATGATATTCCTCTGATCCCAGAAAGTATGTAATGGACGACGGTAATTGGTTAGCCGATAGAGCACCACCGATTCGATTCCAGTTATAATGTTAGGGAGGTTTAGGAAAATTAAATATTAGAGGGAAAACTCACAAATAGATATAGATTAATAAATAAAACCAGATCCAAAATGTATAATTAATAAAGAATGTCACAAGAATGATTATAGAAGTAAGGTTTAAACTTGGGAAATAATTGATTTTAAGAAGGAATGAAGAAATAAAGTAATACAATGGATAATTCTGAAATAAAAAAGGTATTATGAATAAGGGAACCAATTGGTCAGATACAAGTTGTGCGTTTATTTTTTACTAAACGTTGTTAAAGCAAAATAAACTTCTTTCGAAGGGGGGGTGTTATGTAACGCAACAGAGTTGAGGTCCCCCAACGTTACATAAAAAATTGAATGAAACATGGTCAAGAACCATACCCTGAATTAAGGTTGCTCAGTAGTTAATGCATCTGAGAAGTACCTCAAGTCAAAAGAGGCAATAATTAATGTTAAATATAAAAAAAACCATACCAATTAATAGTTAAATATAATAAATTATGCTTGTTTTATACTGTAACATGTTAATGTTTACAGAATATTTATGTTATGTTTTGAGTATGGTAAGAAAACTGATGTTGTTTAATAGATAAGGAATACTTCATCAATAATTATGTTTGTATTTATGTTAGATTTGTCTTTAGACAATCAAGTATAGTTACCTGTGTTAGGCATTATACTAAGTTTTAAGTATTGTCTAAATTTGAATAATGCTGTTGTTTTAATTAATGTTTGTAAATTTGACCAGGAGGGCAATCAGTGTTCAATGTTTGACAAGTAGTTCTAATAATTATATTATAAACTAAGGAAGGGTCCCATGACCAGTTAATTAGTGTAATAAAGTAAACACCAGGAAATTAAAATCAATGTAATTAACCATTAACCAATAATTAATTGTACAGTAGGTCAGGTAAAAGAAAATTAAGTTAAAAAACCAAATAATGTTATAACGGTTGTAAGAAAACCTATAGGCCTAAATTCCATATTTGTGAAAGGAAATTAATACCTTTTTAAGAAGTCCAGTCCAATGAAACTATGGTAAAACATTTACTGTTTAAGAAGGAAGGTTAGGCGAGAATTTTAGGTAATTTAATATTAGTCCAAGCATGGAATATTTTATTGAAAAGAGTAGGAATATTCTATAATTCTGGCTCTAGGATATCTAGTTTCACTCAATGACAGGAAAAAATGGTTGTTAAGGCAACTGAAATGTACATGAGTTGTTGATATTGAATCATTCGTTCTGATTGTTACAAGCTATTAAGTTGAGATGGACAGATACATTTAAAAAAAATGAATGATAATTTCTGAAGGAAATATAAATCAAAATTAAAAAACCCTCATTGAAACCTATTACTATCATAATACTGAGGAGTAATAAAACTAAATCGAATTCCAAATTATAATTGAATACATGTAAAAAGAGTTGAAAAACCCTCACCTCATTCACCAGGATAATTCCGCTGGATTCGTTATTAAAATGATTTCCACTATAACCAGAAGATCAGTTAAGAGAATTAGAATACGAAACTAACGGAATTATTGAAAAGACATACGAGGATCTCTTATAAATAATAATATATTTTCAGGAGGTTTCATCGGTCACAACCGAAAAGATATATTTATTCATAACACATTAATCAAACCAGGTAACAACATTTTAATTGTTACGAATTGCCACCTGCAACGTGTTGCTTAACGTTGATTCACGGGAGTCTCATATAACTAAATACACACCCATAAAACGAGTTCTATTTCAATATATATATATTGCAACGTTACATATACATAAAAATAGGCGTGACCGGTCTCACGTTCAAGATTGACAAATTACGTAACAATATAACATTTAAATTGGGTTTCAGGTGTATCTGCAATAAGAACTCTAAGTAACTTGAAACGGTAATTAAAATTTATTTGATACTATTAAAAAATGTGCACATGGCACTGACTTCGATTTAAAACATTCGTTATTATTTGTTGTTATGCCGTAAGGCTTAAGCTATATACATCCTTACTGACTAAATATTCTATTCTACTAATTATTGTATAAAAGAAAAATCTCATTTTCAGACTACTCAGTCAATTAGTGTGTCTCAAAATATCAATATTTAAATCTCTTTTTCTATATTGTAATGTACTCAAAATATTAATAGTTATTGAATTTATCTTTTGTTTCTCAGTACTGTTTTCTCAAATACTAATTGTTTTCATTTAAATGCTTTGTAATCATTTATATCATATTAATTTGAGCTCTTGTTACGTTAATCGTATTTCTAAAACATCTATGATTTTAATTCTACTTTACAAGAAACATTGCTCTTACTTTTAAATAAAATAGAAATGTCTTTAATTGTCTTTGAGTTCTTTGTATGATTAAGATATAAATAAGTTGTTTATCACCTTATTGTCGTCAATCATACTCGATCATTTTTTTTTTTCATCGGTATTCGTCCTCGTCTCGCCTCCAGCGTCGGCTGTCTCTCTTCTCCTCTTGTCCAGCGTCGGCTGTCTCTCTTCTCCTCCTGTCCAGCGTCGTATCACTCTCTCTCTGGAACTCCCCTCTTGTCCCGTGTCGTATCTCTCTCTGGAACTCTCCTCTTGTCCAGCGTCGAATCACTCTCTCTGGAACTCTCCTCTTGTCTAGTGTCGAATCACTCTCTGGAACTCTCCTCGTGCTGTTTCTGACGTTAATGGATCTTCTTATGTATTTCTTCTTATGTACTGATGTTATTAATTAAAATGATTGTCTTTACAACTTAGTTGCATAGTTGTACGTAACTGTAACATTTAAAAAAAATAAATACGCCGTGCTGACGGGCATAAGCTCCCGCTGCACCGTGGATGATTTAAGAAAGAGAACCACTGTAGCTTGCGTGTCCTATTTATACCCATGTCTTGGTCGACACCTGCAGTGGTACGAAATCGACATGTTAGAAACTGTCTCTGGATTCAGTTCCCCCACTCTTTGTCAAATTCGCTATTTTTTATATTTCTGCGAATTGCAGAGTCCTGTAAGTATACTCTTATACTTATAACTATTTTTACAACACATGTTCACTGTAATTTTGGACATTGCAACTTAACCCTTTAGATTTGTACACAGTTATTTCACTATTACACTCGTACGGTGTGTCACTTTCGCGTGGTTTTCGTACACAGTATCTAGTAAATTTGATTACATTTTATTGTGCTTTTGAATTTTAATTCTTAATTATAGTTTATGAATAATTACGGAAAAACAGTAATTGTGCAATTATTCATCTTGGGGTGGCAAACTCGCCTGCAGAGACCTGCGTTCACACACACTAGCAAAATACTGGTGTACACACTTTCAGTTACATTTGTGTGTGTGTGCACGTCGATTCAGGTCGAAACACCTGTTCATATTTTTGTCTGAGCCAAGCTTGCAATCCCTGACATGCTTATTTCTAATTTATTATTAATTATTTACAGTTTATTAGGTAAATTTAAATTTTTATATTCCATGCTCAGTACATCACTTATTTGTACTGTCGCATTATTCCTCTGCTTGGTAACAAAAAAAAATTTAATAAATTTATTTATTATAATTTTTTTTTATTTATTTATTATTATTATTTGCAAAAAAAAATGTAACAAATAATAAAGAATAATATTCGTCATTTTACCCTTAATTGGAGTGTATATAAATGTCTTACCTCCCCTCTTCGTACGCTCACTGCTCGTGACCTTGTAGTAGGGTGGCTTCAACAAACAGCTGATCTGACTGGTTTCATTCACCTCGTTGTTTTCATGTGTAGAACTTCCTAAATGAAGTTGCGTGGAATTTACCAATTTCTTTCTTCTGTATCTCATCATATACGATGAAAGTGTTCTGTCCTACTCGCTGTCTTAACGTATACGGTCCATTATAAAGTCTGAAGAATTTCTTCGCCGTATTATCACTCCGTTTTCCCACTGGATTTGCTCTGAGTAGTATACTTTCTCCCACGTTGAATTGTTGTAGCTTGTGAGTTAGATTAAATCTCTCTACTCTCTTGTTACTCCTTTATATTATCCGTTGCCTTGCGTATCCAATTTTCACACTTATTGGTACAGGTACATTTTGGTTATCAGGTTTGTTTATATACTTAGTCCAAAATCTGTTTGGCTTCTTATCTTCTTCTAATTCCATTGGAGTGTATCCTGTTGCTTCACTATAATTTTCATTAATGGCTTTTTCAAGAAATGGTAAATATTCTGCCCATTTATTGTGTTGATCATGGCAATATATTCGTAAATATTTACCTAATTCTTTGCTAACTCTCTCAGCAAGGTTTCCTTGAGGATGTCTTATGGATGTGAGTACTGGTTGTATTCCATTTTCCCTTAACGTCCTCTCCCATTTTTCACTTTGGAATTGTACACCTTGATCACTGAGTACCTTCTTCATTTTTCCATATAACGGAATATATTTCTGCAGTAGTATCTTTAGAACAACTTTGGTTGTGGGTCGCATAATTGGGTACAGTCGGACTGCCTTGGAAAACACATCGATACATACCAATATGTGCTTCACACCTCGACTTGATCGTGGTAATGGTCCCAGAAAATCCACTGCAATTAGCTCTCCTTTGTTCTCCTTCTGTATACTCTGCATTCCTACATATGTGTGTAAATTCGGTCCTTAATTTTACATTATCTTACTCATACATTCTTACCTTCGCTTCTAATCTTCCTTAGCTCTTTTCTTAACATGACATTACTTTATCTAATCTAATACATTACTTATACACTACATTAACATTCATTACCTTTTATTACATTTCTTTAACATTACCTTTCTGATCGCTACTACTTTCTTGAAATACACTTCCGTAACAGAATACTCTTTTAGCTTGTAGTGTGTCGCATGATCGGTTACAGAGGAACTGTCTTGGAAAACAACGATATTTTTCTCGAAGTCCTTAATCCTAAGTATTCTCTGCCCTTATGACTTTTCACTCTCGCTTTCTTCTGTGTCCTTGTATCTTCAATAAGTGTTCGCTTGATCAGTCGTTCTAACAATTATGGCAATTATTGCTCATCTTAATCATTTCTTCATATTTATAACATATCAATAATAACATTCCTTACCATTTCTTCTTAAATATTTCTCTACAATAGCATTCCTTACCATCAATAATACATTTCTTAATTAACCCTTTCAAATAATATTCCTTATAACATTTCTTAATTATACTCTCTTATATTATTATTAATAATTAATAGTAATATTATTTTTCTCATTTAAAAATAATTATTTATTTTAGGGTATTGAGTTCGGTTCGGTGTGTCGTTAGAACTGACACCCCTCATTATAACAATTGGTTGTTGTACACAGGAAATTCATTGTGTTCACCCTCGCGTAAACAACGTCCGCATTCCATTGTATTATCCCCTCATTTGTGTGCGTACTTACCTTGTGAACGTTTGTTTTGATCGTATAAGTCACCTGTTTATAGTACAATGTTTTCATTTTGCCTGTCGGCCACTTAAAATCTACCCTCTTTCTCTCGTTACAAATGCTTCGCTCTTTCTCAATTCTCTCGTCCCTAGTTTGGTTGAGTGAACTTACCTGAACAGCTGTCGACGGTTTTTTCATACGTCGTTTATGATAACCTCTGTAGTTTTCATACTTACAGTTATAATTATCATTATTATAATTATCGTGCGTATATCTAACATCATATTTACCACAATTTTGCGTAGTGTTTCGTCTAGATAACTTACTACGTTTCTTGTTATACCTACAGTGATATTTATCTCCGTAAGTGTAGTGCCTTAAGTGTTTCACCTTATGTGACTTCCTAGTGTGTGTGTGACTCACAATAGGGATATGGTATGTTTTATTAACCTTTATTTGCTTCTCCTCCTTAATGTTAATTACTTTTATATAATTATCGTTAGTAATTACACACGTATTTTCAATTAGTATGAATTCTTCACATACTATCTTTTCACATATTAGCTCCGTTTGTTTATTAATTATTCCACAGACATTTTCTGCGATCGTGTCAATACGTCTGTTTGTATTAACAATTTTTTCAGTTAACTGCGCATTACTGTCAATTATACTTTGTTTTATTTCTATGTTGTCTTGTTTCAACTGGAGATTATCAATTTTTAACTCTTCTAGACTCTCTGCTATTTTTACGGTGTCTTGTCTAAAATTTTCGGACTGTAGCTCTAATTTATTTTCTAAACTTTCTGTTTGTTTTGTATTTATTTCATCTATTTTTCTTAATTGTTTGACATTCTCCTCTTTCAATTCCTTTTTAAATTTTTCGGCTTGTTTTATGACTAATTCGTCCATCATGGCGAGTATCGAATTTTTAAATGCTTCTAAATTCAACCCTCCTGGTTCTGCCATGTTGAATAATTATTAAAATATTTATTTAGTAGTAATTCTTTAACAATTATTATTGATAACCGTTCCCTACTTATTTATTTATTTCTTTATTTTTATTAATAGTTATTATTAATACTCATTACAGTTACACCTGTTACCTAGACAAATAATATTATTCGTGGGCACCAGCTGTGTGATTACACAACAATTAACATTACATTCAGTTACTGTTTAATATAAATAATAATTACATATTATACATTTTTCATTTAACACACTCTTTATATTTTAGAGCAACCATTTAACTACATAAAAAATTTTAATAGTTAAATGATGGGGATCGGGCCATACGTTCATGGGCTACAATTTATGTAACAAATTTTAGTACATAAATTTAGGCATGTTGTGCCCCACGTCCAGGGCGACATTTTATGTAACATTAAAATTTTGTTAAAATTACTTTCAAATACAAATACACTCCTATTTGTTTTTGAATAGCCCCATGTTCTTTGGGAGCCAATATATGTAACATTACAACGTTGCAAAGTTGCATAATATTATATTGTATGTGTACAAATTTACATGTAATTTATGTTTGTGATGCCCCACGTTGGGCGCCAAATTTATGCAACGTTACATATACATAAAAATAGGCGTGACCGGTCCCACGTTCAAGATTGACAAATTATGTAACAATATAACATTTAAATTGGGTTTCAGGTGTATCTGCAATAAGAACTCTAAGTAACTTGAAACGGTAATTAAAATTTATTTGATACTATTAAAAAATGTGCACATGGCACTGACTTCGATTTAAAACATTCGTTATTATTTGTTGTTATGCCGTAATGCTTAAGCTATATACATCCTTACTGACTAAATATTCTATTCTACTAATTATTGTATAAAAGAAAAATCTCATTTTCAGACTACTCAGTCAATTAATGTGTCTCAAAATATCAATATTTAAATCTCTTTTTCTATATTGTAATGTACTCAAAATATTAATAGTTATTGAATTTATCTTTTGTTTCTCAGTACTGTTTTCTCAAATACTAATTGTTTTCATTTAAATGCTTTGTAATCATTTATATCATATTAATTTGAGCTCTTGTTACGTTAATCGTATTTCTAAAACATCTATGATTTTAATTCTACTTTACAAGAAACATTGCTCTTACTTTTAAATAAAATAGAAATGTCTTTAATTGTCTTTGAGTTCTTTGTATGATTAAGACATAAATAAGTTGTTTATCACCTTATTGTCGTCAATCATACTCGATCATTTTTTTTTCAACGGTATTCGTCCTCGTCTCGCCTCCAGCGTCGGCTGTCTCTCTTCTCCTCTTGTCCAGCGTCGGCTGTCTCTCTTCTCCTCTTGTCCAGCGTCATATCACTCTCTCTCTGGAACTCTCCTCTTGTCCCGCGTCGTATCTCTCTCTGGAACTCTCCTCTTGTCCAGCATCGAATCACTCTCTCTGGAACTCTCCTCTTGTCTAGTGTCGAATCACTCTCTGGAACTCTCCTCGTGCTGTTTCTGACGTTAATGGATCTTCTTATGTATTTCTTCTTATTTACTGATGTTATTAATTAAAATGATTGTCTTTACAACTTAGTTGCATAGTTGTACGTAACTGTAACATTTAAAAAAAATAAATACGCCGTGCTGACGGGCATAAGCTCCCACTGCACCATGGATGATTTAAGAAAGAGAACCACTGTAGCTTGCGTGTCCTATTTATACCCATGTCTTGGTCGACACCTGCAGTGGTATGAAATCGACATGTTAGAAACTGTCTCTGGATTCAGTTCCCCCACTCTTTGTCAAATTCGCTATTTTTTATATTTCTGCGAATTACAGAGTCCTGTAAGTATACTCTTATACTTATCTTATAACTATTTTTACAACACATGTTCACTGTAATTTTGGACATTGCAACTTAACCCTTTCGATTTGTACACAGTTATTTCACTATTACACTCGTACGGTGTGTCACTTTCGCGTGGTTTTCGTACACAGTATCTAGTAAATTTTATTACATTTTATTGTGCTTTTGAATTTTAATTCTTAATTATAGTTTATGAATAATTACGGAAAAACAGTAATTGTGCAATTATTCATCTTGGGATGGCAAACTCGCCTGCAGAGACCTGCGTTCACACACACTAGCAAAATACTGGTGTACACACTTTCAGTTACATTTGTGTGTGTGTGCACGTCGATTCAGGTCGAAACACCTGTTCATATTTTTGTCTGAGCCAAGCTTGCAATCCCTGACATGCTTATTTCTAATATATTATTAATTATTTACAGTTTATTAGGTAAATTTAAATTTTTATATTCCATGCTCAGTACATCACTTATTTGTACTGTCACATTATATATATATATATATATTTTTTCAATCACTTTCTGCTACAGTCCGTTTCTTGATGTATTTTCAATGTTGAGTGCTTTGTACAAAACATATTTGTACAAATACAAATCAATACAAAACATAACACTATATTCAAAGCACTCAACATTTAAAATACACAAAAAACTAACACATACACCACAGTCACACACAATAAAACCAATTTGAAGTACCAGAAGCCAACAGGAAGCTTCTGGTAATAATAGTAGTTAACCAACACATATGTACTTCACCAGACACAAAAACCGGAAGGCTGAGGATGGGTACAAGATGGTACCCGAAACATGTTCCTAATAAGAAGAAAAGAAAAAAAAATCTTGAGGTAAATTCATTATAAATATTAAATGTTATATATATATATATATATCTTGTTATGACGGTCTACTTGATCGTCGTAGGTAAAGTGGAAACAAAATAAGTACAAGACACCAATTAAGTCACTAAACACCAGCTTTAATTTTTACAGTTAAACAGTTCGTAATTAACAACACAGTCTACTACAACAAATCAAATAAAAATTGTTCACAAGCAATAAAATGTCACTAACATTAAACATAATTGTATTACAATTATACCACCCGATTATAAAATGCAACACTTCACTAATAACCACTTGAACGCACACAGTAATATATCGCGACTATAACTCGAACCGGTCTGTAAATATATCGCCACTATACTGAAACTGAACATTGTTGAGTACTCGTATTTATATCTCCCCAAGTTACTAGATTATTCCATAATGCGCGATAGCGCCAGTATAGTTGCGACGTAATTAGACCTACTTCCGCCTTGACACAGTCCGTGTGCCCGCGCGAAGTTTGGCACAATCTAGAAAATGCGTCAACAAGCACGTACGCCACACACGTTGCATTCCGGATCCCTCTGGAACATTCGATAAACACGTAGATTGTTCTGTGATGTCGTAACACATCCCCCTCCTTAAGCCTGTTCGTCCCGAACTGGCAAACCGTCTCTGAAGTAATACTCGACCAGGCGATCTAGGTGGACATCCTTGCGAAAGATAATTCTCCGGTTCTTCGAATTCAGTCTCGTGTGATCCGAACATCAAGTTCCCAGGAATATGAGTCTTCCGCGCAACTGCTAGTTTTGCTGGAATCACTCCCGCTGCGTCATGAATTGATGACCTAAACACCACTGGCTGATCCAAGTCTGTTTGGTTCTCGTCAACAATCTCTTGCGTAACTTCATCTTCAGCAACTTTTCCCTCGGGCGCTTCTATTAACTCACGAACAAACAAGGGGGTTTTCCTTGACACCCATAGTTGGCTTTCCAGTCACTTCTTTTGCCGTTTCACGTATTTGTACTTCCTCTGCTAGTTCTTCTTCCATTTCCCTCTAGAATAGGAAAGGTTGCTATTGACCAGACCTGTTGACTTCTTCTTCGGCCAATGCCACTTGCTTGATTGAATAGTTAGCAGACCCTGACATTTTAGCCATGCAAAGCTTTATCTTCTCTTGGCCAACCTTCAAGACTTTATCTCTTAAGTCCACAACGAATCCGTAGGCATTCGTAATGTCCGTGCCAAGAATCACTTAATCGACAATGTCTGCAACGAGCATTTGGTGGCTAAACTCGAGAAGACCCAGGCGTACACGTTCGTCTACCTTTCCTAGCACCTTGACGGGGCTTCCAGTCACAGTATGTATTGTACAAGAGCTAATTAGAGGCTGGCGGTTGCTGACTAAGTCAGGGCGCACAATGGACACAGTTGCGCCTGTGTCAACTGTAAATGATGTTGGTTTACCTTCCGCAAATCCATTAACAATCAAGTTTCCACGGGTCTTATGTAGCATGGAAACTGTGTCCTGTTCTGGGGCTTTACTTCTCCAATTGGTGCGATCATCCTCTTCTCTCGGTATCTTCTTCTCCCAACAGTCTACCTGTAGATGACCACGTTTTCCACAGTTGTAACATTTAGGTCTTCCGTCTTTTTCAAATCGTTGCGACTCTCTTGAACTTTTGAATTGTTTGTCCGACAACATTGTTTTTCTGCACCCACCGTAACGACAATGTGATACAGGGATCTTCTGACTGCAACATGATGGCACAAACCCATTAATGTAGCGGGATGCTGATTTGGCAGCTTCAAACTCTAGGGCATGAACAAGAGCTTCTGAGCTATTTCGGTGTCTTGCCATTCGTAACACTTGCTGAAGTTCACCATCTCCGATGCCATCAATAAATGTCTCACCGCAAACTTTATTCGGAAGTCTTCTGGTGCTTCAGGATAGGCCAATCTAATCACTCTGTCAATACTTGCTTTAAACTCTTGAAGACTCTCCCTGGAACGTTGTCGTCTTGTTCTCAACTGAGCGTAGTACACCTCTCGCAAATATTTATCACCGTAGTGTAATGCTAGAGCTTTTATCAACTCGACATAAATGTTCTGGCTGTCAGGTGGCACTTTCTGTAGTAATTCTGCCGCTGGTCCTTTTAATGCGAGAACGACTTATAACGTCTCCTACGTTATAATATCGAGAACCTGTGGTTAATTGGTTCAGGTCAATTACACAGGCTGCCATAGTCTTAACCAACTTCTAATTAAACAAAAATAAGCATTTAGGAGTATATATTTAATATCGGGTCCTATAATTGAGGAACATTGACAGGGGTTTCTGCAGATTTATTCACTCAGTTTTGTTGTTTTGTACCATGACATCTCTTTATTACATAATAACATTAATGGCTCTACTTAAAGTTCTCAACATATATGGTTCAACAGTTTACAGTTTACAAGATGATTATATATTTTATTCTTTCATAAGGGCCCTCAAAATAAAGATGTACATCGGTTTAACTTTTCCACGGATCCGGGATTAAATATAGTATGTTAATAATGGTCACCTCCCCATATACTATCTTGAAATTGTGCCATTAGAAGAATGGACTTTATTTACCTTTTAAAACAATAATGCTTTACAGTTTAAACTTTTACTCTTTTACTACAAATAGTTTTATCAGATTACAGACTACATCTTACATATAATGTCTGTTCTTAAACGTCTTAAAGTGTTAGTTAAATTGTCTTTTGTTGGTTATAATTTTAGTATCTCATAACCACGGAAGACAAGCCTCCATGTCACCTGTGGTATCCTGTAGTTGATGCAGATTCGGCTCCTCGGTCCTTGGCGTGTTTCCTGAAGGTCTGTCGTTATCTTAGTATCCGGTGACGGTGAAGTTCCTGACGTGTGTTAGATCATTCTGGGTCTGGTACTCTCCTCTTAGATGACTGGTAGTAATATTTCGTTGTTAGAATAATTAATGCAAAAGTTTGTTTCACTGGTATTCACTTTACATGATTATTTATTAGTTGAATTTCACCTTAGTGTCCTAGCACTGTATTAATTACATAATTTTCTTATTTAAGATTTGGTAGAGATGTCATCGGCGCACAATTTAGTTATTCTTTTACTAGCTTTCACCATATTTATCTCTGCGTCGTGATCCAACTATTTAACGATACATTTCGGTTAAGAGTGTACAGAGTGCACATTATTATCTGAGATTATTCACTTGGAAAAACCACAATATTGTCATTGGTGCACATTACCGCTGTGCATAGCTTACGGCGTGAGCGCTCCATTGCAAGTGGGGTTTGTTTATTGGGGCAGGTAAAGTAACTTCGCGTCGTTTACGCTTTACCATAAAAGTAGTTCCACATTGCGATTAATATCTACCGGTTTAATCTTTGACATATTTAATTATACTACAGTATCCTTTACTTTGTAATTAATTATTGTATACCTTTATGTTTTTTATATCAAGTGGTAATTTCCTACTTTTATTAGTTTTATTTACGGGTTATTCTGCGTGTTGATGCCGGTCTCCGCATGTCAAAGCATGGTTAATAATTAAAGGGTGTTTCCTTACCTTTATACTCGCATTGCTCTTGGTTTTAAGCTTTTTATTTATTATTATTTCTGTTTTACCTTAGGGATTTAAACTTTGTTTAAATGTGCGATTTTAATTTAAACATAAATCTCTCTTTCTTATTTATTTTATTTATTTTTTTTTATTTTAATTAATAAAATCGTCACAGACTGAGAGTGCCTTGTCTTTCTCTGTCCAATTATTTGCGCATGCAGCAGCTTCAAATTGGCGGAGGTACGTTGCCCAGTGACTGCTTCCATCAAAGGTTGGAGCCTTGACATGAACTGTCCCAACCGCAGGCGAGGTGACCTTCTCTATTGACTTATTTTCTGTGTCTTTCTCTGTCTTTATCGTTGGTACAGTCTGTTCACAAAATTGTTTTGGTTGTAACTTCAGGCACTGCTCGACTTCATTTTTAATCTGCTCTTTTATATTTGTAATCGAGTCTTCTATTTTTGTTGACATAGCTTTTTCCACACTCGTGACTGACTTTTCTACTTCATCTATTTTATTAGACATCGATTCTTCAACACTCGACACAGATTTTTCTACTTCAGCTATTTTTAACGTCATTGATTCTTGTACCTTTGATATTTTTGTAACTTGTTTGTTAAGCTCACCTCGTAGGAGACCCAATTCTGCGGTACTGTGTTCTTGCATCTGTTTCTGCATAGCTTCAAAGAGAGCTTCCGTTTTATCTGCTTCTTGCTTACGTTTTTCATCCTGTCGTTTTCTGCTTCTTCCGCTTCCTGTCTGTGTTTTTCATCATGTCGTTTTTCTGCTTCTTCTCTTTCTTGTCTTCGTTCTTCTTTTTGTCGTCTTTCTGCTTCTTCCTGTGTCTGCCGCAGCAGCGTTTGGAAAGCTTCCATCATCTCACTGGCATCCATGTTTACAGATTAATTACGAATTTACACTCGTCTTGTACAAAGTGTCCACTGTTTCCACTGTTAACCGTTCTATCCCAGTTCTGACACCACTGTTACGACGGTCTACTTGATCGTCGTAGGTACAGTGGAAACAAAATAAGTACAAGAGACCAATTAAGTCACTAATCACCAGCTTTAATTTTTACAGTTAAACATTTCATAATTAACAACACAGTCTACTACAACAAATCAAATAAAAATTGTTCACACACAATAAAATGTCACTAATATTAAACACAATTGTATTACAATTATACCGCCCTATTATAAAACGCAACACTTCACTAATAACCACTTGAACGCACACAGTAATATATCGCGACTATAACTCGAACCAGTCTGTAAATATATCGCCACTATACTGAAACTGAACATCGTTGAGTACTCGTATTTATATCTCCCCAAATTACTAGATTATTCCATAATGCGCGATAGCGCCAGTATAGTTGCGATGTAATTAGGCCTACTTGCGGCCTTGACACAGTCCGTGCGCCCGCGCGAAGTCTGGCACAATCTAGAAAATGCATCAACAAGCACGTACACCACACACGTTGCATTCCGGATCCCTCTGGAACATTCGATAAACACGTAGATTGTTCTGTGATGTCGTAACAATATATATATTGCAACAACGATACAAATTAAAACTGCATAGAAAGGTTACATTGAAATTATTACAACCAAGTCTGTATCTGGAGGTAGGAAAATTTTATTAGATTAAAACTTTAAAATTTACTATTGTCTTATTACTTTATAATATAAAATTGTTTATTAATAATCGTCTTTCAATAAATGAGTCTATTGTCTTGTTTTCCATATATGTTACTTGTACATAGAATTCCAACTGTCTGCGTAGCACCAGGCGCTCCCCACTCTGCTCGTCTGCACCGCTGCGACTGTGCACGTCGACCGAAGATCAACCTGTTGAATAAACTACGTCTCGACACATACACACACTGCGGTATGATACTGTTTTTGTTTATAACTTGAATAATCTTAATCTCAGGATCAGAACTGGGTAAAAATAGATCGTGTATTAAGCTTACACAAATCCGGCTTCTTGAAGTGTTCTCGCGTTACTCAAAATATCCCATTAGATATGTTGCTCCTACCCCAGAAAACCGGAAAATCTTCCACTCTACGCGAAAAAGCACAAGAAATTTATCTATTTAAAATTTTCTGAGTTCTATAAATTGTCAATGGTTACGAAGAATTCGAACCATGAACCAAATTACTAAGTCTTATGGAAACTGACTTGTCTTGTCACGAAAATCTCATGACAGCAAGTACGTTTTTCTATGGCAAGACTTCGGAAGAACTGCACGGTGTGCTCTCGACAGAGCATCGACTCAAATAATTTTTAGACCTTCTGATTGGTGGAAAACCTAGCAACGTCATAGATGTTCTTAGTGATAGCCAGAAATCAGTCTGAAACTCTGTCCGATTCTGCAAAGGCCTGTCTAGATTTAATCTACAAATTTTATTACTTTTTAGGAGATAACAAAAATAAAAGAAGACTGATTTAATTAAAAAAAAAAAACATAAAATTTATAATTGTGGAGAACTGAGTATATGGAAAATGTAGCTTATAATCATGAGAATACCCTGTCCAAGTTTCAGAACGAAATGTTAATTTCAACGAAGTTATTTAATAAAATGTATATCACACGCGTACTCGCGCACTTACACACAAATATTTCACATGACATAAAAGAGTATAAAATTGTGAACATTTTGACATAACATACTTTTTAAAACATAGCTTGGTTCAAAACTTATGACTACTTTACAAATAAAGAACAAAATCAATTTAAAACATGTCTATGGTCGTCAGAAAATGTGTTATAGTCTTAGTATCCCTATTATATGAACTTCATATCCTGTGTTTTGTTGCAATATATATACCAAGTAACTACTTATTATGTACAAATGTACATACAATATTTATATAAATAGTTACACTGTACTTTCTAATTTATCAAATATGTCAAAAGTATGTAATTAGTTGTAAGAAAACTGTATGTGACAGAATTTTTTTCATTATTTTTCTGTCATCAGCACCTAAAAACCTATAAAAATCACCCATTACATTTAACACAATTTTTCCATTGCCGACCTATGTAATAAGTATATAAACTTAATTTTATTATTAATGCTGTTTGAGTGGAGATATTTTCACACATATGTGTAAATTCATGTATACAGTATAATAAAACACAGTGCAAACATAAATATAATTCTTGGCCTCTATTGTTCAAGTATTATTAATGATTTGTATATATTATTCTGATGATGGTTCTGGCTTAGGCAAAAAGGTAAACATTTTTATCTAAAATAACGTGTTCCGCATCATAATAGTATATACAAATCATAAATATAATTTGTTCTTCTGTATGTGATGCATCATAGAATGATAAAAATAAATTTAAATCTGTAAGAATATTATAAAAATAAGATAACGTTTTGAAAATAATATGGTAATGAATAGAAATGCTGGTACAACAACCTAAATCACCGTAATTAGAAAAAACTACTCAAAAGTCAAAAATACAAGCTGTAGAAATCTACAAGAACACACACACACACACACACACACACACACACACACACACACACACACACACACACACACACACACACACACACACACACACACACACACACACACACACAAACCCATAACTTTGGGATTTAATATAGAAATTTTATAATAATCTTCTACAAATTACATATTTTTAGTAATAAATGTTTTTAGTCCTGTATGGAACTTGCTGTTCAAGAAGTGTCAGGTCAGGAAAGCTATTTAGTGGTTCACTTCTGTGTGGGATCATTGATCACCCAGCACCCAGCACTGAGCCTTAAGTGGTGTGGGTAAGTGGAATGCTCTGGCTCCACATGTGTCATGGGATACCAGTGAAATAAATTGGGGTGATTTATAATCAGCAACCCCTTGTCCAGAATTATGGACAAAAACCACAATGGCAGTGAAGGCAGAGAAGGGGACCTTCAATACAGCAGCGCTAGCATTTATATGGCAGCCCTAAGTTTATTTAAAGTTAGGAGAGTAAATCCTGCTAGCTTGGAGACAAAGAGATAGCAGCCCTAACATAAAGTTTGACATGTGCAGCATTCATAGCACAGACAGGGGCTTTGTTTATTTACTCGCAGAAACCAAATTGACCAAAGAAATGGAATAGGATTCCTTGGTAGCAGGGCCGGCCCCAGCGATTCTTCCGCCCTGTGCAGTATTTATGAGTGCCACCCCCTCCCTATTTTAACTCTGAACACATTTACGCACACTAGACCTACTCTAAAGATATGGCGATTGCCTTCAAATGACAACTAGGAATGTTTGCATTGTTGTGTTTATCAAATAACTAGAACTCTTTTGCATTTACGATACGGCAAACGGCTACAATAAAAATTGTAGAGACAATACAAGGAATCGTGAGACAATAAAAATTTATGCCTATGTGATGACTTAAAAATTAAAATACTAATTAAAATTCATTATAATTGAAATATAACAAAAGTAATGTATCATATACCTTAGTTAAAAAATACTCATCTAGCTTTTGCGCTGGCAAACTCCTTTATGGACTTCGTTGTAATCAAGTGATTCAGCTAACTGATGTTCTGTAGATATAGTCGCCAGACCACTCAGGCGAGTCTCAGATGTACTCGATCTGAGATAAGTTTTAATAAGTTTGAGCTTCGAAAAAGTCAGGTTTAATATTAGTGATTACTGTACTTTCACTTGTGAAAACTTATATTTCTTATTGTCCTTGAACGTTTCGGTGTGGTGTACACCTTCCTCAGCGAGGTTTGAATACAGAGTGTCGTGAACAATTGTAACGGTTTATTCACAGGTTGGTGGGATGTGTGGGGGTTATGGTGGGAGGAAGTTGGTTCTGGGATTCAAAGTATAGTTTGGTTTGTGTATGATTGTGTCGAATACTGCGTGTGATTTAAAGTGTAGTTGATCATTTAATATGTTGTTTGGTTGTAGTGTGTGGTGTTTATATATTTCATACTGTTCAGCCGTGTTGAGTTTCCTACTTTTTGGTAATTAGTGTAGTATTTTGAGGTTGTTTTCTATGTTGGTGTAGCTGTGGTTTTCAGTCTGTATGTGTGTGGTGAATGCGGCGTGTATGTAGTTATTAGAAAGGGCTTTTAAGTGTTCGGAAAATATTGAAGAAAAAGATCTTCCCATCTGGCCTATGTAGAAATGGTTGCAATCACTGCAGTTTAATTTGTATACTCCTGATTTGTTGTATGTGTCGGTGTCTGTGTTTGTATCGTTTATGTGTTTTTTGATGGTGTTGTTGGTTCTGTAAGCTATTTTGTAATTGTGTTTCCTGAATGTGTTGGCGATTTTGTTTGTGTTGGAGTTGTAGTATGTAAGTGTGATGTATTTATTAGGTTGTGTGTTGTTGGTATTTTGTGTTTTGGTGTTTTTGTTTAGGATGTGTCTGTGTAGATTATTTATTAACTTGGGGGTGTATCCATTTTTTATCGCTATGTATTTGATTGTGTTGAGTTTTCCCTGATAATCTTGTTTTATTTGTGGTATTGTTGTGAGTCTATGGAGCATATAGTTGAATGCGGCATGTTTGTGTTGTGTTGGGTGGTTAGATGTGTTGTGTATGACCGTGTCAGTTGTTGTTGGTTTCCTGTATATTTTATATGTGTGTGTGTTGTTTATTTTGTTAATTGTAAGGTCAAGGAAGTTTATACTATTGTAATGTTCTATTTCCAGTGTGAATTTTAGATTGTGGTGTATTGTGTTTATGTATTTATGAAAATTTTCGATCTGTCTTTTATTGCCTTTATATAGAAATAAAATGTCATCTACATATCTGTGCCAATAAATGATTTTGTTTGTGTATTTGTTGTTGTTTAATATATGTTTTTGTTCTATGTTGTGTATGAATATTTTGGCTAGTATTCCTGAAATAGGGGAGCCCATGGGGAGTCCGTCTGTTTGTGTGTAAATCATGTTGTTGTATGAGAAGTAATTTTGTTCAGTGATTATTTTGGTGAGTGTGATGATCTCCTGTATGTGCGTTTCTGGAGTGTTGTTTTGTCTTAGTAAATGTTCAAGTGTTAGTATGGTGTTTTTGATGGGTACATTGGTGTATAGATTGGTTATGTCAAAAGAAGCTAAAGTTGAATTGTGCGGAATATGGATGTGTTCAGTTTTGTTAACCAATTCTATGTTGTTTTTGACGGAAGCGTTGTTAGTTAGATTTATGTTTTTTCTGATTAATTTATATAGGTGTCTTGCGATTTTGTGGGAGGGTGCTTGTGTGTTGTTTATTAATGGTCTGATGGGAGTATGGGGTTTGTGTATTTTCGGTAACGCATTTAGTTTTGGGGGGTTTGGTTTGATTTGTTTGAGGTATTTGATGTTGTCTGTTTGGATTATGTGTTTTGCGTTATTTATGAATGTGTTTATTTGTTTTTGGTATTTCAATGTGGGCTCTTTATCTAATTTAGTTATATTGTTTTTAGTGAAGAATGTCTCGATTTTATTGTTTAGATCTTGTTTTTCCATTATAACGTTTATGTTTCCTTTATCGGCTTTTAGTATTGTTAAGTTATGTTCATGTAATTTAAGTTTTATATTTTTTAGCGTTCTAAATTCGTTATTGTGGCCTTTTGGTTGGTGTTTTTGTGTGTGTTGTAATTTACGTTTTATGTCATGTCATATGGTGTCTTGGTCGTTGATGTGTGTATTTTGTACAGCTGTTTTGGCGTCTATGATTAAGTCGCGTATATGTCTGTTGTTGTTATTGAGTGTATTGCTTTTTAAATTATGTTTTAGTCCTTTGTTTAGGTTTACATTATCTCACTCACGAGTTTTCGACTCTTTGTTAAACTCTGGTGACTTTATACATAAAGTAATTTTTACTGACCTTACATATTGTGGATGAAATTAAGTGAATAATTCTATTTTTCCCTCAATTTCAAAACTTAACATCCCGAAATCTGCTGCCCTGGGCGGTGGCGCGGTTTGCCCCTGCCTGGAGCCGGGCCTGTTTGGTAGTCTCCTACAGCTGTATTTCCATGTTTCAGCACCATTAATTTACTCTGATACTTACATCATAATTGTAATTTTTATAAAATAAATTTCACTCAATTAAACTTTCTGGACTAATTTGATACAAATACATTTCTCTGTCCGTTAAAAAATAATGTTACTAATTGAAACACTGCAGAATTTAAGTTCATTTTTTGTTACATGCTCCATCCACAATTTTACACAATATAACAGTAACTGTACTAACCTCAGCAGTGTCGTTAGTGATATGTCGACTGTGTTGATGACCAGCGGCTACAAGTGCTTTTCTGAATAATTCATCCCATGATGTAGATGTTACATGGCAGCAGAGGGAGTCTAACAGACTGTGTAAGGCTGGTTTCACCAAGTGAGGGATGCTTACTGCACAGTCAATATCATCACGAATAACTTTAGTCATTGTTTTTCAATCACTTTACACTTTTTTTTAAATTATGTATTCTGCAGCATTACACTTTAGTAATGCTATATGCTAAGCGTTTCTCTATTGATTTACAATATGTTTATTACAATAAGTGACATATTATTTTATGAATTCATTTGTGAACATGTATGGATATAAACCTTTTAATGTACCTTCTCTGTCTCTCACTCTCTGTCTGTCTCTGTCTGTCTGTCTGTCTGTCTGTCTGTCTCTCTGTCTGTCTCTCTCTCTCTCTCTCTCTCTCTCTCTCTCTCTCTCTCTCTCTCTCTCTCTCTCTCTCTCTCTCTCTCTCTCTCTCGTGTGTGTGTGTGTGTGTTTGTGTATACATATTGTAAGAAGACCCTGTATATGGCTGTAATCTAATCAAGTCCCACTGTTTGGGTTAGCCACTTGGTCACCAGACCGCTGTATGCCGGTCGTTACAAAAGAATAAAATGTATACGGAAAATTCACTAATTATAGAATTTTCAAATAATAAAATAATTTTGTTTATGTTTATAGAGGTATGTATAAGAGATAAATCTGTTTTTTTTTTTAAAGGTTCTGGTAAAATTTTAATAACAGGTAGGTATTTATTGGCCGTCGAGCACTTCTTGAAGATTTGCACCAAGTCTGGAGTTAAATAGATTAACTCCAGGTAATAATCGATTGGTGACTTTTCTGACTGGTCCAATATCTTGTTCAAAATAGAATATATTCTTCTCACTTAATTCCTTCAGCCTTATAAATACCCTTAAATTACCCTGTGAAATAAGTACAGATACAAAATAATGGAAATATAAAGATTTATTTACAATTTTAAATAAATAATCGATATTTTATCGATGGAGAGCAATTATCGACTCTGTCTCAGGAATTATCGATTGTGTCATACAGAACAAAATTTTATGTTATATTATATTAAAGACAGGTTCTTTGAGCGATTAGAATTAATAGTCAGAGAAGGGTGACGAGAAAGTATAACATTAACAATTAAAAATATAAATACAATAATTACTATTCAATAGTATTCTAAATAATTCAGTATATAATATTTGAATAAATGTTTTGTCGAACCAATGAAGACTGACGTCACTGCGATATGGTTAGCAGACTTTGTTTTCAAGATGGCCGCTACTCGAGTTGGTCTTGGTTACTGCATATGCGTCGTGTCAGAAAATTACTATAAAATTACCTTCATCAAGGTCTAAAATGTCCCCGCACTGGTGTAATATGTCTGTTAATCTATTTGGTGTATTCTGGTGAAGTGTTCTGTGTAAACTTGTGTTAGTTAGTTTATTTTCTATGTGTTCAACTTCTGCGGTTAAGTTCTCAAGTTATTGGTTAGGATTTGCAGAATAAATCAGTTGAAATATAGTGTTTTACTTGTTTCTATCACTCGTATTATGTAGTTAAGTGTTTGTTTTCACTATTGTCGTGAATGTATTAACAGCTTTAGCTTTAAAAAGTGTTTAAACCGCCTAACTCTCGTTTCACTGATTTCAATGGCTAAACACTAGTATCATTTTTAATTCGATTTTAAGAAACGTTCTTCACACAACTGTCCAGCTTGATATTCAACAAAAGACTAAAGACTTGGTCATAAATCTGGTCCAGTTAATCTTTGAAAAAGTATTGTTAACATATTTCGACTTCCCATACATATGATAAAATATTACATTATGTATGGAATTTATCTATTTTATTCCTCACTTTTATGAATTATTAACCTTATTATTGGTTTAATCATCTCATTACCTTTAAATTGATGTATTATAGTCCATATCTGTAGATATTTTGTGGAAATTAACAAATTTTGTTCACTCTTTGGGAATATAGGCTCAAAATTGGATTTCCGTTTTTATATAAAACTCCTCCATTTCAAATATTATTAATATTATTATAATAAATTTTAATTATTCACATTCCTCTTCCTTTCCTTAAATACATATAAATTACACCTTTGAACTGGTTTTTTGTGTTAATCTGTAAATTTGACATTGCTCTTTAAAATTAATTAATTTATATATTTTGACAATTTACAAAATGTTAAGGTATATTTCCTTATAATCATTTTAATTCATAGGATCATTCCTAGTAGTGGTTAATTGTGTTATCTTATATAAATCTTGGTAGTTTACAGGATTTATAAGTGAATTATACTATTTTATATTGGTTCTCTGATTTCACCAAATGGCCTAGATTTTAGAATTTTATATTTCTTTCTTTCTCAAATAATTTAAACTTAATTCCTCCTCTGACTTTACATAATTACAATTATATGAAAATAACATGATTTATAACTTATTGTGTTGTGTAGTAGTTAATTAACACTACATATTTAAAATAAATAATTATGATTATGGTTTAGCAATCTGCACAATTGAACATATTGCAGATATGGTTTGAACATATATCTTTTAACTATTTTTGAGCTAACATAGCATACCTATTAGAACATTATTACTGGTATGTAGGTTATTATTTATCAAACATAATTCTTTTTAAAACACATAACATAAATCTTATTTTCTAATAAACCTTACAAATACATTTATTTAACACATTGATTTTAGGACTGTGAAATAACAGTCTGTCTAAACATGTTACACTTATTCATACTATATTAGTACCAGTCCTTTCTGGTTTAAACCATTATTATTGTGATCCCCTACATCAGTAAACATTAACTCCCATACTCTATTTATTATCATTTTTTACAAATGTCTTGTAAATAAAGATTTACATTAAAAATAATAAAATACTGGAAACCTTCCATTTTATTATTTTATTATGCTGTTTATTATTAGATTTTAAAGTTGTGATATAGCATACTACTAAGTTATAGTATCACCAACTTTAAGTTTATTGCATTTTTTTAAAAAACAACACTTACACAAATTCACTTTCACTGTTGGTTCTGATATTTTGAGTCTTATTATCTCAGACCAGACCTTTAGTAATCATGGACCGTTAAGACTAGTTTATTTTCTTTATTACACAATAGCTTTAGCCGGTGCACTTCTTATAACGCTATACAGCACTTTAGTTTTCTCAATAATTACATTTTATAAGATTTTGGGTATGTTATACTTTCTTTTGCATAGTTTTTGTGGGTTTGGGATTGATAGTAGTGTATATAATAATAGGTTTTACTACGGTGTTTCTTTCATACTATTTCTTCCTCTCCTCCTGTCTTCCTTCTTGTCTTTCTTCGTATCTTCCTTCTGGTATTCATTCTTGTCCCTCTTCTAGTCTTCATTCTTGTCCCTCGTCTAGTCTTCACTCTTCTGTTCTTCCTTCCTCATTCTTGGGTAAACCAAGGTACTTGGTGTTATCACGACTGAGGTTTAGTTTGGAGTATTTAATTTATTCACTGTGGCTTTATTCTTCTATATAGTTTTCAGGGTATTGTTTTCTTCCTGTTCACAAACTTTATTCTTCCCTCTTCTTGTTTTTGGGGTATTTTGGTATTCACCACCCTTTAATTGAGTCTCTTTTTTCTTTGATATGGTCTTATATAACTGGTTTACTGCTCTGAGCTTCCTGGGTAACTTACTGGTATTATAGTATGAGTTGCTTCGATACTTTCTTTGGTTTTTAAAACAGTGGTTTTTATATATAATGTAGTGAGGATTTTTATTTTATTGTGGTTCATTCCTCTGATTTATTTAAATGTCATTCAATATTATTATAACATTTGTTGGTGTAATTAAACTTTATGATTTCATATGACTTAAAATGCAGTGGATTTTCTGTCACGCTACAGAATGCCCTTCTCCAGAAGTAATTTTTTCAGACTATACTTGCTTTGTCTGAAACAATCGCTTATGATAATTATTCTAAGTTTGTTATTATTTTGGACTTCCTTCCATTTTAAAATTTTCTTATTTATATTTGAGTTTATATCATTCTCACTTGATCTTCCTTGATAGTAATAGCCTTCTGAGTTTCATATTTATTATTTCATTTTTATATTTCTTCTTAGTATTTTCTCCTTGGGATATTTTCTCCCTATCGTTCCCTACTTTGTGAGCTGGTTCAGTTCAGAGAGGCACTGTACGCTACTTTCCTCTGCTGTCCAATACTTCACACATATTTGAGTACAGAGGCAAATCATCTCTGCTCAAAAAACATATTAATCCTGCTGGAATTATCATCAGACAGATTAAAAAATTATTCAGAATAGTACACATTTGTTACTATTTAAAAAATATCTTTGGGATACTTCACTTATTACTTATTATACTTCTCAGAGATTTTAATATTTCTATCTCAGTTGTTCATCTGACTTATTATCTGGATGTTTCTTTCATTTGATATTATGGTAGGAAGCTCTTCTATTATTACATTTTTTCAACTTTTCTTATCATATAAATCTTTTGGTTATAAATTCTTTATTTACCTTCTGGTTTTTTTATTTTTTTATTTATTATAATGAGGTCATAATTTCTCCTCATACCACTTTAAAGTTTCATTCTCTCATAATTCCAAAGAAGTTTTTGTACTTTATTTTATTCAATCACTCAAATCGTATTAAAGAACTTTTTCTTTTTTATTTCCTTCAACACCATTTTACGGAAAGGTTTTTACTCTTCATATTGAACTTAGACATTATCATATTGTTCAGAATTATTTGTTTTAATTCTAAATCTGTTTCCTTTTATTCATCCCATTATGATCTTTTGTTACCATGGTAATTATCTTCTATGCTTACCATAAATATGGTATGAAATCTCTTCAGTTTATCTCACCATAGTGTTTTATTTATTATTGGTTAGTAAGTTGTACTTATACTTAGTTTGGGAAACTTGATTTATTCATAATTCAAAATTCACTCTTCTTATGTTATTCTATAAAGTTTTCTCTAATAATTTGTATGTAAGGTGGGCTTACATGTTTTTTGGCTGGTTTTATTTCTCTAAACTCTCTTGGTATTATTGTCAAAATGTTTCTCTTCAAATAAATATTTAGTAAGCTGTCCTTATCTGTTTTTGGCCTTAGATGGTTTTATTTCTAAATTCTCTCCTTCTTTATTATTATATTATAGCCATAAAGTTTTTCTTCAAATATTTGTTATGTAAAGTGGGCTTACATTTGTTTTTAGAATTTGGTTGGTTTACATTCAAAATTCTGTTTTATATATCTTCTTCCAAAATGTTCCTTCTCAAACAAATTGTATGTAATTGGCTTACATTATGTTTAGAATTTTGGGGTTTTTTAAATTCTATCTTATGTATCTTCTAGCCATAAAATTTTCTAATAATTGTAGATAATATGTGCTTATATTTCTTTTTAGAATTTGGAGGTTTATTTCAATATTCTTCTTGTTATTCTTCCTTCAAAATATGTTTCTTCTCAAATAAATTGTATGTAATTGGCTTACATTGTGTTTAGAATTTAGAGGTTTTAATTTTAAATTCTAATTCTTCTTATATTCTTGCCATAAAATTTTCTAATAATTGTAGATAATATGTGCTTATATTTCTTTTTAGAATTTGGAGGTTTATTTCAATATTCTTCTTGTTATTCTTCCTTCAAAATATGTTTCTTCTCAAATAAATTGTATGTAATTGGCTTACATTGTGTTTAGAATTTAGAGGTTTTAAATTCTAATTTATATATCTTCTAGCCATAAAATTTCTAATAATTGTAGATAATATGTGCTTATATTTCTTTTTAGAATTTGGATGTTTATTTCAAAATTCTTCTTGTTATTCTTCCTTCAAAATATGTTTCTTCTCAAATAAATTGTATGTAATTGGCTTACATTATGTTTAGAATTTTGGGGTTTTTTAAATTCTAATTCTTCTTCTATCATTGCCATAAAATTTTCTAATAATTGTAGATAATATGTGCTTATATTTCTTTTTAGAATTTGGAGGTTTTTTAATCATAAAATTTCTTCATGGATGCCTGGTTAAAGACACCCTTGACTTTACTTGAACTTATTTCTTTGATTTCGTAGGTGTTGTTGTTATTGTCTTTTGAGACGATATAGGGACCAGTATACAGGAGCAATAACTTTTTTGTTATCCCCTCTAGGGAACTGGGTAATTCCCTATTCTTCAACAACACCTTCTCTCCAACGGTATAATGAATAACCTTACCCATGCATTTATTGTATTTGTTCCGCCGTTTCTCCTGATCTTCGGCCACCTTATTACAAAATTGAATTTTATCAAATCTATATTTATGTTCTCTGGGGAACTCCAAGATATCTGCAATCTCTCTAGGGGGTTGTCTCTCGTACATTGCGGAGTATGGGGTTATTCCTATGGCAGGATGGTAGGCCAGGTTGAGGAATTCTTCAGTGGCCTCCAAGTATTCTTGCCACCTTCTCTGCTGATCATGGCAATACGTTCTTAATAGGCGCCCCACCTCTCGCAAGACTCTTTCGGCCGGGTTACTGCTTGGGTGGTATACGGATGTCTTGTATGTGTGAACCCCCATGGACAGCAGTGTATCCCGCCATCTCCTCCCCTTGAATTGCGTTCCGTGGTCGGTTATGATCGATACCGGTTTTCCGACGGTTGGGAAGTACTGGTCGATCAGGATATTAAGAACTTTATTCATAGTCGCCCGATTCGCTGGGTATAGCTTAACGAACTTAGTGTAATGGTCCATAATGATGACGATATATCTGTATCGGTGGCGGCCTCCACTGCGGGGAAATGGCCCGCAGATATCCAGGAATACCTTCTCAAGTTTAGACTGCGATGTTATTGGAATCATCTGCCCTTCTCTTTTCTCGTTATTAGTTTTTACGAGTTGGCAAATGCGACAGTTTCTAATATACCTCCGTACCTTCCGATTGATGTCCTTAATATAGCAGTTTTCTTCCAGGGCCTTTACCACCTTTAAAGCGCCCATATGCCCATATCGAACATGATAACTGATCACTATCTCTTTCTCGATATGGGTTGGAAGTATTACCTTCCACTCCTCCTTAAATAATGATGGTTTGGAAAACAGGATTCCCTTATGTATAGTGTAATATCGGGAGATGGTCTCATCTCCTGCTTCCAATCTTGAGATAATAGTAATTAATTTCGGGTCATCTTGTTGGTGTGTGCTTAGTTGTTCTAGAACTGATTGTAGACCGGCGCTGCTGCTGAGAATATGGTACACCTTCAGAATACTCTCCTTCTCCCCCTCGAACGTCTGCTTGTCAATGTCAACTCTAGACAATACGTCCGCGACGACATTCTTCCTTCCGGGGATATACTCCCACTTAAGGTCGTATTCTTGCAGCAACAGTATCCACCGCGTTAACCTTCCATGGCTCAGCTTACATCTCTTAAGAAACGAGATAGATTTATGGTCTGTCCGGACGGTAACGGGATAACCAAGAATATATGTACGGAACTTTCCGCACGCGAACACGACACTCAATAACTCCTTTTCTGTCACATGATAGTTTTTCTCACTCTGGTTCAGAGCTCTGCTGGCAAAACAGATTACAAGATGCTCGCCCTCCTCATCCTCTTGATATAAAGTAGTGCCAAGGCTGATGTCACTGGCATCACAATTAAGAAAGAAAGGCTTGTTAAAATCTGGATGACGGAGTATAATATGTTTAAGGAATTTTTGTTTTATGAGAGTCAATATGTTTTGTTGTTCATTACCCCAGATCCATTTATTTTTAGATGACAGTTGCGGCTGAAATCTGGCAGTCAGTTCGGAGTACTTTTCCTGGAACTTGCGGTAGTAGTTACAGAGTCCCAGGAATGACTGTAACTGCCTTCGATTCTTTGGTGTAGGAAAGTTCTGAATTGCTTCGACTTTTTCAGCCGACGGTGAGATTCCCTTATCATTTAATACGAAGCCCAAGAATTGTATCTCTTTAGCAATAAAATGAGACTTTGCTAACTTCAGAGTAATATTGTTTGCTGCTAGCTTCTGTAAGACGTGTTCCACACGGTAGCAGTGTTCCTCCCAAGTTTCTGAGGACACTAGCAAGTCATCGACGCATACGGTGGTGAATTTTAGTGCTTCTTGGCCAAGTATCTGATCCATGCAGTGCACAAAGACTGCGACTGAGTTTACCAGTCCGAAGGGCAACCTCTTAAACTGGTAGTTCCGCCCTTCGAATATAAAGGCCAGATACTGGCGACTCTGTGGATGTAATTCCACCTGCCAGTATCCGCACACCGTATCCCAGGTAGTGAAGTATTTGGTACCGTGGAATCGTTTTAAGATCTCCTCAATCTCACCGGGCGAAGTCCTGTCATTTATGATCATCTTATTTATTTCGCGCGCATCTAAACATAAACGGACTTGTCCGTTTTTCTTAGGAATAGCCATGATAGGACTTGTGTAAGGGGAATGGCTACTCTCTATAATGTCACGGTTAATCATTTGCTCTATTTCAGCTCTTACTGCCTGCTTTCGTGATTGCGCAATGGGGTAAGACTTCCGGTTAAAGTCTACAGTGTCTCGGAATTGTAGAGTACACTGGAAATTCTTCACTTTACCGGGCTCATCAGAAAAGACTGATTTATATTTATTGTATATGTCGATTAATTTGTTCGCTTGGTTTGTTGTTAAACCTTCGCCAGTTATACCGCTCCGGAAATCCCTGATCTCCTGGATTTTTTGCGACCATAAATCTTCATTGGAGGTGTCGTCTATTCTCTGTTCAATTATGGATGTTGGATGGATGTAATTAATTTTTCGGATTTGCTGATGGATACTATCGGGAACGACTTGGTCACTACCCACCAAGTTCGTCGTCCAAGTATGTCCGTTAGAAAAAGTGATAATGTTTCAGTTCTTAGATCAATGATGGCGGAATTTCTCCTAAGCACATCACACCCGACCAGTATATTAAATGGCAGACCGCTCGCCACCAAGAATTCCATGTCAATCGCTATACCACAGCTCATCACACTGGCGGAGACTTGTCTACGTATAGTTTTGTTCTGTCGGCCGGTTGCTCCCAACAAAACAATATTATTCAACGGCAATGTTGGTAAAGTTCTCCCGCACTCTTGCTGTATCCTCTCCAGTTCCGTCGTACTTATTATTGATACGTTTGACCCAGTATCGATCATTAACTTGGCTGGGATGCCTTCTACCTTGGCGTCAACATGTATAATTTCATTATTGAAGTTATTGGTGGGACTCCTGTTATCCTCTTCCAATAACTCCTGTCTGATGTCCTTCAGGTAGTTGCACCCGATGATTGTAATACGATTGTGATTATTCTCGAACTTGCACTCATTCTCATTATCATACCCAGTAGTCAGAAGCAGTAATGGGTTCTGGCGATTTCTTACTGCCTGTGCCCGTTTAAAGGCTCGGCATCATTGTTTCTTTGAGCCATATTATTCGATGCCTCATTCGGGATGCTCAGAGTGGTTACTTGCCGATCTGTTCTATGGTCTTCCGGTCGTTCATGGTGTGACCTCTGTTCAGTGTTGTCCAAACTATTACTCCTACGCGCCGGATAGTACCTCGGTTGGTCCCGTTCTAGGCTCCTCCGCCTTTCTTCGTATCTTCGGTAAATGCTTCGTCGATTGTGGTTGAATCCTCGCTGTCTTCCTTCTGTGGCTCGTATGAAGTTCACTCTAGGGCGAGGATACCTATTATTATTAAAATTACCATTATTGGGACCCGCACGATTAGCATTATTAGGGTAAGGACTATTACCATAATTGGGGCTTCTCTGACTATTTACGTTATCAGGGTAGGGATTGCGGTTACCCTGATAACCATTAGAGGGTCGGTTCGGGTTTTGTTGGTTGGGACCCGTATTATTATTGTCATTGTAATTGGTATTATTTACATTATTTCCATTATTATTATTGTTATTTCGCGGGTATGCCCGACCTCCTTGGTACCCAGTATTTACGTGGTTCGTACTCTGGTTATTGTTCTGGTACGTCCTTGGTTCGGGCCCATCACTTCTTCTACGACTCTGCCGGTAATAATCTTCATTTTCATAATTCTCTAGTTCTGTCATTGCCTGGATGGTTTTTATCTGGCTGCCCCTCCTAGCACGAATCACCTCCTCATCATAATGGTAAGACAGCTTGTTTATTAGGCATTCCTCCGGTATGGCTGGTTCTAAGTGCTTGGCCATACACACTTTGCCGAGGAAATAAGCTGTCATTGAGCTGCCGACTTGTGGTTTGTAGCGGCCGTGGCATATATTATCTCTTATGAGATTTTGCGTGGTCTCTGACCAGTATTTGGCCTTGAACAGGCTCTTGAACTGTTCATAATTGTCGATGTCGCTCCGGTTGGCCATCCACCAATGGTCATTCACCTCCCGAAACGACTCGTCAAGGATCTCTCGGTTCTGGACCCATCGGTTCCCTCGGTGTTTCTCGAGGTACTCCTCTATTCGTGCCAAGAACTCCATAGGCTTCCGTTTGTATTGCCGGAAATTGAGCCATTCTCTGTTCTCTGACATGGGGAAATTGTGATATGCCGATGGTCTGTTTCTTATTAACTCTATCTCCTCCTGGCTCTGACGTACCTGTCCGGTTATGTTTACCATGGCGGCTTCCACGCCGTCGCATCTTTCTGTTACTTGGGTCCTCACTTTATTTACTTCCTCCAGGGCAAACTTCTTGGTCTCCTCCAATTTAGTTTTCTGTTGTTCTTGGACCTGAGTAATCTCCTTAGTTATTATTTCTCGGACTTCCAGCACTTCGTTTTCTGTTTGACGACATCTTTCATCTACTTCTCGAATCTGCTGGTTAACAACCACAACTTCCTGTTCTAATTTCTTTACAATGGACTTCTTCGTTTCAGTTATCTTTTTATTTATCTCCTCTTTGGCTAACTCAATCCTCTCGTCTAACTTATTCATGTTCTCTTGATTAACTTCCCTCAATTCTTCTCTCAGTAATTGATTGTCCTCTCTCAGTTCTTCCCTTAATTGTTGGTTGTCATTTTCTATTTTCCTACTGGTTTCTTCCATTTTCTCCTCCAAATTCTTATTATTTTCTTCCATTTTCCTTTCCATCTTCTTACTGGTTTCTTCAATCCTCTTGTTAGTGTTTTCTATGCTTTTATTTATTCCCCCAAAATCTTCCTTGGTAGACTGGCTGTTGTCATCCATTTTCTTGGTTACTCCTTCTATTTTGGATTCTAGGTTCTTATTATTTTCTTCATTGTTCTTGCTCATTTGTGTAAGCATTTCCATTATCTTCTCTTCCATTGTTTTAATTTTCTCCTTCTCGGGGACATTGACTTCCACTGTCTGCGTTGGTACTTCGGGTCGTTCCTCTGGTGGTTCAGGTTGTTTATGTTCCACCTGGATAAGTAACACTTCCGGATCCTCCACAGGTGTTGCCTCCTTATCCCCCATGTCAACCTCTTTTTCGGCCTCTGCCGCCCTCTTTTTCGATGTAGCTCGTCTTTGCATCTTTCCCTGTCTCTATTTACTAATCGCTGCCAAGCTTAGATTATTAAGCCCTCTAAGTTGGACGCCACTTTATAACAATGACCCTTTATGTGGTGTAATCTAATCAAGCCCCACGTTGGGCGCCACTTTGTAAGAAGACCCTGTATATGGCTGTAATCTAATCAAGTCCCACTGTTTGGGTTAGCCACTTGGTCACCAGACCGCTGTATGCCGGTCGTTACAAAAGAATAAAATGTATACGGAAAATTCACTAATTATAGAATTTTCAAATAATAAAATAATTTTGTTTATGTTTATAGAGGTATGTATAAGAGATAAATCTGTTTTTTTTTTTAAAGGTTCTGGTAAAATTTTAATAACAGGTAGGTATTTATTGGCCGTCGAGCACTTCTTGAAGATTTGCACCAAGTCTGGAGTTAAATAGATTAACTCCAGGTAATAATCGATTGGTGACTTTTCTGACTGGTCCAATATCTTGTTCAAAATAGAATATATTCTTCTCACTTAATTCCTTCAGCCTTATAAATACCCTTAAATTACCCTGTGAAATAAGTACAGATACAAAATAATGGAAATATAAAGATTTATTTACAATTTTAAATAAATAATCGATATTTTATCGATGGAGAGCAATTATCGACTCTGTCTCAGGAATTATCGATTGTGTCATACAGAACAAAATTTTATGTTATATTATATTAAAGACAGGTTCTTTGAGCGATTAGAATTAATAGTCAGAGAAGGGTGACGAGAAAGTATAACATTAACAATTAAAAATATAAATACAATAATTACTATTCAATAGTATTCTAAATAATTCAGTATATAATATTTGAATAAATGTTTTGTCGAACCAATGAAGACTGACGTCACTGCGATATGGTTAGCAGACTTCGTTTTCAAGATGGCCGCTACTCGAGTTGGTCTTGGTTACTGCATATGCGTCGTGTCAGAAAATTACTATAAAATTACCTTCATCAAGGTCTAAAATGTCCCCGCACTGGTGTAATATGTCTGTTAATCTATTTGGTGTATTCTGGTGAAGTGTTCTGTGTAAACTTGTGTTAGTTAGTTTATTTTCTATGTGTTCAACTTCTGCGGTTAAGTTCTCAAGTTATTGGTTAGGATTTGCAGAATAAATCAGTTGAAATATAGTGTTTTACTTGTTTCTATCACTCGTATTATGTAGTTAAGTGTTTGTTTTCACTATTGTCGTGAATGTATTAACAGCTTTAGCTTTAAAAAGTGTTTAAACCGCCTAACTCTCGTTTCACTGATTTCAATGGCTAAACACTAGTATCATTTTTAATTCGATTTTAAGAAATGTTCTTCACACAACTGTCCAGCTTGATATTCAACAAAAGACTAAAGACTTGGTCATAAATCTGGCCCAGTTAATCTTTGAAAAAGTATTGTTAACATATTTCGACTTCCCATACATATGATAAAATATTACATTATGTATGGAATTTATCTATTTTATTCCTCACTTTTATGAATTATTAACCTTATTATTGGTTTAATCATCTCATTCCCTTTAAATTGATGTATTATAGTCCATATCTGTAGATATTTTGTGGAAATTAACAAATTTTGTTCACTCTTTGGGAATATAGGCTCAAAATTGGATTTCCGTTTTTATATAAAACTCCTCCATTTCAAATATTATTAATATTATTATAATAAATTTTAATTATTCACATTCCTCTTCCTTTCCTTAAATACATATAAATTACACCTTTGAACTGGTTTTTTGTGTTAATCTGTAAATTTGACATTGCTCTTTAAAATTAATTAATTTATATATTTTGACAATTTACAAAATGTTAAGGTATATTTCCTTATTATCATTTTAATTCATAGGATCATTCCTAGTAGTGGTTAATTGTGTTATCTTATATAAATCTTGGTAGTTTACAGGATTTATAAGTGAATTATACTATTTTATATTGGTTCTGTGATTTCACCAAATGGCCTAGATTTTAGAATTTTATATTTCTTTCTTTCTCAAATAATTTAAACTTAATTCCTCCTCTGACTTTACATAATTACAATTATATGAAAATAACATGATTTATAACTTATTGTGTTGTGTAGTAGTTAATTAACACTACATATTTAAAATAAATAATTATGAACATGGTTTAGCAATCTGCACAATTGAACATATTGCAGATATGGTTTGAACATATATCTTTTAACTATTTTTGAGCTAACATAGCATACCTATTAGAACATTATTACTGGTATGTAGGTTATTATTTATCAAACATAATTCTTTTTAAAACACATAACATAAATCTTATTTTCTAATAAACCTTACAAATACATTTATTTAACACATTGATTTTAGGACTGTGAAATAACAGTCTGTCTAAACATGTTACACTTATTCATACTATATTAGTACCAGTCCTTTCTGGTTTAAACCATTATTATTGTGATCCCCTACATCAGTAAACATTAACTCCCATACTCTATTTATTATCATTTTTTACAAATGTCTTGTAAATAAAGATTTACATTAAAAATAATAAAATACTGGAAACCTTCCATTTTATTATTTTATTATGCTGTTTATTATTAGATTTTAAAGTTGTGATATAGCATACTACTAAGTTATAGTATCACCAACTTTAAGTTTATTGCATTTTTTTAAAAAACAACACTTACACAAATTCACTTTCACTGTTGGTTCTGATATTTTGAGTCTTATTATCTCAGACCAGACCTTTAGTAATCATGGACCGTTAAGACTAGTTTATTTTCTTTATTACACAATAGCTTTAGCCGGTGCACTTCTTATAACGCTATACAGCACTTTAGTTTTCTCAATAATTACATTTTATAAGATTTTGGGTATGTTATACTTTCTTTTGCATAGTTTTTGTGGGTTTGGGATTGATAGTAGTTTATATAATAATAGGTTTTACTACGGTGTTTCTTTCATACTATTTCTTCCTCTCCTCCTGTCTTCCTTCTTGTCCTTCTTCGTATCTTCCTTCTGGTATTCATTCTTGTCCCTCTTCTAGTCTTCATTCTTGTCCCTCGTCTAGTCTTCACTCTTCTGTTCTTCCTTCCTCATTCTTGGGTAAACCAAGGTACTTGGTGTTATCACGACTGAGGTTTAGTTTGGAGTATTTAATTTATTCACTGTGGCTTTATTCTTCTATATATACCCTGATTAACGAAAGAAAGTGACTGGCGGAGCGGCCGCACGGCGACCGAGTTTGTAGTAAAAACATTCCACTTTATAACCTCGTGGAAACGTAAAATACAGGGCGAGAAATGTCTAATGAACTGTATTTTAATCATCAATTAAAGACGTTTTTAACAAACTTTTCTAATTTTTAAAATCTCTTTTCAATAAATTTACATTGTGAGTTAAAGAAAAAAATACACGAATTTGAATTAAAAAATTAGGGTTTATCGTTTTTATTACGTAAGAACTCAGAGGTTAAGCATCGGAAAAAAATTTCTTGTAGACAAATGGTAGTCCACCTTCTTTAGTACAATATATCAAAAATTGAGATTCCTATGATTAAAATTAACGACGTTATTAATTTTTTCCGAATGTCCTGTTAACTCAGTTGTTAAAAGTTGTACACGAATGAGATTTGCGTGACGCTCTCTTTAGATAACTAAATGTAGAAGACATATACAACTTACACCTTGTACGTGATAGGAATACTACAATGGATTAATATATAAAGTGAATTTCACAGAGAGCAATGCGTGGCGCTCTGCGGCGGAAGTACAGTCAGAACCTATTGGACCCATTTTATTCGCGCGCTACCGTCATTCCCGTACAGCGTCTCGGCCTCTCCTTTATGTCTACAAATAGCACACGCTTCCAGGAAAACTGAACCGTTATACGCACACTAAGGGTAAGGGAAATTTCCAGCTTTCAGTTTAGTTGATGTGGTGGTTGAGTGATGTCCGGTTGTTGGTTATCTTGATTTTAAGTGTTAGTTTCTTGTGCTTTCATTATAAATTGACGTGTTTTTAAGTTATTTTGTGTGAATATACTTCGGTGGCTGAGCATGGAGCAACGTAACGAGGCTGAACCAAGGAAACATAGGGGAAGACCTAGGACTCGAACTCCAAAGAAAAGACAAACTTCGGGCCGAGGCGTACCTATGAAAGGACAGTCAAGAGAAATTGTGTGCAAAGTGCGGGAATATTTTGATAGAGAAAAGGCAAACAAAGGTCCTTTGATTCCGGTTAATAATGCAATACAGCGAACTGCAGATGCTCTGAAAATACATAAAAATACAGTTCTGCGAGTTTGCAAGGAAAAAGAATTGAAAGAAATACAAGATGACAGTAATAGCCAACTTTCAACTCCGGGCAAACAGAGGAAACGGGAGAAAACTGTGACAAAACTTGACACTTTTCAGGAAGACGCATACGAAGACATGTATATCAATATTACATAAGAAAAGAATATCCCACTTTGAAAAAACTTTTATCATCGTTGGAAAATGAAGAGCTGTTTAATGGCAGTCTGTCTTCGCTTAGAAACGTGCTAAAAGGTTTAGGATTTACGTGGAGAAAATTTTCCGGCAGAAAAGTGATTATGGAGAGAAGCGATGTCGCTGCCTGGAGGTGTCGTTTTCTTCGCCAAATCAAAGACGAGAATTTCGATAATATAATTTGGCTCGATGAGACCTGGGTCAATGCTGGGCATTGTTTGAAACAAGGATGGACTGATGAGTCACTTCAGGGGACAATGTTAACACCTATAGGGAAAGGTGAACGATTAATAATATGTCATGCAGGTTCTTCAAAAGGGTTGTTCCAAATTCCCTTCTACTATTTAAATCGAAAAAAACCGGTGACTACCATGAAGATATGGATCACGACAAATTCTTCGGTTGGTGTTCTGAAACTTTGCTAAATAACCTAGAAGAGCCTGCAGTAATAGTCATGGACAATGCTCCCTACCATTCTAAGCAAATTGATAAAGCTCCCACAAGCAAAGATAAAAAAGCTGACATACTTGCATGGCTGGATAGGAAAAATATTCAATCTACAACCGACTTGAAAAAATCAGAACTTTTGGAATTAGTGAAATGGCACAAGCCCCAGAACAAAAGGTATTTTGTTGATGAATTGATAGAGAGCAGAGGTCACAAAGTGATAAGGCTACCACCTTACCATTGCCATCTTAACGCCATTGAGCTTATATGGGCTCAGGTTAAGGGGTATGTTGCCGAAAACAACAAAATGTTTACTTTAAAAGAAGTTGAACGACTGACTAAAGACGGATTTAATCGAATTACTGCTGAGAGGTGGGAGCAAGTAGTGGACCACACCAAAAAAGTTATTATCGATGCATGGAATAACGAAGGACTAATGGAAGAAGCTGTGGAGGAAATGATTATATCCGTGGAAGACAGCAGTAGCTCCGAGGATGATAATTGTTCAGAAGATGATAATAGTGATGACGATCCAATGGAGGGTATCAGAGAACTTTCGTTTGAAGACTACTAACTCACAGCTATAAGTGTTTTTTATAGAGTGTTTTAATAGTGTATTTTTATGATTTATACACATATTTTATGAGCGGATTCCATAAAAGCTGAAGAACACTACAATACTTGTAAGTACCGTACTGTATTTATTATTTATTTGTCAATGCTAATAACAAGTAATTTACTAATTGTTTTTACATTTCAATTACATTATAACAGTAAAATACTGTTATAATTATGCAATATCTGGTAGACCGAGCTTTGCTCGGTAGTTTTAAACTGTAAACTATATTTCATAGTTAAATAATTAGTTATTGAGAAATTTGAATGGCATTAACAATTTCCCAGTAATTACATTGCACTTCAATTAGTAGTATTAAAGCTGATCACAAAACAAAAACAGTTTATTAACAAGAAAACAATAAATACCGTACCGCAAAAGAGTAATAAACAGTCATTCAAGACTGTTATAAAAAGCATGTAGTTCAACTAAACCACAAAAGTCTGGTCAGATGTACGTTTTTGACAGATCTCCAGGTAGAAGATTAGATTAAATAAGTAGACAGATAACTAAGTATATACTTATGAGAGATTGGTGACTCGTAGTAAGTTGGCTATGTGTCAATGTGTGAGCCGTGAGCGTATGCACCACTTTCTTTGGGCTGTTACTGTACCTTGACTCGATCGCGCGCCGTTGAGCGATGTTAGTTCTAATTTTCCTATATTAACTGATTGCGGTTATATTTCGTAATATTTGAAGGTTACATACCACTTTGTATTGATGAATACAATTTTGTTATGTTTATTGTGAAAAAACACAATGAAAAAAATTATTAATAACGGAGTTAACAGTACATTCGGAAAAAATTAATAACGTCGTTAATATTAATCGTAGGAATCTCAATTTTTGATATATTGTACTAAAGAAGGTGGACTACCATTTGTCTACAAGAAATTTTTTTCCGATGCTTAACCTCTGAGTTCTTACGTAATAAAAACGATAAACCCTAATTTTTTAATTCAAATTCGTGTATTTTTTTCTTTAACTCACAATGTAAATTTATTGAAAAGAGATTTTAAAAATTAGAAAAGTTTGTTAAAAACGTCTTTAATTGATGATTAAAATACAGTTCATTAGACATTTCTCGCCCTGTATTTTACGTTTCCATGAGGTTATAAAGTGGAATGTTTTTACTACAAACTCGGTCGCCGCGCGGCCGCTCCGCCAGTCACTTTCTTTCGTTAATCAGGGTATAGGTTTCAGGGTATTGTTTTCTTCCTGTTCACAAACTTTATTCTTCCCTCTTCTTGTTTTTAGGGGATTTTGGTATTCACCACCCTTTAATTGAGTCTCTTTTTTCTTTGATATGGTCTTATATAACTGGTTTACTGCTCTGAGCTTCCTGGGTAACTTACTGGTATTATACTATGAGTTGATGAGTTGCTTCGATACTTTCTTTGGTTTTTAAAACAGTGGTTTTTATATATAATGTAGTGAGGATTTTTATTTTATTGTGGTTCATTCCTCTGATTTATTTAAATGTCATTCAATATTATTATAACATTTGTTGGTGTAATTAAACTTTATGATTTCATATGACTTAAAATGCAGTGGATTTTCTGTCACGCTACAATATTCAACATATATTATTCAATATGTAGCCTGTACTTAAAAGTGATAACAATCATTCTGCTACCATATATTTTTATGTGTGTGTCCACAATAAATGAATATGAAGCTATTATTCTTAGATATCATCAGATGTCTTATAAGATAAGAAAAAAAAATATATATATATATATATAATTGACAAATGCAACTGTTATAATGCTTATAAATCACTGAAAGTATTTTGTATTTGTGTATACATACATTAATACACCTGGTTCACATGACCCTGAAAGATGCAAAATGCAAAGTAAAAGTAGAAGGAGAATTATCAGAGGATTTCCAAGTTCGAAGAGGAGTAAAACAAGGGGATGTCTTGGCTACCCTCCTTTTCAATATATACCTAGAGAAAGTAGTAAGGCAGCTACCGATAAACCGTGGTGGCACAATTATGAATAGAAGGTTGCAGTGCATTCCACATGCTGACGATGTTGTTCTTGTGACAAGAAACAAACAGACACTGGAAGAGGTGTACACCTTTCGGGAGTATGCTTCAACCAACCTAGGGCTGCAAGTGAACAGCCAAAAGACAAAATATATGCCAACGAAGAAGAATGTCTTAGAATAAAGAATCTCAAAAATTAAAGTTAATGGCAGTGAATTTGAGAGGGTAGATAGTTTGAGATATCTTGGGTCCCTCTTGACGTCAAAAAAATCAGATGGCAATGGAAATTCATGACAAACTAGCCATGTCATGCTATAAAAATAGGTGATATTTTTCTTTGCTGCCTATTCTAAAGTTCACAGACATTTCTAGAACCTCCAAGATCCAGATTTACAAAACCGTAATGCAGCCATTAATATTGTATGCTTCAGAAGCCTGGATCATGACCTCAGTCCAAGAAGATATGATCAGAAGATGGGAAAAAAGATTTTGAGGAGAATATATGGAGGTGTACTAGATGCTGGAATGTGGTGTATGAGGATAAATGGCAAATTGTACAATCTACACAATGACATCGTCACAGTAATAAAACAAGGTAGAATTAGGTGGGCAGGTCATGTACAAAGAATGGCAGAGGTTAGGGCAGTGAAAAAGTATTCATTGGAGGACCAGGAGGAAGAAGAGCAAGAGGGAGGCCAAGAAGAAGATAGGTGGATGATGGAGATGAATACTTGAGAAGACCAGGGGTCAGAAGTTGGCGAAGAGTCGCACAGGATAGAGAGGAGTGGAAGCATGTCATTTTGGAGACCAGGGCTCTTCATGAACTGTAGCACTGTGGATTAGTAGTAGTAGTAGTAGTAGTAGTAATAGTAGTAGTAGTAGTAGTAGTAGTATACATGCATAGTTTTAATTGGGTATGTGTAACACATAATTTATTTAAATGCCAAGTTTTATAACAATATTTATTTGTTGCAGATGTGTCAAAAGTAACCACCTTTGCAAAGGGAATTGTCAGTTTGCCGATACAGTGTTAATATCAGAGTCTGTACTTCACTTTTGAAAGTCAAAAACTATTTTTAGAATATTAAGAATATTTGTCTCTTAATGATTTTAGTACAAGCAAAGTAAATGTTAACAATCAGTCTTACCTGATGCTATGAAGTTATTTAACCAGGTGCGGAAATGATGGACTGTTTGAGCTGTCTGATGGCCAAGTGGACAGCTGCTCCACCACAACAGTATGTGTTCCAAGTAAGTTCCTACCTCTCCCCATAGCACCTGTTGATAGTATTCACTGATTTTGTGGCGTACACGTTTATGCAGCTTAAGCCCACCTAGACAAGACAGGAATTCCCCTTGATAATTAGATTTATTATGAGTTTAGTATGTTTATGCTTACATTTTTATAAAAGATTAGATGAATGCAGGAGTTATAAAATAATGTAACACAAAAAAATATAAACAGTTTGAAGTGTGAATAAAACACTTATCCAATTAAAAATAAAAATGAAAGAAAGTAATTTCTAACCAAAATACAAGACATATTTGTACATTTTGGGCTCAGAGTATTTTTTCCTATATTTATATTTTTGTCTTCTAAGTAGTGATTGAAATGAAACACTACTATCACTGTCAATACCTTGTTTATTTATTGTTATCATAAATAATTTTTTGCAAGTAAATATATAATACAGAAAATACAAATTTCAAACTGTGATATGGGTACAACTGTTTTCTGTGAGTACCTTCCTCTGAACAAGCCTTATCTTAGCAGGATGGTCCTCTTCTAATTGTCTGATGATGTCCTGCAGTTCTTCAAATGTCTTGGGACAAGACAGTTTTACCAGCAATCTGATCTTATTCTGGAGCCACTCAATTATAAAAGGAACAGATTCATCACCACTCTTCTCTGAATGTATCCTTTTGAATAACAACAATTTGTTGATAACAAATGCTCCTGCTCACATTCTGTTGGCTTACCCTCAGTTAGGAACTTTTTGTGTATTGCAGCTCTGTAGGGGATCACATGACTCAATTTACTTTTGGTAATCAACTGTGTTCACTTAAAACTTCGATTTCAACATTTTCTCTTAATATTTTGCCAAACCAATTTTCATATATAACTAAATATAATTATTTCACTACTAACTCAGAACACAAAGTTTTTTTGGGTAAACATGTAAAAGTTTTACCTGATAGCTAGATGAAAAAGACTACAAAGACGAACTAAACATGATAAAATACCTAGCAGTATCCAACAGATACGACAGAACAATAGTCAATAAACTCCTACACAAAACACGAAACAAACAACAGACAAAGACAGAAAACAACAAATTCATAACACTAACATACGTCAACAACCAAACTGAAAAAAAGCTCACAAATTCAAAAAAGCAGGATGCAGAATCACATACAAAACTACTAACAAAACAGAACACACACTATCAAAACACACACACAAAGCACAAAACAAATTCGATCTACCTGGTGTTTACAAACTAAATTACTCAGACTGCAACAAATTGTACACAGGCCAGACAGGATGTAGCTTCAAACAAAGATACATTGAACACACAAAGGCACTACACTCCACTGTAACGGGACAAACTATGGGGTTTATTTTTATTCCTTAATAATTGTAATGAGTGGAGTAACCCACACTGAGCCCCGGTTTTAATAACCAAAGCGTAACTTTTGGGAACACCCAGTTGTCAGTCTACCAATAAGCCAGGCGAGGTGCGACAAAATTTGGAGCATCGGAATGTGTACGAGCACGTGTGTGCCAACTTTGACACCGTGAAAGTCACGCACAGTTTTCCTTGCCGCCGGCTACAAGATTACGAGAAATAACGAGAGATCACGAGGCGCTCGCCCGTCCAATCAGAAGGCAAGTTGCCACGCTTAGAGTGATGCTGGCCATTTTGAAAACACTTCACTTAGAGTCAGTCGGCGTCTAAACTCGAAACCGCGCAGTTGCGTTGGCGCGCGGTTCGTGAAAAACAATATTCAGAACAATGTAAACCAACCGCCCGAAACTGTGAAGATGTGGTGATAACAAGTGCAACAGCAAGTTCAGAAGTTAAATTACTAAATTTTAAACAGTTCAAATTATTTTTTGGAAATAAAGTGAACAGAAAATGAATCAACGGTAGTGTTACAACCACATGTAGACGGCCACAGCAGGAAAGTAACTACGTCAAATTTAATAAAATGAAAAGTATAATATGGGTACAAAGAGATCTCTAATTTTAGGGGGGTGACTAGTATGAAAGAGAGAGCGTGAGCGAAGTGCTGGATTGTCTTATATAATATAATATAGCTATTGTAATAAGTAAATTCATTAATATTTGTTTTGTTTTAAAAAATAGAATATGAGTCAGTAATAACTTTGTAAAGAATATAGAAAGAAAGAAACCAGATAGAGATGTTAAAGTTAGTAAATAAACGAATTGGTTTAAAGTTGATAAATGAGAGTAAAGATTTATTATGTAAAGCCACCCAATAACCACTCTTACAGGTCACGAGTTCGCGTAAAGGACCCTGGATCCCACGTGCAGGTAAGAATTTTGGAAATTGTGAAGTTTAAGTATTTTATGGTTAAATAAATAAAGTTATTTTCAATGATTAGTAACTTTACACCACTACAGAATCCACCTTTGCAAACCATCTCATTGAATCAAAAATATACAATAATATACAAAAATATCGACAATAACATGGACATTCTACACGTACACACAAAAGGCTGAAAACTAGACATTCTAGAACAATTTGAAATATACAAACACACAAAAACACATAAAAATAACATCCTTAATGAACAGACACAATTCAAATCTCACGCATTACTCGAACACATCACACCTCTCACATAATATCGATCTTTCAAAAGTCGATACCGTCACCAAGAATAAGACGGACAGTGCTCCCAGCGACAGCCTCTGAAGAAGCTTTTTAAAAGCGAAAACTGTTTCAGGCTATAAGGTAAAACTTTTACGTTTTTACACATAAAAAACTTTGTGTACAGTCGGTAGTGAATTAATTATATTTAGTTAAGTATCGGACATGCCATGGACAACGAAATCCAAGAATTTTATATATACTTTGGCGACGTCTATCTTATAAGTACATATAGCAAAATGTTTTCTTTAACACTTTAATCATTATTAAAGGGGTATCTTTAGTTATTTGTGTGTTATCTTTTACTGTGTATAAATTAAGGTTGTGTCAATAATCGATGTCACAGCTGTGAATTGAAATTAGTATTTTCTGTGTTACATATTTACTTGTGAAAAATTATTTGTTATAACGATAAATTAACAAGATGTCAACAGTGATACAAGTGTCTTATATCAATTGTTGCCTCGATACAACAAAATTGGTGACCATGACAGGACTAATTCAGTTACCGTTACAATTTAATAATTGTGCATTGTGGGTAAAAACATGGGAAGATTACATTTGAAGAACATGCAGCTGAAGAAGCAGTTAGAAAAAAATGTGTTTCCACAATGGGAACTAAGGCTGACCTGGAGATGTGTTTGGAACAGGCTACATGAGAGATGGATGAGAACCTGGACACATTCTTCATAAATGTAGAAGAAACGCCTATCACAAAGGAAATACAGGTAACCAATATGCTTAATAAAATAACGGCAGTAATTCAGGCCCAGTTAGAACAAAGTCAGGCACAGTTAGAATGAATACAGACATAATTTCAGACTCAGAACAAAGCCAGGCACAGTTAGAACAAACTGAGATGCAATTTCAGGCCCAGACAGAACAAATCGCAGAAGTACAGAGAGAATTACAAGTTTAGTCAGAAAAGTTGTAATGGTACAGAAGACTATTAAAAAAATGTCCCAATTCATATATCGATAGTGCAGTAGAGGTATCAAATGGTAGTGCATGATTGGAAGTAATCATGTTTACCTATCGTGTATACAACCATGTACTGTAGGTATAGTACAGTTGTACAGAACATTCTAGTGTATTCTATAAACAGTGTTTCTAGAATTAGTGTGCATCCATATAGGCCTACATAAGTTGTACATTGTGGCTAATGTACATATACATGAGTAACATAATCTACTCACTAACCTAGTATTGTCTTAATGACAAATAGTTTTAATCACACTATCACTTATCACCAATCACACTATCACTTAATATTATATTATGCAATATTCATAATATTACTTTGAAAGTGGGTTGGGGATTCTCTAGTATACAATAATAAAAAAAGTAGTTAATGAGATATTGTTCTTATAATTGGCGGCTGATTACTTCTTCTTCTTATTTGTCATCTTAAGGCTCTACAGTCCAAATTGGGATGTGGTTTCCTCCAGTAAGTTTTCCCAGAGTCCCATCACTAGCTGTCCTCTTCCAGGACCAAGTATTAAGTACCGTATATTTTGTTTTGTTTATTTATTTATTTCTACAACTAGACAACATAGTTATCAACAGTTATCTATCAAGTATCTCATTGTTTACTGAATAGATTCATTGATGGCTTAGAAAAAGAAGCTAGCTGTACTACACAAAGTGGACAAACATAAGTAATTAACAAGGTTTCACTCTCTGAAGACATCTTATCGGAGCATTATTGTCAAGCAACTGAATAACTTCAATATTTTATTGTTGCAGCCATTTGATTTGCTTCACAGCAGACCTCGTCATTTCAGCAGCAACTGATTTCATCTCAAGATCTCTGTGTCATCATTCTGGATGCAGTATAGAGCATTTTTTGGGGGTTTTGCTATCCCAAGAATATCTGGATATCACTAATAATTTGTAGTACAGTAAATCAAATACACTAATGATGCAGAGTAAAGTATTTTAGATGATAATATTAAAAATAATTGCTGTTTTGCTTGGAGCAGCCTTTGCTTGTTGTGAGTGTTGTCAGAGGTGGTTGCTAAGAGTGGTGTCACTTTCATTTTTAGAGTTCACGCCATTTTTTGAAGTGGTTGACAGATTGTTATTGTGTGTGCATTGTGTAATGCATTCAAAAAGTATATGTGATTTAAATTGTGCCTGTTTATTTAGAATGTTGTTTCCATATGTTTTGTGTATTTGCACAAAAAACAACTGAATTTGTTCAAGTGTGTATAGTTTTTGACCCTTTGTATTTATGTGTAAGATTTCCATGTAATTGGTGTTTATGCATGTGTGGTCTGTCCCAGTGAGATGCTTTGAAAAAAATTAATTCAGTGGTGAAGTATAATGCTCTCATGTGTTGATTAAGGGTCATTTAAATTTGTTTACTGTTTGTGTGTGTTCTGTATGGAACACTGTAACCTTCTTTTTTAATTTTTGGGCAATTTTTCAGTGTGGTGTTAACATACGCTATGTAAGTGTGTTATGAATTTCTGTTGTTTTCTGTTTAAGTAATAATCCAGATGATATGTTAGTTATATGTTAAATAATATACTTCATAGTTACGTTTTATTCTCCATCAAATGTTGTAAGTAGGGTCTAAAATTCCTTATAATGTAATTTATCTTGTGCAAATAAATGTCTGTGATTGTTTAAAAAAAGTTAATAATTGAGACACAATAAAAATTTAAGTTCATTCTTTGATAGATATCTTATTCTTGCATTTCATTGTCCATGACGTGTCCGTTACTTAACTAAATACAACTATTTCATTAACGACTCGGAACACAAAGTTTTTTATGAGTAAAAACATAAAGTTTTACCTTTCAACCTGAACCGGTTTTCACTTTTAAAAAAGCTTCTTCAAAGACTTTGAAGAAGCTTTTTAAAAGTGAAAACTGGTTCAGGTTGTAAGGTAAAACTTTATGTTTTTACTCATAAAAAACTTTGTGTTCCGAGTCGTTAATGAAATACGTGTATTTAGATATCTTATCTTCATGGTTTAAAACATATTCAGCTGCCTTTATAATTTTAGATTAAAAACCCATAATTTTCTTTCATAGAATGTGGGTATATTCCAGTGGGCATCATTCTGACAAATATATTAGTAATTTCTTACAAAATGGCTACTATAATGCATACCATTTTTGTTAGAATAATTAATAAAATAATTCTTTAAAATAAGCATGTTATTGGAAATGCATTATGTTAACAAATACTGATACTTTTAAGCAGTGGTGTAGGAAGGGGGGTGCGGGCTGCCCCGGGTGTCAGCACTGAGGGGGGTGACAAAATAGCAAAAATATGTGTTTTTAAAATAAAGAAAATTGGGTCACAACACTTTTTTTTTGAAAAAATAATATTATTTTAAACCGAGTTTAATAACTTTGTCTGACAATTGATTAACCTCAACAAGTCAACATAATACGTATTGAAACTTTTTAGTTCAGTCAACAAACGCAAAGAAACGTGGCTGAACTCGACGCTGTGTAGTGGACTCAACTCTGTGATGTGATTTGCAAATTTGCAGAGAACAAAGTTAGGAAAGAAAGGTTTTAAGTGCTTATGCTCACAGTGTTAAGTAAATAAACCAGAAAATAACACTTGCAACTGTAAGTATCTTATTCTTCCTTCCTTTAATAATTTCAATGTAGGCTATGGGGGGGGGGACAAGAAAATTTCCGCACCGGGTACCACCTGACCTTGTTATGCCACTGCTTTTAAGTACAAAAGTATGTAATTTTTGATAATGAATTGTACTTTATGAAGGTGACCATCTTGAAGCATCATTTTGTCTTATATGCCCTCATAGTTCTACTTATTCCTTCAAAATCAAACAAAGTAAAACACTCATACATATGTGTGTGTATGTTTATGTATGTAAATAATCTAAAATATATTCTCTATACATTAAAAAATTGTTATAATAATCTTACCTGTAGTCTTAGACAGTTTAATAGCATGCGGTCCTAACAAGTTTGGGGCAACAGCAGACACACTATTCAATAGTGGTGTCAACTTATTATCTTCTGAAGTAATTAAACTATCCATTAGAAGTACATCAGACAATAATATTTGGTTTCTATTGTTCGCAGGTGCATCTGGCTCTACAGGTGGTAATAACATACCAACTTGAGGAGGAGGAGGGCTTATGTTTTTAGTCAGTGTTCTGAAACATGTATAGAACAAACACAACAAAATTATTTCTTCAATGTGTAGAATTTTGCTAGCAGCCAAAATTGCTGAATATTGTGTGCCTTTAATATAATTTATTTTAAGGGTTTTAATTGACTTTTATTGTCATTTGTTAACGTTTAGTGTTATACAAAATACAGTCTAATAATATTTAATTTTAAATACCTATATATAAGTTTTATTAGTTTGCAGATCAATTTTGTAATGTTAAAAACCGTGTTTTCATATTTACTGTATATGAATTAATTAAGTATGTGCTATTAATGCTGTAAATATATCATAACAAATTATTATAACAATTTGGATCATGATCCCAAAATGCCAATTCTTATTTATCTGAGTGAAGAATGTTACGACTAGGTGAATAAATGATTACTGCATACTGAATTGCATTATACCCCACATTTTTATTTTGAAGAGTAAACTTTCCCTACTGCTAAGCTTTCTACAACAAAAATTTCACTGTTATGAAAACTAGGTGTTTAATAATGAATGAAAGTTTTTGTGGGCAAAGTCATTAGATTCTGGGCTGTTAGGCCATGGTTGGTTGCTTACAAATTCTCTACTGAACATTTCAGCTATGCTCATGACAGCTATCTTCAATGGTATGAAATATGAGGTTGTGGAGTTTGTTCAGAGCTCACAGCTGGTACCATCAACAACCCTGCTGTTATAGGCAACTTCTATATAAACTTTTGGCCCAGTACTGGCTTATGATTGACCTAGATTCCAGCCAATCACAATACCACCTCTTCTCGCTGGTCTAGATGCATTACCAACATCCAAGACCAGAAACCAGGATATTTTCAGTGACAAACCCTTATCACACCGATTGAAATTTGGATGTTTATAGATCTCGATAGCTTCTTTGTACAAGCAGGTGAAATAACTGCACATCATGGACAGGCCTTGTTTCCCTGCTAAGAACAAGGTCCTTGGTACCAACACATGTTCCACTGTTACAGATTTCTCTGGCCGGCCTAGATGGCAATATTGCCTGCATTCACTAAGACGTGTACAGATGCTACATTTTGAGTTCCATTGTAAACTTGTCACATGAGCAAGGCATTCTTTACATACTATATGAGGAGAGCAGATCTCTGGCATCCTTCACTGGTCACAGATACTGCTGGATTGTCCACATTAGCTTGAAGATGGTCTCTATAATAGCCTGCCAATCCAGTCTGTCACATCTTTGATATAAATAAGAAGCACATACTCAGCGTCACATGGTCTACTGTCGTAGACACTTCTCAGCTGAAGTGCTCTTCTCACTTCCTCTGCAGTGTAACTAATAGCCTTGGAATATTTCAATTTGCCTGTGAGATATTGGGGCTCTCATATATGAAAAGTCTGATTGACCAGCATCTTCACCACTGTATGCTTCTATCTGGGATGGTGATTGGAGTCCTAATGCAGATATTTGTTTGTATGTGTTGGTTTATGATATACCTTGTGATAGGTCAGTGCTGCCATTGCCCCTTCTCAGGACCAGTACATCAAGAAATATTCCATTTTCTTTCTTATCTATAATGAACTGAATCTTAGGATGAACATTATTCAGATGATCTGAATATCACTACAGCTCCTTCTCTTTCTGGCTCCACATAATGAAGTGTCTCTACATATACATGCCACACTTTGGATTCAATAGTGCAGATCACATGGCTGTCTCTTTGAACATCTCCATGTAGAAGTTAGCAACAACTCGACTCAGAAGGTTACCCACAATGATTCCATCAATTTGCTTGGAGAAGGACCTGCTCTAATGGAAATAAGTCACAGTGAGAACATTTCAAGACACATCTGCAGTTGACAGCTTGCCAATATAGTTCAAGAACTCCTTACCATGGTAAATAGAGAGATGATGTTGAAATTTATTATAGTGTCAACAAGTCCCACAACAGTGCTCTTCATCTTAAAAAAAACTGCATGGAGTCTCACACAAACTCCTTGGTCATTCCAATTTGTGGCTGGAGAAGGCTAGTGAGATGCTTAACCAAGTTGTAAGTTGGTAAGCCAATACTATTGAACAGAGCAGAACACCCTCCTTACATATTTTGGGCTGTGTGTATAATTAAGGAGCAGCACTTCAGAATGTTGGACTATATGTACATCAAAGGAGTAAACTGCTTTCACTTAATAGGCCTTGGGCATGCTTTTTGATTTAACAAACATTCAAAATAGGGGTAACAATATGCAACTGCAGTCATGCTCTACCTGACAAAGTTACCCATTCCTAAACTGAGACTGGCCTTATAATTAAACTATACTGTCATTTGTTACATTTTTTACCAGATGTTATTAATGAATTCTAAGTAATTATTATAATATTCTGTCTGCTAATGTGACTAGTGTGCCACTGTTCTTACTGCTTATATATGATTTTTATTCAAAAATGTGGCTGTTAAATAAATGAAAAGTGTTTAATATTGTGTATTTATTCATTATACTGCATACTGGTTTAAATTTGTTATACTTATTTTCTTTAATTTATTACATGATTTTTGGCTTTAGTCTGACCAGACCCTATTTACTTTTGTCTTTCTTTGAACATAATTTTATTATGCTTTTACAGCTTAAGAGATCTCTCTTACAAAATCATCAGTTTTAAACCTTAATTTGGTCTGAGGCATCCCTAAGTTGAAACAATACATCTCTAAACACATGTTTGTACAGTATAACTACTTTACAACTTATTAAGATATGCTTATAATTCATTAATTTTGTTTCTAATATACATCTAGTATTCCATTACTACGTCTACATTACTCTATCTATACATTTATGTCATATATGTTTTTTAATTATACAAAATTTTATATCTTATAGTGTCATAAATAATTTATAAATTTAATTATACAATCTGTATAACAAATATATATTTTAAAGAAATGTACATGAAATACTCTAAAATTCTTCAGCAATATGCAGAAATTTTAAATTTAATTTCCAAGAACAGTACAACATGTTTGTGTATAATTTAATAATTAATATTTCTTATCACTTAATGAGAGAGTTTCTTTGAATCTTGTTTATTGAATCTTTACATTATTCTGCTGAACGTTTTGTCTGTTTCACCTCTAAATTTGATAGAGTTATGCATAAAATAATTTGTTGTATTACTTTTAGTAATTAAAAAAGTTTAAATAATTTTTCTAACATTTTTTATAGTGTTTAACAAATTTTATTATAATAATTTGTTTACTCTATTATAATGATATGATTGTCTTTAGAAAGGACAGACACTGATGTAAGAAACAATTTATTTTCAGGTATTTGTAATTTATTCTCTACAAACATACTTTTCTTTTTAAATGTTCCCATAATGTATATTTTATTCAAATTATTGTGTTTTTGAAAAGCTAACACTAAACAAGAGTCTAGTTAATTTGTAGGCATACCTGTAAACTTCAATGCTTGAATTATCAGAGATCTCGTCTTCTGCTTGAGTGTTGTTGCACTTAGCAGGCATACAGTCTGGTTCATGGTAAAGGTTCAGTAGAATGTTTATCAACATATATCCACACTGTTCAGCCCTGTACTGTGCCAGCATCTGTGCAATGAATATGTCAGTATTTATTAATTAGTAAAAATAATATCTCTATTGCTTGTATGTTAAATATATGTAATAAATTTAGTGATTTCACACAAGTTTGCATCGTTACAAAGATAGAATCATATGGATCTTGATATTATAATAATAGTGTAAATTATTTACCAGATACAATTTTATTAACACTTTGATAACAATAATTATACTTCTACTCTATGTTATATACAAAATTGTGGGAAACACCTGTAGTTAGACTTCATGTAATTGTTTTAAATGTGTTGGAGTATTATGCTGAGATACAATTGTTACAAATTGCCAAGTGTTTGGAAACCAGTTATACATAAAATTACAGAATCATTGTTATGTACTATATTACAACAGTACAAACGTTGTTGCAAATTTAATATAATTTAAATTTGTGGAGCCCCACGATCTTGGAGCGCCAAAATTATACAACGTTACACGGTGCTGTATTTAATGTATTTTGAATTAGTGCTGTGTTTATTATACTCATATAACATTTATATATAATATTACTAACAACGTGTATGTATAATTGGGGTTCAGGTGTAATTATAATAAGAGTAACTCTTTTTAGGAATCGTAATATGTTTCCATTTATTAATTTAAACAAACATATCAAAAATAATATTATAAAAATAATGATTAAGTCATCATACGATATCCCTTATCTATGGTTTCAAAGTTTCTTTACTTGCCGTGTTATCATCACAAACATATATCTTATATTCTAGATATTATATTATAAATTTTAATTAAAAACTTTTCTTCATTATACTATGATTTCTTGACTACTCAGTCTCAATGTGTGTGTTTTTTTTTAAATTGTTAATACATTCTTATTCTATATTTTCTTTATACATTTTTACGGCTTTATAATCATTTTAACACAATTAATTGATTATTTTCAATGACTCTACATTATGTGCTTTTACTAAGAAAAAGTTAAATAAATTAATTACTTGTTCATTTAACAAGCAAGGATTTAACTTATCGTTACATTGACTGTTCATTCAGTAAAGAAAAATAATTAAAGAATATTCTGATTACACATAAATTACATTGGTTTTATCTCTATCTACATACTTATTATTTACTCTTACAAAAAAGGTTTTGTTTTTTGTTTTTATTAAAGTCTTTCAATGTCTTTCCCTTTGTTAATTATATATTGGTTTTTCGTCACCTTAGATTCTGCAGAGTTGTCCCATGTCCTCCAGTGATTCCGTCGGTTCGCTCCTCCTGGATGTCCTCTTGTCCTCACTGCTCGTCCTCTCGTCTCTCGTCGTCCATGGTACATTGGCTGCTGTAGATTATGATGACGTGTTGCTCTGGATCTATAGCTGTTATGATAGAACCGTCTCTAGTCCTCTGCATCTCGTTCCTCTGCTAGTCGTTCTCTCGTCCTCTGTCAGGAGTTGATGTTCTTAGTTGTCGACTGCTTGTAGACATCTGACGATTTCTTTGTTACGGTACTTTTTAATTATTGTTTTCATTAATACTTTAAATCAAAACATTTGCCGTAATACTTTATAAGTTAAGCTTAAAAAAAATCATACTGATGTTAGACCTAGCGTCTAACTTTGTCCAAAGTAGTTAAAAAATTCGCGTCTCGGACGGACATTGCGTACCGCCGCGACTGAGGAATGTTAGAAGAGAGAGTTCATCTCTCCTGGGCTCATATTTATATCCACCAAGAAAACTGCAGCTGTCGACTCAGGAATCAGCATGTCAAAAACTGTCCATGGCGTGGGTAGCCCCCACTCTCGTCTCATTTCACATAATTGCACTTTTTCCCCAGTCGCACTGTTTAACGCAGATTTCACGGTGATAAAATATTGTCTAATTTAATGACCTATGTGATGTGCAATTATCATGATGCTCGCACCACTAGTGTAATTATAATGCTTTAAAAATCGCACTGGATTTGCACTGATTGTCCGAATTACGTAAAATTTGCACTGCACTTGTGTCTGATTTTTACACATTTTTAGAAGTTTTTACCTTCTCGATAACATTTATGGTTTGCTTAATATTAAATATATTCTTAATTTAGCATTGACTTGGGGTGAGGTGCAAACTTTCAGGATCAAACAGGCTTCACGCACACACACTATTTACTTGTATACACACATGCAGTGGTAATCGCGTGATGTTTACCTGTTGGTTCCTGCTTGAAAGCCAGCTTCCAATCTCACACCTGCTCGTCTGTTATATATTATTGAAATTAACTTAAATATTTATTTTATTTTATATATGCCCATTACAGTCTATGCTTGTATTGTGGCAATATATTATATGTTTTAATATTATATATAATACATAAGTGTGTAGGATTATTATATATAATAATATAATATTATTAAATAGTATAGTTCTCTTTATACTTGGATTTCATTGTCCATGACGAAATAAAAATGTTACTTAACTAAATATAATTATTTCACTAACGACTAAGAACACAAAGTTTTTTAAGTTCTGAAGCCTCTGAAGAAGCCTTTTAAAAGGCGAAAACCGTTTCAGGTTATAAGGTAAAACTTTACGTTTTTACCCATAAAAAAACTTTGTGTTCCGAGTCGTTAGTGAAATAATTATATTTAGTTCTCTTTATCAGGGCAACGACCTGATCAAAGTTGTGATGTTTAGAAATGTTTTTGGGACTTGATGTATATAAATTACGTTGTAAAAAAATCTTATTTTTTAATAATTAAGAACTGAAAATTAAAAATGGGAATAAGCAAAAACCAAACAGTATTTAAAACATATGGCAGCCTTTCTCCTTCATGTTCTTTCTGTTTTTTTTTGTCTGGTAAAATCGGTACTATTAAAAATACATCATAATTCAGTCAGAAGGTGGGTATGTATAATTTTAAAATTGAGAGAGAATTTTAGTACATACGCGCCTTCCTTTACTTCAAGTCATATTTTAAGTCTTTCAGAATTTCAAAAGGCCAGTGTGTTGTAAATGAAATAAAATTGTCCAAAAGTATTATTATCATGACCTCAGAATTTTCAAAATACAATGTGCAGCCATTGAAACAAATCTAATTGAAAACACCATAACCATAACTGTCAACTTATTAGTAGGTCTATGTATTGTATGAAACCTTTAAATATTGCCTGGTTGAACACAATTTTATAAGTTAGTATGCTTCATAGTAAATTCATTTTTTAAGAAAAATCAGATCTTGAAAAATCTTCATCATCTTCTTCAGCGGTGCAACGACCCATTACTGAGTCAAGGCCTCCTTTAGCAGCCTCCGCCAGTTGTCCCATTCAAGTGCAGCTGCTCTCCAGTTTTGGGTCCCAAGGATATGGGGCGTATCGTAGTTCACACCATCTTCCCAACGTAGTTTGGGTCTACCAACTCTCCTGGTGCCATAGATCTGTTCTGTGAGTGCCTTCTTGGTATTTCATTCTCCCCCATTCTGATCACGTGTCCAGCCCACCTGAGTCTACCAGGTTTTATAATTTTCACAATATCTGGTTCATTCAAAAGAGTGTTCAGTTCTTGGTTGGTTCTTTTCCTCCATTCACCTCCTACACATATTGGACCAAATATACTGCAGAGGATTTTGCGTTCATGAACCAGCAGGCTTGACTCAGACTTTCTAGAAATGGTCCAGGTCTCAGAACCATAGGTGAGAAGGAAAAACCATAGGTCAGGTCTTGAAAAATGCTGTGGAAAATGACAGGCCTACTGGACCGTTTGGAGCAAAGTTGGTAAAGTTAAATAAAGTGAAAATTTATAAAGTTATATAGTCTATAAAGTTATAATTCAATACTACTATAAAATTTGATTTATAACAGTATTAAACAGTGTTATATAACAGAACCTGGACTGTGTAATCAATGTCTGACAGGAATAGAACACCGATTACATACTGTATACCCAAACTTTGGCAGACCATTCTTTGTATTGCAGTTTGGTCACCAAGGTGCGAATATCTGTGCTATATGTTGCAGCTCAGTTCGTTAATATGGCATTCGAGTGTTGCATCAGGGCACATGGTAGAGGCTCACACACACACACACACATGCACACAAATGTAATTTGCCAAAGAAATAGCTGTAAGTCATTTACCTGCAAAATTTTTGTGATGGATAATTTTCTGAATGGCTGTAGATAAGAAGGACAGAAGTTCTTCACAACAGTGATTCCTCTTGTCTCCGTTGTGATGCTTATCGCCAGTAGATCATTGAAAATTGTAACAAACCTGTAACAGAATGTCTTACATTTCAAGTGCAAAATCATGTACAAGTTAAAAAACTTAACCTACTCCTACCTTTTCCTTAACAAAAGCTTGTCTTTATAAGTCTATTTAAAAGAAAATAAGAGTAGATCTATGGGACAGGAAACCTGCCTTCAAAATCTTGAAATATTTTCCAAATCCTATCAAGGGAAACATTTAAAATTTCTGTCAGGAAAGTTTAATTTGATTAAATATTCAAAAATATTGTCCAATAATATGTTCAAAAATGTGTATTTGAAAAAGGAGAAATTCTATTAAATGAAGAAGACAGTTTCTTCGTCCAATAACATTTTAAAAAGTGTCATCTTCTACAATATTTTTCCTCCCTGAAATAACTATTTGGATCTGCCCTTGGTAATATAAAGAATAAATAGTATAAAAACCAAAAGCAAGTAACACGGAACAACAATCTTTGTCTATAAATGTATAATAAGCGTGACAAGTCGTCAGAAAAAAAACCAACCACTCAATGGAAACTAAATTTTAAAAGATATAAGATATTAATACAAATAGCAACTTACACTTACAAATTCAATTTAGTAAGTTAACATACTTCAACACTGGGACATGAGTTGAGTTCTTGGACATTACAAATTTAACATTATTAAAGCAATATACCACACAAAGGCATATGCAGACAAATATGTGCATAGGCACAATTTTGACAAATAAAGTAAAAATAAAATAGGCAGTGTTTACTTGTGAATAGTAAAAAAGGTAATTTATACAATAAACTTATAAAGGAACAATCTTTATTATGCCAGTATAATAATGAAGCTATAAAAAAAAATATTAAAAATTGTAGGTACGGTACATGAAATGTTCAATATGAAAACTGAGGTCGATCTGCTGCATCCACTAAAAACACAGGTCTTCCGCAAGAGTATTTTCAGTTAAAATAATCGTGTATTATTCTTTTACATATTGAAATAAGTAGAGAAATTATTAAATTGGTTTTACAAGAAAAGGTTGTGGGCCGCAAGTTGGAATGCACTGTATAAGAACATACATGTTTTTACGATAAGCGAGGAAATATAAAAGAAGCTGATACAAGTTAACTAAATATAATTAAATCACTACCTACTCGGAACACAAAGTTTTTTATGGGTAAAAACGTAAAAGTTTTACCTTATAGCCTGAACAAATTTTTGCTTTTAAAAACTTCTTCAGAGGCTGCTGCTGGGAGCACTATCCGTCATGTTCTTGGTGACGGTATCGACTTTTGAAGGAGCGATGTTATGTATGTGTGGGGAGTGATATGTGCAAATAATGCGTGTGATTTGAATTGTGTCTGTTCATTTAGGATGTCGTTTTTATGTGTTTTCATGTGTTTGTATATTTCCAATTGTTCAAGAGTGTCTAGTTTTCGGCCTTTTGTGTGTACGTGTATAAAATCCATGTTCTTTTTGATGTTTTTGTGTGTGTTGTTTACTTCAATGAGGTGGTTTGCAAAGGTGGATTCGGTAGTGGAGTGTAGTGCCTTTGTGTGTTCAATGTATCTTTGTTTGAAGCTACGTCCTGTCTGGTCTATGTAGAATTTGTTGCAATCTGAACAGTTTTCAATCCCCTTCTGAATCATGAACGCCGTAAGCCCTTAGTTATAGTCACTGACTACTGTTACTGCAGCTACTAATATTATCTGTATTTCAGCACAATGGTTCTCAAATGTTTTCAGTGGCAGATTACTTTTAAAGAAATATCAGTATGGAGAACGATACATGACTTCCATGTTCTAAGATGTATATTTAAAATCATGTACTTGAATTCAGTTTGATAATTTCTAAAAAATATCCCCCACCCTCAAATTATTTTCACTATTTGTAGATTTTAGTTATTATGGGGTAGTCGTTTAATATGAAGTTATTTTTGAGTCACTTTATCTGTAAAAATTAGGTATTTTATTTTTATAAAGACACTGAACTATGCAGATAATCATCACTCCTCCTCAACTGAACCCCACCATTAATGATATTTACACTTTCATAGAGTAATAGTTTTATCATATGTAATTGCTAAGGTATATACTTTAAAAGTAAATACTCATACTTTACTTGATATCAGCAAAGTAATTTTAAAATAATCACCCCTCCCCCTTCAACTACCCTCACCATTTATAGGTATCTCATTTACCATTTTACAGTAGATTAATATGACTTTATTTTCGGGGCACTTAGTTATCAAAATTAAATTCTTTACTCTGCCCACAACATTGGCGGTAAACTACCCCTCCCCCTACACCAAACAAACCCATTTTTGATATATACAGTTTTATTGAGTAACAGTTTCATTATATATAAAAATTATTAAGGTACCAGTATCTTGTCCTTCAAAATGAAATACTTTATTTGACATCAAAAAGGTAGTTTTCAAAAAATTACCCCCTAACCTTCAACTACCCTTTTCACTTATAGATATTTCATCTACCTTTCTACAGTCAGAGGCGTAGCTAGGCTTTTTGGCGCCCGGGGCAAGGAGATCGTATGCCGCCTCGCCTTCACAATTAAAAGTGGACAAAAGAGCACAAATGAAGGCCCATCCAGTGAACAAAGTACAGAATGCAAATGTGTAGATTTTTGTATGAAAGCATGTCCAGCAAATGTCTTAAGAATATTTGTGAAGTCAAAATTAAGAAAATACATATTATAATATTACCGGTATTGAGTTTGTATACATTTATTAGTAACAAATTTAGACTATAAAAATGTAGTAATATAAACAATTTATAACATAAAAACGTTCTAATACACATGCAAATTCGTTGTAGGTCTAAAGCACATCATCAAAACAATATCCTAATGTAGGGTGACCAGACGTCCCGTTTTTAACGGGATTGTCCCTTTTTTTCATTATGTGTCCCGGCAAATTATTAACGGGACATCAAATGTCCCGTTTTTCCGTACTTGCAATAATGGATAACCTAATCTTTTATCTTCGCTTCGTTTTGAGTTTTTATTTGTTTTTGTGTCATTTTGGTCTCATTCGTTTAAACTTTCTTACTGAGGTCAAGACAGGTCTCGAATGGTTAAGGGAACGCAATCGCGAAAAGAAATGATGATCTCTGGTTTCCGCCAGAGTGCATCAAGGGAGAGTGAGGCAATCAAGGTAAACTTTTTTTGTTTGGTTAGTTTTAACGCTTGGCGTGGCAAGCTTGCTCCATTGTCTGTTGTTCGCTTGGTTCGAGATACACGTGCATATTAATGTGGGGAAAAGAAAGTGTACTTTCTCCAAAACCCTGAAAGAAGAGTTTCCTTTCTTGAAGGACGACACCACATCTACAAAGGTAGAATGTACTTTATGTCATTCAGTTTTTTCCATTGAACATGGAGGACGTGCCGATATTACACAGCACATTAAGAAAAAGAAACACATGTTGGCAGTTTCCCCGAGAACTTCCAGTAGTATAACTTCCTTTGTAAGTAGGAATGGACTACAAACTGAGGAAGATAAACGTATCGCTGCTGAAGAAGGGCTGTTTGCATTTCATACTGCAAAACACAACCATTCTTTCCGTTCAATGGACTGCACATCTCTTATCATCAGAGAACTATTTGAGAAGAAATTCACGTGTTCCAGGACAAAGTGCGAGTCGATTTTAGTGAACGTTTTATCGGCGTATGCAATGCATGAAGTGCAATCAGAACTTGAAGATGCTAAGTATGTGTCTGTGACGGTTGATGCATCAAATCACAAAAGCTTAAAATTAGTGCCGATTCCAGTTAGGTATTTCATTCCTACCAAAGGTGTTCAGTGCAAAGTAACCTGTTTTCAGAACGTTGGTGGAGAAACAGCAGAATTATTAGCTAATCATGTTCTGGACATCTTAAAGAAACATCATTTAGTTGACAAGATCATCGCGTTTTGTGCAGATAACTGTAACACTAACTTTGGTGGGTACAAGAGGGCCGGAACAAACAACGTTTTTTCTAAATTGAACATTGTGCTCAAAATGACTTTGACAATGGTGTACAAACAAGTGCAGACATTCTTCCTATCGACATAGAAACAGTAGTGAATAAAATATTTCAATATTTTCACATTTATACCGTGCGTGTGGAGGAATTGAAATTATTTTGTGATTTTGTTGCTACTGATTATAAGCAGGTTCTGGGTAGTGTTAAAACTAGATGGTTGTCATTGTTGCCAGGAGTTACAAGGGTTATTGATATTTATGAACCTCTAAAGTCTTATTTCATGTCTCAGGATAGGTGTCCTACATTGCTAAAACAATTTTTTGAGAACCCACAGTCACTTCTTTGGCTTCATTTCATACAAAGCCAACTGAAAATGTTTTCAAATTCAATCCAAAAGTTGGAAAGAACCAACATTTCAGCCACTGAAGTAGCTGAAGAATTAGAATTGCTTACAGAAAAAGTCAATAACAGGAAATGTAGTAAGTTTCAAACTTCAGTTGTTTCTTCAATTTTAATTAACTTAGAAAATGAAGGTCTTTTCACCCAATCGAAATATGAAACGATTACCATTTATTTTATGACACTTTTTTAAGTTATTTAAACAAGTGGGTCTCTCCATATCAGCCTCTGAAATCATTTCATTGGATAACATTGAAAAATTCTGTATCTTGGGATGAGGTTTTAAAAAGTCTGAAAATTCTTAAGAGATTCATGTTCAACAATTCAGGTACATGAAGATGAATTATTTGATGAGATAGGACATGTGAACAAAGTTTTATCCAGAAAATTTGAGGAATGGGAAAAAGTTAATGTGGAGATTGATAAGAAATGGTGTGATGTCTTCCACATACTTAAAAGTATAGGCATTCCATGTAAAAACATAGAGGTGGTTGTGAGTTTTGCTCTGGCTGTACCAGGCACAAATGCTGTTGTGGAAAGAGTCTTTTCAATTGTGAACTCCCTTTGGATTGATGAAAGAAACCGTTTTACTACCAAAACTATTCAAGCAATTGTAATTTTAAAAACTCATTTTCAAGACCTTAGCTGTAAGGAATTCTACAACCTGCTATTAAGTAATTCAAAGCACTTGCGAGATATCAGGTCTTGTGATAAGTACAAAGTTAATAGTGATGTTCCTGATTCAGAAACCACAAGTTCATGTTCAGCAGGTTGTTGATATCTATGAATCACGTCCATGTAATTTTATAGTTGTTAAGAATTTGAATATTTATATTTGAATAATTATAATTTTATAATTCTTGAAAAAACTTGATCAATTATAATATGATCCAGTGCCATGATAAGTATGTTTTTAAGTTGGTTATTAAAATATATGTCTTTTTATATGTAAAAAGTAGTTTTTATTTGTCTTAGTGAAGCAGTGCAGTCATATATGAAGCACATTTTCTTTGTAACTGGTGTCCTGTTTTTTTATTTCCATATTTCAGAAATGTCCTGTTTTACGTCATAAAAAATCTGGTCACCCTATCCTAATGCAACTTAAAGTTAAACAAAGAACTACATTAAAAGTAATAAAATAAATCACTTACCATTAGAGGTTAATGGTTCCGTCTTCTATTGATAAACACTTAATATTTATTTTTAATATTTAATAAATATTTAAAACAAGTTATTTCAAAATGTAACTTTCCTGGTCTTAATTGCTGCAAAGTCGGTTATTAAATCACAGTAATCTAAAGACGATGCAATGTCGTTTTCAGTTGAAAGTATCGCTAGATTTGATACCCTGTTTCAAGATATTGTTGATCGTAGGTACCATTTAAGTTTACTAAACAATCCTTCACAAGGAGACCCAGACACTGATAAAGTAAAAAAAAATTAAAGTGTTTTGTAGGCTTCTAATCCCATTGAAGAAATATATTATATCAGTCCCTGATGTGTAAAGTTCAATTGTTCTGCGTTAACTTTGTCCCTTTTTAATAAAAGTGTGACATCTTTTAAGTCACTGAACAATTCTTCACTGTTTAGGTCATGTGGATACAGTTTTGCAAGGACTGTGTACTTAATATTGATTTGGGACAGCTGTTCTTTAAAATGTATATCCCCATCATTTGTGTATGCCTCAAATTTACAGAGGAACCAAAAGCGTTTTTCTAACTCTTTTATATTAGAGAAACGGCTTGAAATTTTAACTGATAGTTTGACCAAAATTTCTGTTAGAGAAGGTCGCATTTCTTGACACATGGTTAATGCAGAATCGTGTGCATACTCCCTTGGCATCATGCGCTTCCTTCTTATCCTTTTAGTGATACTGACACCTCATTCATTACTTACCTGCTCTGCCGTAGTAGTGACATTGTCACACAACTCATTCCTCCAAACTGTTAATTTGTCCGTTAGCGTCTCCAAAAGTGTCAATGCTTGAATAAAGCTTACTCCTTTGGTGTGCAAGATTTTCTGGATTTTGTCCATAGAAGAAAGAATATCTGTCCAGAAAAAGAGCAAGGTTACAAAATTAAAGTTTTATATCGCATTCATTAATTAATGCTACATCTTCCGACGTATCAATTGTTTCAGTCAGAGTATCACTCAGTTTCTCCAGTGGAGCGATCATTTCATCCAACTGAATGAATATTGCACCTGCTTTTGAACTCCACCTGGTATCATAATGTCCTTGCAGAGTAATATTTACGAAGTCTTTAAGAACACTCCGTCTATGAGTGGCACAGGGAAAGAAGGTGAATAGACGTTCTACTGTCCCAAAAAATGTCACTGCCTGAACATTTATATGAGTTGCATGAACTCCAACAAAGTTAAGTAAATGGTTGTCACAGGGAGGAAACAGAGCTAATATATTCAAATCTAATATTCTCTTCTGAAGTCCTGAATGAATACTAGCCATTGTTGCTTGATTGTTCATACGACTGAACTCTGCAATCGCTAAGATTCAATCAATCTCTCTCAAGTTTACTTGTATTAGCCTGTGTGATCCCCTCCCCTGTTATGACTTCTAAAGGATTAAAGTCTATGAAAGCGTCCTTGATATCAACAGAATTGCATTTAAATTCAACAAGTCATATAATCTGAGACATTTGTTCTACGTGTACATCATCTGGTGTTGTTTCAAATACAATACTAAAGTACTTCGCCTTCTTACATGCAGTAATAATATATTTGCGCACTCTTTCTCCTAACAGGCTTATTATTTCTTTTTGAATAGTTGCCGAAAGATATGATATACACCCAGATTTATGAGAGACTGAATCCAAATGAGATTTCATGACAAGGTCAAATTTAGCCAAGTATTTTAACAAAGCCAGAAAGTTTCCAGGATTTAGATTGTTAGTTGATTATCAATGTCCTCTCAGTGCCAGATTTTGTTGTGCAAGAGTTTGTACTGTGGCAATGACCCGTTCGAGGATTTCTTTCCATGTCTTAGCTGCTTTACTCATTTGTTCCTGAAGTAGGTCATCAATAAAAGGGGGTAGTCCCCCTTTGTTTAAAGAACGTTCCAGTTCCTTCTATTCCAAAAAATGCAGAGCAATGAGCAGGACTATTTTCATGATCCTGAATACGGAGATTAAATTTCGCCACCACGATAACCCAGTGTCACTGTTGAGATTGCTTCTTTGATAGTTTTTTTTGTGTGGAAATAAAGTGCAACAAAAGCAAAATAGAGACTTTTAGTTGGAGAAAAACATATCCAAATGCGATTTACCTTTTCACCATTCTGCAAGGTTTTATCAAACCAATACTTGTTTAAGGATCGCCCAACTTCATCTTCAGGAAAATGGCTGTTCTTGTTCTGCAACTGACATGTTCCTCTGTTCACCATTATATCTCGGAAGGATTGAGATGTCTCGCTTGGCCAAGCATAAATCAGAGAAACAGGCTGGTTATGCTTCTTTTATGAAAGGAATAGTCATATCAAACAAACAAGTTGTTTGTAGTTTTATAAACTGAAAACATTTTTTTCAAGTCTATGCCCACTTTGCCGCCCTCCTGGCAGGTGGCCTCTTGCGCCCCTCCCCATTAGCCTCTGTATGCGAGTGAGGTGTGGGTCATGACAATAAACGAATGCGGCAAGATTCAGAGTGCTGAAATGCAGTTTCTTCGAAATACTTTAAATTATACATTGCAAGATAGAACAAGTTATGAGGATATCAGAGCAGAACTCGAAGTAAAGGACATATAAGAAATTATTTCAATTTACAGAAGACAATGGTGGGATCATCTGGAAAGGATGACAGAGGGTTGATTGCCGAAAGCGGCACTGAACTAAAGCCATTGGTAGAAGAGACGTGGGTCGTCCGAGGATGAAATGGGTGCCGGAACAGGTTTATACAACCTAATCCTTGAAAAGGAGAAGAAGAAGAAGAAGAAGAAGAAAACTTCATGAAGATACAGATCCTGGGACCTGCATATAAATTTTGGATAAACCAACATTGTCATATTTTACTGGAGTTGAAGGAACCGACACGACAGTAGGTTCGCACCTTATAAAATGTAGTGTTTTTTTGGGTATCTTGGAGTCACATTATCAAAAGTTGATGGAACTGATGAAAATACCATCAACAAAATAAAACAAGTGAAAATTGGATAGAGCAGGTGAATTCTGCGCTTTGAAGTTGGAAATTAAAGGACAAACCACAAAAGATGATTTGCTCAGCAACTATAGTCATCATCTATGGTTCTGAAACTTTGAAGATAAATCAAAGAATCTCTCGAAGGATGCAATCAGTGGAAATGGACTTGTGGAAGAAGGTCTTGTGGGGTGTCCAGGCTCCAGTGCATTAGAAAAGATGATATCAAAAGACAACGTGATGTTGAGAAGACAATTTTAGACATCATAAATACAAAGCGTCTCGTACGGTACGGCCGCGTGCGGAACGGATGTCTCATGATCGTTACACCAAAAAGTTCCTAGACTGGATTGCATCTTGACGACTGAAACGGGGTAGGCCTAATAGATCATGGAAAGAGGACTTGGAGGAGAACGGATGAGAGGGAGGAAATGAGACTTGCAAAGTGGCAGTTGGTAGAACAGACGCTCTGGTGTGCAGTATATGAGGGAATACAGTAGATTTAGAAGACTTGCAATTGGTAGATGGTGACTCAAGTTTCCGAAAGACGTTCCCATGTTCTCACATTGTTCAAAACTTGTTGGAAACATTCAGAAAATTTTTTTTATAGTAAATTTGTACTATTTTTCTTTTCGTTTTGTAATAACGAAATGTAATAACACCATCCTGAAACTTTGGTGAGGATGAAAGCGATGAGTGTCGAAAGCATGAAAAAACGATGGAGAACCGGCGACGGAAGAAAATGACTTGAGGAACAAGCAGAAACGGACATTAGGGTACGAGACACACACGCTCTACAGAATCCGCTGGATGAGCCGTATAGCATTTTCAGTACCTTTTTTAAAATAATTTGTTTTCAACATTCCCAAAGGTCGTTGTTTTATCTTATTGACATTTTGACAGATTATAATCAAACCATTTCCTTATTCAAAACAAAAGTTATGGCTTTTTCTGGCGCAAATCATATTAGAACAAAGACTGTCATACATGAGTCGCCAATAGAACAGGTGCCATATTTCAAGTATCTAGGGCGCAGCATCACATATCAAGATGATTCTGAGATTGAAAGCAAAATTAGGCTCTTCCAGTCGCTTTGTGGCTGTATCATTAAATATTTAAATAAGAAAACAAGGAAAGAGAAGCTATTGAAATATTATAATGTAATGGCCGTACCTCAACTACTGTATGGTAGTGAGACTTGGATTAGAAAGGCCAAAGATATATCTAGAATACAAGGAGCGGAAATGAGGTTCTTGAAGGCTGTAAAGGGTTGTACCAGAAGAGATCTTATCAGGAATATCATATTATACTGGAGCTAGGCATAGCTGAAAGCTCAAATGAGAAAATCTCCCGGTACAAAACGGAGTGGCGGTTACACGTAGAGAGAATGGATCCAACTAGATTTGCAAGAAGAGCCCTTGAATATTATGCAAAGGGGAAGAGAAGTGTGGTAAGACCCCGTAAGTGATAGTTGGATGACTTCCATTGAGACTGGAACAGGCTACTAGCCTAAGCCGTAAAGGATGACGACGACGACGACATTCCCAAATACCGCAATAGCGTTAAGAATATCATTTGTATTAACGAAATCAGCTGCAGCTGACAAAAGATCACACTTAAAATGCTATTTAAGGTCGACTGTGGCTTGGAAACATTGAGACAGGAGACAGCCATGGGGTGGCAAATTAAAGATTGGACGTAGAAACACGAACGCCTTAGAGGATGTTGTCTATATAATTAATATAAGGGTAAGAAAACGCTGTTTTAAATTTCTTTTTTTTTGTATAACTAATGCTCTCCAATAGTCCAGTGACTCCTGTTAAGCGCTTTTGAACAATTTAATTAATAATCATCATCAAAATCATTACATCGTATTGAAAATCAAACTATGTGATGAGCTGAATTGTTCAAAAGCGCTTACCGAGAGAGATCAGATTCGTCAAAGGCAACAAGTGGAGACGTGAAGATCTATATAAAAGTCTAGAACCTAATAATAAAAAGTTCGTAGATAAAAAAAAAATCTTACATCAAAAATGTAAAATACAGTTGAGGATGCTTTAAAACGCCGTCTTTGATTACGGTATATAGAACAAATTAAGCTTGAGAGAAAAAACAAAAAACAATTATACGATTTTCTCTCAATAGGTCTATGGAATTAGGTTTTATAAAATCGTAGCGGCGAAAGGGGAATTTCTCTTACTTGTTGTTGGATTCCCCCCCCCCCCGTAAATCAAGCCCTATTTTATTACTGATTCAAGAGTCCCGTACCGCTTTACCTTCAGTCTCAATACGCAATGCCAAATAAATACAAATATACATAAAGCGCTAAATAAAAAACAGCTGAACAACAATAACTGTGAATATAAATTGCCACGGAAATAATAATCAAATTTTTTTAATATTTCGAGCACGCCGGCACGAAATTTGTAGTTTATCGAAATTATTCAGTTTCTTTACCAGTTTACCACATCATCGACTGTAACGATACCGACCTTGACAGTACATAACCACCATATCGCCGGCTGTGACAACACAGGCACTCCCGGCTGCGACGAATACCGACCGGAAGAGGGACGTTGGAAACCAGGCGCCTACAGAGGATTATAGTAGAGAAGTCTTATGGCCTCTGCAGAGTCGCGAAGACGGAGGACCCTGGGCGCCTACGAAGGGCTCCCGGACGGCAATCCCCTCCCCGAAATCCAGCGATGTATGACGTACGGGAGGGGATTACACCACCGGCCTTGACATTACACTCCACCACTTCGGTTTCCGGATGTGACGAAAAATAACAGCACCGGACTTGTACTTCACCTATCAATAGTAAGTTCAATACTTTAAACAGTACAATACAATACTATCAAACAATTAACTATTTGAACAAACTGAAGGGTGTGTTATAAAAATATTAATTCTTTGTACTCGTGGAATAACTCTGAGTTTTCCATTGAATGTGTCTCCTAAAAATTATTTCATTAAATGTCGTTTTATTGTGTTTCAGGCTGTGAGAATACTGGCGCCATCAGACTTTGACGAAACTATCAACTATTTGTGAAAGAATCAATAAAACACCATTATTTTTGTTTATTTGTTGTCTTAATTAGAAGTTCAAAAACAAAAAATAAACAAAATTTACAGTACCATTGTTAATTTATTTATATTTTGTAGGAACCCAAAAATCCATCCAGCAGATAGGGATTATGTAACGAAAAATATTATTAATGATTGCGAGCGTGCATTTAAGTTGGAGAGAGGATAAATAACAATGTAGGGTGTAATATGATGTCTAACAGCTCTGAATTAAAAAAAAGAGTAGAAATAATATTAAGATCAGACATCATAGGTAGAGATTATAGTTTTTGAACTTGAGCACTTTAAGACACAAGTCATGATAACCGATCATCGCAGTTATAATTCAGACAAGAAATCAGGTTCAGCCAATATCAGTCAAGACAGGATACGTGAAGATGCAAACAAATTTATATATTTGCATTCACTACTGTCTTACAACCGAATTTGCTCTGTGTAATTAAAATAATATTAGTTAAGACTGAATAGCAACAATAAAGTATCAAACTTGTGCAGAATAGGTAAACGGAATTATGCAAACCGGAACACTGCACATAATAGAAGACAAAGTAAAGACATAATGGATAACGGACGGCTCAGAATATTTAAATAACTGTTCAATTTCAAAAGCAGACAAAACTGACCGAAATGGTGACACTATAGTGGGCACTGAAATATCTAAGTTTATGAAGATTTTTGAAGTAATGAAGATTTAACTTGGAATAAAAGAGAAAGTTGTCATATAATAAAAGTGTACATGCACACAACAAGTGCTTTTGATAAAATAATTAAAGCACTTGGCATTTTAGAAGATTTATTCATAAAAAATATATAAAACAAATTTTGTTAATCGTGCTGCGTGAATTTAGTGTAAAGGAAGAAGAGATATCCAGCCGGCAGGAATTGTATATGACTACGCGATAACCTCGTCATGGCATACCGCGTTTCGGGTTGAGCAACAGCAACTCAACCGTCTATATTTTCAGAAGCACAGACGGTTTAGATGATTTCCATATCAACAGATGTACGTCGGACAGTGGATATTTTTGTGGGTTAATGGAAAGAATACTTGCTGAAACAAATAGACGTGCGAAGAAGGAAGACGTCTCCAGCGTACGGAATCTCTCAGAGCAAGAACTGACGGATTAGTGAAGAAGACAAACGGGAGAACAAATTTTTCAAGTATATGCTCACTTTGCCGCCCTCCTGGCTATGTCGGCCGGGGTGGCTGCCCCCTTGGCCCCCTCCCTAGCTACGCCTCTGTCTACAGTAGATTATTATGAACTTCTTTTCAGGATACTTTATCAAAATTAAGTACTTTACTCTTGTTAAAATGTAAAATGATGCAGGTAAACTACCCCTCCCCCTTAATCGTATAACAGATTTTCTGGTTTAATTTCTAATAATATTTCTTATAAAGAAGTATCATAACAGTTTCTACCAATCTATTATATATAACTCTTACTCAGGGTATTTAAATAATTTAATAACACAAATATAGATATTATAAATAGTTATTTAATAATTCCTTTTCATTCACTTATTACATTAATATAAGCTTTATAAATTCAATAATATTACAATATCAGTTTGCTCAGAACGTTTGATAATTTCTTTTAGTGGATTCTTTTAGAACGGATTGAGTTGCCAATATGAATATAATAAACTTTAAACATGAATACAATATAATTTGAGTGTTCTATAAGCTTTACTTGTTTGTTGAATTCCCAAATCTCCCAAATCCACTCGAAAGTAGTCGGTCCAGTCGTTCCGTGGTCATCCGCTGATACTGTAGATCCTTGTCATCCGCACTCACTTGATTATTAACACTTTGCATATACACTGGTATCACTTTCAGAATAATATATGCACCTCTAATTATATTAGTTACACTACGTATATATATATATATATATCGTATTAACCAATATACCTTCTTAACACCTTGGTATATTTTAATTAAGATAAGTGCTTGCAACACGGAAAGTACAGATCGATACCGCCAGATTTTTTGTTAACTTGACGAATTACTCTGTGGAATCCCGCCGATTCACTGTTACTGTAAAGACTGATCACTTTAACTGTTTACTAACCGTTCTCCGATACTTGAATTGACAATTACGATCTTAATACTCGTAACTTCTCCGCCGCTTTCACTTCCGAATTCACTATTACTTATTTGATTCAATAAAGACTTCGAGTCAATAGTTGTGAATTGTCCGCTGACTTAAGTAACGGTTACGATTCTTTAAGATAACTATTACAAGTTCAATTGTTATAATATCTCCGCTAACTTAAAATAACGGTTACGAGTCCTTTACGTATAATGCTACTCCGATGACTGACTTACTTTTTCAACTACGCTTTTTTATACACGAACTACTGTTACCCACACTTAATATTTACACTAAACATTCTCATTGGACTTAAGTGCCGCGATATTCAATTCTACCCAATGTGACAAGAGGATTTAACCGCTAAAAAACTGACGCTTTTTCTTATTCGCTAACAAACTGCGCGTTCCGAACTTCTCTCGGTGTAGTGGAAACTGACGCATAACACCGTTTATCTCTCTAATTCTCTCGCTTCAACATAACGGTACTCATTGTTATAAGCACTTAACTTTTACAGCTACTTACCTATTTTTTGCTGTTTCTTAAATATAATACAATTTTACTACCTTATGTCCCGTACGTGACTTTTGCTTTATTTTCTGCCGTCTAACCGTCGCCAGACGCCAGGGTGCGTTCTTTTGAAAAACCACCGGTCTGATATTTTCTAACAGTATTTCTTTAACTTTATTTGTACATATTTGTTCTGATATCTGTTTAATATTGATTAATTCTCGTAAAATTGCAAGGTATACAATTTTGATGTTAGAATCGATTTTCATCAAAATCAATAGGCCTTGAGTCCTCTACAATTCGGGCACACATGCAAACATTAATTTGATTCTGTTTGAATTTACGGCAGCTATCGTTTTCCATAGACAAAATTGCACACACACACACACACACACACACATTTTCGGAAAATGATTTTTCTTCATGTTTTGAGGGTAGTAGCCTACAATCAGAATCGAACACGATTTTTTTCGCGATCACCATACTTCCATTTCCTTAAGGAACATGGAAGTAAAAAATGGTCTAAAAGAGTACTTTTTAAGAGAGAAATCACGTAGGGCACTAATTTTCAGGCCTCTAGTCAGACTAGCTATCAGATGGAGGGGGAGACAAAATATTTTGCAGATAGAGTAAACATTTATATGTTTTCCATCACACACACACACACACACACTTATGTAGCCTACTCATTCATACTTGCATACACACATTAGTCTATAATTCTTCTATCACAATTGAAATAAATACATTCTGTTCCTATTGTTTGAGTGCTGAATTCATTTATTAAGATATTTATTGTATTAAATTACTTATTGTCTTTCACAGTAAGCATAGAATTGTATAAAGACATGTCAAAGATAACATGCATGCTAAGAATAGCAGAGCTTGACAAGGACTGATGAAGGGGGTATTAGCAGTCCCCGAAGCCCTTTGCTAAAAAGTAAGTGTTCTTGAAATACCCGGGACCTCTAGATAAGTAGCAAGACGCCATACCCACTTGTGAACTAAGCTCCGAATTTAATTTTATTCTATTTAAAACCTAATTTTATTCAGTTTAATTTTATTCTCATCCTTTGATATAATGGAGTATGCTTTGGCTTTCTCCTTGTCTCTAAGATTAATTACAAACATTTTGATAACAGCGAGTTCTTAAATAGATAGAATGTTTATTCCTTGTACACATATTGGTCCACTGTCAAAAGTCATACATTCTATAGTCAGTTTTAGTAAGCACCTCGAAAACAGCGGTTGTTTGTTTCGTTTCTGCAAGTGATGAATAATGAGGTGTTTAACTGGCTCGCCTTTTGTAGACAATTCAAAATAATCGTTGTTTCTGTTCGTGGTAGGTAGGCCTATAGGCTAATTGGTGACGTTAATGTTGCTTTCATATTGACAGTCAAATAGGAGATGTACGGCTGGTGTGTGTGGCGCGCGCGAGCTAGAGAGAGAGAGAGAGAGAGAGAGAGAGAGAGAGAGAGAGAGAGAGAGGGTGAGTATGAGTGTCGTCCAGGCCACAGCCCGATGAATGCCGTCAAGTAAAAGTAACTAATAGTGTCATAGGCCTACAGAAGCCTAGTACATAATTCAATATTTGAGGCAAGAAAGTATGTAAAGGTAAAACCACCTGTTATAATACTTGATTAAAGACAATGACAATAATTATGAACCAAAATACTAACTGAATGACAATATATTGGTATAGATATAAGAATAAATGACATGTAACATGCTTGTGCAAGAAATCAGGGGTTTTTAATAACAAAATACATTAAAAAGGGCATCAATTAATCCAACCAAAGTTGACCAGAAGTTATTATGTTTGTTCAGGATTAAGTGTGACTTATTACACATTAACAAGATGCAACCTTTAACTCAGAATAAGTAAATGGAAGGCATGATGCCTCAAGGACAAAGAAGCTTAGGCCCAAACTTAGTGTTTTATTATCAATTTCGGTGACTATTTAGTAACTAAACTACAGAAAAGGACTGTATATTAGTGAAACCATGTGTTCAATTATAAGCAGAATTAACCAGGCTAAAATTGCTTTCAGCAAACAAAAAAAAACCTTTTCACTTCAAACACAATCAGCCTAAAAATAAGGAAGAATCTAGTAAAGACATACGTGTGAAGTGTTGCCCTATACGGGAGTGAATCTTGGACAATTGGAGAAAGTGACAAGAAAAGACTTCAAGCATTTGAGACCTGGTGCTACAGAAGAATACTCAAGATAAGCTGGAGGGAGAAGATAACGAATGAGGAAGTCTTTAGAAGAGCGCAAGAGGAGAAGAGCTTTCTACGAATTTAAAAGGCAGAAGAGCTAAGTTTATAGGGCATATACTACGTCACAATGGGTTGGTTAAGAGAATAATAGAAGCAACAATTGAAGGGAAGAATCACAGAGGACGACCCGGTTTAGACTACATGAAACAGCTTATGGTCGATATGAACTGCACATCATATTGTGAGCTGAAAAGAAAAGCAGAGAAGCGTGAAGAATAGCGAGCTGCTGCCAACCAGCCTATGGACTGCTAACCTAGAATAGAGAGAGAGAGAGGGCCTGTTATTATTCTCGTAATAACACAAAGGAGGAAAACAAGAACACAGTAAAGTAAATAGGTTAGATAACGTATTCAAACCAAATTACCATTCTGAGAATTTGTCTCGTCTTGTTTGTTTTCTTTCCAATCGCATCTCGCCGAGCACTTGGAGTTGCTTGGCAGAGAACAATTCACAAACACTGCTTAGTTTATAAATGTCAGGGGCGTATTTACGGGGAGGGGGCTGAACGGGATTGGACCTCAGACTTGCCCCCATAGGGTCGCAAAAGTTGACGAATTTTGTTAATCTCTTAATTTTTGGGCTGTTTTATTTTATTTTCAGCTGTGGACGCTAATATAGTAAAAAAATCTTTTTTAAATATACAATCAGGTTTATTTCACAGCATTAGGGTATACGTTTGAAATATGAAATAGTGTATAGGAAAATCAATTCAGTCAATAAGTATCTTTTAACGATGTTTCAGTAACGCGTATTTTTGTTGTGTTATTACAGTTTACTTTAATGAGACTGATTTCAGGATGAATCACGCGATTTTCACCCACTTTAAAGATAGTAATGTTGATTAGTCTTAACGTGTTCTTTCTTTTGTATGAAGCCGACCTGACTCCGGACCCCCCCAAAGCTAAATTCTAGATACGCCACTTAGGATTTTCTTTCCTATGGCATGATTCTATGTGTAGATTATAAATCTACGATAATCTACACTGCACTAAGATAATGGCGACAAACGTGATGAGGAGGATGATATTAAGAAGGAAGGAACGTTACTTGCACCTCGTCGAGAGCGGGTCAGTAACGGCGCGAGCGAGGTCGCGAGAGCGCACTGCCGCCAAACGATGCTTGTGACGTCGCATTGTGTTTTGTCGGCGCTGCCACTGTTTGCAACGCACTGCGGTAAGTGAGTCAGTTTGATTTTATTTTTAAACCATATAGTAATTAACGGTTGCACAACAAATCATGCTGCTATTTTTGTACACTCACGAGGCGATTTATTATTATTATTATTATTATTATTTGCATTGTAGCTGTGTTTCAGCGGCCTGTTCTCTTTATCTTAATATAAACTTTTACAACTGTAAACTTAAACAGTGGTGTGTTTGGCGTCAGCAACAATTGTTCTGATTATGACAATAAACACTGTCGAAACGTCGACACAAATAAGTTAAAATTTGTGTTATATTTTTGACCGATCCTCACAAACCCTTCACTGAAAAATTCATTCATTGACGGTCACGACGAATTAAGGACTTCATGTAAACGTTGTCGTTATCGAATCGTTTTCGGGTTCAGGTGACTGGTTGACCTGTCCCGCCTCTTCACTGTTTCTCAATGGACGTCCCGTACTTCAGCGATCCTCAGGTTTGTAGCGACGCAAGTATTTTTGGCTATCAGCTGTTCTGTTCGTATGTTCTTTATAATTCGCCTTATATCTTTGTACTCTCAAAAAGGCGTTTCGTTAATGGGGGCGAAGTGGTCCAGCGATTGGCCGTGTCAAAGTTCAACGTTTCTCTACAGCGCTCCTGTAACGTAAGCTTACCCTTCACTTAGATAATAGACCCACCTGCAGATTACAGACAGCCCACAGTGGTGTATGGCGACATCTATAGGAAAGACACGTAAGAAAAAAAAAATTGTTAGATTTTACTTGTATGAACCTATTGAGACCTACCAACCCGAAGTGGCGGGAGGGTTGCAACCCCTATAACTCCTCGGCGACTACGCCATCCTTCTCGTTTCTTATTCTACGCGCCTTTTTAGGGCCAGCCTTTAATCCTTCTGAGGGATTTAACGTCTGATATTCGATGTCCACGTTTCACTGCCGTACACAGTCACTGACGTTTATAATATTCGTCTTCTCCCTTCAAGCACTAGGCTTGCAGCCTTTACGCCCCCGGACGTGGTACAACTCATTTTCCACCATTTCCAGAGAAAAATAAACCGTCAAATAACCACGTGTGGTGGTGATCCGCACGGTGGAGGTGTGTGTGTGTGTGTGTGTGTGTGTGTGTGTGCGCGCGCGCGCGTGTGTAGTGTGTGTGTAAATTTGTTACTTATCTAGCCCAGCCATGCTAAAAAAGACTGCTATATTATTTGTCCACGTGATTAGGGTAGGCAGACAGACGAGTCGTGACCTTGACTCGATGCAACTACCACAGCACGGCCGTCGCGGTTGTGAGTCGTAAATGAAACCATTGTACCGGCTGCGCCACGACAATTTATAACATTTACACGAAACGAACAAACATACGCACCTATCTTTATTATCCTTTAAAAATCTTAAAATTTTACGAACGATTGACATCATTGAGGAGTGAATGTCGAAGCTGGTAAATCTTTCTTGCAGGTTATTTTAGTACATATATAGGGTTTGATTTTTCTTTCCGATTGGCCAAATTATAGTAGACGAAACAACAATTTATATATTACGGTTTGCCAATAACCAGTTCCTCGTTGCTCGATGTAAAGAAGACGATAAAATTAATAAATACAGTCAGTAAAACGAAACATAAAGTATATTTAATGGGAGAAGAGCAGAAAATTTGGGAATAAATAACAATAAAAAGTATCAGATTTGGAAGTTCACAGATACTTAGAGGAGTTCTGTTGTCGCGGCGTCTGTCGTTTTGTAATACCGTCTTCCTCATCACTCATGTCTTCATTGTCTGTGTAAACGGCGAGGAAGAGATTCAATGTAAATGCAAGATCGATTCTAATAAGGTGAGAAATTGAAGAGGATATTGTGTTGTAAGAATATATCAAAAAAATAAAATAAAATTATTTATGAAACGGCGTCAAGAAATTTAACGCTATGCCGCTCGGAAGCATGATAGTGCTGTACGAAATAAAGTTAAACGGACTTGTGAACATAAGACGAAATTGTGTCTCACAAAACGAGAGTTATAATTTAATTTTCTTCTATGGCATCACAGTTCGGAGTCGAACCTTACCTCCATAATCATCCGCCTCCATTTTTCCCTGTCCTTGGCGATTGATGTCCATCGTTTCATTTTAAGCAAAGTATCAGCATCCCTCGCCACTGCGTCAATCGAGCGATGCTTGGGTCTTCCGACAGGCCTTCTACCCTCGATTTGACTAAACAGTACCTTCCTAGGTATTCTGTTGCCTTCCATCCTAATGATGTGTCCTGGCCATTGCAATCTATACAGTCGCATGGTGGTGGTCAGACCATTGCCAGATCTAATTTATTTACTTAATTTAAAAATAGCAGTACAAAAGTCTGTTTCAAACGACAGAAACGATCTCGTGCTAACACGGATACTGACTGATTCAGTATGTGGCAAATTATCGCATGTCCGGTTCTTTTATAGCCTACTGTACGTAACAGTAAATCATAGAACCGTAACGGAATTTTGTTGCAGACATATTCAGCTGCTGACTCCGACACACACCAACAAAAACTATATTTCGGTATGGAATTCCTTAAGCTTTCGCGGCCGACGTCAACATTGTTAAATTACTGTTATTATTACTAACCGGGCTGATAGGCCGTGATCTACTGTTATTAGGAACAGACGTTTCGGCCATCTTCAGTGTCAGAAAAGGTGTTCGGCAAGGTGTCAGCCATTTCTCTGATAGTCTCTACCTCAGTATTGGGGTGAATTGGCGAACGCCTTGCCAAACATTTTCTTACACAGAAGATGGTCTCCGATGGTGGGCCCGAAACTTCTATCCACAATAACAGTCGACCACGACCTAACAGACCGGCTAGTAAAAATAACGATGATTTTAACAGTATAGATGTTCGGTGTTTCCGCTAGGTATACTCACTCATTCGATTCCGTTAGCCGTTATTAAAAAGAGTGGCGGTTGGTGGGGTACAGTAGCGTGTGATCAGTATTGGTGAATGGGGCGGGGGAGGTGGATACAAGATCACATTTAAACAACAAGCAGGCTTGCATATACGCATAGTGCTGTCGTATGGGAAACAAACAAACCTGCTTTCCGTCACAGCAGTAAGTACTTTTTAATAGCCTGTTTTAATGTTTCGATTAAATTGCGTGCGTGTGTTCCGCGCGCCATAGTAGTAAAACCTGGAGCTACTACGTAATACGCAAACTAATATAAAAAATAAACTACAGTAACGTCCCTCAGCTGCAGAACTCGCTCGCTATTCTGGTAGAAACTCATTTGTTATTAGATAAATTTCAGTATCAGATAATTTTTCACTTACCAGAAAAATTACGAAAACCCTAAATTATTCTATTAATTTTATAAAATAAGTTATCATAAAGCATACAGCTCATATAACAAGAAATCAATATCCATTAATGCCAAACTTAGGCATTATTCAACGGTAATTCGCCTGGAAGTAATTTATGCAGCTGAGTGTCTGACTCTGAACAAGAAAATGATGATGGAAGAATTACAAGTCACAGAAAAGAAAATATTAAGCAAAATCTTGTGAGCAATAACAGTTGGAGAACAGTACAGAAGACGTCACAATAATGAGCTGCACACACGTGTTGAGAAAATTACATATGTAATTAGAAAAAGAAGGATTACTTTCTACGGACATGCTCAAAGAATGAATCCTGACAGACTAACAGGGAAGGTTTATAACTATTTCCAAAAGCTCAAAATGTCCATACGTGGTTCAAAGAAACTGAAAAAGACGTAGAAGAACTCCAGATTACACAAGTTGCCACTCAAAAAGAAATTAAAATATTCCTAAGGTTTTCAGGAAAAACCCAAGAAGAGGACAGGTGCCATCTGGACTGACATAAGGAGGAAGAGACTCGATCAAGAACGAAGGAGATATGGGAGAGGAGGAAGAGAGGAGAAGAAGGGAGGAACAAGTGAACAAGTTGAACCAAACGTAGTCCACAGTGGCTCATACGAAAAAAGCACATAAACATACGATGACGATACATGACAGGATACAAACAGAAAATAGGGCATATTATGCCAACAGTAGACTATTGAGAAGCAAACTTATTAGTCGTAATAAAAAAATAAAAATATATAAGACACTTATCAGACCGGTTCTTACTTATGGAGGCGACGCATGGACATTAGCAAAAAAAAAACAAGAAACTCTGAGAAGGTCTGAAAGAAAGATGTAAGACGTGTTTATGGCCCGGTTAACGAAGATGTTGAATGGAGAATAATAAATAACCAAAAGATAGATGAGCTATTGAAGCATGAGGACGTTGTAAAATTCGTAAACGCTCAACGAATGCAATGGCTAGGTTATCTAGAGCGGATGCATGATCAGCGTATGTCAAAAAAAATCTTGAAGCCGCAAGTCTATAAAAGTAGAAAGATCGGCTGGAAGATCTAAGAAGAATTGATGTGAGGGGTTACACTGAGATGGCAACGCGTAAGAGACATTGGAGAACATTGTTGTTGGAAGCCAGGGCTCAGGTTAGGCTGTAGTGCTAAACAAGAAGAAGAAGAAGAAGAAGAAGAAGAAGAAGAAGAAGAAGAAGAAGAAGAAGAAGAAGAAGAAGAAGAAGAAGAAGAAGACAAACATACGATAAACGCTACAAAAATCCAAACTGCTGCTTTGGTTTTTTTAGTTAAATTTATAACCATAATGTCTAAATGATAAATAATTTAGTAGTAACTTTTAAGTTTATGAATGTTTCCATAATATATCTAACTGCCTCTCTATGGAATACTTTTCACAAATGTACTTAACTGAAAACATTATGTCAAGTTTTTTCTGCAAACGCAGACTTTTTGAAGGCGGTCCAAACTTTAAAATATGTGTTGAGAGGCATTAATGTGGTCAAATTATTATTAGAGATACCGAGATCGTATTTTGAATAAAATTCTATCCCCAATTTTTAAAAATCCGTTTCAATAAAAATTGATCCACGAAAGAGTTTTACAATTTTCTTAAGCCTCTGAGTTTCATTTTTGGTCTGTGGTGCCCTGAAGTTAAAAAATATTCATAGTAAACACTACATTCTGACTTGGGTTAAAATTTTCTTTAGTCCGACCCCCGGCTGGATTGCTATAATTTTTCAATTTTTGGTCCCATTTTTGGGCCCGAGTGCCCCGAAAATTTGAAATTTCTAAAACCGTACTACATTCATATTTTGGTTAAAATTCCCTTTAATCTGATGCTCCACGTGGGAGTTTCCAATTTATTCACAATTTTGGCCCCTAACATTTTTGCCTCCAGCCGCATAGTTTTGGCGGGCAGGGATCAATCTAAATACAGCAGGAGTTTGTAGGATAAAAGTGTTGACAAGTATACCAAGTTTTACGAAAATCGGCTGATAAGTTATATAAGTTCAAAGTTATCGTGAGACATATCCTAAATAAATAGACAGTCAGCAAGTGCCAAACGGTCGAGTTAAAACTGGGAACTCGATAACTCGTTAAAAGTAAAAAGTATTTAAACTCTTGTTTCCGTCAATACTTTTATGCAACGTTATCCATCGTACATAACGAGCTGGTTTAGCGATATTTCACATTGCATTTACTTTCACCTTTTAACCAAGATAAAACACTACAGATTACAAATGAACAAGGCTGTTGTTGTTTTCACAACGCAACTAAAGTCACGCAACTGGCGGTCACGTTACATATCATGTGGAGCAACTACGATTAGGCTTACACATAAGACAACGAGAATTATAAAGTGTAAGTTTCGTGCTAACACAAGTTTGTACAGTGAGCTATGCCATTCTCTCTATACAATGGCGCGCCGCGGTATTATGTAATGCAAAATAACGCGCGTTGGAGACATTGCGCTTAGCAACTTGTGTCTCTCGAACAGGCTCCCTCACATACTACGAACATGACGAACATCTCAATTCAATTACGTCTTCATCATCATCATCTTCTTCTTCTTCTTATTCTTCTTTAGTCCAACGTGAGCCCCGGCTTCCAACATCTTCTCCAATGTCTCCTATGAATTGCCATCTCAGTGCAACCCTTCACATCCCTTCTTCTTACATCTTCCAGCAATGATACATAGCGTCGTCGGCGAAGAGGGACAACGTGACTCTGGGCAAAACTGGCAGATCGTTCGTGTACACAAGGTACAGAACCCTGCGGGACGGCTGCGACAGGTCTGTGGAACAGGACCCTGAAGGTACGGTCACTAAGGTACGATCGGAGGAAAAATACTATGAACGGAGGAATTGGAGAGTGGCCTTCGTGACTACTCATCCCATCCTTCTGTAAATCTATTATATTAACTCCTTTCCGCCACTTTTTGGGTTTCCTTCCCTTTGTCTTTTAGTTGTCTACTGGTTGTTAGGAAGGTAAGAAGGGACAGCTGTTTTGGGCCCAAGATTTCCACACGTGTAAAAGGCTGACGTGTGGACACAAGATTGTCAGGAAAGGCCGACAAGATTTCCACAAGACGCTGACATGTAGAACCCATGGGAATTTCTCTGATTAATCTCTCTCATGGAAGAAGTTTTTTTCTACTAATATTACATTGCGGAGTTTAGCGGATCAAGTGTACTAGCGCATGTGTTATGCATTTCGAATGGTTCATAATTTCTTCTTTATGAATTTGGTTACTGTCTTACAATAGTTAAAATGTTATGAAATCGAACGGCACGTTTTTATGTGACATGTTTTTTTTTAAAGTTTTATCCAAGAAAGTCGAAAAACGATTACATTTTTGTTTCAAGAAAGATAAAATGATAAAAAAGTATAAAATTTTGTTTTAATTCCTTTTTTTTCTGTCGTGCAACGAAATAAGCTAAATTTTGGTTTAACTTACGCCAGAGATTATTTTTGTGGATGTCTACAGTAAAGAACAGCATGAGAGCAGTGAATAACGGTGTCGTTACCTGAGAACGTCTTGCAGCGTCTCCTCGGAATCGACGAACCTGGTTAGTCCGGTCGTGATTACTTGATTCAACAGATACAGCGTTTCCAACCTGTGCTGCCACGCCTTGTCCCTCCAGTGACCGTAGCGGAACTTCAAAATGTCTGAACACATACCGGCCGCTCCCTCGTCCGACAGTTCGCTGGACAGACGCACCATGTTCCTTAACGTTTCACACGTGGCCGTCAGATCCTAGCAAAACATTCGGTGATTATACACGATTATCCCTTCTGTCAGCGTACAGATTGGACTTATATATTATTAATAATAATAATAATCCTTTTTGTACAAGAATATATTTTATTATTTTGTGAATATTACAACGTTTCAGTAGTATTTAACTATCATCATCAGATATAAATTTAGTCACAATTAACATTTATTCATCATCAATTAAAAAATTTTTAAATTCACTTGTTCAAAACAGATGTTTTATAGATAGACTAAATTTAATGTTTTATTGAATGCAAAAACATGTTATATAATTTATTGTAAAATATAATACAAATATTTATTATGATGTTATTTATTTATTATTATTTATATTACATTTATAAAATATAGTATAAATATTTTTTATAGCATTATAATGATGTTGCTATAAAAATGGATATAACCCCAAAATTATTGATAACATAATAAACATAATAAACAAAATTAATCCAAAAATGCTAAATAATTCTTTCAATAACAAAACAGAAAAATCAAAATAGTAAATATATTCATTTCACATACATAGGCAATATTAATCATAAAATAAAATTACAAAAGTCTTTAAAAACCAAAATATAAAAATTACCTATAACAGTGATAAGACAGATTGGATAGAATCCTAAAGCAGATAAGTCAATTCATAATTTAAATGGAATATATAAAATGAATGCCCTGACTGTAACAAATTTTATGTTGGTCACATTAAAAACGTTTAAAAGAAAGTTTTATGCAACACCGTAATTCATATTTAGAACCAGATATATAGGCCTACAAATCAAAAGCAAAACATTTCCAAATTTAATAATATCAGTTTATTAAAATACATTTCCAAAGGCAAAATGACTTATGGGAAAATTTATAAATATTTAAACATAAAACAAATAATAAATTAATACAGAACAAATTCAAATTAATACGAGAAATGATAAGTTTTTCAAAATTACTAATTTAATAAAATAATTATATTATATTGTACAATTAATTTTATAACATATTTTTACATACATATATAAGACATTAAATCTAGATCTACATATAAAACAGTTGTTTTGAACAATTGACTTCAAAAATTTTTTAATTTATTAATTTATATGTGATGATAAATACTATTGAAACATTGTAATATTCACAAAATAATATTATTCACATTGTAATATTGTTGTACACACACACACACACACACACACACACACACACACACACACACACACACACACACACACACACACACACACAAACACACAGAGAGAGAGAGAGAGAGAGAGAGAGAGAGAGAGAGAGAGAGAGGAGAGAGAGAGAGAGAGGAGAGAGAGAGAGAGAGAGAGAGAGAAGAGAGAGAGACGAGATGAGAGGAGAGAGAGAGAGAGAGAGAGAGAGAATACATAATTGTCTATACCTATGACACCCTTAAGCTACCTTAGATGTTTCTAGCTCGTGATACTACATTTCTCAAAACAACGGTCCAAGTAACTATCTATTCAACTTCAATAACTGTCATTCGAAATCTAAAATTCACATTAGAAGAAGAATCTAATAATATTTAAATCATTTAGATATAACAATAAATGAAAGTGTAACAGATTTTGAATACTCAATATGCAGAAAATCTTCTCAAAGTTGTTTAATAATACCAAATAACTCTAACCATCCAGCCCAACATAAAATGGCAATACTGTATTTAGTTCCATGATTTAGCGAATGCTTAGGATCCCACTAAGCGACAAAGAAAGAAATATTATCAAACAGATAGTAGTTGAAAATGGATTTAAAATAAAAACTACTACTAAACATACATAAAATTAAACTAAATAAATGAAGCTAAATAAAACAAAACAAAATATAAACTCACTAAACAAATTCTCAATAACACTACACCTAAAAATCCACCTATATAAATGATAATATAAAATATACAACATTTACTTATTATGAAAATCGTAATATGGACGAATCAAAATGTGTATTATCCGACTTTAAGACTAATTCAAATTTCATTTTCGCTGCCCAGGCTAGGTGATGAATGCCACGTTAACAATTCGAGAAGCAGTGTGGGGGAAACTGTCTCTTTAGTTTATTCATTCTTTCGTGTGAAAGTGACATCCTCGAACAACTTCAAAATCATTTGCCATTTCCAGAGTACAAAGAAAAACATGATATATTTAAGTCATTTCAACATAAGGATGATTTTTAGCTGATAATGTACAATAGGTATGTTTGTTTTTCCACGTTTAACAAAATCGGCGTTATTGTATTTGATTCTGTTAATGCTATTTAATTTTACATAATCATAAATGTGTATTTTAATTTCTTATTCTCTTTTATAACTCTTTTAAACCTAGTTGAAGGGTTTAAAAAAATAAAAATATTTGTATAATGAAATGTTAAAGCGTGTAAAAAAAATAAAATTTGGCACTGACAGAAAATGTGGGATCAGAAGTTTAAAATTGTTACTTTCAAATTCATTTAATTGTTTTATACAGCTCTTACTATTTAGTATTAATTATGGTATATTGATTTTCATTAAACATATAGCGTAGTTTTACAGTGAAAAGAATCAATACCTTATGTTGATGTAAACAAAATGAACAAAATTATTATGAATGACATTTGAGACATAGATTGAAAGTGAAACTGGGGCGATAATGAGAAATTTTGGGGGACTACACCACTTATCTTTGGGGGGGGGGGCACTACTGTCGAGGATAAATGGAAGTAGAAACCCGACGACAGAAATTGAACAGTGGCTTAGAGAGGCGCAGTATACAAACACCTCGTTGCGAGGCTAACAAAATTTTCATTCACTTCGCACATGCGCACAACAGTCTTGACAGTGTTTCATATTGCGGACATCGGTTGCAACAAGACTAGCGAGAACAAGAGAAGCATGTGCGTGACAAAGAGGGAGATAATATGGAAGTGAGACAAAGAACTGTTATAGCGTCGTCTCCCCTCTTTACTCTCTAGATAACTTACCTATACTTGTATGGGGGGGGGTGATTCATGCATTGGGTCGGCGCAGCTTACTGTTCAGGAACGACTGTCGGGTCTGTATGAATGACGGAATGGATGACGAGAAGTGGCGGACTGGACAGACGAACGTATTGTTTCAAAGGAAAGTGGAGATCATGGTACACACACATACAATGACATTTTTCTGTCAGTAGACAAAGTTGTATCACAAGCGAAAACCGAATTTCGTGTACGATTTTCTTTCGTTTTATGTTTATTTACGAACCTAATATTTCTAAGAAGTAACAGAATACTATGAAGCAGCATACTCACTTTCCATTGGCTGTCGTCTTCTTTGAGAAGTTTTCCAAGTCTCAAGGTTATGTGCGCACCGAGTCCGTGCAGCGTTTTACATTTCTTGATGAAATCCAAAGTAGTCTGGTCGTCTTTGTGTAACCATTTTTGCAAACTACTCATAGCTTACATGCGCGCGTCGTCACTGGCACTCACTTATCGCCATTTTGTCACAACACCGTGTTTACAAGGTTTACACGTTTCACTTACTTTATACTAAATTGAGCAAAATTTAAAACAAAATTGTGTGTCCTTACGCGTTCGGCAGTTGTCAAAATTGTGTGTCCTTACGCGTTCGGCAGTTGTTGCATTTATTGTGTGTCCTTACGCGTTCAGCAGTTGTTGCATTTATTGTGTGTCCTTACGCGTTCGGCAGTTGTTGCATTGTGTGTCCTTACGCGTTCAGCAGTTGTTGCATTGTGTGTCCTTACGCGTTCAGCAGTTGTTGCATTTATTCAGTTTTATCAGTCATTACCATGGGTTTTGTTACTGCACTTGCGTGTTACACATTGCTAGCTTATCCGGTGTCCAACTTGTGAAGGAGTGTAGTTTTCTTCATTCTTAGTTGCGAACTGCCTCTGTTGTCAGCTGATATCATAGTCTGTCATTTTCTGAAACACAGTTATGTTTTCATATTATTACTGTGATATGAATTTAGTAAAGTCAATAAAACCGATTCTCTATGTGAGGAGTCGGCAAACGTTTGGTAGCGTTATACTAAATAATATATACAATATCCTTCATCATACATATGCTGTATAATTCAACTCAAAACCGATTAAATATCTACTGATCCTACTGAAACAACAATTCAACCTACACTAACTTCTTACAAATTCAGATATCAAGTCCTTATTATTTATATTTAATCCAAAATAAAATTAAATGAAAAATTATTCACTGTTCCATCAGGAGTCCACATCTCGCGGATACAGGTTTAACAAACCCGATTTGCCCTAGATGGAGTCTCACTTTGCTTCAACTCGTCTTGGATGAGTTCGCTTTCTTTAATCTTTCCTGTCTAATATCTTGACGGGCCCCGATACTATTAGAGTTTTCGAGGGTTAGAGTACCCTTCATTTCTAATTTTTTCCGGTACTGACCCAATATCTGTACCCCCGCACTATATTTTCGGTGTTTTGAATATGCGATTGTATCCACATACTACGATGTGAAAAAGAAGTGTACTAATTATAAATTATTCTATTTCTTAATGTAAAGCGAAAATACCAAGATATCTTATTTGTTAGGTGGTCATGTTCTTTTATCTTATTCAGTAAAATCTCGACAACTTCACTGGAAGCAAATTTTGTGCGACACAAAAAAAATTGGAGACATGTATAGGTATCCTGTCTTTCTTCGAGATGGTTACTTTTCCAGCGATCTGCACAAAAACCGATTAATTATTAGTGAAAAAACGAGTATTAGTGGAAAATGAGTTTTGCCACAAAAAGGGAGACATGTATAGCAATAGGCAAGGGCCACCCGCCTTACTTCGAGTTGGTTGATTTTTCTGTGGTGAGTACATATTATTGAAAAAACGAGTACTGTTGGAAAACGAGTTCTAACACAAGAAAGGGAGACGAGTGTAGTAACACGCTTTACTTCGAATTGGTTTTTAACGGGGATTTCACGAAAAGCGAGTAGTATTTTAAAGGCATATTGGTTTCCATGTGTTATTCTTGTTTACATGTTAACCTAACAACGCCAACTTTTGATGTCACAGGCACACATCGGAGTTATATAATTGTTAGAAACATTTTTCGTTAAAAAAAATATGACAGTGAAACACAATCGGATTCGTGAACAAACTATATTATAAGTATCTTGTTGATTCATCCTCTTCGTTCACTTTTTAAATATTATTATATATATAAACTTTCACGTATGAACTTACTTTCGTTATCACTTCCCCACACGTTTCAAGGTGATGTGCCTCTTCCTCAGTGGGAGTAAATACCGCTATTATTTTGGTATTTACTCCCACTGAGGAAGAGGCACATCACCTTGAAACGTATGGGGAAGTGATAACGAAAGTAAGTTCATACGTGAAAGTTTATATATATAATAATATATTATAAGATACAGAAAGAAGTTTTCACGATCTCTATTATCTAACTAAAATTACATGCGATTCTCACTACATATCAATATAATAATCGCATAATCGAAATATCGAAAATGAGTGCGGGTACGGTTAATGGGACAGTACCTTTTTTTCTAAATTTTGGGTTGCTTAGGATCTCAGAGTGCTTAGAAATGCTGACAGGGGAGCGCTGCAAATAGGCTACTTAGAAACGTCCAGTATCGGAATAACAGATACAAAACCACCAAGTCAGCAAGAGAAGGGCGAGAGCGAGTCTCCTGCGGCCAAAAATAGGGGCCCTTCGTCTACAGTATGGTAACCCTAACAGAAAAGTTCCTGGTTTTCCTAGTAAGGGGTTGTGCAACATACCAGTAATCTTTTCTTGTAAAACAGTGAGATACAGTATCTGAATCAGCCTCGGTATAGGGTGAGACGTGGGTCGCCCGAGGATGAGATGGGTGCCGGAAACAGGCTTTTATAAACTAGTGCTTGTTGTGAAGAAGAAGAAGAAGAAGAAGAAGAAGAAGAAGAAGAAGAAGAAGAAGAAGAAGAAGAAGAAGAAGAAGAAGAAGAAGAAGAAGAAGAAGAAGAAGAAGAAGAAGAAGAAGAAGAAGAAGAAGAAGAAGAAGAAGAAGAAGAAGAGGTTATTGATATATGATATGTTGGTTGTGTCTATGATATATTGAACTTAACACTCTTCAACCTGAGTAAATAATAAAGTATTATTAATGTCAATGTATGTCTTTTATTTAAAGTTAATTCTAAAGTTTTATTAGAAATATGATTAGCTGCAAAGGTTTCTTACGAGCTTACGACAATTCTTAAGACGAAAAGGATGTAAAAAGCAACACAGAACAAACACAGTAAACACGCATACAATTGGGAAACCAAAGAGTTTATTATTACATTGTGAATCGGCCTGGTCGACTTCAATTCTATGGACGGAACCGTGATGACACTAATGTTTATTACATATGTAGACAAAGTAACAAAGTTTACAGTTACAAATTGTAGTTTAAAATATTTTCCCGCCCGCCCGCTTCTGCTGGATATAGCTTGCTCAGGCAGAAGACTCACATTCGGAACAGTCCCGACAAGTAATGTAATGTGTTCTGAATCGCGCAACACTTCCCGAGACTGTCTCTCTGCACCAACCAGATTCCACCGTTAGCAATACGAGATTACCGTTTTGCGTCCCCGTTGCCACAGTTGGCATTCATCAACCGCAGATTATCTCATTCAGTGGAACCGACCCATTCGTGTGCAAAAACATGTCAACAACGTAGCCACACTGATGCGAGACAAAAAATTAATTACCACTGACAATAGCTGCTTTGATGCCGACTGCCATCCTTCCGAGACTACAGGATTTAGAGTTTGTAGGTGTTGCCACCGCGGCTGTGTTGCAGCGTTCGGATCAATTCATATTAATGCCAGAAGATCACTGTTACTATTATAGAAATGAAACAAGACACAGCACAAGGATTAAATTTTATAAGAGAATTGCAATACCCACATTGATTTAGGCGAGTAAGGCGTGGGTCATGACAAAAAAGGAATGCGGCAAGATTCAGAGTGCTGAAATGCAGGTTCTTCGAAATACTTTAAATTATACAGTGCAAGATAGAATAAGGAATGAGGATATCAGAGCAGGACTCGGATATAAATGAAATTATTTCAATTTAGCCTACAGAAGACAATGGTGGGAGCATCTTCAAAGGATGACGGAGGATCGATTGCCGAAAGCGGCACTGAACTATAAAGCCATTGGTAGAAGAGACGTGGGTCGTCCGAGGATGAGATGGGTGTCGGAACAGGTTTATGTAACCTAATCCTTGAAGAGGAGAAGAAGAAGAAGAAGAAGATTACTATTAATACGGGTTCAATAAAACGTTTTGAAGGAAACCCTCAGACACGATCATTCGCTAGATGGCGGGGCGGGGGGAATAGTGTTAATTGGCCCTTTACTGCCCCTCTAGGGGACTGTGGTCGAAGCAGGATGTCTCTGATCCGATGAAGTAGCGTCTGCTCAGACTTACTTGGAAAGTTCAGGTTCCCTGATGTGGGAAAAAGGGGACGGATTATATAAGATGACAAACTTCGGGAAATTTTTGGCAGAAGAGTGTCCGTAAGTGACTTTTTGGCGTCATCCTTTCTTCTAAGAGTATCTGATCCGGTCGGGGGCAGCTCATTTAACAGTTTATGGATGGTCTTCAGATACGGGAAGGAAGAGAATAGGATAGTAACAAGAAATGTTCCTGTCACTTCTGATAAACCATGGAGATCCCGGCAAGAAACTGAGGGCTCTCTCTGGATTGTAGATGTCCCAGATTACAATCATTGAAGTGGCCAAGAGCGACCAAGATATTTATAAAGTACAGTGATATAATGTAATGTTCTGGAGACCGTAATCAAATGTCTGGTGTGAGTCTGCGCGCGCTCGTGCGTACGTAACGGACGCAGCTATGCACGCGTAGGTCGTGTTATTAATTACAATAATGTATGTATAAGTGAAATTATCAGCGACTAAGTTGCCGAGTAACATTACAGCGAGCACGCAAACGCGAACAGCTGTCACGCTTGATATATCAGCTGGCTCGGTCACGCGAACCTAAACAGACGAGTTTATCAACAAAAAATATTTCCAAAACCTCTGTGTACTAATGGAGCTAAACATGAACAGTCTGCAGTTTGCGGTAAACAATATATCACAAGACTGTCTGCGAATACGTGTGGTTTGAAAAATTCATAGTTTTTAAGGTTATAAACTTGGGACGATTTAATCGTAAATCTTGACTTACATAAATATTCATGTAAGCATCACGGTTCACGAACAGTCATTTTGTCTCGGTATTAAAACTTCGTTTTGTACGGGCTAGTCCGTCCGCGTGGCTCGGTGTTCAGCGCAATCACTCACAGAGCAGTACGTTGTGGGAATAGGTCGCTGGGTACGGTTTCAAGCTTCGATAGTAGTGCACAATAATGAATTTGGTTGGGGGGGGGGGTCCAGTGGAGTCGGCTTCATATAAAAGAAAAACCAATTTAAGACTAACCAATATTACAACCTTTACAATGGCTGAAAACCCCATAATAACACATTGAAATCAATCCTATTAAAGTAATAACACAATAAAAAGTAAGCGCTATTGAAACATTGTGTATAAGATACCGACTTAATTGATTTTCCTATGTTATTTCATATTCCACACAAAACTTGCAAATGCTGTGTAATAAACTTGTTTGTAGATGTATATTTAAATGTCTACAATTTATACTTCATAGGGTTAGCGCACGTAGTTGAGAAATTAAAAAAAAATATATATATTCAGGAAGTATTCTTGATACTCCCGTCGGCTCTTTATTTCGTGAATGCGAAATTACATACGTTACTCTCGTTATTGGGAGATTCTTTTGTTTTGTTTGTCAGAAAGAAAGTTGAAATGAAAGAAAGAAAATTACGCTATACATAATATTTATTCATCGAAATAATTAGTACAAATGGCTAACCTATGAACAATTGGTCGATGGTAACTAAAATATGAAACGTAGGGCATAATCGTCGGACTAAGTTGACGTACAAACGTTAAGTCGATTGTGGTGTTTCCAAGTGTAGTCGGAACTACTTGGTCGGGGAACTCGCTGCGCAAAATGTTACAGTGTTTAACTTTAACGAGCTTAAGATCCTTCTTGAACCAAAGTCGATTACAAACATCACAACCAAGTCCAAATTCAATTGATTGTCAAAGAACATTTTCACAAAGTGGCGATCGCATGCAGCATACTTATTTGTCAAATCGAGCGAAAGGTCTGAACGCGCCATTGACGGACCGATGTTACCGTCCGTACGAGTCTCAGTATTGTCATCCTGCATATCAATGGAATCGTCGTTGCTTTCTACGTCTATTGGACCACTTTCCAAATCCATTCGACACGATGACGAAGTGCTAGGTTGCTCCAAACGTTGTACGCACTCGCTACTTGTACTGGGCGCTCCACTTCCACAATCCAAATTCGAATTTTGGCGTCTTCTTTCCAATTCCTTTTGTTGCAATCGACGTAGACGACAACGTTCTATATTTGTAAGTCGTGGTGCACGCATTTTGTTCGGAGTTCCAGATTTTACAGCCTTCTTTCTCTTCTGAGGACGCGGCATTTTCACAATATCTCAATATTTTCTGCTTTCCAATGTTAATTTTATATTTCTTGTGTTATTAACGTCTAACTCACGTTCTCAGCTCTCCGTAGACACCTCGATCACTAAAATCGAGCAACTCGTTCCGGAGATACAACTGAACTGAGCGCGCGCCGTGCCCACACAAGCCCACATTTAGACACCCACGCGCAGCGCTGTGACGTCACCGCGCAACCCCCCCCCCCGCTCACGACAAACCATTTCCGGTAGTCGACGAAACGGGCTATCCAGTCATAGGCACTCTTCTTCTATTTAACCACAGTACAGTAAGTGTTGTACGAGTACAATCCGTCTTATCATTAAGCATCTCTTATGTTACCCTACTTGTCTTGTAGGGAATATTCTTTCAGTACTCTCTTCTTTGTTTTATTAAATGTTCGGTTACTGTATACGTACGAGTAACACATCACTGTCTTTACTTAGTAGTGTCGCTCACTAGTTTACAGCAGTTCTTGTTGACAAATCCTCTTAATCCGTGGGACTCCATTTTGTACGTCCATCAGCTTGTTAAGGAGTACTGCAATGTTTTGGAACTATAACGTTTTGTGAGTTCCTTCACGGTGAGTACATTCAAGTCGCGTACCACGGCGCACCCATAGAGGCCCTCAAAATATTGTTTTGAAAATTTGAATCTCGTCTACACGGATGTTTCTGGGGGTTCCCCTCCCCAAAGCTCCACTCCGTAGGACTATATGGGGTTTAAAATTGTCGTGTGTGTTAACAGCTTATTTCCTAAGGTTAACTACGACTTCCCGCCGACCATACATTATAACTATCTGACGACGATCTTAATGAATATGTTTTGAATGTACTATATTTATACGTGTAACATACATAGGCTATAGCAGTGGTTCCCAACCTTTCCCGACCCGTGTACCACTTTGGTCTTCCGAGTTCGTTTCGAGTACCAACATGATACAAACTTGATACAACATGAATAGTATATCAGATATATCAGAGAAAACATCTAATGAAATATTATCGCAAAGTGTTTATGTTTTACTTCCATGTTCCATAAGGAAATGGAAGTATGGTGATGGCAAAAAAAATCGTGTTCGAGATAATTTGCAGATTCTGATTGTACTAACCTCAAAACATGAAAAAAAGTCATTTTTCGAAAGGTGTGTGTGTGTGTGTGTGTGTGTGTGTGTGTGTCTGTAGATTTTTTTCTATGGCAAACGATAAGAGCCGTAAATTCAAACAGAATCAAATATTTTTTGCATACAGCTCTGAATTGTAGAGTACTCAAGACCTATTGTTTTTGATGAAGATCGGTTAAGGGAAAGGGGTAGTTTACCTGCAACGTTTTTTTTTTATCAAGGTTAATTTTTTACTTCCATGTTCCATAAGGAAAAGGAAGTATGGTGATGGCAAAAAAAATTGTGTTCGAGATAATTGCAGATTCTGATTGTACTACCCTCAAAACATGAAAAAATATCGGTATGGAGAACCATACATTACTTCCATGTTCTAAGATTTATATTTAAAATCATGTTCGAAATTAAATATTTTCATAGAAACTACTTCTTTATTCAGCCGTAACCACATTACTGTGGTCACTATCGTACACCACCTCACGTTAGCGCACTCGATTTTCACTGATGATGAAAGTCGATAGTACTGCCGAAACTTTGGTTTTGTAGAAAACATTGGACCACGCCAAACAGCCGGGAAGGAATTTTAACAACAAACTACTTCTTTGTTGCCGATAACGTAGTACACATGATATATAAATAAAACTTATCCCCTCCCCCTTCAACAATCAATTTCATTTATAGAAAATTACCCCTACCTCTTCATTTATAGATATTTCACCTACGTTTCTACAGTGGATTATTATGATCTGCTTTTCAGGATAGGCCTACTTTATTTATCAAAATTAAGTACATTACCATTGTTAAAACATAAAACATTGCCGGTAAACTACCCCTTTCTCTTAACTGATCTTCACCAAAATCAACAGGCCTTGAGTCCTCTACAATTCAGAGCTGTATGTAAAAAATTATTCGATTCTGTTTGAATGTACGGCAGTTATCGTTCGTCATGAAAATATTTATCTTGTTACAACATAAAATGTTGCTGGTAAACTATCCCTTTCCCTTAACCGATCTTCACCAAAATCAACAGGCCTTGAGCTACCTACAATGTAGGGATGCATGCAAAACATTATTTGATTCTGTTTGAATGTGCGGCAGTTATCGTTCGTCAAAAAAACAATTACTCTTGTTAAAACATTAAAGGTGGAAGGTAAACTACCCCTTTCCCTTAACCGATCTTTACCAAAATCAATAGGCCTTCAGATCTTTACAATTCAGGAAGGTATAGAAAAAATTATTTGGTTGTCTTTGAATTTACGGCAGTTATCGTTCGTCATAGAAAAAATTACCCTTGTTAAAACATAAAATGTTGCAGGTAAACTACCCCATTCCCTTAACCGATCTTCACTAAAATCAACAAACTTAGAGTACTTAAAATTTCACGAACGTATGCAAAACATTATTTGATTCTCTTTGAATATGCGGCAGTTATCATTCGTCATAAAAATAAAATTACCCTTTTAAAACATAAAACTTTGCAGGTAAACTACCTTTTCTCTTAACCCATCTTCACCAAAATCAACAGACCTTCAGTCATCTACAAAACAGGGATGCATGCAAAACATGGTTTGATTCTATTTGAATGTGCGGCTGTTATCGTTCGTCATAGAAAAAATTACCTTTGTTAAAACATGAAATGTGGCTGGTAAACTACCCCATTCCCTTAACTGATCTTCACCAAAAACAATAGGTCTTGAGAACTCTGTAATTCAAGGCTGTATGCGAAACATTATTTGATTCTGTTTGAATTTGCGGTTGTTATCGTTTGCCATAGAAAAAATATCGGTATGGAGAACCACACATGACTTCCATATTCTAAGATTTATATTTAAAATCATTTTCAGCCAAACAGCCAGGCTGTGTCTTACCTGCCTTTTTATTGCTGTATTAAATGAAAAATATTATATTACATTAAAATGAAAAAATTATAATTTTATTGCCTGGCAACAAAATTATTTTATTTTTAACAATTACCATTGTTTCAAAAAGTTTAAATAAATTTTCAAGTACTTTACTCTTGTTAAAACGTAAAAGTTTGCAGGTAAACTACCCCTTCCCCTTAACCGATCTTCACCAAAATCGAAAGTCATTGAGACCTCTACAATTCAGGGACGTATGCAAAAAATTATTTGATTCTGTTTGAATTTGCGGCTGTTATCGTTTGCCATAGAAAATACGCTTGAAAAAAAACGTTGCTGGTAAACTACCCCTTTCCCTTAACCGATCTTCACCAAAAACAATAGGTCTTGAGTACTCTACAAATCAGGGCTGTATGCAAAACATTATTTGATTCTGTTTGAATTTGCGGCTGTTATCGTTTGGCATAGAAAATACCCTTGTTAAAAAAACGTTGCAGGTAAACTACCCCTTTCCCTCAACCGATCTTCACCAAAAACAATAGGTCTTGAGAACTCTACAATTTAGGGCTGTATGCAAATAATCTTTTGATTCTGTTTGAATTTGCGGCTGTTATCGTTTGCCATAGGAAATACCCTTGTTAAAACATAAAACGTTACAGGTAAACTACCCCTTTCCCTTAACCGATCTTCACCAAAAACAATAGGTCTTGAGTACTCTACAAATCAGCGCTGTATGCAAAACATTATTTGATTCTGTTTGAATTTGTGGCTGTTATCGTTTGCCATAGAAAATACCCTTGTTAAAAAAACGTTGCAGGTAAACTACCCCTTTCCCTCAACCGAACTTCACCAAAAACAATAGATCTTGAGAACTCTACAATTTAGGCTGTATGCAAATAATCTTTTGATTCTGTTTGAATTTGCGGCTGTTATCATTTGCCATAGGAAATACCCTTGTTAAAACATAAAACGTTACAGGTAAACTACCCCTTTCCCTTAACCGATCTTCACCAAAATCAACAGATCTTGAGAACTCTACAATTCAGGGCTGTATGCAAAACATTATTTGATTCTGTTTGAATTTGCGGCTGTTATCGTTTGCCAAACAAACAAAATTACCCTTGCTAAAAAAAAACCGTTGCAGGTAAACTACCCCTTTCCCTCAACCGATCTTCACCAAAAACAATAGGTCGCGAGTACTCTGCAAATCAGGGCTGCATGCAAAAAATTATTTGATTCTGTTTGAATTTGCGGCAGTTATCGTTTGCCATAGAAAAAAAATCTACAGACAGACAGACAGACAGACAGACAGACACACAGACAGACAGACAGACACACACACAGTCACTTTTCGGAAAACGACTTTTTTTCATGTTTTGAGTGTAGTAGAATCAGAATCTGCAATAATCTCGAACACGATTTTTTTTGCCATCACCATACTTCCATTCCTTAAGGAATATGGAAGTAAAATATCGGTATGGAGAACCATACATGACTTCCATATTCTAAGATTTATATTTAAAATCATTTTCAGCCAAACAGCCAGGCTGTGTCTTACCTGCCTATTTATTGCTGTATTAAATGAAAAATGTTATATTACATTAAAATGAAAAAATTATAATTTTATTGCCTGGCAACAAAATTATTTTATTTTTAACAATTACCATTGTTTCAAAAAGTTTAAATAAATTTTCAAGTACTTTACTCTTGTTAAAACGTAAAAGGTTGCAGGTAAACTACCCCTTCCCCTTAACCGATCTTCACCAAAATCGAAAGTCATTGAGACCTCTACAATTCAGGGACGTATGCAAAAAATTATTTGATTCTGTTTGAATTTGCGGCTGTTATCGTTTGCCATAGAAAATACCCTGGTTAAAAAAACGTTGCAGGTAAACTACCCCTTTCCCTCAACCGATCTTCACAAAAAACAATAGGTCTTGAGAACTCTACAATTTAGGGCTGTATGCAAATAATCTTTTGATTCTGTTTGAATTTGCGGCTGTTATCGTTTGCCATAGGAAATACCCTTGTTAAAACATAAAACGTTACAGGTAAACTACCCCTTTCCCTTAACCGATCTTCACCAAAAACAATAGGTCTTGAGTACTCTACAAATGAGGGCTGTATGCAAAACATTATTTGATTCTGTTTGAATTTGCGGCTGTTATCGTTTGCCATAGAAAATACCCTTGTTAAAAAAACGTTGCAGGTAAACTACCCCTTTCCCTCAACCGATCTTCACCAAAAACCACAAGTCTTGAGAACTCTACAATTTAGGGCTGTATGCAAATAATCTTTTGATTCTGTTTGAATTTGCGGCTGTTATCGTTTGCCATAGGAAATACCCTTGTTAAAACATAAAACGTTACAGGTAAACTACCCCTTTCCCTTAACCGATCTTCACCAAAAACAATAGGTCTTGAGTACTCTACAAATCAGGGCTGTATACAAAACATTATTTGATTCTGTTTGAATTTGCGGCTGTTATCGTTTGCCATAGAAAATACCCTTGATAAAACAAAAAACGTGGCCGGTAAACTACCCCTTTCCCTCAACCGAACTTCACCAAAAACAATAGGTCTTGAGAACTCTACAATTTAGGGCTGTATGCAAATAATCTTTTGATTCTGTTTGAATTTGCGGCTGTTATCGTTTGCCATAGGAAATACCCTTGTTAAAACATAAAACGTTACAGGTAAACTACCCCTTTCCCTTAACCGATCTTCACCAAAATCAGCAGATCTTGAGAACTCTACAATTCAGGGCTGTATGCGAAACATTATTTGATTCTGTTTGAATTTGCGGCTGTTATCGTTTGCCAAACAAACAAAATTACCCTTGCTAAAAAAAAACCGTTGCAGGTAAACTACCCCTTTCCCTCAACCGATCTTCACCAAAAACAATAGGTCGCGAGTACTCTGCAAATCAGGGCTGTATGCAAAAAATTATTTGATTCTGTTTGAATTTGGGCAGTTATCGTTTGCCATAGAAAAAAAATCTATAGACAGACAGACAGACAGACAGACACACAGACAGACAGACAGACAGACACACACACAGACACTTTTCGGAAAACGACTTTTTTTCATGTTTTGAGTGTAGTAGAATCAGAATCTGCAATAATCTCGAACACGATTTTTTTTGCCATCACCATACTTCCATTCCTTAAGGAATATGGAAGTAAAATTACCCTTGATAAAAAAAACGTTGCAGGTAAACTACCCCTTTCCCTTAACCGATCTTCATCAAAAACAATAGGTCTTGAGTACTCTACAATTCAGGACTGTATGCAAAAAATTATTTGAGTCTGTTTGAATTTGCGGCTGTTATCGTTTGCCATAGAAAAACATCTACAGATAGACACACAGACACTTTTTGAAAAATGTCTTTTTTTCATGTTTTGAGGGTAGTACAATCAGAATCTGCAATAATCTCGAACACGATTTGTTTCACCATCACCATACTTCCATTTCCTTATGGAACATGGAAGTAAAATGATTTATTTAATATCAGATTCTGATTGTACTACCCTCAAAACATGAAATAGTCATTTTTCGAAAATTGTCTCTGTGTGTGTCTATCTGTGTGTCTGTCTGTAGATTTTTTTCTATGGCAAACGATAACTGCCGTAAATTCAAAGACAATCAAATAATGTGCCTGAGTTGTAGAAGACTCAAGGCCTATTGATTTTGGTGAAGATCGGTTACGGGAAAAGGGCAGTTTACCAGAAACATTTGTTGTTGTAACAAGAGTAAAGTATTTAATTTTGATAAATAAAGTATCCTGATAAGAAGATCTTAATAATCCACTGTAGAAACGTAGATGAAATATCTATAAATGAAGAGGCTAGTTGAACGGGGTGGGGGTAATTTTCTATAAATGAAAATTAGTTGTAGGGGAGGGGATAATTTTTATGTGTACTACGTTATCGGCAACACAGTAGTAGTTTGTTGTTAAAATTCCTTCCCGGCCTGTTTGGCCGTAGTCCAATGTTTCTGCAAAACCAGACGTTTCGGCAGTGCCGTCGACTGCCATCATCAGTGAAAACAGAGTGCACTAACGTGAGGTGATATACGTTAGTAACCACAGTACTGTGGTTAAGGCTGAAGCAATAAGTGGAAAGAAGTATTTTCTGTGGAAACATTTCATTTCGTAAATGATTTTAAATATAAATCTTCGAACATGGAAGTCATGTATGGTTCTCCATACAGATATTTTCGAAAAGTGTGTGTGTGTGTGTGTGTGTAGATTTTTTTTCTATGGCAAACGATAACAGCCGCAAATTCAAACAGAATCAAATAATTTTTTGAATACAGTCCTGAATTGTAGAGTACTCACGACCTTTTGTTTTTGGTGAAGATCGGTTAAGGGAAATGGGTAGTTTACCTGCAACGTTTTTTTTTATCAAGGGTAATTTTTTTACTTCCATGTTCCTTAAGGAAATGGAAGTATGGTGATGGCAAAAAAAATCGTGTTCGAGATTATTGCAGATTCTGATTGTACTACACTCAAAACATGAAAAAAGTCATTTTTCGAAAAGTGTCTGTGTGTGTGTCTGTCTGTGTGTCTATCTGTGTGTCTGTCTGTCTATCTGTAGATTTTTTCTATGGCAAACGATAACAGCCGCAAATTCAAACAGAATCAATTAATTTTTTGCATGCAGCCCTGATTTGTAGAGTACTCAAGACGTATTGTTTTTGGTGAAGATCGGTTAAGGGAAAGGGGTAGTTTACCTGCAACGGTTTTTTTTAATCAAGGGTAATTTTTTTCTATGTCAAACGATAACAGCCACAAATTTAAACAGAATCTACTACTCTTTTGCATACAGCCCTGAATTGTAGACTTCTCAAGACCTGCTGTTTTTGGTGAAGATCGGTTAAGGGAAAGGGGTAATTTACCTGCTACTTTTTATGTTTTAACAAGGGTATTTTCTATGGCAAACGATAACAGCCGCAAATTCAAACAGAATCAAATAATGTTTTGCATACATGCCTGAATTGTAGTGATCTCAAGGCCTTTTGATTTTGGTGAAGATCGGTTAAGGGGAAGGGGTAGTTTACCTGCAACCTTTTACGTTTTAACAACAGTAAAGTACTTGAAAATTCATTTTTTTCGAATAATGGTAATTGTTAAAAATAAAATAAATTTGTTGCCAGGCAATAAAATTATAATTTTTTCATTTTAATGTAAATCATGTATGAGAGAAAATATATCGTTCGTGGCAGGCAAGCATATCTCAATTATGTAATGTTTACGTTTCCATTTTATTATTATGATTACTGCAATAAAAAGGCAGGGAACACACACACACACACACACACACACACACACACACACACACACACACACACACACACACACACACGCACGCACACACACACACACACACACACACACACACACACACACAAAATTCACGTTATTTCTGGCCTCACTCATGTTTATTTTCTTACATTTGCACGCTTTTTAAATGGAAAGTGCCGAAACCCACACCAACATAACGCGTGCAAACCGAAAAATTGTCCAGCGTGGATAGCGATTTGCTTCCTATGGATCGCTGGGCAGTGTAACTGCACGTGTTTACAGAGGAACGATTCATAGACAGAATTTTCGTCTTTAGGGAATGAACCCTCTGCAAGATGCTGAGGGTCCATGAGTGACTTCGGAGCGCTCCTTCTTTTCCGCGTGTTTGTTCTGTTAAACGTACACTGTAGATTCGCAGCTTTACTCTAAGCAACGCTCAATAGGAAATGTTGAACATTTTTGTACGGTGTACCCTCATACACACTAAACCTGCTCAGATGTTTTAATTACGGACATCATAATATTAAAACTTTGGAAACTTGAGCACTACTTAATGGAGATAAAACATTAACTTATACAAGCCATTAATTTTATGCATATATTTTATATTTATGTGTACAACGTTATCGGCAACAAAGAAGTAGTTTTTGTTAAAATTCCTTCCCGGGATGTTTGGCCGTAGTCCAATGTTTTCTACAAAACCAGACGTTTCGGCAATGCCATCGACTTCCATCATCAGTGAAAATCGAGTGCGATAACGTCAGGTGGTATACGTTAGTGACCACAGTACTGTGGTTAAGGCTGAAGCAGTAAGTAGAAAGAAGTAGTTTCTATGGTAATATTTCATTTCGAAAATGATTTTATATATAAATCTTAGAACATGGAAGTTATGTATGGTTCTCCATACCAATATTTACTTCCATGTTCCTTAAGCAAATGGAAGTATGGTGATGGCAAAAAAAATCGTGTTCGAGATTATTGCACATTCTGATTGTACTACACTCAAAACATGAAAAAAAAATCATTTTTCGAAAAGTGTCTGTGTGTGTGTGTGTGTGTGTCTGTGTGTCTATCTGTCTATGTCTATAGATTTTTTTATATGGCAAACGATAACAGTCGCAAATTCAAACAGAATAAAATAATTTTTTGCATACAGCGCTGATTTGTAGAGTACTCAAGACCTATTGTTTTTGGTGAAGATCGGTTGAGGGAAAGGGGTAGTTTACCGGCAACGGTTTTTTTTAAATCTAGGGTAATTTTGGTCTATGGCAAACGATAACAGCAGCAAATTCAAACAGAATACAACAATTTTTTGCATACAGCCCTGAATAGTAGTGTTCTCAAGGTCTGTTGTTTTTGGTGAAGATCGGTTAGGGGAAAGGGGTAGTTTACCTGCAACGTTTTATGTCTTAACAAGGGTATTTTCTATGGCAAACGATAACAGCCGCAAATTCAAACCGAATCAAATGATTATTTGCATATAGCCCTGAATTGTAGAGTTCTCAAGACCTATTGTTTTTGGTGAAGATCGGTTAAGGGAAAAGGGGTAGTTTACCAGCAACGATTTATGTTTTAAAAGGGTATTTTCTATGGCAAACGATAACAGCCGCAAGTTCAAACAGAATCAAATAAGTATTTGCATACAGCCCTGATTTGTAGAGAACTCAAGATCTACTGTTTTTGGTAAAGATAGGTTAAGGGAAAGGGGTAGTTTACCGGCAACGTTTCTTTATCAAGGGTCATTTTTGTCTATGGCAAAAACGATAACAGCCGCAAATTCAAACAGAATCAAATAATATTTCGCGTACAGCTCTGAATTATAGAGTTCTAAAGACCTGTTGTTTTTGGTGAAGATCGGTTAAGTGAATGGGGTAGTTTACCTGCAACGTTTTATGTTTTAACAAGGGTAATTTTTTCTATGACGAACGATAACTGCCGTAAATTCAAAGAGAATCAAATAATGTTTTTCATACAGCCCTGAATTGTAGAGTACTCAAGACCTGTTGTGTTTGGTGAAGATCGGTTAAGGGAAAGGGGTAGTTTACCTGCAACATTTTTTTATCAAGGTAATTTTTTTTCTATGGCAAACGATAACAGCCGCAAATTCAAACAGAATCATATAATGTTTTGCATACTGCACTGAATTGTAGAGTTCTCAAGGCCTGTTGGTGTTGGTGAAGATCGGTTAAGGGAAAGGGGTAGTTTATCTGCAACATTTTATGTTTTTACAAGGGTAATTTTTCCTATGACGAACGATAACTGCCGTAAATTCAAAGAGAATCAAATACTTTTTTGCATGCATTCCTGATTTGTAAAGAAGTGAAGGCCTGTTGATTTTGGTGAAGATCGGTTAAGGGAAAGAGGTAGTTTACCTGTCACTTTTTACATATGTGCCTGTGTTGTAGAGGACTCAAGGCCTATTGATTTTGGTGAACATCGGTTAGGGGGAAAGGGTAGTTTACCTGAAACATTTTTTGTTGTAAAAGAGTAAAGTACTTAATTTTGATAAATAAAGTATCCTGATAAGAAGATCTTAATAATGCACTGTAGAAACGTAGATGAAACATCTATAAATGAAGAGGCTAGTTGATCGGGGTGGGAGTAATTTTCTATAAATGAAAATTATAGTTGAAGGGGAGGGGATAAATTTTTATATATGTACTACCTTATCGGCAACAAAAAAGTAGTTTGTTGTTAAAATTCCTTCCCGTCCTGTTTGGCCGTAGACCAAAGTTTTCTGCAAAACCAGACTTTTCGGCAGTGCCATCGACTTGCCATCATCAGTGAAAATCGAGTGCGAAAACGTGAGGTGGTATATGTTAGTGACCACAGTACTGTGGTTAAGGGTGAAGCAATAAGTGGAAAGAAGTAGTTTCTATGGAAACATTTCATTTCGAAAATGATTTTAAATATAAATCTTAGAACATTGAAGTCATGTAGGCCTATGGTTCTCCATACCGATATTTTCTATGGCAAACGATAACAGCCGCAACTTCAAACACAATCAAATAATGTTTCGCATACAGTCTTGAATTATAGAGTTCTCAAGACCTATTGTTTTTGGTGAAGCTCGGTTAAGAGAAAGGGGTAGTTTACCTTCCACCTTTAATGTTTTAACAAGAGTAATTGTTTTTTGACGAACGATAACTGCCGCACATTCAAACAGAATCAAATAATGTTTTGCATGCATCCCTAAATTGTAGGTAGCTCAAGGCCTGTTGATTTTGGGGAAGATCGGTTAAGGGAAAGAGGTAGTTTACCTGCAACATTTTATGTTTTAACAACGGGAATTTTTTCTATGACGAACGATAACTGCCGCACATTCAAACAGAATCAAATATTTTTTTGCATACATTCCTGAATTGTAAAAGACTGAAGGTCTATTGATTTTGGTGAAGATCGGTTACGGGGAAAGGGTAGTTTACCTGAAACATTTTTTGTTGTAACAAGAGTAAAGTACTTAATTTTGATAAATAAAGTATCCTGATAAGAAGAGCTTAATAATTCACGGTAGAAACGTAGATGAAATATCTATAAATGAAGAGGCTAGTTGAACGGGGTGGGGGTAATTTTCTGTAAATGTAAATTATAGTTGAAGGGGCAGGGGATAATTTTTATATGTGTACTACGTTATCGGCAACAAAGAAGTAGTTTGTTGTTAAAATTCCTTCCTGGGCTGTTTGGGCTTGAGCCAATGTTTTCTACAAAACCAGACGTTTCGGCAGTGCTATCGACTGCCATAGTCAGTGAAAATTGAGTGCACTATCGTTAGGTGGTCTACGTTAGTGATCACAGTACTGTGGTTAAGGCTGAAGAAAGAAGTAGTTTCTATGGAAATAGTTCATTTCGAAAAGTATTTTAAACATAAATCTTGCAACATGGAAGTCATGTATGGTTCTCCATACCGATATTTTTTCTATAAGGGTAATCGTTTTAAATCATGTCCGATAAACAACAATTTATTGTTGTTTTGAACATAAATTTTTATTTATTTTTTTGTTTAAGTTAATACTTTTTTCCTATCTAGGTCTTCTTGCGTACCACCTTGGATCCCTCGGAGCACCACTAGTGGTACGCGTACCACCGGTTGGGAATCCCTGGCCTATAGCATCTCTATTAGGTACTGTAAAACATACAACTGATTCACACACGTACGTCAGAACATTAAATAAACTAAGCACACAGAATTGTAAAATCTAAATTTGTTTATCTTATGAATTCGTATGAATGTGTGTATTTTTGTTTTCGGGAAACACCGTGTCGGGGGTCCCAGTTGCCGTGTGATTGGAAACCCGTTTTAAACAAGGTGACGGATCATCGTAATAATAAAATGGAATATTTGCGTTGCATAAATGACAGAAACACCATAAATGGTGTTTTATTGGGATTAAAGATTTCAATTGTATATTATGTTTCAATTTCTAAAACTTTATTGTAACTGTTTATTGTAACTTTTTTGGACGGGGATGCTTTGTTATAATTATGGGATTATTTGTAACATTGTATAAACAGGGGTGACTCAAAATTTTGTGTTACGTCACAGTCGAGCCGCTGAGGATGCCGAATCGTAGTATGAGCGAAATGTTTGGTATTCAAAGTAATAAAAACACATGTGTCGAACTGAAAAACGTTGTTGTTATTATTAACGAAAACTAAGAAAGTTTACGTGCAAAATGGCAAGGATAGACTTATAAATTATATAATTTCAGAACGTAGTTCATAAAAATTAATTCAAACTGCGTCTTATAACATGTGATAGTTTTAATTCAATTCTAATCGAATAGTGTGGAGATAGGGTTGCCAGATAAAAATTATATTATATATATATATATATATATATATATAAGAAAAGCCGAACACAGCTGTTAATTTAGCTGAAAATTTTACCTGAAAAGCCTGACAGCAGTTTTTTACATTAAAAAGCAGCATTTATTATGTTGGTTCGATATTAGGTGGTTGCGTATGTACAGGTCTAATGTAGGCTATATTAAAAAAATAAAATGAAATCAGCTTGTTGCATACATAAGATAGGTTTATTATCATTACGTATACAAACATAATAAGACATATGAATTAAAAGAAAGACAAGCTATGTAATCATCATTACAAAGAAATCGAAGTAACTCCATTCTTTTATTATTAAATAAATTGAATCTGTTTTAACTAAACACTTAAATTTTAACGAAACACTTAAATCTCAAAATTTTAACTAAATATGAATATATCAATAAGTGTAGCGCAACAAGATGATTAGATTTTCTTAAAAGTCGAAACAATGTCTAGTGTTGACACTGGTAAGCTCTTTATTCACGAATATTCTACCGCTGCCTCTTTGATTTGGCGATACTGGTTCGCATAAATGAAAGCGGCGGCGGCGACCTAAATATGGGAAAGGAAACTTAAATGAAAGGAAAGGAAACTTAAATGAAAGGAAAGGAAATCTAGAATCTTTTTTAGGCATAAAAAACATGCTATACTTTTATCAATACACACTTACTTAAGGCTTTGATTGTACTCAACGTTGTATTGGTCCAGCTGCAACACGACGTTTCACCCAGTCATTAACCCATGTTTCACGTCGGCCAATAATAACTCTAATTACGCAAGATTCGTCAACAGGCTACTGAACAAATCGAAAATTTTGATCTCTGGTACGTACTTGCGTTAGAAACGAGAAAGTTTTGGATTGCTGAAATTGAAATTTAAGCTGTGAAGTTTAAAATTAAGCTTTTAGAGCGTGGTTTTTGTAATAAGGCTATTATAAAAAATGCCCGTTTTTTCACGAGTATTATAATCTCACAGCAAGTACATTGTTTTATAAAATACGAATCGACGAAAAACATTTTATGGCCAATCTGTGTTTTGTAATTGCAGCAAGTGTGTGTTTACATTTCCGTTTCCTTAAACGCGCGCGCGCGCACACACACGCACACACGCACACACACACACACTTTCAAATATATCACGCACACGAAAAACAATCAAATAAATTCAAAATTTAAGGCGAACATTTGAATTAGAAAACATACATCTATGTGTGTTAGGTATGTGTGTGTGAGAGGGCGTGCGTGTTTTACTTTATACTTTTTGTCTACGAGTTTATCGTATCTTAGCTTATTACAGTTATCAGGAAAAGAATATTATTTACTTCTGGAAGTATAAAAATATTTTGTACAATAATATTCGTCAAAGTGCGAATGTGTCAATGAATAATCGATTAGCATTTCGATTTGTTGACATAAAAAACAAGAGTACAAGTTGTATAAAACACATACACATGCACACACCCAAACAAGGGTAATTCAAACACAAATCTTTGAATCGTGTGTTAGACAAAATAATTTTATATTTGCAGAATAAACTAATTATTTTTGTATTAGATAACGAACAAACTTGGCAAGTTTGAGTTAAATTTAGCAGCACATCAGATTATTGATATACCTCGTGCATGATAAATCTTAGTTTGGATTTACTGTGCGTTTTTACTGAAGAGAGCGTTACCTTGTTATGTGCGCGATGTTAGACGGCCGAAAACGCAGGCAAATGCAGTGACAAAAAAGTGTTTCGTAAAATCCGAGAAGTAGAAACGTGGTCGAGGCCGTTGCGTGTTGTCTAAACTCTCACCCCTTTCGTGTGAGCCACAGTTCACGGCTCCGCTCGACACTGCAACACTGATAATATAGTATCGGTTTTACTTGATTACCGCGCATGCGTCGCGACGCCGCTGGGTCGAATCCGCCAGCCGTGTTTGTTCGCAAAAAAAAAACTACTTATACGAGACAATTTTTATTCATATTCAATACAAAACTTCAGAAATAGGCAAATAGTTTTGACGACAGATAGAAGAAATACGAGAGTTAAAAACACTAACTTTCTAAGCCAGAAGGTACAATAAATTTTATGTGAAAGTTAATTATTAAACTTCATGGTAACTGCTGGTGCGGAAGGGATACATGAGAAAGAATGATACCTAAGACCAGAATTAACCGAAGACGGCCGAGAAAGTAAAATAGACTGGAATTTAGGGTGCCACCATACATGTATATTGTATAATATATAATATAATATAACACAATATAGTGGGCCCATATGATTATATATAGTATAATAGCCTATATAACCGTGTGTGTGTGTGTGTGTGTGTGTGTGTTAAATTTCCCTATTAAAACAAACAAATTTTATTTTAAATTTATTAAATATTTATGATCTCATTTTGTTATTTAAAATTTTAATATGTTTTTGTTCCCACTATCATATTTAAAGTTTCACACCAATGGCGGATCCAGCAATTGTCTTCGGGGTGGGGGATGTAATCTTGTACATCTTAAATGTCTCTACAGTATTCACATGTCCTAAGAAGCAGATACAGAAGCAGTTAATAGTTGTATGTTTAGAATAAATGTTACGATTTTTTTACCTTTGATGAAATAAATACCTTCATATATATTTCTGCATTCTGTCAAAAAAATTGGAAAATAACAGCAAACATTTTTGTATTCTACTATTCAATTGATTGTTGCTTATTGATGTAGGTCTACATAAGATACATGCGACGTTACTAACTATGACTGAATTTTCTTGGCTGAAATAGACAGAATATTGGCTGGATACTTACATAACTAACACTACATGTGTAAATTGAGGCGCGTGTAATATTGCGTGTGGCGGTTACACGTGAACATATTTAAGGCGGTTTGACCGTAAAGACAAAAAAGCAGACACGTCATACACATGAATTTAAACATTTAAACTTATATTTTCAAAATAAAGAGATTAATAACCTTCAAAGTACAGAGAGATTACAAAACCGAAACATTGATCTACTTTACAATGCATTTAAAGTAAGGCTAAATTTCTCCTCTCAAAAATTTCTAATACTTCTTCAGCTGACACAGAAAAGGTAATATCTTGATGGCCGTGGAGCGTGTAATCAGTCTTCAACCGTTATAGTGGTTTGATAAGTTTTAATTCGATATAGAGCCTAAATGAACGCGGGTGTTGTAACTGATGGTGCACATATGACACACCATGAGTACATACCGTATGAGTGTAAGAAACCACTCTGACGCGAGTTTCTACAAGGTGATGTATATTTGATAGGAAGTGTACATAAGGAAAGCAAATCTGATGTTAATGTCTACATCTGATTCCAGATATTCAATTCTCCTTTTTTAAAGCAGGTAACCAAGGTATACATAGTCTCACAATTCAACAAAATACATATAGGCTATACTTATACAAAGCAGGGAATCATACTTACACAATTCAGCCTCCTGTAGAATTCACCCTTCATATCCTCCCAAAATTCTGGTGATAACGGTTTCTGAATCTGTCCGATTTGTAGCATTTGTGTTTATGAAAATCTAGAGGACACTGCGTTTGAAATGAGAAATGAGAATTAAAAACAATTTTTTTCCACAGAATGTGATTGTACATTGGATCATATTGTATTTTTGGAATCCCGCTATTCTCGGTTCTTTTGTTCTTGCTCCCATGTCGCATACAAAATCTTCTGAAGTTTTGTTGAGTTGTTTAAAACGGTCAGTATTGTTATCTCATTGCTTCTGCAGGACCCGCCTGTATTGTGGCGTTTACCGATGTATCCATCTATTCTGCTTATAAGGTTCGAGCCAAGGGTGCAGAGTTACTTCCAAAAATCAGCTAAGACATCTACATTAATAAGATATTCAGACGACAGTGTACTTCGAAGAAAAGGAAATGCATCACTTCTTTTCCGTCCGGTTGACTTAGGAATAGTATCTAAGACTGCTCGGAGAACAGTCAGGACATCTAAAAACTTTAATCAGCATCATAACGTTCGAACCAGCAAGTTTTGCACATTTTTTTAATAGGACGTTTTTCATTTTTCAGCCTTCCATGCATTTCTCCATCAATTTTTCTAGCTGCGAAGTCGAACCTTAAAATAAGTCTGCCACGGAAGAGATGGCCTTTATGGCATTTATTATGCTTTGCTTGAGGCTAAAATTGCTCTTACGATGGGTCTAAATAATTAGTGGCTGTTTTCCGCTATTCTAGCCTAGACGTCTTTGAATTTTACATTCACTTTGAGCCCCTATAAAAAGCTTTACCATGGTAATAAGAAATATCAAGGTTTAATTTATCTAGTCCTGCAAAACTGTACGAAATGGTAGAGTAAATCAATAAACTTTACGAAATCTTCCTTAATCTTAAAAGATACATTATTCAATATCGAATTCAGATTGACAGTAGCTTTATTAATATTATCGATATTATTTATTAGTAATATCAGTATTCTCACCAACTATGAAAGTAAGATACTTGGCAATTTTTAAGTTAGAAATAATATTCCTATCAAGACCGCTTTGTAATCTTCAAGATTTTCTGCAGACGTTGTGTTAATCTCAAAAAGTCAACGTAACACAAGATTTAAAAATAACAAACTTTTTCTTTACAAATGTAACTTTCTTTTCCCCTTATTGTTTTCAAAGTTTAAGTTTAGAAAAATCGGTTTGGGGGAGGACTAATTTGACAAAATAGAATGGAAGATTTTATTACTGAGATAGATTGAAAATTAAGTACTTTAACTCGTACTAAAAGTTACCTAAAACTGTGTTGGGACAAAATCCTTAAATTAGGTGTGAATGTGTAAAAACAGTTTAAAAAAAGACATCAAAATATGCATTTTCAAAAAATTTGTCAAGAATAGGAATAATTTAAAGTTGAGGTACTTTCTGATAATTTGAGAGGTTTCCCGTTTATTTGAGTAAATATTGCACGAGTTAGACTTCCTTGAATGTAGCACCATTTTTCTCCTTTCAGAAGCTAAACTTCTCCTTATTCGAAAGTTAAGAATAACACACAAAACATTAATTTATATTTAAAAAAAATTATTTAATTTTCTTCAACATGAAATTTGTTTCAGGCGTGTATGATTAAAATTGGATTTTTAGCCAAAATACTGAATACGTTAGCATACACGTTGTCTTGGAGTCGATTCTAGTAATTTCTTTATCCACCTATCGTTACCAATACGGCATACAGCGCCCGTACCATCTTAATCATTTAGCTTTAATAGTGTCATTTATATTGCCACATACATTAATTCTCTTCCCTATTTCTTAATTTCTTACTCTATCCAGCAATGTAAGTCTACAGTACCAGATCGGTGTTCCATTTCCATGGATCGTAATCGTTTCCTCATGTGTACTGTAATCGCCCACACCTTAGCCCCATATGTTACAATACTTTCCACTATTGACTTATATATTTTGATTTTTGTTTCGGGCCATAGTTGATTGCTCCGCAAAGTGTTAGGCCAGTTGTAACATTTGCATGTGAAACCTGGGTATTGACGCAAAAGACGATCAGTATCTAAGAATATCCGATCGAAAAATACTAAGAAAAATTTTTGGACAAACGCTAAATATCGACACCCCATGGAGAATACAAAGTAATCATGAAATAAATAATCTAATACAGGGAGCTTGTAGTGGATAGTAAGGTTTATAAAGAGTAGAAGGATAGCCTGGCTAGGACACACAATGAGGATGGAACAACACAGAATTTCCTGAAAAATTCTAGAATCGACACCAGTAGGTAGGACAAGGAAGGCCAAGGAAGAGATGGATCGAGGATGTTGAGAAGGATCTGAGGAATATGCGGATAAAAAGATGGAGAAGACTATGTAATGAGAGGGCTGAATATAGAAAAATCGTTGAAGAGACTAAAAGTCATACTGAGTTGTAACGACAGTAGGAGAAGAAGAATATCAGAAAATAATTAGAAACCCCTTGTTCTTTTAAAATATTAAGTTAAAATTTTATTAAAAAAACTTTTGTTTATACTACTGTATCTGCATGGTGGGAAATAAGGAGAAAGTGGATCCAGCTTGAGGCAGTGGTGGATAAAATTGATGAAGACAGGTTAGATAGAAAGAATAACGAAACAAGTCACAGAAATAAAATAGAAAATAATAATACTAAAATAAACAATAATTACGGTAATGGAAAAGAAGCGATACAATTTGTATCTATGCGTTCGGAAACAATGAATTTATTCCGAAGACTTTTAAAATAAGTCTGTTGGTAAAGACGGTAAAGACAAAAAAAGGTTGACCGAATAGGAACTAATTGTTAGTAGAACGAGTTGTAAGATATCGTACACTCATAAGAATAGGGAAGAATTGGAGTTGCAACAACAAGGCCATTACTTTAGATGTTTTTGCTTATAGGAGTGTTTTTTATTTCTTTTTTACATTTATGGACCGTAACCGCTCAAAACAAGCGCTCTCTTTTACTACTTATTTTATTCGAAATTCGATTCGTAGTTTCGTATAAAGCACGTTTCCTCTTCGTACTTTAGGATATGTAATAATATTCATTACTTGTCATTATAAAAAGAAATCAGTTATTTTGCGATGTGTATTTTGTTCTTTGAATCGTGGAGATGTGTGCAGCGTGATCCTGGGTAAGTTAATCTGTTTACATTTTACTATAAGTAACTGATATTCCTTCTGACGTATTGAACGGTTTCTGTTAAGTGTCGGATTCATAAACGCTAAGCCTTGTGCCGACATTGACATAATGTACGTACTTATTCCAACAACGATAGACATGAGTAACGACAATGGGCGCGCTTGGCTTAGGAGTACGCGGCACTTGGTACCAATCGTAAGTCAGCGTTGCTCCAATAATTTTAACTGTCGGTACACGTATTTATTTCTCACTTACGTAAGTCGATGTACATTATTTTCAGAATATTCGACATACATAGTGCCATCAACACAGTTTGTTTGAAATAATAAAACAATAATAAAAATAACGGGTAAGAGATTTTCCGTTAATATTCCTACGGGTGAAGCGTAACTCAGAGAGGAACTGTAACTCCATAGTGGAGATAAGGCAGATAGACAAAAGTTAAGCTCTGGTGCGTTTGCGTTGTCCGGGTCCTCCTTCACTGAAGCGCGGTCATTTGTTCTTAGTCGCGGAGTTAGGATGTAGGCTCCCTTTGCACAGTGTGGCGTGATTTCGTTGATTGCTCCGATCTGGCTCCACGCCGTGGGCGTGCTCCGTGGCTCCCTTAAGGATTCATCCGCCGGAGCTTAGAGCTTGGTCGATAGACGCGGTCGCCATATGGTTTCGGCCGGATAGATGAGCTGCTACGTCCAAGCGGATGGCTCTCGGAATTAGGCACTTGCACATCTCGGAGTTTCCCATGCCTAGGGGCGATAACGCAGTCGAAGCAGCTCGAGCAGATGCAGTGCTTTTAACTTTTTTAATGTTGTATAATATTGTGTGCATTTTGGTACACGGGCCTGGCCCCACATCTGAGGTGTGGCTCCGTGGTTTCCTTAAGGTTTAACCCGCAGTAGTTTGGGTAGTGTTGGCGTGGGCGGTTTTACACACCACGCGGTTTTCCATCCCTAGGACGACAGCTCAGCTGAGGCGACTGGAGCTGATGGTGCTTTTGACACACGTTGGATTAAGAAACCGAGCGTAGGAAAGACAACTTCTTGGGATGGTGCCTGACTTGTGCCTGACAGCAGTTTGCCTAAGAGGAGGTAATCGCCGAGAATTTTGTATAGGCGTGAGTCTCAATCCCGTGGACTTCGATTGGATATTCCACATAGGCTCCAGCAGAAATTCGTGGGGTACCCTCACACAAACTTCGGTGTCATCAATTTTATCCATACAGCTGGATATCATCAATTCGATTAAACTTTGCGACATTTCTCTCGCATTATTCACGCAATATTAAAAGCGTTCGCATGCTCCTCTGAAAAGTAGTAGAGCCGAAATTCATTCACGAAAAGTCACAGTGCTTTTTTTTTATTTTGTCATTGTTAGTTTACATCGTTGAAACTAATTGGATATCGTGCTTATTATAATTTTCTCCTGGCGAACTAAATAAAAAATACTAGTAATACGCAGAGGTGCTCATCCCCCCCAAAGACCATGGTGTAATTTCCCCCCAAGTATTTCGAAGTGTAGGGGGGGATCACAATGCGGGGGTATGGAATAGCCCCCGGTTAGGATCTTGGATCTTGGGACTTTATCCAAAAATTTTGGAAAAACTGAAGCCATTTAAACAAAATAAAAAAATAATGTTATTCGTTTTATCAATACCAAAAGGTTTTCTGCCTAATCAATAACTAAATTATGAGAAATCTAAAAGCCTTGTCAAACCTGGTCTAACATAATCAGTAGTACATTACGCATCAAGATAATCTAACTTGGATTTTGTAATTGTATTCTTTTTCTTCACTCACTTGTTTCATTTACGGCGCTTGTAAGGGGGTAATTGAGCCCCTGGTTACGCAACTGGCTTAAATCCATGTAACTTCTATTTCCAACAAGGGATTATGAAAGGAAAAATATTATTATTAATGGCACGGAAGGTTTAGTAATAAAATAAAAAATCTACTAAATTTTGAAACATAATTTATTTTTTGCATATGTACGGTGAGATTTATATGAACAACGATTTAGTTTACACTGGTTCTACAGTCAGTTATTCAACAACAGGGATTGTCTGTTTTTGGTTGTTTTAGCAAACGAATCAATTATCTCATCGTTCTTTATATCTTCTAAGATGTCCCTCTGACATGATAGAATTGTGAGACTTGATCGCCATGAATTTCCCATTTAAAATTGGGAATGGGAATTTAAAATATGTGGGGGGAATTTAAAAGTAAAAGAAAAAGTTTGAGTACCGCGGAAATTCCCCCCCCCCCAAATTCCAGTGGTGCGACTTGAACCATTGCACCATGCTGTGGGCACCCTTTGTAATACGTGTAAATAATTTATTCTGTTGGTCTACTAGTTCCAGTTTAATAAATATCAATATCATTATAATATATCAGGAGCATTGTTAAGAATCTATTTTTAAAATCCTTCTTTCGGACGATACGCTAGATTTAACAATGGACGCTCGCGTTAGGTTGAAGAATTTATGACGTTACTTGATCATACATCAATAAAACATTCTTCAGTAAAGATATTTTTCTGAGAACAACGGAAGACAGACTGCTTTGTTCCAGTATTAATGGCATCAAGCGTTCTTTGACATTTAGTCTGCTGTGCGCCTTTTATACTCGTTGACAATACACAGTGCTGGAGAATAGGACTGTTCCTAATAAATAATCCACCGTGGGAGTTTCATCAATTCGTTTGACGTCAAGGTCATTCGAGATAAGTAAATATGTAATTTTAAATAAGGAAACATTTTAAAAATAGAGTTTTATAATTTTTATTGCACATAAACTGTCATTTGTAAATAATCTGTACCTCAAAGGCCGTTACATCAGTACCCATTATTTAGTGTTTGAGAGGGACGAGCATTCTCAAGAAAACTACAGTATTATCAAATAATAACAGTGTTCTCCAAGAATTAATTATAACTTTGCGGAATACTCCAGTTGCAACGAAGAAATTAAAATTTAGAAATTGGACGAATATATTCTAATTACAATGAAATTCGCACATAAGTTCGTGTGGCGTTGATCCGCGGTCACTCTATTTTTCGTTTATGTTTGTCTGGATGTTGTTGGGGCAGTATCAGTTAGTCTGGGGTCTATACGCATTGCAATGTAGTCCAACAATATTCCTATACAGCTTTTCTAATTCACGATCGGGCGCCTTCCAGGAGGTGGATAGGTGGAGTGACCAGCCCTAATGGGCTGAGGATATCGCTGAAATAAATTAAATATACAAACAGGTTTATTACACAGCATTTGCGTATACGACTGAAAACTGAAATATGTATAAGAAAATAAATTCTGCTAGAAAGTACCTTCTAAACAATGTTCAGTAACGCGTATTTTTATTGTGTTATTACCGTTTACTTTTAATGGGATTGATTTCAGGATGTTTTCACACATTTTCAGCCACTGAAAATTATTGATTGATTATTTTCAACTTGTCTTTCCTTTTGTATGAAGCCGACACGACCGGACCCGATATGGGAGTATGAATTTGGTGCTTTCTAAAATTTTAAGTTTTTTTTTTTACAATTATTCTTTTAAATAAGTTGCTAAATAATAAATTATATTCCATTGCAACTCTAATAAACTTTTACTTGCAAGTCTGGAAATACAACCCTATAGACACAGGTGTATGGGTAGGCCCAGGAAGAGGTGTCTTTGAAAGCGACTTGGCTATGCCGCGACGTGATGCTGGTGGTGGCGATGATTTCGCGCGTAAGAGCTACAGATTTTACAATCAGCGAGCGTTCCTGTCATCGACACCAATCACCAATTTAATAATTAGAAGGCGACTCACCAACAGTAACCAATCTGCGGCACAATTATCAATATCAGTTACCAAAGTAATATCTGTGGCTCATTGAATCTGCAAGAATTTCGGAATACAGATTTTCACATCGAAATCCAACGTGATGCCTTTTGATGGAGCTGATCCCTTATGAGAAAAAATAGATATACTATGTTATAGATGATACTTTTTCAGTGCAGGTCATTAATTTTGAATGACTGGGCTGTAATGTGTTTGTATTACAAACAATGATGAAATGAATAAGCTACGTACGTTTAAATATGTGTGCAGAACCATCAGGAGAATTCTTAAACTAACGGGTAAAGAAACACACCTTATGGTCTACAAGCTGATGGCCCTTCTCACACTTCTCTGTGGATCTGAGAATTGGACTTCAACGAAATTCCAGGCCAATGGTGGTGAATGGATGACTACTGCATGGCAACCCCAAAAAGGTGGGGAGGTGTGGGACGTTCTATGAAGTGCTGGAACGACCAGCTCTAGTCTATCTGCTTGGGACCGGAACAAACAATTTTGTCTTAATCCTTGCAGAGGACGAAAATGATGATGCTGACGAACCTGTGATTCGGTAATAGTAACAACAATCAATTTAACAATATACAGTCCAATCCCCGATAACAACCAGTAGATTTAAAGTCTGTTGCCAAAATAAAATCTGAGAAAGTTGGCTATCAGACGTCATTGTATTTTCAACCGACTAGTAAGAAACACGTGTTACAGTGAATCATACGTAGGCCTACTGCAAGATAAAGGGGAAGTGGGCACGTGTGTAGGCAATCTTTATACCATTTGTTTATAACGAAACTTGTACTTGTGAAAGTGAATCAACTACGGTGTTTATTGTTGTTATTGAAAACCGACACGCGAGAAAACTGCGGACTATTCCAAACGCTGCGGCCTATTTTTTGACGCAGGGTGGTCGGTAAATTATAATGCAGCATTCGCTATGACAAAACGGAGCAATACATGAAACTCTCAGCAGCGTCGACAAGTAACGGAGACTGTTCCACATTCCTCGTTCAAGCTTAAAAAGCAGAAAAGTATTAATTCAATAAAAGTAGGAATGTGGTAAGCCTCGGCGCTCTCTCTCTCTCTCTCTCTCCTTCTTTCCCCTGTTCCCCATCCCCTTTCTAATTCTCCCTATCCCTCCCCCTCTCTCTCTTTTCTCTGAATATAAAATTAATCTCAAACATTCAAATAACAAAATAAAGATATAAAACGAGTAGTATCCCTATCCCTGACAGAAAAACATTTTTACCGACATTGATTGAGGCATAATTTTTGCTGGATGTTTAGTTTCTACACGAAAACCTATATGGATCAAACAATAACACTTGAATGACAGATGAAATTTTATAAAGATGGTTTCCGAAAAAAAAAAATCAAATTCGAAAACACAAGTTCTGCGACGGGAAATTTAAGGTTTTGTCCCCTCACCCCTCCAACCAGCAGTCCGGGTCAAACGCCGGGTTGATTACCCGCCATAAAGACATCCTCGTTTACAACTTCTTGTCCCCAGCCCTGAAGCTGACCTGCTGAAAACTGTGCGTTCATCCTTCCTAGCACGCTGCTTGTGGCTGTTACCCCTGTCACCGGCAAGGAGGGTCTCTGCCTCGCGGAGAGCGACCGACGCCTCGAGGCGCCTGCTTGCTGAGCTTGAGACGGGCGGCACCTGTCTCCAGAATCGGTCCCAACAGCAGTGTCATACATTAAAGTTTTCTCGATATTAATTGATGACTCGTTGGGCACTTGGTGAAATATATTAATACAAAGGTTTTGTAAAATATATAAAAACACTTGGTACGTTTCAGATTTTATTTAACTCTGACAGCTGTTTCTACCTCTTAAGTCATTGTCAAAGAGATGAATGAATGACTCATTTCATTTATATAAATGACTCATTTCATTTATATAAATGACTCATTTCATTTATATAAATGACTCATTTATATATTTTACAAAACCTTTGTATTAAAGTTTTCTTCCCCTGCCATCTAGCGAAAAATCGCGTTGGCGGTTTCCATCCCAGTCTTAGGTACCAGCCTACTGTACTAGCACTACCTGCTTATCATCTGGCAGCCATTGGGCTCGACCCAGATGCTGCAAACCTTCCCTCACCACTAACTCGCTAAAACGACGCGACGCAAGGCAAGCCCCCCCCCCCCACACAAGACTTCAGTTTGAACATATTAATAAAATGACGATTAGACAAAACGAGCGAATAAAACCCTGTAGAGATAAGGAAGAAAGGAAGCAAAAGACAAAGGCAGATGCGATGGGAGCACAGAACATAGTTTACGGAGACAACCGTAGAAATAAAGAAGACCAAAAAACTGTTCACAGAAAACTCGAGACAGGTTGCATTCAACACGGCATGATAGCTTGTTTGCATATTCAATGAACTATATAAAATCGTTAAACAATTTGTAATACTGTTTTTCCCCCAACAAAACAAATCAACTCAACCTTGAACAGTGAAGAAAGTTTCGTTACTTTTTCTTCTTCCTATTTATTGAGTGACACCTTTACTACACCGTTCTTTCTCCTTAGAATTTTCGTTTATCCACCTGGGCGAGTTCGAAAATCGCACGTAACTCTAGTCGATATAAGTTTCACATAATAGAGTCACAGTTTCAATATTCTTTGCTACATGCAACAACGAACTGTTTTGAATTTCTTGTGTGCGGACGAAGTTCACGTGATTAGAAGCTATTAAATATCGGAATCGGATCGGAGTCGCACAAAAGTGTCTGCAATTAATGGCACAGCACGCAATAGCCACCATCCGACCCACTGATTTATTTGCTACATGTTTGATGAACATTTTTAAAGCACAAGAACGAAGCAAACTTAATTTAACATGCACTTGAATCAACACACACACACACACACACAACTAGTGGCATTAGTAGATATGCAAACGAGATAAGTGTTAGTCTGCTCCTTCTCACTCTCTCTCTCTATGTAGCTAACAGAAAAAATTTACATGACACAATGTTATTCCATTAGATTAGATTTTGATGTGGGATTAGCCAATCGTAATGTCTTTGCTTTGGAAAGAGCAGTTTCTTGTCACTTATAATCAAGTGACATGCAGTGACGTAACTAGATGCTGCCTGCCCAGGACCAGTTTCTGGGGAGAGGGATGAGACTAGCTTGAAGGTTAAACTTCTAATTTTCCTCAGGGCAAATGAGATAATCAAGATTCTTCCCTTATAATTACACAGTTATTTATAAGCCTTATTTTAATACACGCAGCTGGGTTATAAATGGGTCTACCCATTAAGTCAACATAGAATTTCACTATATATTTAATGGCTTTGGGGGCGATTGATCCCCCGAGCCTCTTCCGTAGTAACGGCACTGAATGATATTATGTTTCCAACTATAAATTAAACAGAAAGGTTTGTTAACATTTTGGAAATGCATTAACAAACTCGATTTCAAATACAATAGCGATTTTCTCAAAAATAAAATTTGATGCGGAAAGACATAAAACAACACTTCATAAAAATTGGTTTGAAATCATAGGTAAGTTTGTCGAAAAAAATTTTCTCTAGCGGCCTGGTATTTAATATACGAGAGTGTCAGTACTACCTCCAGCAAAGTCAATAAGCAGTGAAACGAACAGTCTTTATAAAATTCATCTTAATAATTATTAGTAAGTTGAGAAATACAGGACTAATGACTGATCGATACAAAAGGTAGAACTTTGTAGTCATATTCAAGGTGAAATTTTCCAGAAACAGCCTTACATGTTACTCAGCCAGTAATAGCTGACGAAAAGATTGACGTTTTCAAATATGGATACACAAGTAGACTATACCCCAAGGTGAAAGTAGGGTTTCTCTGTATTTGAAGATGAGGAGAGTAGAACAAGAAATTGAGGTAACTTGACATTTAGAAATGATTTTCTGACACTTGTTTTCGTATAGAAAAATAAAAACGAAAGTGGCCTTGGAAGGCTTAAACGTGGAAGACAAATAAACATATATGGGTACAGACAAGGACAAAGGTTATCAATGGAGACCGATCAATATTAGATCGTTAAAGTTCGCGAAATAATACATCGTGTTCGAATCATATCTCATGTTGACTAACCGACTTCCGAATAGTAGGAAAATATTGATGTATAATTGTCTTCTAACGCGGGCAGTTGAGCGTTGAGCATTCTTGTTCACGGGATAAACAAATATTTTCTTCTTCTTCTTCTCTTCAAGGATTAGGTTAAATAAACCTGTTCCGGCACTCATCTCATCCTCGGACGACCCACGTCTCTTCTACCGATGGCTTTATAGTTCAGTGCCGCTTTCGGCAATCGATTATCTGTCATCCTTTGCAGACGATCCCTGTACTTTACATTGTCGTCTGTAAGTTGAAATAATTTCATTTATGTTCTTTACTTCGAATTCTTCCCTGATATCCTTATTCCTTATTCTATCTTGCAATGTATAATTTTCGAAGAAACTGCATTTCTTCATTCTGAATCTTGCCGTATTCCTTTTTTGTCATGACCTACCCCTCACTCGCATATGTCAATGTGGCTATTGCAATTCTGTATAAAATTTAATCCTTGTGCTGTGTCTAGTTTTATTTCTAAGATTTCTATTAGTCGTACCACAAATATTCCTAAATTTATTTATCTTCTCTTTTATATCATATTCAGATTCATAGCTTGCTGCACAGCCGAGATATTTAAAACGGCTCACTGGTTCTAAAGTGCTGTTGTTTATAACTATCTTAGTCCTCACTGGAGACTGGATAGTTACCTTTTAAAGGCCATGGTTTTGGTCTTTCTTACTGAAAGTATCAGTGAGTACTCTCTTTCCACTTCTTGTTGAAATACATCTTTTTGTAAATCATCCTCATGGTAAACAAATATGAAACATTAATTCGCAGTTATGAGTTACTACAACGAGTAACCGCGAGGACAGTAACCCTACTTAGATGAAAGTGCGTGTTAAATAGTGCATGTTGTGGATTGAACGGTATTTTTTTTTTTGTATTGCAATAAGTAAATATAAAATTATTAAATACGAAAAACAGGAAGGACTAAATACGAACTACAAATCTGCAGGCAAGGCATTCACAGATTGCAACGTACTTATAGAGGGCAAACACTATGTACGTACACGGACGTAGCTTTAATTAAACACTTTTATAAAGTAAAATTGCCTGAAAAATAAAATTATCTTAAAATAAACAATAATGTAACAAATTATTATTATTATTATTGAGTCTCCAGGTGGGTCTAGTGGCTAGCGCGGGCGATTGATGCGCTCGTGGTCTCGGGTTCAATTCCCGGCGGTGGCTCCGTACGGCGTGCACTCTGCGTCGTGAGGCAGAACTGAGTAGCTGCTGAGGTAACAGCGGCGCTTCCTGGCTGCGGATACCGCAACTAGCGACTGGCGACGCGTTGTGCCATGCAGCCGTCACATTAAACACAAAAGCTGCGGTCCTTTAGGGACTGTTGAGCAGACGTTTATTTTGTTATTATTATTGCATTGGTGCCCGTGTGTGTGTGTGTGTGTGTGTGTGTGTGTGTGTGTGTGTGTGTGTGTGTGTGTGTGTGTGTGTGTGTTAGAGGGAGTTAGACATAGATTGTTTTTCTGATGCTTTCGGTTAGAAAGAAAAACTTTCTAGACGTACGCATTGCATGTTACTGTTTATAAATGTTGAAACATTGTTATGCTATTTCTGAAAACAGTTGGCAGTCCAAGGTCAACAATCCCTCTCGCGCGCCACCACGCTGCTGGCTGTATTTCACGACTGTTTTACTTTCTTTATTTGTAGAAGTGAGAACTTGTAATTTTTGTGAACAGTGAGAACGTACTGTTGTGGGCGGCTCACTCCTGTGCACCTCGCTCTCCTACGGTGAACTGATTCAACGTGTAACGAAACATGTAACGAAATAGATGTAACGAAAACGCAGTGTTGCCAGGTCCGTCAAACCTCTTTTCCCCACACGGGTACCCAAAATTTCCTCACTATCACAAATATGTGTGCCATAAGCAAAGCGTAATATTTTCAAGAATGTGAGCATATTGTAAATATTTAAATACTATTACAAGAGTAACTTAAATATTAAAAATTATTATGTTTATGATAAAAGAAAATGTACTCAGAGATCGAGCTGAATACTTTTGAAATCCTTTTTTTGTACATAGTCCGACATAGTTTATTATTATTAACCTAATATTTACACAATGTATCCAGTTGTTAAATTCATAAAAGCAATTTGAAATCAGTGACGCCTATTTTTTTTTTTTATTGTAATATGTATAGTATTGTCAATGAGAATGTTTGAAACGTTGAAAGAGTAGAATTTTGAATCTTTGTTTACATTGTACGATTTTTAGTTAATCCGTGAGTTTGATTTTGGTTTTCGTATTTTATTTGGCTGGAAGTTTTTATGTTTCAAAAATTCGATTTAATTATTTAGCTATTTCATGATTTGTAAAAAATTTAATTATTACACTAGGCATATTAATTATAATATAATAATATAAATATTATAAATATATAATATATAATTATAACATTAAATATAATAATTAACACATTCTACTTTTCGACTAAATATTGCGTAAATCATATTGTTACATTGGAGAAAATTGCTTGTAACATATTGTTTGTGTATGTACATGAAAATAAAGCGACTTGTAATATGATTCTATTTATGTTCATTGTAAATATAGTTTTCTTATAATAATATACATACAAATAATATCGCATTTAATCATCCGTTCACTCTTATTTGAATCTTAATCCTTTATAGCAAAATATATCTTACTCCAAATACATACGAGCAACCTTTACACGTTGAATCAGTTCACTCGCTACTCGGCACTGAAGTTCTCACTTCTGGCGTGTGTCCCACGATAATGCTAATTTTTTTTGTCGTTTACGTTGCTTCATTCATAACTATAAAACGGGTTGATGATAAAAATAAAGGTGTATATCGTGAATAATTAAATCCGTAATTGGCGTATGCGAATAGTTACAAAATAAAAGAAATGAATGATGTAGATAATAATGTAGGAACTGACAGTTGTAACAGTATATTCACAGTTCACTCAAACAATTCAACTTTCGAAAGCGGCAAAATTAAATTCTGATATTTTACCAGATAGGATATATCTGATATCGTTAATACTTAGTATTTAATGCCATTTCGAAAGTAATTATAGAATAATACAATTTTTTTCTAATATACCTATATAAATCGACAGGTAGACAGGTAAAAAAAACGACAAGGCCTCACTGGTCCCTTTTAGTAAGTGAAGCATTTGTTAAAATAAGTATCAACATTTCTCGCTTATCGTTAGCGGCCGTGAGCATTGTCTGCATGAAAATCTCTTTCAAGCCACTGGAGGTTATTAAACTCCACATTTATAACTCTTGGAGAAACACAAACCTATATAACACTAGACAAGTCAGTGAACAGTATCATAAAATAAACTTTTCCTGAATTGACGTTTAAGGCTTCAATGTTATTAGAAGATTGGCTTGCCTAGTTGTAAGGCCGTGTTCTAGACTTGTTGGTTGCACACGTTTCGGCCGTACCTTCGACGGGCATCTTCAGTGCATGAAGTTTGAACAAAGGCTGTTACACTGACCAAGTTATCGCAGTCAGTAACCATGAACAGTGGTTGTTGTTGTTGTTGGGCACCCGTATTTATAATCTTTTGGGGTCCACACGAAGATGTTTCTGAAACCACTGGCCAATGAGAAGAAGGCAAAGTGTTATTGGTTCGACAAGACTCTCGACCAAAGGGTACTTAATGACAGAGACAAATAGAGACTTGGTCAGTCTCGATAGGGGCCTTCGGCTAGCGGCCAAAGTCCCCTATCGGTTTTCTTCTCGACTCTTGAGAAGAGGACTCGGTGTCCGCTCCTTGGAAGACACCGCAAGGCGACTTGCACGTAAATTTTACGTCCGAGCTGCGAGGACCCAGACAAACCCACTCATAGCTGGCCTTGGCAGGTACCGAACACGTCCAGGTGAATCTTGGAAACGGCCTCGACAAATACTGTACTAGTCGACCTAGTACGAGCATGTCGTTGTAGCGACCACTAAAAATTAAATAAATAATATTCCGTCTGGACAGGACCACTAGGCAGGAGCCCCTACCGGAGTCTCGGTACTAGGAACCCATCGGGTCGTCTCACGACGCACAACCCAACAGCTCTGGCAGCAGACTTGGTCAGTGTTCAAACTGCATGCACGGCCTTACAACCCGGCAACCAGTGCAGGTATGCGGCGACTTCTAGTACCCTCAAGCCAACGCTCTTTTTATTCGGTTTAACGTCTTACCTTTCATATGATCGTTTTGATATGGCATATAGTCAGTGCAGGTTTGTGTTTGGTACTTTACTTTAGCTTACCGGAAAAGGGTAGTGCAGTCTAGTAATACGATACGGCGTAATACGGTGATCCAGAATCTAGAGTCGAGGTAAACGAACTATCCTCGGAAGAAAACAAAACCAGTAAAACTCTTCGAAAGCGAACGTACGTATTTATTTCAGTCAAATAACTTAAAAAAAACGAATCATGAACATTTGAATTTCACCACAACTGTAGCTGACAGTGGTCAATAAATTTCGATTGCTCTTAAAAATATCAACAAATATGAGCATATTATGAACAGTCTGTGTAATAATATTGTTTTTATTTATCTGTTTTGTACTTCCGTACATTCCTGAGTATTGTTTTCGCTTTTATTTCCGGATAAATTCCGGCAATAATTCCGGTAATGAGAGTAAGTATGAAAGAAACAAGGTGTAATTTAAATAGTTTTTCTAGTTGCAAATTTTTGATAACAGAGGCAGCAGCGTCAGAAATGCAAGTGGCCGTGCTAGGCACAACGATACTTATCGATCTATCAGTTAGATTATTAACTGACACCACAAGGTCTATGACAACGGCGATTCTATCTGTTCATTTTCACCTAGTTTTTACCGTGTTCTCTTCTTTACTGCATTACGTGACCTAAGATAGTCTACATAACTTTCATGTTGTATTACTCATAAGCTGTACGCTCGAAAAGCTATGTTGTAAGGCGGGGGGGTTCACAGTTGACCTATTTTTCACAACGGCTCAAAACTTAATAAATTGAAGTCTGTGACTCGCGTGTTCTTCGCTACAACTTGAGTGTAGTCAAAAAACTGAATCAACATCCACAACATTTGTATTGTGTGTTTTATATGTTGTATAATTGGGTTCTGTCTAGACTGTGTAGAGGAAATAGTGAACATTGTTTTCAATTCAATTATTTATTCTATTTGTATTTGTTATGAGAATCTTTATTACATGTCCCCCCGCCACAAAATACAATCTTTGCTTTTACATTTTAACCGTTCGTCGCTCTTTTATAGTGTGAGGGGGAGGGAGTGTGTATCTGTGTGCGTGTGTGTGTGAGCGTTAAATTAATTACCTATAGGACCTACATACATACATCCTCGTCTCTAAAACCCATACAGACAAGCTTGGAACATAGCCGATTTTTCGATCTGTATTTATTAAGTTTTTGGAATTTTTAAATTCGATATTACTTCCATATTCCTTAAGGAATGGAAGTATGGTGATGGCAAAAAAAATCGTGTTCGAGATTATTGCAGATTCTGATTCTACTACACTCAAAACATGAAAAAAAGTCGTTTTCCGAAAAGTGTCTGTGTGTGTGTCTGTCTGTCTGTCTCTCTGTCTGTCTGTCTGTCTTGTGTGTGTCTGTGTGTCTGTAGATTTTTTTTCAATGGCAAACGATAACTGCCGCAAATTCAAACAGAATCAAATAATTTTTTGCATGCAGCCCTGATTTGCAGAGTACTCGCGATCTATTGTTTTTGGTGAAGATCGGTTGAGGGAAAGGGGTAGTTTACCTGCAACGGTTTTTTTTAGCAAGGGTAATTTTGTTTGTTTGGCAAACGATAACAGCCGCAAATTCAAACAGAATCAAATAATGTTTCGCATACAGCCCTGAATTGTAGCGTTCTCAAGATCTGTTGATTTTGGTGAAGATCGGTTAAGGGAAAGGGGTAGTTTACCTGTAACGTTTTATGTTTTAACAAGGGTATTTCCTATGGCAAACGATAACAGCCGCAAATTCAAACAGAATCAAAAGATTATTTGCATACAGCCCTAAATTGTAGAGTTCTCAAGACCTATTGTTTTTGGTGAAGATCGGTTGAGGGAAAGGGGTAGTTTACCTGCAACGTTTTTTTATCAAGCGTATTTTCTATGGCAAACGATAACAGCCGCAAATTCAAACCGAATCAAATAATTTTTTGCATACTTCCCTGAATTGTAGAGGTCTCAATGACTTTCGATTTTTGTGAAGATCGGTTAAGGGGAAGGGGTAGTTTACCTGCCACCTTTTACGTTTTAACAAGAGTAAAGTACTTGAAAATTTATTTAAACTTTTTGAAACAATGGTAATTGTTAAAAATAAAATAATTTTGTTGCCAGGCAATAAAATTATAATTTTTTCATTTTAATGTAATATAATATTTTTCATTTAATACAGCAATAAAAAGGCAGGTAAGACACAGCCTGGCTGTTTGGCTGAAAATGATTTTAAATATAAATCTTAGAATATGGAAGTCATGTATGGTTCTCCATACCGATATTTTTATTAAAAATTAAACCTCCGCTCAACAGTCCGTTAAGGACCAAGGCGACCGCGCGGCTTTTGTGTTAGTGTGACGGTGTATGGCTAGTACTACGCGCCACCAGCCGCTAGTTGCGGTATTCACAGCCAGGAGGCGGCGCTGTTATCTCAGCGCCTACTCAGTTTGCCTCACGACGCTGAGTGCACGCCGTACGGAAGGAACCTCCGCCGGGAATTGAACCCGGGACCACGAGCGCATCAATCGCCCGCGTTAGCCACTAGACCACCTGGAGGATATTTTTATTACTATGTCATAAAAAACAACAATGTTTTGCAGAAATTTTTTTAAACTTCGCATTACTGAGTACGTGTTTGTAAACATTTGAAGAAAATGGAGTTTAATCCTACTACAATAACGCAAATAATTATGCTATTATTGTATTAACACGTTATTATTAAATAATGTGACCTGTGATTATTACTTAGCTATTTGTTACTTACATATGACTGTTGGAAACGATTTCCCAAGATTGTTTTATTTAAAATCATCTCCCCAAACTGTATTATATTTAATTGGTAATTCCAATAGACGGCTATAGTTATTACTACATTATGGGATATTTATAACGTTTTGAGTATTAGCTTTTGTTATACATGTAGGCTTAATCGATTTTGTGTTACAAGCTTCCTACTTTGAGCTCTCCTATGCTTCCTATGCAGACTTCAATATTTCGGTGTTTTTCTTATATTGTTCAATCTTTAGCCTGCTGCTAGTAATTTAACAACTTAACTTCTGAGTTTGGATTTCTAATGAAAATATTTGCTCCCATGAATAAAGTCCCAAGAATAGTCAAGTTTTATTCTTTAATATACGTCTGATAGTCTTCTCAGTGTCATTTAATCTTTTTATTTTTTATCTGTGGGAAGTCCCCGGTTTAAGAAGACTGCCTGTTCTATAAGGAAGACTGCCTGTTCTGTAGAAGGTAGTAAGGTATATTTCAGTAATAATGGGCGGATCTGCACAAAATGGAAGTAAGCGCTGATAAGACAGTTGCACAGCTATTCACAATGTCTACCAGGACCCGCCCAGTCAACCTAGTGTACAAAAATCTACCCCTAAAGCAAGTATCCTTGTCCAAATACCTCGGAATCAACCTTGACACCAAACTATCCTGGGGTGCCCACATCACGGAGGTAGCCGAGAAAAGTCAAAAGCGCATCAACCTCTTGAAGAGACTATCTGCAACCAAGTGGGGAGCTACGCAGGACGTGTTATCCACAGCATACAAAACATATGTCCGTCCCGTCTTGGAGTATGGAGGCGAGGTAACCTCCCTAGCAAGCAAAGCAAGCCTAGCTAAATACGACGTCGTGCAAAACAATGCCCTTAGACTGATTACCGGAGGAGCCAAATCGACTCCAATCCCAGCTATGCTCCTGCAAACTGGCATCGAGCCCCTCTACAGTCGGAGAGAAAAATCTACATTGAAATTCTGGGAAAGGGCCAAGAGAGTGGATAAAAATTACTGGAGTGGGTACAACCATGCTTCCCAACGACTCAAAACTCAAACTTCACCCTTAACGTATGCTGAGTCTCTAATTACCAAATATAATCTGGCAATGGACAACCCAGCTCCTCTAAGACACTTCACCTCTATAGTGCCTGCACTACCTTCCAAGCGGCTTGATCTCATAAGCCTAACTACAAACAAAGCCGAAGCCACCCCTCTAGAACTCAAAGCTTGCGCTCTCGAAACCATTAACTTAAGATATCCGTCGACCGAGTGGATTCACATCTATACCGATGGCTCATATCTTTCTGACACAAAAGGGGCCGGCGCAGGATGGTTCTGCAGCATGTTTGAAGACTCAATGGCTGTAGGGAAAAATGCTAGCAACTACGACGGGAAGGTCTGCGCGGTGCTTGAAGCCTCCAACCAATTAAGCACACATAACCTAACTCCTTCCAAAGCAGTCTTCCTCATTGACTCACAGGCCGCAATATCAGCTCTGAGTAGCAACGCTTCAACTGATTGCCTCCGTACCATCCAGTGCCGCGAGAAACTGGCCGAACTCATCAAGAATGGCTGGGTTGTAGCTCTTCAGTGGGTTCCAAGCCATGTTGGAATACCAGGCAATGAAAGGCGGACATCCTGGCAAAACGCGGCGCAGAGACTGACCAGCCTGAGATACCTTTCACACTCAATAGAGCAAACAGCCTCATAACCAACACCATCAACAACGCCACGCTCAAAACTCTGAAGGACCTTAGCATTGGCAAAAAGTGGGAAAGCCTTGCCACAGCGGGAGCGATTCCAAAGCATCTTGAGAGAGCTGAGGCAGTAGCACGATTTCGTCTTGCTACTGGACATGACTACCTCCAAGCGCATCTCTACCGTATCGGTCTTGCTGCTGATGAAACATGCCCTCTCTGTGGTCTTGGCAGGATGGACGGCGACCACCTGCAGACGTGCCAATCGCTGACTTACCCGAACGATGACACAATCAATCGCTACTGGGAGGCTCGACGTCGAATGGTGGAAGCACCAAAGACGGGCGTTGGATAAGTAAGTAAGTAAGTAAGTAAGTAAGTAAGTAAGTATATTTCAGTAATTACATTTGCGTTGTATTTCCATTGATAGTAACTGATTCCACGATTTTTTTGGTGGAATTTAGTCATGTATGCACAAATATAGAAAATACGGTCAGAAGTGAGTGATAACGGGGCCAGTAGCTTTTAAAAACATACTTTTTTCTATCAACAAGTTTATATTTATAGGATGATTCAAAATTGCACGGCAATCTCTCGGGAGCTAATTCTATAGCTAAAAATAAGAAAATTTATAAGTTTTCTTGTAGAAAAATGGTTACAAGTTCATACAAACATAGGTTCGAAAACGGTTCGTTAGGGAGTTACGGCTTGCGATTTCTGCTCCCGAGGTAAAATGAAGTCGTATTGAAATTATTGGGGTATAAATTGAAGGGTAAATTTGGTGGTTTCTTATGATTTTTGACCTGAACAATTGAATAAAAGAGGTACCAGAACTCTATCTTAATTAGTTTTTAATTACGGACCTTCTCTCCAACGGTTTGTAAATCAGAACTTGCTTCGGCAATCGTGCTTGTGGCCTTATTTCTCGCCATACGGTCTTATTTTGTAATTTCTCATGTAGGTATCAAAATATTTCTTATATCCTGATTTCCTGTACGATAAAGCCTCGTGCATTGCTTACCTTGCCCACATAAATGGAAGAAATTTTACTTCCGATATCTGTACTCTGCCTTGTTGTTGACTTTGCGTATCTTTGGCGGACTCTTAGGATTGACGCATTGACGTTGCTAATTATCGATTTTGTCTTTCAAGCTATGGCAATACCTACACTACTGTATGGTTCCGTAACTTAGGTCATAAAGAAGAAAGATGAACAGAAGATACAAACAGCAGAAATGAAATGTCTAATAAACGAGATCATAGAAGAAATGAAGAGATAAGAAGTGATTTTGATATTTTTGCAGTTAATGAACGGATTAAAGAATACAGAAGAAAATGGATTCAACACATCAATAGAATGGAAAAAGTAGAATTCCGAAGATGGCGAAAGATTACAACCCTAGAGGCAGAAGAAAAGTTGGTAGACCTAAGAAAAAGTGGACTGTGGAATAGGAACAGGCCGCTTAAGCCTAAAACTGTCAAGATGATCTTTCAAGCTCCTTCCGTATTTCGGCGTTTTTCTTGAGTTGTTTGTTCTGTAGCCTGTTACTGATCTTAACAATTTCGTTTCATTTGAAATCCAATATAAAATTTTCTCTCATGAATAAAGGCAGAGACGGATATTACATTACAGAACTTCAACTTCATCTTCCACATCAATGTAATTTAATCTTCCTTATTTCTTATCTGTGTCAAGTTCCCGGTTAAGGAGACATTCTAGAAAGAGAAGGTTACTGTTCAACTATTTTTTTTGTTACGAATTTTGTTCTTTGCTTCTGTGGTGTATGTTATTATTTTACTGACTACTGTCAATCAAGATTTTCTTATCATAACCCAATACAGTTTACTATATCTTGTGCCCAATACTTCCCATTACTTTTATATCCTCTTTCCATCTTAACCTGTAATCAAAGATCATGACAAACACTTTCCATTATTTTCATACGGAATGATATTTACGTTAACGGCGATTGGTAACTGATTCCTCCAGAATTTTTTTGCTGGTGAAATATATAATATGTACAAACATACTATAAAGGTTTAAAGAGTTGATCCCTTTTACGCCCCGCGTTCTGGAGCGCCAAATATAAAGGTTTTCCTTTATATTACAATTAATGTGTAACTAACATTTTATTAGTTACGATTAATATGTATAATTAAATTTTGTTTACTGTCAAATTATTTATGTCCCGCGTGGTGGGAAGCCAAATTGTAACTAAAATAGTGTTTATTGTTCTTTTAATTTAATTAATTGATTAATTAACGTCTCTGTTTAATTAATTCTCACCTTGTAGTGGTGCCAAATTGACCAATTATAGTGTGCGCGCCAATTGTGTCGGCGTCAAATATAATTATTAAAGTTTTTGATGTTACATACTAAATTTTATCTTTAGGTGTATCAAATGATTGACAACATACACAAGGCTTTTGCAAGGTTAACTTAATTTATTATACTTAACAACATTGATGTCACTTCCTTAAATTATGACAATTAATAGCATTGACATGACTTACTTATTCCCCTGAAAAGAAATACAACATATATCTTGAATCCTTACTGACTACATCAATCTACCAATTATTATTTTGTTAACCTTTGCTAACTTTCTTATACTCTTCATCTAGAGGCTTATTAGATTTTTAATCATCATTATTACACATTTTATTCTATTAGATTTTAATCATCGTTATTACACATTTTATTCTATATTAACCAATTCTTAATAAATGGATTCATAAAATTTGATATCGATTACCATCATCTGTCATAATTATCTTATGAATTTGCCTGACTAGCTACTTGTTATTACTTTCTCTAAATATTATTACGTATGGGTACTTTCAGATGAACAGATAGTGTTATACTTAATTAGTGCATGAATATAAAATTTACTTGGTGTACGTTAATCCATTCTATGGCGAAAAGTCCACTGCGCTGGTATCCTGTTCCTTGTCTCTCCAGGTTCTGGGAATCCTTGCGGCTGGCATTATATCCTCGTAGCATGCACTGACGCACTTATCACTTCTCTTCTCGCACTCCGACACAAGTGTATGTAATTTTTAGTTTAGTTCAGGTGATTTGACCTTCGAATTTCGTACATGATATTTAGTAATTCTAACTTTTATTGATATGTTCTACTCAAGTATCATTACTACGTGATGTATGTTTTGTGATTTGATTCACACTGTTTTTCGTGGATTTACTTTATTAACCTGACATTTGTTTATATTTAATGGTGTTTAAAATTGTTGTCTATCTCTTACTCATTTTACCGCACTTCTGTTCCGTTTAACGTCTTTGATAATAATAGTACTCAAGGCGACCAACTTAGTCGATTTTAATTATATTTCGTCATGTCTTTTAACAAACTCTAAGTTCCATTACCGGCTCCCGATTCTCGACTGTTCGTACTCACACCGATTCTTCAACCGATACAAGACTTTTTCCGTTACAACATCCGCACTCCCGTCAGTTCCGATAGCTAACTTATACGACTCCGGCTATTAGATATTATATATAAGGCTCCCGATACACAACTCCGTCGTTCATACTCTCCGTATCAGAATAAAACTCCAGACTTAAGACCTAAGACATCAGACATGAGACCTCCGCTCGCGGTCAACACTCTAGTTTATACCCCAAAATCCCACTATTTTCTCTAATTCCCACTTAATTTCTCAACCTCTGCGCTTCTATTCGTTTTCGCTTGTTTTCTGGTGGAAACTCCGCCTTAACACTCTAGATTCTCATCTCCCTTCGTTTCTTATTCGTTCCTCCAGTTCGTTTCCTTGGTAACCACTTCTTGTAGAGACATTCTCCTCAACTCTCGACTCTGATAGGCTATCTTATTCCCTACCCTTACAAGTTCATGGTTGACTCCACCCCATCGTTTGAGTCGGATGACCAATTTCACGGCTGTCTATCACCCTCGTATTTTGGCGTACTTGTCCTTTATAGATAAAGTGCTTTTAATTGTTGTGTGGTCCCTTCATCTGCTCTTTTTGTTCACCATGTGTCCTGCTTCTTACCCGTGACCAATTGCTCGTATTGTCAACTAGTTTCTCCTAGTCGTTCCCACGACGAGTGTGGTCAATTCTGAGTATTCCAGACAGCTGCTATATCTTGCTCTCCAAGCCTTTCTTCGTCGCGTACCCTTCTGGTAAAGCTGGACGTCCCGTCGTTCGTTCATAGTGCAAGCGTATTGTCTATTCAAGTCAGGCTTTCCTTTCTATTGTTGCGATGTAACACTGCATTTGGTGTGCAGCTCGACACATGTGGCTAATTGTCTTTGGGATAGCGTCGCTATGTCGCCTTGTCAACGATTTATTGTTTCTTCTTAGCGATATATTTCGCCTTTGTCTATCTTGGGCCGTTGCGCGTCACCCGCAATTCGCTTCGCCGTACAACTGCTGCGACTTTAGGCATTGTTCGCCTAAACCCTTGCCTTCCCTTGTCTTGAACAACTTGTTACCGAGCCATCGTATATCTGTCAGCACAACCCTCGTTACACCGTCCACTTACAAAAAAATTTTATCTAGACATGTCATCGTTATAATACATATTTCGTATACGGTCAGAACTGAGTGACGATGGGATCATGGGACCAACACCTGTCTAAAGCATGTCGTTTTTACAACAACGGTTGAAAGACGTATAGACATACTACTTTATGAAAATGGAAAACAGTGAAAAAGAAAAATTCTGATCACGCCAAATATGTAAAGGAAATCTTACAGACATACGCTTTACTTAATTTGTTTATGTCCCTTCAGGGTTTTGCTTTACCTTAACGTCAGTCCAAGATTGGATCAAGTGCTAAAATAAGACATCCGAACGGAACTGTGTATACAGTCAAATATAAGTATAATCAATCAAATAGTGCACAATGTGTAGGAAGTAAAAGTGAACATAATTCCCCGAGAGCGCGACGAATTGTGATCCTGTAGTAGGCTTTCGTGTCGAGCGTATAATATTCTCAATCTTCAATGACGTGGCATACACCAAAAGTTTAAAATTTTATCGCAACTCACGTCATATTTTTTTAAATCTTTAACAACAACTATTTAAGTGTAGAGATCATTCTATAAAACGACGGCTCTCCCGTGCTGTGGAATCGAAGTGTCTACATCATGGCAAGAAAGCGCAATACAGGCATCAGAAAATAAAATTCTTTCATTTTTGCGAGAACTATATCGGATGCACTAGGCTTGATCATATAGAAAATCAGGATGTTAGTCATGTTGGAGTATCTATTATAACAATGGCAGAATAAACTTATATGGAGAGAACTGGCGAGAACATGTAGAAAATTTCAAACGGACAAATATAGTTTCAATGGACACCGAATTCGCAAAAGCAAAAGCAAAAGCATTAAAAGTGCTAAACACGTATTTATCGATACCAAGGTCGCTATTACGAGCTAGAAGTGGAGCATTTACTGTACTAAACTCCCTGAGCTGCAGAACTCGCTTACAATTTTGAACGAAGTACGCTTATTACTACACCTATAAACCAATGCATCATGCACGGAGTTATGTAAGTTGTTTTGGTTTTAATTTTTTTATTATGTTGGAGAGGCTTTTTTTAATAAGCTAAACGCAGGTTTCCTGTCTTCTCGCAAATTATACCGGCCAAGTATAGGTTATCGAATCGACATCTGGTGCTGAATTTAGATGTACATGTAATGAACAAGTGGTTGTAATGAACAAGATCTGTTATTATTATTATTTTTATTAGTATGTTGTAACAAAGCAAGTAAATTCTCCTACTTTGATGTCAGATCGATGAAACGCTCAAGTTTATGGTTGATTTATTCCATAAACAACCGTTATAACAATTCATGATAACATTCTCGGCGCAGAGCCTCAGGGTCTCAGTTCTATGCTTGTCTGCGCCACTGCCCTATTCCCCGACGGCAACATCTTGTCCAGGGTCTCCCTACCTGGATTCCCAATGAATATTTTCTTCACGGATCTATTCTCCATCATCCGCTGTACATGACCTGCCCACCTAATTCTATTTCTTTTAATCTTAGCTCCCTGAAAAGTCCCTCCAACTCTTCGTTAGTTGAGGACTAACTCTTCGTTCGTATTCTTTATAAATCCTTTGCAGTAGCTTTCTTTCCCATCCCTTTCTTCCCAAGCCAACTTTCTTCCTTAACTGTGAACATTCATGCCTCCCTTCCAAAATAGTACGGTGGGTCTTAAGACGGTCTTATAGGTCTTAATTTTTAACTTTCTATTTGCATTTCTTGATCTCAGGACACTGCCCAAAGCACAAAAAACATCTATTGCGAGCTGATATTCGAGCAAGGCATTTTATCATCTGTACTAAATACTCTGGAGTATTTAAAATTGTCGCATCTTTCATTAATGTCATCTTCATCTCCTAAACAGATTCCCTGGAGCCTAACGCCTGGTCTACGTGTTATTAGTAGGTAATTTTTATATATTTAAAGACCTACTTTCTTAGCTTCTCTCTCCAACACAACTCTTCTTAGCTTTTCTCTTTGTTTCCCTAAGATCTTTTCTCTTTTCGAACAATCAGTGCCACGTCATCACCGTATGCGATGCATTGAACCATTCGACCTAATATAGAACCCCCAGGATTTATCGGTATCTTCCGTAGTAAATTTTCCAGCACCAAATTGAAAAGAGTCGTGGACAGTACATACCCTTGCCTTAAGCCCTTGTTAACCTTGAACTTCGTAGTTAATTCACCTTCTGACTTCACCTTAATCTTAGGTGCCTACAGAGTCGTTTTAAAAGTAATTTTCCTTGATATTTCCTGTTCTTTTATTGCGTCATACAACGTACATCTCTTCGTAAATAAAAACTGTATGCAGCGGTGTGTCAAATTCATAATTTTTTTAAATATTTGTCTTAACATAAAAATGTGGTCAATGGTTGACCTGTCCTTACGGAAACCGCACTGATAGTCACTGATAATGTTCTCCGCGACCCGTATTGACTCTGTTGACTAAAATCTTGGCAAACACCTTGTATCCTACATTCAACAGAGTAATTCCCCTATAATTTTCACAACCTGTTTTGTCATTATTCTTATGTAAGGGACGTATTACTCCCATCGACCAACATTCAGGAATGACATTTTGACTTCAAATTTTGTAAATCAATTCAAAACAGAACTGGGCGAGTTTGTCTCCACAGTATTTCAGCAACTCGTTTGCTATCCTATCCTCTCCGAAAGCTTTAATATATATTATAACTTTTATTGTATCTTCCACCTCCACTTTCGTTGGGTTTCTTACTTGTTCGTCATCTTCTTGGTCTCTGTTTATTTGCTGTATACCTTCATTTTCCTTCATCCTATTCGTCAACATATTGCTCCTGATTTTCACCGTTGAGTAGTTCTTCGAAATAAGATCTCTATTTCTCCATTATTCTGTCTTTGTTTCCCAGAAGATTTCCATTCTTATCTTTGTAGAATATTGTTCTATGTTCAAATCCTTTCCTTTCCTCTTTAACTTTTTGATATAATGTTTTGTGTTTCCCTGTCACCTGTTTCTTCGATCTTTTCAAAATTTCTCTTTTCGAATGACGCTTCTTCTTCCTGCATACTTAATCTGGTACCATTCCAGTCTGAGACAATGCGTATTTATTAATGTCCAAGTGTCAATAACCTCAAACAATCGAAAATCTTTTGTTTTCTTATTTAGTATATTTGAACGTTATTTTTAGAACACTGTCTACTTTTGACTTTTTCAGTCGCGTGATCAGACAGCTGTATAAATCATTTTTTCTAATATATTTGAAATACGATTCACTTACAAAGTTAGTTTAAAAATAATATATTTTGGTGTGAAATCTTATTTTAAAAGAGAAAGTCACTTCTTTCAAATATTTGTAGCCTATTTACTTTCTTAACGTTACTATTAATATCTTGTTTTCTGTTTGCTCGCGTGGGAATATACTGATTGAGACAGTAATGGTTGTCTCTCTGAAAGTAAGACATCGGATCTGTCAGAAATACAATTTAATTTAAATTGTCCTGCTAACTGGATTTCAATTTCCCAAACGCATCAACTTTCTGAACGAAGCTACTTAATTCCTTTCTTTGCGTGACACGAAACAATAAAAATATTCTCGTATGTGAAGAATTGTATTTTCTCACTAAAACAGAGATATGTTTTTCAATTTCCAGAAATAAAATCTAGATGACACAGGCAATTCGAAAACATGCAATGGCGCAAGACCTTACCCATCGTTCTGGGCGTGTAGTTAATTGTTTGAATTCTGTGAAAGAGTTTATTTTATACCGATGTTGTTGCTGCTTGTTTTGCGAGAAAAACGAAGACGTTATTAGTATAAACCACCGACCAAACTTTTTCGTTGACCGAAGCGATGAAGGTAAGAACTAATCTTAGTATTTGTCGAATAACACTGATAGGCCTATTTGCCAAAATAATCTACGACAAGTTATTACGAAGAGAAGTAATTGTTGAAAGATCTGTACTAGGATGAGTATTCAAATCAGTTTTAAAACAGAATTTTAAACTTCTGGCACACTAGCAATTATAACAACTTGAATCATAATATTATTATCAATAAGGCGAGATTCATCAACATTTCCTTGAACACTATTTTTTAATTTTATTCCCAAACAATAACAAAAATTATTTAATTATACTGGTTCAACAAAAAAATTATTTTCTATAACGTTTTGTTCGTTGTAAGCTTTGTGGCAAATTCGAATAATTTTGTCAATAGTTCAAACATTTCTTGTAGACCTACAGGAATGAAACACACAAGAATTGAACGTTAGACATATCAGCTTGTTCATTCATAAAAAAGCCTCAGTTATATGAATTCCAAACATATAAAATAAGAATACCTATTTAGAACAACAATTTCGATTAAAATTGTCTTTAAACATTTTTATTTAGAGTCGAAATTTAAGTAATTTATATGTTCTTTAAAAATGTAAACAAAAATTATATCTAACCTTATTTGCATATTATTTTCGCTTATTGTCTGTTAAATCGACCACCTAGTTTTTCGAAAAAGTTCGGAAAATTACCAAGATTCTACACAAAAGAAATGCGGATGTAATCTAGAGTATTATCAAAGATCTTTCCCATAATAATTAAATGAAAATAAAATGCGTTTAGGGACAGAACAAACATGTTTTTAACTAAACACACAGTACGGTTTCAACTATAGCAGGTTTCCGTTGTGTAGCAGAAATCGCTTTATTACGTAATTAATTTTTTATAACACATTCACAAACCAAACAATTCTTATCAAAATTACGCTTCGTAACAGGCTGAAGAGACGTAATTTTTTAAAAACAAATTGTTTACAAATCAATAATTGGTGAAAAGTTTAAAACAAAAAGTGAAAGAATGGAAAAGTCCAGTATAGTAATTCGCCTTACTGTTAGTTGTGCAACACATGTGGATTGTAAAATAAATTTCAGAACCGGAATTATTTTTGTGAATTTCTCTTGTTTTATGCTAAACAACATCATATTTTTTTAAATAACTTTGCTATAATACTGCAAAAAAGCAGGATGTAATAATTAAAAGACAATAACATGCGATTAAGAAAGTAACGGTACTTCCCCAATTTAATTTCCTCAAATACTCAGACTACATTTTCGATGTTTTGAATACGAAATTTTATCGATATACCACAGTATAAAGAAGAAATGTACTAATTGTAAATTACTCTGTTTTTCAATGTAAAGCGAAAATACGTGTTTTTTTTTCCATTTGAGAGGTTAGGCCTACGTAATAATAGTTTTTCGTTTTTAGCTTACTGTTCAAAGAAATAAAACCCATAGTCAGAAAACATGTGACGTTTAATGTGTATACACAATGCTTGAAAGAGAGTAACGTTAAAAACATAAATGTTAATGTTAAACAAAAACGATAACAAAAAATGTTAAGTGACAAATACAATTATTTGTGGATAGCAAGATTAAAACAAAAAAATAACAACGTGGTAACAAATGAAAACAAGATTTCTTATTCTTTAGGTGGCCAATATCCTTTTATGTTATTTAGCAAAATCTCGGAAACTTCACTGGAAGCGAATTTTGTGCGAAACACAAGAAATGGGGAGACGGTGTAGCATCCGGCCTTACTTCGAGTTGGCTGCTTTTTCAATGATCTGCACGAAACCAAGTATTAATGAAAAACGAGTTCTGTTACAAAAAAGGGAGACATGTATAGTAACAGGCAAGTAACAGGGCCACTCTGCCTTACTTCGAGTTTGTTTTACGAGTAGGCCTATTTCACAGAGCTAGTATTATTTTAAAGTGTTCCTTGTGTAATTTTAGTTTGCATGTTAACCTGAGACAATGTCAACTTTTGGCATCACAGGCACATATCGGAGTTATACTATTGCCAGTAACATTTTTCGTAAAAAATATGACATTGGAATAGTGAACAAACTATTTTATAACATACACAAATACATTTTCACGATTTCTATTAGCTAACTAATATTATACGCGATATTCACTACATATCGATGCCAATAATCGCATAATTGAAATATCGAAAATGAGTACGAGTACGGTTGTTGGGAATAAAAAAAATTAAAAAAACAGTAAAACAACTAATGGATTATACGAAACTCATTCAACTGAGGTCAACATCAACATTTTAATCTTGCCGAATGAATCGGTTCTGCGGGTCCGAAATCTTTTGAAAATCTATTTCATTTTTTTCAAGTTGTTGAACAGGGGCGGATTAACCATTAGGCTGACTAGGCTGTAGCCTAGGGCGCGGCACTTTGGGGGGCGCAAAATGTTAGCTAAAAAATAATCAAATTTTACAGCTATATGTAAAATTGGTAATAAATTACAAGGATACAAATTTGAGTTCATTTTGAACACAGGTGCCTGTTTGCGAGAAATTATGGTAAAACTGTACATAAATAATAGAAGTGCTTTCCAAACTGTTTTCTCCGGTTATGAGTCATCTGCGGCCGGCGCTCATAGAACTATGCCGCCGCCCGAGTTTCGTGGAATTGCCGACCACGTTATGTATTCCATCCACCTCCTGATGAGTGTGTGCATTTAGCTCAGTTTTTAAAAGACTATGAACCTGTCAACCCAGAACAAGAAGGAGAAGAAAAGAAGAAAAAGCGATCTGAAGCAAAACCACTGTTGAATTTTTTGAAAACGCTCAACTTAGAATCAATGTTTCCTAATGTTGAGATAGCTTTGCACATTTTCCTTACTATGCCCGTCTCTAATTGCAGTGGCGAAAGATCTTTTTCAGCTTTGAAGAGGGTGCAGAATTATTTACGCTCAAATTTGTGCCAGGATAAACTGACCAGCATAGCTCTCTTGTTCATTGAAAGTGACTTTCTGCAAGGACTTGATTTCAGTGAGGTGATTAAAACGTTTGCTCAGTCTAAAGCGAGAAAAAAGAATATAGCTTGAACTTTACATGAGTCTTAACAAATCCACAAGATATTTAACTGATTGTCTTCTTTCTGTAAATGATGTTAAATGTATCCTTAATAAAACTGTTATAATTCTGTAACTACTTAGATAAGTTTTCCTTATAAAAGCAATGCAAACTACAAATGGTTGAAGGTGCAACTCTAAAACAATCTCTGAAAAGTAGCATCAGTTTTCAATTCTTGAGACTATTTCCAAAAACAGTAAGATACTTGAAATATTCCTAACTAAGAAATATATTGTAGGGTGTTTAAAGCTTCATTCAGCGCCTTGGAAATAAACGTAAGAGTAGCCTATGGGAGGTGAGGGGAGCGCTAAAATATAATTAGCCTAGGGCGCCAAGATACCTTAATCCGGCCCTGTTGTTGAAAGCAATTTTAGCTTGGTTAATTCTGCTTATAATTTCCTTACTGCTACGTCCATCCCTTGTGATTTTAATTCCTAGATAGTTATATTCTTTAACTGCCTGGAGAACATTATTTCCAAGAGTTATTCTGACTGGATCTTCTTCCTTCCGACTACAGACTGTAATCCTTCCTAGGACATTCGTCTTTTGTTCATTTATTTTCATATTGAATTCATTCTTCATTACTTGATCCTTTGTGTCCAGAATCTTTTGTAGATCTTTGTTGCTCTCTGCAGTCACTGCTATGTCATCTGCGAACCTAAGCATGTCCACTTTTCCCCGTGTATGTTTACTCCGAGATGGGTGTCTTCTCTTACTCTATCGATCGCTTCTTGCACGTACAACGTAGTATTAAGTTTTGTAAATATCAAAGTTTTGAGACCCCAGAGGCCAAAGAAGGAACAAAATGTGAAGAAATTAAAATGTCGACATAAATAATTTAAAATTTGTGTTTTACTTTTTGACCGATCCTCACAAACCCTTCATCGGAAAAATTCATTGATTGACGGTCACTACGAATTTAAGGATTGAAATTTATGTGATAATAAATGTACTTCGTTCAACATAGTGAGCAACAAGTTGTGCAGCTCAGGGAGCTTAATAGTATTATAAGCTACATTAGCATTATTTATGTATTAATATCTCGGCTCGTTCTAAAAATTCAAAAACTAGGTGATTGACTTAACAGACTCATACCTTATTTTCCAGTCGTATTTAATTCTTAACAAGAACGAATAGACCAAATTGCACGTATGTCTAAAATGAAATTGCAGTTACCGAAGGCATCCCTTTTGCAAACCGCTTATAAACCGAAACTGTAAACGGTTTTAAACAATTTGGATTAATTTAAAAAAAACATTATGAAACTTAACAAATAATTTTATAAACTGATAAATAATTATATTAAAAACAACTTGATCATATAATCTTAAAACTTTTTACACTATACATTTAGACAGATAAGTGATGTTTTGAATATCCAGACAATCTGCTTTCTTAGATTCTATAGCAGTGATTGCAAGCACAATATGTTTAGAAACGGTCTTATTTGCATTCACTCTGTGTAATTAATTTCGTTTTAATTTTATATCGTGGCCAGAAACGAGACAATTAAATACACCGAGAAATGCATAGCGTTATAATACAAAACATTTACAGCTGCAATCGTACGAAAACATAAATTCGTTCAGATCTTAAAGAATTCGGAAGAACGAGATAATTAAGTCACCGGTACCAATCCGTACGTGTGAATCCGTACGTGGTGAGAAGACACGAGTTTTCCTTGCACAAACAGAAGAACCTCCACATTCCTCTTCTAAAAAATACTCTGTATCAGGAAACCCTGTTCTATCTTCTTCTCCTCTTCTTTTCAACCCCCTTTGCCGTCAAGCTCGGGGTCTTCAGCCACTTCCGATATTCTCTTCTATGCTGGGCGAGGCGTTTGACCTCCAACAGCGTTTTCCCCCTTCTATTAGTAAAGTTCTCACTATAGTTGATCCGCTCCATTCTCTTCGCCTTTCTCTACCGTCCGGGCGTTCTCCCATGGTGAGCTTCAGATTCCTTTCCCCATCCTCATTAAGTGACCAAACCTCATTACGATCTCGAAGCCGGTTAAAAACTCCAAGCTTGCCTTTCTTCATGCTTCTTTGCAACCTTTTAATCTCTTCTTTAATTGTTGGAATATCTAGATCTCTGTGGATATCGGCGTTTCTAACATACCATGTTAGAAAAAATTCACCATGGTCCGCAAAACTTTGTTTTGGAATGTTTGTATTATTCTGATGTTACTATCTTTCGCGCACCCCCAGAGTTGAATTCCATACAGCCAGGTGGGTTTAATTATCTGATTATAGATCAGAGTTTTACTGTATAAAGACAGGTTGGAATGTTTTCCTATGAGCCATTTATATTGTCGGAATTTTATGGTAAGTTCCTCTTTTTTCTTTTTGACGTGCTCTTTCCATCTCAGTTTGGTATCCAATGTCATACCCAGGTATTTGGCTTTGTTTTCATAAGGAGGTACCGTTCCATTTATGACCAATGATGGAAGATTATTCAATCTTTTATTGGTGAAATTAATGTGTGCCGACTTGGCTTCGTTAAGTTTAATTTTCCATTTTTTGGTCCATTCATATATGGTATTGCTAGCTTTCTGCAATAATCAGGTTGAAATAACCTCATCTTGCCCAACATTTTTGAATGATAACAATTCACTGACGACATCATTTCCGACGATGAAATTAAAAGAATGTACAGTAGGTACGTAGGTGAGCGACTGCACGCGAACAAGTTTGGAATAAGGAAATTCCAACTGTCACGTGCGGCACACAACACCTGCTTCGACGTAACAAGTCACATAACAGCTGTTTGAACACGAATACATCATGTTGTTTACTCCCATTAAAATATTATCGGCACTGAAACACGCATGTCCAGTACTCGATTAACATCATCGTACTGATGTCATAATTACGAAAATTATGTTCTGCTGCTGTGTAGTTATTCTCGCTCCTGAAACGTTGGTTGCTCCATGCATTGGAATCCGATGTAGAAGATAGCATAGTCTGTGTATACGATAATTATTAACGTAGACAGTTGTCAAATTTTTTCTTATCTACCCTTACCAGTGTTGAGGTGTATTAAAGTATTAATTTTCAATAAGTCGTTACAGGAATTGAACATGTGCGATTTATAGTCTCTTTAAAAAAAAGACAGTTCTTTTCCAAACAGGTTAAGTAGGCCTACGTATTTTGTAACAAACTTTCAAGTTTCTACTGTATGCAGCTTCGTAACTTTCATGTTGTAACCAAATAAAAGTGGGCTACGAAAGTTTTGGAACATCTTGAAGTCAGACAGTACTACAAGCTTCACGGACTGTCATTCGTAGCGAAGTGCTCATATTATGACAGACATGAATCATGGATTTCCCTGCTCCACCTAGATCGTCGCCCTATCTGGCGGACACACTCCGAGCAAGTAGCCCGCAAGACCGCCCATCGTCTACATCAACTCCGTCCCCTGCTTTGCAGCAACTCTATTACTCGCCGCCTAGGGAAGCTTACCGTCACCACCTATGTGGTGCCGGTGGTTACCTACGGGATTCCCGTGTGGGGCTATTTGGCCAAGATCTGTAAGCGAAAGATTCAGTCTCTCCTGGACCGAGGACTGCGGTGAGCGTGCAAAGTCCACTATCTGACATCTAACAAAATCATCCGAGAATCTCTGCGTGTCCGTTCCCTGGACGCCACTATACGGACACTGTCCCGTAAATTCTATCGTCGCACCGCCCGCTTCCTGGGTAACCACCTGGGTACCAATCTGTGCCAGCTGAATCTTAGACCCGGCCTCGGAGCACACACCCTCAGTTAGGTAACTAATTGAAATCCCACGGCCGGTAGCAGGCCACACCATCCGTAGTCCCTGCGGCAGGAGCTCTATTTGAAGCTCGGGACGCAGCACACGAGCGGGCGACGGGCATGGCCTTCATCCCGCACAGCCCTACTTGTTTTTTTATTTTTTTTTATTTCCTATCATCACTCCTCGTCGTGTTTCTCGGTTGTCGTTAAGGATCATAAGACTACTTACATAGCACTTTATTAACAGCTTTGAGATTAATAGCAGCTTTAACAGCTTTTGAAATTTTAAAAGCTTTAAAATTTAATATAATTAATATTGCAACGTGACAAATGGTCTCAATATAGGTGAATATAAAGAATAATGAGTATCAGCTATTATAAGTATCCCAATGAATAAATGAATGCTTGAAAGTAAATAGTATTAATAAATTAATTAGAATTAATAGAAGAAAATTAGAAAATAAGACAATGTAGAAGCATGAAAATATAATTTTACATATGAGTGAAGTGTTGTGTAATGTGAATAACGAATAGAATGTTAGGGAAATATATTCACGTGCTACAAGGTGTGTTCTAGAACATTCAAGAAGAGGAAGTTGGAAACACGTGGCCGATACTAAATACATTAAAGTAATTGAAACGACGCCTACGCGCATTGCGGCGGTGACGTCACTCGGCAGCGCAGCGCTTTACATTCCGCTGCATTATAAAAGGAGGAGGCAGTCTTCTCGAAACTCTTTCTCTGATAACTCTCTGAAAGCATTCTCTCTGAAAGTTTGTCAGCGAAGGTGGTCGCAGTGGGAAGCGATTCCAGACAACGTTAATTCCAGACGTCCTTGAGTCCGTAGAGTCGAGTGAGCGGAGATTGTCAGCAGGAAACTATCACGGAGTGTGAGATATTCAACTACCGTTGCTGGGCATCGTTTGCTGATCGTAGCGGCTGGAATACGGAGACCTGGAGCAAGGCACTACCCGGAGGCGATTGCTGGAATGTGGACCGAGACGACGGATCGCTGGAGGCCGGATCGAGATCGTCGACCGGGAGGACAGAGAGGACGACCAAACAGGGAAGCAAAAATTAACTCATTATCAAATTGTAAAAGAACATTAATTTTTAAATAATTTTGTTTAATAAAAGGAGACTTTTGAACATTTAAATAAATTCATAAAACTGTGTAAAGCAAGAGAGCATTTGTTAAAGGACATTTCAAGTAAAAATTTTAACAACAACAAGATAATTGTATATAAAACGTTTAAAGAACATTTTAATACTAAGTGTACAAGAAAGAACAATAAATGTATTAAATTTTCACTAATTGTGCATTCTTTTCTGCAAATCTGGTATGGGCTCGAACCTGTTACCTTGCAATATATTAGCTTCCTTCACTTCCGTCTTGTGATTTCCTCTAGTAGCTTTGTGACAAGTTTCGGAACGATCACAATAAAATCATTTTTTATTAAAATGCAACACATACCAACAATAAAAACCGATTTACGTCACGCTACTTGGACGCTATACACTGTGTCGTGTGTGGACGGACACTGACTTACAATAACTTCCGGCGCGACATATGGTGTGGATCTGGCTGTAGATGAACTCTCATCGTGGTATCATAGAAACCATTAGATTGGAACTTGGGTTGGTCATTTAATATAAAATTTTGGTTGGTTTCAAATGTTTTGTATATTACAAACTCCTCAGTAGCAACTATATACTACGTTTATTACATTTTCATATCATAACCACCATCTTCTTAACGGTTTTAGGCTTTAGCGGCCTGTTCCTATTCCACATTCCACCTTTTCTTAGGTCTACCAACTTTTATTTTGCCTCTAGGGTTGTAATCTTTTGCCATCTTCGGTATTCTACTTTCTTTCATGCTATTGATGTGTTGAATCCATGTTCTTATGTATTCTTTAAACCTTTCATTAACTACAAAAATATCTGAATCACTTCTTATCTCTTCATTTCTTATATGATCTCGTCTATTACACCTTTTAACGGATCTCAGAAATTTCATTTCTGCTGTTTGTATCTTCTGTTCATCTTTTTCCTTTATGACCCAAGTTTCAGAACCATACAGCAGTGTATGTATTGGCATTGTTTTATAAAATATTATTTGGGTTTCTTTTCTACATTTATTTCCCAACGTTCTCCAAATCGTTCCACAGATTCTTGTGAAATTCGTCACTTTATTTTCTATATCTCTATCTAGATCATAAGTAATGTCACGTCCAAGATAGTTGAAATACATACGTCCTCTACATACTATTTCACACGGATAAGTAGAGAGAAGCACTGTCAGTTGAAAGTTCTGCCAATGAATCTTCTTGTAGTGTAAGAGAGAGGTCTAGTCAGTTCGGCTGACAAACAGATCTGCTACACGACATCATTTAAAGACATTATTAAAGCCATTAGTTTGAAATTATTTTTACAATTACGATTAGTTTGAACAAAAAAAATACTGGAATCTTCTACTAATTGTTTTAAGATTCTAAAATTTAGATTTTAGAGCATACAAAATCGGAGAAAATTACGTTATATTCTATTTTTTCTTAAAAGTGTATGCGGACTCCACTTTGGGAACACGACGGATCTAGACCAGAGAAGGTCGATAAAAAAATCTAGCCGGCATAGGGTTGGTTGCCCTATACGGTGGTCTCAGTCAACAACTCACAATTCCAACAGTAGCCTCGGACATTTTCATATACCTTTATTAAATCAATTATGGCTTGGGTACTGGAAATATATTGTTTCGACGGTCTAACTGATCGTCGTTTGGTACAATGGAAAACAAAACACAGATAGCAATGAAGTCACTAATCACCAGCTTTAAATAATCTCAAATAACACAGCTTTAATAATTAATAACAAAATTAATTCACAGTCCACGATTCTGATACAAACGTAGCAGTAGGAAATACAAGATTACTATCTTCGTTTCTTTCCTGAGATAATTATCTCTCTATATTTTAGTTACTTTTACTGTAGCTGCTTTTACATTCAATCCGTCGTTGTCTATATTTTAATTCAAAAACACTACATATGCGTTGATTACAAAGCTTAAAACAAATTCATAAAAGAAGGATTTAATGGGTTTCTCACGATTCAAGGGTTGACTACCTCACAGTGAAGGCATACGAGTAGCAAGCTGCAGAACTCGCTCACTATATTGATCCAAGCAGGCCTATATTTATTGTTATATACATTTAGATATTAGATAATTTTTCAGTTATCAGAAAAATTATAAAAATCACGATTACTCTACTTTTTCTTTAGTAACGTAACAACTGTAGAGCCCACAATTATACAATAAACACTAAAAATTCGGATTTGGGTTACAATTCCTTTTAGTCAAATATCCTGCTGGATTTTCACAATTTAAAAAAATTGTTGATCTCTTTTTAGGATTTGGGATCCCAAAATTTTGAAATGTTCAAAACTTAACTTTACATTCGTACATTAGTTAAAATTCCCTTCAATTTGGTAAGCCACATAAATTTTATCAAAATTTTCACCCCCCCCCCCAGTGTCCCAAAATGACAAAATTTTCAAAAATGAACAGTAGATTCATATTTTAATTAAAATTTCCTTCAATTTGCTACGCCACACAGACTTTTGCGATTTTTTCAAAATTTTGATCTCATATTTTTGGCTCCCGCCCCTATTTTGGGGGGGATCAATCTAAAAACAACAGGGTTCTGTAGGCTACTAAAAGTACGGAACGCATGCCACGATTTTCGAAAATCGGTTGATACTCTCAACAGATATCGTGAAACATACCCCAAACAGACAGATAGACAAATGCCAAACGCGCTTCGCTCGTTCAAAAATTAATGTAACAAGGGCAGTAGTTGTAGAGTATTGTAATAACCGGCAGCCTGTTTGTGTCGCTGTAACGACATCCTGCATCAACATAGGTGATTGTTATGTACCCTTGTACATAAAGGAAATTAATTTGTCGCTAATGTAATACACAATGGTACAACTGAGCCGAGCGGCAGTCTCGAACGGAATAACAGTTGGAATGCTAAATAGTTCTCACTGCTGTTTGACAAGCAATATAGATTCGTGCGTCGGCTGAAATACAACTCAATAATCTAACCTTTTCTGTGAAAATGTTTTTTAAAAGTTTTTTGTCTCATAATTGTTTTTGTAACATCATGTTTTATGTTACTACCAATTCCTTAAATAATGTACATAGTATAACACATGCGAACTTATATACAAATACAGTATTACACAACTTTACAGTTACTAGCATATATATGTCCAGCGGTTCCCAGAAGCATCAATGTTCGTTGAAAACACTGGTGTGTCAAGAAAAAAAAATCAGTAATTGAAAAAAATAAAAAAAATAAATTAAAAAACAAACATCGATACCAGAATTTTTCGTCTGAGTTACGTTTTTCCTTCCCGACGTATCAGCTTCATCTGAGTCGCTGACTTCGTTTCATCATCCCCGATTTCATCTTCGTCGTCACTACTTTCGGTAGAAGAATGGTGGTTCGGTATAATAAATAAACCTTTCTGTCTATGATGATTTTGCAAATTACATTTCTGTCCATAATTTTTTCTTTGCAAATTCTTACAGTGTCTTCTAATTATTTGCGACCTTTATTTTTCCAACGTGGTTTTTCATTGTTCTCCAAATTAAATCAGTACGATTGAGGTCTCAGGATACTGATTTAGGCGAAGAATCGTGTGTCCGAATGACTTCAGTAAATTATCTAGTATGAATTTTTTATTGTTATGAAGTTTTACTCCTTCTTTTCCTTTTCCTGGCGTTACAACCCAGCGTGGGTTTTAGCCTGCTTAATGACCTTCCATTCCGCCCTCTCATTACACATCCGTCTCTATCCCCTCACGTTCATACATCTCAATTTCATATGAGTAATAAGAGTAATAACACCTATTGCCACGTACAATGCGGGACTTAATTTCATTGTTGCAAGAGCTGTTCCGAGTAAGTTGTGAACCTAAGTAAGAAAATTGTTGGACACGTTCAAATGTATAATTGCCAACTATTATGCCTGGTTGTTTGTGACATTCCGTTGAAGTTCCATGTGTTTGGTCTTGTCTTCATTTATCCTTAAACCTCTTTTATGAGCTATGAAGTTTTGTTAATGCATACAATTCTGACTTCGCCATGCTAAATGTGATGCGAGATTTGATTTTCTTGCAGCGTTTTGTCATTTTTTTTCTTTCTAAAAACGGAAGTAGGTTTTTATATTCTACTGTGATGCACTGTCCATAAATAGTATACAATGGAATTACGCAGTAAATTTTGGTATTATCTGAGTTTTGATCCAATACAATGCGTGAACAAACGTAGATATTCTCCCCGCTTGTTAAGTTAAGAATGCATTAGGAATGAATCCCGTATTATCTCCAGTATCAATAACAATAATAGTACATCTTTCTCCTTTTTGTAAGTCGTTTTCGTATTATTAGACCAACCTTTCCTGGATCCGTGAGTAGACAAAATGTACGATTCCCCTGAAAAAACGATTCCCCTCTATACTGTTTAATTGCTCAGGTATTGCAATCGTCTTGCTTTCATGTATTTCACTTTCAAATTTTACATTGTTTTCTATTTCTTTCCATTACAATCCTACTGATTTCAAAATTTTTTTTGAGCGTATGAAAAATAAGTTTATATACGTTTATGACAAAAGTTCATATAATTTCCTTTTTTTTACCTACTGACTTGTAAATAGGTAAAAAACAAGATTCCTAATGCTCTTTTCTTTTATTATGAAAGTTCACCTCACAATGCGCTTACCAAAGTCTTCCAATTCTATTACCAGATGTTTCTGTATCTCAGTTTTTTGGGGGGATTTGAAACTAACAGTCGCCCTGACGGATGTTATGCACTGCTCTAGCGGAAACACCGGCGCACAATTTAGCCGGTCTCTCTACGAAGTTTATTTAATAACATGGCTATAACTATGCGACTTTTCCAACATAAATTCACTTACGCGCGCCGCACTATATCTATACCCTGCGACTTAATTAGAAAGGAATTCTGACCACTTTCACCGCACACAAAAACTAAAGTCTAGATGAACAAGTCTGTACGTTGTATATAAGAAAATAACGTATACGGAAAGTAAAAACATTGAAATGAAACTATAAATATCAATCGGTTACTGATGAATTAACAAAATTTAACTTATGTATCACAAATAAATTCAACCTCAGACTAACAACCCAACACAATGAACAAGTGGCTAATATGTTTATTTTAATATCTATAAAATGTTCTTAAAAAACATGTGTAACAATTCTGAAGAGCTGTTGTGATGACTCATGTTTTTGGTGTGGAGTTCATATCAGCCAATTTCGTACTCCGTTCCCCACATTCCCCATCGACTCACTCTGCTCATTAAAGTAACTGTACTGTACTTCTTTATTGCCGAGCCATTACATTATAAAACACAACTCATCTACACCTAAGTAATCACTGTTCATCATCATCATCATTATCACTTCATGGATAGGATTTCTCCTGTCCCTGCCTCATGACTCCCGCCATCTTGTGACTGGCCTGCCTACAGATCTTCCAACCGGCTTATACTCAAAAGCCATCTTCGGAAAGCGAGTATCTCCATTCTTTCTAGATGTTGTTTCCAGCAATTTCTATAAGTATGACTGAGATTATTTAGGGAAACTATATCAAGTTCTCGTCTAATATAGCCTACTCGTTTCTTGTACGATCGAGTCGCGTATATTCCTTTACCGATCTCAAATAGCTCATTTCTGGAGCCTGTAATTGGCACCAGCCCTTCTCTCTTATAGTCCAGGTCTCGCATCCATACAACGGATAACATGATGATAATAATCACTGTTATAAAAATAAATACACTATCTGGGAAAGTTCAAATCTACTGATGAAATTTGTGCACCGCTGCATTCTGGAAACAACGCGAAACCTACATTTAGAATCAGATAATTATAATGATTACTGTGTACATCTTAGTTAAATTTTCTGCATAAAATTAAATTATGATTAGTCATATTTCTGTATTGTTACGACAGTCTACTGATCGTCGTATGGTACAGTGGAAAACAAAATACAAGACACCAATTAAGTCACTAATCGCCAGCTTTAATTATCACAATTAAACACTTTGTAACCAACAAGATAGTCTCTTACAAAAAATCAAATAAAAATTGTTCACACGCAATAATAATGTCAACGAGTCTCTCGCACAACTATAAAACACAACACTTCGCCACAATACTTCGGATCGCACTGGAATAAATCGCCACTAAAACTGACACTAGGCGTCACTGAAGTCTTGTATTTATACCCCGCTGAGATTCAAGAATATTCCATAATAGGCGTCTACTAGAAAACACTAGAGCGTAATTGATTTCGGCCTTGAACACAGCGCGCGAGGACCGGTATGGTCTGGAAAAGTCTCGTTGCGGACGCGTGACAAATGTCAGGTAATTGTCCTTCATCTCAAAGTAGCAGCAATATGTACGCATACACACATTACAGCTGGGATAGCCGAGATACTTGTAGAACGTTCCGTATTACGTAACAATATTAATATTAGGACCAATTGGTACTCATTACCCTCTCCTAAATTACAAAATACGGTGGAACATTATTGAGTTACGACAGAAGTTATAAATGTTATAATGTTATCGTTATTGTTCACAGAAATCATCATACGACTGCCGGCGAGGCCGCTCTACAATATCGTACGTTACACCGACGATGACATGATTCTAAGAAACCACAGACGCAGGCTCTGGTTCGCCGACATGCCACCAGACATAGAGCCTCCCGAACGAAGTGAACCCGAACAGCCAAGGAAGAAACGTATGTTCAGTCCCACAGTCGACGCAGACACCATACTGCAGATCAAGAACGCTTTGGAAGAAAATGTGCCAACGGGAAAAGATAAATCCGAAACAACGGTATGTCGATTAAATAACGTTTTTATTTCTATTTACTTACAAGGCACTGTAACATGTTTGTCGTTCACGCTTGTCGAATTACAGTCGACGACTGACCTCGTGGATGCTGACAGACGCCACGGAACTTATATGTCAGTATGAGCGACGTTAACAACTACGTCCATGAATAAGTTATATACAGCTTTGCAACTACTGTATTGCGACGCGCCAGACGCGTCTGTATTGTTAAGTACGTTCTGCCGCGTTTGTGTTTGAGCGTTGAACTGCCGTATCTCTAATAATATCTTCAGAAAAATTATTTTTCAGGTTGTTGGGCCGCGGTCCTCTTAATGTAAAGCGAAACGTTTCGGCTGCAGCTGCGGCAGTCATCTTCGGTGGTTTTCTGTTCTGCTCTTCTCGCCCCAAACCGTCGCACTTATATAGCCGTCCGGGTGCGGGCTGCTATCTGATTGGCCGAAGGTGCAGTCGAAACGTTTGACTCTACTAGAAGAGGACCACGGCCCAACAGACGCGAAAAAATGATTTTACTGAAGATAACTCCGACCGTGAAAGCTTTAATGTCCTGATATATCCAATACATTTCCATACCCAACCAGGCGCTGGGGATTTGATCTCACTTGAGTTATGTCCAAACGCTACGTCACATATAAAATTAATTTTGTAGAGAGGATAGAGTAATGTGGTAAGACATAATTACGATAAATTTTAAAAAGAATAAAATTGTGTTTTATTTAAAACAAAACTAAATATTTAAAAATGTATGCCCCTTCGCATAAGTGTGCGTGCACATGTAAAATTATTAAAATAATAATTCTTAAATCATCATATTAAGAATTTACTTGTATAATTACAAACCTCCTTTCGACATATAATGAAAAGAAAATTTTCTTTAGTTTGAGTGACGTACAGACATTAGGTAATCACTGACAGTTAATACTTTAATGATTTAAAATACAGATAATAGAATATTTTTAAAATAAAACCATCCTCATAGAAACTACACTACACTTTCGTTTATCCGGAGTTGATGGGACCGGACAATTTCCGGATATACGAAATTCCTGATAAACCAAACTAATGGCGAAAATGCCGGTATTAGTGATATTTACCTACCGCTATACAGAAAAATTGCGTTTTTTTTATTTTGAAGACTTTATTCAAACTGTAATAGACTACTGTCCTATATTTTACGAGTAAATCTTAAGGAAAAACAAAATCTATTTCAGAATATTATACAGTATAAACAAGAAAAACATTTTTAGCATTGAATATTATACACACATTATATTAAATTCAGTAGTAGTATTATACAGTAGTAGTAACATTTCTAAAAATTAACAAGTTTAATTTAGCGAGAAAAGCAATAATAAACACACATACATGAATGGTCAGAGTCTTTACTTTTTAAAGAGTCCATTATTTTTTCTGCTTTAGCGATGTTTCCGGTCTCGGAGTCTTTTTAGAAGTAACAGTTCTGCTGGGTTGTCTCGCCTTGACGCACAAAATAATTTAATAATTTGTTCAGGATTGAAGTAGCCTCTGAATGGTTGATTACCATTGCTCCATTGTCCGCATCATCATCATCATCATCATCGGAAATTGAATCTTCTTTGTTTGATTTTTTAGAACACTCAGCGACGATCTCGTTCTGCGCCAAACATCGCAACCACAGAGGTGGAGTTTTCTAGTCATTTGCAACTGATAAGATTCTCTTTGAATGCCGACGTTAACCAGACCGCCGAGGGAACTATACACCTCACTGTATTATTTTTACCCTTGCAGTTTAGATTAATTACGTTTATGTTGATGAGCTCTGAACGGGTATAACGATGAATTTATAACAAAACAGGTTGTTTTTAGTACAAATCTTATCTTAAAATTCACCGGTAAAGTCGTTAAAAAAAAAATTATTTTGAAAACTTATTCCGGATAAGTCGGAATTCCGGATAAACGAAGGCCGGATAAACGAGAGTGTACACTTAGGACTAGTGTAGTATATGCACTCTAAGAATTATCGAAATGCTCAGAGCGTTTTTAGGCTCAACTAAAGCGTCATAAAAAATTGGTAATTTTCATCTACGCATTTAAAAATTGCTATTTTATGATAGAATTTACAAGATTTATATTTTTACATATTCTTTATTCTGTTATCTTGGCGATTCAAATCCAGTACTTGTTCTAGAGTCCCAACATTTTGCATTCATCCGAGTGTTTTATGTTATTCCGTAAATAAACAATAATTACTTTGCCAGCTTATACACATGCGAATTCGTACCACCGCGAGTCCGCGGGCGCGTAACATTGTCCACAACCCGTTGATACAAATCATTTTCGTGTAGTATTAAACAGGTTTGCAAATTTTGCGAAAACATGTAGCCTAGTTTTATATAGCCCGTAAGTCCGTACCGGTCTAACTAACACTAGCGACTTACAATGTACACAAAGATTTCACTCCTAACTAACTAACACAAAGATTTCAGGTGACACACGCCTGCCCGAGAACGTTAGTTTTAAATACAGGGTATTTAATAATTTTTTTCTAATTTGATGGTTGTTATGATTTACATATGCAGCGTTGTATTATTATCTATGCGTGTGTACTCTTGCAGTATGCAAATAATAAATATTAATATTTCTGGAACAGCTCCTCTAGGGTAGACTAGCCCCTACTCCCTTACACAGACAGATCAGAGGTCGGTCCTTTCAAGGTTATAATTTTCAGACACATTCTTGCTTCATATTTCTCTTGCTCTTGATTTTAGTCTTAATCTTCACCTCCAACTTCAAAGTTCTAGTATCCGGCACCCAGAGGTCCTCGGATCGCTACCTCGGATATAACATCTAATTCAGTTGTTGTCTCAGTCGAGAAACGGGATTGGCCAAACTCTCGGCCAATCGGATAACAGCCAGCACCCAGACGGCTATAATAAGTGCGACAGTTTGTCGTCGCCAGAACAGAAGACCCATTGAAGATGACTGCCGCAGCTGCAGTCGAAACGTTTGGCTTTACAAGAAGAGGACCACGGCCCAACAACCCGGACAATACTTCTACTGAAGACGGTTTATAGTTATTCTCTACTAGTGGGAGCACGAAGAGGTTACAATGACTGAAGGCCCCCAATCTTACTGTAATCTAAGGCGGGGTCTGCAGCATATAAATCTGTTCTCTTAATCGCGTTCATGAAAGGAGCCGCGCGCGCCCTCATGACTGCTGTTAACATGACATCATCTTCTCTCAAGCGTTAGACCCACGTCCTGTTGTACCCATGGTATAGCTCACACCACACCGCTGCCAGAGCGAAACCAGTCTGAATTTAACCACGAGTGACGGAAAGAGGGTGTTGTGTAGATGTCGCCTTGTTACTGACTAAGCACTGCCTAACTAGATGAGGTTGGGTTGATTCGACCTTTACCGAGCCCACACAGCAGGAACATCATCCAAAGACGTCTTAGTTGGGACTCTACCACCGAGTTACTCCGCCGTTAACACGACTCTTTTGACAGTCCAACGAGAATGTACTATGTGTACATGGGTTTGTTAAGGTGCAATTATTCTGTAGTTTCCACTATCTCGAGTAACACTAGGTACACAAGAGACGGCTTGTAAGCAGCCCGATAATTTGTTGCCTTTTGCTGGCGCACGATTCATTATAACTTAGTTACCAGCTATATGAAATTTCTCTCTCCCATCTGCTTTCTAGTGACAGAGCTGAGCGGTTTTGCACCCATTCTATATAAACAGTTGACAAACATATAATTTTTTATGATAAATATTTTAATTATTCATATCATGTTTTTTAGGAAGTACAGTAGTACAGTTCTGCTTTCTACAAAAACAATTTTGATTGAACGTATTGATGTACAAATTTTTCACGTAAAAATTAGCTGCCAAAAATGAAATCCTAAATCATTTCTGTTCGTTTCTTCAACTTAACGTAAACAGTACTCCACAATTTTATAAAGACCCCTCTAAACTTAAGCATAAACCTCTCTCAGATATATCACCTTGTACGATTCATTATAAACAGAATATGCCAAGAAGAAATACACACTAAGTAAACAGAACGTCAACGGTACGACAGCAGTTTCCGTCAATCGATAAACGAGTGGACTATAGTCCTAATATCGATAAAACCTGAATTAAGTACCTTCCTGACCTTTAACGAAAGTCAATTTCGTAAGTCTCAATGTGAGCACATTGACAAGGATACGATAAGAATAAAGTAGATAAGACGTGTACATTATGTGCTCACATTGAGACTTACGAAATTGACTTTCGTTAAAGGTCAGGAAGGTACTTAATTCAGGTTTTATCGATATTAGGACTATAGTCCACTCGTTTATCGATTGACGGAAACTGCTGTCGTACCGTTGACGTTCTGTTTACTTAGTGTGTATTTCTTCTTGGCATATTCTGTTTATAATGAATCGTACAAGGTGATATATCTGAGAGAGGTTTATGCTTAAGTTTAGAGGGGTCTTTATAAAATTGTGGAGTACTGTTTACGTTAAGTTGAAGAAACGAACAGAAATGATTTAGGATTTCATTTTTGGCAGCTAATTTTTACGTGAAAAATTTGTACATCAATACGTTCAATCAAAATTGTTTTTGTAGAAAGCAGAACTGTACTACTGTACTTCGTAAAAAACATGATATGAATAATTAAAATATTTATCATAAAAAATTATATGTTTGTCAACTGTTTATATAGAATGGGTGCAAAACCGCTCAGCTCTGTCACTAGAAAGCAGATGGGAGAGAGAAATTTCATATAGCTGGTAACTAAGTTATAATGAATCGTGCGCCAGCAAAAGGCAACAAATTATCGGGCTGCTTACAAGCCGTCTCTTGTGTACCTAGTGTTACTCGAGATAGTGGAAACTACAGAATAATTGCACCTTAACAAACCCATGTACACATAGTACATTCTCGTTGGACTGTCAAAAGAGTCGTGTTAACGGCGGAGTAACTCGGTGGTAGAGTCCCAACTAAGACGTCTTTGGATGATGTTCCTGCTGTGTGGGCTCGGTAAAGGTCGAATCAACCCAACCTCATCTAGTTAGGCAGTGCTTAGTCAGTAACAAGGCGACATCTACACAACACCCTCTTTCCGTCACTCGTGGTTAAATTCAGACTGGTTTCGCTCTGGCAGCGGTGTGGTGTGAGCTATACCATGGGTACAACAGGACGTGGGTCTAACGCTTGAGAGAAGATGATGTCATGTTAACAGCAGTCATGAGGGCGCGCGCGGCTCCTTTCATGAACGCGATTAAGAGAACAGATTTATATGCTGCAGACCCCGCCTTAGATTACAGTAAGATTGGGGGCCTTCAGTCATTGTAACCTCTTCGTGCTCCCACTAGTAGAGAATAACTATAAACCGTCTTCAGTAGAAGTATTGTCCGGGTTGTTGGGCCGTGGTCCTCTTCTTGTAAAGCCAAACGTTTCGACTGCAGCTGCGGCAGTCATCTTCAATGGGTCTTCTGTTCTGGCGACGACAAACTGTCGCACTTATTATAGCCGTCTGGGTGCTGGCTGTTATCCGATTGGCCGAGAGTTTGGCCAATCCCGTTTCTCGACTGAGACAACAACTGAATTAGATGTTATATCCGAGGTAGCGATCCGAGGACCTCTGGGTGCCGGATACTAGAACTTTGAAGTTGGAGGTGAAGATTAATCTCTCTCTCTCTCTCTCTCTCTCTCTCTCTCTCTCTCTCCCACTCTTTCTCATTTGTGCATTTCGCATATTTACACGTACGTGTGTAAAGTATTTAGTACATGAATTTAGGTTAAAAATTGGTTAAACTCTGTATCCAATTGGTTGAATTTAAATTTTCGTAATATGATTGGCTATTCGTAAGAGTCACTCGTAAGCATGAAATTTATGTAATTATTTAGATTAACAACTGACTAATGTGGTAAGGTACGGGGAAACTCAGTGTATTTTGCGTTTGCGGGCGTTTAAAAAAAAACCTCTGCGTCTGTGTACTAAGAAGAAATGGTATTATTCGTATTTTTTGTGGGGATATTCTGGATTGTTATCCTATGGATTAAGATGAAACTGAACTATAACATACTACTGATTGTCGTCTACAAAAAAATGTTATCAAATTTGAAGTAAACTGTTCGGAAGTTATTTTCTCGTGGGAGGTAAGGAACTTTGATTACAATTTACTTGAGGAACAACGACTCATCCAGACCAGTCGGAACGTGTCCCAATTAAACGTATATGTTTTGCACCGACCTGTTGAAACGACACATTGTTTTTCAAAAACAAAACATCCATATAAGGTGTGTCATGGACGGGTTATATAGCGGGGTAGAACCGAGAGGAATTCTAGTCTGAAACTCAGTGGGAAAAGGACGCAATTTTCTCCGACATGCACCACTAACCGAGGTGCCTGACCACGTTCGAAGAAATTACGGAAATCGGTATCAAGGAGTAGGAAAAAAAAATAGATTCTACCTTTGAACTCTTCTATCTTCGTGGCCTGGGGTAATGAGCATATATTAAGCACTATAAGGTTTCTACGTCTCTGGAAAATTGTATGTTCCAGAAGGAGTTATCCTATATTTCAGTCTAACTTGGATTTTTGTAATTTCAGGCTGTATTATTTGTACAAGCCTTGGAAAAAACAAGTATCCCAACACTCACAATCCGACTGACAGACACTCACATAAAATATTATATTGGCATAGGTAGGTTGATCACGTCATATTACTGTACGAAGGAAACAAAAAGATAATGTGAACAGCTACTAACCCACATCAATAAAATTCACAAGAACATAACCTTCACTGGTGAATACGAAAACAACAATAGGATAAACTTCCTAGACATTACCATTGCAAAACCTGAACACAGACACAAATTCAGTATATACGCGTACATAAAACCCACTACAACCCACACACTGATAGTTAGGTAAATGGGATTTTCCGCTGAGTGAGGTGGATATTAACGAAATTTTGCGAGAATGGATGAACGTCTGTTCTGCAGGTATACGAATCTCGGATAAGGGATCACTTAGCACATTACCATACGCAGATGACCAAATAATTATAGGGAAGAGTGAAAGTGAGTTACAAAGGTTTATTTATACCTTGCGTACAACCTGTCAGAAATACAACTTTAAGATCATAAATACTGGACAGGAATGTTGGTATTTAATGTGGGAATTGTATAATTGAAAGGTTGGCTAATCTGATCATAGTCCAACTATGCTCGCTACGGCAAACATGACGTTACAGTGCTCCGAGCGTCCGAACGCAGCAGACGTGATTTACGCTTGTTGCTTCGGCTGTCATCTTAATTCTTTATTGTCGCGACTTATTATGTAGGCCTTAGGCCCTAAATCATTTCATTTATCTAGCTTCAAGTGTTGCGTAATTGCGCCTCACTTCTATAATGTATAACATTTTTTTGACCTAATGTGATTTCCCAGACTTCATGATGCGTACAAGGCTTAGCTAACCTTTCAAATTCTAAATTAACTTGTAACATTTATGCACAATAAATGTATTAAATTACAGTCCACTTACTTATCATTATTTTCTCCATCCTGGCCAAATTAATTCCACTACAATATTAAATTTTCAAACACTAATTCTTAACAAATACTAAGACAAAAGTAATGGCCTTCCAAGGGAAGAACACTAAAGAACAAAAATTGTAATTGATAATAGTATTTTGGAGCAGGAATCACATTTTAATAATTATTTGGGATGTGATATCTTATTTGGAAAGGACAACGATGTCGAGAGAAAGTTAAATAAATTTAGATATACCTGTGGAACAATAAGACGACTATTGAAGAATAAAACGCAGAGGGAGACAGCTAAAGTTCTATAAGGACGTGTCTGTGCCGACTTTAATGTATGGATGTGAAACATGGACTCTCCTGCAAAAAGAGATTTCAGGAATATTTTATTTATGAAATACAGGTCTCGAAAATTAAATTTTTAAGAGCAGTTAAGGGATGTAGTTTGAGAGATCATCTACGAAACGATGACGACATAAGGAAGGACCTGAAGTTACAGACGGTTCTGGAGAGAATAGAGGAATACAGGCAGAATTGGAAGTCCCATGTGAAACTCATGGTAGACACGCATATTCCTAAACAAGCGTTTGAATATAGGCCAGTGGGGACGAAAGATCGTGGAAGACCCTGGAAAAATTGGTCAGAGACTCTATGAAGTCGGAACGGACTAGAGGCCAAGCCATGTAGTGAAGAAGAAGAAGAGTGAGGGGGTCAGCATAGAGGAGTTCAAGCCCCGTAGTGCCACAGGAGGAGGAGTAAGGATCCAAGTTTGTGTACCGTAAGTAAGCGCCGGAAGAATACAACCATCACATACTTCAGTTCTTAACGATTGTTGAACGTTCGTGTTTGTTCGATATAGCCTACATGTAACTTCCAAAAACTGCCCAGCTAGCCTCAATCCCCTGTTAATCACATTAATATCGGTAATTTTCTTCCTTTTTCTTCTTCTGTATATCGACTTCTGTGGCGTTCCACGTCTTCCGATACCCGATCGCCATTCATCTCTATCGTCCCACATGTTGTCTTCCAATCCACGCCGTCTCATCTCTTCATCTATTCCACTATATATGTTGGGCTGTCCCTGCTGCCTCCTTCCTCCCGGCTTCTATTGTCAAATCTGTTTCGGGTCAAATTCTTCCGGCATTCTGCGAACATACTCGAACCATATATTTGTTTACCATTGTGCCATTGCGCCGTGTTACCTCCATAATTTCTCTTATTCTATCGTTCGTTGTTCTTTCCAGTCTTGATCTACCTGCCGCCCTCCACCAAAAGTCCACTTCCGTTATCTTAAGAATTTTGCCTCTTTAATTTCAACTATTAGCTAATTGGACTATTAGTTAATTAAACTATTATTTCATTGAACTCCTATTAACTAAAAATATTACTTAATTGAACTACTATTAACTTCAGCTATTAGTTTTAATTGAACTACTGTTAATTTCAACAATTGGTTAATTGAACTATTATTATTTTCAACGATTAGTTAATCAGACTATTAATTAATTGTACTGATATTTATGTCAACTATTAGTTAATAGACTAATAGTTAATTGAAGTACTATTTAATAAAGCAAAATATTACTTAATTAAAGAACTATTAATGCCAACTATTAGTAAATTACCTACTGTTAATGTCAATTATTGGTTAATTGGATTATTAGTTAATTGAAAAAATTACTTAATTTGACTAATATTAATTTAAATTATTAATAAATTGGACTATTATTTAATTAGAATACTACTAATTTCAACTACTAGTTAATTTGCCAATTAATTGAACTACTAATTTCAACTACTAGTTAATTAAACTATTAGTTAATTGAACTATTATTTAATAAATTATTAATTTAAGCTTATAGTTACTTGGACTATTATTTGATTTTAATATTATTTAATAGTACTACTACTAATTTCAACTATTAGTTAATTGGAGTATTATCTAATTGAACTACTATCATTTTCAACTATTAGTTATTTAGACTATTACTCAATTAAACTATTATTTGATAGAACTGCTATTAATTTCAACTATTAGTTAATTGGACTGTTAATTATTATTTGAACTACTATTAATTTCAACTATTGGTTAAGTAGATTCAGTTAATTGAACGATTGTCTAATTGAACTACTTTGAATTAAAACTATTAATTGAACTATTATTTAATAGAACTGCTATCTATTTTTTCTATTAGTTAACTGGATTAATATCAACTAAGTTGTCGTTATTAATTAATTGAACTACTATTACTTTGAGTTATTAATGAATTGGACTATTAATTAATTGGACTACTATTAATTTGAATATTAATAAATTAAATTAGACTATTAGTTAATTTAACTATTAAATTTTTGGGGTATATTAATTTTAACTATTATTTAATTGGATTATTAGTTAAATAAACTATTATTTAATTGAACTGCTATTAAGTGGTCGTATTAGACAGTAGTCTATTGTAATATATGTTACAAAAACATAAATGCTTCTCTAGGTTGTTCTCTACTTAATACTGAGGTATAACGATCCATTAAATATATTTTCAATGTATTTTAAAATATATCAAATAAATATATTTCATTAAATAATTGAAAAATTCAGGAAGTACAGAAGTGGCAATATCAGTATGTCAGTAGAAGTGCCTTAAGTCGTATTTATAACAATCTTATTTAAAAACATCCCGTTTTTCTGCCATATGACTTACTTTACATTTTTTACTTGAAGACGACAGATTGGTCGCCTTCAGCTTGCTAGACCCTGAAAACGCGCTCCAATTAACTCACAAACTGATAAAATGGAGTTGCCGTTATTAATTAATTGAACTACTATTACTTTGAGTTATTAATGAATTGGACTATTAGTTAATTGAACTATTACATTTTTAGACTACTATTAGTTTTAAAATGTCATTATATTTTCACATGATGAAAAGGAATAGAGAAGATCTAAAAGATCTTAGTCCAATTTATTAATAATTTAAATTAATATTAGTCAAATTAAGTAATTTTTTCAATTAACTAATAATCCAATTAACCAATAATTGACATTAACAGTAGGTAATTTACTAATAGTTGGCATTAATAGTTCTTTAATTAAGTAATATTTTGCTTTATTAAATAGTACTTCAATTAACTATTAGTCTATTAACTAATAGTTGACATAAATATCAGTACAATTAATTAATAGTCTGATTAACTAATCGTTGAAAATAATAATAGTTCAATTAACCAATTGTTGAAATTAACAGTAGTTCAATTAAAACTAATAGCTGAAGTTAATAGTAGTTCAATTAAGTAATATTTTTAGTTAATAGGAGTTCAATGAAATAATAGTTTAATTAACTAATAGTCCAATTAGCTAATAGTTGAAATTAAAGAGGCAAAATTCTTAAGATAACGGAAGTGGACTTTTGGTGGAGGGCGGCAGGTAGATCAAGACTGGAAAGAACAACGAACGATAGAATAAGAGAAATTATGGAGGTAACACGGCGCAATGGCACAATGGTAAACAAATATATGGTTCGAGTATGTTCGCAGAATGCCGGAAGAATTTGACCCGAAACAGATTTGACAATAGAAGCCGGGAGGAAGGAGGCAGCAGGGACAGCCCAACATATATAGTGGAATAGATGAAGAGATGAGACGGCGTGGATTGGAAGACAACATGTGGGACGATAGAGATGAATGGCGATCGGGTATCGGAAGACGTGGAACGCCACAGAAGTCGATATACAGAAGAAGAAAAAGGAAGAAAATTACCGATATTAATGTGATTAACAGGGGATTGAGGCTAGCTGGGCAGTTTTTGGAAGTTACATGTAGGCTATATCGAACAAACACGAACGTTCAACAATCGTTAAGAACTGAAGTATGTGATGGTTGTATTCTTCCGGCGCTTACTTACGGTACACAAACTTGGATCCTTACTCCTCCTCCTGTGGCACTACGGGGCTTGAACTCCTCTATGCTGACCCCCTCACTCTTCTTCTTCTTCACTACATGGCTTGGCCTCTAGTCCGTTCCGACTTCATAGAGTCTCTGACCAATTTTCCCAGGGTCTTCCACGATCTTTCGTCCCCACTGGCCTATATTCAAACGCTTGTTTAGGAATATGCGTGTCTACCATGAGTTTCACATGGGACTTCCAATTCTGCCTGTATTCCTCTATTCTCTCCAGAACCGTCTGTAACTTCAGGTCCTTCCTTATGTCGTCATCGTTTCGTAGATGATCTCTCAAACTACATCCCTTAACTGCTCTTAAAAATTTAATTTTCGAGACCTGTATTTCATAAATAAAATATTCCTGAAATCTCTTTTTGCAGGAGAGTCCATGTTTCACATCCATACATTAAAGTCGGCACAGACACGTCCTTATAGAACTTTAGCTGTCTCCCTCTGCGTTTTATTCTTCAATAGTCGTCTTATTGTTCCACAGGTATATCTAAATTTATTTAACTTTCTCTCGACATCGTTGTCCTTTCCAAATAAGATATCACATCCCAAATAATTATTAAAATGTGATTCCTGCTCCAAAATACTATTATCAATTACAATTTTTGTTCTTTAGTGTTCTTCCCTTGGAAGGCCATTACTTTTGTCTTAGTATTTGTTAAGAATTAGTGTTTGAAAATTTAATATTGTAGTGGAATTAATTTGGCCAGGATGGAGAAAATAATGATAAGTAAGTGGACTGTAATTTAATACATTTATTGTGCATAAATGTTACAAGTTAATTTAGAATTTGAAAGGTTAGCTAAGCCTTGTACGCATCATGAAGTCTGGGAAATCACATTAGGTCAAAAAAATGTTATACATTATAGAAGTGAGGCGCAATTACGCAACACTTGAAGCTAGATAAATGAAATGATTTAGGGCCTAAGGCCTACATAATAAGTCGCGACAATAAAGAATTAAGATGACAGCCGAAGCAACAAGCGTAAATCACGTCTGCTGCGTTCGGACTCTCGGAGCACTGTAACGTCATGTTTGCCGTAGCGAGCATAGTTGGACTATGATCAGATTAGCCAACCTTTCAATTATACAATTCCCACATTAAATACCAACATTCCTGTCCAGTATTTATGATCTTAAAGTTGTATTTCTGACAGGTTGTACGCAAGGTATAAATAAACCTTTGTAACTCACTTTCACTCTTCCCTATAATTATTTGGTCATCTGCGTATGGTAATGTGCTAAGTGATCCCTTATCCGAGATTCGTATACCTGCAGAACAGACGTTCATCCATTCTCGCAAAATTTCGTTAATATCCACCTCACTCAGCGGAAAATCCCATTTACCTAACTATCAGTGTGTGGGTTGTAGTGGGTTTTATGTACGCGTATATACTGAATTTGTGTCTGTGTTCAGGTTTTGCAATGGTAATGTCTAGGAAGTTTATCCTATTGTTGTTTTCGTATTCACCAGTGAAGGTTATGTTCTTGTGAATTTTATTGATGTGGGTTAGTAGCTGTTCACATTATCTTTTTGTTTCCTTCGTACAGTAATATGACGTGATCAACCTACCTATGCCAATATAATATTTTATGTGAGTGTCTGTCAGTCGGATTGTGAGTGTTGGGATACTTGTTTTTTCCAAGGCTTGTACAAATAATACAGCCTGAAATTACAAAAATCCAAGTTAGACTGAAATATAGGATAACTCCTTCTGGAACATACAATTTTCCAGAGACGTAGAAACCTTATAGTGCTTAATATATGCTCATTACCCCAGGCCACGAAGATAGAAGAGTTCAAAGGTAGAATCTATTTTTTTTCCTACTCCTTGATACCGATTTCCGTAATTTCTTCGAACGTGGTCAGGCACCTCGGTTAGTGGTGCATGTCGGAGAAAATTGCGTCCTTTTCCCACTGAGTTTCAGACTAGAATTCCTCTCGGTTCTACCCCGCTATATAACCCGTCCATGACACACCTTATATGGATGTTTTGTTTTTGAAAAACAATGTGTCGTTTCAACAGGTCGGTGCAAAACATATACGTTTAATTGGGACACGTTCCGACTGGTCCGGATGAGTCGTTGTTCCTCAAGTAAATTGTAATCAAAGTTCCTTACCTCCCACGAGAAAATAACTTCCGAACAGTTTACTTCAAATTTGATAACATTTTTTTGTAGACGACAATCAGTAGTATGTTATAGTTCAGTTTCATCTTAATCCATAGGATAACAATCCAGAATATCCCCACAAAAAATACGAATAATACCATTTCTTCTTAGTACACAGACGCAGAGGTTTTTTTTTAAACGCCCGCAAACGCAAAATACACTGAGTTTCCCCGTACCTTACCACATTAGTCAGTTGTTAATCTAAATAATTACATAAATTTCATGCTTACGAGTGACTCTTACGAATAGCCAATCATATTACGAAAATTTAAATTCAACCAATTGGATACAGAGTTTAACCAATTTTTAACCTAAATTCATGTACTAAATACTTTACACACGTACGTGTAAATATGCGAAATGCACAAATGAGAAAGAGTGGAGAGAGAGAGAGAGAGAGAGAGAGAGAGAGAGAGAGAGAGAGAGAGAGAGAGAGAGAGAGAGAGAGAGAGAGAGAGAGAGAGAGACGGACAGACAGACTAGAAACATAGGGTGAGAGAGGAGGTACAAATTATATATAATGACATCGGTTGCTACAATGAACTTGATTTAACTATAGAGGCGTCCAGAAATGTCTCATTTTGTATTTAACATTATTTTTAAAAAGTTCCTATTTTTACGACTGTCGTTTTAATGTTGGGCCGCCAATAGCGACGAAATAGTATTGGCAAGAGAGGAAGAAATGTTATATAGCAAAATAACTGTATGCCACATACCGCACTGCTTGGCTTTGCCGACTCAGGTCTCTGTTGACCTCAACGTCTGAAGATTCTGTCTGGAACGCTATTGTCTCGCTTTCACTTGTGCATGATGGTACACATTGTGGAGATACTGGTCGCCAGACATGTTCTGGTTACTTTCTGTAAAAACTCTGCAGCCGGCCCCACGTAGTCAAAGCCACATTTTTCCGTGCTTTTTTTTATATTTATAATTGGCATTAATTATAATCACTTTTTCATCTGCAATTGCTATTTTATAGTTACTTTACCGCATGTTCTTTAATCAACTTTCAACTAAAAACAACTTGTTTTGGGTTAAGGAAACCTGACGGGGCCATCTAGTCAGACTGCCTGCTTTAGTCGTAAACGATCCCATTTACGACCTTAAAAGGGTCGCTTAGTGTTCCACAATACAATGACTGCAGGTATAATAGGTAAAATTTAGGATGGCCCCATGAAATTGTTTGAGGTACATTTTAAAATAAAATGAGCTTACTCGGATTGAACAATAACTATTCTGTTACTTTTTGTCCTAACCAAAACAAGACTGATGTCTTTAAGTACTTGCCATATAATTTCTTAACCGCTTCTGTAGACTCTATCTCTACCCGCTTACGATAATATGGAAAGATACTGATTATTTTTGGGTTCCACCGACGCCCAACGAATCTTACTTAGTCACCCGCGATTTATTTCCGTCTACCGAATGCACTTTCATCAACTTCGACAGTTTGCCCTACACCCCTAATTTTACAAGAATTTTCAACAGCCACACAACAAGAATTTCTCTGAAAGAATGTAACTTATTAATTTTCTTGCCGCTGGTTGTGACAAACCAGTCTCTCTCACAATGACAGGAAAATGATACTTCAAAATCCATGCAATTAACACGGACAACAAGGTGACGGGAACAACACGTGAAGTCCAAAGACAGTACTCTCCCGTACATGTTTTTTCACTCGACAGTTTTTGCCCCACATCTGTAAATAATTAATATGCATGTTTCCTCTACACTTTACACAGTTAGTTGAAATTTCCATAAGCTTCCAGTCTTCAGCAGAGTTTTTAAGGTATCTCTTTAGTATATAATTTTTAAATAAATCTATACTGTTGAAATCCATCTCGCTGTTTAAAATGGATCTCACAGTTTACCGCTTACAAATTGGACGTAACAAAACGCGCTGGCACTGGATTACACACTTTATAACCCTGATTAACGAAAGAAAGTGACTGGCGGAGCGGCCGCGCGGCGACCGAGTTTGTAGTAAAAACATTCCACTTTATAACCTCGTGGAAACGTAAAATACAGGGCGAGAAATGTCTAATGAACTGTATTTTAATCATCAATTAACGACGTTTTTAACAAACTTTTCTAATTTTTAAAATCTCTTTTCAATAAATTTACATTGTGAGTTAAAGAAAAAAATACACGAATTTGAATTAAAAAATTAGGGTTTATCGTTTTTATTACGTAAGAACTCAGAGGTTAAGCATCGGAAAAAAATTTCTTGTAGACAAATGGTAGTCCACCTTCTTTAGTACAATATATCAAAAATTGAGATTCCTACGATTAATATTAACGACGTTATTAATTTTTTCCGAATGTACTGTTAACTCCGTTATTAATAATTTTTTTCATTGTTTTTTCACAATAAACATAACAAAATTGTATTCATCAATACAAAGTGGTATGTAACCTTCAAATATTACGAAATATAACCGCAATCAGTTAATATAGGAAAATTAGAACTAACATCGCTCAACGGCGCGCGATCGAGTCAAGGTACAGTAACAGCCCAAAGAAAGTGGTGCATACGCTCACGGCTCACACATTGACACATAGCCAACTTACTACGAGTCACCAATCTCTCATAAGTATATACTTAGTTATCTGTCTACTTATTTAATCTAATCTTCTACCTGGAGATCTGTCAAAAACGTACATCTGACCAGACTTTTGTGGTTTAGTTGAACTACATGCTTTTTATAACAGTCTTGAATGATTGTTTATTACTCTTTTGCGGTACGGTATTTATTGTTTTCTTGTTAATAAACTGTTTTTGTTTTGTGATCAGCTTTAATACTACTAATTGAAGTGCAATGTAATTACTGGGAAATTGTTAATGCCATTCAAATTTCTCAATAACTAATTATTTAACTATGAAATATAGTTTACAGTTTAAAACTACCGAGCAAAGCTCGGTCTACCAGATATTGCATAATTATAACAGTATTTTACTGTTATAATGTAATTGAAATGTAAAAACAATTAGTAAATTACTTGTTATTAGCATTGACAAATAAATAATAAATACAGTACGGTACTTACAAGTATTGTATTGTTCTTCAGCTTTTATGGAATCCGCTCATAAAATATGTGTATAAATCATAAAAATACACTATTAAAACACTCTATAAAAAACACTTATAGCTGTGAGTTAGTAGTCTTCAAACGAAAGTTCTCTGATACCCTCCATTGGATCGTCATCACTATTATCATCTTCTGAACAATTATCATCCTCGGAGCTACTGCTGTCTTCCACGGATATAATCATTTCCTCCACAGCTTCTTCCATTAGTCCTTCGTTATTCCATGCATCGATAATAACTTTTTTGGTGTGGTCCACTACTTGCTCCCACCTCTCAGCAGTAATTCGATTAAATCCGTCTTTAGTCAGTCGTTCAACTTCTTGTAAAGTAAACATTTTGTTGTTTTCGGCAACATACCCCTTAACCTGAGCCCATATAAGCTCAATGGCGTTAAGATGGCAATGGTAAGGTGGTAGCCTTATCACTTTGTGACCTCTGCTCTCTATCAATTCATCAACAAAATACCTTTTGTTCTGGGGCTTGTGCCATTTCACTAATTCCAAAAGTTCTGATTTTTTCAAGTCGGTTGTAGATTGAATATTTTTCCTATCCAGCCATGCAAGTATGTCAGCTTTTTTATCTTTGCTTGTGGGAGCTTTATCAATTTGCTTAGAATGGTAGGGAGCATTGTCCATGACTATTACTGCAGGCTCTTCTAGGTTATTTAGCAAAGTTTCAGAACACCAACCGAAGAATTTGTCGTGATCCATATCTTCATGGTAGTCACCGGTTTTTTTCGATTTAAATAGTAGAAGGGAATTTGGAACAAACCCTTTTGAAGAACCTGCATGACATATTATTAATCGTTCACCTTTCCCTATAGGTGTTAACATTGTCCCCTGAAGTGACTCATCAGTCCATCCTTGTTTCAAACAATGCCCAGCATTGACCCAGGTCTCATCGAGCCAAAGTATATTATCGAAATTCTCGTCTTTGATTTGGCGAAGAAAACGACACCTCCAGGCAGCGACATCGCTTCTCTCCATAATCACTTTTCTGCCCGAAAATTTTCTCCACGTAAATCCTAAACCTTTTAGCACGTTTCTAAGCGAAGACAGACTGCCATTAAACAGCTCTTCATTTTCCAACGATGATAAAAGTTTTTTCAAAGTGGGATATTCTTTTCTTATGTAATATTGATATACATGTCTTCGTATAGCGTCTTCCTGAAAAGTGTCAAGTTTTGTCACAGTTTTCTCCCGTTTCCTCTGTTTGCCCGGAGTTGAAAGTTGGCTATTACTGTCATCTTGTATTTCTTTCAATTCTTTTTCCTTGCAAACTCGCAGAACTGTATTTTTATGTATTTTCAGAGCATCTGCAGTTCGCTGTATTGCATTATTAACCGGAATCAAAGGACCTTTGTTCGCCTTTTCTCTATCAAAATATTCCCGCACTTTGCACACAATTTCTCTTGACTGTCCTTTCATAGGTACGCCTCGGCCCGAAGTTTGTCTTTTCTTTGGAGTTCGAGTCCTAGGTCTTCCCCTATGTTTCCTTGGTTCAGCCTCGTTACGTTGCTCCATGCTCAGCCACCGAAGTATATTCACACAAAATAACTTAAAAACACGTCAATTTATAATGAAAGCACAAGAAACTAACACTTAAAATCAAGATAACCAACAACCGGACATCACTCAACCACCACATCAACTAAACTGAAAGCTGGAAATTTCCCTTACCCTTAGTGTGCGTATAACGGTTCAGTTTTCCTGGAAGCGTGTGCTATTTGTAGACATAAAGGAGAGGCCGAGACGCTGTACGGGAATGACGGTAGCGCGCGAATAAAATGGGTCCAATAGGTTCTGACTGTACTTCCGCCGCAGAGCGCCACGCATTGCTCTCTGTGAAATTCACTTTATATATTAATCCATTGTAGTATTCCTATCACGTACAAGGTGTAAGTTGTATATGTCTTCTACATTTAGTTATCTAAAGAGAGCGTCACGCAAATCTCATTCGTGTACAACTTTTAACAACTGAGTTAACAGGACATTCGGAAAAAATTAATAACGTCGTTAATATTAATCGTAGGAATCTCAATTTTTGATATATTGTACTAAAGAAGGTGGACTACCATTTGTCTACAAGAAATTTTTTTCCGATGCTTAACCTCTGAGTTCTTACGTAATAAAAACGATAAACCCTAATTTTGTAATTCAAATTCGTGTATTTTTTTCTTTAACTCACAATGTAAATTTATTGAAAAGAGATTTTAAAAATTAGAAAAGTTTGTTAAAAACGTCTTTAATTGATGATTAAAATACAGTTCATTAGACATTTCTCGCCCTGTATTTTACGTTTCCACGAGGTTATAAAGTGGAATGTTTTTACTACAAACTCGGTCGCCGTGCGGCCGCTCCGCCAGTCACTTTCTTTCGTTAATCAGGGTATAGTTTTAATGCTCAACGCTTCAAGAAAACACGATGTTGATATAACACTGTACACCGACTAAATGATACTGTATAGGCTTTAAGAAACTAGACGGGACCACGTTGGTTGGGGATTTCCTTAAATATGTATGAATAGACGAGTTGCTTAGGTGCAATGAAAATAAACAATAGGCGACCCTTTCGCAGGTTGTTAACGTAGTAGGCGGGTAGTCTGATACAATGGCCCCGTCAGGTTTCCGTAACCCCATTTTTTCTTTTATTTTTTGCAATTACTTATACTTTCAACGTAAGTATTATAACCTCTTATCTGCTCAGATCACAACAACCTAGACGACCAAGTCACTCTGTAATTGACCAATGTAACCAAGTGGTAGACGCTTTTCTCGAGCGTTCCTGTATCTGTCTGTCTGTCTCTCTCCCTCCCTCCCCATCTCCCTCTCTCTCTCTCTCTCTTCCTTTCACTCTTATTAGATAAATTCTTTAATGTCTTCTTTCTTTCTGCTTCCTCTTTCCTTATCCTGCCGTTTTCCACTTCTTCCGTTTCCCATTGGAATTCTTCTCTCTGACGCTTTTCTAGCATCACAGCACAGGAAGCTTCGAATATAGATACCAGATTCTCATCTCTTTCAACAAATCTTTTATCACTAGGTAACATTCAAAAGATGCTCTTACGAATGTCTATTCTCTGGTTCCACCACTGAAGATCTTGGTTCTGATACCAGCTGTTATGTGGACAGAGTCTTGTTAGGTGAACAGTTACTTTAATACCAGAGAGAATAAAAGTAAGTTTTATTCAAAAATTTTAAATAAATCACATCTCAATTCGACAGCCCTTCTCCAAAAGTGGATTCAATACCCTATTAACTTATAGTGTATTTACAATTCCAGTCATTAAATTCACTAAATTGCACTGAAAAAGAAAAACACGTGATACAATTCCCTTATTGCATTGCAGGACTCACTTCTATGAAACTGATTCTTGTTACTGACTTTGCTTTATAGCCCAGGAAAAATAGGAAGTTTTAAGGAAAAATTAGATAAAAGTTAATTGTTTGTACCATAAAGCTAAAGTTGTAAAAATAAAGCTAATTTTATGGTCTTTGAACCATAAATTATACAAAACCAATGAGTCTACCACTTAAAGTGTCTATGGGTGGTTTTACAGGGGTTGAAAGGGATGAAAAACGATTTTTCGCGTATAACTTAAAACTGAAGTATTTTATCAAAAAATGTTACAAATAAAAGTTGTAGCTCACAAAATTCCCTATAATTTGGAGGTTGTCACATTTCTGTACTTCGAAGATTGTTGGAGTAGGCCACATTTAAAACTTAAGAGTATACTGTATTTTTTTGTATTTTGTGTATATTCCAAGTAAATGATAGTTTGTTTTTTTAAGAGGATGAATATGTACGAAAAAGTGAAAAAAAAAAACATTTTTGATAAGTTTAAATAATTTATTATTCTAGGTCAAATATTTTGAAAAAGTATCTTTCGATATTTACAAAATTGTAATGATAATAACAACAGTAAGAATTTACACAGTTAGGATAAAGTAAAATTTTTACAACTGAATAAATAATTTGTTCAGAAATATCAGATGATAAATTTAAATTGAATTAAATGGAAATTATTTAAATATAATACAAGAAAAAATGTTACAAGAAAATTATGCACTAATTTTTAAAAATATGGTAAGATTTTCCTTTTGTAAGCCTTTTTATAATAAAAATTTAAGTCACAAAAAGTCTTCAATATCACTGTTTACATTGACATTTGTTTCTTGAAGATCATCAATAAGAAATTCACTTTCATTTTGATATCAATATTAATCTCTTTACTATCAGTAATATTAATATTATAACCTGGCACAATTCTGACACGTTGATCCTTGGCTGCAATTTGTACACATAACTGTGCATTTCAATCCAGATCCATTGTTCTACACTTCCTAACGAAAAGCAAAACAACAAAAAGTAGAACAGTCAGTCGTGCAGCCACAGGAAATTAAATTCAAACTTGATTCAGGAGCTGGTTCTAATGTAGTCTTAATGGGCTGCAAAAAATTATTTTTCCTTTCCCATCCCCATTCCTCTGGACTTTTATGGTTGCTTAGCCATTTCTGAACTTGGTAGTAAACTCTAAAGGAATGCTGAGCTGCAGCTGCTAAAGTTGGAGGTAACAGCTCTAATTTGGTAGATGCCTTTTTGAGAGATTTCTGAAACATCTGAAATCTGTACTCGTCTTGTGTTTGCCTTTCATCTTTCGAACCATACAGAATTAGAAATAAATTTTCACCAGCTTTTTCTACTTCATTTTTATTTGAATTCATACTATCAAACGCTGCTACAGCATTGTCCAAATGTTATTCTCCAATAGCTTCAGTAATTGTTTTTTACCTTTCCCATGAACTGAACTAGTTGTCTCACAGCCACTAAAAGCGTGTGCTAGAAGGATGAAACTTTTGACATTTGTGAATTGGATTTGCAAATTTTGCAAGGAAAATAATTTTGCCGATATTTGGTTTCAAGAAAAATATATCTTTGTCTGCTGGATTTAAAGGTACCACAAGTACAAGCAAATCTATATCTTGGCCAACAATTATCATGTGCAAGTTCTGAGACTTCTGAATGGCAGTTTGCACAATTAGTGTATCTGCATCGTCAGATGACTGTCGTACTTCAAACTTTTGTTCTTCCAATTTTTTTTCAACAGTTCAACGAGTTGTTTTTTTATTTTCACTGTTAGCTAAAAAATTTTCTTGGCCGAAAGACTGGGGGGTTACTTTCGTTATGCTGAACTGTGGACTGATGTTCGCGTATCGACGTTGCTGTTCAGATTTTTCTGTACTGTCAGGATTATCATATCCATCGAAGACGATTACTGCAGACTTAAAAGTACATGAAACATATTGCACGAACATATCGCATACTTCTTTATAATAACTGCATTTTTTAAAATTCCATTTCACTTTGTGCAACAAATACCTTCCTTCTATTATGCAGATGTCTGTCTTGGTCAGTAAATTGTCATCGATATTTTTAAACTCATCATATAAAGAGAACTTGGTTTTTTTTTATTCCAGTATTCATGAAAAGAGACAATGGGTACGGTGCAATTTCAAATTTAAAATACTCTAATATATCATCACTCTGTTCTCTGCACAACAGCATTCTTTGATAGAGAATTAAACGATCTATAGTAACACCCTTTTCACATACCATTATAGAGGAATTAACGGCACTCAGAGGACATACTCTGTTTTCACGTTTTATGACAATGTCCTTACAATTTCCCATACAATTTTTTATATTGTTTTCACCAATTTTCTTTGATTTATGACAATTAATAGCATTATTTCCAATAATTCCAGTACCGAGTGACGTAATGATTTGCATTTTTGAAAACGGATCGTGACTAATAAGCCAATCATACAATTTATTGACAGAAATGAATGCAGAAATTATTGAAAAAATTTGATGCAGAAATTATTGACAAAATTTGATTTAAGTTGAATTATTGTATGAATTGATTACAAATTGTTAATTGTAATTAATTAAAGCTGATAATTAGTGATATAACTGGTGTCTGTATTTTGTTTTCCACTGTACCATATGACAATCAACAATTAGTGAGACTGCCATAATAATATAATAGCCCAGCAAAAATAGTCAAAAAATTTGACTTTAAAGGAAATAATTAGATAAAAGCTAGTTTTTTGTACATGTGGTAGTTGAACCATAAGTTATAGGAAACCAACAAGTCTACCACTTAAATTTGTTTGGAAGTGATTTTACAGGGGTTGAAAGGGGTACAACGTTATTTTTAGACACTTACTTTTACACATATGCTCTTACTCATTTGTGCGCACTTACCCACGTCTCGGAGGTATACTCTTCTTCTGCAGTATTCACCTTGATGTTCCCCGGCTGGGTCGCAGGCTTTGGTTGTTGATTGAGTGTGGATAAGCACGTGAATCGATATTATAAGTTGTATTATAAGTTTAATACAAGTAAAGAGTACAGAGGATTTAGTACTGGTTGTGAAATTAGTACGACTGTGTTAATAAAATCATATTCATTTGATTTATTCTTTAAAAATTCAAATTATCATGTTATTAATTGTTTTGTGTTTGTTAATTATTATTTGAACCCTTATATTCGATCTGAATATAATGCAATTATAACGTGTTTAACTCTTATTTCTTATATTTCTAAGACATAGTATACACATACATAAATCATATATGACCTGAAATATTACACAGACATATAATACATAACACATATAATTATTATAAAACGTGATTAATACGTATAAAATTTAATATTCATCTTGTCTTTGCAAGTGTGGTTTTTAATATATACCACTTAATAAAAACTTTTAATTAATTACATTTATTAAAATGTTAATAGAGAACATTTATTACTTTAATTGATTATATTATTTAATGTCTCAATTAATTAACAATCTTCTAATTACATAACTCTCATATTTGAATTTAATTATTTAATCAAATACAACAATGTAATAAAAATATGGTTCTTCCTTGACCATTATAATAATATAAAACTTTGTTTATGCAAATTATGAATGTTAAGGTGTGTAAATTATGGCAGTTATGGCAAAATTTCACATGGTGGCTGAACGGATCCCACGATTAATGACCACTTAACGCCAAACTGAAGTGCCAGGCGTCAGCCATGTTTTTACATATGTCACTGATTCGTGTGACTTCTGGTTATCGTTCAGTACTTGAAAAACTGTGTAAAATCTTCCACCCTCGTTTGCATAATTCAACCTGTCTGTCATTTACACATGTACACATACACACACACGCAGACTGATACACAAGCGGCGGCAGGTAGCTCTGACGTCACCTCTGCCAGTCAGCGCGTGTCAGTTTCTCCCCTTCGTTACTGCGTTTAAAACCAACTAAGCTATTTGATTCCATATGCAGGCTTACTTACAATATTGGATTTATTTAAAATTAAATACTACGTTTATTTCTTATATTATCTATTATATCTAACGTATATTTATTACATTATTTTTATTATTTACATCTTATATATTTCATACGTGCTTTCGTATGCTATCATACCTCAGTCAGGGGTTGATACATATACTTATGCTAAACGTATCGTTGCATAAATTCCCCTGCTGGGTAAAATAAAATTTGAATTTTATTCAAATTTTATTTTTTTACTCAGTAATTATTTAGTTTATTATAACTCTCAATTAGTGGTTATAAGGGTTCTTAAAAATTTGTTTCTCTTTCCCTGGGTGGATTACGTCCCTCCCATGGATTTATAAGTTGACTTTTTATTTATTCATCCATAGAATTTACGGAATGCTGATGCATGGTACTTTCCAATAATCTTGCTTCTTGTCGGATCGTAGACGATAAATGTGTGTCGTCCTTTCCTCCTTTGTAATAAGTATGGTCCCTCGTACAGTCTGAATAGTTTCTTTGCTGTATTGTCGATTCGTTTTCCCACTGGATTACTTCTTAGTAGCATTCTCTCTCCTTCATGGAATGTGATGAGTTTGTGCGTTCTGTTGAACCTCTCGATCCTCTTTTCTCCAAGTTTTTCCATCCTCTTCTTCGCATTGTCGTATTTGTGACTCAATGGAATTTCCAGATTTTGGTTTGGAGGTTTGTCAATGTTTCTCGACCAGAATCTATTAGGTTTTTTATTTGTTTCCAGTTCCACCGGTGTATATCCCGTAGCTTCACTGTATGTAGCATTTATAGCTTGTTCAAAAAATGATATGTACTCTGGCCATCGGTTATGTTGTTCATTACAGTAGATGCATGAATGTTTTCCTAACTCTTTATTTACCCTTTCAGCAAGGTTTCCTTGTGGATGTCATATTGACGTTAACACTGGTTGTATGCCGTGCTGAGTTAGCGTTTCTGTCCATGCTTTATTTTGAAATTGTTTACCTTGGTCACTCAATATCTTTTTGATTTGACCATACTTCGGTATGCATTTGCGTAGTATGACATTCAGTACATATTTTGTGGTGGGTCTTCGAATAGCGTAGAGTCGAACTGCCTTGGTGAACACATCTATACATACAAGTATGTGCTTTGTACTCCCGTGAATAGCTCTCGGAAATGGGTCCAGGAAGTCTACTGCTACTATTTCTCCCTTTCCCTGTGTCTTGATATTTTGCATATATATGTATGTGTGAAGATTCTGATGTCGTGCTGTTTGACATTCGTAGCATCCTTTTAAGATTGCTTTTATTCTTCTAAACATATTATTCAAAACGAAGTCTTCCTTCAAAGCTAAATGACATTTTAAAGAGACGCATGTGCTAAACTTTGATGACATGGTATAGTTAGTGTTTTTAGCATCTCTGGTGATAGGACTATTTTCCAATCATAATTGACGAGTTTATACAATATACTATTTTTTATCGTATATCTACTAGATAGTGGTGATAACTTTATGTGACTTATTTGAAGATCTTTGTTTTGTTCATTTGCTATATTATTTAGCAAATACTTAACTCTATCATCTGTTTGATATGTAATATTTAATATTTTAACATCGTTCCACTTATTTATACTACTTATTGTTCCCCCTTGTGCAGGACAATAGGTGTTAGACAACATTCTTTCCTGTTGTGTATTGTTTGGGGTGGCGCGCAACTCATGTGTGAGCAGGTCGTTTATCAAGCCTGTCTGTGCTGGCATTTTGTTTGTGTACGGGTAGTTTTTAAAACCTGATCGAGCTGGCGCTTGGCTGCCCTCCTGTAGTCATTCATTTTTCTTGTCGATTGTCGTGCTATGCTCACCCCCTCTCTCTTTGGATGTTGATGGGCATGTCGATTGTTGCACAATTTTATTTTCATAATTGTTTTTATTATTATTATGATTATTATTTATATTAATGTTCTGTACATTTGCATTGTACGGTTTTATGTGTTTTTTCGACGTACCTGGATGTGAGTATGCTCCTTTATTTGGAGTTGGATTATATTTTTCAAAGGGTTGTTTATATACTTTCCACTTATCTTCTTTCTTCTCGAACTGTCGATTTGTGTTGTATTGGATTTTGTGTAGAGTACTGCTGCTGCTGCGGCTGGTTATCTCTTCTTTCGTATTCTTTATTAACAAATTGTGATGATTGCATTACAAGAATGAGAAGTTCCTCAATGGTTTTAACTCCTTGGGTATATACGGCAAGTCTAATGTGTCTGTTAAAATGATAACTTAGTTTTAATACTAATTCGTGCTCCGTGAAACTTGGTCTAAGAAGCTTACACCGTTCGACGAGTTGTATGATGTAGTCTTCCATGGAACGTTTGCTGTTGACGTAATACCGCCCATACTCCAGCTGGTCTCATACCTCTCTCTGGGTCTGGGTATGTATATTCCAGTATCAATTTTCGAAGGATGCCTTGAACTGTTCATAAGTTTTTGTTTGGTCCCGAACAATCGTATACCATTTGGATGCTGTTTCCTGGAAATGTCGACTTACAAATTCTATACGGTCTCTGTCGTTTAGGCTGCTTCCTATAGTTGCCATTTCTCGTTCACACTTATGTAAAAATTCTATGGGGTTCTCCCACTTATTACCTTTGAAACTGATCTTCTCTCGATTGTCTACCTTTGCAGCACACATCATTATAGCACTTGGTCGTCTCTTGACTTCCGCTCGTAGTTTTTCTACCTCCTCTTGTAGTCCATCTTTCAAGTTGTTAATTTCCACGGAGTGGTGTGTAGTTTTTCTCGTGACCTCCTCCACAGTTATTTCTACAGTCTCGGTCCTCACAGTGAGTTCCTTTGTTCTATTAGTGTTGTCCAGGATGTGCTCATTTACGTCTTTGTGTCTGAAGTCTTGCTCCTGCTTAGTAATTTTAAATTTTTCATTCCACTGTTCAGCCAGTTGTCGAATGTGTTCTTTAGTTTCACGTGTTGTATATTCATGCTGTTCTTTAAATTTACTATCAATCTTTACAGCTTGTTCATTAAGTGACTGTTGAACTCGCTGTTCGACTGCTTCAACGCGTGCAGTAAGCTCTGTTTTCAAAGTATTACTGACAAGTTCTATATTACTTTCTAATTGAGTTTTCACTTCTTCAATAGTGATTTCTAATCTATTACGACTATCTTCTATTTGATTTTCTAATCTCGTATTACTATCTTCTAATCTTCCTAATTTTTCATTATTAACTTCTAATTGAGTTTTTAGTTCTGCACTGCTACTCTCTAATTGAGTTTTTAGTTCTGTACTATTCGTCTTCAACTCTTCTTGAAGTCATTTAAACATTGTTTCGAAGTCCATTGTTGGTTGCTTCGTCGTCATTGTAGACTACGGTGTCCTAACTGATTCGTTATATGAATTATATTTTTAATTATTGGTCAACCGTGACTCTATATTTCTTTATTTAAAATTTATTCTATTTATTAGTATTAATTTCACAACTCTTTTTCTCTCTGTACTTAATTTAACAATTTGTAATATTATTTATTACATAAATTGACAATTAATTCTTTCTACAATATTTTTGGTAATTATTTATTAGACTTTCTTTATTACCAGGGTGCCATTTACTTGTAATGATAATTAACATTTACTTAGCAACACTTTTGAAATGCCATTAATTATGACACAACAATAATTAACATACATAAATTTATTTGTGTTTGCCGAGCCCCATGATCTTGGAGCGCCAATTACTTATACAACGTTACCAAGATCGTGAATTTATACACATATCGGGCAACACGTTGGGCACGCCAATTTCTATACAACGTTGTTTTTAGACACTTACTTTTACACATATGCTCTTACTCATTTGTGCGCACTTACCCACATCTCGGAGGTATACTCTTCTTCTGCAGTATTCACCTTGATGTTCCCCGGCTGGGTCGCAAGCTTTGGTCGTTGATTGAGTGTGGATAAGCACGTGAATATCGTTATATAAGTTTAATACAAGTAAAGAGTACAGAGGATTTAGTACTGGTTGTGAAATTAGTACGACTGTGTTAATAAAATCATATTCATTTTATTTATTCTTTAAAAATTCAAATTATCATGTTATTAATTGTTTTGTGTGGGTTAATTATTATTTGAACCCTTATATTCGATCTGAATATAATGCAATTATAACGTGTTTAACTCTCATTTCTTATATTTCTAAGACATAGTATACACATGCATAAATCATATATGACTTGAAATATTACACAGACGTATAATACATAACACATATAATTATTATAAAACGTGATTAATACGTATAAAATTTAATATTCATCTTGTCTTTGCAAGTGTGGTTTTTAATATACACCACTTAATAAAAACTTTTAAATTCTTGGATTTCGTTGTCCATGACGTGTCCGTTACTCAAATAAATATCACTATTGTTTGACGACTCGGTACACTAAGTTTTTTATAAGTAAAATCGTAAAGATTTACCTTACAGCCTAAACCGGCTTTCACTTTTAATTAATTACATTTATTAAAATATTAATAGAGAACATTTATTACTTTAATTGATTATATTATTTAATGTCTGAATTAATTAACAATCTTCTAATTACGTAACTCTCATATTTGAATTTAATTATTTAATCAAATACAACAATGTAATAAAAATATGGTTCTTCCTTGACCATTTATTTATGAGATTACTACAGTTATATTCTCTATTATCAATTATACTTTGAACATTTATTTATTCATTATGAAAATTTAAAAATGTATTAATTTCTTTGTAAACTTGTATATGGAAACTAGAGCTTTTTTCGATAGACCTCAGGGCCATTTATAGTATTAAATAAATGTCTGACTTCACCTGCATTTTTCTGCAACCATTTAACTTTGTCATTACCGTCATCTGGACTCTCGAGTTTGTTGATCCTCTTCGGTATCACCTTCTCTGTCTCTGCGTTGTTGAAATTCCTCGCTCCGTCTCCTGGATGCTGAGTTATGACGTGTACCTCTGGTCGTGATGATGTACAGCTGGATGTAGCTGCATGTGCTGTCCCTGCGTCCTCTCGTCTTCTTGTTCTAGTTCCTCTCCTCTTCTTATCTTGTCCCTCGTAGATGTCTAGAAGTTCTATGTAGACTTCTCGAATTTCATCGTAGTTACAACTCTCGTAGATTCGTTAGTATTGTGGACAATACTCATTTTTTGCAATTTTATGTTATTATTTATTTTAATAATCGTAATTAGCATTGTACTCACCATACATCCGGTGTGAACACGTGGTTTTACCATCAACACTAATTTTATTAATCGGGTCCAGGGCTTCGTTGAACGAAAGGCAGAGACAGCCGGGCTTTCGAAATAATAATTTAAACAGCATTGAGTTAATCAAACTTGTGGTTTCATTTAGACTGGTAAATATCAATTTTCAATAAACAAAATGGAGTCACCTCCTCTACATAATAATTTAACAAAATGACGTCGTTACTACTTCCGCCTTCTAAGCATATCCACATCTCATTTTAATATTAAATTATCTCTTGTATTACCTTCATACAAGATCATTTTATTAAACTGCAGTGTTAACTTTAAATTTACTTATTACGTTTACTTATGTTGAAAACGCAAACACAAACCAACACCTCAGAATATGGTTTAGATGCCGGCATTCCTTCACATTCATACGCTCATTTTTACATATCATACATTGATTATTGGTACATGGTTAATTAATTGAAATTTGTTGAGCTCGTTCATGATTACTATAATTTTGAATTTTGAAACTTCCCTGCAATGTCGTGGTAATTGTTGCTCCTCAGGCGATTTCCATACTTGGTGGCAGATGTTCGGCCTAACTTACAGTTTGTCTGTTTCTGAGTGCACTGAATTTAATTTACTTCATTGTTTAACTGTTCACTGGTTTAATTACATTTTCTAATTACATTTTGTAAGTTTAAAGCACTACTACTGGCGTTAACTTGCCAGCCAACAATTGAACATGTATACGCTCTCACTGGTGTATGAAGACTGGGGCTTGACCATACGCAATTTTTACGTATGTGTGTGTATCATGTCGTCACCGTCTTTTGTTTCATCCGTCTGACGCCTTTGTTTTGCGTCATACTTATGACGTTTTTACTGGTTTTACTACGTCTCACCATTGTTTTTCCAATTGTTTTATATAATGTATGCGACGGAACGCACGTAGGCCATGACCTTGGATTCGATTTGCACTGACGAAACTGCGTTGTGTTGTTAGTTATTGGGAGAGTTGTTCTAACCATGTTTTTATATGTGAAAATACAATAAAAATACAATAAAATATTTCCTTGTACCATAATTCCTAAGACGGACGTTTGTACCGTCACAAAACCCCCTCAATGATAGGTTTTATGCCGAAGCATAAAAACTATCATTGACCCATTCACACTTCCTAAAGGGATCAGCCCAGATATGTTGCCACAACCCCCTGTAGTGTTTACATAGAAAAATACAATCACTTACCCTTGGTCCAATGATGGTGACCGTACCTGCCTGACCTTACTGGACTTCTCATGAGAGATCCCAACACCGTAAGGCCATTTGTCACTTAACGCTCCTGCTCTGACGCCTCGGCCAGCTCAGGACCGCCATCACAACACCATCAAACTCTGAAACATTGAATATAAAATTTAAAATAGTTGCCTTATATATTCCCGTATCCACAACTGATATGGCTCCCCTTAGCTGCATTGGTTTGTGTTTAAAGGCATTGGTTTGCTTAACTTAAAAATTCTTTCATAATAAAACGAACAAGATTTAGAATAGAAAATCCATTTCCTTTTTCACATTCCTATATTTCTCAAAGCTTTCTGACTCCAGTCAATATTAATTTACTTCCCTCACCACAAGAAAACATATTCTTATACTAAGCATAACACCTAAAACAATTTTTTAATTTTCAAAGCAACAACAACTATCTCTATCATATTATATAAAATTAAAAATATAACTATTATGGCAAACACTTCAAATATTTTAAATTTTCTTTCCTCAGCTTTCCTGATACTCATATTTCTTTGCAACAGAATCAGAACGATATTTGTATGTTCAATAACAACATCAATACAACATAATAAAACACTGAACATTACACATTAACATTGTTATATTTACATTAAACAATTTACATTTACACAACTTGTATCAAAACTTTGTAACATTATTTTTATCAACTCTCTATTAACTCTTTACCATTCTTTTATATCAACTTTTAATTATTTAACATTTGTTACAATGAGATTCTATAAAAAATTTCAAGTTTATTATTAACCTTTCTGTTATAGTAGCCGCGCTCAAAGCGTTTCCAGGCGGAACGCTTTGATTCTCACTCAAAGGAAACCAGGTGGTCTTGTCCCTAGTGTCACTCAAAACAAGCTGACAATGTTGCCAAGTTCTTCTCCCACCTATAGTGAAACTTAGCGTGAAATAATTCTCCTCTTCAATGTTATTATTATTATACGTATGATTAATTCATGTAGTAATAATAATAATACAACTCAGGACTTCTCAGAAGTTTCAGTTTTAAGTAAGTAAACCTGACGTTTACATTATCTATAAAGAATAAAAATACAACAAAACCTACAAAATATAGGTCTATACCTTTTTGACATAACTTTCAAAATGATTTTCATTATTAAAATATCACAAAGCTTTGGGATAAGCAAATTCCTGCAATATCAGAAGGCTATAATAATAATAATATCAGAAATTAATAAACCTGAGTAAAACAAGACAAAATCGCAAATAATTAATACATAGCCTGGGAGTTAACTACTCACAGTTTAGTTGGAGTCGCGATCTGAGTTATCATCACTGTCGTCTGCAACATGAATGATGAGGCGGTCTTCTTCTTCCCACAGGTCTGCATAATATCCCCGTTCTACCTTCATAGTTTTTTCCACACATTTCCTCCAGTATTCGGCATCTATGTTCTCAGTACAATTCCGTAGGGCTTCACAGACACTTGCACTTAACTGAGGAGTTATGTTGCTCTTCCTGACGTTAGACTTTAACCGTGCCCAGACTAATTCGATTGGATTTAATATGCAGTAATAAGGGGGAAGTCGTAACACTTCATGACCTGCCTTTCGAGCCATCTCATCAACTGCGTACTTTTACTAATCATTAGAATCTAGATCTCATAATTATTTAAATTCATCATCACAATTAATTATTCTTCAATTATTTAAAATTCTACAGTTACTTTCCTCTGAGAACAAAATAAACATTATAAGTATTATTAAAGCCATTTCTATTACCTACATGGTTTACATAAAAATACATATAATACACAACATCAAAAGTACATCAATACCTGGACATCAACACACAAAAATATACAATCCAAATTATCATTTAATCATTGACCATAAATCAGTTCATAAAACAGTCCATCTTGAAACCACACTATCACTTAATTAAATGTTCATAACACAATAAAATATTTATCCCCCATCATCAAATAATAATCTTATCTTACATACACACAACTCATTTTTAATTAAGTACATTATATCATCTTTTGTAATATAATAACTATTTAAATTTGTTTTATCCATTATACCTTATCCATTATACCATAGTAATACTCTGCAGGATTACTCCACATTACTATATCATAAAACTTGTCAACATTCGGTATGGTCCTGTCACTTTCAGTATGATTAGTCACAATCAGGTAAGTTACAAAGTCATTATTTTCATCATCATCTCCTACTACCTCAGTTTCACTATAAGGTAAGTACTCGTTATTATTTTTATTACTTCTCTCTCCACCTAACCTTTCTATAAATTCTTCATAGTTTCTATTTACTTTAAAAATCTCTATCTCTCTCTTTCTCTCACAATATCTCTCACTTTCAAAACATCTCTCACCATAACACCAAGCTACATTCTCTCTCTCCTTCCATACATAGGGCACTACTACTTCATAAAAACATCTCCTGGCTTCACCAGGTACATCAACAGAAAAAAACTAGGGGATCACTTGGAGACCACATGTCTCCCACATAAATTCTAGAGGAACCTTCGTCCTCAAACAACATTTGTGGAATCTTTACTCCACTTATACCACTGGGAAAATCTGCCCTCTGCCCACCATACTCACTGAAACTCTCCTTACACCCTCTTTCAATCTCATCAACAACTATCTCCTCACCATTAACCTCTACTCTCATTAAAATCTCATTATCACTACTAATATCCACACTATTATCTTCTAATACCATATTTTTATTTATTTTATCATAATTCTCACCACTACTTACCTTGTCTTTATTTATGTTTAATTTGTCTATTTCTCTACTCTTAGAATTGCTATCTACTTTATTCCTTTTCATGTGTAGCTCATCAAAACGTTTAGCAAAATTGAAATTTTGTCTTTTGATTTCATTTATATCACTTTTTAAATCACTATTTTGCTCTTTCAGTTCGTCAAATTTTACGTTCTGTTCATCAAACTTCATATCGAGTTTATTAAATTTCTCATTTAAAAGCATTTGCATTATTTTGATCATATCATTGTCGTCAGTTCTTTTTGTCGGCACTGGCGTTGAGTGCACACCTTCACTCATAATTAGCGATTCTGTTATGCTATTTTGGCTGTCAGTAATGCTGATGTTTTCATTATGGTTTGCCATATTGAGAAGAGAAAGAAAAAAAAATCTTGTTTAACTATCTTTGGGGAATATAACAGCTCTATATCCATCTAATGCAACAACACATAACCTACAATCATTGCTATAACCTATTATGTGTTATGCTGTCTTATTTCAGTGCCCCCTCTGTCTCTGCACTCTGGTTCATTATATAAAATAATTTCTTATAAAAAGTCCCAGTTCAGGGCGGCATTATGGACTTCCACTCATTTTTTTTATGTTATTATTTATTTTAATAATCGTAATTAGCATTGTACTCACCATACATCCGGTGTGAACACGTGGTTTTACCATCAACACTAATTTTATTAATCGGGTCCAGGGCTTCGTTGAACGAAAGGCAGAGACAGCCGGGCTTTCGAAATAATAATTTAAACAGCATTGAGTTAATCAAACTTGTGGTTTTATTTAGACTGGTAAATATCAATTTTCAATAAACAAAATGGAGTCACCTCCTCTACATAATAATTTAACAAAATGACGTCGTTACTACTTCCGCCTTCTAAGCATATCCACATCTCATTTTAATATTAAATTATCTCTTGTATTACCTTCATACAAGATCATTTTATTAAACTGCAGTGTTAACTTTAAATTTACTTATTACGTTTACTTATGTTGAAAACGCAAACACAAACCAACACCTCAGAATATGGTTTAGATGCCTGCATTCCTTCACATTCATACGCTCATTTTTACATATCATACATTGATTATTGGTACATGGTTAATTAATTGAAATTTGTTGAGCTCGTTCATGATTACTATAATTTTGAATTTTGAAACTTCCCTGCAATGTCGTGGTAATTGTTGCTCCTCAGGCGATTTCCATACTTGGTGGCAGATGTTCGGCCTAACTTACAGTTTGTCTGTTTCTGAGTGCACTGAATTTAATTTACTTCATTGTTTAACTGTTCACTGGTTTAATTACATTTTGTAAGTTTAAAGCACTACTACTGGCGTTAAGTTGCCATCCAACAATTGAACGTGTATACGCTCTCACTGGTGTATGAAGACTGGGGCCTGACCATACGCAATTTTTATGTATGTGTGTGTGTCATGTCGTCACCGCCTTTTGTTTCATCCGTCTGACGCCTTTGTTTTGCGTCATACTTATGACATTTTTACTGGTTTTACTACGTCTCACCATTGTTTTTCCAATTGGTTTTATATATGTATGCGACGGAACGCACCTTGGACTCGATTTGCACTGACGAAACTGCGTTGTGTTGTTAGTTATTGGGAGAGTTGTTCTAACCATGTTTTTATATGTGAAAATACAATAAAATATTTCCTTGTACCATAATTCCTAAGACGAACGTTTGTACCGTCACAGTATAGTCTTTTTAAAATCACTCGTGTTCATTAATACTTGCACCGACGTAATGCCGGTTCCATCGCACTTCACGTTATTGAATACTGTTTAAAAACCTTACATGATTTTGTAAAATTCGCGGTTGCGGGATGCGTGGATCTTACGTGTCAAAGTGAGTTCATCTGAGGAAGAGTGTGTCGCTCGCTGGGGTTTTATACTGATCCCATCGTCCATGCCTGTTGGAAACTGTTTTGACAACATTGAACAGGGCGGCGCGTCGATTTAATTTTTACTTTCAACCTACGCGTCTTTCTATGAAGCGCACACTTTTTTATAAATATTATTTCACCAATCGTTCGGTATAATATTAAACTTTGTTTATGCAAATTATGAATGTTGAGGTGTGTAAATTATGGCAGTTATGGCAAAATTTCACATGGTGGCTGAACGGTTCCCACGATTAATGACCACTTAACGCCAAACTGAAGCGCCAGGTGTCAGCTATGTTTTTACATATGTCGCTGATTCATGTGACTTCTGGTTATCGTTCAGTACTTGAAAAACTGTGTAAAATCTTCCACCCTCGTTTGCATAATTCAACCTGTCTGTCATTTACACATGTACACATACACACACACACACACACACACACACGCAGACTGATACACAAGCGGTGGCAGGTCGCTCTGACGTCACCTCTGCCGGTCAGCGCGTGTCAGTTTCTCCCCTTCATTACTGCGTTTAAAACCAACTAAGCTATTTGATTCCATATGCAGGCTTACTTACAATATTGGATTTATTTAAAATTAAATACTACGTTTATTTCTTATATTATCTATTATATCTGACGTATATTTATTACATTATTTTTATTATTTACATCTTATATATTTTATACATGCTTTCGTATGCTATCATACCTCAGTCAGGGGTCGATACATATACTTATGCTAAACATATCGTTGCAGGTGAAAAAACGATTTTTCACATATAACTTGAAAACGAAGTATTTTATCAAAAAATGTTTCACATAAAAGTTGTAGCTCACAAAATTCCTTATAATTTGGTGGGTGTTACATTTATGTGTGTCGAAGATTGTTGGAACAGACCACATTTAAAACTATAGAGTACCGGTATACTGTATTTTTTTGTATTTTGTGTGTATTCCAAGTAAATGATAGTTTTTTTTTTTTTGACGATTCTTACATAAGCCGAAGCATGTGCGTTGGGAATGATTTGAATGATGAAAAAGTGCCAGACCTTCAGACCTTACCGGGTATCAAACTCTGAAACTTAGCACCCTAACCACTAGACCAAACCAGTCGGTCAATATTTAACTTTATAATATTGTCTCAGGGGGATTTTACACATACTGAAATACTGTATGTAATTTTTTTTTTTTTTATGCAAATGAAGAATTTCTGCAACAAATTTTGTCAATAATTTCTGCATTCATTTCTGTCAATAAATTGTATGATTGGCTTATTAATCACGATCCGTTTTCAAAAATGCAAATCATTACGTCACTCAGTACTGGAATTATTGGAAATAATGCTATTAATTGTCATAAATCAAAGAAAATTGGTGAAAACAATATAAAAAATTGTATGGGAAATTGTAAGGACATTGTCATAAAACGTGAAAACAGAGTATGTCCTCTGAGTGCCGTTAATTCCTCTATAATGGTATGTGAAAAGGGTGTTACTATAGATCGTTTAATTCTCTATCAAAGAATGCTGTTGTGCAGAGAACCGAGTGATGATATATTAGAGTATTTTAAATTTGAAATTGCACCGTACCCATTGTCTCTTTTCATGAATACTGGAATAAAAAAAAACCAAGTTCTCTTTATATGATGAGTTTAAAAATATCGATGACAATTTACTGACCAAGACAAACATCTGCATAATATAAGGAAGTTATTTGTTGCACAAAGTAAAATGGAATTTTTAAAAATGCAGTAATTATAAAGAAGTATGCGATATGTTCGTGCAATATGTTTCATGTACTTTTAAGTCTGCAGTAATCGTCTTCAATGGATATGATAATCCTGACGGACAGAAAAATCTAAACAGCAACGTCGATACACAAACATCAGTCCACAGTTCAGCATAACGAAAGTAACCCCCCAGTCTTTCGGCCAAGAAAAGTTTTTAGCTAATAGTGAAAATAAAAAAACAACTCGTTGAACTGTTGAAAAAAAATTAGAAGAACAAACGTTTGAAGTACGACAGTCATCTGACAGTCATCGTCAGATGCAGATACACTGATTGTGCAAACTGCCATTCAGAAGTCTCAGAACTTGCACGTGACAATTGTTGGCCAAGATATAGATTTGCTTGTACTTGTGGTACCTTTAAATCCAGCAGACAAAGATATATTTTTCTTGAAACCAAATATCGGCAAAATTATTTTCCTTGCAAAATTTGCAAATCCAATTCACAAATGTCAAAAGTTTCATCCTTCTAGCACACGCTTTTAGTGGCTGTGAGACAACTAGTTCAGTTCATGGGAAAGGTAAAAAACAATTACTGAAGCTATTGGAGAATAACATTTGGACAATGCTGTAGCAGTGTTTGATAGTATGAATTCAAATAAAAATGAAGTAGAAAAAGCTGGTGAAAATTTATTTCTAATTCTGTATGGTTCGAAAGATGAAAGGCAAACACAAGACGAGTACAGATTTCAGATGTTTCAGAAATCTCTCAAAAAGGCATCTACCAAATTAGAGCTGTTACCTCCAACTTTAGCAGCTGCAGCTCAGCATTCCTTTAGAGTTTACTACCAAGTTCAGAAATGGCTAAGCAACCATAAAAGTCCAGAGGAATGGGGATGGGAAAGGAAAAATAATTTTTTGCAGCCCATTAAGACTACATTAGAACCAGCTCCTGAATCAAGTTTGAATTTAATTTCCTGTGGCTGCACGACTGACTGTTCTACTTTTTGTTGTTTTGCTTTTCGTTAGGAAGTGTAGAACAATGGATCTGGATTGAAATGCACAGTTATGTGTACAAATTGTAGCCAAGGATCAACGTGTCAGAATTGTGCCAGGTTATAATATTAATATTACTGATAGTAAAGAGATTAATATTGATATCAAAATGAAAGTGAATTTCTTATTGATGATCTTCAAGAAACAAATGTCAATGTAAACAGTGATACTGAAGACTTTTTGTGACTTAAATTTTTATTATAAAAAGGCTTACAAAAGGAAAATCTTACCATATTTTTAAAAATTAGTGCATAATTTTCTTGTAACATTTTTTCTTGTATTATATTTAAATAATTTCCATTTAATTCAATTTAAATTTATCATCTGATATTTCTGAACAAATTATTTATTCAGTTGTAAAAATTTTACTTTATCCCAACTGTTTGTTGTTGTAAATTCTTACTGTTGTTATTATCATTACAATTTTGTAAATATCGAAAGATACTTTTACAAAATATTTGACCTAGAATAATAAATTATGTAAACTTATCAAAAATGTGTTTTTTCACTTTTTTGTAAATATTCATCCTCTTAAAAAAACAAACTATCATTTACTTGGAATACACACAAAATACAAAAAAATACAGTATACCGTACTCTAAAGTTTTAAATGTGGTCTGTTCCAACAATCTTCGATGTACAGAAATGTAACACCCACCAAATTATAAGGAATTTTGTGAGCTACAACTTTTATTTGTACAACTTTTGATAAAATACTTCAGTTTTTAGTTATATGCAAAAAATCGTTTTTTCATCCCTTTCAACCCCTGTAAAACCACCCATATACACTTTAAGTGGTAGACTCGTTGGTTTCGTATACTTATGGTTCAACTACCACATGTACAAAAAACTAACTTTTATCTAATTATTTCCTTTAAAGTCAAATTTTTTGACTATTTTTCCTGGGCTATTATATTATTATGACAGTCTCACTGATTGTTGATTGTCATATGGTACAGTGGAAAACAAAATACAGACACCAGTTACATAACTAATTATCAGCTTTAATTAATCACAATTAACAATTTGTAATCAACTCATACAATAATTCAACTTAAATTTGTCCACACGCAATAATAATGTCAACTATAAAGAATTCCACACTAATTATAACACAACTTGATATACCACTTGACTCATAGCACAACATAAACTGACTGAAATGGCAGCTGCTGCCTACTTATAACCTACAGGATTCCAGACTAGTGTTCCTTAACAAGTACTTGAAAATTCTAGAGAACACCTGCTCGGCTGGCCAGGAAACACAACATGTAGAAAGATACCCTACATTGTTCGAGAACGTTCCCTCCCCTCTGGCCTTGCAATATAATTCATAATCTATGAGCCTGATGCTTCTAAAATATATTTGTTTAATCTATGATATTCTGGAATGTTTGTGTTACTTATTTACGGATGTTCTGTATTTATTAATACAGAGCACTTTAAGAATATATCAACACATCATTACACAAGTGGAAGTTGTTGTCTTTCCAAAACCCATTATTTGTTGTCATGAACTTTCTCCTGCCTTATTTAGCTTTTCTCTGAAAGACTTCCTACCACAATTGTACATTTATCTGAACGGTGATTTGAAGATTTGAAATATACCTAATTATCTGAACTACCAGTACCACTTTTGACAATATATAAAAATATTTAGGAGACTAAGATTTTTGATGTAAGGTTTTTAGGAGACTCAAAGTTATGGCCAGCAATGAAGAAAAAATTAACGCTTTGATGACTCTGAAAGAGAAAATTCTGAATCAACCAGTAATGGCAATATAATTTTTATATAAATTCAGTGCAGTATATATGAAGTATGTGTTGACAATGAGCCAGTGAGTAAATTAAACATTTTCTTCTTGCTGCTCTCAATACTTTCAAATTCTTCATTAGTTTGATTAACTTTAATTATTAAATTAAGTAATTTTTCATTACAACAAAACTAAATTACTATAATGTAGTAGTACATTATATCCAAACAGGAACAATACACTAATTCACTATTTCCTAACATGAGTTGTACTAGAAAAATTGAAAATTCTAAAATTTCTTATTGCAGCATTCATTTTTTGTGACATACAGTACATACGACAGACACAATTTTGTTATTAGACTATAATCAGGGAAATCTTATGGGAAACTTATTTAATTCCAATAGCAAACACATTTAGAAAACACACCATATAATGAAAAGAAATCTTAAAATCATGTTAAATCTAATCCCTCAACAAAAATTTCAAGATTCTTATATTTTAATTAAATAAAAAACACTAAACATGTGAGACATGCACACAGTCTCAGCCTGTAGCTTGAAAAAAAAGTTTATACTTAACAAACATTATGCAGTAGCTTCAAGTTTCAGTCGTTTCAGATCAAATGATGTCTCAATGTCAAAGAAATCAATGTTCTTCCCTTCGTTATGCTAAATATATTTCTACAGAAAACAGAAGCAAATCTATTTAGCTGGGAAATGACATGTTGATGACCCTGACGGAGGGGCTGTATAGCATGCAACATTATTTATTGGGTTTTGTTCAAGCCAACCTTGTTGACCTACTATACTTATTGATTTATCAAATTCTTTTGACAGTGGAGTGACATCAACAGATTTTCTTGAATTCACAAACATATGCATACAAGTATATTTTTAAACACTACAAAGATTAATAAAAAAAACTGTATTTTCACTATATCACCTGTTTCTAAATAAAAATCTTACAAGAAAAAATTAAAAATTTCATGTAGAGTACATCAACTTTGCCTTAAATTTTATTAAATATAAATGTTTTTATATTCAGTTTTTCATTATATTATTAAACACAACTTACTGAAAATGTATTTTAGTATAAATATATACTTGCCAAATAGTCTATATAATATAATTTTGAAAGCCAATGATGTTTATCATCATATAAATAAACTTATGTTTAAATGTATTCTACATAAATTCATACACTAAATACTTTACACACGTACATGTAAATACGCAAACACACTCATGAGAGAGAGTGGAGAGAGGGAGAGAGACAGACAGACAGAATAGAAACAGAGGGAGAGAGAGAGAGGAGGTACAAATTGTATATAATGACATGGCTGCTACAATGAACTTGATTTAACTATCTACACATCCTGAAATGTCTGACTTTGTAAAAGTTAAAATTTTTGTTTAAAGTTCATATTTTTACGACTGTTGTTTTAATGATGAGCCGCCTATAATGACGAAAATTATTGGCAATAGAGGAAGAAATGTTATAGTGAATTAATTGTTTGCCACATACTGCACTGCTTGACTTTGCCGACTCAGGTCTCTGTTGACCTCAACACCTGAAGAGTCTGCCCGGAATGCTGTTGTCTCACTTTCACTTGTGCATGATGGTACACATTGTATTATCATTATCTTATGTTTGTAATGTCACAATGGAACAGATCAGAAAGCACTGTTCATTAATTTATGTAGTCATAAATAGCTCAGAAGTAATTATTGAAACTCTGATTGGAGCTATCAGTTTTTATTAAGTTAGACTTATACCTGTCTTTTAGTGAAGGTAAAACCAACAAATAACAGAAGGGAGCATCAATTGTAATGATGCAGTTTGAATTTTGAAATAATTAATTGGGTCCACAAAATAGCCAATATATGGTCTTCATATTTACATTTAATTACCGGTATACTAGTCAATTCAACTAGATGTTACAAATTATATTTACTCCCAAAACAATCTCTTACAAAATTAATTGCCTTTTTATCAACCACAGAAAGAACAAAGTGTGGTAGGGATTAGGTAAGAGAAACATAAAGTGAAGAAAAACGAGCATGAATCGAAGAAATATTGCTACCACTTACTTACAAACAGCTTAAAGAAAATCTTATTTTGGTTAGCCTTGAAGAAGGTGAGACTGAGATCCTAAAGATAACTGAATCTTCGCACACTTCACTGAAACAGCACACTTCACTGTGTTTAAATAATGAAACTACAAAAACAGCGATGTAATTTAAAACAAATTTTAAAAACACCATTACAGTTCTCAAATGTTAAGTTAGGACTCTGAATATATTTCTACGAAAGAAATGAAATTTGTTTATAATCAGGGTTAACTGTATTAGGTGATACAAATAAGACTAACAATATTTATATGTTAATATTATTGAGACGATGATGGTGGAGTAGATCAGTGGCTTGTTCATTGTTGTGCTGTCACGACATGTTCATTTGTCATGTTGTGCTATGGGTATGACTGTCATTTGAGTCATCCAAGTCCATATAACATTGGCTATCTCAACGCCTGGCTGAGCTAGACGGACTTCAGCCAACAACAACACGACACTTGCCAATGAGCACAGGCAGCAACACACCTCCTAATTGTTCATCTCATCACTGCACTTAGGTGGTGTGGTATGTAGCAAGGTGGGTGTACTATGGCTAGAGGGTACAGGGGATACAACAGCCCATGGCCCTAATGCTTGAAGGAAGACAATGTATATTCAGACTGACATTTTGTAAGTTGAACGATATCCCTGTCTCTCTACCTTTCTTTCTGTCTGTCAATATCTCTCTCTCACACACATGTGTGCACATTCATGCACACATATACACACACACTCACACATTTCCTATAATGATTGTTTTTCGTTGAATTTAAGTTGTATTATAATCAACCCAACAGGCTCCTCTATTACAAACAAGTGCTACAGCAAACAAAAATCATAAATTACGTACTGTTTTGAAACAGTTACCACACTTAATAAAATCTGTCCACTAAGTCATTGGGATTCAAACATTTCAGTCTGCCAACTTCACCACCACTAGACTGAAGTTCCTGAGGAAGTACTTTGGGATGGTTTTTCAGACTGTTGCTTTGTCTTCTATGACTGAAGGATCCTATAATGAATTAATAAGTGGGCACTAAAAATACTTTTGATGTACGGTATTATTGTGTTACACCATTTATTTATTACTATTAATTCTTATTTAAATATTACTATTTAACAATATACAGGTAGTCATGAGCTAGTTTACTTATTAAAATACTCAGGAAACTTTAATTTAAAAAAGTAATTAATTGAAGCATTAATGTATTGTTTGTGTTTCTGATTAAATTTAAATTATTTTAAATTTTAAAAATTTATGAAATCTTAAATTATTTTTAAAGCTTTTGTTTTAGTACTTACTTTAATTTTAAATTTAGTATTTTAATTGTAAACCCCTGTACTGGTAAAATGAAGGTATCCTTTTAATCTAAATGATATTGATAAAAAAATTATCTCATTTTCATTTATTAAATTAACACTATACAATTTTCAACTAACTTGATGAAATGTCAATATAATCAAACATGACTACAAATAAACAATATTTGAGTGCCTGAAGAAGATTTAAAGGCAGAACTGGTACACAAGATGGAAGCAAGATGTGAGGGACAAAAGGAGAGTGAAATGAACACACAACAGTGGTTTAAGAAGAAGGTGGTAGACGGGAGTGATACACTAAGTACAAGGCGTTGAGAAGAAAGGACTGACACACCCTTTAATAATCTCTACACAACAAAATAGAAAAAAATCATGAATGACATTTTAACTGGTGTGGACACTAGGTGTCTATTTAAATATGGTTTTTATTGACACAAATTGACTTATAACACAAAACACTTATATCTTCTCTCTGGGTAAAATAACAAAGTTAGTAACCTTCTTGTAATTGATGCTGCTAGAATAATAGGGGTCAATATGCAAGTCTGTATTTTAAGAAATACAAGTTTTAATTTTGTAGTAATTATAAGTATGCATCAAAGTAAGTATTTCTAAAAACATTTTTGAAAGCATAACAAACTTTCTTATTTAGGTTGCTTTCTATGTACTAACTGCTTCTTTTATAAAAAGGTATTTGTTTTTAATCTTATAGTTAAAACTTCATCACTTTTTATAAAGACAAAACTTAGGCTAATAAGCTTCAGTAAAATAGTCTTCTGGGCTGTTGGGCTGTGGTCCTCTTCTTATAAAGCCAGACATTTCAATGGATGGTAAAACTGAAGACCACTGAAGATGACTGCCATAGGTGCAGTCAAAACGTCTGGCTTTATAAGAAGAACAGCTTCCAAAGGATCTGGAAGACAGTTTTACTGATGTTCACTCTGGGCATGAAAGTTTTACTGTTAAGCTAATAATATTATCAGAATTGATTTAAATAAAAGGGAACATTACTGAATGAACAACAAAAATGTTTTAAAACATTTTAAAGAAATATATCAAAATGTTCAATATTTCAAGAGATGTGTGTAGGCCTACATTTCTAGGGATACACGATGAATGTATATATTTATTTGATATATTAAATAATATATTTAACTTTTTTGGACATTGACCCTTTTTATTTACTCTAGATTTCTGTTGATGGGACTGTGGAAAGATTCATCCACTGCACACAAGCTAATTTACTAAACTTCATTTGACTTTAAGGCTGAAATGGGAGACTGTACTAAAACTACCATCCAACTTAAAATAATGTTATAATTTTTGTTACTATAAAATCTGTTATACAGGATGTTCAAGAAACTAAAGAACAACAGAATTTAGAACTAACCCAACCCCAGCATACTCCTGATGTTAATAATATGACCTCAATTAGTGGTACCCTTCCATCAGAAACCAGCATTCTCTGTACCATCAGTGCTACCGACACTCTGACTGAATCAAAAAGTTCTTCTTCTCCTTCTTCTTCTTCTTCTTCAACAGACAGTAAATAGAGGATTATTGAATTTTTATGTACAAATTTTTTGCTACAAAATAAAAATTTAAGTTTTTGTAATTTATTTGTAAATAGTGTTTTTACTCACATATGTATTTCTTATCCTGTGAAATTATCTTATTAAATATGTACGATTATTTATTATCTTTATTTATTTTATGTGATTCTGACCTCAAAATACATAAAAGCAGTTCCTGGATCATACTTTTTTGATAACAGTAAAACTGTAGAGTTTCTTCTCAAAGGGCAAAATAAGCTATGGATAAAGACTTTACTACATATCATTGACACTTAAATTGCACATGTTAAATTATGCTCAGAAACAGATATATATGTGGTTTCAATTTATTTGGATTTCTTGAAGAACTATTACCCTTGAAGACATCCAGATATAACTGATTACAAAAATGTATATAGACCAAAATTACTTGAAGAGTTCTTTCAACTCCAGAGCTACTTAAACAGAGAATATAAACAAAGAATATAAATTCTTGGATTTTGATGTTCCTTACATGCCCAAGTGTTATCTAGAACTAAATATACTATTACGACAGTGAACACAGTAGTTTAGATTAATTTTATGTAACTCAATTTTTCAAAAAAATAGTCAAGATACGCGTTTTATCTATCTTGTGACATCTACTTCAATTATAAGTTATGCATTTAGGTGGTCTATCTTCAGACGACTATGATCTATGGTCTATGGTGACCACTCATATGAGGTTGTCATACATTAAAATTAAATGTCCACTCACATTGCAATAATATAAATTATTTGTCATCTGCTACAATATGTGCATAATTTGTCTGGTGCACACCATGTTGTGATTAGATGGATACTCACAACACAGCGCACACTAGATGAATAATGTGCATATTAATACTGATAATAAATAATTTATTTGTTTTATTGTGGGTTTGTGTACAATTTTATTGTATTATGACCTCAGCTGAGTGATCACCTAAGTCTGATAATGGAACATATGTTGGAAAACATATAGTAAAAGCATAAGTCACAAAATGTATACAAAAGGTAATGTAGTTTAATATCAACCTTGTCAATGTGTGACTTGAATACTGACAGCATGGATCTTATTAAACACACTAGTTAAAAAAAAAAAGAGTTTAGCTAAATCTATTAATTCTTCTTATATTGGTCACAACTTTTAAGGGACAGCAACTCTTTTGGAAAATGCTGCGTATGTTATTTGACTGAACAACATTTTAAAACAATACATAGTAAATAATCCACTCATATAATTTAAATTATCTATATCTACAACAGCTAGCCAGTAAACACAGATACAGCCAGGAAATTCATATATTTCCAAGAACAGCTAATAAGGCCCTTACAAGACTCAAACAGTCTTCCACTTAAACTTAATACATAAACTTCTAAGCACAAGGGTGAGAAAAAAACATGAACAAAGCCTAACTAATAACTTGTTATTAAAATCCATTGTTTTCAATGTATTCCAGCAACAAAACATGTATTCTATTTTCCTGAAACAATTCCTATTTTACTTAGGGTATTAAACTAAAATATCATTTTAAATCTAACCTTATACACAGACGATCTAACAATGACTGGAGAGACAGAAGATGAATTGAAATGATGCTTACACAAATTGCAACAAGCAGGTAATAGAATAAGTTGAAAATTCCAATCTTAAACCAGATTATTTGACTTGGCTTTATTTGGGCTAAAAATTCAATGTCTTTTAAAAATTTGTGTAACTTCTTCTTATTTGATTATATGGAAAGTTCTAAATGAAAAAAATTAATTCTTTTACTAACATTTGGCTGATTTTTAAAGAAGAAACAAGAAACAGTGTTTAAATTATATAAGACACTGGTAACACCATAATCATATATGAAAGCATTATAACAAAAATAATAAAAAGTTACATCCAAGATTTCAGCAAGTGAAGATTTTTAAGAAAAGTTAAAGGGTTCAGTCAAAAAGATATGGTGAGAAATGAAGCAATTAGAGAAGTGTTAAAAATATTCAGTCTGAATAAGGAGATTAAATTGAACCATGAAACAGCATGAACATCTGAAGAGTATGATGCAAGAAAGTTGCCACTGGAAACAAAAAAGTATGAAGTGAAAGGAAAGATAAGCCTAGATAGACTGGAGAAAAGGGGGAATCTTAACAGTTGTTGGGTCTACTACTGACACAGAGACAGTAAATACCGTACATGAAAAATGTTTGTAATATATGACTTATGTCATTTGCACACCTGCATATGATGCAAATAAATAAGCACACACACACACACACACACACACATTAAATAGTTAGCAGTGACTTATGTTAGGAAATGTCTCCCCCTCTGAAAGGAGTGAGGTAGCTGGAATTAAACTATCTTCTGTGACATGGAAGATCACCTTAGTGATCAGAATTTTATTGACAAATAAGACTTCCAAGTATTTAAAAATTCAATGGGAAAGAACAATAAGAATATAAAACAAAAGAACCATTGTTTGCCAATTGTATGTGTTTGCCACACACATACACACACATAACCATAGCTACACCAACATAGATACTAATCTTGAAATATTACACCTCTTACCCAAAGGACGAAAACTCAACACAGCTGAACAGTATGAAATATACAAACACCACACAACACAACCAAACAACATACTAAATGACCAATTGCAATATAAATCACATACACTTTTCGACACAGTTATACACAAAACAAACAATAATTCGGATCCCCGCGCCAATCCCCTTCCTCTATATACCACCCCCACTATACCTTCCAACCAACAAACGTTACTAGGTACTGGCAGTCTGTCGCAAAGCTGAAGAAGGTGAACACGACGCCGAAACGCGTTCTACATACAAAACAGACAAGTAAGTTTCACTTGAGAAAGTTTTCAATATTATAAAGTATAAAACAAAACTTGTTTAAATGTTACTTTGCTGAGTAAATGTTTGAAATGTTACAAAAAACTAAATGTTTGAAAAAATCAAGAGTTTATTTAATTTATTAAAAAAAATAATAATAATTCAAGTGATATTGATAACAACTTTAAGTTCTAAATTCAACAGGCAGTGCTTATCGTAGAAGAAATGAATGATGAACAACGTGAAAAGCTATAGAGAAAGTAATATTTAACAGAGCAGATACAGGAGAAAGTAGGAGCTGATACAGCAAGTAATTTGGGGGGGGGATATGAAAATTTGGACCATTCTTTAATAGTCTAAAGTATAAATGATAGGAATGAGTGAAGATAAAAATACAGTGTGTTATTATCAATACAATAAGTTTATTAACATACAAGAACAATATCATATTTGTGTTTGTCAGTTCATTGTTGTTTTAATTATTCTGTTATAGTTCAAAATATTATATGAATTTTGTGTCATATTACAATCACAAAACCATTCTAAAATCACAAGATGATGAAAAAATGTCATCTAAAGTGACCATTGGGAGGAAATCCCCCCCCCCTGGATCTGCGTCTGTGAAACAGAATGTCATTTCAATATTTTAGAATCAACATGACATCTCGTAGATGATATGAAAACAGAATTACTCATAACAGGAACAGATTGATCAACGGGAAAATATAAGAATTAACAGTAGTTTGAAAGTAAGGATTTTAAAGACACCGAGATAAAATCATTATTCAACATACCGTAACTAAATTCAAAGTCAACAGATAACAAATTAAGATGATTTTAATGCAAAAACTAAACTCACAATTATAACTAGTCAACTGTAACAGGCTACTTGCAAAAAAATAATAATGTATGTACAGTGCAGGAGTAAGTCTATAAAAATTTCTACACAGACTTAAACGAATATCATTATTATTTAAATAATAGTGTCTATTGTTCTTTGAAAAACAAGGATTTGCAGTGATAATTAAAACAAACTACAGTAGAAAACAACTTACAACTCACTTCACAGAAGTTTCTTGACAAAATTGTATTAGTACAGACACATTGCAGGTGTTAACAGCTTTCACTTGTGGGCTGGTGATTTTGTAATTAGTAGTATAATTTACCTGCGGGTTAGTAGCGGGTTCTTCATTTTCACTAATTAATTGTAATTACTCTTTTATCTTCAAGGCAACAATGTAAATGTAATCATCAGTGTGCAAATGTGTTCAGTATATTAAATGTTATAAAGGTTACTCAGTGCTTGCTGTCAGTCGTTGCAATATGCTCAGCTGCAGTCAGTGGTTTTGAAAACAACCAGTTTGTTTACAGTTGCAAACAATACTAAATTCTCATATTCTGCTAAAGATAACTTTTTTAAGCTCTGATTAATAAACAACAGCATACAGTACTGATAAGAGGACACAGTTTAATCAATGCTCCACGACTGATAACTCATTTACACAGGAGGAAAGACATTAGTACAATAACTCACAATTGACGGTTCGATAATTCTGATTGGCAGCTCAATTTGCTGTATCCTTTCTTCAAAGATTGTGTGTACAGAAGGTTAGTAAAACTGTAGTCATTATAGTGACCTGTAAACAGTAGAAAAAAAATTAATATGTTGCTTAAGTGCATTGTGTTCAGTTTATTAAATGAAAAAAAGGCAGATAATTCCGAGTTTGTGCAGTAAAGTATTACCGTCTGTTCTTGCATATTACTTAACTATCACCAATAATGCCATGTGTGACAATGGTAATTGTGACAGTCATTCAAGGCTACATGGAGTGCCTTGAGTCACTTAATCAAGTACATGTAAATAAATGCAACTGTTTCTGCATAAGTGAGGCATTAAGTTGCTAAACTTGTCTTAACCAAAAATTGTAAATAATAAGTTAACAATAGTTTTAGTTTCGTATCAAGGGATTGTGCTAATAAAATCAATGGAATCGGCAAAATTTGTCTTAGCCACTGATGAAGTTGCAGCAAAACTTGAACTGTCCAGTTAACTTCGAAGCTTGCTTTATCCGTCTGTATTTTGGAGCAAAACTGTATTTTGCTGATTTGTTTCCAAAACCTGTTTCATCCACTTAACCCAATTGTGTGTGTGTGTGTGTGTGTGTGTGTGTGTGTGTGTGTGTGTGTGTGTGTGTGTGTGTGTGTGTGTGTGTGTGTGTGTGTGTGTGTGTGTGTGTGTGTGTGTGTGTGTGTGTGTGTGTGTGTGTGTGTGTGTGTGTGTGTGTGTGTGTGTTAAACTGAAATACATAAATCAGAGCACTCACAACTCTCCAGAACCAGTTCACAATGGGGCAGTAGTTCTTGATTAGTAGTAGCAATAAAATACTTATTTAAAGATAATAAAAATATATGCAGGTGTGCTTGAAGCCTTGTGTACAAATTTTTAACACAGAATTATTTATTTTTCTTCTTCCATGACCAAAAAATCGGTATGACTTCCATGTTCTAAGATTTATATTTAAAATCATATTCGAAATGAAATATTTCCATAGAAACTACGTCTTTCTACTTATTGCTTCAGCATTAACCACAGTACTGTGGTCACTAACGTATACCACCTCACGTTTTCGCACTCGATTTTCACTAATGATGGCAGTCGATGGCACTGCCGAAAAGTCTGGTTTTACAGAAAACATTGGACTACGGCTAAACAGCCCGGGAAGCAATTTTAACAAAAAATACTTCTTTGTAGCCGATAATGTAGTACACGTATAAACAATTCTCCCCTCCCCGTTCAACTATAATTTTTAGTAATAGAACATTACCCCCACCCCGTTCACCTAATCTCTTCATTTATAGATATTTCATCTACGTTTCTACAGTGGATTATTATGAGCTTCTTATCATGATACTTTATTTATAAAAATTAAGTACTTTACTCTTGTTAAATCATAAAATGTTTCTGGTAAACTACCCCTTTCTCTTAACCGATCTTCTCCAAAATCAATAGACCTTCAGTCCTCTACAATTCAGGGATGCATGCAAAAAAATATTTGATTCTGTTTTAATGTGCGGCAGTTATCGTTCGTCATGGAAACATTTCTCTTGTTACAACTTAACATGTTGCCAGTAAACTACCCCTTTCCCTTACCCGATCTTCACCAAAATCAACAAACCTTGAGTTCTCTAGAAATCAGGCAAGTGTGCAAAAACTTATTTGATTCTCTTTGCATTTTCGGCAGTTATCGTTCGTCATAAAAAAATTACCCTTTTTAAATCAAAACTTAGGTGATAAACTACCCCTTTCCCTTAACCGATCTTCACCAAAAACAATAGGTCGTGAGTACTCTACAGATCAGGGCAGTATGCAAAACATCATTTGATTCTGTTTGAATTTGCGGCTGTTATCGTTTACTATAGACAAAAATTACCCATGATAAAAAACCGTTGCTGGTAAACTACCCCTTTCCCTTAACCGATCTTCACCAAAAATGACAGGTCTTGGGTACTCTACAATTAAGGTCTGTATACAAACAATTATTTGATTCTGTTTGAATTTGCAGCTGTTATCGTTTGCCATAGAAAACACCCTTGATAAAACATAAAACGTTGCTGGTAAACTACCCTATTCCATTAACCGATCTTCACCAAAAACAATAGGTCTTGAGAACTCTAAAATTAGGGCTGTATGCAAAACATTAGTTGATTCTCTTTGAATTTACGGCAGTTATCGTTCGTCATAGAAAAAATACCCTTGTTAAAACATAAAAGTTGCAGGTAAACTACCCCTTTCCCTTAACCGATCTTCAACAAAATCAACAGACCTTGAGTTCTGTATAATTCAAAAAGGTATGCAGAAGAGTAGTTGATTCTGTTTTAATGTACGGGAGTTATCGTTCGTCATAAAAAACATTACCCTTGATAAAACATAAAATGTTGCTGGTAAACAACCCTATTCCCTTAACCGATCTTCACCAAAACCAACAAGTCTTGAGAACTCTACATTTCAGGGCTGTATGCAAAATATTATATGATTCTGTTTGACTTTGCGGCTGTTATCGTTTGCCATATGAAATACCCTTGATAAAACAATAAACGTGTCAGGTAAACTACCCCTTTCCCTTAACCGATCTTCACCAAAAACAATAGGTTTTTAGTACTCAACAAAACAGGGCTGTATGCAAAAATGTAGTTGATTCTGTTTGAATTTGCGGCTCTTATCGTTTGCCATAGAAAATACCCTTTTAAAACATAAAACGTTGCAGGTAAACTACCCCTTTCCCTTAACCGATCTTCACCAACACCAATAGGTATTGAGAACTCTACAATACAGGGCTGTATGCAAAACATCATTTGATTCTGTTGAATTTGCGGCTGTTATCGTTTACCATAGAAAAACATTACCCTTGATAAAAAACCGTTGCAGGTAAACTACCCCTTTCCCTTAACCGATCTTCACCAAAAACGATAGGTCTTGAGAACTCTACAATTCAGTGCTGTATGCAAAATATTATGTGATTTTGTTTGAATTTGCGGCTGTTATCGTTTGCCATACAAAATACCCTTGATAAAACAAAAAACGTGGCCGGTAAACTACCCCTTTACCTTAAACGATCTTCACCAAAAACAATAGGTCTTTAGTACTCAAGAAATTAGGGCTGTATGCAAAAACGTATTTGATTCTGTTTGAATTTGCGGCTCTTATCGTTTGCCATAGGAAATACCCTTTTAAAACATAAAACGTTGCAGGTAAACTACCCCTTTCCCTTAACCGATCTTCACCAAAAACAAAAGGTGTTGAGAACTCTACAATTCAGGGCAGTATGCAAAATAGTATTTGATTATGTTTGAATTTGCGGCTGTTATCGTTTGCCATTGAAAATACCCTTGTTAAAACATAAAACGTTGCAGGTAAACTACCCCTTTACCTTAACCGATCTTTACCAAAATCAACAGATCTTGAGAACTCTACAATTCAGGGCTGTATGCAAAACATTATTTGATTCTGTTTGAATTTGCGGCTGTTATCGTTTGCCAAACAAACAAAATTACCCTTGATAAAAAAAACCGTTGCAGGTAAACTACCCCTTTCCCTCAACTGATTTTCACCAAAAACAAGAGGTCGTGAGTACTCTACAAATCAGGGCTGTATGCAAAAAATTATTTGATTCTTGTTGAATTTGCGGCTGTTATCGTTTGCCATAGAAAAAAATCTACAGACACAAAGACACACAGACACACACACACACACACACACACACACACACACACACACACACACACACACACACACACACACACACTTTTCGAAAAATGACTTTTTTCATGTTTTGAGTGTAGTACAATCAGAATCTGCAATAATCTCGAACACGATTTTTTTTTGCCATCACCATACTTCCATTTCCTTAAGGAACATGGAAGTAAAATATCGGTATGGAGAACCATACATGACTTCCATATTCTAAGATTTATATTTAATATCATTTTCAGCCAAACAGCCAGGCTGTGTCTTACCTGCCTTTTTATTGCTGTATTAAATGAAAAATATTATATTACATTAAAATGAAAAAATTATAATTTTATTGCCTGGCAACAAAATTATTTTATTTTTAACAATTACCATTGTTTCAAAAAGTTTAAATAAATTTTCAAGTACTTTACTCTTGTTAAAACGTAAAAGGTTGCAGGTAAACTACCCCTTCCCCTTAACCGATCTTCAGCAAAATCGAAAGTCATTGAGACCTCTACAATTCAGGGACGTATGCAAAACATTATTGGATTCTGTTTGAATTTGCGGCTGTTATCGTTTGCCATAGAAAATACCCTTGTTAAAAAAACGTTGCAGGTAAACTACCCCTTTCCCTTAACCGATCTTCACCAAAAACAATAGGTCTTGAGAACTCTACAATTTAGGGCTGTATGCAAATAATCTTTTGATTCTGTTTGAATTTTCGGCTGTTATCGTTTGCCATAGGAAATACCCTTGTTAAAACATAAAACGTTACAGGTAAACTACCCCTTTCCCTTAACCGATCTTCACCAAAATCAACAGATCTTGAGAACTCTACAATTCAGGGCTGTATGCGAAACATTATTTGTTTCTGTTTGAATTTGCGGCTGTTATCGTTTGCCAAACAAACAAAATTACCCTTGCTAAAAAAAAACCGTTGCAGGTAAACTACCCCTTTCCCTCAGCTGATCTTCACCAAAAACAATAGGTCGCGAGTACTCTGCAAATCAGGGCTGTATGCAAAAAATTATTTGATTCTGTTTGAATTTGCGGCAGTTATCGTTTGCCATAGAAAAAAAACTACAGACACACAGACACACAGACAGACAGACAGTTAGACACACAGACACTTTTCGGAAAACGACTTTTTTTCATGTTTTGAGTGTAGTAGAATCAGAATCTGCAATAATCTCGAACACGATTTTTTTTGCCATCACCATACTTCCATTCCTTTAGGAATATGGAAGTAAAATGGCTTAACATTCCATTAATTTTCTGTGCTTCACATTATTTTTGAATGTGCTAATAAAATATTTTAGTTAGAAACATTCAATATCTTATTATTTGCACTATACGTAACTTTTCCTGTATCTGCAGTCGGAACTAAAACTTGTCTTTTCTAAAATATATTAAAAACATACTGTGAATTACATGTTTTTGCAAGTGACATTTTCCATGTTAGGTAGTAATAAACTTGGCACTTAAAAGTCCAAACAATCAAACAATTAAAAAAATAATCTTAGTAATAAATTTTGTTGTTATTATCTCAAAATCGCTTATGAAAGATAACACAAGTTTTGCAATTCAGCACCTCATATATGCTGTATGTATAAGTCTGTACTATTTTTAAACAGCATTTTTAACTATTTTTAAGTCTGTATTTTTAAGGTTACAGCAATACTTGTAATTCTTCGCGTTGATGTCTCTCTTCAAATATGTGGCTGAAAATTCTTCAAACCCACATTTAAATTTTTTCATGCACATTTTCTAATATTGCTGGAAATGTTACATGTGTGGGTTTATCAGTTAAGCTTGCTGTGTGAATTGGCAAAAACGTTATGTCTGTATACATTTTGTAATTTTGAATAAAATTTGCTTATACAAGAATCCACCTATTTCACTGTGTGCCATGTTAGTTGTGTATCTATACTGACAGAGGCATAAGATAAAATAAAATGAGTGACACATCAAGTTCACATATATAATCAACTGAAAGAAAATCCAGGCAGGATTCTGGAGCATTATAAAACATCTGTTAGTTCATCTGCAATGCCTTTAGTTTTGACTGATGTTTCATCTCAAAAACAAATACACAGTTGCTGGATTATGTTAGTACAGAAGAAAACCTTACAATTAGATTTAGAAGAGTTTATTTTTCATACACATTAATATTAATTTCACCAATAGCAAATTAAATAAAACATCATAATTCAAATGTTTTGTTGAAAATATCTAAATAATACAACACTTAAATTTAAAAAATGATACTCCAATTAGGACAATGATTATTTAGATTGACCTCTGCAAGATTGAACTGAGACAAACAGAAATCCAAGTAACTGAATAATTCTAACACTTTATATCTTACATTTTTGATAGCATTCTTTATTGTTTAATGGGTACCATACTGTATTGGAAAATACACCTGGTAATTCTTCTTTGCTCCAAATTTTTTTATAATTTTGTCACTGCTTTTCATCAGAAGAAAAATTAATTCATTTTTGTTCTGCAGGCATGTTATAACCCTACAATCTTGATACAATTGCTAAACAGTGCTATGTTAAAATGAAAATGAGGCTACTGTTAAAATGGAGATTGGGGTAGTTACAGAGACCACTGAAAAAACGATTTAGTCTAGACGTTTATAGGCTTACAATACTTCAAAGACAATACTGTATGCCATCAATCGTGTTACGTTAATTCATATACACCCAGTCATTGTCTAATAAAACTTCTGACAAAGAATATATTATACAAAAGGATATCAAACTTATTTGGTAATTTATCCTGTTTCAAACAGTAAAGCAATAAAGACAACATAATATATAGAACCGTTTTTCAAAATTCTGTTATAATTTGTTATTAAATTTACCAGAGCATTAAATGCAACAATTTTCTCGCAAGTGTTGAGCATGAAAACCAGCCAGCACGGCTTGAGTGTATGCTCCACCAGGTGACCTTGAAAACATGCCTTACTCCGTGTATTCTAGAGTGAAAACATGCCAAGTGTGGCCACTCTCATATAATTTATCATGGCAGAAAATTTGCATGAGAAATGCGTGTGGTCATAGCCCAAGAAACCATAAGTACAAACTTTGTATACAAGCATAAGTAATGCACTTCTAATTCTAAACATTAAAATATATTGTTTATTTAAAGTGTTGTGATTTATTATAGTCATACCTTGTGTATTTCAGAAGTCATACCTTCAGTTTGTTTCAGGAAATACGATTGTTCATTATCTTATGTAGTTTATATTCTTACCAATATACTCAGGGTGACACTGGATTTTCATAAACTTTGAAGACATCACATTCTACACACTAAGCTTGATGTGTATGAAATCAACAATTATATCTTTAAATTCATGTACATTTTTTTATATCTTGAATTGATTTAAGCATAATTTTTTAATTATAATTGATCTTTGATTTGCATTTATTGTTAAAAACCACAATAATAAAGCACACTATTTTCAGAAGTGAACATTATATTTTCTAGATTTGTTGTAATTCAGTTAACCTATTTAGAAATGTCACTTTTACAATGAAGGGGACATTTAATGAGTCACAATCACACCAGTTCAAATGATTATGTCAGCTAAACAGCACCTGATTAAACATGTGCATGTTAGTTAGCAATATCGTATGCTGTTTGAATATTTTCACAATTAAAGTAACAATTTTGTATACAACTCTAACAAAATAAGTATTTTTTTTTTTTTTTTACAAAAGCAATTCCCTTTTGAAAACAATCTGTTTGACCACAGAGGCCAATTTGAATAGAAATATTTCATTCATAAAAAGCACACTTGTTTAGGAAGAGTGTTTGACACATTATTGCAGAATTTCCTTATTACCATATTACTTATTCCTTATTAGCATAAACCATGTCCTTCATAATCTGCCTTAAATGTGCAAAATATGTATTCTATTTAAAAAAACACACTGTGACTTTGAAGTCAGATGAATTAGAGATCACACAAACAATCACAAGCTGACTCAGATAATGGTGAGTACTCTTTCACTTTTTTAAATTTTAATTACAATTACAATTGTATTGTCAATTGTATTACTATGTGCTACAAATGACTACATAATTGATATTATTGACATAATTTGTACAAAATAACACATAGTGAAGCCTGGTAGTACGAGATAAACCATGTGAGGAAAAAAGAAGATACGTTAGTGATTATAGAATGTAAACTAAACACACAAAAGTAATGTGATAGATCACAAACATTTAATAATTATTTATTTTGTCTTCATTTGTTATATTTTTTATAATACTATACCAGTCTTACAACTAAACAACACCTTATTTATCCCACAATTGGTAAATGACAAAATTCTAATGTGTGTCCTAAATATCTTAGTTTAATCATCACTTTGCTTTTGTATTGCACCAGAGAATCTCTTTCACTTTATACCAGTTTAAGTGGCTTCTTCCTTCTAATCATTCTTATTGTTCATTAACTGTCAAGTAACTAGATTGTTGTAACAAGCGAATGCTCATGCAACTGCCCAGGGGCGAACCTAGGATTTCATTTTGGGTTGGGGGGGGGGGTTATTTCAACCCCATATCGTTTTCCTAGAGTATTTTTTTTCTCATTTTATAATGAAAATCGTACCAACAAATTAAAACTAATGGGTAAATAATGTAATTCACTAATTTCATAAAAATCAATTAATAACATACAGTTTGATTTTGGAAGCCTAATAGTACCTTTCTGTGGAGTATAAATACTTTAAAGAGAATGTTAAAATTAAGAAAGTAAATTTTGTATGTGTATGTGTGTGTTGGTGTTATAGCATTAACACATGCAAGAACACAAAAATTTTTTAATGAATGTACGTCTAATTTTACAATATTTTGTTTCTTAGAAGTAGGTAGAGTGTATTACAACCCATGTTCATTATGAAAAATAATGTTAAAAAATTAAAACTCATTCACATTATTTGCTTTGTGATTGAAGTTATCAACATGTAACATTAAGTTAAAATATAAAAAGATATGTTCCTATTTATCGTAACCAGCACAAAAACGTACCGTATCCTACCTACTATCTTTCAAACTGACTTCTTCTTTTTTTTCACCATTTCTTTCAACATCTGTTATATTTATTATTGAGTATAAGGCCTATTATTGTAGATTAGTTAAACTTGTCATTGACCCGAACAGTAATTTTTTAAAATTGACAAAACTTGGAAGTCAATTAATTACATTTCACAAACCATAACCAGTTTTAATTTTTTTGTTCCAATAATTTTTTTAATTTTTTTGTATTTTGGGGGGAATATATCCCCCCTAGGTTTGCCCCTGAACTGCCCTTCATGATTCTGAGTCATCTTCCTTTATTTCATTGTCTATGCTTTACATAAATAGATACTAGTAATTAAAGAATACCACATAAATTTTCTTAACATTATAAGAGCCAGTATGTGGGGGGGGGGGTCACGCTTATAAACACCATTTATATGAGTGTATTTAATACACCATTTCAATGTGTATTTAATTTTAATACCAGTAATGTTGATAGGCATAAAGGTTGTTTGCAAAATATTTACAGAGTTACGTATAATACATTATGCACATGCTTTGCGATTCAATGTATCTGTACCGCTTCTATTGTACTATCACACTGTTACCATTGTCACACTGATAAAACATTATCATTTGGTACGTCCTGTGATCTGCTTCACTCAGATCTCTTGTAGAAAGTACTGTTATGTACAGTAATTTCAGTAATACCTGTGTTCAATGTCAAAGAACAAGACAAACCAGTCTATTGTTTAGGTGAGTTACTATTAACCAACTGTCTCTAAAAAAAACTGTTCATAGTACTGTTGCCTGATAGCAAACGTAACAGCACAAGATAAAAAATGAAAGTTTATTCTTATGTTATATTGAATTTAAGAAATAAAATATATGACAAAGCTTAAAATAAAGCAATCAACTCAGAAAACTAAAAATTGAATTTTATCAGGAAGGTACTGGTATTATTCCAAGGGTTCCTTAAAAAATGTTATTTCAGTAAATTTAACTTTGTGTGTGTGTATGCATCTAGTGCATATTAATAATAAGGAAGTAGGGACAGGAAGAGAATATGCATTAGATATCAGATACCTATAATTCAGTTAGGAAATTTGGATTCAGTTAATAAGCTAATAAGTTATTTAAATTGTAATAAACTGTTTTACTGTCTTTTAGTGAATGTTAAAAGCTAATGATTGTAAACACTTATAATTAATATGTACATTTTGGTATTATATTATGATGTTATTCAATATAGTTTCTTCTGCAAGTAGTATAATATATTTTTTTTTAATAAACAGAACATAATACACTATTTTAAGAAGAAACTGTAATGAATAATATCATAATATTATAATTGCTGCAAGAAACTATGAGTTACATATATAGAAAATACATAGATAATTTTGGTAGAACTATTAATAAATTTGTGTGTATATGAGAAAAACGTTAATGTAAAGATGTAAGTGTGGATTGCAATTTGCAGTTTTTCCAGCCATGGTTTTTAAGCAAAAAATTCACATGAAATATTAAGTATAGCTGTATCATTAGTAGTTGCACCAGATTCCCATAATACTGTGGTATTGTATAATCAATTTTTTTGTCTTCCTTATATTTTTTGACCATAATATACTGTTTAGTTAATTATGGTTTGTTTTACTTTGTGTACTATATTTGTTACATTTTTTTACAATCTCCTTCCTTGTCAATCATCACTCCTAAATGTTTGTATTCATGACAGATTTTCTATTCATGCCTCCATATATTCTAAAATCATTACATTATATTAAGTATCATATTTAGTTAGAATCACTTTCAGGTGGGCCTTGTACAGTGCTATGAGTTTTCTCATCATATATGGTGCTTCATATTCATTTACAGCTATCAGAATCTAAAATGATAATAATAATATACCAACAAACTATATTCACAGAAATAGTCACTTCATTCTTGTAATTACCTTCATTTTTTATTAATTACAAGTATAACACTACCGACTCCGAACACAAAGTTTTATATTGGTAAAACTGTAACATTTTTACCTTATATCCTGAACCAGTTTTCACTTATTATAAGCTTCATCAGAGGCTGCCACTGGGAGTGTTGTCCAACTTGTTCTTGATGACGGAACTATCTTTTGAAAGATCGATGTCATGTGTGTGGGGTGTGATAGATATGTTCGAATAATATGTGTGATTTGAATTGTGTCTGTTCATTTAGGATGTTGTTTTTATGTGTTTGTATATTTCTAGTTGTTCAAGAGTGTCTAGTTTTCGGCCTTTTGTGTGTATGTGTGGAATGTCCATGTTCTTGTTTGTGGATAGTTTTTGTTGAAAAGTTGTTGTTGCTTATGGTTTGCTAGCTCAGACTCCTGTTCATCAGCTTTTTGGCATCCCAATATAGTCGATTGATATTATTTGAGTTTCTAAGGTTTACATCAAGTTTTTGACAGTGGAAGAGACAGACATTATCCATTCTTGAGTTATTTTCATGACTTTTACAGTCTTTTGAGCTGTAGAAGTTAATTTTATTAAGATAAGCAGCAAGGTAGTCATGTTCTGTGCTAAGGCAAGAAGAGGCAACACAGCCTTCCCTTGGTTTTTTTTAATTTGTTCCCCGTAAGTGTCTAAATTTTTTCAAGTGTTGTTTTTGCCACTTTCCAGTCTAACTGTTGATATTTCTTTCCAATATTCTTTTTGAGAATAGTTTGTGCTAGTATAACACTAGATAGGCATGTTGTGCAATGTATATCTGTTGCCTTTCTTTGTCAGGTCATTTGCTGCTTGATTACCAGTAATTCCAATGTGTGAAGCCATCCATTGTAGTTCAACATATATATTTATTAAGTTTCTGCTGTATCCACGTATCATTTGGCTAATATCCTCCAGAGCTTTGCTTGTAACTGACCTGTGTAGAATACCTTTAACTGCTATTTTAAAATCATTATTAAATAATAAATTACAATATTATAATAATTAATGTTAGCATTAATTGGTTTTCAGTATGACTAAGTAATGTCTTCAGAATAGTTTGATAGTTCCTGTATGTTAACAATGTTGGAAGCTGTTAGTAAATATCTTATAAAAAAATGGAATCAGGCATTCAGAATGAAACTAGTGAGTAACCTTGAGAGTTCTAATGAATGTGACAACTTCCACTTCACCAGATACATTAACATAAACATTAACCACAAGAGGCCATATAGACTTCTGGTATATACGAGTGTTTGTGGTGTGTTTGGTCTTGTAAGTACTACAGCTGGATATACTCACACGTATTGTACATAAGGAAGTATCGTCTATAATCATATTATCATATTAGATGTCAGTCATATGTAAAACAATAAAAACTAGAAAATTATAAAAACTACTTGGACAGAAATGTACAGATACAGTTTCAACCACATTAACATAAGTGTACTGTATAAAATACTTCTCAGCAAGACAGTAGACCAGACACTCCTCTAAGTGTTTCAAGATTCATTTGTGAATAAAGGAAGGTAACAGATTATTTTATCCTTTAGATGAAATTCACTGTTAACTTATTGTCACCAAAACTGACAACATGATATTAAATATACTGCCTTAATGTTATAAATGCAATATGTATACTATATATTGTACCAAAAAAGTTATAAATTATAAATGAATATATTTATCGTATTCATATATTATAATTATATATTTGGGAGGGTTAGTGGTAAAACTACCCAAGTACTTGTTTCAAAAACTTTTGTTTCAATGTGTTATGCATTTCTTATGCATTTTTTATGCATTTCTCTTTTTATTTTTATTTTTTAACATCTATGTAATCAATAAAAAAACTCTGGTAATAATAAAAATTAACCTTGATAATCAGTTTTATGATTTATCATTGGTCTACGTAACTTTTAATTTCAGTTTCCTGTAAATTCATATGATTGGACTTGGGTAGATTTACCAATAATTTCACAATTTAAAAACTGATTTACTATCGAACATGTTTGAATTAAAATTAAATGCTTTTAATTATTTTCTTATACACTACTTGAAGCAAGAGTGTATACTAGACAATGCACATATTCACAATATTATAATGTACGACATAATTATTAATTAATATAATCTAATTTAGTGGGTACTGTTAGAGATAACAGAAGTATAAATAAACCTTATGGAAATTAATATTATACTGTAACCTTTTAGAGACTATACTTTGATATATTTTGTCATTACTTCTTAATTTTCAACCTTCTGAAGTTTTTCATGGGCCTAATATTTTCTTAATATTTCGTCTTTCCAATATTTCTAGTTTGTCTAAATTATAATTCAATGCTAGACATCCACTTACATATAGGCATTCTGGCTTTACTACTGTGCTGTAATGCCTTATTTTTGCATTTTTAGATATGCACTTTTATTGTAAATATCTTTACTTATACCATATGCCCTTTCAATTTTATGAATCCTTTCTTCTACAGCAGATTTTTCTAAGCCATTCTCTCGAATTATTTCTCCTAGATACTTAAATTTTTGAACCCTCTCTATTCGACCAATATCTGTAACCAGGAATGTTGGCACATTTTTAATTTTCATGAGAAATTTGTTTTTTTCTGCAGAAAATCTTGAGCCTGCAGAAATGGTTATGTCCTCTAAAAAATTAACAGAGGACATACTGTGTTACTGCAGACGTAGATGTTCAGAAAGTATAGCAAAGTCATCTGTGAATGCCAAACAGTTTATTTCAATACCAGTACATTTGTTCCTTCTTCTCAACATGAGTGGTGATATTTTGCATTCCTTTAATTTATCTTCAAAATTCTCACTACTTTCTCCAGGACACAGTTGAAAATAATTGGGGATAAACCATCACCGTGTCTTACACCTGTATTTATTTTGAACAGTTGAGATATTTCTCCCATGAATTTTATTTTTGAGACTGTGTCCATATGGGTTTCATGGATTAAATGTTACTACAATCTCTTTTGAATTCAGTAGCCTGTGAAGGATTATTGACTTCAGAGGGAATATTTGTTCTGGACAGGATCTGCCCTTCCTAAAGCCACCCTGATATTCACCCATGTGGCTATCCAATGTTTTTTCTACTCTGTTCAATAGAATCTTTGAAAATATTTTATATGCAACTGGAAGTAAAGATATTCCTCTGTAGTTATTAACCGCTTGCTTATCACCCTTCTTATGCAGCGGATGTATTAAGGCCATTCTTCTGGGATTTTTTCTGTTTTCCAAATTTCTTCAAAAATTAATTGTAGATCGTTTTGTATCTTTAGTAGAGACCATTTCAAAAGTTCAGCTGATATGGAGTCTTCTCCACTAACTTTATTGTTTTTCAAAGTTTTAATTACTTCTTCAATTCTTCAATTGTCGGAGGTGTATCTTCTTCTAAATTTTCATAAATGTCTGACAGTTCTAACCTCTGAATCAGTTCTGGACAATTTAAAAGTTGATCAAAATATTTTGCAAGTATGTCACAATTTTCCATATTGCTTAGGCCAATTCTACCACTTTCATTTTTAAAACAAACACTTGGTGTTTGGTAACTCTTTAGTTTATTTTTAAAAGTCTGATAGAAATCTTGACAATTATTTTTAATAAAATTTTCCTGCATTTCAACAAGTTTTAATTTTTCAAAAGATCTTTTAGTTCCCTTATTATCCTTGCTGCTTCCTTTCTTTGTTGCTTAAATTGTTCATAGTGTTCAGTTTTCCCTGAGCATTTCCACCTTTTCCATTTTTTTGGCTCTCTCTGCTAATGCTTCTTCACACAATTCATTTCACCATACTTGTCTTTTATTTTTAACTAAACAAAATGTTATCTTTGCTGCGTTATTGATTTCTGTAGATAACTCTTGCCAGTTACCATGCTTAACTATTTTAATTTCTTCTAGATATTTTCTTATTGACTTTTCCGTTATAGCAAGTCTGTCTGTATTGTATTTTAATAGCTTTTGTAATTTTCGATGAAGTTTATTAGGTAGGAGTTTAATTTTAGACAGGTAGTGATCAGAATCAAATTCGCTATTTCTTATTACTTTGACATTCATAATTTCCTTTATATTTCTTCGAGAAATAGCTACATGATCTAACTGAAATTCTCCTAACATTGGGTTTGGAGATACCCACGTTTGGAAGGTTATTTTTATTATTAATAGAGTTTTTTATTGATTACATATCTGTTAAAAAATAAAAATAAAAATGCATAAAATGTTGTTTTTGAAACATCTTGAAGCATCATTCAAACTGTGACTTGGGTAGTTTTACCACTAACCCCAAGTGATATTTACAAAAAATAAAATAATACATGTTACATTAAAATTATTAATTGTTATCATAAATTTAAATCATAGTCATGTTATAAACTGTATATTGTTTCCAAACAGGCTATTTCAGATCAAATGTACAGAAGGAGTGCAAAAGTGTACGTTTATGGATTGATTGCTTCTGTTTTGTGGTATTTTGCTACCTTTGCTCTGGAACATAATGACGTTCATTTGGAATATGATTCTGGTTAGTATTTCTCTTCTTGGTTAATCACAGAAATCACATTCAACAAATAGTGCACAACATATACCATCAATCTCCATAGATTATACTTTATATTTGAGTAACTGGTGTCAGAGAACCCATTATTTTAAAAGCATAGTGTCAGAAATTTTAATGTCCTGAGACTTTTAAAACAAAAATGGAACTGGAATGTAATTTTATTAAATTCATACTTTCAAAACGTGTTCTGGATCATCCTAAGGTCTATGAATGTCAACATTTTTTTTTGTTAACTAATTTTATAGGCCAGTGGAGTATTTGTAAAATACATAAATTATATCTAAATAATAACAGCTTCTCTTACAACAAGAATTATATAAGAGAGACAGGCAGGTATTCTAAGCGAGCAATTCAGCCATGAGAAAGAGATATAAAAAAGGCATCATTGCCATCACTATATTTCAATTCAACATTATTACCCTGGATATTATAATCACGACTTCATTCACAGGCTGAATTATCTGGGAGTTAATTTCCACTGGCTGCTGGGCAATTGCATCCATAAATTATATTTCTGTCGATTAGTAGGTTAAACAAGCTATTCCTTTATTGCATAATGTTTATTTTATTTAATATGTACCCAGAACCCAGACTGCTAAATCATAAGTGTGTTCTGGTGCTAACACATGCTTCAGCTTCATTTTTCAAACATTATGTCCGTTAGGCGACAGCTTCACTACTGATAATTTTAGAAATAGTTTACTGCCTAAAAAATGAACTGTTAACACATGTAAGCGGTGGTGTTTTGAGCAGTAGCATTAGTTGCTGCGCCAGGATCAAGGTCGCACTGATCAAAGATAGAACACATTCCATTTTTCAAGCAGTAAATTGCTCCTGATACTAGCAATAAACTGCTCTTCACTAGCAGCAATTTACTGCTACAAAGTGCAGTAATGATTGTTTAACAGTGGATGTATCCACCATTATTTTTTAAACTTTTGTCGATCTCGGTATACCAACAGTATAAATAAAATTACTTTAGGAGTAAAGGTTAGCCTAGAAATATATCACTCTGATGTTCACTAATCTGTTTTATTAACAGTAATTTAATAAATAATTTTTTAAAAATTTAATAAAAATTGTACGCACAAGCACACAATATAATATAATTTAAATAAAACAGTTTAGAAAAACAGGACACACACAAAACAGGAAAACATAACTAAAGGACAACTTTGGTCTTGAGTAGCAGCTTACAAGGCGGTAAAGTACTACTAAAATAAGCAGTGAATTTCTGCTAGTGGAACCAGACCATAGCATAGACCAGCAGGAAATTACTGCTTGAATGCATTGTAATTTACTGTAAGTAGAGCCACCTTCCTGTAGTACAAACTATTGGTAAAATGAACAGTAAATTACTGACAGTGGATGCCTTTGACATCCTTCAGGTTATTTCATCAAAGATTATGTTGTGTACATTAAAATTTATTTATATGGATACAAGAGTCACTAAATCAAAACGAACCTTACACGTTAAGTTGACATGTGGCTCATCTACACCAAGGCAACAGTTTACCACAGGCAATTTAAAAATTGTCTTTAATAACTTAATTAATTTCAGGTGGAACATGCAGTTTGACAATACAAACTGACTTACCAGGCAGGCATGATCCATTACTTCTGGTTAAAAATTCACAGGGTGTAGGCTTAATATACCCTACTAGTGTCAACAGATTTGGAAAGATTATATTACAAGCCAATGAGAAATTACTGGTAGCATGTCCTGGCAAAGAAAATCAGAACAATGAGGTCATTGTAAACAGAGAAGAGGTGGCAGTTGGAACATGTAATAATAAAAACGAACTGCAAGTTGAGAACACTGCTATCTCACCCGAAGTACTGAAATGCAAGTATCCCATCAACTCTGAGTTGAGTATCACAAATCAAAAGTGTGCAAATCAGAAAGGAACTTTAATTCAACTGGGCTATACCGTTGTAAGTATTTTGTCTTTATTTAACTTAATAATAATTATAAAAACTAAACTTTTTTGTAAACGACAATTTTAGACTGTCAGCTGCATTTCTAAAGTTAGATTCTAATTTTTAACAATTACAGTTTATTTACTTAGTATAATTTTTTAAAATAAATAGTTATATCTTGATTTTATTTTTACAATTTCATAAAGAGACAACTCACAAATAAGCTTACATAGAATATGTTTATTAAATGACACATTCCAACCACCCAAATTGGTGTCTACCATCAGCCATCAACCAGCAATGAGCATAATTACTACAAATTAATTTTCATTCTGTAGTTCATCACCTCTCAACTAATGTTTAATCTATCTAAATTTTTTAACATACATTTTACTTACTTCTTACTTCTTGGAGCGGACTTCCAGGGTCAAGTGACCCCGATGGTCCGATGTCCATGGTATACCGCAGCAGCGAGTGCCCAAAAGTGCTTGTTCCTGAGAATCTGGTCCAGGCCACCATTCTCTCCTATCACGGCCCTCAGGGTCTTCCTGGCTGGATTCTGTACAGAGCATCTGAGCAGAATGTGCTCAAGAGTTTCCTCCTCCATCTGGCAGCTCTCACAGGTTGTGGAATCTCTCAAGTTGAATTGGTGCAAGTAATGTCCGGTGACAATGTGGCCAATTCTGGCCCTTGCTGCGAAAGTAGCCATGGCTCTTGCCATGTCGCGGTATAAGGAAGGGTCTGCAGGTTCTTTCTGGAGTCGAAAAAGTTGTCTCCCTGTCACTCCTGCGCACCAGCACTCTGTCCATTCCTTTCGTATCCGAGTAGCCGCAGCTTTCTTGCATCTTGCCAGCGAGTATTGGGGGTATTGGACTGGTCCCATGTTTGCAGCTTCTTTTACTATCTAGTCCGCTTTTTCGTTTGCATCCACCCCGCAATGAGCCAGTGTCCATTGGAATACAATGTGTTTTCCTTTGATCTTTAGAGACGATAGAAGTGCCCTCAATTCTTGATGCGGAAGTAATAGTCACTTGGGCCTGTTTGTGTCAGAGCTTCCATGGCTGATTTTGAGTCTGTGAGAATACATATTTCTCTGTCTTCAATCTGTAGACAGCTTATCAGGGCCGCGTTCAGCGCCAATAGCTCAGCATCCATACTTGATGCCACATTTGCTGGGATGTAGAAGCACTCGCCGGTCTTTTGGTTATAGTATCCTGCTCCTGGTTTACTTTTGCCACTGTCCACGGATCATCAGTGTATATTTTCACAAAGTTGTGATACTGGGTATTGAGCATTTCCAGTGTTTGCCTTCGAAGAGCTTCTGGGTGGTCAGCCTTGGTCATTTTAATTGGTAAGTCAAGTTTAACTTCCGCTTCTACCATCCCCCAAGGTGGTTCGTTGAAGTATGCAGCAATGGGCTCTGGGGTCTCATTGGGCATGTCTCGTGAGAGAAGATCCACTCTTTTACTGAATGCTTGCATAATGGTCATGGCTGCCATCGAGTAGATTGGATGGGTTGGTGGAAGGGTTTGGTTTTTGAAATGTTTGTTCCATATTTGCTTTTTAATATTGTAATATAATCTTTCTCCAATCTTTCTCAGTCACAAGTATTTATAAATCTGTTATATAATTCCAACTCACCAATTGTTTCTTCTTTTATTTTAATGATTTAAATTACTTTTATTTTCCATTTTAAGGTGCCAAATTGTTTTATTTCCAAAACAATTAAAATGATTCTTCTTATCTAATTCTCCTTTTCTCTTATTTCAATTTAATTCAACTCACCTTTGTCTTGTAGTCAATTTCAATTTCGTTCCAAAAAATAAAGGTTACCAACCTCTATTTTTGGTAAAAAATTTCCACCTTGGCTATATTAAGGAATAAAATGTCAGTAGTATTAACATAAATTAAAGACACAATTGATAATAGTCAATACGGTATTATTTCTTTGTCTATAAAATAGGTTAATTACCTTTCGTCACACTTCTTAAATATCCAATATTCAGGATTACTCGAGTTTTGACATTGTTATGTCATCATCAGATCCTTAGAATGGGGTTGAAACTACATCTATCGATGTTCACACATCTTGTCAAACGATAAATATGACACACGCGAAGGGACAAAAACATTTAAACACTTAAAACATTCAAAATAAATAGGGAGCGAAACACACGATATGCGACTGTTACGGACCTGTACAGGACTGCGATACACGGCATAATTAGTCGACTCCAACTTGACCTTCGATCCTTCCTATCAACCTGGTACAGCTGAGTTCTCGCTCTATATCATTAATTCTATTAAATAAAATATTATTTTTATGTTTTGATTTCTCATTCAAAACGAGATTGTAATTTTCTTTTGTGGCTTTATATATTTCAAACAGTTCAAGGGTGTCTAACTTAAGTGATTTTTTACATTTATGTATTATGTCCAGATTTTCTTTAATACTTTAAATGTTATGATCCTTTATGCTTAGATGTTCAGCGAAAGTGGATCTTTCTACATTTGATTTAGATCTTGGAATGTGTTCCTTGTATCACACTTTGAAAGAGCGACCAGTTTGTCCTATATAGAATTGTGAGAAATCAGAACAATTAAGTTTGTATACTCCAGTGCCGTCATATTCATCAGAGGGTCTACTCTTATTTTGAAAGTTCAGTTTGTTATCAAACTTATTAGTTGCCTTAGAAGCTAGTACAATGTTTTGTTTTTTCAATTGATTTTTTAGCGTGTGATGTAATAATTCGCCATATTCTATTGCTACATATTTTTCTTTTTCTTTAGGCATGTCATTATGTGCTGTTCTGTTTTGTTTCTTGTGTATTATTTTATCTATTATATTGCTATTGTATCCGTTGACAGTCGCAATGTATCTAATAATGTTAACTTTGTTTTTGTAGTCTTCTGCGGAGAGGGGCACCGACATTAATCTATGTATCATGCTATTGAAAAATGCCATTTTGTGAGAATACGGGTGATAAGATGAGGCATGGATAGCATGATCCATGGTTGTTGGTTTTCTATAATGCTGAAGTTGATTTTGTTGTCTATTTTCGTTAAAGTTAAATCTAGGAAATTTATTTTATTTTCCTTTTCTGTTTCTAATGTAAACTGCAGGTTGTTTGTGACGGTATTCAAGTATTTGTTAAGTAGTTCTAATTGTCTGCAATTGCCATTATAGATTACTATCATGTCATCCACATACCGACGATAAAATAAGATTCTATTACAGTGTTTGTTATTAGGCGATAATATGTTATTGGTTTCTACATGGTTTAAGTAAATTTCTGCTAAGATACTTGATAGGGGGGATCCCATTGCTAGCCCATCTTGCTGTAGATAATATTTATTATCAAAAGTGAAATAGTTTTGGTTCAATACTATTTTTATCATGCTAATAAGTTTGGTTTGGTTGAATACAATGTTGTTTTATTTTAATTATTTTAAATCAGTTGGGTTCTTGTGATTACAGAAAAAATGAACAAAAGGTCTTTAGAAAGTACAAAACTTCACATAAAACATACTTAAATATTAAACAGTTTCTTAATAAATTACTTCTTAGGTTATATTACATGTGTTGAATCAAAGTTGGTGAATAGTTTAAGAGTTCGTTTTACAAGAAGATTCCAATGTCCAATAAATTGATCACCATAAATTAAAAAGTGAATAAAGATATTAACTGATTGTCACTAGTTTATTCCTTAAGTGAGTGTTTATACATAAAGTTTATTAATGAGTGAAAAAAGTGTCACAGTGTAGACTAGTCCTTTTTCATTTTAGTTTTTTAAGTTAATTTATACTTATCACATTCCTTTACATCTGATTCGTCTCTCTGAGTTCGTTTTTCTTTTATAATTTATTAAGTATATTTTTTCTTTCAATTTCAAATAATTCTGGTTATTAAATTTCTTCTTGTCATACTATTATTATTCATCATCTCATTTTGGTTCATTACAATTTCATTTCTAGTTGATTTATTATTTTTATATTATTATATTGAGCTGCATGAATCTTTTGATCTGCCCTTCTCTGAATCTAATAATGGACTAACGACTTTTTCTGTTAATGTTTGGTTGTCAAGGCAGCCAGCCTCATCTTCCTATTGGTTGAAAATATTGTTTACATTGTTAGATTTTGCTTCTGAATTTTTACAAAATTAACAAATATTTTTAAATTAGTATAATTTTCTTATACTATTTTGAATTCCTAAGATAATAACATTATTGCATTGCATTTCTTTTATAATTTAATCAGAAACCAAACATGAATAGTTTCTGTTCAGTATTTACTAAGTTACTATTTTAACAATTTTGTTTTTATATTAATTATTTTATAACTGGTTCTTTTGATATACATTATGTGTCCTTAAATTTATATTATCAATTCTAATAGTATTACCTACATTTTGTCCTTACTTATTACTGCTATAATATCAAATTTTACAAATTACTGTTTTTTCACTATAGGCTCATTATGGCTAGATCACCTGACTTTCTTTATACAGTTATTATAACATATTTCTTGAGTTTCATGAAACTGAACTATTTTAAACATAACTACAATAAATTAACATGTAACATTTAATGATTCATAATCATTTTTAAAACATAATACTATTCCTTCTAACATGCTATGCACATGCTATTTTTTAATACATTGCCTACCTTCCTACTCTCATTAACTATTATTCATTAAACATTCTTTTTACCCTTAGATATATTCTTTTAATTCAAACAGATAACTATAACTATTACTTAACTATTATTTTCTTATTTTAAAACATGACCATTACTTCTACTTATTCCACTTGATAGGCCGATTATGCCTTAGTTTTTTCACAGTATACATTCACCATTTTTTACTCAAGCATTGCTTATTATTCATTTTACACATTATTACTACTGCTGACTTTCAGTTAGTATAATTTTCTTGGTTTGGTTATGCACTTTAGTATTATTACTCACTGTTTTTCTTTCTTTTCTTCACTTTGATCTAACCACAAAACTCACTTTATCATTAACATTGGGTATTTATTATATAAAGGATTTATTCCCTTCATATTCTAATAACAATATTATTTAACATTACTCAATTTATATTTATGTATTCGTAATTTTATATGAAACTGCTCATGGCTCTAGCTTTGTACTTTCATTATTGCATCTACTATATTATTATTCTTTGAAAAGGGGTTGTGTTATGGTCATAAAGTTATTTATTTTTATCCTTCCCTCTGCCAATCAATTGGGTTTGTCATCATCTCAGTCTGTCTGTTTTCTTTTTATGTCATTATTGTGCTATATTTTAATATTCTTGTTCATTAATTCTTTCATACTTTGATTTTCTTTATTCCTTCTATGTTGTAACTCCTTTCTCTATTAAATGGTAATTTCTTCTTTATAGATGTGCTACTTTTTATAACGTTATAATATACAAGTCTATTGGTTCAATGTCGAGCTCTATTTCCATAGCTGTAATGGGGGTAGACTTGGGGCAGCCAAGGCAAATTCTTAAAGCTGCTGATTGGATGAGCTGTAGCTTGTTAATGTGTGTAGCTGCGGTAGAGCCCCATATCTCACAGCAGTAGGTCATTTTGGATCTGACAAAGGACAAATAAAATGTTCTCAAGGATACAGTATCCGCCCCCCACTTTCGACTGGCTACAGTTTTTATAGCATTTAGTCGTTTGCTGCATTGTTCCATGACATGTTCTACGTGATCTTTCCAGCGAAGTTTTTTATCCAAGTGGACTCCAAGTAATTTGGGGCATTCGTTCAGTTGCAGGGACCTGTTGTCAATTGTAAGGTGCAGGATGAAGCTTGTATGGATGTTGCATCTTGAGAAAAATGCGCATTCTGTTTTTGTTGATGATATCTTTAAGGACCATTTTGCACACCACTTGGCAACTTGATTTAAAGCTAGTTGCATCCGTTTATTTGCTTTTTCTGGATTTTTGTCTGTATTAAAGAGCGTTACATTGTCTGCGAATATTACACAAAGTACTTCAGGTGGTAGCACTTTGTTTATATCATAAAGTGCTATATTGAACAGAGTAGGGCTAATTACAGCACCCTGAACTATGCCGTTTTCGACTTTAGTGCAGCTCGACTCTAGCCCATTCACTGAGGTCTTGATCAGACGATTTTGCAAAAAGTTTGCAAAAAACTTCAACATTTTGCCCCTTATTCCCAGCCTCATACACTGCAATAGGATGGTGAAATGAGGAGTCTTGTCAAAAGGAGACTCGAAATCTAGTAGGACTATTATTGTTGATTTCTGCTTTTGGAAGCCCTCATAGATTTTGTTTGTCAAGATCAGCAGCGCATCATTTGTGCTCCTTTGCTTTCTGAAACAAAATTGTGTGTTTCTTAGTAGATTATTGGTTTCTAGTCTCCACATCAAACATGTGTTCACTAGTCATTCCAGAAGTTTTCCTAGGCACGATGTAAGCGCGACCGGGCGATAGGAGGTTATTTCCGTTTTTGCTTTTGGGAGGGGTATGATGAGAGCGGTTTTCCATGCTTGGGGGATGTTTCCTGTATGCCAGATAGTATTGAAGAGTTGAAGGATTTTGTCGAGCAGTTGTGCAGAACAATGCATAAGCATTTAATTGTGAATGCCGTCCGCTTCTGGTGCTGCACTACAGAGTCTGGCTATTTCCGCTTTTAGTTCTGTCATTGTAAGGGTTTGTTGGCCGGGTCATCGGACAGCCATAGCAGTTCGAACCTGGCAGTGAGTTGCATTTCTTCAGGGGTGAGTGTTTTTGGCCACGGTTTTTTGCTTCCAGCTTTTTCCTTATAGAACGTGCTGAAAGCCTCTGCCTTGTCCTTATCCTCTTCAAGCCATTCACCCGATGCCGACTTGATTTGCTCAATCTGTTTGCCAGTCTCCTCTTCAATAGCCCAAAACTTCCTCCACACCTCACTACTAGGAGTGTTCTTGTCGATTGAACCAACAAATTCCTTCCAGGATTTACGTTTTGCAGCTAGGATTGCTTTCCTTAAGATGGCATTCCATTTGTTGTATGTTTATCGATATTCTTTGTTACGCTTTTCCTTCCACTTTTTCCTTGCTCCTTGCCGTTTTCTCCTGAGGGCTTTAATCTCATCATTCCACCAACTGTTCATATGTTTAGGACGTTGGTACGGCCTTTTTTTGTGGGGGATTGCTTTTTCCGCAGCATTATGAAGGATTTTTTCAATTGTTTCTACACAACAGTCTTCATCCAGTATTTCACTTGCGGTCATGAATGCTTCCCAGTTGGCCTTCTTCATGTTGTATTTACTATGTGCGACAGAAGGATTGTGCAACAGTTTTCTGGTCAATGTGAGCTCGCAGAATACTGGAAAGTGGTCACTTCCCAAGTCCTCCCCAATACACCAGTTTTTTATTGACCTTTCGAATGCTGGGGATGCCAGAGTCAGGTCCAGGGTGCTTAATGTCCCTGTGGAGGAAGATTGGTAGGTAGCTTCTTTGTTTTGGTTTAGGAGGATGACTTTGTGTGTTTGGATCCACCTGAAGAGTACTGGACCATTTCTGTTTTCCAGCCCATTGTTCCAGCTAAGGTGTTTGCTGTTGAAGTCACCCACCAGCATGAAGTTTTGACTATCCGGAATAAGCACATCTAGGTCCTTTTCTTGAATGCCTTGGGAAGGTATATACACGTTTATTAAAGTAAATGTGTATATACATCCTTGGTCACTCTTATTTTCATCTTCATATATTCAATGTTGCTGTTTGTCTTCATAGCACAGTCCTCCATATGTAGGGAATCATGGATAAGTGTAACCAGTCCGCCTCCAAAGTTATCTTCTCTTGATAAGTTGAACATGCTGAAGTTTTTGAATTAGAATGAAAGGATGTATCTTTTGATATGGAGGACTCCTATATACAAATGATCTTTACATTCTTTTCAGTGATTTCCCTCTTGAGTTCTTCTATTTTTTTCTTTAACGATCTGGCATTCCAATGTATCAGGAGAACCTTTTCTTCGAAGGTCTTTACTGAACTTGCACTTGGAGGCGAGGTTTGTTTGGCTGGATTTGTACTTCTCTTCTTCATTCTTTCATAGTAGGACTGTCCTAGGAAAATGTGCCCTTCTTTCTTGTTTGCTTTCCTTGTTAGTTTTTGGTGAAGATCCCTTGCTGAAGCCCTAGTGGGGCACCATATCTACTCTCTTTAGTACGCCGACACCTCTTTTCCTCATAATGAGGTCTTTGTCAATTTTACATTTTTTCCGTATAAATTTTATACTTTGTTCTCTCTTTGCCCATATGTTTATCTTTAGTATGTCAGGGTGTTCTCGTTTCGAAGTTGAAGCTCGTTGTGAGTCCTGAAAAAGGTTGTTTGTAGTGCTCTGCGTTTGTGGCATACTACGGGGCTTCCTCAAGGAAAGCAACTGCTGGCGTTTGGTTCACTGACAAGCAGCTATCCAGGGGCAGGGCGAGGACCAACCAGCTCACTCCCAACATACACTTTGATTTATTATTATTTTTTAACAAGTTAATTAACATTAAAATGTATTCACGTTGCAATGCATGAAATTAAATGTGATCATTTTAGTTGTAAGTACAGTATACTGAAAATGGAAATCATTCAATTTCTTCCAATACACTTAATTTTCCAATGACATTATTGGAAATAATAATGTAAAATTATTCAATCTTACAGAATACCTAGTCATAAGTATCCATATAATATAAATCAAAAAGTAAAAGATGATAAAGTAGAATTAGTAAAAATAAAAGATACAGGATAATGGGAAGCTTCATAAATACTTACATCTCCTTTCTTGTTCTTTTAGCATTACACCTTAAGATGAGATTTTCCTTTCTGGTTGTTAATTCTATTTAATGCTCTTTGGGGTATTTCCTTAGTCTCTAATGTTCAACCTCTAGATCTATTTTTTTTTTCAGAAGGATTATTCAACATTGCAATATTCTCCTTGTTGTTATTCTTGTATCTTCCGTCCTACTGATATGTACAGCCTTGATCATATAACTTTGTGTGTTTTATTATGTTTGCTCCCCAAATGAATGATTCAGTTCATTGCCTGAGTGATTTCTCCAAATTCCATCAATGGTCTGTTTTGGCTCATATATCTTTTATACAAAATCTTTCCCTCAGATTATACAGTTCATCCCTTGAACTCAAATTAAATCTTAGCATAAACTAAAAAAATATTTAAATAGAATTTTTTATAATGATAATAAGTAGAACACTTAGAACTCAGGATTTGTGGTTAATAAGACTTTGCTAACCATAAGTAACCTAAAAGAAAATTATAGTTTGGTGGTTTTGGTGATTAATTTATACATTTATTTATTTTAGTGATTATAATATTTGATTAGGCTAACCGTGCTTCAGAACTTACAAAAAAAATATTCTTACAATTTTCTGTTCAGTCCATATTCTATTAAGGTAATTTACTGATTCATAGTTTAAAGTTACACAATCTATGATTAATTAAAGTCCACATAAATTAATGGTAAAATTACTTCATTATATTAAATAATGTAGCCATGCATTTCTAATTACAAGTGACTTTCAACTTTTCTGTCTTGTAATTGTATTATATTTTCACTGTGGTAAATTAAGTGGTGAATATATTGAAATATTATTTTATTTGAACTCAAATAAGGCAAAGCAATTGTGATATACACAATCAATTCATGTTTATGAAAATATTTTTGTAAACAACATACTTTCATTTAAATTATAAAAAATGTATAAAAGCTATATAGTATTTAACTACACAACTGCATCTTGTGAATGAAGGTTCTGCTAAAGTTAAGTAAGTTAACTTTCTTCTTTTTGCCATCTTTAATACCAAGTTAGCTTCAGTTATCATTTTAACATTTTAATATGGAAATGATTTAGTTGTAAAAACCACAATCAGTGGATCCCTCTAGCATTTAATTCATGTATATAATTGGAAGTATGTTGTGTAGGTTATCTATAATGCAATATGTTGTGTTCTATTTTTAGGGTATTATGTTAGGAAAAATCCAGACTATTGTCCAGTCAACAACATTTAAAGAAAAATCTCTTGATTTTTAACGAAGTTAAAATGTGAGCAGAACTCAAAATAACTCAAAAGCAGAAATAAGGCAAAAACTAAAATAGTTTTACTAGAAATTTCGGTAAGATGATGTATGTTGCCGTTGACTGGTTATGAGGTTGCAAAGTTAAAAATGCTATTTCTGTTACATGTGTTTGATCCAGTGGTGGCTGGTGGTTCAAAATTTTGGTGGTTGCAGTAACGTGTGGTTGGAGTTGTGTAAGAGGGGTTGGGATAAAACATCAAACTTTAGAGTGAAAGTATATTGAGTGTTTTTGTAATTCCTAGTACCACTGAAGTGAAAAATAATAATCATTCTAAATAGGAGAAAAGATATTTAAAAATTATCAAAAAATAAAAATAAAATAAATAAAAGAATAAAATAATCAGAAAATCGGTGTCAATGGATAACAGAGCAAGGGCAGAAAGTCTTTCTTGGCACATAGTGTTCCTTAAAAAAGTTGTTATTCTTTTTAGAGTTGAGAAACATCTTTCGGCTTCAGCCGTTGTCATTGGAATAGTGACTAACATGTTTAATAATTTAGCACACTCACTAAATGTAGATTCAAGAATAGATGCAGAAGAAAATACGTCTGTGCTGTAAATAGTCAAAAGCTCCAAACGCAACTGTTTTAAATTGAGGAATAGATAAACCTCACAGACGGTTTTCAATGCTTTGTCTGGAAAGTTTGACAGGTACTGTTGAAAATTCAGAGCAGAAAATAGAGATGCAGAAACCGCATGGCCAACGAAGCCAAATCTGGCTTTAAATTGACAGATGATGGTATCACAGACTTCTTTTGCTTCTTTTTTCAACTCATTGTCTTGACATTTCCTTTTTTTGTTGGGGGATCTGGTTCTGTTTCTGTGCTTTCTTCATCAATTTCTTCTCAGATTTTTGTACATTATACTCAAAAGAAAAGATGGATTTTTCAGCAGTAAGGGGACTGATATCTGCTTTCTGTAAGCTTCCAAATAAAATTTTGACATGCGGCATCACTTTGTGGAAAAAGACAGCCAAACACAACGTATTGCTGGTGAGAGTTTTTATGAACCCATTTGCTTGATTTATTGTGTTAAAATTTCTTATTTCATCTCCACTTAGAATATCTCTCATACACAGTATAATTTGTTTTCTGTACAGAAAAAATGTATTCACATTTCGAGATTGAAAGTTCCATCTCGTAGGTACAGATCGTGGTAATCGTTTTCTAACTATTTCGTCTAACATCTTGGTTCACTGAGGACTACTTGAAAAAAAGGTGCATATTCCCCGTAAGCTTGCAAATAAAATGCAAACGCTCCGATTAATTGACGCTGCATTCATCAAAACTAAATTAAGCTGGTGGGCGTAACAATGTACATATTCTGCCTTTGGGAAATGTTTTTTGACAATAGCTTGGACTCCACCAGATGATCCAGCCATTACGGATACACCATCGTAAGTCTGGGCAATCAGTTTTGGCGGTGTTTCATTAATTTTATGGTACTCAAGCTGTTCAATAATGCAGGCTGCTAGAGTTTTGGCATCATGTTTCTCAGGTGTGAAAAATCCCCAGAATCTTTCAACAGGTTTACCTTTCACAACATAGTCATCTGAAATATGTTAGCAATGTCACTGGTTTCATCAGCAATTACTGCTAAAAAGTTAGTTTTGTTTAATTTCCTGTGAGATTTTCTCACGACAGACCTCTAACATTATTTTTAAAAGCTCATTCTAGACCATTTTTGACGTGCCTTTAAATACAGTGGCAGTTTCTAAATGACTTTTTGAAGCAATGTCGAGTTCTGCACTAAAATCAATTAAACCGCAAAAAATTCCCAGGTTACTCGACATGTCGGATTCGTCATGTCCCCTTAAAGCTAACTCAAAAGATCCGCAAAAACAAACACAATTTATAATAATATTTAACACATATCTATCATGCCTCACCTTTTCATTATGCAAGGCAATATTGTGTCTATACTGTGAGTCAAACTGTTCTGCAATATTTAGTGTTCCAACAAGTGCTAATTGACGAGCGTTTTTTATATGTATGTTTGAAGCATGATGTTTTTTCAAACGTTCACTTAAATGATTAATATCAGTCAAACCAGATTTAGTCCAGAGTTGTTCTCCACAAAAAAAAAAAAAAACAAACAAGGAAAACAGAATAGCGCATTCTTTGTATCACAACCACACAGCCAGTCAGTTTTTGAATAATAATCAGACTTAAATGTTCTATAAAATGTCTTAGTACCTGACTTAATATTTTGCTTTATTGTTAAATTTGGTAAAGGGCGCCCTAACCATTTAATTTCAAGCTTTTCTTTGAGGCTGCGATAAGAAAACAGTTTATCTATTAGGTTCACAACAGAATTCATGTTTATAATTTTATTCCTAATTAATCCTATTACAACGGGCACCAAACACTGACATTCACAATAACAAAAAAATGTGAACTTTAATAAACTGCCAATTTGTTAACGATAACCGAAAACAACAGTGTCATAAAGCACACACGCCGGGCCACACTAGCGAGAACAGTTTGTTGGGAATTGTGGAGAATGAGAGAGTAACGTTATACTGGCTACGCCCGCACCTCACGTTGCAGCCCGGCGTGCAACCACCTTCCTTGTATAGCGGAGATATGTGATTGTACATGTATAGCCTGCGTTTCGCATTTGAGCGCTTGTACGCCACTGCCATATAACTATCATGTTGCAGAGGCCCAGTGCACGACCATGCTCGGCCGACAAAGCTCACGTTGCTTTTTAAGTGTAAATTTTTCGTTTTCGAGCAGTGTATTGACTGATAATGTATTGGGTGTATAATTGGTATATGTGTATGTACACAAATGGAAATACTTGTTAACACTGTTAATATATTAATAAAAACCGTCAATAAAACTGGTGGTTGTGCAACATTGCAACCTGATCACGAGCCGCCCCTGGTTTGATCACAAAACCAAATGATACTGCATGGACTGTGTCAGGTGTTAATGAGTTTACAAATTTCTGTGCTAAAGTTAAGAAACACAATCCAATGAAATGGACATAAATTATTGGTATAGAATTTTCTACCTTAAGGAAAATAGATAAGTCAACCACACCTTCGAACCTTCCTTAGTTTTTAAATCATGAGCTGCCATTGATTATATATTTATTATTATATTATATTTCCCTTAAATCTCTACAAAATATAAAGATATAATTACTTTCCACTACAGTTTAAGGTTAGTAGTTCTATTTATTATTTATGAGGAAGTGAATTTTTTTACTGAAATACATCTCATCAGCACAACGCAATTCAACACAGTACAAAGATTAAATAGAATAATTATTATTCTAATTATCAACACAGTACAATACTAATAATTATTAAATAGAAATACAGAGTGAGAAATAAGAAGATACTAAGAAGGATAAAAAGATGTCTAAACCATATTAATAAAAAGAGAGCTGATTTGGTCAGTCATATTCTGAGGAGACGATGTATGCAGAAATTAATAAACAATAGGAAAATAAATACAAATAGGTAGCGGAAGAGGAAGGTGACTGATATACAGTAGAGTCGTGATTATTCGACCTTCAATTATTCGACATTCTGAATTATCCGACAACATCCTTACTTAAAAAATTAAAATTTATGGAACAGTCAGTTATCATTTTACACATGCTACCAAGAAGAGTTCTTAGAATTCTCAAGGTAGTACAGTACACAATCGGCTGGAAAGTTTCATTTTTGAGTGTTGTCAGTCACCGGTGACTAATAGGATTAGTAAGTGAATGACCGCTGAGTCACATGACGCGCCTTTCACCATGAGTCATCAGGCCTAACCTGTAAACAACCCATCAGTGTCAATAGTGACTGCGTACTAATCAGTTCGTTTCTCATCTGTCTTAACTTGTTTCACTCATTTCGTTTATCCAAAGTCGTGTGGTACAGTGTCTCTGTAGTGATGGCTTTGAAAAGGAAAAAGGTTGTCATGGCTATGGAGGAGAAACTAAAGGCTTTAAAAAGAACAGACAAAGGTGAAACATTATTAAAAGTAGCGCAAGACTGTGGTGTTGGGCGTGTTACTGTTGGCGACTGGAAGAGGAACCGAGCGCAAATTGAGAAATGGTGTTCTGAAAGAGTGACTGACAAAGCTTTAAAAGGAAGAAAAAGTATGAAAAAGTGTGAATACAAAAAGGTTAGTGAAGCATAATATCTTTGGTTCGTGCAAAAAAGAGGCGATGATGTCCCAATATCTGGACCAATGTTGCAGCAACAGGCATTGAAGTTTCGTGAAGAATTTAAGGAAGGAGACCCTAATTTCACAGCAAGTGTTAGATGGCTCAATCAGTGGAAGAAGAGGTATGGAGTTCGCCAGCTTAATATTTGCGGTGAGAAACTATCTGCTGATTGTGACAGTTTAGAATTCTTTAAGCAAAGGTTACACTCATGGGTTGATATAAAAGGATTGACTGGAGATCAAATCTTTAATTGCAACGAAGCTGGCCTTAGTTATAAGCTTCTTCCAAGCAAAACCCTTGCAGCTAAGACAGAAACAGAAGCCCCTGGTCATAAACGAAGTAAGGAACATGTTACAATTCTTGCTTGTAGTAATGCTACTGCCAATCTAAAGATGAAATTTCTATTGATTGGGAAATCAAAGAATCCTAGAGCTTTCAAACAGGTTTCTAAAAATGCGTTGCCAGTAAAATATTCAAACCAAAAGAGTGCATGGATGAGCTCAGATATTTTTAAGAACTGGTTTTTTAGTGAATTTGTACCAAAGGTGGAAAAATTCTTGGAAAAAAAGCAATTGCCAAGAAAAGCCATTTTGTTATTGGACAACGCCCCCACTCATCCAAGTGAAGACGAACTTAGAGATGGAGAGATCAAGATAATGTTTTTACCTCCAATTTTACGTCCATTTGTCAGCCAATGGACCAAGGTGTACTGGAAACTATAAAAAGAAACTACTGCAGGCAGCTTTTGTCTTCTCTGATTGACTCAATTGACCAAGGAGAGAACATGATTGAGAAATTGCGCAAGATAAATCTTAAAGACTTAGCTTATTTTGTTGCACAATCCTGGGAAAGTGTTGGTGCAGGAACAATTGCTAAATCATGGAATGTTTTATTGGGTGAGAAACCTCATAGTGAAGAATCTGCCTCATAAGATAATGAAAGTGTGTTGCCTTTGTTAAAACAAATTCCTGGATGCGAAGATGCAACAGTTGAAGACGTCAATGAATGGTTTACCCTAGATCAAGAGGATGAAGTGACTGATGAAGATATTGTCAACATTGTGAACGGCAGTGATAACAACGCAGAAGAAGATGAAAATAGCAACAATGAATCTGAAACTAAGATTACCCGCAATGAAGGATTTCAAAGTCCTTCAAACAGCATTGAAGTATGTGGAGCAACAAAGAGATTCGACAAGCACTGATGTCCTGCTACTTCAGCGGCTACGAGACATGGCGGCAAGAAGACGTAATTCGGCAGGCAAGCAAACAAATATCACCAGTTTTTTTAAACATGCGTTATGTATATACTTAATATGTATTATATATTATATACTCTGTTATGTATTAACTTATTATCTTGCAACTTTATTGTATGTGTTGTAAATACTAATATATTGGTGTAAAAATACATTATGTGTCAGTATTTATTAGTATGTTATTTATTTCCTTATTATTCAACCTTTTTGCTTATCCGACTTTCGGCCGGGCCGTTTAGGTCAGATAATCACGACTCTACTGTACACTATACACGATAGTGACAACATAGTAGCTACTGTTCATCTGAAACTTATAGTTCTACAGATTTATATTTGTTCATGACAGTGTGTGTGGTGAGAGAGAGAGAGAGAGAGAGAGAGAGAGAGAGAGAGAGAGAGAGAGAGAGAGAGAGAGAGACAGACAGACAGACAGACAGACAGACAGACAGTTAGACAGACAGACAGAGTGTGAGACTATTTAGTTATCAGAATAATAAATATTTTTGAACTCTTTATTCATTATAGGGGAACCACTGGTTCAGAATCATAGATGTCTGTCACAACACTCAACTGTCAAGTACGTATTATTCAACACACTCCTTATATGGATCCTCACTCCAAGGAGCTATCATATCATCTGACAGGATTCCTATGAAAGTTGGCACAAATATGCTCTATAAAGATTTCAGTCCAGACAGTGCTTACTCAAAGGTAAAAAAAAAAATAAATTTCAATTCTACGTATATATTTTTTTTTAAGCAAGGAAAATCTGAATTTCCTTAAAGTTTATAGATAAAGGTTTTTAATATGTGAACTTTATTCCATGTAATATGGTTTAAATAAATAAATCTGATAAGAATATAATAATTAAAATATAATAATATGCAATGGTTACCGTATATAGATTTTTATGTTTTAATATATTTCAAGTTGTTAGGTTTCCAGCTATTAGTTTGTACAAATTTCAGCTGCTGTACAGCTTTAAGAAGAATACCAAAGTATGCCTACAAGACTGTAACTTTGAGTAATTGACCAGATTTAGTGGATTATATTGAATATAATTAAATAAATGGATAATTTAAATTTCTATGATCAATGGAAAGAGTAAATATATTCCATAATTTCATAGATCAAATGGTTATATTGGTCGTGTATGGACATGAAGTATTTGTTTGAGTCATCTTATTCTGACTTCCATAATCTTCTCTTGTTTTGCAGAACACTGTAGAATTCTGTTGGTATCATAACTTTTCTTTGCAGTATACTGTTCTGTTCATTTTATTCTACTTCACTCTATTCTTCTTCTTCTATTGGCATTACCACCCCGAATGGGATTTAGTCTCTTCAACGATTTTTCTCCATTCGACCCTCTCATTATATATTCTTCACCATCTTCTTATCCCCATGTTCTTCATATCCTCTTGAACATCCTTGTTCCACTCTTCCTTCGCCTTCCTCTTGATCTCTTACCTACTGGTCTCCATTCTAGAATTTGATGGGAATTCTGTGTTGTTCCATCCTCATTGTGTGTCTCAGCCAGGCTATGCTTCTATTTTTTTATAAAAATTACTATGTCAGCTCCATCTATTTTGTGAGTCCTTTGTATTCTCCACAAACCATTGTTATTTTGCATCCAAAAATTTCTCACTCACTTTCATTCAAATATTGTTAGATACTGTTTGTCTTCTTGTGTTAATATTTAGGTTTCACATACATATGTTACAACAGGTCTAATTACACTTTTGTATATTTTTAATTTTAATGATTTTGTTCAGTTCTTTCGACTTCATTAATTTTGAGTAGACATCTGTTACCATTAAGGATTCTCACCTGGATATCATTGCGTGTAGTTTGTGAGCCTAGGCAGGAAAATCACTTGTGTGTTTCATGATGTTCGAATTATGGAGGTTGTCTATTATGTGATGTTCTTGTTACTTCAATGTATTTGGTTTTTCAGTCATTAATGTTCATTTATTTCAGTCCTCTTTCCATTGCCTTGCTATCTATATTAATTACAGCTTCTTTCAAACAGTTTTTGTTTCTACTTATAATAGTTACATCATTATCATAAGCAAGAATTTTGTGGTTTTATTCCTATATATCCCATAACTTCCATTTTCTTGATTACTGCTTCTAAAACTAAGTCAGACAGTAGAGAGGACAGTGCATCTCCTTGTCTAACACCTGTGGTAATGGGAAATGTGAATGTGAACTAACTGCCAACTTGTATCATTGCTTTGGAACCAGTCATAGTCACTTCCATGAGTTGTATCAGTTTCTTTAGGGTAGCAAGTGATAATAAATCTTCCAACATCCTTCCTAAATAAGTCTATATATGGGTTATATAGATGTATGTTGTATTCACGTGCCTTTTCCTATATTTATCTTATGGTGAATATTTGATCAGTTGTGGAATGGCTTGGTCAGAATCCACACTGGTATTCTACTAATATTTCTTCTACATCTACTAACCTATTGTGCATTACACCTGACAGAACTTTATAAGCAATGTTATAAGCCTTTAGTTGGGGCATTCTAGTTTGTCTCCCATCTTGCATATAGGTTGTATAATTCCCATTACCCAGTCATTTGGTATTTTAAGTTGCCTCCAAATTAATGTAATTAGGTGCTGTACCCTTCACTCTCTGGATATTATAAAATATAAGTATAATTTAAATTTTTATATAAAATTATAATAAGTATAATAATATATATATATATATATATATATATATATATATTGCAACGTAACAAATTGCAAATTTAATATAATTTAAATTTGTGGAGCCCCACGATCTTGGAGCGCCAAATTTATGCAACGTTACATATACATAAAATAGGCGTGACCGGTCTCACGTTCAAGATCGACAAATTACGTAACAATATAACATTTAAATTGGGTTTCAGGTGTATCTGCAATAAGAACTCTAAGTAACTTGAACGGTAATTAAAATTTATTTGATACTATTAAAAAATGTGCACATGGCACTGACTTCGATTTAAAACATTCGTTATTATTTGTTATTATGCCGTAAGGCTTAAGCTATATACATCCTTACTGACTAAATATTCTATTCTACTAATTATTGTATAAAAGAAAAATCTCATTTTCAGACTACTCAGTCAATTAATGTGTTTCAAAATATCAATATTTAAATCTCTTTTTCTATATTGTAATGTACTCAAAATATTAATACTGTAGTTATTGAATTTATCTTTTGTTTCTCAGTACTGTTTTCTCAAATACTAATTGTTTTCATTTAAATGCTTTGTAATCATTTTATATCATATTAATTTGAGCTCTTGTTACGTTAATCGTATTTCTAAAACATCTATGATTTTAATTCTACTTTACAAGAAACATTGCTCTTACTTTTAAATAAAATAGAAATGTCTTTAATTGTCTTTGAGTTCTTCGTATGATTAAGATATAAATAAGTTGTTTATCACCTTATTGTCGTCAATCATACTCGATCATTTTTGATCCATCGGTATTCGTCCTCGTCTCGCCTCCAGCATCGGCTATCTCTCTTCTCCTCTTGTCCAGCGTCGTATCTCTCTCTGGAACTCTCCTCTTGTCTAGCGTCGTATCACTATCTCTCTCTGGAACTCTCCTCTTGTCCAGCGTCGTATCATCTCTTGTCTAGTGTTGAATCATTCTCTGGAACTCTCCTCGTGCTGTTTCTGACGTTAATGGATCTTCTTATGTAGTTCTTCTTATGTACTGCTGTTATTAATTAAAATGATTGTCTTTACAACTTAGTTACATAGATGTACGTAACTGGAAAATTTAAACTGTTTACAAAAAAAAATAAATACGCCGTGCTGACGGGCATAAGCTCCCGCTGCACCGTGGATGATTTAAGAAAGAGAACCACTGTAGCTTGCGTGTCCTATTTATACCCATGTCTTGGTCGACACCTGCAGTGGTACGAAATCGACATGTTAGAAACTGTCTCTGGATTCAGTTCCCCCACTCTTTGTCAAATTCGCTATTTTTTTATATTTCTGCGAATTGCAGAGTCCTGCAAGTATACTCTTATACTTAACTTATAACTATTTTTACAACACATGTTCACTGTAATTTTGGACATTGCAACTTAACCCTTTCGATTTGTACACAGTTATTTCACTATTACACTCGTACGGTGTGTCACTTTCGCGTGGTTTTCGTACACAGTATTTAGTAAATTTTATTACATTTTATTGTGCTTTTGGATTTTAATTCTTAATTATAGTTTATGAATAATTACGGAAAAACAGTAATTGTGCAATTATTCATCTTGGGGTGGCAAACTCGCCTGCAGAGACCTACGTTCACACACACTAGCAAAATACTGGTGTACACACTTTCAATTACATTTGTGTGTGTGTGCACGTCGATTCAGGTCGAAACACCTGTTCATATTTTTGTCTGAGCCAAGCTTGCAATCCCTGACATGCTTATTTCTAATATATTATTAATTATTTACAGTTTATTAGGTAAATTTAAATCTTTATATTCCATGCTCAGTACATCACTTATTTGTACTGTCGCATTATTCCTCTGCTTGGTAACAAAAAAAAATTTAATAAATTTATTTATTATAATTTTTTTTTTTAATTTATTTATTACTAGCAGAATACCCGTGCTACGCTACGGAGTTTCACGTTGTACGTAATGAAAATGTTAGTTTAATTAATAAAGTTCAATTAAAGTAGGTTTCTTAAAAATAAATAGCTGTTGCCCACGACTTGGTTTGCGTGGTCTTCAATTTAATGCGATAATATATTTAGAACAGAATCTATTCTATTGGGTTGCCATAGTAACCAAATCTAATAGTTTTTTAAGACCCCAAAGGACCCCCCAGAGGATCATATCGAAAAAACACCTGTCCTATGTTGGTTCTTCCGTTGCGTAAAATATTTGTGCCAAGTTTGGTTGAAATCGGTCCAATGGTTCAGGAGGAGATGTGGAAGACCCCAAAGGACCCCCCAAAGAATCGTATCGAAAAAACACTTGTCCTATGTTGGTTCTCCCTTTGCATAAAATATTTGTGCCAAGTTTGGTTGAAATCGGTCCAGTGGTTTAGGAGAAGATGTGGAAGACCCCAAAGAACCCCCAAAAGGACCCCATCGAAAAAACATCTATCCTATGTTGGTTCTCCCATTGCGTAAAATATTTCTGCCAAGTTTGGTTGAAATCGGTTTAGTGGTTTAGGAGGAGATGTGGAAGACCCCAAAGAACCCCCCAAAGGACCCCATCGAAAAAATTCAGAAACCTTCGCGGGCGTGCGCACAACAACTCACCGAAGTTTCATCGCAATCGGATGAATGGTATAGGAACGCATACGGGACAAAGAAACAAAGAAACATTCATTTTTATATATAAGAATTATTATTTGCAAAAAAAATGTAACAAATAATAAAGAATAATATTCGTCATTTCACCCTTAATTGGAGTGTATACAAATGTCTTACCTCCCCTCTTCGTACGCTCACTGCTCGTGACCTTGTAGTAGGGTGGCTTCAACAAACAGCTGATCTGACTGGTTTCATTGACCTCTGTTTTCATGTGTAGAACTTCCTAAATGAAGTTGCGTGGAATTTACCAATTTCTTTCTTCTGTATTTCATCATGTACGATGAAAGTGTTCTGTCCTACTCGCTGTCTTAACGTATACAGTCCATTATAAAGTCTGAAGAATTTCTTCGCCGTATTATCACTCCGTTTTCCCACTGGATTTGCTTTGAGTAGTATACTTTCTCCCACGTTGAATTGTTGTAGCTTGTGAGTTAGATTAAATCTCTCTACTCTCTTGTTACCCCTTTCTATTATCCGTTGCCTTGCGTATCCAATTTTCACACTTATTGGTACAGGTACATTTTGGTTATTAGGTTTGTTTATATACTTAGTCCAAAATCTGTTTGGCTTCTTATCTTCTTCTAATTCCATTGGAGTGTATCCTGTTGCTTCACTATAATTTTCATTAATGGCTTTTTCAAGAAATGGTAAATATTCTGCCCATTTATTGTGTTGATCATGGCAATATATTCGTAAATATTTACCTAATTCTTTGTTAACTCTCTCAGCAAGGTTTCCTTGAGGATGTCTTATGGATGTGAGTACTGGTTGTATTCCATTTTCCCTTAACGTCCTCTCCCATTTTTCACTTTGGAATTGTACACCTTGATCACTGAGTATCTTCTTCATTTTTCCATATAACGGAATATATTTCTGCAGTAGTATCTTTAGAACAACTTTGGTTGTGGGTCGCATAATTGGGTACAGTCGGACTGCCTTGGAAAACACATCGATACATACCAATATGTGCTTCACACCTCGACTTGATCGTGGTAATGGTCCCAGAAAATCCACTGCAATTAGCTCTCCTTTGTTCTCCTTCTGTATACTCTGCATTCCTATATATGTGTGTAAATTCGGTCCTTAATTTTACATTATCTTACTCATACATTCTTACTTCGCTTCTAATCTTCCTTAGCTCTTTTCTTAACATGACATTACTTTATCTAATACATTACTTATACACTACATTAACATTCATTACCTTTTATTATATTTCTTTAACATTACCTTTCTGATCGCTACTACTTTCTTGAAATACACTTCCGTAACAGAATACTCTTTTAGCTTGTAGTGTGTCGCATGATCGGTTACAGAGGAACTGTCTTGGAAAACAACGATATTTTTCTCGAAGTCCTTAATCCTAAGTAGTCTCTGCCCTTATGACTTTTCACTCTCGCTTTCTTCTGTGTCCTTGTATCTTCAATAAGTGTTCGCTTGATCAGTCGTTCTAACAATTATGGCAATTATTTCCATTCCTTCATATTAATAACAACAATATCATCTTTTACCATTACTTTCTTAAATATTTCTCTACAATAGCATTCCTTACCATCACTAATACATTTTTTAATTATACTCTCTTATATTATTATTAATAATTAATAGTAATATTATTTTTCTCATTTAAAAATAATTATTTATTTTCGGGTATTGAGTTCGGTTCGGTGTGTCGTTTGACTGACACCCCTCATTATAACAATTAGTTGTTGTACACAGGAAATTCATTGTGTTCACCCTCGTGTAAACAACGTCCGCGTTCCATTGTATTATCCCCTCGTTTGTGTGCGTACTTACCTTGTGAACGTTTGTTTTGATCGTATAAGTCACCTGTTTATAGTGCAACGTTTTCATCTTGCCTGTCGGCCACACAAAATCTACCCTCTTTCTCTCGTTACAAATGCTTCGCTCATTCTCAATTCTCTCGTCCCTAGTTTGGTTGAGTGAACCGACGTGAACAGCTGTCGACGGTTTTTTCATTCGTCGTTTATGATAACCTCTGTAGTTTTCATACTTACAGTTATAATTATCGTTATTATAATTATCGTGCGTATATCTAACATCATATTTACCACAATTTTGCGTAGTGTTTCGTCTAGATAACTTACTACGTTTCTTGTTATACCTACAGTGATATTTATTTCCGTAAGTGTAGTGCCTTAAGTGTTTCACCTTATGTGACTTACTAGTGTGTGTGTGACTCACAATAGGGATATCGCTATTAATAAGGTATGTTTTATTAACCTTTATTTGCTTCTCCTCCTTAATGTTAATTACTTTTTATAATTATCATTAGTAATTACACATGTATTTTCAATTTGTATGAATTCTTCACATACTATCTTTTCACATATTAGCTCCGTTTGTTTATTAATTATTTCACAGACATTTTCTGCGATCGTGTCAATACGTCTGTTTGTATTAACAATTTTTTCGGTTAATTGTGCATTACTGTCGATTATACTTTGTTTTATTTCAAGATTATCAATTTTTAACTCTTCTAGACTCTCGGTAATTTTTATGGTGTCCTGTCTAAAATTTTTGGACTGTAGCTCTAATTTATTTTCTAAACTTTCTGTTTGTTTTGTATTTATTTCATCTATTTTTCTTAATTGTTTGACATTCTCCTCTTTCAATTCCTCTTTAAATTTTTCGGCTTGTTTTATGACTAATTCGTCCATCATGGCGAGTATCGAATTTTTAAATGCTTCTAAATTCAATCCTCCTGGTTCTGCCATGTTGAATAATTATTAAAATATTTATTTAGTAGTAATTCTTTAACAATTATTATTGATAACCGTTCCCTACTTATTTATTTATTATTATTTTTTTTTATTAATAGTTATTATTAATACTCATTACAGTTACACCTGTTACATAGACAAATAATATTATTCGTGGGGGCCAGCTGTGTGATTACACAACAATTAACATTACATTCAGTTACTGTTTAATATAAATAATAATTACATATTATACATTTTTCATTTAACACACTCTTTATATTTTAGAGCAACCATTTAGCTACATAAAAAATTTTAATAGTTAAATGATGGGGATCGGGCCATACGTTCATGGGCTACAATTTATGTAACAAATTTTTGTACATAAATTTAGGCATGTCGTGCCCCACGTGCAGGGCGACATTATATGTGTAATATTATAAATTTTGCAAAGTTGCACAATATTATATTGTATGTGTACAAATTTACATGTAATTTATGTTTGTGATGCCCCACGTTGGAAACGACATTTTTATGATCTCGATAACAAATTGCAAATTTAATATAATTTAAATTTGTGGAGCCCCACGATCTTGGAGCGCCAAATTTATGCAACGTTACATATACATAAAATAGGCGTGACCGATCTCACGTTCAAGACCGACAAATTACGTAACAATATAACATTTAAATTGGGTTTCACGTGTATCTGCAATAAGAACTCTAAGTAACTTGAAACGGTAATTAAAATTTATTTGATACTATTAAAAAATGTGCACATGGCACTGACTTCGATTTAAAACATTCGTTATTATTTGTTATTATGCCGTAAGGCTTAAGCTATATACATCCATACTGACTAAATATTCTATTCTACTAATTATTGTATAAAAGAAAAATCTCATTTTCAGACTACTCAGTCAATTAATGTGTTTCAAAATATCAATATTTAAATCTCTTTTTCTATATTGTAATGTACTCAAAATATTAATACTGTAGTTATTGAATTTATCTTTTGTTTCTCAGTACTGTTTTCTCAAATACTAATTGTTTTCATTTAAATGCTTTGTAATCATTTTATATCATATTAATTTGAGCTCTTGTTACGTTAATCGTATTTCTAAAACATCTATGATTTTAATTCTACTTTACAAGAAACATTGCTCTTACTTTTAAATAAAATAGAAATGTCTTTAATTGTCTTTGAGTTCTTCGTATGATTAAGATATAAATAAGTTGTTTATCACCTTATTGTCGTCAATCATACTCGATCATTTTTGATCCATCGGTATTCGTCCTCGTCTCGCCTCCAGCATCGGCTGTCTCTCTTCTCCTCTTGTCCAGCGTCATATCTCTCTCTGGAACTCTCCTCTTGTCTAGCGTCGTATCACTATCTCTCTCTGGAACTCTCCTCTTGTCCAGCGTCGTATCACTCTCTTGTCTAGTGTCGAATCATTCTCTGGAACTCTCCTCGTGCTGTTTCTGACGTTAATGGATCTTCTTATGTAGTTCTTCTTATGTACTGCTGTTATTAATTAAAATGATTGTCTTTACAACTTAGTTACATAGTTGTACGTAACTGGAAAATTTAAACTGTTTACAAAAAAAAATAAATACGCCGTGCTGACGGGCATAAGCTCCCGCTGCACCGTGGATGATTTAAGAAAGAGAACCACTGTAGCTTGCGTGTCCTATTTATACCCATGTCTTGGTCGACACCTGCAGTGGTACGAAATCGACATGTTAGAAACTGTCTCTGGATTCAGTTCCCCCACTCTTTGTCAAATTCGCTATTTTTTTATATTTCTGTGAATTGCAGAGTCCTGTAAGTATACTCTTATACTTAACTTATTATAACTATTTTTACAACACATGTTCACTGTAATTTTGGACATTGCAACTTAACCCTTTCGATTTGTACACAGTTATTTCACTATTACACTCGTACGGTGTGTCACTTTCGCGTGGTTTTCGTACACAGTATTTAGTAAATTTTATTACATTTTATTGTGCTTTTGGATTTTTATTCTTAATTATAGTTTATGAATAATTACGGAAAAACAGTAATTGTGCAATTATTCATCTTGGGGTGGCAAACTCGCCTGCAGAGACCTGCGTTCACACACACTAGCAAAATACTGGTGTACACACTTTCAGTTACATTTGTGTGTGTGTGCACGTCGATTCAGGTCGAAACACCTGTTCATATTTTTGTCTGAGCCAAGCTTGCAATCCCTGACATGCTTATTTCTAATATATTATTAATTATTTACAGTTTATTAGGTAAATTTAAATTTTTATATTCCATGCTCAGTACATCACTTATTTGTACTGTCGCAATATATATAATTTCATAGATAAAATGGTTATTCTTCGTATTATTTGAATTAGCAGCCATCTTTACTATTTCTTTTATGAAGTTACTAAACTGTGTAACTAGATGTAATAGGATGTGTTTGTAAAAAATTAATTAAAGTTTAATATGTTTGTTTGGTGTTAAACGTGTCAAAATGTATGCTCTCAGTCGTGTACGGGTAAACCGTATTCTGCTCTGCTGCATTCAAACGTTGCCGCCTCGCCACCTGATTGGCGTATAGCTCTCTGCTATATTACCCAGCTTGCGTCTCGCTTTAACGCCTTCACTTCAATAATTATTAGTCGTAATTCTAAATTAACTGAATCAAACATACAGCATTGCAGATTGAGAACATTTATTAATCCTTTAGAATATTTATCTTGGTTTATTATACATCAAAATCCGTTTTCTGCACCGGCTATTACAATTGTGTAGTTGGTACTTGCTCAGCTCAGTTGTATACAATCAGTCAGTAATGTTAGTTTACAGTAAAAATTATCGTTTTTCTCAGGGGTGTAAAGTCCTTTTGGCTACAGAAATATATACTTACGGCTAACACACACAAAGTTATAATAATTCTTACAACTAATTACATAAATAAATCGATATCTCATTACATTTGACTAAGTAATCACCAATGAAAACTTGTGAAGCAATTTAGGGTTATGTCTCATTTGCCAGAAGTTCGTTATTAGAAGATTCGTTAATTATTTATCATAATGTACTTTCTTAATAATTATTAATTGGTTGGAGTTAAATAGTGAATTTAAATAAGTATTTATTTTGACTCGGAAATAGTGATCAGTGATTTTGAAATAGTTTTATTTAATTCAGACCAAAATTTGTGAATACGCTTTAAGGGATAATGTTTATACTCATCAATTACTTGTTGCTGAAGATCCTGATGTCGTCTTCTTCGATAGATAACTCCTGGGCTGTCGTCTTCTTCTATGGATAATTCCTGTCGTCTGTTTCCCTCGTCTCGGCACTTTTCTTTGCTACTTCAGGCCTCGTAATTCTTCAGTTGGTGTCGTCTTCTTCTTTTAGGAGGTTCCACTGATCTTCATATAGTGTCCGTGGTCGTCTTTCTTTGTCACGGCGTCGCTTCGTCTTCTTTGGATCACTACGGTTTACGTTCAGGATTCCCTGTACTGTTGTAATTGTCTTTCATTAGTTTTAAATAGTTTTGAAATTACTTGAAGAATAATAATTTAATTTTAATACAAGAGCTACTCGGTCCACCCTCTGGCGTTGGTTAATAATGACTTACTGAAAATATAACGGTTTTTTGGCGTTATTTTTCTTGTTGCTATGGTTACTTCATAAATTATGCTAATTTTTCATTGGTTATTAACTCAGGTTATTGTTAAGATTTATCGTCTTTTTTCGTCTATTTCTACCAAAATATCTTCAACTGAAGATTACTACTTTATTCTAATATCTATGGTCATCACATTAGTACCATTCTTCCTAATTTTTTATGATGAACATTTTAATACCCCTCATGCCTACTTTTGGATAGCTAATTACATTTTTACTATTTTCCCAATTTTATATCTTACATATATTTTATTCAAAATTAGTTGTTAATCACATATCTTGGTACTATGAATACCCACTTACATGGTTTAATCATTTGGCACGTTCTGCCTTACCCTCGGATTATTATTTGTTCTCAAATTAATAAATTTATGTTCAACAGTTTGGCCTAGAGCCTAAATTCCATTCTACTTCCATCTGACATTTCTTACTAACATTCCTGGTAACTCTAACACAATTTACAAACAAAACAAACAATAAACATCAGTATCCCTAACTCTAATTCTTACTATTAAACATTTCTTTTCAGGTTCTACCCTGAAATAACTTTTAATTGCTGTTATCTCCTTACCCTACAATTTACTCTATGCTATTATTTTCTGACCACAAACAAAACTCTTAATACTTCCTTAAAGAAACTTAAAGAAACTCTTATAATACTATTGACAAACTGTTCCTTGCATGATATGTCCTATCTACTATTCCCTTCACTTAAATACAGTGTTAGTCCTTCTTAATTTGCTATACATTCTGATACCTTAACTCTTACCTTAATATATAATCTTGATATCTTATTACCTAAATTAACAATATTACAATTAGTTCAATCTTACCTACTAATGCACAGTTTATCACAAATTGTTTATCTGTTTTAACATAGTTGGCTTATATAATATTTAGTTCTACACTCTCACTACACTTTTCCTTTCATTAGAAAGTTACTATAATTACTACCCTGCTCACTTTGTTTCATTATTCTATACCTATCACTTCACTACTTATTTAGTTTTACACACTTTTGGGCTTATTTACTTGTTTATTCATGGGTTGTCTGATTACTTTAAATCACTGTGTGATTATGGTCATTTATAACTATTTACCTCCAAATCACACTGATCACTTTTGGTCATCATTCTAATATTGCTTTTGTTTTGGGCTCAAAGTATTGTTTATAGCCTTTGGCCATTACTACTACAATTAGTTTGGGGTATGGTTATCTTCTAACCCCCCTACATTATATTATACAAGTACATTCTTTAAATAACAAGATACATGTGATACTATTACCCTTCATTAATCTTATTGTCCTAGCTACATCTCATATGCTACAGACATCAATTCATTACTAAATTTACAATATTCTGTTCACTTTTTTGGGATGACTTGATTGTACTTAAACTCCTTCTTCACTGTCTCTTGGTTTTCTTTTGGTTCCTATCCGATCTATTGTGTCACGTCTGTCGGGTTAATAGTCATTTGTCATTTATGGTTTACTGGGTTATTGATCTTTAAGTTCATAAGTTTTTTGCCTTTTACTCTTATTTTCAGCTGTTTATTTTATAATTAAATACCATTGAATTCTTGCTACCTTATGTCATGTTACAACTGCTACAATTTTTGTTCAGACAAAGCTTTTCGTCATCTCTGACATCATCAGGTCTTGAACAATGTCTATCGCCTGTACGTTGTAGGCTTTTATACTTTAGGCCCCTCCCCTTTTGTCATCACCCCTCCTAATAGTTCTTGCCGCTGCCGCTCTTCACGGGAACTTTGTCCACATTTTTCCGTTAGGCATTTTACCAACGTCCGTCAATTGTTTTAAGAATCTCCTTAAAAAAGAAAAATTAAATAACATAGAAAAAACAAGAAAATTTCAAGAAGAAATTGGAGGATTAGAAATTAATTTCCTGGATATCAATATAAAAATTGAGGATAACAAACTTAAATTCGATATATATAGGAAAGAAACATACTCAGATTTAATAATTCCACAAGAATCATATCATCCAGTCAATTATAAAATGGTAGCATTAAATTCATTTTGCTATAGAGCGATAAATTATCTAGAAAATGAAGAACTCAAACAAAAAGAATTAAAGAAAATACAACAAATAGCAAAAAATAATAATTACAACCCTAAAATAATTAATAAAATACTGTAGTTAAGAAAATAGAAGAAAATAAAGAAATCGAAATGAACAAAAAAGAAAAAAACAAATGAAGAAAAGAAATATAAAGGAGCAATAACATACATAGGATATCAAACAAAAATGTTACAGAAATGCTTCGAAAAATACGAAATACAGATAGGAATAAAGAAAACGAAAAATGTATTCGAATATATAAAAAATGCTAAAACAGAAGAAATTCCAATAACAGAAAAAAGCGGCGTATACAAATTAAAATGTGGGGAATGCAATAAGATATATCTGGGCGAAACTGGAAGAAAGTTTAAAATTCGAATGAATGAACATGCAAAAGGAGAAGGAGCCAAAACAACGAACTCACTATATACAAGACATTTCAATGAATCAGGCCATAAATTCATAAATCCAAATGAAAATATGGAAATAATCAAAATAGAAAACAATCCGCAAAAAAGAAAACTAATAGAAGAACTAGAAATACTTAAAGTTAAAAAAGAAGATAAGAATAAATTAATGAATATAAAAGTGGATTTTACAAATGAAGAAATATTTTATTATATATTAAACAATAAACAAAAAATAAATTAAAATAATAAGAATAACACATTAAAATTGACGAAATGTAATAAAAGGTTACAAAAAAGTTATAAGTCAAGAAAATAAAATAGTAACATGAAGAAAATAACGGGAGATTCATAAAATAAGTGACGGACGTTGGTAAAATGCCTAACGGAAAATATAGACGAAGTTCCCGTGAAGAGCCGTAGCCGTTAAACAATGAACTCACTATATGCAAGACTTTAGTAAACTATATAAAAGTGAATTTACAAATGAAGAAATATTTTAAATATAGTAAATAAATAAAATTAAAACAATAAGAAGAATACACTAAAATTGACGAAGTGTAATAAAAGATTACGGAACAGTTATAAATCAGAAAGTAAAATAATAACATGAAGACATTAACGGGAGATTCTTAAAACAATTGACGGACGTTGGTAAAATGCCTAACGGAAAAATGTGGACAAAGTTCCCGTGAAGAGCGGCAGTGGCAAGAACTATTAGGAGGGGCGATGACAAAAGGGGAGGGGCCTAAAGTATAAAAGCCTACAACGTACAGGCGATAGACGTTGTTCAAGACCTGATGATGTCAGAGATGATGAAAAGCTTTGTCTGAACAAAAATTGTAGCAGTTTAGTAACTTCATAAAAGAAATAGTAAAATGGTTATATTGATCGTGTACGGATATAAAGTACTTGTTTTAGTCATCTTATTCTGACTTTTTTTCTTAGGCTTCAAGCAGTTTTTTCTTTGATGCATTTCTCAAGAATAGGGGTAAATTCATATTACAAAGTGGCCATTTGTTCTGCAGAACACTAGAATTTTGTTAGTCTCATACATTTTCTTTGCTGCATGTGTTCTGTTCATTCGATTATATTTCATTCTACTCTGGTACTCTCTATTTATTCATTGATATGTTTCATTCCACAAAATGTTATGTTTCCCAACATTCTGATTGTATTAAACGTCCTCTGCAATTTCACATAAAATATTCATATACATATTCATATTTATATTTCTGACAATGTATATCAACGTAAATATGTTAATATTTACAACATTCACAATAATTCTCATGTTTTTGTCATATGGTACACAGTCTCCACACCATTAGTGTTAAAATGGTTTTTGTTATCATCTTAACTGTGTATTTCTTCATATAGTATTGTTTAGGTTTACTGATAATTCCCCCGTTTTTGACTCTTGCATTCTAACTTCGGTGTAAAGATATCATGGTTTGTATTTGTGTATAGTCTAAAAGGTTATTGTCTGTACATTTTTTATGTAAGAGGCAAAATAAGGAATATAGCTAAAGAGGAACGGATTATAAAAATAAAATAAGTGGAATAACTGTCATAATGTGTAGTATGGTATGAACATGTTGACTTAGATTTCTATAGTATCTTCAAGGGATATTTCTAAATCAAAAAGTGAATACCACCATATGTAGCAAGGAAGTGAAGAATATAAATTCCATTACCTCAACTGTGGGCAATGGGTAAGGATGCTGTTGTTTGATTTTAGGGGGTATATGTGTGTTATAGAGGTCCCACAGCTAGGTTCATATCCACCCCTGTGGCAGCTAATATAACTAAAATAATAAAACTGAGGGATAAACAAATTGTTGCAAAGTTGTGTATAATATAATATATAATATGTAATGGGGCAGAATGGGGTATTTTATTTTATAAAATTTATTTCATTTTCAATTGTCACTCCCAAGTATAAATACGGTAGCAAGTCCCCTACATAAAACGGTTTCAGTCAGACAAAGAACGCAGTAACATAGTTTTGCAAGGTGTGACCATAGAATGCAATTTCATTCCAGGAAATCAAGTGTTGTGTGATGCACACAAACGCGCAATTTGAGCATGCGAGCGGATAGGACGCACATTGGTCCGAAAGGAAGCTAGGCCACATGGCCAAAATGTAAAATTGTATCACCATGTGCTCGATTGCTGGCGGAAATCTGACAAAAACCACGCCTACCAGAGTCACGTGACGAATGCCAGTGCAATTTCATCAACGTCTAACACACCTGGACAGCCCATACTGTGTAAAAATTGACTAACGTTTTGTCATCAGTGGGCATTGTAATTTCCGTCTTGTCCAACTTTTGGAGTGGGGCAGTTTGTTAGTGCCCTAGGCAGTCACCCATCGACACTCCGCCTGGCCAGGCGAACCACAACACGTGGCTCATAAGTAAATTTTTTAAGCATTAATAGAAAAGAATAGAAGTGGTGAAACGGTGTCTTAAAATGAACAGTGAGTGCCGTATTTAAATCGGAATCAAAAAATGTGATAAATTAAACTTTTTGGACCTACAAACGAACGCAGCACGTGGTGATGAGTGGGACGCCGAAGGTTAAGTAGAAGACAACCATTTCCCAATTTGATTAATCTACATTAAAAGAGCGCTCAAAAATAAATTTTGGTCAATTTAAATATGAATGAATGAGTGAATGAGCAAGCTGGGTTCGCCTTACTTAGAAATATAATTAGACTAAGTATATCCTATTGAGAGAAATGTTTTGTTTTTGTATATTTGAGATATTTTATTTTGAACGAAGAGATAAAAAAAATTTAAATAATTTGAAGTCAAAAAATGAAATAAAGTTTGAATTGTGTGATACAAATGAATTGCGTATGTTACTGAAATAACCTTAAACCATACTTGCATTTCACAGTTTGTGTAGCGGACCTTGGCTAAATTACGGTAAGTGGGAGATTATTTAATTATTTAAATGTGGGTTAATAAATAACTTCACAGTTGGCGCTTTGAACAGGAACTCGATTTGTAAAATAAACAAATCGGCACCTACAGGTGGATGCAAGATTGATTTAAAGGTTAAGTAACAGTATGTAAAAAATTATGTAACGTACATAAAACAACAAATCAAGGTTAGATTAAGTATAAGATGTTGTATGTGTAAATTAAGAATTAGTTAAACAAAAAATCAGTAAATTTACAACTTAAAAATGGCAGGAAATGATGAAAACGATGTAAATGAAATAACTAATGTTGAAAATTTCGATGAATCAGCTATTATGAATAATTTTGAGGTCCATTCGACTCCAAATGTGGGTCAGGACAATAAAATAGAACTAAATGTTACAAGTGAAACAAATATTACAGATGATTCGGGGATTCAAATAACCCCAAAATTGAGTAGGGAAAGTAAAATTAATGATGATGAAGTCAGCTTCACTGACAATAAAACAGAAAGTCAGTCGATAACGGTCCAAGGTAAAAAATCTGACGATAGCTATGAAATGTTTAAAATGATACAAGCAATGATAGAAAAACAGAGTGTAAAGCTAGATGAACAAAAGAATGAAATTAAAAGTGAATTTAACAATAAATTTGATAAATTGAGTAGTGACGTTAGTGAAGTAAAGAGTAGCTTCGAAGTACAGAATAATAAATTTGATGAGTTGAAAAACCAGCTTAATGAAATTAATAAGCATTTAGGAAAAACCAATGAAATATTAGAAACTAACTTTAACAGATTAGAACAAAGTATTGGGAAAGTGGTAGTGTCAGTAGAGGAACAAATTAAAAGTAAAGCAAGTCAAATAATTAATAACAATGTAAGTGATGACTGTAAAATAAGTGAGAATTATAAGGATATGTGTAAAAACGTGGTATTAGAGAGTAAGGTGATTAATGTTGAGAGTGATAAGGAAGGTTTTGTTGAAGTAGAATTTAGTAACAGTGTTGTTAGCGAGTGCTGATGAGAGTGAGAGAGAGCGTGAAGAGAGTTTAGGTGAGTATGGAGGGCAAAGGGCAAGTTTTCCCCTAGTTTATGGTGAAACAGAGTTTTCACAAATGTTGTATGAGGACAGAGTTTCCTCCGGTGGTTGTGTGGAAGACGAGGTGTCTTCGTATGGTCCCTTAAGTTGTTGTAGTGATGTATTTGTATCTGGTAAAGCCAGAAAGTATTTTAGTGGTTTTGTGTTGCCCTTTGCATGGAATGAGATAGTTCAGGGGGGTTATGAGAGGTATTGTGATGAGAGAAAGAGAAAGAGAGAAATAGAGATTTTTGAGGTTAATCGAGGTTATGAAATGTTAGTGCAGGTTTTAGATATTGAAGAGGTGAAAAAAGTGACTTACATTGTGAAATAGAGATAGATGAATATTTTGATGATACCTTTGTAAATGATAATAACTTACCTGATGTTGTGATTGATACAGTAAATGAATATGATGATAAAATAACTTACCTTATGTTGAACAAAGATACCGACGGAGACAGAACTGAAATTACCAATGTAGACTGGTTTTATGAATTAATAGGTAATAATGATGTTAAATACTATGTTGATAATGGTCATTATAATAATAATAATAAATTGAGTGTGAGTAAGAATGATAATTGTTATAAATATTGTGAATAGACGAGTATGTGCGTCTCGTTCGTGTCACGCAATGTAAGCCAATTTGTTAATAAGAACGGGTATGCTTCTCTGTCTCTCCTCTCTTTGATTGTGTTAATTTAATTCAATTTCTGAGATATCTGGAGTTGTGGGATATAGTAATCTCGTTAATTAATATTAAATTATCTCTCTAATTAAAATACCAGTGTTAGTGTGACTGTAGCTTAAATAATTAGTGTTTTATTCTAAAATCTCGCTCAGCCCTAGTATACCTTGCAGAGAATTATTGAAATTTCGTATTTAATGCTCTTCTCTTTGGTGTCGGAGAATTCCGCAACAAGCGCTGCAGTTCCGGAACAACGAAACTTATAGGTTAATTCACCATTTACGGCAATCAATTATTATACACTTAGTCTGTTACTTTTTATTGCCAACTCATTAAATAATACCCCAAATAGTAAGATCCTGAAATTATACAAGGTTTCTTTATTAATTCACTCCGTTAACATTAAATAAGATTGGTTCTAACTGGCATACGAAAGGCTATATGTTGCGTGAATCGATTATTGTTCGGTCCAATATTTTATTTTAGATTCAGTTATATATTTTGTTTTTTTTATAATTAATTTTATTCAGGGTGTGAAGGTTCTTGTAACTGTGGGGAAGATTAAAAATACATAGATAAGAATGCAAGATATTACAAATTTAAAGTGTTGTGTTGTTTAATATGATTTATACAATTGTAAATTACCAGACTTATAACGAAGCAACTCAGGCAGGCCGTTGGTTTTTAACCTCGTGTCGTTCAGAATGGATATGATTTTCTTTATTCTTTTCTTCGGTTCAATAAAGTGGAATCCTTGTCCTGGTTAACTCGGAAATACAGCTCCCTTGGTTTATTTACGGCCAGACTGGTGGTAGTTCTTCTGCAAATTCTGGATCCAAATACGTTCTTCTATCGTATGAAGTAACTAGTGATGTTCCATGTATTTAAAAGGTTAGGATTTTCAATGTGGTGTGTAGTATTAGTTCGTTACACAGTTGATTCTTTATTTGGATTAATATTTCATTAATTCTTTTTCTGATATTGGACAATCCAAGTCCTTCCTTGTGGAACTCAATTATTTATTATTATGAGAGATACCCTTATATAATTTGGTTAAATTTTACTGGCATAATTCAGACAAATAATTATTAATATATTGTTATTTGTAACTGTATCCACATAAATTAGAATATCTTTTAGTTATATTAACCAATTTTTCTGGGTTTTTATCTCATCACGTTCAGATCATAAATTGCAATAATTAAAATCAACAACTTATATTCATTTCTGTTGTCCCTAGCAACAAATTTATTTTTATTCTTTTTCAATGTTTTGTATATAGTGATTATTTCATATATTTTTCTTCCATTCCTTTTTAAACTTCCATTATATCGGTATATAACTTTATTTATAGTTTGTTTACTAATTTCTACATATATTCTGCTGGTTTTTTGATCTTAGTCTGTTTTTTTTTATATTTATTATTTTTCCGATATCAAACGTTATCAATCGATATCCTTGCACTATGGCATTATCATAATTTGTTTAAATTGAGTTGGTTTATTATATATTATTACTTATCAAATGTTTTTCCTAGCTCCTTGAACTGTATTCATTAAGTATTATTAACTTTCGTACCTAACCTTTATGTTATGAGTTGTTATACAGTGTTATTGGCTGTTAGGCCTTTTATTGTATATGGACCTACCTTTGATTATAACTGGTGAACAACTATAGCCTTTTTACATAAGTTTATACACATAAACAAACCTTAACTATTTACATTTACACAAATAATTATTCTTTTTATAACTAATAACAACTTTATCTTGATCTATGGATCACATATAAGAAAATTGAGATCCATTAACACTAATCAACTGCTTTCCTACACCCTTCTATAACAGTAATCAAATAATACATTTTGCTTCATTACTTTCTATTACTTTAACAAGTAATTTGCATAATCTAACACAAACTTTAACATAACATTCATGGTAACAAAATAACATCATTCAATTCAGAATCCTTACCTTCTATTACTGTAATGTAAATTATTGACTCGCTTTTATCTAATTTCACTGTCATTTACTTTGACATTTTCTGTATTGGTTTCTTTTTTTACAATTCTTATCAGTAAGCTATATTTATTCATGTTTCACCGAACATGGATTTCTTACTATTGTCTATTTTACAGGTTTGTTTTTTATTGTTATCACTACCTTGCATCCTTATTCATTTGTACATAATTATAAATGTATTTATTAGACCTTTGTATTATCATGGGAGTTAAATATTTATTTACTTATCATATTGCTAATATTCTATTTATGTAACGTTGAGGACCGCATTTCTGTTGCGTTACATATGCTCCCCCTCCTAAAAAAGTTTAATTTACCTGAATGAAGTTTAGGTCAAGTAAACTTGTATTTTTCACATGGCCTTTTATTCATATCAACGTTAATGGTTATTGGTGGGATTCTCAATGTAACTTTGTTAGACTAGTATTCATAATTCTTTACTTAATAACATTTCATTATTCCTATTTTTTTTTTTTTTTTAGTCATATGTAATTTTCCTTAAACAGTATTTGTTGATAGTTGGCTACAATATTCCTTGATACTGTAGGCTCACATCTCTTCTACTTCTAGTTACTGCAATCACTGTATTTCTCAATTATTCTTCTATCAGCTATTTTCCTTCTGTTTTCTTCGTCATTCTTTTCTGGAATTTGATGTCATTCTTGCAACGATTCTAATATTCCTTAAATATTTAATTTCCCTAACAATCCCTAATATGTGCGTTGGTACAGTTCAGAGAGGCACTGTTTGGCTTCATACTCTGCTGTCCACACTACACTTTAATATAGTACTGCTGGAATTCATCTACAGTCAGCTATAAAAATATAATAATCTCATAATAATCTTCTTAATTAATTAATAATAAACATTTGGGGAATTCTTTACATTGTTGCTTTTATATTTAATTATTCCTATCTCTTGTACTTTACAATTCCATTTTATTTTCCTTAAACATTTTCTGATAATAATTCTGACAGTCATCATTTGTAATTAGTTTTGTTCTTCTTTCTTGTGGTGATAATAACGCTAAGTATCCTCTTCATTTGTTCTTCTAATCCCAATATTTTCTAACTTGTAATTGTTTTGATTATTACTATTACTGAACTTCAGTGTAGTTACAGTCATTAGCTCAACTATTATTTTTCTTATCTTATTTAATTACTTTGGCTGGTTATATTTCAATGAATTATGTTGATAAATATTTTTTCTCGTTCTCTTTAATATTACATTGGTCACAATCAATCGTTTATTGAGGTTGTTCTTTTCACTTGGCAATGCGGTAGGTATTTTAGGTTATATTATTCTTCCTTTGTTATTCTGCATAGGTATATTTGATATACAATTTTTTTTTTTTTTTTTATCTTGGGGTTTCATTATTCCTTATTCATAATATTTCTTCGTAGACATGTAGTAATAATTCTGGTTTTCTTCTGTAATCTTGGGGTTTGTTACTAACTCTTCTTAATACCTTCTTCATAACTATTTTAATTCAGAATACTTCCTTTTGAATGATATGTTTTCTATTTATATAGTATTGTTCAAAAAATTCCTTTTTATTTACAAGTGTTTTCTCTTCAAAATTGGTAATAAGTTGTTCTTATTTTAATTTAGAATTTATTGGATTTTCTCAAAATTCAAATTCTTTTTAATTCCAAGTGTTTTCTCTTCAAAATTGGTAATAAGTTGTTCTTATTTTAATTTAGAATTTATTGGATTCTTATTGTTAAATAATATTTTCGTATTCCTTCCAATTGGTTGCCTGGTCAGTTTTCAGCAAATCAGTCCCATTTTTCTGGTTGACTACTTCTTCTTCTAACCATGGTCCATTAATTCGACTGCACCCGTTGTCTGGATTACTGCAGCGTTCATACCAATTTCTACACTTTTTAAATATCTCTCATGCATCTGGTACTGTAACTCGGCTGATGCAAAGTCTTCCTTTAAGTCAGGGTGTTCAGTCATATTTTGCTTCTTTTTAATTATCAGGTATCGTATCTCCTCTATTCTAACATAATCACTTGTATACTCTACCTTTCCATTCCCCTCGATATCTGGACTATTTACCAAATGTTTTACGGGTATCTTCCGTATTAACGATATAATTGATTTGGTCATATACTCTTTAATCGTTGATATTTTCAAATAATATTTAAATTTATTTAAGGTTTTTGTGATTGTTCTATGGTGGGTTATTTTGGTTATTTTCATAACGTTTCTTCTATAATTCCTACCCTTACATAACTCCCTTCGTTCATTAATTGGGATGTTAAACGCACTAATTAATCCACCTTTCCTCATCTCCATTTCGTCTTTTGTATGGACTATTTTCTTTCTCCATATTTTCCTTATTTTCTGGATATTCTCTTCTATGGTCGGATTTACTATAATACCTTCGGAAGTGCTGTCTAGTGTTTTAGACATATTCTTTAAACACCTCTCCATTTCTTTATTTGTCTCCTCCTTGTATTTATCCACTTCTGGGCTAAGTGTGTTATCATTTTCAAACTTCCCTTCGAAAGTTTCCATTATCTCATTATTGAACTGCTCCTTCTTATCCTCAATCCGCTTTAAACCTGCTTCGTTCATTTTCTCAATTCTTTCATCCATTCGCCTTAAATTCTCTTCGTTCATTTGTATGATTTCTTCCTTCATTTGTCTTAAACCCTCATCATTCCTATCTAACCTTTCGTGAATTTGGTTTAATCTTTCATTATTCCTATCGAACTTTTCGTTCATTAGTTTTGAGGTTTCTTTAATTTCCTTATTTGTTTTATCGAATTTTTCCTCCAGTCTCTTTGAGTTTTCCTTATTTTCCTCATTTATTTTATCGAATTTTTCCTCCTGCTTCTTAAATTTCTCATCTATTTTCTCATTAGTGAGTCTGCTATCTTCCTTAATACTACTCATTAACTCCATTAATTTTTCCCAATTTAGTCCTCCTCTGGCTCCCGCTTTATCTATTTGGTCCCCTTGGGCATCTTCTTCCATTACTCCCTTTTCCTTGTCTGTAATTATTTCAGTTTCCGTTATTTCATCTATCTGTTGTTCCATTTCACTATCTGTTATTATTTCTATTTCCTGTTCTTGTTCACCTTCTTCCTTCTCCGTATCTTCTGCCCTCATCTTTGATCTACCTCTGGTATTAGGCATTTTTATTCTCCCACAGTTGCCTGCTCTGCTTAAGTAATATTACTATAATTATAGTTACTTAACTTAAGCCCTACACTAGTTGAGCGCCAATTTGTGAATAGACGAGTACGTGCGTCTCGTTCGTGTCACGCAATGTAAGCCAATTTGTTAATAAGAACGGGTATGCTTCTCTGTCTCTCCTCTCTTTGATTGTGTTAATTTAATTCAATTTCTGAGATATCTGGAGTTGTGGGATATAGTAATCTTGTTAATTAATATTAACTTATCTCTCTAATTAAAATACCAGTGTTAGTGTGACTGTAACTTAAATAATTAGTGTTTTATTCTAAAATCTCGCTCAGCCCTAGTATACCTTGCAGAGAATTATTGAAATTTCGTATTTAATGCTCTTCTCTTTGGTGTCGGAGAATTCCGCAACAAGCGCTGCAGTTCCGGAACAACGAAACTTATAGGTTAATTCACCGTTTACGGCAATCAATTATTATACACTTAGTCTGTTACTTTTTATTGCCAACTCATTAAATAATACCCCAAATAATAAGATCCTGAAATTATACAAGGTTTCTTTATTAATTCACTCCGTTAACATTAAATAAGATTGGTTCTAACTGGCATACGAAAGGCTATATGTTGCGTGAATCGATTATTGTTCGGTCCAATATTTTATTTTAGATTCAGTTATATATTTAGTTTTTTTTATAATTAATTTTATTCAGGGTGTGAAGGTTCTTGTAACTGTGGGGAAGATTAAAAATACATAGATAAGAATGCAAGATATTACAAATTTAAAGTGTTGTGTTGTTTAATATGATTTATACAATTGTAAATTACCAGACTTATAACGAAGCAACTCAGGCAGGCCGTTGGTTTTTAACCTCGAGTCGTTCAGAATGGATATGATTTTCTTTATTCTTTTCTTCAGTTCAATAAAGTGGAATCCTTGTCCTGGTTAACTCGGAAATACAGCTCCCTTGGTTTATTTACGGCCAGACTGGTGGTAGTTCTTCTGAAAATTCTGGATCCAAATATGTTCTTCAATCGTATGAAGTAACTAGTGATGTTCCATGTATTTAAAAGGTTAGGATTTTCAATGTGGTGTGTAGTATTAGTTCGTTACACAGTTGATTCTTTATATTGGATTAATATTTCATTAATTCTTTTTCTGATATTGGACAATCCAAGTCCTTCCTTGTGGAACTCAATTATTTATTATTATGAGAGATACCCTTATATAATTTGGTTAAATTTTACTGGCATAATTCAGACAAATAATTATTAATATATTGTTATTTGTAACTGTATCCACATAAATTAGAATATCTTTTAGTTATATTAACCAATTTTTCGGGGGGTTTTATCTCATCATGTTCAGATCATAATTGCAATAATTAAAATCAACAACTTATATTCATTTCTGTTGTCCCTAGCAACAAATTTGTTTTTATTCTTTTTCAATGTTTTGTATATAGTGATTATTTCATATATTTTTCTTCCATTCCTTTTTAAACTTCCATTATATCGGAATATAACTTTATTTATAGTTTGTTTACTAATTTTTACATATATTCTGCTGGTTTTTTGATCTTAGTCTGTTTCTTTTTATATTTATTATTTTTCCGATATCAAACGTTATCAATCGATATCATTGCACTATGGCATTATCATAATTTGTTTAAACTGAGTTGGTTTATTATATATTATTACTTATCAAATGTTTTTCCTAGCTCCTTGAACTGTATTCATTAAGTATTATTAACTTTCGTACCTAACCTTTATGTTATGAGTTGTTATATAGTGTTATTGGCTGTTAGGCCTTTTATTGTATATGGACCTACCTTTGATTATAACTGGTGAACAACTATAGCCTTTTTACATAAGTTTATACACATAAACAAACCTTAACTATTTACATTTACACAAATAATTATTCTTTTTATAACTAATAACAACTTTATCTTGATCTATGGATCACATATAAGAAAATTGAGATCCATTAACACTAATCAACTGCTTTCCTACACCCTTCTATAACAGTAATCAAATAATACATTTTGCTTCATTACTTTCTATTACTTTAACAAGTAATTTGCATAATCTAACACAAACTTTAACATAACATTCACGGTAACAAAATAACATCATTCAATTCAGAATCCTTACCTTCTATTACTGTAATGTAAATTATTTACTCGCTTTTATCTAATTTCACTGTCATTTACTTTGATATTTTCTGTATTGGTTTCTTTTTTTACAATTCTTATCAGTAAACTATATTTATTCACGTTTCACCGAACATGGATTTCTTACTATTGTCTATTTTACAGGTTTGTTTTTTATTGTTATCACTACCTTGCATCCTTATTCATTTGTACATAATTATAAATGTATTTATTAGACCTTTGTATTATCATGGGAGTTAAATATTTATTTACTTATCATATTGCTAATACTGTATTCTATTTATGTAACGTTGAGGACCGCATTTCTGTTGCGTTACAATATATAAGACTAATACACGATGATGGAGGGTAAAAATAAACTCAATGAATGGACATTTTAAATATTTTAATTTGTGGTTATGACCTTGCTAAATTAGGAGATGAGGTGTGGAAAACTGAACAATAATGACAAAGATTTGTAAATAAATTAGAGTGAAATTAATTGTGTTTGTATTGTAAAATGTACTTGATGTAAACAATGTGTGTAGGTAGTAGAAATCAATTTAATAATAATAATAATAATATTTTGGTACACTAAATAAATAACAAGAATAACTATGAAGGTAATAAATGAATTGTAATCGCTTTGGAGTAATGTAATTAAAATATAATTGATGGAATTATAATAATTTGAGATGTATTAATTGGTTAATTCATTAATTAATATTGTATAATTGAATTTTGCTAATGAATTTAAATTATTTGTATGAGATTTAAACTTGATAACAAATAATAAATAAGTAAGTATAAAATGTACTTAGTTATGGAATCTTATGAATGTTATAATGTTGCAGAAGGTACATGGAGTTGTGTATGTGATATTGGTGATGAATTGTTTATAATTTTATGTCAGTAATAGGAAGCAGGTGTGTTGAGTGATGTACTGTAAGTATGAATTTTATAATGCAATTTAAATAAAATAAAATGTTCACTGTCTAAATAGCAAATTTTAAATGAAAGGTTTGATGTTTAAAAGTTAAAAATGTAAACATGCAAAGTAATTAATAAATAACCAAACATATAAGAGTTTGCCATCCGTGAATTATAGTAACGGTGTCAGTGTGAGCCTTATATGTCTTTTGGTAGTTTCCCCACATTTCGGGCGGTCACGGCTTTACCGAACCCTGACCGTGGAATTATGTAAGTAGATACTAAATTGGTGAACATAGAAATTGACAGGGGGGTAACACAGGGGAAACTACATAACTATGGAACAGCGGCTATCATGAAGGTGGTGATAGTGCCGTGATAAGGCTGTGTGAATTATTTTAGTAGGATTACTGGTGTCCTCGGACATCAGTAATATCGAATTTTATATAACGCTGAACCAAGAATGGTATAGGCAGCGTCCATACCATATATATGTAACTTCAGTTCTTGGGGATGCAAATGGACACCACAGTCCACCATCAGGAAAAAATAGTGTGTGTGGAAAAGGAGCTGGCAGCTACAAGTCAGGGGTATAAGGGGGGACTTTCAGTAAATGGTAGTTGAAAATTCAGTGAGTGGGTGACGACCTCTGTAAACAGCGGGCGGTCAGCTTATAACATGACTCTATAGAGAGAGTTGGGGGTTGACAATCCAAAGAGCTGTTCAGTAACTGTTGCTATGATATGACTCAATGAGTAGCGATGTATGTCCCTATGAGAGCAAAATGATTTTAAGTACCAGATTTAATTGTAATGAATTCAAATAACATTGTAGGATGATAACTATGTAATTTTGTGTATTTGTATTAATTGTATGCAGTATGTTAGGGATAAGGATTATAAAAATGTGTACTTTATATAATTGTTGAAATGTATCTATAGAAAGGTCATCCACCTGACCAGGAACATCAGCTGATTACTGGTGTGATATATGTAATACTTCACTGATTTGCAGATTTTTCAATGTAATTAAATGTTTGAATATAATTAATGTTTGAATAATAGATTTTCAATGTGGTTAAAAGATTTTAATTTGAATGATGAGATGTATTTGAGATAGTTTTGAATTTTCAATGGCTAATGTAATGTAAAATGTGGTAAATGTTAGAATTTGGGTGATGGTAATTGTTTAAGTAGGGCATTTAAGTCAATCAAGGCCAAGTTTAGTGGTGTTAGAGAGAATAATATTATTGTGAAGAAAAGTAATGTAGAAAATTGAGAATTAATAGTGACACAGTAGAGATGGGGATATTTTGTAGATGAAAGTGATGTAATGGGAGAGTAATTAGTTGATGGAGGAATTTTGTAAGGGGGGTGGTGTGATAAGGAGTCCTCAACGAAAAGCGTTGTGGCGGGAGGGGAACCGATATGTGCCGGAAAGGGTTACCTAGGAAGGGTCCAGGAACCAAATAAGGGAATGAGCAATGGGGAAGGGAATGGGAAGGGAACACACATCATAAGTACAAAGAGGGTACAGAGTATTTTGTTATAAAGGTAGAATGTTGTGAATGGAGTTAGAAGATTATTGTTAAATATTTTGCGAGAGTGGTGTCAGATTAGGTAAAGTTGTTAAGTGAGTATTAGAGTCAGAAGGGGGGTAAGATTATATATAAATGCCAAGTTAATAAATCAAATTATTATGAGTAATGGAGAATCACCCAAACCAATAATGATGAAACTGTTGAAGAGAGAATCATAGTTAAAAATATTAATAATTGAAACAAGTAAAAGATTGAGTAGGACTTGAAAGTCAAATAAAACTGTAAAATGTGTAACTTTTGGCCAATTTAAATGTGAATTTTATTGTTTATTGTAAGATAATAATAACCATGTTAATTTTGAATGTTCTATTGTATTATGTTGTATTACGTTTGAAGGTAAAAAATTTTAAAAATGTTACATGTATTTTATGGTGTAGCTTTGTGTAATGTATATATGTCAAGGTCATTCACTTGACGCAGAGAGATCAGCTGATGACTGCTGTTAGAGACAGAACCATTTTCTGATAATTAATTCACACCATGGTGTTACTTAATTAACTTAAATGATTTTATTTTGAGATTGATAAAAGAAATATTTTGGGAAATTAAAATTTTTTGGAAAAAAAAAAAAAAAAAAAAAAAAAAAAAAAAAAAAAAAAAAAAAGTAGTGCCTCCTGTGAGGTGTGCATGTAAGGGGAGAACAAATGTGAAGTTATGAAGTTATTTATTAACCCACATTTAAATCTATATATATAAAAGAGAAATACCACTGACTCACTCACTGATTCATCACGAAATCTCCGAAACTATAACACCTAGAAACTTGAAATTTGGCATGTAGGTTCCTTATGTGATGTAGGTATCTGCTAAGAAGGGATTTTTGGGAATTCGACCTTTAAAGGGGGAAAAAGGGGGGGAAAGTTTGCCTGACTGACTGACATAGAATCAACGTAGAGCAAAAACTACTGAATGGATATCAATGAAACTTTGAACATAGCTTCATCATAGGTCTTAGGTGCTCACTAAGAAACGGTTTTTAAAACTTTCACTCCTAAGGGGCAAACCCCCCCCCCCATTGTACGTATGTATGTTCCACATGTCCTCCTAAACCACTGGACCGATTTCAACCAAACTTGGCACAAATATTTTACGCGACGGGAGAACCAACATAGGAGAGGTGCTTTTTTCGATGGGGTTCTTTGGGGTCTTCTACATCTCCTCCTAAATCACTGGACCGATTTCAACCAACCTTGGCACAAATATTTTACGCAACGGGAGAACCAACAAAGGATAGGTGTTGTCTTCGATGGGGTCCTTTGGGGTCTTCCACATCTCCTCCTAAACCACTGGACCAATTTCAGCCAACCTTGGCACAAATATTTTACGCAACGGGAGAACCAACATAGGATAGGTGTTTTCTTCGATGGGGTCCTTTGGGGTCTTCCACATCTCCTCCTAAACCACTGGACCGATTTCAACCAAACTTGGCACAAATATTTTACGCAATGGGAGAACCAACATAGGACAGGTGTTTTTTTCGATACGATCCTCTGGGGGGTCCTTTGGGTCTTAAAAAACTATTAGATCTGGTTACTATGGCAACCCAATAGAATAGATTCTGGTTACCATAGCATCGGTGGAAGTCTCCCGCGTAGGAAATAGCGCGGGAGTCGTCCGACGGGCCTTCCCCGGAACGATACCTCTGAAACATTCTGGTTTCACGATATCTCTGAAACCACTGAATGGATATCAATGAAACTTTGAACATAGCTTCATCATAGGTCTTAGGTGCTCACTAAGAAACGGTTTTACAAACTTTCACTCCTAAGGGGCAAAAAACCAAATACTGAAATTTATCCACTGTAAGTGGTTGACATCTCAGTTTACTGGAAACCCCGAATACATTTAGTCCTGAGTTTTTAATCATAAATTTAAATTGAAAAAAACTTCGTTGTTTGCAGGTTCTTATAGTCGAGAAAATTTCGAAGTTCAATTAATTAATAAATGTATGTCCTTTTTTTCTCGGAAACGGCTCTAACGATTTTCTTGAAATAAATAAAAAACAGCTGTTGCTATGAATGTAAATAAACAAACTAAGAGTTGAGAATTTGTACAATCTATCTAATCCTATACTATTAAGCGAGCAATAATTGTACAATTACGTACAATGTGAAACTCCGTAGCGAAGCACGGGTATTTTGCTAGTAATTAAATAATCTCCCAATTACCGTAATTTAGCCAAGGTCCGCTACACAAACTGTGAAATGCAAGTATGGTTTAAGGCTATTTCAGTAACATACGCAATTCATTTGTATCACACAATTCAAACTTTATTTAATTTTTTTGACTTCAAATTATTTAAATTTTTTATCTCTTCGCTCAAAATAAAATATCTCAAATATACAAAAACAAAACATTTCTCTCAATAGGATATACTTAGTCTAATTATATTTCTAAGTAAGGTGAACCCAGCTTGCTCATTCACTCATTCATTCATATTTAAATTGACCAAAATTTATTTTTGAGCACTCTTTTAATGTAGATTAATCAAATTGGGAAATGGTTGTCTTCTACTTAACCTTCGGCGTCCCACTCATCACCACGTGCTGCGTTCGTTTGTAGGCCCAAAAAGTTTAATTTATCACATTTTTTGATTCCGATTTAAATACTGCACTCACTGTTCATTTTAAGACACCGTTTCACCACTTCTATTCTTTTCTATTAATGCTTAAAAAATTTACTTATGAGCCATGTGTTGTGGTTTGCCTGGCCAGGCGGAGTGTCGATGGGTGACTGCCTAGGGCGCTAACAAACTGCCCCACTCCAAAAGTTGGACAAGACGGAAATTACAATGCCCACTGATGACAAAACGTTCGTCAATTTTCACACAGTATGGGCTGTCCAGGTGTGTTAGACGTTGACGAAATTGCACTGGCATTCGTCACGTGACTCTGGTAGGCGTGGTTTTCGTTGTATTTCCGCCAGCAATCGAGCACATGGTGATACAATTTTACATTTTGGCCATGTGGGCTAGCTTCCTTTCGGACCAATGTGCATCCTATCCGCTCGCATGCTCAAATTGCGCGTTTGTGTGCATCACACAACACTTGATTTCCTGGAATGAAATTGCATTCTATGGTCACACCTTGCAAAACTATGTTACTGCATTCTTTGCCTGACTGAAACCGTTTTCTGCATGGGATTACAATTGAAATGAAATAAATAAAATAAAATAAAATACCCAATTCTGTCCCATTACAATACCCCCCCCCCCCAATGAGAGGTCTTTTGTCGAGACAGAAGAACTCTCATTGCTACCCCTAAGAGGATCGGTGAGGATATGTCGCCAACAACCCCCTTAATTCTTAACACATCATGGGTAAACTACCCCCCTAGTTCGGCGACTATGGCTGCACCTGACCGAGATTACTGGACTTCTCTACTCGAGATCCCAACACCATAAAATCGAACAGATACGCACCATAACGCACCTCACCTTCTAACATTCCACCCCAAAATCAAAACCATGCATACTGGGTTGCCTTTAGCAAGTACTGGGTGCGTACACATACTCATTATTTCTGCATATAACCTTTCTACACTGCTTTGTTGCTTTAAAATTCATAAAAACATGTCATACTTGAACTCTAATTTTCTCTTAGTATTTAATCGATTAGACGTTACAATTTCAACTCAAAATAATTAAGCAAATCCCCTTAAATCATTTAAATTCTGTTAATTCAAAGAAATCAATCTAATTCCACTATCAAAATGTTATATTACCATTAATTTCATCAAAATACCAAAAATCTTTTATATGAATCTACCATTCTCCTTCACTAACTACTCACAATCATAAAAAACTGAACATCTTATTAAAACGTAAATTCACTTATCTTAATATTTGTTTATAACACATAGAATATGAATAATATAAACCAGTTAACACATTAGCATACAATCAACAATATACCCTAAACATCAAAACACCATCTATAAGGCAGGCATAATACAAATTAAAAAAAATTTTTTTTTTTTTTTTCAAAAAATTTTAATTTTCCAAAATATTTCTTTTCTCAATATTCAGAAAAAAAAACAAAATATTTAATTCAATCAAGAAACAAAATGGCATCAATCAATTACTAGAAACTGGTCTTGTCTCTACCATCAACCATCAGCTGATCTCTCTGGGTCAAGTCAACGACCTTGACATATATACACTACACAAAGATCCACTGTAAAATACATGACACAGGTTTGTAATTTTTACCTTCAAACATAATACAACATAATAAAATAGAACATTCAAAATTAACATGGTTATTATTATCTTACAATAAACAATAAAATTTACATTTAAACTGACCAAAATTACACACTTTACAGCTTTAATTTATTTTCAAATTCTAGTACAATCTGTCCCTTGTTTCAATTATTATTACATTTTAACTATAACTTTCTTTCTTTAATATTTTCATTCTCAATCTTTGGGTGACTCTTAGTTATTCATAATAATTAGATTTACCTACGGGTGTTTAAATATAACCTCAACCCCCTTTTGACTCTAATACTCGCTTAACAGCTTTCCCTAATCTGACACCACTCTCGCAAAATACTTAACAATAGTCTTCTAAATTCCATTCACAACATTCTACCCTTATAACAAAATACTCTCTACCCTCTTTGTATTAAGGACGTGTGTTCCCTTCCCAATGCTCAGTCCCTCATTTGGTTCCTGGACCCTCCCTAGGTAACCCTTTCCGGCACATATCGGTTCCCCTCCCGCCACAAAGCTTTTCGTTGAGGACTCCTTATCACACCACCCCCTTTACAAAATTCCCCCTCATCTAATTACTCTTCCATTACATCACTTTCATCTACAAAATATCACCTGGTTTATTACCCCATATATTATTCTTATTACTCTACATATTTTCCCCATAGCTACTGTGTCACTATCAATACTCAGTTTTCTATCTTACTTTTACTCCCAAGAATCTTATTCTGTCTAACACCCATTTGAAACTACCTTTGATTGACTCACATGCCTGTTATATGTGTGAATAAATGTACAGTTACACGGTTATTAAATATAATAAAAAGATTTATTATACAGCTACAATAGTGAATACATCGTGAGCGTGTTGCTCTTATGGCGATCGCCCTGTGACTCACTCACATGTCCCGCTATACATATGTCATGGCGTATCCCCACTCTTATAACTTATGGTACTACTCACAACATCTCCCCTTTTCTAGTTTTTCAAAATTAAATTACAATATTATTACATAACATTTATTAAACATACATAACCTTTTAGGTACTTTGGTTTCTTTATCGTACGACCTGATCTAGTTGTAATTACTGGAGCATCATTCGCGGTCACATTAACAATAGGATTATTATTACAGATATTATTTGCATTATTCACATTATTATTTACAGTATTTGTATTGTTCGAAACTCTTCTTTGCGTGGGCTCTTCAAATGGTATATCTAAACTATATTGGATTTCATTAAATTGTGTACCTTTGGATAGATCTTTTCGATTACGTGTTACAATAGTATTTTGCTCTGGTTTTACTTTATAAGATCTAGGATTTTGATGTTTTTCAATAATAATACCACTTTGATGAGGTAAGGTTTCCTTTCCTTCATCATGAATTTTAACTTTATCTCCCACATTAAATTCTGTAAGAGCTTTCGAACCTTTATTATAATAGAACTTTTGTTTATTTTGACGTTCTTGCAAAATAGTACTAAATTTATTTGACTCTACTTTGCCTTAATTTGAATTTGGTATTATGTTTCTTACTTTCCTACCATACATTAATTCCGCTGGCGTAATGCCACTATTATCAATAGGCATATTTCTTAATTGTAACAGAGCCATTTCTTTATCCTTTCCTTCCTGAATAATTTTTTTCAAAATATGTTTGAGAGTCTGTATATGTCTCTCTGCTAAACTATTTGACTGGTGATGTTTTGGAGTAGTTATCACATGTTTAAAACCCCATTGATCTGAAAATTTTTTAAATTTAAAACTTGTGTATTGAGTACCTGAATCTGAATATAAAACTTTAGGTACCCCATATCGTGCAAAAAACTCCTTTAAAGACTGTATAGTAGACTCTGTGCTTAAATCACTTAAATGTTGCAAATCAACGAATTTACTATACGTATCTACTACAATTATAAACCTTTTACCAAGTAAATAAAAAATATCAGAAGCTACAATTTCCCAAGGATTTTTAGGTATTGGTTTTTCAATCATTGGTTCTTTACTATTATCCCTTTGATAACTACAACAAATATCACAATTGCTTACCAAGTCATCAATTTGCTTCGACATGCCTGGCCAAAACAATGTTTTTGTAGCTAACATTTTGCATTTTTCACTCCCAAATGAGCATAATGTATTTTAGCAAGCATTACTTTTCTCATGGATTTTGGTACAACTATACAAGTATTTTTCAACAATAAACCCTTACACTCTGAAAGTTCTTCTTTGAAAGAAAAATATGGTTTGACAGTTTCAGAAACGGATGATTTGTTTACAGGCCATCCATCTTTTACATATTTTAGAACTTCTTGCAGTCCTTTATCGTTGCTAGTTTCATTTTTTAATTCATTTATTCTTATATCAGATACACTAAGACTTTTCTCAACCATCATAACATATGCTTTAATTTTTTCTTCATCAGAGGACTCTGTAGTTTGCAAATAAATTCTGCTCAATTGATCAGCCAGTAATAATTTTTTACCTGGTACATACTTAAGTTCTAAATCAAAATTACGTAAACTTATTCTCATCCTTTGTAATCTTGGAGGGATTTTATTCATTGGTTTTTTAAAGATCGAGATCAGTGGATTATGGTCAGTCTCTACGATAAATTTTTGACCAAACAAATATTGATTGAATTTATGACAACCAAAAACAATTGCTAAACACTCTTTTTCAATTTGACTGTACATTACTTCAGTCTCTGTTAAAGCACGGGAACCATATGCCACTGGTCTTCCATCTTGTATCAATACACATCCAAGTCCCTCACTGGAAGCATCTACACTCAATGTTATGGGTTTATTTATCTCAAAATATGTTAAAACTGGAGGTTTACATAACGCCTCTTTAAGCTTTAAAAATGACGTTTGCTGTGCAGTACCCCACACAAATGGCACATCTTTCTTTGTTAGTTGTCTTAAACTACTAGTTAATTGTGCAGCATTTGGTATAAACTTTGATACATAATTTATTGTTCCTAAGAATGTTAGTAATCTCTTTTATTTTTTGGTGTTTGCATTTTTTCAATTGCCTCAACTTTTTCTGTATCAATTTCAATTCCATCTGCGGAAAGTATATGACCTAAATATTTAACTTTCGTTACAATAAAAGCACTTTTATCTGCATTAAATTTAATACCATATTCTCTGGCTCTTTTAAAAACTTTATCCATAATTTTTAATAATTGGTCTTTAGTCTCAGCCCAAATTAACATATCATCGGCATATATGCCTACATTTTCAATATCTTCAAAAATTTGATTAAAAACTCTATAAAATACTTCAGGACTAGAGCTTATACCGTAAGGCATTCTGTTAAAATAATATCTCCCAAATGGAGTATTAAAAGTAGTTAACTCTTTACTATCTTCTGACAATTCAGCTTGCCAGAATGCTTTATTTGCATCCAACTTTGTAAAATATTTTGCGTTTTTTACCTTTGCTGCAATCTCATCAATTGTAGGAAGCTGAATATGTTCTCTTTTTATGCAAGAATTTAAATATTGTGGGTCCAAACAAATTCTTATTGACCCATCTGTTTTACCAACAACTACTAATGAATTTACAAAATCAGTTGGTTTTTTAATTTTCGATATAATACCAACAGCTTCCATTCTATTTATTTCATATTTCAATTTATTAATAAATTTAAAAGGAACATGTCTACACGGTTCTACTTTACCTACACTTCCTTCTTTTAATTCTATTTTATATTGAAAATCTTTTATTCTACCATAACCATTAAAAACATCTGCGTATTTCTTTATAATATCATTAGCTGTGTTTACTGAAAAAGCATTTAAAATGTCAACATATATAGCTTCGTCTCCAGGCTGGTCTCTTTGTATCAAATTAAAATCAATGGAACTCTTTAAACCTAAAATAGGTACACTTTTACCATCAAAAATTTCAAACTCTACTCGTTGTTCAACATTGCCTACTTTGCAATTTAAGCTTACTTTACCAATAGTTTTCATTTTTTCTTGACTATAATTTTTCAAAATTACATTAGATTTCAGGCATTCAGTTATATTCAATTTTCTACATAAGTCAATAGGTATTATATTACATTGAGCTCCAGTGTCAATTTTAAAAGCAACAGTTTTCTTAGAATCTAAAATATTTACATGTTGTATCCATTCGTCTCGTGCACTGATAGCATCCAAAAAATTCATCAAAATACTCACATTCAGCCTCAGACAACTTTATTTATTTACAACTTTTATTGAACGCTTATTTTTACACATTTTTGCAAAATGTCCTGTCTTACCACAGTTTATACAGTCCTTCATAAACGCTGGACAATTCTTAAAATGATGATTGTATCCGCACCGTTGGCATGTTGTCTTGAAGCACCCGGCTCTCGTGTCGTAGAAGATGATGATGATGATGATGTCATCTTTGTCTGTCAAACTCTGCTCATGTTGTTGGCTGCGTCACCGTCATGAGTCATGGAATTGCCGCTACTCAGCTGTTTTTTTATGCTAGCAACTTCCTTTGTAGGGTCAAGTTTTTTAACATGCTGTTCCGATAATTCAGCACTTTTACAAATTTTAACAGTTTTTACTAACGTTAACTCACTTTCACGTAATAACCTATCTTTGACTCGTTTGTCTAAAATGCCGGCAACAATGCGATCTCTTATCAAACGCTCTCTCAAAGTACTAAAATTACAATCCGCACTTAATTTCTTCAATTCAGTCAAATATGCATCAAACGACTCACCAGGCTCCTGATTTCTCGTGAAAAACATGTGCGAACTAACATTCTCATTTTTGATAGGCACAAAGTGCTCTTCAAATTTCTGCAGTACTGTATCGTAACTGTTTATTTCATCGTCGGTTAATCCCAACATATACACGTCTACACATTCTTCACTTATGCAATGCAAAAGTACGGCCACTTGTACATCATCGGCCATTTTATTAGTACCTGATGCAATACGATATATTTCGAAAAGCTGTTTCCACTTTGTCCATCCTTCAGTAGTTAACTTTTGTAAACAACTTGGTGGTTTCAAGCCCGTTAATGATGTAGACGTGGTTGTAAACGCCGTTGTCGTTCCTGTACCTGCAGCAGTAGTAGACATTTTCACAATTACACTACGCAACTCACACACTGTATTCAAACTGAATAACTCCACTATATATTTTATGCACTTTAGTTCTTCAAAGCCGCAGCGCCATGTTATATGTGTGAATAAATGTACAGTTACACGGTTATTAAATATAATAAAAAGATTTATTATACAGCTACAATAGTGAATACATCGTGAGCGTGTTGCTCTTATGGCGATCGCCCTGTGACTCACTCACATGCCCCGCTATACATATGTCATGGCGTATCCCCACTCTTATAACTTATGGTACTACTCACAACAATGCCCTACTTAAACACTTACTATCGCCCAAATTCTATCATTTACAACCCCTTGAAAATACATAACTATGTCAAATTGCTTTCATCCTTTAAATTACAATCTTTTAACCACATTGAAAATTTATTCTTGAAATATTTCATTATATTGCTTTACTTAAATTGAATTATAAAATTCATACTTACATTACATCACTCAACACACCTGCTTCCTATTACTGACATAAAATTATAAACAATTCATCACCAATATCACGTACACAACTCCATGTACCTTCTGCAACATTATAACATTCATAAGATTCCATAACTAAGTACATTTTATCAAGTATTTATTATCAAGTTTAAATCTCATATAAATAATTTAAATTCATCATCAAAATCTCTTTATATAACATTTTAAATTAATCAAAATATTTAAACATCTCAAATTATTTTAATTCCCTCCAGTATCGAAAACACAACATTTTAATTACATTACTCCAGAACAATTACAATTCATTTGTTACCTTCATAATTATCCTTGTTATTTATTTAGTCTACCAAAATATTATTATTATTTTTAAAACAATTTCTACTATATACACACATTGTTTACATACCATACATTTTACAACACCAACATAATTAATTTCACTATGAATTTATTTACAATTCTTTGTCATTAATCTTCTGTTTACCACACTTCATTTCATAAGTTAGCAAGGTCATAACCATAAACTAAAATATTTAAAATGTTCATTTACTTATTTTTTATTTTAACCACCATCATCGTACAATAACCTTATTTTTATATAATAATTATCGTCCTTAATCACACTAGTTATACTGTTATTATTGTAATGACCATTATCAACATAGTATTCAACACCATTATTACCTATTAATTCATAAGACCCGTCTACATTGGTAATTTCAGTTCTGTCTCCATCAGTAATTTTGTTCAACATACAGTAAGTTATTTTATCATCACATTCTTCCACTACATTCCTCACAACATCAACATAATCATCCATCTCTATTCTACAAGGTAAGCATTTCATATCGTCTATCTCCTTCAATTCTAACCTCTCTTTCAATTCATCATAACTCCTTCTCAATGTAAATAACTCTATTATTCTCTCTCTCTCAAAATACTCCTCACAACCCCCTTGAACTATCTCATTCCATGCAAAGGGCAACACAAAACCACTAAAATACTTTCTGGCTTTACTAGATACAAATACATCACTACAACAACTTAAGGGACCCTTTGGAGACACCATGTCTCCCACATAACCATTGGAGGAAACTCTGTCCTCATACAACATTTGTGAAACCTATGTTTCACCATAAACTTGGGGAAAACTTGCCCTTTGCCCTCCATACTCACCTAAACTCTCTTCACGCTCTCTCTCACTCTCATCAGCACTCGCTAACAACACTTCGTTACTAAATTCTACTTCAACAAAATCTTCCTTATCACTCTCAACATTAATTACCTTACTCTCTAATACCATGTTTTTACACATATCCTTATAATTCTCATTTGTTTTACAGTCATCACTTACATTGTTATTAATTATTTGACTTGCTTTACTTTTAATTTGTTCCTCTACTGACACTACCACTTTCCCAATACTTTGTTCTAATCTGTTAAAGTTAGTTTCTAATATTTCATTGGTTTTTTCTAAATGCTTATTAATTTCATTGATATGGTTTTTCAACTCATCAAATTTATTATTATGTACTTCAAAACTACTCTTTACTTCTCTAACGTCACTACTCAATTTATCAAATTTATTGTTAAATTCACTTTTAATTTAATTCTTTTGTTCATCTAGCTTTACACTCTGTTTTTCTATCATTGCTTGTATCATTTTAAACATTTCATAGCTATCGTCAGATTTTTTACCTTGGACTGGTATCGACTGACTTTCTGTTTTATTGTCAGTGAAGCTGACTTCATCATCATTAATTTTATTTTCCCTACTCAATTTTGGGGTTATTTGAATCCCCGAATCATCTGTAATATTTGTTTCACTTGTAACATTTAGTTCTATTTTATTGTCCTGACCCACATTTGGAATCGAATGGACCTCAAAATTATTCATAATAGCTGATTCATCGAAATTTTCAACATTAGTTATTTCATTTACATCGTTTTCATCATTTCCTGCCATTTTTAAGTTGTAAATTTACTCATTTTTTTGTTTAACTAATTCTTAATTTACACACACAACATCTTATACTTAATCTAACCTTGATTTGTTGTTTTATGTACGTTACATAATTTTTTACGTACTGTTACTTAACCTTTAAATCAAACTTGTTTCACCTGTAGGTGCCGATTTATTTATTTTACAAATTGAGTCCCTGTTTGGGCGCCAACTGTGAAGTTATTTATTAACCCACATTTAAATAATTAAATAATCTCCCACTTACCGTAATTTAGCCAAGGTCCGCTACACAAACTGTGAAATGCAAGTATGGTTTAAGGCTATTTCAGTAACATACGCAATTCATTTGTATCACACAATTCAAACTTTATTTCATTTTTTTGACTTCAAATTATTTAAATTTTTTATCTCTTCGCTCAAAATAAAATATCTCAAATATACATAAAACAAAACACTTCTCTCAATAGGATATACTTAGTCTAATTATATTTCTAAGTAAGGTGAACCCAGCTTGCTCATTCACTCATTCATTCATATTTAAATTGACCAAAATTTATTTTTGAGCGCTCTTTTAATGTAGATTAATCAAATTGGGAAATGGTTGTCTTCTACTTAACCTTCGGCGTCCCACTCATCACCACGTGCTGCGTTCATTTGTAGGTCCAAAAAGTTTAATTTATCACATTTTTTGATTCCGATTTAAATACTGCACTCACTGTTCATTTTAAGACACCGTTTCACCACTTCTATTCTTTTCTATTAATGCTTAAAAAATTTACTTATGAGCCACGTGTTGTGGTTCGCCTGGCCAGGCGGAGTGTCGATGGGTGACTGCCTAGGGCGCTAACAAACTGCCCCACTCCAAAAGTTGGACAAGACGGAAATTACAATGCCCACTGATGACAAAACGTTCATCAATTTTCACACAGTATGGGCTGTCCAGGTGTGTTAGACGTTGACGAAATTGCACTGCCATTCGTCACGTGACTCGGATAGGCATGGTTTTCGTTGTATTTCCGCCAGCAATCGAGCACATGGTAATACAATTTTTCATTTTGGCCGTGTGGGCTAGCATCCTTTCAGACCAATGTGCGTCCTATCCGCGCGCATGCTCAAATTGCGCGTTTGTGTGCGTCACACAACACTTTATTTCCTGGAATGAAATTGCGTTCTATGGTCACACCTTGCAAAACTATGTTACTGCATTCTTTGCCTGACTGAAACCGTTTCTGCCTGGGATTACAATTAAAATGAAATAAATAAAATAAAATAAAATAAAATACCCAATTCTGTCCCATTACAAATAGTATCTGTAAAAGTCGATTACTGTAACAGAAAAGAAAGATTTAACATTGGTTGAATGTTAATTGATAATTATTTAACAGTTTCTAGCTCTGCAATAGTTTTAAGAAAATAAAACATAGCAGTATAAAATACCAACAGACTAATATATGCTCTGACATTGAGTGTAAACTGTAATAGTAAGTAATGATACATAAAATGGAAAGGAGTTAAGAAGAATTACTTATAATAACAATTATAACCTTCTTCACTTGTATGTGGGATGTTACCTGTGTTAAGTAAAAGAGTCCTGCCACATTATCATATGTGTATTAGTAACATACACTAATAACACTAGTAATATTACTAATACTGTAATAATTAATAATATTAATTACTGTAGTAATTAATATTACTGTATTAGTAATATGCACTTGAAAAGTAACACTTGTACAGTAAAAAAAAACACATAACAGTAGCAAATAAATATGACTGTAAAATGCAGTTTTAGAAATTGCATATGGTTGTGTGGCCTATGTAACTGGAACCATTGTCAATTACCTAAATATTCTGGATTATTTTTGAATTGGAAGGACTATATACGCGATAAAATGTTATGTTGGTTTTATTTGTGTTATGTGTTTAATAGACCATTACAAAGTGATTAGTAGATTGTTCAAACAAATCAAAAATGCAATATATAATATTTGTCTGTATTTAGTTTTTGTATAAACAACAGATTCAGTCATGTGTATATGAACATTAAAATTAAATTAATTTAACTATATTTAATATTACCTTGTGTATCCAGGTACACTGGTGCTCCTCCTTGCAACTTCAATGTTTCTTTAAAAACTACGCGTTTCGGGACTCATGGTCCCATCATCAGGTTGATAAAAAACAAGAATCACTCACATGGAGTACGTCAACTTAATAAGAAATAAATAAAAAGTTTCACTCGCACATACCGCATGTATACAATTACACAACTACACGATGCGCATCGTATCGGAACTTGCAAGCGACTAACTAAGCACCAGTGTACCTGGATACACAAGGTAATATTAAATATAGTTAGTTATATGCAACTTGGAGACCACAACACAATATGTATAAATTAATTTCTTTAGGGATATTAAAATACTCCAGTTCTACTGTACAATACACAAAATTGGATTACATCTAATTTATTAATTTATAATTTTTTTATTTTACATTTTTTTAAACTGACAGGTACTTTTTTAATAAGGAAAATAATTTAGATTGACCTCTTGTGTTACTTTATACATGTTCTTAGATTTGTTTCACAAATTGTTTTCTCTGCTCACAAAACATATAAATATTGAAGACTCAAAGCACGTTTATTTAGTTTTTGCATTAGTCATGGAATCCATTCACAGTTATTTGTTTTACAGTATTCTTGCATAGTGCCAGTCTACTCATCATAAATAATAAAATTATCATTTGCATTCATGGCTACACAATCTATCTAAAAAAAAGTGGGCTTTCCAATTTCATAGTGTTATGTCAAACTAACAGAAACCAGATTATAAGAATTATACTTTGTAATTATTTTACTCATAAACTAATAATAACAAAAAGAATTGTTTCATTAATGTTTTTTGTTTACAGAAAAATGTAAAACTATTATTAAATGCAGAACTAGGAAATGGTGAAGGCGATAAATACTATGCCAAAACATTCATTTCAAGAGGTCACCTTTCTCCAGATGGTGATTTTATTTTTGCTCATGAACAGCTGTTAACATACTTTTATGTTAACATGGCTCCTCAATGGCAATCTATAAATGGAGGATATTGGGCTAGGGTTGAAAAGAATGTTAGAAAATTGGCCATTAAGGTAATAAAGTCTTGTGTATGTGTGTGTGGAAAATAGCAAATATAGAAAATAGACAAATTCAATATAAATTTTATTCAAGGCATAACAATTATACTTCACATAGTTATGTCACTTTATGAATTGCTCATCTACCACAGATGAAAATCGATGAATGTATATTCTAGTCATATCTATAGTTATAGAATTCACACAGCTAGTCAGTATTTTACCTCAACATGTACCCAAATTTTAAAAATTCATCTTGTGTTTTATATTAGTAATATGTAATAGTTTAAAGACATCTAAATATGCATGAAAGAGAAAACACATTAAATTACACATAGTATCCATACTTAGCTCTCACAATAAACCTGCTGCCTTACACTTTCTGAACCATTATAGTTATATTTATTAAAGACTTGAATATGTCTTTAAAAGTCATAAATTAATTTTGCCGCATTTCACCAACTAGTACACTGATAGAAGCAACTCGTATACATTGCTAGATATACAAGATGACCTTTCTTATAAATGGCCATCACCCCCTTCAAAAAGTCTCCTTGAAGCTTATATATATATATTGTAACGTTACATAACCCAGTCCCAATAAATGATAACTCTTATACTACCATAAAAGTCAGAAATGGGTAAACTATAACTAGCTATAAATTAAGTTATATCACTAAACATTATAAACGATATTGAAGTGATATACAGTGACAAGTGAGTTATAGTGTACCCAGTGCGGAAATAAGTGAATGTGAAGGGAACTTCTTACAGACTTGTGCTGTAGATGTGGGAATGTGTAAGAATACTATAAGAGATTAATAAATAATATATAAATTCATTTAAAGTTAATAATAATATTAAAGAATTATATCTAAAGTTATAAGAAAATAAATGAAAAACTATTATGTAAATCAAATTGGGAAAGAAACCAAAATTAAAAAGAATTATTTTTCTGTAAATCAAAAATAAATTTATAATAATTAAAAACGGCCTATATACTAAAAAGTAAATATCGATTGTAATATTTGTATGTTGGCGGAAGAGAAAATCAATAATATTATAAATAAATACTATTAAGAATTTATACTGAATAATAAAATGTGTTTCCTTTATTGTAGCGGGTAGTTGTGGTAGATTTCAGTAAAATAAGAAGAGGACTATCCATCAGGTAGTATTAAGGAACAGTGTCGTTTGGTTAACCTATATTTGGAGACTAATGTCAAAATCAGCTGATCCCATTCACGGCGAATATTTAAAAAATTAAGAAATCGTCTACTCCGAGGGTAAACCAACGGTACTCGCTCTCTCTTCCAAATAAGGCTAAACAACTTCCTTAATCTTGACCCAAATCACACACACTCGTTTCTGCTTCGTTTGGGTAACATTACCATCAAATTTATTTAAACCTTAGTATTTATAATTCATAAGTGGCGATTGCTAAGAGGTGTTCTGACGGATCAGAGACACACCTCGAAGCGAGACGTTACAGAATATATATATATATATATATATATATATATATATATAAATTCCAACACTTCTTCCACCCTTCAAAAGCTTTGATGAAATCCCTTTCCCGAAGAACTGTTTACTCAGTTCTGGTCTTTTTTGCCACACATTATCTCTCAAGTGTATTAAAGCATCACAACAAAAGTCAGAATTTACCATAACACCAGCTGGAACAAATTCTCTGTGACCAATGCTTCTGATGTTAAGGAACACGATGATCATACATTTTGTTCCCCTTGTGACCTGCCTCACCTTCTTCCAGGCTCTTCCACTGCAATCACTGTTGGTTTGTCTCTGGATCATAGCTATAAAACCAACTTTCATCTGTGGTTATGACTCTAGAGATGAATGTAAGATCGTTTTTAACCATGTCATGAAGCCCATGGCACACATCAAATCGCCCCTGCTTTTGCTCAAATAACAAAGGGCAAGGGGCAAACTTTGCAGCCACACAACATATCCCTAAATTTTCAGTTAAATTTTTTATAGGCCCCATAACCAAATCAAACAATGTCACACAATTGATGGGTTGTATGGTGATGATCCTCATGGATGAGTGAACAAATTGTTTCCACATTTCCAGGAGTTTTGCTTGTGGGAAGCCATCAATAATAATAATCATCTTCCAGCAATGTTCTATCAGCCTTGAAACAAGTATGCCTTTCAAAACCCTGTGTGTGACCTAACAATGTTCTTGAATGCCTCACAAAGTATTTCAAAAATCTCAGTAGCCAATTTATAAAGTTTCACACAAAATTGTATACTGTTTGAATTTATAAACTATCACAGACAGGTAGTGACAGGAAGTTATAGAATGTTTTCTCTAGACTGAACACACATGCAATGCCTACTGTCTTGATTATACCTATTTTATACTGACCTGTAAGTTTTAACTCTTTATTGGAAAACCATTATGTTGAGTATTATTAATTATGAAAATTAATAATATAATGAAGGCTTGACTTGATTATTATAAAAATAATATACAGTAGAGTCTCGTTTATCCGACCTTTGCTTATCCAACATTCCATATTATCCGACGTCCCACCACAAAAAAAACAACAAAAACCCATTAATCGGCAACAAGAACTGCAAGTTGCGAGCATGAGCGTAGTCTATGTTTTGTTGCTCCTGACTCTACCACAGCTAATTAGTTACCCCGACTGTACAGTCTACACTATGACTCATGTGTCTGTCATTCGCCCCACCCTCACTCACTCACTGTCACAACTCACTACTCAGTGCAGTGCAGTTTATCATTGTATGCGGATCGGTTTATCGTCTGTTACATACATATGTGTCTGTGTGTGTTAATTTGACAAAAGTTGTTGTGTTATTTAAAAGCTGAAATTTATGCAAGTATAGCGACGAAAAGAAAGAAAGTTGTTGTATCGATGGAACAAAAACTTGAGGCAATCAAGAGACTGGACAAGGGAGAGACAATGCAGAAGGTAGCTGACGACTTTGGCGTTGGACGGGTAACAGTAGGAGACTGGAAAAAAAATGAATAGAAATAGAAAAATGGTGTGCATGAAGAGTTACGGAGGGTGCATTAAAAGAAAGAAAAACTATGAAAAATGTGACTATGAAAAAGTTAGTGAAGCTTTGTATGTTTGGCTTACACAGTTCAGGGACAAAGGTGTTCCTATTTCAGGGCCTATTTTACAGCACAAGGCGTTGCATTTTTGTAATGAATTCAATGAAGGGGACCCAGATTTCACAGCAAGTGTTGTAAACTTACCTCTCTTTGCACAATTTATTTGTTTATAATAATATGGTATATGTAGGTATACACACCGGTACCAATCTGAGAGCTTGACCTTGACGACAGCTGGCAAGGACAACAGCTAACTGTCAACTTAAAAATATCCCCGTTACTCTATAGGTGACTATTTGCATTACTTTATACCGGATCATATTTTAATATATTATATATTATTCATATATTCATATTTCCTGTCGGAACTGTTTCAAGGTCAAGCTCTCAGATTGGTACCGGTGTGTATACTTACCGTATGATTCACTGCACATCCGGTTTGAGCACGTGGCATTATAACCACCATTACTTTTCTCACTAAGGGTCCAAAGTTCGATATTAAGCGAGACCAGAGACAGTGTGGGATCTCGAAATAATGACACTAACAATGATTGTGGTGACATAAAACTTTTTTTTAATAATTCTGAATTTGCATTATTCACATTTACAAAAATCAAAATGGCATCTTGTACATCCAAAGATAAAATGGTGGCTATATACTTCCGCCCATACTAATTATTCATTAATTTCAATTAGTTATTTCTGGTATTTGATTATTTACAAGAGCATGTTAATAAACTGCAGTTCTTCTTGAGTTGATTTACTCCATTTCAAATTACATAAACCAATGCCTCAATCTTTATTGTAGATGCCGGCACATGCACGCTTCCATGCTCTCACACACACACACACATTAACAAAGGTACATTTTCAATTCATAGTAATTTTGAGCTCAAAAGAATATTAAAGTGTATTAATCTGAATTTTGACTTCCCTGAGGGTGTAGGATGGAAGTTCTCGTCAGGCGTTCCACATTGTCTGGCAGATGTCCGGCCGAACGTTCCTTGTTTCTTTTCTCTTTTATCACTAATGTTAATTTACATTTTGAACTGGTTAGTTACTGACTGATTTTGAATTTTCACTGACTGTTACATTTTGATTACATTTTTATAACTCCAAAAACACTTTTGCTGGCAATAATCTGCCGGCGAATATTTTTGCATACTAACGCCCTGAGTGTATGTTGCAGACTGAGAACGAACAACTGGTACAATGTACCCATGTGGGAGGGTTATTCCGTCATCACTCTATTGTTTAAAGCCGATGACGACATCGTTTTTGCGTCACAGTCATTACGTTTTTTGCTATTATTCATGACGTTTCAACATAGTTCGCCACTTGCTTTGTCCAAATATGTGCCGAAAATCACGTGCGCCAATGACCTTGGAATCGAGTTGTACTGACAAACTGCATCGTGTGTAATGCATTGGGGAAAGTTAACCTAACCATTTTTAAATATATGAAAACACAATAAAATTGTTTTCCTGTACCGATAAATCCTTAGACGGACTTATGTACTGTCACAGTGTCGGTTAGCTCGACCGATGGAAGAAACGCTACGGTATCCGTCAGTTAAGTGTTTGTGGTGAAAAACTATCATCGAGTTTTGAAGAAATGGAAGCATTCAAGAAAAGATTTCAAGAATTTTTGAAACTGAAAGCCTAACGGGTGATCAGATATTTAACTGTGATGAGTCAGGCCTTAATTACAAAATGTTACCTAGTAAGAGTCTTGCAGCCAGAACTGAAGCTGCAGCCCCTGGCTACAAGCATAGTAAGGAAACGTTGACAATTTTAGCATGCAGCAATGCTACAGCAAACCTCAAAATGGACCTTGCAATGATTGGAAAGTCCAAAAATCCTAGAGCCTTTAAAACAGTTTCAAAAAACACTCTTCCTGTAAAATACTACAGTCAGAAAAGCGCATGGATGAGCAATGAAATTTTCAAAGACTGGTTTTTTAAGGAATTCATTCCTTCAACAGAGAAGTTTTTGAAAGAAAATAATTTACCCAGAAAAGCAGTTTTGTTGGTAGATAATGCTCCAACACACCCTGATGCAGAGGAGCTTCAAGATGGTGACATTAAGGCAATGTTTCTGCCCCCCTCCAATCTAACCGCCATATGTCACCATGATCAGGGCATATGATACCTATGGATCAGGGCATATGATACCTATGGATCAGGGCATATGATACCTATGGATCAGGGCATTTTGGAAACAATAAAAAGGAACTATCGCAGGAAGCTACTGTCCACAGTGATAGAAGAAATTGAAGAAGGGCAAGACATGATTGAAAAATTGAAACGTATCAATGTAAAGGATGTTGCTTATCGGGTTGCAAGGGCCTGGGCTGACGTAAGGGCTCCAACAATTGCCAAATCATGGAAGAAGTGCTAGGCGATGATGAAAGTATGGAAACGGATAGCACAGATGAAACCGAATAAACCATTCTACCTTTAGTGCAACGTATCCCTGGATGTGAGGATGCGTCTTTGCAAGAAATCGAAAGTTGGATGAAGGATGATGATCAGTATGTAACTGATGGAGAAATTGTCGCTCTTGTCAATGCGATGACAACGAAATTAAAGATCAAGATCAAGCACCAACTGTTGAGCCTCTCACAATTTCACATAACGACGGGGTTAAGGCTCTAGAAACTGCAATTAAATACATTGAGCAGCAAGAAGAAGCTACAGGAATCGACATAATGATGCTGCAAAGATGGCGAGACTTGGCAGTGAAGAAACGGCACTCGTCAGGAAAGCAGACTACGATCAAAAATTTCTTTAAATCATCACAGGACTGAAATTTTTAAGTGTATTTAACTTCAGACAATTCTGTAACTGTAAGTTCATTTTTTCTGTTGTTTTGTTGTAAAACATGATTATTAGGTTCGTAATGTGTAAAATTATAATATAGTTTGATGTTTAATAGGCTTTTTCTTAACTCCTCCCTATTATCCGACATTTTCGCTTATCCGACGTTCTGCCGGCCCGTTTATGTCAGATAAGCGAGACTCTACTGTACATGTAAAAAGTATGTATATCAGTTATAAGTTTTAATGGTTAATATTTACAAATTTTTTGCCTACAGCTGAATACGACTCTTACCGTCACAACAGGCACACATGGAATTATGAAGTTACCAGATAAACACGGAAAGTTACATAAAGTTTACCTTGAGCCTACTATGTCACGTCTACCTGTACCAGATTTATACTGGAAAAGTGTTGTCAATGAAGATGACAAGTCTTGCATTGTTATAATTTCAACAAACAATCCATTTATAGAGTCCGCTCCGAAATCAATCTGTAAAGACATTACTAAGACATCAGGATGGCCCATGTTGAAAAGCAGTCTCTCCAAAGGCTGTGTGTATTACTGTGATTACAATGAATTTCAAGAGGCTGTACCAGATGTCCCTGATTATGACTGTCAATCAGTATTGAAGTGGACAACAAGGAGCAGCAACAGAGCTTCAAATAGAGGCAACAGAAACCGGATGATTAGTGCATCAACTAGCCTTTTATCAAACATACTTAAGAATATATTTCATCACTAATTGCTTTATATTAATCATCCTTAGCTGTGATATAACTAACTATGAAATTGTTAACTATTATATTATATAGTTTATGAATTTATAAATATGAATTTATTAATGATAACATTATTTACAATTAAGGGGACTTGGTCTATGGGTCTATCTTACCCATGTTAAATTTACAAACTTTGTGCACACTTTTCTCAGAAACTATGAAGGATTTTAAAATGGAATTTTTAGTGTTTCTTTACCTGACAACAGAAAGAATTTAAAAGAAAATATTTTACATACTTAATAATTTTTTTTTAATTTCTTTTTTGACACGTTTTAAAAAATATTTTTATTTTTATTTCTTCAGCTAATAAGAATATTAAGAAACCCCCAAGTTAAACTGTTTACAGTAACATGTTTTACATGTGGTATCTTATCCCATTCCTGAAAAAAGTGTGAATAAATTTAAAAAAAAAAAAAGTTATTTTGAGAAAATAGCAATTAAAGTCAAGTAATACATTTTTAAAGATAAAACCATAATTTATTCATACATAGCTTTAAAACAATCCTGACCCATAGCTTGAATTATCTTTAGATTCTTGCAGCTCATCTTCTGCTATCCTCTTCTTTTAGTCTGCTTGCTTGTCTTGCTGTTTTTTTGTATCTCCTGAAGTTGTCTTCCTGTGAAAAGCACCCGCGCTCTATCAGCTATCTTCATGACTTGAACTGTGTTTTTTCCCAGAGATATGTTCAGTTGCTTCAATGTTTGGCATTTTTACAATATTTCCATCATTAAATGAAACAATAGCATCATATACACCAAAATGGAGTGTCTTTATATCAACAAAAATTATTTTTGGAAGTCGGTTCCTAATGACACTATTTACACTGTCATTTGCATTCTGGGAACACAAACCCTATAATTGCCTATGTAAACACTTCTTCAATAAGTCTTCGTCAGCTAAGTCCTTGAACACTGGATTCATTGCCTCCATAACAGCCACAGGAATAGAGTTTTTGTGCAAGAATGGCTCTTTTTAAACTACTGATTACTGATAATTGCACCAGGAATCGTGTCCTTTAGGACAAAGACCATGATGAGGACTATCATCAGTAGAAATTTTGTGGTAGAACAGTGCCCACACAGCTTTCTTCATTTCTTGTAGACTGTGGCTGTTCCTTCTTATAGTAAGGCTATAATAATTTTGAAGTTGGTTAATGATAGCATCTGTCAACCGATTCTTAACACTAAGCAGCTTTCCATCCGGCATTTTACTCCTTTAATTTTTGTTTTTAACTTGCGAAGCCTAGAACCCATGCATTTCTGGATATGACCTATACATTCACGTTTGCTTATTATTACATCTTCATAAATATCTAGGTATTCCACTGCTAAGAATCCTTTGGTGTCCCCATCGCCAAGACATTTTGTGTAACGTACATTTGTGTAAAGCTGTCTGCTCGCAAAGGGCAAAAAGTTGGCATGCAGTGTTTTACAAAATATTTGATAAAGCACATTCAGAACCTGAAAACTATCATACATTATGTATCAAAATGTTCAGAAATAACCAGAGAACAATAATAGACAAAAAAACTGTTTTAAGAAAATCTGATTTTTACCTTAACAAGTCCCCTCACACACAATACAGGGATTTTAATTCATGATAATATTTTAATCTTATTATATTGCTTTACTCAAAATGCAATAGCATTAAATTGTAAATGTTAACGTAGTAGAAGCTAGAGTTTACACAAATTAACATGACTGTTGTAACTTATTCAAAATTCATGTTTGAAATACTGTACACTACACTGAACAACATTATATGTATCTGTTACTGTAGCCACTGAGTAAATTTCATTTCCCTATATTCTAAAAGGACAAAACTGTATATAGGCCTTCTACAGGAGGTAATTCAATTACAAATTTTTTTAACATTCAGTGCTTAGAGTAAACTTTTGTTTTTGTTTTATTAATGTGTACCTATTTAAATTTTGAATGTTGAATGTAGGTAATACATATATCAGTCTTTAAAACTTTTGCTTAATTATAATTTATTTTGTTATAATGAAGTAGTTTTAATTTTTTTTTATTGTTCATTAATGATGAAACATGTGTACATGAGTTGTATGTAGACCACATGATGTACAAGGCCTGATCAAAAAGTTTAGGCAATTATTGTTTATTTGAAAAATTATTCCTAGATTCATTTAAACATGTATTGCCCCCTTCAAAGTAGTCTCAGCCAGATATATACTAAGGTTTTTTTTTCAGTCTTCAAAACATTTGTAGAATGCACTTTTCGGTATAGTCTTAAGCTTCCTCAGTGATTTTTGTTTAACATCTTTGACAATCACAAAACACTATCCTTTCCTGTAACTTTTCATTACTGGAAAGAGAAAAGTATCTTGGGTCATATCTGGCATATCACTGTAAATCACATTAGGTCATATCTGGCAAATACGGTGGATATGGTATCATCACTTTCATTTTTTTCCCAACATTTTTGAACAGGCAATGACAGTCTCCTGCGAATTATGGGGGTACAAAAATTATTGTCCAATAAAACTGGTTGTTTTCTGTAAATAGCTTCAAACAAGTATCATAAAATGCCAAATAATATTCTTTATTTACTGACACACCTGGTGATGAAAATTCAGGTAACACAAAACCACAATACTGTTGATATTATTCTCTGCTGGGCCATGGGCCACTACTGTTTACATAGCTTGCAACAGACATTTTGGCCCCATCAGTGTCTCCAACGATTAACTGGCAAGATGTACGCTAATCCCCACAGTACTGTGGTACACATTATCACACAGTATCTGCCAGTTACTCAATCGTTTGAGTCATTGAAGATGGCCTCCAATGGTGGGGCTGAAATGTCTGTTGCAAGGTGTGTAAACATTAGTAGACCACGGCCTAATAGCCCAGCAGAGAATGATATCAACAGTGTTGACGCCGACCAAGAAAGCCTTAGAAATTCAAAACACAATCTTCATCTATCTATCTCATTCTTCAGCTCATTTGTGAGAGACTTTGAAGTTTCAGTACCATTTTTAAACTGTTTGTTCATGCATAGTAGGCTTCCCAGAAGCCTTCTGCAACACTGTGACCACAATAGAGTAGTTTATCGTATCTTATTCCTTACACAAAATTTAACTTCAATCTTACATTATATAATGTAAAAAAAATCGCCAAATACACCAAAACACTACTTACTCAATTAGCTAAACTATGTATCCAATAGGGCTATTATTTTAGGTGAGTGTCACTAAATTGTGTGAAAACATCATATAAAAGAGGTTTTTAATCCAACACTCAATGAAATTCAAAAATTGCACAAACGTTTTGATCAACACTCATATAATGTGTAATAGTATTTGAAGATTCCTTTCTAAGTTTTAATAGATTGTTATACATTCATGTTATAATGTGAAATACAAAATAATTTTATATAGAATAGTTTTTTATTAAAATAAATTCTATTTTGTATATTGTTGTAATTAAAGGATATTTAAACAATCATTCTATGCCTCTGCGTTTGCTGTTTCCATCCAGACACATACAGTAGAAACTCAACACACACTTACCAAAACGATTATGTGCATACAAATTTCAATTTTCCTGATTATTTGAGTGGCTATGTTTGTGTGAGTAAGTCAAAATTTAATCTGCAATTGCACGGTGGTTTCATAACTTTTCCAGGTATAGGTTTACCTGACTTGCTAATGTACAGTAATTCACCAGCAATATTTATCCTTTGTTTATTAGGCTTCCATTACCTTACATGGTACCTTACAAGGCCCCTTTTCTACTCAGTTTTTTATTATTATTTTCGTTTACAGGTATGTCCTCTACATCTTTAGTAGGTAGCACAACTAACTGTGAATTAGATGTAGACTTATTTATTATGTCTGGAGCATAATAAACAAAATTGGATCATATTTTAATCGGATGACCACCCTCAGAATCGGTTATGTGGTAGCTGACATTGGTTTCTTCGTAGTATTGTCAGAGGTCAATGATTTTAAGTGGGACTTAACATTTTTCCATTTAGATTCTTTTAGAGGTAAATAGTATCACGTGTACTTAACATTCTTAACAACAACGTGCCTAGGACTAAACTTGATTTTTATGGATGCTATCTCTCTTACTATTACAGCTAGGGGATAACTGTATGTACCTCCTTGTAGAGCTATAAATTCTTATTGTAATGGTGATAAGAACTCCAATTTTGAAAAATGTGGAGTTAACACCCTTTCCTCTAGGCCACAGATATCTATTTACAGGTACTGAAATGCAAATGCTATGTGATCGAAATTGTATGTATTTCTCATACATATCAGGATGCAGAGCTGTCCTTAAGAGTGGGTGCAAAACTAGCCACAGAATCCCTATAACCCCATCATATTCTCCTTAAAACCAAACACCACCTCTTCAATCTACTCTTCACATTCCAGTGTGAAGTTGTAGTTGATGTTCGTTGTAAAATTGTAGAGGTAAGGTATCATTATCAAAGTGAATGTAGATTAATAATGTTATTTATTACAAGATATGTTGAAAAACTCGTTGCTTTGTACAAGGCAGGGGCGACTGGTGTTATGGTTGCAGTGTTGCACAACCACCAATAACTAAACTATAAAATAATATACAAAAACATTAAGCAGCTAAAAGTGTCATAAATTTCATCAGAGAATGTATCAGATTCTACGTGGCAATGTTCGAGTACATTTCAAATATGGCGTGCATGCTGGTGGTTGTAGGCCGCTTGCAACTTCAATAGTAAATGGCAGAGCTTACTACACAAACATATAGGAGGACGTGCACTACTCTTCACAAGTGTCCCATGATCCCAATGTAAGCTTGGTGGTTGCAAAGTTTCTCCAACGCTCCACTAGTAGCGCTGTAGCACAACTTTATGTATGAAATCAGCATAGCCTTATTGATTTATAAGTTGTGTCCGGTTTAATGTTTACCATGATTCAAGGTAAACATTATCTATTGTTTGAGGCTATAAAATTATAGTAATAATATAATAATTATAGTCATAATATTGTTATTTGCTGTCAATGTATGACAAAATAAATATATTCAGCTGCCAATATTTAAAAAGAGAATAATTAAATGGGAAGGAGTTTAAGAAACAAAATAAGACCAATTGGAAATAAAAAGTTCATCCCTCATTCTCCCCCCTTTTTCTCTCTCTCTCACACACACCATTGCATTCTTTTCTCTTCTTACTGAGTGTGGGGTCCTGTGGGATTGTTGCACATCCCTTGAGGTACTTCTGTGAGGATACGTTAATAACTGTTCCTGAAAGAAATTTCATCATATACCTACAGTAGAAATCATATATAGTAATCTAATTATGTATTGCTTTTAGCAATATAATTTTAAGGTCCCATCAATTTATGGGGCTATGTATAAGACATCGAACCTAACAGTCTATTAGGTACAATATACAATTTTAAAGTTGTCTTGATTATTCATCTCTTCTTTCACAGCACTAACACTTAACTAAAAATGAACTTTTTTCATGTGAAAAACTTACTAATTTTATTGGACGCGTTTCGGCTTAGTATCCACCTTCTTCAGCTTTGGTAACAGACTACCAGCATTTTGTAATGGTTGTGTGGAAGGTGAAGTGGGGGAGGTGTGTGGAGGAAGGGGATTGGCGCGGGGATTCAACTTACTGTTTGTTTTCTGTATAATTGTGTCAAAAAGTGTATGTGATTTATATTGTAATTGAACCGTTGAGTATGTTGTTTGGTTGTGTTGTGTGGTGTTTATATATTTCGTATTGTTCAGTTGTGTTGAGTTTTTGACCTTTGGGTATGTAATGTAAAATTTCAAGATTAGTGTCTATGTTGGTGTAACTGTGGTTTTCTGTGTGTATGTGTGTGGCAAATGCAGAGTGTATATTGTTGTTGGTTAAAGCTTTTAAGTGTTCAGAATAACGGGATGAAAAAGATCTTCCCGTCTGGCCTATGTAGAAACTATTGCAGTCATTACAATTTAATTTGTAAACACCTGTTTTGTTATATTTGTCTATGTCTGTGTTTGTATTACTGATGTGTTTTTTGATGGTATTGGTTGTTCTGAATGCTATTTTGTATTTGTGTTTTCTGAATGTATTGGCGATTTTGTGTGTGTATGAGTTGTGGTATGTGAGTGTGATGTACTTATTGTGTTGTGTGTTGATGGTATTTAGTGTTTTGTTGTTTTTGTTTTTGATGCGTTTGTGTAGTATGTTTATTAAATTGGGGTTATAACCGTTTTTTATTGCTATGTATTTTATTGTGTTGAGTTTGTCGGTGTAATCTTGTTTATTTAAGGGTATTTTAGTTAGTCTATGGAGCATATGGTTGAAGGCCGCAATTTTAAAGTATATTTATATATTATATTCAGCTTTAACTGAAATTTCATATTCACTCACTGCTAGATGCCAAACGCACAATAAGTCCAACAGTAAAATTCATTATACACAATTTTCAGACTTAGGATTAACAATTAAAAAAATTAACGATTAAATTAATCATTAAATTTGTTAACTTTTTAACTTAATCATTAAATTTTAAAATGTTTAACTTTAATCATTAATTGTTAAACTTTTTGTTAATGATTAAAAAATTAATAAGTTAATTTTTTTTCTTCCCCAAGTGGTACAGTAGCCAAAATAGTTGTTGAAGTCAATGTTGGAGAAAGTTTGTTCTAAGTAATCCTAATCCTTTGGCAGGCAATGGACTGGTTTTCTCCCCATGGCACTGTTAGGTCTCCTTTGTCTCTTTGTTGTCACTGTCTGGGTGGCAAGGATGGTTTTCTGTCTTTTGTTGAATTATTCACATGACTACCCCAGAGAAGTAGACAACAAATAACTTCTGTTTTGACATCTGAAATAGTGGGAATTTTACAGTGTTGCTTACAAAGGTTTTAATAACAGGCTGAGATCTAAAACGAAATTGCTTTACATGTGCTGAATATTGCAAGTGTTCATTTGGTGACACGAACCGGCAACATTTATCAGCTGCTAGGCGAGCATACCAAAAACCTTTAGCAATGATTGGCTAGTTCAAAGAACGCCAAATTTCACTCCTCTTACTACCCAGACATCACAAAAGAGGTAAATTTAAACAGATTTTCAATTCCACCAATTTATCATTCACTATCCGTTCTCATGTGCTTGTTGACATTTCTATATTTGTGCAGTCAGTATAGTGGTAATTGTTATTGTTATGTTTCTACAGTTTTGTGTTGATTGTTTTGTAAATAGAGTAGTTTTTTGTTTTGTACCGGTATTTTTGTTTTTTCATGAATTTATTATCCGTATCATTTATTACTTTTATATTAATATGGCATCGTCACATTGGCTACATATTTCTAGATTTTATGAACATACTGAGAAAGTATATGGTCTCAATTTAACTTTTAAGTGCTTGATGTGTGTGGCCAAGGTCAAATATATTAAACTTCCCTAACAGTAGTGTCTAATTTGATGACAGACATAAAGGTAAGCAGATTAATATATATATATATATATATATATATATAATATATATATATATATATAATATATATATATATATATATATATATATATATATATAATAACGATACCAAGTATTTAAACAGTTATAACGATACCAGGTGTAAACAGTTATAACGATACCAGGTGTTTAAACGTATATAACAATACCAGGTGTAACTGTAATATGAATAGTAAATTTATGAGTAGTTAAAATTTCATGTTTATTGATTAACAAGCATTATAAATAATAAAACATTGTTAATAATCTCCGATCAAGATATCTCTCATTATTAAGTGTTTATCTCTTATGCTATACGGTGTTACACACATTTAAAACACTCTTACATCTAGACATGTTAATAATCTTAATCTAGACATTTATTCAAATTGATTTAATAAAAAAAATAAAATTTAAATGTAATTAAGTTTTATTTTAATTGAATTCATTTAAGTCAGATCTGACCTCAGCTTGCTCAGTCTATACCAATGTTGTTTTTAAAATAAATTTAAAATTATGTTAATTACTCTTAGACTGGCATTTGTTTTGTCTTCTAAATTTAAGTAAATTTAAATTATTCTTTTCTACAAAATGCAAATATCAAATCATTTCAATTATTTTTCTTTGCTAAAAAAAAAATACTATCTCAAAATTAAACTCTTTTTTATTTCTTCTATATTTATCTATATGCGATCGCTCATTCTTACGACTAAAACATTATTTACCTACTTATAAACTTTTTTGTTTTAATTCATTGTCTCTTTATATAGTCTTTATGAACTCTTTAAAAAAAATCATTTATAAATGCATTATGCATGTCACCTCGAGTTTTGATGACCTTACGACTTATTGACGGGGTCCAGCGTTGGGTTACCGTTACTCCTGGCTTGGCATGGTCCCGGATACGTCCAGAGTCCAGCATCGTTCTCCAGCAGCGTGTGGTCCGTCCCAGAGAATTAATATCGGCTGCAAGGTGGAGCTCGTTCGGCTGTTAGGCGTCTAAAAAGCATCTCCTAACGTCCAGCATCTCGTGTTGCTCTTTGTAGCTTCTCTGTAGATACTCTTGCTGACTTAAACGGTCCCAGTACTCTACGTTTCCCATACTAGTGTAAACATAGTTACTGAAAACGTTTTTATTCGTTCGTAGATGAGACTTATAACAAAATAAAACTTCTGCTGACGGTCAGCGTGTCCGACTGCAACTGTGTCTTGAAATGAAAAGAAGGGCTTCCAGTCAAACCCTTAATTTATACCCTCTCGAGATTCCGCACCTGTTGGTTCCGAAATTGCCCTGTTGAGACCTGCAGATCACATGATAGCCCCGCCACTCCCAAACCTTTTCATATATTTGCAATTTTTTTTAAAATGGCAATGTTTTGTACGGAATTGAGATAGCACAAATCACAGACAATTTGATTAAGCACTCACTGTATTAATTTGAGCGTCTTAGTGTAATTTGCGTATTTTTGGCACACTTATTTTGCACTGACTTCGCGTAGTGTGTCCTACTAATGTCATTTTCTTACTGTGGATAACTATAAAATTTACACACCTTTGGTGCCTTTTGTTTGTTTATACACTAATTAGTTTTCACACAGTGAATTAAAATAATTATTTTAGTAATTAATTGGGGAGGGTTGCTGGGATTCCTGTCTGTAAATGCATCACTAACACACACAAGATACACGCGTAACACACATACAGTCGAGCAGGTGTTCCTGCCTGTTGGAACAGGTTAATTTCTCCCCTAGTGTAACAATGAAATATTTTTACAATCCCAGACATGTCCATTTACCCCAAACTTATAATAATTTTACAAATTTTCCATTTATTTAAATCAATGCTCAATACAGCATATGGCTGTATAGTTGCAATGTATATATATATATTTCAATCACTTTCTGCTACAGTCCGTTTCTTGATGTACATAATACTATAATACTTATAACTAATTTACCTCAAGATATACTTTTTTCCTTTAGGAACATGTTTCGGGAGATCTTGTTCTCCCATCTTCAGCCTTCGCCATCTTGTTTCTGGTGAAGTATTTGTGTGTTGGCTTCTGGATGTTATTAAGGTAGTTTGTTGGTCTTTGGTCCTTCAAAGTTGCATTATTGTGTGTGGTTGTGGTATCTGTTTTTGTATTTTGTGTATTTTCGATGTTGAGTGCTTTGAATATTGTGTCATGTTTTGTATTGATTTGTATTTGTTCTGGTATTAATTTGTTTTGTGTTTTATGTTTGTAAATCTGTAAATTTTCCCAAATGTTCATTATGGTGCCTTTGTGTGGTATATGTTTTATTAGTGTTACATTGGTTATGTCTGGGAATTCATGTCCTGTGTTTATTGCATGTGTGGCTAAATTGGATTTATATATATTTGGTTTTTTGTATGCATTTAGGTGTTCAAATTAATACCAGAACAAATACAAATCAATAGAAAACATGACACAATATTCAAAGCACTCAACATCAAAAATACACAAAATACAAAAACAGATACCACAACCACACACAATAATGCAACTTTGAAGGACCAAAGACCAACAAACTACCTTAATAACATCCAGAAGCCAACACACAAATACTTCACCAGAAACAAGATGGCGAAGGCTGAAGATGGGAGAACAAGATCTCCCGAAACATGTTCCTAAAGGAAAAAAGTATATCTTGAGGTAAATTAGTTATAAGTATTATAGTATTATATATATATATATATATATATATATATATATATATATATTACGACGATACTTTTAGACACTTACTTTTACACATATGCTATTACTGTACTCATTTGTGTGCACTTACCCACGTCTCGAAGGTATACTCTTCTTCTGCAGTATTTACCTTGATGTTTCCCAGCTAGGTCGCAGGCTTTGGTAGTTGATTGAGTGTGGATAAGCACTTGTAATACAATTGTAATACAAGTAAAGAGTACAGAGGATTTAGTACTGGTTGTGAAATTAGTACGACTTTGTTAATAAAATCATATTCATTTTGTTTATTATTTAAAAAAAATGCAATTGTCATATTATTAATTATTTTGTGGGTTAATTACTATTGGAACCCTTATATTCAATACGAATATAATATAATTATAACGTGGTTAAAATTGTGAAGTTAATTACACTTTTACCATATATAAAAACATAAATTTTACTTCACCTTACCTGCAAAAATTTCTTTTATCTGGGTCCAGGATTCGGTCGCACGAACGTCAGATGCAAACGTGTTTTATAGGTTACTGAAATAAATGACTTGACTCATTTTTGAATGAAGAGAATTTATGATCTTTTAATTTTTTAAATCTTTAACAAATTTCATCCAAATTTTATCCGTGCTTGAGCAGATTAAATAACATTTTAATAATTTCTTCTCTTGGTTATCTGTTACATGTATGTAACTTATTCTACTGGCTTACCTTATTTAGATCACACACAAACACAAACAGCCCAGCCTGCAATTTTTTACACACACTCACACAGAATATTAACCAACCCTTAACATTTTTTAAAAAGAATACCCCTCCCTGCCGGCACGTGGCGATCGCTCGTTTAGGTGGAAACCAATGCCTTGTAGTTGTTCGTCGCTGGTTATTTCCATTCAACACATGCAGTTGGTGGTGCGTTCTTCGTATTATGATATTTGCTAGGCACTGGCTGACGTCACGAGATGGGCGAACCTTGAGTTCTACGTCCGCCAGCAAGGTAGATGAAGGTGAACAAAAATTGTTTCTTAGCCATCTTGAGTTGCACAAAACGGTGTCGCTCCGCGCAGATGCTCGTGTCATGCATACGAGCGCACAGTCACACAATTACAAAGTTCTTGGAAATGAAGGCTGGGCGAATTCCTGGTTCACGATTACACAATTGTCGAGGCGTATTACTGCTTGGTTACAACACTGTTCTTTCAACACGTGGTCTGTCACCATGGAAAATAAATTTACATATATTTTAATAAAACCCCAAATTTAATAAAACAAAATAACCCGCAAATTTGGCCCGTTACAAAATCTTATCTCTTATATTCTAAGACATTATACACAAACATAAGACATATATGACCTGGAATATTTACACAGACATATAATACATAACACATATAATTATTATAATACGTGATTAACACGTACGAAATTGAATATTCATCTTGTCTTTGCAAGTGTGGTTTTTATTATATACCACTTAATTAAAAAACTAATTAATTAAACATTTATTAAAAATTCTAATAGAGACCATTCTATTCTTTAATTAATTATATTACTAATGTCTCAATTAATTAACAATCTTCAATTAAAGTAACTCTCATAATTGAGTTTATGTTATCGTTACTTGATTTTAATTATATAATAAAATATAAAAATATAATACAAGATGGTTTCTATAATGACCATTTACTTATGAGATTAATAAATTTATACTCTTTGTTATCAATTATTATTCTTTGAACATTTATTGATTATTCATTATGAAAAATAAAAATATAATAATGTTTATGTAAACTTGTATATGGAATCTTGAGCCTTCTTTCGATAGACCTCAGGGTCATTTATAATATTAAATAAATGTCTCCCTTCACCTGCATATTTCTGCAACCATTTAACTGTGTCGTTACCGTCACCTGGACTCTCGAGTTTGGGATCCTCTTCGGGTATCACCTTCTCTGTCTCTGCGTCGTTGAAATTACTCTCTCCGTCTACTGGGTGCTGAGTTCTGACGTGGACGTCTGGTCGTGATGATGTACGGCTGGATGTAGCTGCATGTGGCTGTCCCTGCGTCCTCTAGTATTTTGCTCTGGTTCCTCTCCTCTCCTCGTCTTGTCCCTCGTGGATGTCTCGAAGTTCTACGTGGACTTCTTGAAGTTCATCGATGTTACGACTACTCATAGATTACGATATTATAGTCTTTTAAATAAATCGTGTTTCACTACTACTTTCACCGACGTACTGCAGGTTCCATCACACTTCAAGTTACGTAATATGGTTTAAAAACAGTACTTAACTTTGTAAAATTTGCGGTTGCGAGATGCGTGGATTTCACGTACTGTCTGTTGATGATCTGAGAAAGCGTGTGTTGCTCGCTGGGGTTTTATACTCCTGCTGTCGTTCAATTCCTGTTGGAAACTGTTTGGACAAAGTTGAACAGGTCCGCGTGTCGATTTAATTGCTAATTACACCTACGCATCTTTCTATGAAGCGCACACTTTTTTATAAATATTCTTTTACAAATCGTTAGGTACATTATTAAACTTAACTTAAGCAAATTATGAACATTAAGGTGTGTAAACTATGAAAGTTATGGCAAAATTTCACACAGTGGCTGAACGGTTCCCACGATCATAGACCACTTAATGTCTAATTGTAGTGCCAGGCGCCAGCTTTATTTTTACATATGTCTCTGATTCGTGTGACTTCTGGTTTTCGTTCAGTACTTAAAAAACTGTGTAAAATTTTCCACAATTGTATGCATAATTCAACTTGTTCTTCATTTATACACTACCACTAACACACACACGCAGACTGATACACACGCGGCTGCCTGTCGCTATGACGTCACCCTTGCCAGTTGGTGTGTGCTTCTTCTCCCCTTGCTGCATTTAAAAACCAACTAGGCTTTTAATTCCATATGCAGGGTCACTTACAATTATTTATTTATTTAAAATTTATTAATACGTTTATTTCTTTTATTATCTCTTCTACCTAACGCTTAATTATTACATTATTTTCATTATTTACATCTTTTACACGGCTCCTACGTGCATTCGTATGTTATCATACCTCAGTCAGGGGTTGATATGGAGACTTATGCTAAACATATCGTTGCATAAATTCCCCTGCTGGGTAAAATAAAATTTGAATTTTATTAAAATTTTATTTCTTTGCTCAGAAATTATTCATATATTTTTTCTATTAAAACTCACACTTAGTGATTATAAGGGTTCTTAAAATTTTTTTCAATCTTTCCCTGGGTGGATTACGTCCCTCCCATGGATTTATAAGTTGACTTTTTATATTTCTTTATCCATAGAATTTACTGAATGCTGATGCATGGTACTTTCCAATAGTTTTTCTTCTTGTCGGATCGTAGACGATAATGGTGTGTTGTCCTTTCCTTCTTTGTAATAAGTAGGGTCCCTCGTACAGTCTGAATAGTTTCTTTGCTGTATTGTCGATTCGTTTTCCCAGTGGATTGCTTTTTAGTAGCACTTTCTCTCCTTCATGGAATGTGATGAGTTTGTGCGTTCTGTTGAACCTCTCGATCCTCTTCTCTCCAAGTTTTTCCATCCTCTTCTTTGCATTGTCATATTTTTGAATCAATGGAATTTGCAGGTTTTGGTTTGGAGGTTTATCAATGTTTTTCGACCAGAATCTATTAGGTCTTTTATTCATTTCCAGTTACACTGGTGTATATCCCGTAGCTTCAGTGTATGTAGCATTTATAGCTTGTTCAAAAATGATATGTACTCTGCCCATCGGTTATGTTGTTCATTACAGTAGATGCGTAAATGTTTTCCTAACTCTTTGTTTACCCTTTCAGCAAGGTTTCCTTGTGGGTGTCTTATTGACGTTAACACTGGTTGTATGCCGTGCTGAGTTAGCATTTCTGCCCATGCTTTATTTTGGAATTGTTTACCTTGGTCAATCAATATCTTTTTGATTTGACCATACTTCGGTACGTATTTGCGTAGTATGACATTCAGTACACTTTTTGTGGTGGGTCTTCGAATAGCGTAGAGTCGAACTGCCTTGGTGAACACATCTATACATACAAGTATGTGTTTGTACCCCCGTGAATAGCTCTCGGAAATGGGCCCAGGAAGTCGACTGCTACTAATTCTCCCTTTTCCTGTGTCTTGATATTTTGCATATCTATGTAGGTGTGAAGATTAGGATGTCGTGCTGTTTGATATTCGTAGCATCCTTTTAAGATTGCTTTTATTCTTCTAAACATATTATTCAAAATGAAGTCTTCCTTTAAAGCTAAATGACATTTTAAAGCAGACGCATGTGCTAAACTTTGATGACATGGTATAATTAGTGTTTTTAGCATATCTGGTGATAGGACTATTTTCCAATCATAATTGACGAGTTTGTACAATATACTATTTTGTATTGTATATCTACTAGATAGTGGTGATAACTTCATGTGCCTTATTTGAAGATCTTTGTTTTGTTCATTTGCTATATTGTTTAACAAATATTTAACTTTATCATCTGTTTGATATGTAATGTTTAATATTCTAACATCGTTGCACTTATTCATTTTCCCCCTAACATAGGACAATAGGTGTTAGACAACATTCTTTCCTCTTGTGCATTGTTTAGGGTGTCACGCAAATCATGTGTGTGCAGGTCGTTTATTAATCCTGTCCATACTGGCATTTTTTAACCCTCCTGTAGTCATACAGTTTTCTTGTCGGTTGGTGTTCTACGATCACCCCCTTCCTCTTTGGATGTTGACGGGCATGTCGGCTGTTGCACAATTTTATTTTCATAATTATTTTTATTATTATGATTATTATTTGTATTAATATTTTGTACATTAGCATTGTACGGTTTTACGTGTTTTTTCGATGTAAATGGATGTGCGTACGCTCCTTTATTCGGAGTCGGGTTAATTTTTTCATAGGGTTGTTTATATTCTTTCCACTTCTCTTTCCGTATGTCCTCTTCTTTCATCTCGAACTGTAGCGATTTGTGGTATATTGGATTTGGTGTAGAGTACTGCTGCTGCTGCGGCCGGTTGTCTCTCCTTTCGTACTCTTTATTAACAAATTGTGATGATTGCATTACAAGGATAAGAAGTTCCTCAATGGTTTTAACTCCTTGTCTAATGTGTCTGTCAAAATGGTAGCTTAGTTTTAATACTAATTCGTGCTCCGTGAAACTTGGTCTAAGATGCTTACACCGTTCGACGAGTTGTATAATGTAGTCTTCTATGGATCGTTTGCTGTTGACGTAATACCGCCCATACTCCAGCTGGTCTCGTACCTCTCTCTGGGTATGTATATTCCAGTACCGATTTTCGAAGGATGCCTTGAACTGTTCATAAGTTTCTGTTTGGTCCTGAACAATCGTATAGCATTTGGATGCTGTTTCCTGGAAATGTCGACTTACAAATTCTATATGGTCTCTGTCGCTTAGGTTGCTTCCTATTGTTGCCATTTCTCGTTCACACTTTTGTAAAAATTCTATGGGGTTCTCCCGTTTGTTACCTTTAAAACTGATCTTCTCTTGATCCTCTACTTTTGCAGTACACATCATTATAGCACTTGGTCATCTCTTGACTTCCACTCATAGTTTTTCTACCTCCTCTTGCAGTCCATCTTTCATGTTGTTAATTTCCATGGATTGGTGTGTAGTTTTTCTAGTGACCTCCTCCACAGCTATTTCTGCTGTCTCGGTCCTCACAGTGAGTTCCTTTGTTCTGTTGATGTTGTCCAGGATGCACTCATTTAAGTCCTTGTGTTTGAGATCTTGCTCCTGCTTCGTAATTTAAAATTTTTCATTCCACTGTTCAGCCAGTTGTCTAATGTGTTCTTTTGTTTCACGTGTTGTATATTCACACTGTTCTCTGAATTTGCTATCGATCTTTACAGCTTGTTCATTAAGTGACTGTTGAACACGCTGTTCGACGGCTTCAACGTGTGCAGTAAGCTCTGTTTTCAAATTATTACTGACGAGTTCTATTTTCTCTTCTAACCTCGTATTATTACTCTCTATATTACATTCTAACTGAGTTTTTAATTCTTCAATAGTAATTTCTAATCTATTACGACTATCTTCAACTTGAGTTTCTAATTCCCCTAATTTACTTTTTAACTCATCATTATTACTTTCTAATTTACTTTCTAATTTTTCACTATTCGTTTTCAACTCCTCTTGCAGTCGTTTAAACATTGTTTCGAAGTCCATTGTTGGTGGCTTCGCCATTGTAGACTACGGTGTCCTAACTGATTCGTTATATTGATTATATTTTTAATTATTGGTCCACCGTGAAATTATACTTCTTTATTTATAATTTATTTTATTTATTTATCAGTATTAATTTCACAACTCTTTTTCTCTGTACTTAAATTTAACAATTTGTAATACTACTTAATACTTGAATTTACTATTAATTCTTTATACAATACTTGTGTCAATTATTTGACTTTATTTATATTCTGGGCACCATTTACTTGTAATGATAATTAACATATATCAAGCAATACGTTGGAAGCGACATTAATTATAGAACGATTCCAATGGTACTTAACATATACCGAGCCACATGTTGGCAGCGACATTAATTATACGATGATACTTTTAGACACTTACTTTTGCACATATGCTATTACTCATTTGTGCGCACTTACCCACGTTTCGAAGGTATACTCTTCTTCTGCAGTATTTACCTTGATGTTTCCCAGCTAGGTCGCAGGCTTTGGTAGTTGATTTGAGTGTGGATAAGCACTTGTAATACAATTGTAATACAAGTAACGAGTACAGAGGATATAGTACTGGTTGTGAAATTAGTACGACTTTGTTAATAAAATCATATTAATTTTGTTTATTATTTAAAAAAATGCAATTGTCATATTATTAATTATTTTGTGGGTTAATTACTATTGGAACCCTTATATTCAATACGAATATAATATAATTATAACATGGTTAAAATCTTATCTCTTATATTCTAAGACATATTATACACAAACATAAGACATATATGACCTGGAATATTTACACAGACATATAATACATAACACATATAATTATTATAATATGCGATTAACATGTACCAAATTGAATATTCATCTTGTCTTAGCAAGTGTGGTTTTTATTATATAACACTTAATTAAAAAATTAATTAATTAAACATTTATTAAAAATTCTAATAGAGACCATTCTATTCTTTAATTAATTATGTTACTAATGTCTCAATTAATGTTTATGTAAACTTGTATATGGAATCTAGAGCCTTCTTTCGATAGACCTCAGGGTCATTTATAATATTAAATAAATGTCTGCCTTCACCTGCATATTTCTGCAACCATTTAACTGCGTCGTTACCGTCACCTGGACTCTCGAGTTTGGGATCCTCTTCGGGTATCACCTTCTCTGTCTCTGCGTCGTTGAAATTACTCTCTCCGTCTACTGGGTGCTGAGTTCTGACGTGGACGTCTGGTCGTGATGATGTATGGCTGGATGTAGCTGCATGTGGCTGCCCCTGCGTCCTCTAGTATTTTGCTCTGGTTCCTCTCCTCTCCTCGTCTTGTCCCTCGTGGATGTCTCGAAGTTCTATTTGGACTTCTTGAAGTTCATCGACGTTACGACTCCTCGTAGATTACGATATTATAGTCTTTTAAATAAATCCTTGTTTCACTACTACTTTCACCGACGTACTGCTGGTTCCATTGCACTTCAAGTTACGTAATACGGTTTAAAAACATTACTTAACTTTGTAAAATTCGCGGTTGCGAGATGCGTGGATTTCACGTACTGTCTGTTGATGATCTGAGAAAGCGTGTGTCGTTCGCTGGGGTTTTATACTCCTGCTGTCATTCAATTCCTGTTGGAAACTGTTTGGACAAAGTTGAACAGGTCCGCACGTCGATTTAATTGCTAATTACAACCTACGCGTCTTTCTATGAAGCACACACTTTTTTATAAATATTCTTTTACAAATCGTTAGGAACATTATTAAACTTAACTTATGCAAATTATGAACATTAAGGTGTGTAAACTACGAAAGTTATGGCAAAATTTCACACGGTGGCTGAACGGTTCCCATGATCATAGACCACTTAATGTCTAATTGTAGTGCCAGGCGCCAGCTTTATTTTTACTGTGCCGATTTAATTGGTAATAAAATATTTAATAATAAAAAAAAATTGAGAATGCAATTAAGTATTTTAAATCGCACAATTAAACCTAATACCCCTGTACTAACTCAGAATAATTATGAGATTTAAATGGAAAAGATCTAACTAAACAAGTAATAAACAATTGTATTGTAAATAGTTAATAATATTACAGTTAACCCTTTAGTAAATCATCATGCGTTGACCTGTTTAATTCTGGACACAACGTGCTTAGTGAACCGTCTGTAACTTAGAAATATTTGAAAATCGTAATGTAAGTAATTAATAATTTGAGAGCACAAGTAGTAGTTAAAATAATTCCTGTAAACTAAATAAGTCAAAAATAATTTGTTTCATCTTGCTATAAGAATGTCTATTTAAATAAAAGTTGGAACTATATTATGGCGGAGTACTCGCTACGTTTCGTTGTTATGTACCAGTCGTATCAAGAAAAGAGTTACGATGAGGCGTTCAGACAGTACACACCTCCAAACGAGGGCTCTTCAAAAGTGTGTTATGTAAACTTTAAAATAACGGTTAGCTACCACAAAAAACGTGGGGAGCTAGTGATTTTTTTTTAAATGTATATGATGTAGAAAAAGTTTGTTCAAGAAATGTAATAATATAAGAAAAATTATCAACACGTAAACAAGGTGACGTCTCTACTTAAGATGTAAACCCCAGTACAACTCTACATGTGAATATGTGACCTGCCAAATTGCACATACGGACGTCTACAAGCCATACGACGCTGACCAGGACCGGCGTGGATCAACCCAACTTCATGCAGCATTACATCAATCTACTCACTAATACGGCTATTAGATATTCACCAGAGACACGACACAGATGACTACCCCGACTACCAGAATTCCGAAGAGTCACGCCCCAGGACGAGGACAGGAAAGCTTATTTTAGAGGTGACTCGATAGCTTGGCTATCGAGAATTAATTACATTTGAAACATAACTTTTATAGATGAAAGAGACTTTTCAAAGACAATAATTTTCTCCAAGCAATAAATAAAACCTAAGAAATGTAAACTGTAGTAGTGAAAATCATACGTTGTAACGTTAATATTGAAATGTAAATTATAATCCCTTTAAAAAATAATACCAGTCTTCAAATGGTTAATGTAATCTTGCAAGCTCTTAGATGAGCATAGTATAATTCAGACGTCTTTACTATATTTAAAGCAGACTCGGATCCGAGGTAAATTACATGATCAACATGATCCCTTGTTTTACAGAAAACCCTTTTTTAATTATTTCAGTATAAATTTTTATGTTATGGGACTTTTTTTTATATAATTTGTTAATAAAGAGATGTCATCTTATTACACTTTGAAGTGAGTGCATAAATCAGTGAAATACCTTCCCCTTGTGTCCTAATAAATAGCGTAAATATTATTGTTGTTTGTGTTGAGTTTAATTTCAGTTCGTTACAACATAGGCAGCCTGTATAATTGGCTAGCATCAATTATGATGGGTTCCCTGGATTTGTAACGTAGCCCGGAACGTTACAAAGATGCGCCACTCTGCTGTTCTATATAAAAGGTTTGTAAGCATCGTGACGCAAACAAAGATACGTCACTCTGATAATTAAAAATAATTGTTAAGTAGTAAAATAGATAACTCTCTGCTGATCTATGCACTCAGTTACTGTATTTCATGTTAATATTAATTTTCATAAAATTAATTTCATAAATAAATTCACCTTGTGAATTTATTTTGTAGAAGATTACTCACTAACTTGCGTATGATGTAATTTATTTAAGATACGCAAAATAATACAGACTATCATTGTATTACGCCAATGCAAGTACGTGCATGAATTTTAGTGCTTGTCAAACTGTTCAGTCTTTAGCAGGTTTATATTGTGACAATTCAAGACCTGTAGTTTCCTGAATATGCCTGCATAGAATGTAAGTGTATGTCTGTCATCACGGTAAGAGAAATATAAACTCCTGTCTAAAGTAGACCCGGTTAATTACGTGTAAAGAAATTCGTAACTTAATTTTGTTACCAAAAAAATTAAAAATAATTTCAAAAATTAAAGGTGGAAAGTAAGACAATTAATTACTAAACTCAGACTGTCACAACCGTAATACACCTGTAACTTGTAGAGCGTGTTTCGTTGAATCAGATTCACCCCCTTAGTGCAACTTGCTTCCCCAGTTGAAACCGGTCGAGAAAGATAGCCTTAGCTATTGTTATAGAGAACAATACTTGAGTGTAATCCTCGCGTTCCCACGCATACAACTACCTTGTCATTGTTTACTAAATAAACTAGGGTGACCTACATTCCAGCGAACAGCTGATCGTTGACTTTACATTGAAGTGTGTGTGTGGAATTTTTGTCTCTCCCTTAGAAGAGAAATTATTCTCTTGTGAACAATGCAAATGATTTATCCAAGAAATAAATTGTCTATGTAATAAGTGTATAGTGTAGTAAAATCAATTTTAAGTACGTTTTAATGTGTTAGAAATAAGATAAAGATGGCACAATTTAATCCGGATTTGCTATTAAAGGACGAGCTGTCTTATGAAGCTCTTTTGCGTGGTCTACCCCATGCTAATGTAACAGTCGCGGAATTGCATAAGTCAATACGCGAAAGTGGATTTGATACACCCGCGCAATTAAGCAACCTAAGCGGACTCGATTATGAGAGCGAGAGAGAAATTTGTAATGCCAACTATAGCGAGCTAACTTTATTGTCTCAAACCCTCCAAGACGAGAAATCTCCTGCGATAATGTTGCGGACTACTCAAAGAATAGAGCATTTAACCCGGCGAATGAAAAATTTATTGATATGGCCTAATCTTACGGAAATACCTCCAGAAGTCCAAAATTTTGCTGACGAAGCTTTACGTCGATTACCCACTATTATCAATGAGTTAAGAAGAAAATCCGACTCGTTCCGAATGGATGAAATTGAGAAGTCCTTGAAGAAACTACACATCTCCCCAGTTCAATCCCCTACGACAGATCTGCCTCCACCCAACACGGATCAGGACTCACCCGCCGTATCGCAAATACAACCTACTCACGAGGAATACCCTGATAGAGATTTAAATGCCCCGACTATATTTGAAGCCCCTCCTCCCAATCGTTTCCAGATTCACCCTGAAACGCACGAATTGACAACCCCGAATGCTTCATGTCATCCTCCTAAAGCGATGCCACACTTGAACTATAACGCAGACCTCTATGGAAAAATCACTCATTCCGTGGAGAAACTTTTAACTGAAATCCCATACACTGATGGATTAAATGTTACTAAACTACTGAATTTCATCAAATATCTCCTGCAGATAAAAGATCTACAGCAGCTGAATGACTGGCAAATTTTGCAAGTTCTCCTACCAAAATGTAAACCCCCGTTGAAGAATTGTGTGATAGAATCATTAAGCTCTACCCTTCCAGTAGAAGACCTGCATACCTCAATTATAAAATATTTTATTCCCACCGGAATTTATGAAGAACTTAAAAGAAAGACCATACTACGAGTACAAGGAAATCACGAGAGATTGGCCCATTACATCTCAGACATCAGGGAGTCATCTCGACTACTACAAGTAGATTGGAATGAGAGACAGATGGTCGACACCATTTTAGTAGGATTGTCACCAGAAGAAAGATCTCGTTTAGCTTTGATAAATCGACCTAACACCTTTGCGGATCTAGAACAATGCAGTATCCACTCTTCGAATGTATGGTACTCAGATCAGAATAGACATGCGATGAAATCAACCGAAGCGAATAGAAATGAATTCCAAGCCCTAGTGCCTGATATAACAACCCAGCATGAAAGGCGAGTATTCAATAGACCTCACAATTTGCGCAGCCCTGGTAAGTCAAATGAAACACAACCTAAAACGGAAACTAGGTACCCTCCTCGTAATAAGAACATGTGTTATAATTGCGGTAAATATGGACACATAAGTAAAAACTGTAACAGCAAGCAATACGAACGTAAACACCCTAATCCAAAAAACATGTAAGGCAGGGAGACCCGAAATCCTGTGTCTTCCGCAGCAACTTGAGATCCGGTGAACCTAAAGAAATGTACGACAATAAAAAAAAAAAAGGGAAGGAAAAGAAACTCTAAAGAAATAGATCCCTATGTTAGAAAGTTTATTGAAAAATGTAACGCGATAACTAAATGTAACTGGACTAAAAGTCTATTACCCTTAATACAAATTGACCTAGGTGTTACCTCCACAATCGCATTAATCGATTCGGGATCTACCAGAACCTTAATCAGTCAAAAGTTAGCAGATAAATTATTCGAACACAACCTAGTGAAATGGAGTCAGGCGGTGAATATAAAATGTGCTACCGCCAATAAACGGAATATAATGATAAAACTTAGCATCACCATTAAAGTTAAAATCAAAAACCTAACGTGGTTTTTTTACTATGTTAGTATGTAATGAGTTAGGACCCAACTTAATATTGGGAGCAGACTTTATAAGTAAAACGGGAATGATTCTTGACATCCACGAGCAGAAATATTATTTTCGATTCGACCGTACACGGAAGTATAATTTTGATTGTAATACTGTGACCCCTCTTTCCTTTTATGTATTTTTTTTAAATATAAAACAACTTCTTTAATTTTAATATTTTTTTTGAAAGAGAAGCCACAAGTCAATTAGGACTAGGCTGAAGCCTAGAGAAGCAAAAATTGTGCCGGGTCCAGTATGACGGGACTTGCAATGAAACTCAGCTGTAATGTAACAATAACAAGTTTATTGTATGCTTAGAAATCATACATGCAGGCCAACTCTATGACATAATTCTCCCCCCCATGAATCATAAATATCACGAATAATTTAATCCCACCTTTAACAGTATTAAAGAAAAACAACATGTGTATAGCATAACAAATGTGTATACATTCAGTAAATACATATAAATATAATAGCATAACAAGTGTGTATAAATTCAGCAAGTATATGTATATATAAATATAAGATTCTCCCCCATCTTGTGGCTAGCTAGACACGGACAAACATAACACACACAGAACATAAGGCACACAAACTCACAATTACATCAATTCTAACACGAATGCCCCAGGAATGCACCCGCCCAGCAGGCAGTGGGGCTACAATACTCATAACCCAGCAGTGATAAAATATTCGCCCATCGGCAACCCGTTTTCGTAGACTTACATATAAGCCAGAACCCCAGAAAGGGTGATAAAAACTCATAACACATAAATAAACCCGGACCGCCCATTTGTATAGCATTCCACTGATCAATTACCCATCATGAGCGTATGAACCTTAAGTTCCTTTCACAGCATTAAATAAAAATTTACAGAACTACATCACCTGATTTCAAACAGTTGTTATACAATTCTAAACGGTTACTTTACTTCACAAATTCCGAAGGATTGAAAAACTCAATATGTACTTTAACAAACAGAAATTAATCACTCGAGGCTTTACAATGTCAGAAAAATTTAGACAATATAAGTTTTACAAAAAAAAATTAATGAGTATATGTTTTATAGTTAAAGAAAATTGAACAGCAGATACTACAAGTGAAAGTTAATCAATATGTGTTTTGCCAGTTAAGAAAGATAATAAGTATAGCCCTTTTGTAAGGAGCAAAATCAACTAATATATGTCCAGGAGAAAAACAAATTATTTTCTATTAACCCCGAATGGCTCTATAAATATAATTAAAATGAAAAAATACAATAAGACGGTTGTGCCCTAGCAACTGTGGCAGCGCGCCAGCATGCGGTTGACAAAGTTTGACAGGCCTCCAACCTGCCTGAGGTTGCACCAACATGTGTGTGAGAAAAACTAAGTCCCCTTTTAAACCCCAGAAAACGGCCCAAAAAAAAACACAGGAAACCCCCAGCTCTTAAATGTTAAACCCATAGTGAAGTTAATATTTATTCATTCCTGTTCCAGCCGGAACAGAGCTACTAACCAGTTCTATAAAATTTGTAAAGAGTTAAATGATAATGTGAAGCAAACAGTAAAATGTCCAAGTGTAAAAAATATCTGGCACGCTCCCCCAGTGCAGCACACAATTACAAGCAGTTCACTTAGTGTTATGTAAATCAGTTATAAAAAAGTGTTCTTGAATTTAACTTATAATGTTCAAAGTCATGATCAGCTGCTCCCCTTTCTAGCAGACAGTCTGGACACGTGGTCACAGGGCTTCAAAGATATTTAATGTAAAACAGGCGCACTGCCGGCCCGGCCCCAAAAGTAAAATAAAAGTGTGAATATCACCTTGTACTGCTGGCAAGAGCTACATCGAGAATCAGTCTCCAGCTCCCTCTTCGGACAAGATCTTATTTAATGGTCCATGTCTGATGCAGGTGTACGGCGATCAGCAAGGCCAAATCTCCGGCTTAATTCAAGAACCCTGTTAATTCATATAAATTAGAGAAATGTTCACCAAAAATATACACCCGAGTTCAGGTAATTAACCTCAGAACGGGCCTCCAACTAACTCTCAATAAAAGCACAATTTTCATTAATAAAGTTTTTGCAACCAGCTTAAAGGGTAGAAAATCAGCCATGGAATAAGTAAATTTGAATAATGAACAGACTTTATTAAACGTGGCGTAATATAAAAGTCATCAGCTCACTGGCTACATGCCTTGACAGAACTTTGCAGGTTAAACTGCCACGTGGTGAGCGATAATCATGATTGGACCAAAAATTCAACTGCAAGGCACTCACAGCATTAAGAATGTTTTAACATAAATAAAATTTCATTTAAGGAAGTTCACACAAAGAAACTCTCTACTGTACAGTTAATTAAATAGCTCCCCGACAGTCTACTGCATGAATGGACATAGTTGACTAACTGACTACGCACTAACATTTAGCCCTTAATTTTTTAATGTAGTACACTTTTATCATGACAATGACAATTGCAATACCTCTCACACTATTCTAGTAATAATAAACGGAACATGAGCTATATACTGAACATTAAGTAATTTGCTGAACAATGAGTTTCTCTTAATATAAAACCTGTCGAGTCGCACACACATAATTACGTGTTTTATATACGGTGGCATACACCTAGTTATTAATCATCCATTTAATATAAATTACTTATAAACACAAAATAATGAAATTCTTACCGGGAGTCGTTTACGCTTTAGCAAGCCATGAAGTTACAGGAACTACGCCGTAATTGTTCGAAGAGAGAGCGATGTATCTCGTAGCGGAGCGGTGAGTAGTCTGCCGTCACAAGCAGAGCCGAAAGCTCCCCTTTTCTACAAGTTGCGCGCGCAACCTTAACCGAGCCGAACAAAGGTCGCTTCAGCCGACCCCTGCATTCTCTTTATTTGACAATTAAACAAAACTTTTCTAAAACTTTTTCAATGGCCGATTTTACACCGGCACAATACTAACAAACAAGAAAGAACTAGATCATCGACAGCACACGTAGTACACCAAGAGTCTGAATTATCTTATCTAGGAAGTAGAGATAGGCTGAGAATGCAGAAATTAATAAAAGAATTTTCCACCGTTCTTACACCTAAGCTAGGACTTACGAAACTAATAGAATATAAGATCAATCTGAGCGATCAGAAAGTAATATGCCTACCCCCATACAAGTTGTCGCCTCCCAAGATGGAAGTGATGAGAAACCATATCAACAAGTTGTTAGAACAAGGAGTCATTGAACCCTCTACGTCTCCATATTCATCACCCTCCTTTTTAGTACCAAAAGGTCACGATAAACATAGACTAGTTGTGGACTACCGGCAATTAAACAAACGAATAGAATTTGAACCTATCCCGCTCCCAGACATCCATAGTGCTTTTCATTACTTCACAAAAGCGAAAGTCTTTACGGCAATGGAGCTGAATAAAGTATTTCACCAAATACCCCTTCGGAAGAATCCAAACGTCTAACCGCGTTTGCCGTTCCTTTTAACCTCTACCAATTTACTAGAGTACCCTTTGGAATATCTCAAGGAAGTTCCGTATGTAGTAGATTATTAGAAAGAATATTTCATGATATTAAATTTAAATATGTGTATCACTACTTGGACGACATCGTTATCTATAGCGAATGAATGGAACAACATCTTAAACACCTACGTGAAGTGTTATCTCGGTTACAAAAAGCAGGATTAACAGTTAACCCCAAAAAGGTAAATTTTGCCGTCCCACAATTTTCATTCTTAGCTCACATCGTGAAAGCAAATGGAAAAGTAAGCATTGACCCCGAACGAACCCGCGCCATCAGAGAATTTTCACCCCCGCGAAATGCAAAAGGTATAGCCCGATTTTTGGGAATGGTAAATTATTTCCACAAGTATATTCCCCATCTTGCCGAAATAGCAGCACCGCTGAATTCCTTAAGAAAGAAGGGAGCAAAGTTTGAATGGACCGCACAACACCAAAATGCGTTTGAGCAACTCAAAGAAAGCATCATATCTCCCCCAGTATTGCAACTAGCAGATTTCACGAAACCTTTCGTAGTTCAGACCGACAGTTCTAGTGTAGCGTTAGGTGCAGTCATCTATCAAGAAATAGAAAACAGTAGACTACCTATTAGTTATGCATCACGAACCTTGAGCGACCAAGAAAGAAAATATTCCGCATATGAATTGGAATGTTTAGCCATTGTTTTTGCATTTGAGAAGTTTAAACCCTTTCTAGAACATAAAGAATTCCTTTTGGAAACCGATAATCAAGCGTTATCTTGGTTACTGAATCACCCTAAACAGTTAGGACGTATTGGAAGATGGGTATTGAGGTTAAACTGCTACAAATTCAAAGTGCAGCATATTAAAGGTACACAAAACGTAGTCGCTGATACCCTGTCCCGTATGTTCCAGTCGCCCACAAATACTCCCGGAAACAAGGAGAGTCCGGAAACTGCCCTTGCTAACGCCGTAATTACTGAATTCCCCCTTGCCTTTACCAACATTGCTCTATATCAACAACAAGACCCTCTTCTGAAACCGATTATAGAACAACTTCAGCAAGGTATTAAATCCGAGAAATACGTATTAAGTAAAAGTATACTATGCCACAAAATAAGAAATGGAAAGGAATTAAGAATAATCGCCCCGATATGATTAAGCCCGTGCTGATGGAGTACTTCCATTCATCTACCATTGGAGCCCATATGGGAATCAATAAAACCATACATCGCATTCGAAAGGAATATCATTGGAACAATATGAACAGCGAAATAGCTAGTTTTGTAAAAAAGTGTAATTATGCGCTCTCAGTAAACCGGCCAGAAACAGTCAGGTAAGCAAATTAATTTCAGAAATCCCTAAGACCCCTTTCTCTAAACTTTATTTAGACTTTTCAGGTCCCTACCCACGATATAAATCAGGTAATACTATGTTACTCATCTGTGTAGATTCGTTCACCAAATTTGTTTGGATGTATCCCATGTGGCGAGCATTAGCGTCGACGACTGTAAATATATTACAAGAGAGATTATTTAAAGATTATGGTACACCTGTACGTATAGTGTCAGATAACGGACCACAATTTAAGGCGAAAGAATTTAAGAATGTGTTTCAAGTTAGGAATAGACCATATTACCACTACGGAGTATCGACCGCAAGGCAATATTGCTGAAAGGTATCTACGAAACCTCAAATCTGCATTAATCGCCTACCATGCGAACGATCATACGTCTTGGGACCAGAACCTATCCCGGATACAATACGCCTTTAATTCAGCTTATCATGAAGGACACAAGTCGACCCCATTTGAGTTACTGTATAAATACAAACCAAACCACCCCTTGTCCACTAAATGGAAAATACATGACTTGCTACCTCCGCAAATAAAGGATAAGCAGATTAAGCAAATATGGAATAAAGCTCGCGCTAATTTAAGAGCGAACCTAGAGAAATCCAGAAAATACCACGAAAGAAACGTTCATAACACTAACAATTTAGTTAGGTACCAAGTCGGTGACTTAGTAATGTACAAGACACACCCGACTAGTAGTGCAATTGATAAGACCACCTCTAAACTATCATACCGATGGTGTGATCCTTACCAAATCCAGAAGTATTTAACTCCAGTTACAGTAGCCCTGTACGAACCTGCGACTCGAGAATATGTATGGAGAACACATATTTCGCAGATAAAATTGTATAAGAAGAAAAGAGGAAATAGCATAGCCAAAAATAGAAAAGGTAATACTAGGTAGACAAGTTATCTTATACCTCAGTACCCTGTTCAGCGAAAGATAAGCAAATGAGTACTCAATGAACACTAAACTGACCTCTAAATAACAAAATATTTAGAAAATTACTCTATGAAGAGAGTAACTAAAACCCCCCAAAAAAACCGGTAGTAGATTTAAGTAGTAGACATAAGAAAAAGTTTTGTGTTTTAAAATGTAGACCTTAAGTGTGAATTTTATGTAATGAAAAAGGTAGTTTGTAAGAAAATATATATGTATATTGTATTATTATAGAGAAGAAATAAATGTGCATAAAACATGCCAATAACAATGAGAGAGAAAAAGAAGAAAGGGGAGAGAAATTCCACACATTAACGCCAAGCAGACTTCAAGTCCCCACTTTTGAATTTTCCTTACTAAAATTCCTAATGTGGATTTTAAGTGGCGGAGTATGTGACGATTTAATTGGTAATAAAATATTTAATAATAAAAAAAAATTGAGAATGCAATTAAGTATTTTAAATCGCACAATTAAACCTAATACCCCTGTACTAACTCAGAATAATTATGAGATTTAAATGGAAAAAGATCTAACTAAACAAGTAATAAAAAATCGTATTGTAAATAGTTAATAATATTACAGTTAACCCTTTAGTAAATCATCATGCGTTGACCTGTTTAATTCTGGACACAACGTGCTTAGCGAACCGTCTGTAACTTAGAAATATTTGAAAATCGTAATGTAAGTAATTAATAATTTGAAGGCACAAGTAGTAGTTAAAATAATTCCTGTAAACTAAATAAGTCAAAAATAATTTGTTTCATCTTGCTATAAGAATGTCTATTTAAATAAAAGTTGGAACTATATTATGGCGGAGTACTTGCTCCGTTTCGTTGTTATGTACCAGTCGTATCAAGAAAAGAGTTACGATGCGGCGTTCAGACAGTACACACCTCCAAACGAGGGCTCTTCAAAAGTGTGTTATGTAAACTTTAAAATAACGGTTAGCTACCACAAAAAACGTGGGGAGCTAGTGATTTTTTTTTTTTAAATGTATATGATGTAGAAAAAGTTTGTTCAAGAAATGTAATAATATAAGAAAAATTATCAACACGTAAACAAGGTGACGTCTCTACTTAAGATGTAAACCCCAGTACAACTCTACATGTGAATATGTGACCTGCCAAGTTGCACATAAGGAACGTCTACAAGCCATACGACGCTGACCAGGACCGGCGTGGATCAACCCAACTTCATGCAGCATTACATCAATCTACTCACTAATACGGCTATTAGATATTCACCAGAGACACGACACAGATGACTACCCCGACTACCAGAATTCCGAAGAGTCACGCCCCAGGACGAGGACAGCAAAGCTTATTTTAGAGGTGACTCGATAGCTTAGCTATCGAGAATTAATTACATTTGAAACATAACTTTTATAGATGAAAGAGACTTTTCAAAGACAATAATTTTCTCCAAGCAATAAATAAAACCTAAGAAATGTAAACTGTAGTAGTGAAAATCATACGTTGTAACGTTAATATTGGAATGTAAATTATAATCCCTTTAAAAAATAATACCAGTCTTCAAATGGTTAATGTAATCTTGCAAGCTCTTAGATGAGCATAGTATAATTCAGACGTCTTTACTATATTTAAAGCAGACTCGGATCCGAGGTAAATTACATGATCAACATGATCCCTTGTTTTACAGAAAACCCTTTTTTAATTATTTCAGTATACATTTTTATGTTATGGGACTTTTTTTTATATAATTTGTTAATAAAGAGATGTCATCTTATTACACTTTGAAGTGAGTGCCTAAATCAGTGAAATACCTTCCCCTTGTGTCCTAATAAATAGCGTAAATATTATTGTTGTTTGTGTTGAGTTTAATTTCAGTTCGTTACAACGTAGGCAGCCTGTATAATTGGCTAGCATCAATTATGATGGGTTCCCTGGATTTGTAACGTAGCCCGGAACGTTACATTACATATGTCTCTGATTCGTGTGACTTCAGGTTTTCATTCAGTACTTAAAAAACTGTGTAAAATTTTCCACAATCGTATGCATAATTCAACTTGTTCTTCATTTACACACTACCACTACACACACATGCAGCTGCCTGTCGCTATGGCATCACCCTTGCCAGTCGGTGCATCCTTCTTCTCCCCTCGCTGAGTTTAAAAACCAACTAGGCTTTTAATTCCATATGCAGGCTCACTTACAATTATTTATTTATTTAAAATTAATTAATACGTTTATTTCTTTTATTATCTCTTCTACCTAATGCTTAATTATTACATTATTTTTATTATTTACATCTCATACGTACGTTCGTATGTTATCATACCTCAGTCAGGGGTTGATACATAGACTTATGCTAAACATATCGTTGCACTATATATTGCAACGATACAGCCATATGCTGTATTGGGCATTGATTTAAATAAATATAAAATTTGTAGAATTATTATAAGTTAGGGGTAAATGGACATGTCTGAGATTGTAAAAATATTTCATTGTTATATCAGGGGAGAAATTAACCTGTTTCAAAAGGCAAGGAACAACTGCTCAATTGTATGTGTGTTACGCGTGTATCTTGTGTGTGTTAGTGATGCATGTACAGACAGGAATCTCAGCTACCCTCCCCAAGTAATTACTAAAATAATTATTTTAATTCACTGTGTGAAAACTAATTAGTGTATAAACAAACCTAAGGCACCAAAGTGTGTGTAAAATTTATAGTTATCCCCAGGGAGAAAATGACGTTAATAGGACACATTACGCGGAGACAGTGCAAAATAAATGTGCCAAAAATACGCAAATTACCCTAAGACGCTCAAATTAAGACAGTGAGTGCTTAATCAAATTAGCTATGATTTGTGCTATCTCGATTCCGTACAAAACATTGCTATTTGCTAAAAATTGCAAATATATGAAAAGGTTCGTGAGTGGGGGCTAGCAGTGATCTGCAGGTCTCGACAAGATGATTTCAGAGCCAACAGGTGCGGAATCTCAAGAGGGTATAAATTAAGGGTTCGACTGAAAACCCTTCTCTTCATTTCAAGACACAGTTGCAGTCGGACATGCTGTCCGTCGGCAGAATAGTTTTTATAGTTTTTATAGTCTCATTGATGAACAAATAAAGACGTTCAGTAATTATGTTGACAATATTTTGGGAAGCGTAAAGTACCGGGACCATTTAAGTTTACAAAGAGTATCTACGGAGAAGCTACAAGAGCGACGAGGGATGCTGGACATTAGGAGATGTTTTTTGATGCCTAACCGATGATTGAGATCCAGCTTGCAACAGATAGCAAATCTCTGAGATGGACCACACACTGCTGGAGAATGACGTTGGACTCTGGACATATCCAGGACCACGCCAAGTAACGGAACCCCAACTCTGGACAACGCTGGACCCCGTCAATAAGTCGTAAGATCATCAAAACTCGAGGTGACATGCATAATGCATTTATAAATGATTTTTTTAAAAGAGCTCATAAAGACTATATAAAAAGACAATAAATTAAAACAAAGAAAAAAGTTTATAATTAGAAATAATAGATTAGAATCTTAGATAAATGTTTAGTTGTAAGAATGAGCGATCACATATAAAGAAATAAGAAAAAAAAAAGAGTTTAAATTTGAGATAGTATATTTTTGTTTATCAAAGTAAATAATTAAATTGATTTGATATTTGCATTGTAGAAAAGAATAATTTAAATTTTGAATATAAAACAAATCCCAGTCTAAAAGTAATTAATATAATTTTAAATTTAATTTTTAAACAATGGTATAGACTGAGCAAGCTGAGGTCAGATCTGAATTAAAAGAATTCAATTCAAAGTACATTTTAATTTTATTTGTTTTAGTACCAGTAAATCAAATCGAATAAATGTCTAGATTAAGATTATTAACATGTCTAGATGTAAGAGTGTTTTAAATGTATGTAACACCGTATAGTTTAAGAGATAAACACTTAATAATGAGTGTGATATATTGACCGAAGATTATTAACGATGTTTTATTATTTATAAGGTTTGAGAAAACAATAAATATGAATTTTTAAATACTTATAAATCTAATACTCTTATTATAGTTACACCTGGTATTGTTATAATTACGTACAACTGCATATATAATTGTGTTGTTATATAATTTTGTTGCCCGTTAACTTGGGGCTCGACACGCTTACATTTAATAATATGTATCGTTGTATAATAATGTCATCCCAAAGAACATGGGGCTATACAATTTAAAATACATTTAAATTTGTTCACAATTTATGTATATGTTACGTTGCATTAATGGCGCTCCAAGATCGTGGGGCTCCTCAAACACAAATAAATTGTAATCAATTAGTCCCTGCAATTCGGGCGCAAAATGTAATCAATTACATTTATTGTTTTATTACTTATGGTGAAAATGTAAAGTTTGTCTATACGTAAATAATTTTCAGGCGCCATGTTTGTTATAAAGCAACATGATCGAAATTTACTGTTAGGGCCAGAATTCGTGTTAACACGTACCAGTTTAGTGGAACCAAGTACCTGAAATAAAGACACATCAAATAACATATAAAAGTATTTATTAATATTAAACATTAATAAGGATTACATATTGCGCCATGGGCGTTGTCCACATGGAATTACTTTACACAAAGAATATACGCTGCATTAATACATGTTATAGGAGAAGACATACATTTATTAATTCAAAGTAACTTTCATATTAATTCAACAAAGATATATAGTTATATGTGTTGCTCAACCCAGCACTTAGAAATAATTACGCACGCACACAACCACTCACCCTTTCATTCTCATGGTACAACTTTATGCATAGTGGAGCTCCTTTTAAATATAATGAAAAATTTAAATGATTTTTTAAAGAATTGATTTAAAATTTGGTATTTGGAAATAATTAAAGGATTGAAAATGTAAAAGGAACGTTCTCACCAATTTCGTGTTGTTGTGCGTTCTCGGTTTGTACGAACTTCGCGCACCGCGAGTTCGGCGATTTTTTTCCCGGTCACATCTTGGAGTTGGTGCACTGTATTTAATATATATTTATTACTGTTTATTAACCACCTACAGTGGTCTAAAAAGTTAAAATTCACCCGGGAGTGAATTGGTTTGGCCGGCCGGAACTGATCAGTCGCTGCAGCTAAATGACGACAATTCCTTGTTGAATTCTGCGGAAGTGGGGTGTATTGACGTCACATTTTCTTTGTCTAACGTGTTGACATCGCCGTTTTGTCGTTGTCAACACATTCTCAGCCTATGACGTAATAAAGGCTTGCCTCTGCGTATCGCAAACTGCACACTGTTTTTGTGATGTGACACCGTTTTTTTGTCATGAATTAGTTCAAATCCTGGCAAATATTGTAATATAGTCCACTCACTGTAAATTCGATATCGGGTGTTTGAGGTTGGGTTGGGTATGTCAAAAAATAGAAAAATACAATATTTATTATCTCGTTACCATATTTTAGGTAATTATAAAATGTACCATGATTGTACCATCACAAAACCCCCTCAATGAAAGATGGTGTGACGAAGCACACAAACTTTCATTGACCCTTTCATCTTCCTAAAGGGATCAGCCAGGACAAGGCGCCACAACCCCCTTACAAATTTACATAAAAAATAACAACAACTCACCCTTGGTCTGGTGAAGATGACCGTACCTAGATGACCTTACTGGACTTCTCCTACGAGATCCCAACACCATAAGGCCACTTAGGCTCTTAACGCCCCTGCTCTGACGCGTTGGCCAGCTCAGGACCGCTGTCACACCACCAAACACTGAAACAATATATAATAAATATTAAAATAGTGGCTTAGTAAATCACTCCATCCTCAACTGATCTGGTTCCCCTTAGCTAAGTGCTGGTTTGTGCCAATAAGCACTGGGTTGGCTTAATATATTTTAATACGCTTAATAAAATTATAAGATTATATATTATAATCTTCAAGAATTAAAATATAATTAAAAATATAATAAGAAAATTACACATTACAATATCCCAAATCTAGAGAAAAACAAATTATAAAAGAATTAATAACTCTATATATTTATTTATTGAATACTCTTAGTGCATGATAAAATAAAAAATTATTATTATTGTTATTATTATTATTATTATTATTCTTATTATTAACAGGTAATTATTTGGCTGATAAATATTATTAACAACGCCATTTAAAAATTTTTTTTTTTTTTCTCTTCCTACACATATTATAACATCATGTTAAAAAGTTTTCAAATAAATACATAATACATTAATAATTAACACTGATATATTAATAATACAGTTAATACATTTTAAATACTCAATCATATTTAATCATATCTAAGATATGCATTAACATTTGTATAATTTACTTAAAAGTTGTATTTAAATTAAAATTTACCATTGCAGTTATTAATTAAACATCAAATTTATTTATTTGTAATAATAAAATACATTTTGAACTTATTGTTACTATTCATATTACATTATTATTTCATTATTCATTTTCTACTACCTCTCTCCTCTGAACTTTCTACCTACCTACCTACCTAACCTTTCACCTTCTATCACTGTTTAGTCTAGATTCCTCCTATATTCACTATACTTCATTATATAATTTTACTCACCTTCTTCTAACTGACCATCAAATTTACCTATCATTGACACCAATATCTCAATTATATACTCCATTACTACTTCCATTTAAATCTTATGGCACCGCTCGTCTTTGCACTGGGTTGGGTGTTCCCTAACTGGCTATATACATCCATATTATTTTGCCCTTCCAAAATTTCGGCAAACACTCCCTTAAACTACGCTATTACCTGCCACAACACTATTGGTTGGCTACTCTTTATCACCTCACCCCCACTACAGAATTCATCAACAATAATTATATATTTATACCTCTACTTAAACACCTTCTCTACAAATAATCACTAACTACTGTGTCCCTAAATATTTAATAATTCTCTTTGTATTTTCTTAAAATTCTTATCTTTCTAACTCCATTTACATTAATTGCATAACTCACCTGCATTTTATCTATACCCAGGCTCTATCCCTGTTTAAACACTTACTGTAATCATTGACAATTCTCTTATAAAATTCCTCTCTTACCTACTTATAACAATACCTCTTTTCAAAATTCAAATATAATTATTTATTTAAACATTCATTATTATTCATTAGTAATTAATTAAAATATTATTATATAACATGTTATATATATAAAATATATAATAATACACACTGGCGTACCTGTAATACATAATACACATCAAAATACATGGATAAATACAGTTAATACAATAAAAATATACACTCCAACTTCATTATTGTGTCATTAATCGAAATCAGTCCATAACAGTCCAATTCAAAACCACTTTTCATATTATTATTTAATGTTCATTTCACAATATAACAGTCTATCCACCATCATTAAACAACAAACGAATCTTAGGTCTATATAAATCATTTTTTATTAAATACATTATCTTATTATTATAAATATAAAGGTTATTCAATTTGTTATAATTTTCCACAATACTATTATAATCAATATGGTCACTCCATATCATTATCTCATATAATTTGTCACGATCAATTATGGTCCTGTCACCTTTAGTATCATCTGTCACAACCAGGTAAATTATAAAGTCATCATTAATAACATCCTCTCCTGCTGCTGCTATATCAGCTTCAATATAGGGTAAGTACTTATAATAATTATTAATTCTCTCTCTACTCACTCTCTCTCTTAATTCTGTATAATTTCTCCCAACTTCAAACAACTCTAACTTACTATCACTATACCTATCTCTCTCAAAATATGCCTCATCATAACACCAAGTCACACTCTCTCTCTCCAGATATGCAGGGGTCCCTATCATAAAATTGTTGCACCCCTTCTTAGGTACACAAAAACATAAAGAAATTTTATTTGTAGAACTATCGTCTATCAAATATAAATTAAAGGCATTCTTATCCTTATAACAACTACATGAAGACTTGTCTTCACCCCCTAATACAACATTAAAAGAAAATTCTACCCCCTGCACTCCTTGTACTAAAATACTTTCTCTCAACTTTCTTTCTGACTTCATAAATTCAAATATTTCATTATCATTCATTATATTTTCATTATCATGTTTATCCTCTTCTACCACCACAATCTTACTACTTGTATTATTTGTATTATCTATAGTTTCTTCATTATTGGAATTATTATTTTGCTGGGTACCGCTATTGACTTTCTGGGTTTCTACTTGATTTTCTACCACATTTAAATTATCGAGTTTTGTAATAAGCTGGTCACACTTCTTAATAAGTTTATTGTGACCTAATTGAATTTCATTTTTCATTTCATTGAAATGGCTGTTAAAACTATTTTGAATTTCTTTCATTTCACTTTTCTGAACATCTAGTTTTTTATCTAGTTTTAATAACAATTGTATCATTGCGTTACTTTCATCTGATTTACTGTCTAAATTAGTTGAAATGGATGTGTCAGTTTGCGTTATTTCGACAGCCACAGGCGTATTTGCCCCGTCAGTCTGACTAATGGGATTTATTTGCATATCCATTTCACCAGTTAAAGTTATGTCAGTGGTACTGGTTTTTATATCAATATCGTCACTTGTACTCATTTTGTTATTTTATCTTGCTAAAACATGTATGTTTATAACCTAGGAATTTAACCCTATTCTACGCACGTGTGCATGTACTTACGCTATTACTTCAGGTAACTATTCCACTTTCCTGGTAGGTATTACTCCACATAAAATTAAGTTTTATGTCGAGTTCCTGTTATTACGGGCGCCAAATGTAATCAATTAGTCCCTGCAATTCGGGCGCAAAATGTAATCAATTACATTTATTGTTTTATTACTTATGGTGAAAATGTAAAGTTTGTCTATACGTAAATAATTTTCAGGCGCCATGTTTGTTATAAAGCAACATGATCGAAATTTACTGTTAGGGCCAGAATTCGTGTTAACACGTACCAGTTTAGTGGAACCAAGTACCTGAAATAAAGACACATCAAATAACATATAAAAGTATTTATTAATATTAAACATTAATAAGGATTACATATTGCGCCATGGGCGTTGTCCACATGGAATTACTTTACACAAAGAATATACGCTGCATTAATACATGTTATAGGAGAAGACATACATTTATTAATTCAAAGTAACTTTCATATTAATTCAACAAAGATATATAGTTATATGTGTTGCTCAACCCAGCACTTAGAAATAATTACGCACGCACACAACCACTCACCCTTTCATTCTCATGGTACAACTTTATGCATAGTGGAGCTCCTTTTAAATATAATGAAAAATTTAAATGATTTTTTAAAGAATTGATTTAAAATTTGGTATTTGGAAATAATTAAAGGATTGAAAATGTAAAAGGAACGTTCTCACCAATTTCGTGTTGTTGTGCGTTCTCGGTTTGTACGAACTTCGCGCACCGCGAGTTCGGCGATTTTTTCCCGGTCACATCTTGGAGTTGGTGCACTGTATTTAATATATATTTATTACTGTTTATTAACCACCTACAGTGGTCTAAAAAGTTAAAATTCACCCGGGAGTGAATTGGTTTGGCCGGCCGGCACTGATCAGTCGCTGCAGCTAAATGACGACAATTCCTTGTTGAATTCTGCGGAAGTGGGGTGTATTGACGTCACATTTTCTTTGTCTAACGTGTTGACATCGCCGTTTTGTCGTTGTCAACACATTCTCAGCCTATGACGTAATAAAGGCTTGGCTCTGCTTATCGCAAACTGCACACTGTTTTTGTGATGTGACACCGTTTTTTTGTCATGAATTAGTTCAAATCCTGGCAAATATTGTAATATAGTCCACTCACTGTAAATTCGATATCGGGTGTTTGAGGTTGGGTTGGGTATGTCAAAAAATAGAAAAATACAATATTTATTATCTCGTTACCATATTTTAGGTAATTATAAAATGTACCATGATTGTACCATCACAAAATTTATATTTGCAACGATGTAACGTTAAAATATATATATATATATATATATATATATATAACTCAAAGTCTGAGGATTTATTTGTATCGAATACAAATCCACACTGTTACACCGACTGCCACAAAATTTTGCACAGATAACCTTTGACACAAAGCAAAAAAAAAAACTGTTTAACTTGGAATTTGTTATTCTGCCCCGTTCGCACAATTTAGGCCCTTTAGTTGACATGTATAAAGATGTCAATAACACCATGGAGACTAAAATTAATTACCATAGTCACAATTAAATAAACAAATGGTATTTAGCAGCATCGGAACTGTACCTTTATCCGTTCCTGCAGAACATTTTTGATGCTTTTAATATGCGATTGTATTGATATATTACCTACTACTACTACTTTATTGTATTATTAGCATTGTAGGCATCAATTTTTACTTATTTATTTATAGCGTGTATCGAGTTTAGAAGACAATCAATATTGTAATTGGCCTTGACACCATTGACCCATTCAAAACTTGCCTGGCATTTGGTGTCTTTCATTGATTTTTTAAATCAACATTAGTGTACAGAGTATGTCAAGTTAGCATGCAGATGTCTACTACAAGTTAACAGACCTCACTGCATAGTGCATAGTTGTTGATTAATCTGAATGACACCAAGTCATTGTCGACCTTTAATTAACTATCGCCATTAATTGTTCCTTAGTTCAGCAACTTTGCATGAGCGTTTGTAAAAAAAATCTTGGAAGTTCTGCTGTTGTGTTCGCTTTTTCTTTCTCTTTCTTCTCTAAGGAAGCCATCAGTTAAAATTTGTGGTCAATTAATTTATTAATTTTTTCAGTCTCAATTTTTTTAGTCATGTAAGTCGATTGATTTGTCTTCCAAAAAGTTCTTAATAAATTTACCAAAAACTGAAGTGTCAAGTTTTTCTTCTGACACCACACCATTGTAAGTTGTACAAAAACAAAATATTCTTCTTCACATTTTTCTCCACCGGAATTTGATATCTGTTCCCTTTTGGTTTATTTAGTCAGTGATCTGCTGTGGTCTAACCCAAGACAAATGGAATGTGGAAAAATAGTCTGCTCTACAGCGCTTACCAAATGTACAAAGCAATAAAGAGTACTGTATTAAGTAGATTTAGAGCTTAGGCAATTTGGATTTTTCTGTTTGGAAGGTTACCCGAAGAGTCTTCTAATGTTTCTCAGTGACCCAGGCTTCACAGAGACGCTTAACTAATATGTCCCGTTGGGGTTTGCTTCACAAATACCTTTTGTCTTGCCTTATGGCTCCTTTGTACATTCACAACATTGTGGATTCTGAGTTCACCTTGTATGTACCCTTTCCTCAACCTTTCCAAGAAAGTATATTTCAACTTTCCGTAATTAGTGGCAGAGATGATGGTTTCAGGGAGAGGAGAGAGAGAGAGACAGACAGACAGACAGACAGCAGACAGTCAGAGACAGAGTGAGAGAGAGAGGAGAGGAGAAAGGTGTAAAGATACAGTAGTAAAAACCATGGGATGTTTATTGGATGTGGCTACTGATAACATACTTGAAAATAATGAACGAGTATACTCAGATAGAAAAAGTAACCCTTTTCAATCCACCTTGACTTCCTTTTTAATATATAGATCACATGTTTCAAAGCATATGCTTCAACATCAGATCATAAAATATCACTCGTAGGTTGTCATTGGTTAACAATCCTTTGCACTGTATACACGTCAGTAGGTGCGCACCTATTTATGTTTGGTCGACCACATTGAGTATAATCATTATTACATAGCCAGTTTAATAAAGGTAATCAAAATGTGTATATTTAGTGTAAAAACGCCCGAAAGTGTTTAGTGCAAACTATTCTACTTTTCATGTCTGCTATGTCTACACTAATTTTTACATTACAGCAACCCTAGGCACTCATTCTGTATGTCACAATTAAAACTCTGCTACTCATTCATACGTTCATTTGAGGATATGTGGCTGCATAGTAATGTGTTTTGATGACTAGTGTCTCTGCAATAAATTCAACCCTTGTTGTATTTTCCCAATGGAAAGTTTTACTACTCTGAGTGCCACGATCAAAACAACAAACCATGTGTGTGCACCGCGAGCACAACATGCGCGCACGCATGCCAGAGTGCATGCTGGAGTCAACGCTGGGTGCACGCGCTCGCACTGAACCACAACAAGCAGACTGCAACGTGGACATGTCGGCTCAAGCGGTGCGGTGTGAGTCTGTACGCGTAGGCGACACATGCTTGCGCATACCAGAGTATGTGTTGGACTCAATGCAAGCCGCGCGCACTCGCATTGACCCCCAACATGCAGACTGCAACGCAGACCGTGTGTCTGCCAAACGGGTGTGTGTGAGTGTGATGCCCATGCCCTAATGGTAGCAATCAAAACAGCAAAAAACTCCGCATACCTCGAGTATTTCACAATGGGTAAACATTCCACGAGATGGATTTATTTGCAGAAACACCAACGGAATACATCTGTAATCATTGACAATTTGAATTAAAATACATAAATTCACTAGTTTTGTTCACAATTTATTGTTAACAATTACAACAATTAAAATTTAGTAGTACATTTTTGGAAGTAGGCTACATAAAAGTCAACAATTCATGTGAAATACTCTCATTTTGAAGAAAACAAGAGGTACAATTTATTTTATTTAAAATTCATTGTCATTTTTTCTGCAACAGAAATATTAATTTATTTTTTAAAAAGCTCAATTTGTGGATTTATTTAACATGATTTTAATTATTTCAACAGCCAAATCAGCTTGCTCAATAAAACAAAAAAAAGAAATTTTGTTTAAGTTTTATTCAGTTAATTTGATTTTAACTTTAACTTTAATCAGTTACTTTTTGCACACATTAACTTTAACTTTAACTCAGTTAATTTTTTGGGCACTAACTTTAACTTTGATCAGTTAAAAAATTTTTTAACTTTCCCAAGTCTGACAATTTTTCAAATTACAGACACTAAGTAATATAGTGGGTAGAAAAGATTCGAATCCATAATAAAAAGGTGTACAATTTTTTTAGGATAGAACACACTAATAACAAATTTTAAATAAATATCACTATAATATTGACGACTCGGAACACTAAGTTTTTTATAAGTAAAAACGTAAAGTTTTACCTTACAGCCTAAACCGGCTTTCACCTATAGAAGGCTTCATCAGAGGCTGTCATTAGTAGCGCTGCTCGTCTTGTTGTTGGTGACGAGATAGTGTTTCGAAAGATTGAAGCTGTGTGTGTGTGGTGAGATGTGTTCGAATAATGCGTGCGATTTGAATTGTGTCTGTTCGTTTAGGATGTCGTTTTTATTTGTTTTTGTGTGTTTGTATATTTCTAATTGTTCTAAAGTGTCTAGTTTTCGGCCTTTTGTGTGTACGTGTAGTATGTTCATGTTATTGTCGATGTTTTTATATGTGTGGTTTGCTTCAATGAGGTGGTTTGCGAAGGTAGATTCTGTAGTGGTGTGGAGTGCTTTTGTGTGTTCAATGTATCTCTGTTTGAAGCTACGTCCTGTCTGGCCTATGTAGAATTTACTGCAATTTGAACAATTTAGTTTATATACACCGGGTAGATCGAATTTGTTTTGTGCTTTGGGCATGCGTTTTGATAGTGTGTGTTCTGTTTTGTTAGTAGTTTTGTAAGCGATTCTGTATCCTGCTTTTTTGAATTTGTGGGCAATTTTTTCTGTTTGTTTGTTGATGTATGTTAGTGTTATGAATTTGTTGTTTTCTGTTTTAAATGCTTTTATATGAGGCAGAAATTTGTTTTTGAAAGTGTCAGTATATTAAAGCTCCATATTTTCATCTCTATTTTTACTATTTTTGTCTATTTTTACTATTTCAGATGTTATTAATATTTTCATTGATACTGTAGTTTAGCTACAGATTCATATATAAAATATAATGCACCTAAGAACAATATCAATAAGGACAAATCGACAAGGAAAATTAAAAGGTGTTAACTTAAAGCTGTATAGAGTTCTAAACATCATGTAACTGTTTTGGCCACTTGCCTATTTATATTGTCAAGTCATAGTTGATACTATGTCAAAATGTACTGCCATATAAATAACAGCTTCATAAGTAAAAGAGAAATTAATATAACACTTAAAATCCACCTTTATACTAATCCACCTTTAACTCTAGATGAGATGTCTAAGAAGAGTAGTTGGTAAAAGTAAAAGTGTACAGGATAGCATCCAAACTAAACTGTAAGTGAAGAACTAGAAATGACACTAAATATTTACAAAGTAGAAAAGAAATAGCTTCAGTGGTATGGGAATCTGGTGTGAATGGAACCACAAAGAAATACCAACAAAATATTTGAACAGAAAGTAGCTGGAAGAACACCAAGCTATGGATGTAATGGGAGGATAACATAAGAGATCTGGCAGTAGCAGAGTTAGACAAATGGGAAAAGAGAGAAACTTATACAAGAGATGGATAGAGAACCCAGCACTATAAGTATAAATGGGAAAAAAGAAAAAAGTTCCCATGTACCCAATTTTGAACAAGCAAAATGCGTTGTCAGTTTTAACTTGACCATTTGGTATTTGTCTATTCTGTTTATTTGGGGTACGTTCATTGTAACTTTTAAATGCAAAAAAATTTTGTATGGGCCCACAAAAATGTATACAATTTTTGAAAAGATTACACTCAATATATGAACTCTGTGGTATTAATAATATGATAAAATTAATATCTGTCAGCATCCCTTGCAAATTTTAGATAGCCTTCAAAATGTTGTAGACTATGTTTGCAAAATACTTTACACATTCTTACTACTTATGTACGTTTGTGAGAAGTTTTAGATATAGGTCTAGAGACATTTATGGAAACATACATAAACTTAAAAGACGAATTAAATTATCTGTCATTTATGGTTAATGGTTATAAATTTACTAAAAAAGACCAATGCAGTGTTCGGTATTTTTATTGTTGTTGTTTATTGTACTCATAACAATAAGCAGCTTCAAACAAAGTTACATTTAATACATAAAAGCATTACACTCCACCACCGAATCCACATTTGTAAACCATTTCATTGATGCAGACCACACATGCACAAACATTTACAACATGCAAATTCTACACATACACATGAAAGGCTGAAAACTGGACACACTCAAACAACTAGAAATATACATGGAAAACAACATGAAAAACGCATGGAAACAACATTCTAAATGAACAGACATAATTTAAATCACACATAATGTTTTACCACATTACACAACACACACAACAATGATCTTCCCACCAACACACACAACAATGATCTTCCCAACAATAGCCGTCACCAAAAACAGGATGGACAGTGTTCATAGCAGCAGCCTCTGATGAATCTTTCATTGACTGAAAACTGGATCAGGTAATGTGGTAAAAGTTGTTTATCTAAAATAACTGTTTTCAACTGTAATATTTGTAATTGTATACTTTGGTTCTTGATAACACACAGACATGTCATGCAGTGCCGGATTTAAGTTTTCTGAGCAGCCACCTCCCCAACTGTGACTTTGAAGTAATATATTATGTACTGAATAAGTAATTTGATATCAGATTAATACTATCAAATTTAAAACCAGTAGGCTAGGTACTATAAAAAGTGTGCTTTCATTTAGCAAACTTTTTCAAAATATTATGAACCATGCAAAAGAATTGGGCAAATTAATTTATTTTTTAAGTATAGTAACTTAACTAAGTTTATTCAGAAATTCAACTTAAATTTCTTTTATTGTCTAGGAGGAACTCAATATAAAACCAATTCTTACATCAATACGTCACCCTCAAGCGAATTTAGCTGAGTGAATAAATAGAGAATTAGGTAGATATTTTAGGATATTGTGCCATCAGAACCATTCTGCATGGGTAGATTACTTGAGTTTTATTTCTGATTGTATTAATAATACATGTAATGAAACAACGGGGTACACACCTTCAGAATTATTTATCAATAAAGAACCAGTACATGTATGGACCAAAACCATAAAAAGTCCACCCAACTACAATCTACCTATTCCATATGAGGTAAAAACCAGAATATCAGAAGAAAGAATACAGAGAGATGGCCAAAAGAGGGTAGAACGATTTAATCGAACTCACAAGTTGGTAAGGTTTGTGGAAGGAGAGGAAGTGCTAGTAAAAGCGAATCCTGTATCCTCTGCCATAGATAATACCATGGCCAAGTTCTTTCCGATATTCGTGGGACCTTATAGAATAGAAAAGCAGATTGCAAGGTACACATACATATTAAAAGATGTTATAAAAAACAAAATTATAGGAAAGTACCATGGAGATAGTTTGAGGAAATATAAACAAAATATAGAGTAATAAAGAAACAATGGTTTGAGCCAATAAGGTATGTGAATCAAACATGGTCAAATAAAAATTTTATAATTGTTTTGAATCAAGGTCAATGTTAATAAAAAAAATTATTTAAATAAATGTTAGTATTGTTGTTTTAAATTATTGACGTTAATTAAGTCAAAATGGTGATTAAAGCATTAATGGTCATATAATTTCCAATATGTGTATGCCATGTTAGGTTAAGTAACATATTGTAATATTTAGTTATAAGGTAGAAGTAAGCAAAATTGGTATTAGTGCAAGTTTTGTGCGGGAAAAACCAAAAGTGCGAAAGATTATGTGCAAAATTTTAATTAGGGTAAAACTATACATTAAGAAAAAAAATTAATGTATTTCTTAAATAATCAATTTTTTTATACCGAGTGGGGGTATATATAACGATTCATATTATCGTCCTATCTGAGCGTTATATGAAAGTGTCAAATGGAGCGAGTATAGCGACGTAAGCAAGAGAGAAAGAGCGTATAATCGCAGCCATCTCTGTCTAACCTCGTCACTGCTATGACAAATGCCGGTACAGACAGGAAATTTTACTCAATTGAATTTATGTGTTAAAACTGCAATATCTTTAAAACCAATAAATATACAGCAATTCTGAAAACAGCATAGTGTTCAGCAATTAAAGCTCTATAAGTAGCCAAAATATCAACCAATATAATTAACATTTACAGAAGATATACAGAAGAAGAACGCCAAGCGAAATAACACGAGAATTAGGCTAGGTACGAATTAGGTGTTTTCACACACACACAGATAAAGACCTAAGCAACAATATATTCTGTGGTCAGATCTTTGAAAACACGTTTGCAAATACCTGTAATCAAACGATTTGCAAACAAAGGAAGTACGATTTTAGCCAGTAATTCTGGGCCGTCTCAAACCTGTCAAGGGGCGTTTTGTCAAGGGGCGTTTGGTCGACCTGTCCGATATTGTTTCAACTGGAAAAACGCATGATTTATTTGAACAACCAATCAGAATCCTGCATTTAGAACAGACGCCAACTCTGACATAGGGTAGCGAGCACTCTTCGTTCGGATCTTCAATGCGCTAGACGTGTGTAAATTACGTGCTTAATTTCACAAACACGCAAAGTTTCATTTAAGTAAAAAGTTCGAGAAGTAGTCTGCAGCTGCAGAGGAACTAGTACAGTTCGACAACAACTCTCGCTGTGTAACACCACATTAATTAATTAATTAATAATCAATTGTGAAGTGACTGGTGCAACAGAGAGCTACAGCATCTGTAATTGCCCAGATCATCGTTCAACAGGATTGGTCTACATCATTTCTTCTGTGCTGAACCATCAAAAGGAGGATCTCTACGGATTCCTATCTACGGTCGATGCATCAAACAGTAAGAAATAGATTCATTGATCAATGAAATAAATAATAAATAAATAATAATAAAAAAATAAACAATTTTAAAAGACACTAAGAATTTCACACTTTGTATTTAATTAGTAAGATTAGTTATAACATAGTATAGGAGTGTTGAATGGAAAGTGAGGTGTAGTATTGAACGTGCAAATTATTGCAGACCTGTTCTTTAGCACTGGTTTGGGAGATATAAATTTTCTTAATTAAACCAGATAAGAGCAATAGGTCGTTTGGATGTTTTAATCTTCACTTTTCATGCACACTCATTAATTATAAGAGTTAGGGTAGCAATAAGTCCTACAATTAGCATTTTTTCAAGAAGTTAACAAAATAATTAAAACAGTAATTAAACAAACTTCAACAAAAATTTTAAGTGTTATTTGTAACGATTCCCCTTGAATTCCACATTCACTGAACGAATCCTGAGAAAGCGTGTCTCTATGCTCTGAGCTAACCTGAAACCGTGTCATTTGTATCTGGGATTTATTCTGGCGCCCAGGTAAAGAAAAATCACAGGTAAGTAACATTTTATCTATCATTAAATATATTATATAAATGTGTTAGATAAAAAGTAGCATTGTAATATATATAAATCTGTAGCTTGCGGCCTCCTCTGAGTTCGCGGCCCTAGACCACCTAGTCAGTGGTAAATCCGGCACTGATGTTATGGACATCAAAATCCCCTACCATAAAAAAAAAACACTTTATTTTTTATGCTAATGGAATGTTTTTATCAATGCCTTGAATGGAACAAAACAATAATATGATAATATTATATGTGCTCCTTGGATGTGCTGTATGAAAATATTCTTCAAAAACTGGTTTAACAAACAGCACAGGATCATGTTTCTACATAAAATGCTTTCACAATGAAGAATAGAAGAATATTGAGGATTTGAAGTATGAACTAGTGAAAACCCCAGACTATTTACCATATTCTTATTTGATTTATTATTATTACTACAGTGTATTCAATGTAATGGGGCCACTGGTTATTAAGGCCAGCCGCTTTATTTGGCCAATATTCAAAATAAAAAACAAACAAGGTTATGCATAGAAAGTTGCTTCACTTAGTAGGTACGAACCGGTTATTCGGTTCAGTAATGGTTCACTTTTTATCTTCTTAAACAGAAGTAATGAGGTTTTTTAGTTCGCAATTTACACAAATAGACTAGCAAGGGCGAGAAACCATAACAATACACTACATTGTTAACAACTACCCGATGACATGTGTTCAGTAATACAATGACATTACTTCAAGTAATACAGTTTGTGGCAGACAACTGTGAAAAGATAAATGTAGCTACAATTCAAAATTGCTTTGCCCACTGTGGTTTTCTGTCGGTCAGGAAGCGAGTCTTCTGCTGCCACAGAGGCAACAGTTATGGATGAAGACGCAAGCTACTTATTACAACAAGTTAAAATTCAAGAAGAATTTAGCCAGATTTATGAAAATATAATATTTTTTTCACAAAAATGAATATTTGTTATAACAAAAATGTGATGATACCATATTAGAACGGACAAAAATGACAACGATGTAGATGAACCATAAATTTAGAAGGTAACAACGCAGGATGTGAAAACATTCATAGTTGGATTTCAGTGATATCTTATGCAAGAAGACAATGAAAACAGCCCTGTGCAAGAATTGGAAATTTGTTGAAACTGTGTAGAGATTCAGGCATTAAAAAGAAAACGCCAAAGCAGAATGGATAATTTTTTTGAAAAGAATAATAATGCTATTTTCTTATGCTGTAATCATAGTGGGCCTATTATTATGTATTAATTACCATATTTCCTTAGATGTACTTCTTTAGTAACAAATCTTATAACTGCGATGTATACTGCAGTTAAGAGTTGCGTTTGGTTTTCCGTATTTGCTACCTTTTTAGTTATTTTACATAATAGGGCCAGCTGCTTAACTGGGCCAACTTGATATAGTCCTGAAGTGATAAAGCAGAATCCACTGTATTATAATAATTATTTTGTTATAAGTAAATAAATAATATAATTCCTAATATTTTCATAGCATAAATGCCCAGTTATGGCAATATGTTACAGAATTTAAAGGTGTATTCAGCTCAGATGAAAATATACTATACTGCCAGCTTTGTGAAAAATTAGAAAAAGCAGATCCACGATTGCTAGTTCTGTAGCATTTATCTGAGAATGAACGTATGTATAACTGGACTTCACATTTCAGTTTGAAACAAGTGCTTTTAGATGGACCTGGAATCTTTCCCTCCCATATACAAAATGAAATATATTTTATTCTGATTTGTGCAGAGATTTTATTTCAACATTTACTCCTCTACAAAAATAAACAATCTGGTGCTTAGAAATTTTCTTATGAAATACATAAACTCAGATCTTTAGGACACTGTCTTCCAGAATGCTGTGTGTGTGTTCCAGAAAACACTGTCTTCCAGAAATATTAGAAAACAGAGCTGTGTGTAAAAATGAAAAATATGGATATGCATTGACTAAACTACAGACTCAACAGGAAGGAAATGTTTTATCGATGTACCAGCACTTAAAAATGATAAAACTGTCCAAAACTACCAGCACCCATTGTCACATTCTGGCTGATTTGAAATTGTAAGCGAAGTTATCCAAGTTCTAGATAGTCAACGCGTAGACATTGAAATCATGTGTCATGATGTTGCTCTTCTTGAGTATACCAGACTCTATGTGATGTAGAAGGGGCCTTTTCCCAATAATATATTATAAAAGGACAGTCACTGGATGAGGTAATCTGTGAGTGGAACAGTATTGTCAGTCCTGGGGTGGTGATAAATTCACCCATTGTAGTGAAAAACAACCAGATGGTCACACAGCAATCAGAATACTATTTGCAATGTGCTGTGTTCATTGCATAATTAATTGAAGAATCCCATCAGGATGTTAATAATAATGATAATGATGATATGCTACACTTAATCAAATCTCACACTTTTAGCATCTAGGATGTGATGCGAATTACAAAAGAGAATGTGTCACAAATAAAATTAATAGATTTCTAACTGTCGCAGAGGGAAAACATGAAGAATTTTGAGAGTAAAACATGAAGAGACGCCTAACTACAACTGTAGAAAGTTATGGTGATTCTGGCATTGCTTTATGGTTAGATACTGGAATCATATTTGTCTCATAATAATCAGCAGACATTTATAATGAAAAGTTTGGAGATGGTGTTTACTGCACACTGCAACTTCAATAGATTTTTAACAAGGAACTGATGACCATGCTTGGTGAATACCTATAGACATTTTTCCTGTTACAGCCTGTTTGGTTATGTAAAACTGAAATAAAATATTTTTCCTGTTTTAGCAAATATTCTTTACTTGTTTAGTACATAAAAATTACTATTTTTCATTAATTTAGCACCTAAAAACCATTCCACAGTAATCATATATACGCAATATTAAGCATATATATTTATAATGAAATGAAAAAACCTGCATCATTTTCACGCATGCATGTGCGCGTGCACACGCACACGCACACACACACACATTAAACAGGTAGCAGAGGATTATATCCCCTCTGTAGGAGCTACATGAGGTAGCTGGAATTAAAAAAATTGAAGACCCTGCAAGTATCTTTGTGACATGGAAGACCATGTAAATGCCATGCACAAAAATGATCAGGATTTTACATAAAGAAAACTTTAAGAATTTAGAATTCAAGTTGGGAAGAACAATAACTATATGAAAACATAACTTGTTTACACTTCATCAAAACAAAATCATTTTTTGGAAAAATCTAGTCAATTAAAAAAAAAAAAAAAATATATATATATATATATATATATATATTATATATATATATAGCCTACTTCAAGGTGAAAGAGTTGATGCTGATGACAATACGTAAGCTCTAAATTCAAGGTGCAATGTTTATCATAGAAGAAAGAATCTTGAGCAATCTGAGAAGCAACTTAGAATGGAGTATGTAACAGAATACAATTTCAATATTTGATAAAAGCTGAGATCATAGTAAAAAGCTGCAAGAAAACAGGCATATCAAATTTGCTAGATGGTACTGAAGATGATGCTTTGTGGAAGAATGATTCTTGTGTCAGCAACAATGAAATTGTACCACCAGAGTTAGGCGATAACAACAAAGAGGAAGGAGAATATTCAGACACCGATGAGTGATTGCGGTAAGTCAACATAACTTTGAATTGCTAAAAAAAAATACATAAATTAATACATAGCAGTAACATTAAAAAAAATAAGTAATGTTTTCTTTCATTTCATTTCAGATTTCCTCAATCTTCCTGCCTACGACCCTTCCAGATTGTTAAATTAAATAAGTGAATAAATACCAATTTTTGAATTAATAAAAAAAGACATTATAAATAATGCCAATTTATAATTAACTTTGTAAATAATTTTACTATTAAATCGTTCTTTAAAAAAAAAAAACAATATTTTTTTAAATCACCTAAAGTCTTAGTTTCGCATAAAGGTCGCATTGTGTTTTTTCGGGTATATTTTGGGCATAAAAAGTGTGACCATTATGCAGGGAAATACGGTAGCTAGTTTCTTCAGAAATTAATGTTTAATTTAAAGTAATTTAATTTAATTTAAATTAATTATTTAATTTCTCCATACTTTAATTAATAGTTTAAAGGCATTAAGATAAAATATTTACTCAAAATTTCATGTGAGATGAAATTTAAGATTACATTAGGAAAAACTCAGAAATTAATTCAGATGATTTTAATGAGGAAATTAGACTCGAGATTATAACTAGTCAACTAACACAGTTGTTAAAAAAATAACAACGCATGGAGACTGCGGAAACAAGTCAGATAGAAGTTTGTACGTAGATTTTAATAAATCTAGTTATACTTTAATAACAATGTCCATTGTTCTTTGAAGAAACTAATAAACTTTAATGAAGAAATTTGTGTTAGTGGTTGAAATCACAATCAGAATGATCACTGTTGCACACCACTATATAAAAATTATCCCGACCGGGATAATTTTTATATAGTGGTGTGCAACAGTGATCATTCTGATTGTAATAAACTTTAGAACAAATATTTGCACTGGTAAATAAAACAATGAGTAAACAAACAAATGACTTACAGCCCATTTTAAAGCAATGAGTAAACAAACAAATTACTTACAGCCCATTTTAAAGATGTTTCTTTACAAAATTTTATTACTCCAGACTACAGATGTTAATGGCTTTCATCTGTGAGCTGGTGATTGTATAATGAGGAGTGTAGTTTACCTGCAGGCAGGTGATAATGCCTCATTTTCCCCAATCAATTTTAATCACTTTTTTATCTCAGATGCACATAATTTAATCATTAGTGAGTAAATATGTTCAGTATATTAAATGATAGGTCGAAAGTAATTTGTTATTTACTGTTTATCACACAGTTGTTGCAGTAACTTCAGCTGCACTCAGTTCTTTTTTTAACAAACAGTTTAGTTACTGTTGCAAACAGCACTGGATTCTCAAATTCTGCTGAAGATAACTTTTTTAACCTCTGATTAAAAACATAGATATTAATAAGTGTGCATAGTTTAATCAACGCTCCTTGACTGAAACTCGTTTACACAGGAATAATGAAATTAGTACCACATTTTATGATCCAATAACTCTTCTTATTACCAGCTCACTACATATCCTTTCTTCAGAGAATTCATATATAAAAGGTTAGTAAAAACTTTAGTCAAATATGCTAATCAGGAAACAGAAATACGGAAATTTTAATACTAAAAGTCTTATGTTAGATGTTAAATATTATTTTATGTTAAATTAAATATGTTACACATGTTGTCTTCAATGAACTAAATAGAAAAATGGAAACAGATAATTTTAAGTTTGTTTATGCACTAAAGTAGCGCCTATCTGAGAAACAGACATTATTGTATGTTCTCACAGATTACTTAACTGTCAACTGTGATGACATGTGAGTCAATGGTAACTGTGCAACTACTCTTGGCTGTGTGGACTATCTTGAGTCACTGAATCAAACACATGTATATACATGCAACTATTATCGTACTGACATTAAACCAATATTTCAAGAAGACGTACTTTTTAATTTTTTTCAGAGCACTTTTGGGACCTTTTTCAGTGCTTGGCAATCTCTGTTTGCTTTCGTTCCTTCTTTTAACTTCTACTTGTGTGTGTGTTCGGTATTGCTAATTCATTCTTGCACAAAATATAATGTTGTGTTCAGTGTTTATTTGTCTTTGTTCAAGTAGTAGTTGATAGCTTTTATGATTTTTGTGCCATAAAGGTTTTCTAACATGTCTATTTTTTTTTTTTTTTTTACCTAAAATGCAAAAATTTTATATTTTTATTAGAAAAATTTAAATACACAAATATCATAAAAGCAACAGATTAATAAATAAACAGACACAAATAATCACCAAACACAACATTATATTTAATGCAATAATAAATTAATAACACACACACACTCAACAAAAATGAACAGAGAAGCAAGGAAAGCAATCACAGTTTGCCAAGTACTGGAAAAAAGGGTGCTACCCTAACCCTTCTAATATAACTTTGACTTGGCTTTGAATTTTGTAAAATGTTATTTGACGAGTTAAAAAAAAACTGACGTGGAACCAACTTCAAAAATGTACTGGGATAAAGTTATGTGAAAGCTCGTTTTTTTAGCCACATTGTATAAGATACTAAGTACATAAATTCATAATAAATGTTGCAGTACAGTTTTTTGATGAAATTTTATAATTTTCATATTGCATAGCATTGAACGTAAAAATTATTTTTCACTTTTCAGGCTTTTTATAAAATAATTTCAGGCATGTTAAAATACTTTTCTCTTTTTTATTGTTGGTTTAATTTTTTCAAAAATTTTTTATTTTTCAATTTTTTAGTATTAATTTGATCATTTTGCTCACACAATTGGCAATTACTTAACAATCACTTAGGAAAAGTATAGTATATGTCAGATAACATTTGAGTATGTTAATACAAACTTTTTTTAAAGCTATTATTATATTTTTTAGTAGAAACTTTGATATGGTAACTGTGGAACACAATCCCCAGTGGGCTATATTTCTGAAAGGGGTGATATAAAATATTTTGTACATTAATTTATTACTAAGTAAGAGAAAAAATATACATATTCTTTACTACAAAAGAACTATGGGTTTCAAATTAACATTTTTGTATTAGCTCTATATGGAAAGATAATTTTTTATATTATTTTGAATGAAGTGCTAAATGTAGTTTACCTCATGCACCATAACACTGAGCTAACATGAATGTTAAAACAAAAATATTATGGCATAGGGTGTGTGTGTGTGTGTGTGTGTGTGTGTGTGTGTGTGTGTGTGTGTGTGTGTGTGTGTGTGTGTGTGTGTGTGTGTGTGTGTGTGTGTGTGTGTGTGTGTGTGTGTGAACAGAAATCAATTTTTTCTTTGTATGTATGTTTATTTAGTATTTAATTTCACTTAAGACACTTTTAAAGCATATCATTTATATCCCAGTAATTAAAAAGAGGAAACTAATATACAAAATTTAAACATATTTTGTTTGTTAATACCACCAGAATCAGATTGTATTGATATCCTAGTAGTCTAAAATAAGCTAGTAGTCTAGTAAATAAATAAACTAATATGGACAGTTCAAACCTTTTTTGTTTCATAGTACGGTACCAGAATCAGGCTGTGTTCTCTGACACATACATAAAATAAAATAATATGTATTACATTAAAGTTATGATTAATTATTAATCATAATACACATTTTAAACCATAATAAAGATATAAACTGTATATTGTTTCCAAACAGGTTATATCAGATCACATGTATAGAAGGAGTGTGAAAATGTACGTTTATGGATTGATCGCTTCCATTTTGTGGGATTTTGCTGCTCTTGCCCTGGAACATAATGTAGTGCATTTGGAGTATTATTCTGGTTAGTATTTCTCTACTTGGTTAATCAAAGATAACATTCTCCACCAACAAACTGAACTCAAAGGAGAAAATATCACTATTGTATTAACGACTCGGAACACTAAGTTTTTTTTATAAGTAAAATCATAAAGATTTACCTTAAAGCCTAAACCGGTTTTCTCCTTTAAAAGGCTTCTTCAGAGGCTGCCGTAGGTAGCGCTGTCAATCTTGTTGTTGGCGACAGGATAGATTTTCGAAAGATCGATGCTGTGTGTGTTGGGTGAGATGTGTTCGAATAATGCGTGCGATTTGAATTGTGTCTGTTTGTTTAGGATGTCGTTTTTATTTGTTTTTGTGTGTTTGTAGATTTCTAATTGGTCTAGAGTGTCTAGTTTTTGGCCTTTTGTGTGTACGTGTAGAGTGTTCATGTTATTGTCGATGTTTTTATACGTGTGGTTTGCTTCAATGAGGTGGTTTGCAAAGGTAGATTCTGTAGTGGAGTGGAGTGCCTTAGTGTGTTCAATGTATCTCTGTGTTTTTAAGCTACATTTTTAAGTTGTGCTGCATGTAAGATACCGGTACTGACGTTTTTGTATAAATCAAGGAAAACTTGAGATAGCTCATTGTTTATTAAAGCCTTTTAGGCTTTAAGGTAAATCCTTATGATTTTACTTATAAAAAAACTTAGTGTTCCGAGTCGTTAATACAATAGTGATATTTAGTTAAGTAATGGACACGTCATGGACAACGAAATCCAAGAATTTAACAAAGGAGAAACATAAACCACAAACTTAACGTGATTAAAATAAGCACGATGGATGTGTGTGTGTGTGTGTGTGTGTGTGTGTGGGGTGATTTCAGATATATACAAATTTATACAAAGTTCAAATATATACTGAAATTTCATTGGCAAATGCTTATTATTTTAGTTAGTGCTCAATGACACAACCATCACCGCAGCATCGGGTCAGCAGTTATTATCAGAAACCTGAAGTTTTACTTCTTAATATTTATATTTCTTTTGCCTGACAACCATCACAGGTATAGGGCTGTATTAACATCAATGTAAACAAATAATAAACAATCAGAATGATCAATATTGCACACCACTATATAAAAATTATTCCGATTAAGTAAAAAAGTAAAAAAAAGTAAAGAAGTAAAAAAGGAACACCTCTCTAAGAATAACTATGAAAAAAGAGTAATAAACCTTACAGAGGTAAATTTCAATACGGAAGAAAAAGAAATGTTAGCGAAAGGCTTAAAATATGCACCGCCACCAGAATTAAATCAAGAAAAAACGATTATTGAATGCGAAAGCATAATACCAAAACTAGGAAATGAAAATGATAAAAAAAGAATGGGAATGTAGTAGATAAAATATTTAAGAAAAGTTTGTATAATTCAAAGAATGAACAAAAAATCAAAGCAACTGTAACTAAACTAAAGAATAAAATAAAGAAGAATGATATTATAGTTACGAAGGCGGATAAAGGAAATACAATGGTACTAATGAGAAAGGAAGAATACATAAAGAAAACGGAAGAATTTATAAGGGAAGGACCATATGAGGAAATAAAGTATGATTATACAAGTAAGTACCAGTCAAGGATAAAACAAATGATGAAACAGATAACATTTATAGAAGAAAATAAGAAAAAGTATTTATTGGAAAGTAATCCAACAGCACCAACTTTTAAAAGTCAGGTTATACATAAAGAAGGAAAACCAATTAGACCGATTGTTTCTTTTATTAATGCACCTATTTATAAACTATCAAAGGAAGTTAGCAGAGTACTGAAAGAGAAATATGAATTTGGGACAAAATACAACATAGAGAATAATATAAAATTGGTAGAAAAATTAGAAAATATTAGCATTAATGTAAATACAAAATTGATATCACTGGATGTTAAGGACATGTTTACTAATATCACAGTAAATAAAGTTATTAAGTTAATAAACGATAATAATATGGGAGAATACAGGTATAAAAAGCAGTTGAAAGTAATTAAAGAATGTGTAAATCAGAACTATTTTAGGTTTAATAACAAGTTTTATATACAGAAAAAAGGTTTACCTATGGGGTCTTCATTATCCCCTATTCTTGCTGAAATATACATGAATGATTTTGAAAAGCAATTAATAACTTCCACTAAGTATAAAGACAATATAAAATTATGGTCTAGATACGTTGATGATGTATTAGTAGTTTGGGAAGGAAGCATAGAAGAAGTGCATGAGTTTATAAAGGAGGTAAATAATAAGGATAAAAACTTACAATTTAAGGAAGAGATAGGAGGTAAGCAAATAAATTACTTAGATTTAAACATAGAAATTAAAGATAATGAGAAACTACAGTTTGGGATATTTAGGAAAGAGTCGTATTCTGATATAATTATACCAAGAGAGTCGTACCACCCATACAGATGGGTGGCAATCAATTCCTTTTGTTACAGAGCTCAGAAGTGTTTAAAAGAGACCGAATCAAAAGATAGGGAGTTAAAAACGATAAAGGGAATTGTAAGGAATAATAATTATAGCACCAACATAGTGGATAAAGTTATGAAAAGGGTCAACATACAAAAAGCTAAAATAGAACCAGAACAAAAGAATTATGCAGGGTCACATTGACATACATAGGTTCACATACTAGAAAAATTATAAAACGTTTTAATAAATATGGAGTAGATATAGCTATTAAAAAATGTGAAACGGTATTTGATAAGATAAGGAATAAGAATATAGAAAAAATTCCAGTATTACAGAAAAGCGGAATTTATAAATTAAAATGTAAAGACTACAACAAAGTGTACCTAGGGGAGACAGGATGAAAATTCGCATGCAGGTTGTCTGACCACAAACGTGGAGAAGGTAATAGAACAACCAATTCGTTATATGCAAGACATTTCATAGAAGACAACCACAAGTTTGTTAACCCTTTGGAAGAATACAAAATTGTAAAAGTAGTAAATAACACAGTTGAAAGGAAGCTTAGAGAGGAGTTAGAAATATTAATAGAAAGAGAAAAAGGGTTAGACAATTTAATTAATATTAAAATTAAATTTGATAATGAAGAAATATTTTATAAAATAATAAACAATGAGCTATCTCAAGTTTTCCTTGATTTATACAAAAACGTCAGTACCGGTGTCTTACATGCAGCACAACTTAAAAACAGCATCAGAAATTTCAGTAATATGAGATTTCCTAATTAAGAAATGTTGTAGAACTAAAATGTAATTTTTTTTATTTCATCCTGTGCAAAGCATGTTCATGACTAGGAGTCATGAACATCAGGATTCTTTTATAGACCAATTTTATAGATCAATAGTGTATGTATAATATACATAAATAATTATATTTAAATAAATAATAATAGCTTCTCTTATATCACAGACTTATTAAAAAAAGACAGGCAACACTTCAGTCATGAGAAAAATATATGAGAAATGCAATGTGGCTAGCATTATATTTCATTCATTTTGTTTTAATTGTCTCCAAGTCACGTTACTAATATTTAGAATTAATATTAGGCAATTACCTGTATTAACTTCCGTCTTGTGACTTCTTTAGACTAAAGAAGTCACAAGATGGAAGTTAATACAGGTAATTGCCTAATATTAATTCTAAATATTATATTTCAGCTCGATATTGTTATCCAGGATGTTACAGCCAGAATCTCATTGACAGGCTGAATTATCTGGGAGCTAATACATTTGATTTGATACTCTGGTGCTGGCCAAGAAACAAACCAGAATCTATTGGTTTATAATCAAGCGCCATACCTGTTTGACTACTACACATCTCAAATTGTATTTCTGTTAATTATTAGGTGAGGCAAGCCATTCCTCCATCACATAATGTTTATTTTAGTTAGTATGTAGCCAGAACACAGACTGCTTAATAATGTTAACCTATCAGATGCCATAGTATTAATTTGCATTTTAAAATTATGAAGTATAGAATCATAAGTATGTTCCAGTGCTGCGATAACACATGCTCCAGTTTCATTTATCAAAAATTATGTCCATTATGTATCCTCCAATGTTATCAAAGATTATGTTGTGTACAAGCACAGTCTATTCATATGAATACAGAATTAATTAAAATCAAAACTAGTCTTACATGTTAAGGTAACATATGGCTTATCTACACCAAACCTTGTATTTTTACCACATGTATTTACTTGTGTTTTTTACCATGCAAAGCTCGAAAATATCTTTAATAACTTAATTAATTTCAGGTGGATCATGTAGTTTGACAATTCAAATTGACTTACCTCACAAGCAAGATCCATTAATTCTGGTTGAAAATTCACAGGGTATAGGTTTAATATATCCTACTAGTGTCAACAGATTTGGAAAGATTACATTACAAGCCAATGAAAAATTACTGGTAGCATGTCCTGGCAAAGAAAACCAGCATAATGTGGTCATTGTAAACAAAGAACAAGTGGCAATCGGAATGTGTAATCATAAAAACCAACTGCAAGTTGCAAACACTACCATATCACCCCAAGTACTAAAATGCAAGTATCCTATCACCTCTGAGTTGAGAATTACAAATCAAACGTGTGCAAATGAAGAAGGGACTTTAATTCAACTGGGCTATACTGTTGTAAGTATTGTGAACCAATTTAACTTAATAATAATTATAAAAACTAAACAGTTTATTGTAGACAATGTTTTTAGACTGTCAATTTCATTTCTAAAATGCATTCTAATTTCCAATAATTACAATTCGTCTTGCAATGATTGTTTGTATCTTTATATTAATTGTTGAATCTCTTAATGAGACAAATGAAAATACCCTTACATTAACCATTCATACTTTAATTAAAGGCATGCTCCAACCACCAGATTTGTCATCAGCCATCTACTGGCAATAAGTACAATTACTTATTTCAATATATAGAAGAAATACAATGGAATAATTTCATTCTGTTTTATTTCAATTACTTTTAATCCATTTAAATTTTGTATACTCACACTTTGGTTTACTGTTATTTTATTAGGTGTTTAATTAACACAAAACAATATAGGGTATAAAATTAAATGTGATCATTTTAATTGTGAATACAATAAACCTGTTAATATAATAGTATAAAAAAGCATGATGAATAAACATCAGCACCAGGGGTGCACTGGTACCGGAACATGCCGGAACGCCGTTCCGGTACTGCTTTTTGAGAAAAAGAATTATTTTCTTTCACATGAAATGTGTTTTTATTCAAAAATCTGGTCCACGTATTATTTTAAGATTTAGTACTCACTGTTATTATACTTCTTATTGCAAGATAATGAAGAAATATTAACATATTCGACAAATAATTCCTTTTAGTTTTACTGTTAATTTTGTTTATACACATTATTCATCTCAATGACCATCGCCAAGATCGAAAATTAAAACTGACGAAAGAAAATAAAAAATAACATAATCATTTGGTAAATATGCACTAGGCTCACCGAATGGCGCCGAACACTACGCACATGAGATCTATTTTGGATGCGGGATGACATTGAAGTGTGGACCAGCGGGCAGTGCAGTGGAGGGGGTACCTTCCACCGATCGGCTCACTACTCAAAACTCAACTCAGTATTTACTGATGAGTCATTAGTGGTTCCCGCGTCTTGCTTGTCAGTTGTAAATCGCTGTTGTGAACCGTTACGTGTGTTTATTCAGTGCTACAACAGTCATGGAATCTGCCAATAAGAAACAAAAAACTCTAACATCATTCTTCAGTAGAGGGGCTATACAGTCTTCGTGTGAGTCTTCAACCTTTGCTTCTCACGATGCAAATACTCTCCTTAAACCTGGCGAAAACTTGTTTGCACAGCATAGAGAAACCGAAGGTATTTGTGTTATTTATAATTCTCTGTCTGTACCGAGTTCATCAACTGAGGACTCAACTATTTCTTGTTGGCCTTCCATTTGGACAGAAGAAATGTGGGAACGTAAAAAGAATGCTTTTCCTTGGCTTGATTGTATCAACGGCAAACTTGGCTGTAATGTTTGTAAAGAAGTTGCTCAACTTGGCACATTTAAAAAAGAGCGCATGAGCATATCAAAAGAATAGCGCTTGTTCCTAATTATGTTTAATGGATCAAGTAAAACCTCTTAACTTACATCGTTGAGAAAAAAAATATTTGAACATAAAAACTCTTTTGGTCACACAACAGCTGAAAGAATTGCTGCTGAAGCCAAAAAAGAGTCAATAGACAAGGTTTTTGATGAAATGAATGCAGCCCACTTAGTGACAACAAAAATTGTCTTTAGAACTGCTTACTTCATTGCAAAAAACAATAGGCCTTGCACTGACCATTTTGATCTGTTGCAGATGCAAAAATTGAATGGCTTGGATATAGGTGTGGGGCTACACTCTAAAAGAATTGCAATGGAAATAATTTGTCACGTTTCTGACGAAATGAAGAAAAGAGTCATGAAACAAATTTTAGGTGTATCAGGCAAAATTTCAGTCCTGATAGACAAATCGACCACTCTCAGCAGCAAGTCTACTCTGATAGTATATTTGAAGTGTGAAGTTTGCAAAGAGGACTCTCCACATTTCTTATTCTTAGATCTCCTAGAACTATCCGACCAAACGTGTAAGACCGTAGCAGAAAATCTCCTTGATTGCTTAAGCAAATACGGTTTTGAAGATAACTACTTAAAAGAAAACTTTGTTGCATTTGCAAATGATGGTGCAAGTGTTATGCTGGGGAAAAAATCAGGAGTCGCAGAAAGATTGCTTGAAAAATATCCAAGCCTTATTATTTGGCACTGCATGAACCACAGACTTGAGTTAGCTCTGAGTGATGCAATAAACGAAGTGGGAGCTGTAAACCATTTCCAAATTTTTATGGACAAAGTGTACTCCGTTTATAGCAGGTCTCCAAAGAATCAAAGGGAGTTAGCAGAATGTGCTAGTGGCCTAGATCAAGAAATAAATAAAATCGGGAAAATTTTAGGGAACGTTGGGTAGCAAGTTCATTTAGAGCCGTGTCAGCTACTTGGTATGGATACAGTGCCTTAAACAGACACTTTGACTTTGCTAAAGCCGATGAGAGCAGAAATTTGACAGAGCGAGCCATGTACAGTGGACTATCAAAACGATGTTCATCACCTCAGTTTTTGCTAAATTTGGCTATAATGTATGATATTTTGGCTGAGCTGTCGATGCTGTCAGAATCCTTACAAAACCATGAAACAACAGTAATCTATGCTGATAAACTTATACGATGACGTGTCCGGTTTTTTGAGGCTATGAAGGAAAATCCCGGTACTAAGACTTTGGAAGCAAAAATTTGCATCAGGGAAGGAACATTTAATGGCGTTCCACTCATAGAAAATCACACAATTCCAACCATCAATCATCAGCAGTTAATAACAAGTGTCATAAATAACTTAAAAAGAAGAATGTTTACTAGTTTCTAGCCACGAACCCCATCGGTCAAGTGCGCCATCACATCATCATGAAGCTTACGAATCACTTTTAGATGAATTAAAAGTGCTGGAACCAGATACGTGGCCTACTGAAAAACCTGCAGGCTTTGGCGAACCAGAGACTGAGAAATTGTGCAGAAGGTTTAAGTTAAACATACCCAAAATCAAAAACAGCTACAGGGATTTTGTCGAAAACCATACAACAATACCAAAACATTTAACACCTTTGCTTAACTGTACAAAACTGATCCCTTGCAGTTCAGCTGATTGCAAAAGAGGATTCAGTTTAATGAATCTCATCATTACACCCACCCGTACGAGACTGACAGTGCCACATGTGTCAAGTTTGATGTTTGTTAAACTACACGGCCCAAACTTGAGTGACTGGGATCCAGAACCATATGTAAAAACATGGCTCCGAAAACACCGGACTGCAGACGACACCCGAACAAAACAAGCAAAACCAACCACTCTGGAAGAATCCAATCCATTTGCTAAATATTTGTGAATATTACAAGTGTTTAGTTAGATTCCAACCATCACTTTACTTTCAGTGATATGTTATCCGTTATGGAGTGACTATGTAGCCGACATTGGCTGTAAACCATAGTCTTGCCGTCAAAAAAAAAAAAAAAAAAAACGCGTTCCGGTACTGGAAAATTTACGAGTGCACCCCTGATAAACATGTAAATACGATATTGTGATACTTGGATATAAATATCTTCAATATTTAAGACAGGAATCATACAATACATTAAGTGTATTCCTTATAAACATTTATGTATGTAGCCTACTGCAACAATGCATTTAACTTCCCAAACAATGTTATTTTTTATTCAAAATAATAATATCAAAATTATTAAATTTTACAGAATATCTACTATTAAACACACACATAGTTTCAAGCATGAAGTAAAAGATGATAATGAGAAAATAAAATAAGTAAAAACAAAACAATATGGTTTCTCCTTCTTTTAGCTTTACAACCTAAAATGGGTTTTGCCTTTCACTTCTGGACTTTTTTCTCACTCTCTAAAGTACAACTCAAGATTTGCCTCTATCTTCCAATGTATATTCCCCTTTACAATTCTTGTTGTTGTATCTTCCCTTCTGCTGATATGTCCCAGCAACAGCATATGACTTTGTATGTGTTTTATGATGTTGGTCTACCATTAGCTGGTTGAGTTCATTGTTTGAGTGATTTCTCCATGTTCTATCAGTGTCTTGTATTGACCCATAAATATGTTATAACATCTTTCCTTCAAATACTCTGAACGAATCACCAACTTTTCTTATCATTGTACATAAATATAATAAACATCTATATATTACCTAAAGCCTAATTAGGTACATTACATTTTATTTTTGTGTTTTTGTCTAATAAGTTAGAAGTCGTCAGTTGCTTATTGATGAAATAACATCAGTTCCCACTGTCTACACATGATTTAATTTTTACAGTTTTACTTTTGTTTTGATTAATTTCCTACCAAAGGATACAAAGAATTCTACTCAGTCAAAAGTATAATTTCCTATTTGCAATGACATCATTATTATGTGGCCCTCTTTTGAATTCCATGTACTATTTTTGACTTCACTAATTTTAAGACCCCTCTTTTGATTTAATATTAGTCAGTCAGGCTGGAATCCCAGACCACACAGAACATATTCCAGCTGACATTCATTGCATTATCACCAAACTTGTTGGTTTGAGATAATCTGATGTGAGAATAACCTGTAATATTAATTTGTTGTTGAGTAAACATAATAACTAAATTCTTACGTAGGGTTTCATGAAACTGAGCATTCAGCCTTAATTAATCACATGGTAAACTTCGAAGATGCACCTGTAATATGGTCACATAATAGGTATTATGACAGATTGGTCCTAGAAGCAATATAAATTAATAAACACAAGGATAACATCAACAGAGAAACCACCACGCTTAGTACAACTTGGTACTCTTTACTTTCTGGTTTGACTGTACATGGGCTGACTGACCGCACAAATAATGCATACAGTGTAACACCTACAGGGCAGGGTCCACTTACCGGACCACCCACCACCACTTCTACACTATACAACTGAGTTCGCTTACCGGCGTTTTTGTCACGTAGACCTCTAAGTGAGTGAAACCTCATTTGTAATATGAGTGAAATGTTCTCATACAAGACATTTTTGACGCGATCCATGCCGGAAGAAGACTTAAAATACATAACATAATAACTAAGCTTTAAGTACTAGACTGAATAACATAACATCTCGATAATGTATCACCTTGATGTCACTTAGAGGATAGTATCATAAAGGAAATTTTGTTGTGTTAGTCAATACTGAGTATGAACTCGTATTTATAATTATAAGCAACTATTAGGTTTGCAACAGTCTTTGCACAATTTTTATGAAAATATCAGTGAATTTAAAGTTAATATACTGTACTGTTCCACCATATTCAAATTTCCACTATTAAAATTGATGTTGATTTCATGATGATTAACACATCAAACAATCAATACAAAAGGCAAGACTGATAACAAGAATAAATTGTTATGAGAATATCTTACATGTAATTACATAAGCATTCTATTATATTTTCATTGAGGTAAATTAAGCAATACAAGTTTTAGTGAGGTCACATTTTGTTTACAAGCCTTGAAATAGTATTTTAGTTTAAATAAGATAAGGTGAAGTAATAGTGATATACAGAAATAATTTATATTTGTGGTAACATTTATGTAAATAACAAAGTACATTATACTCTTGTTTAAATTATGACATATTCTTTTTTTGGGTAAAGGTCCACATTGTGTTTTGCAGTTTCTGCAAGGTTTCAGCATATCCATCTACTGACACACAATACAACACAGTACAAAGATTAGCTGGGAAGGCAGCAGGAGATACTAAAAAGAATAACAAAAAGGAAAAGCTAAATGGATCAGTTATATTCTGAGGAGAAAGTGTATACAGAAATAAACCATCAAAATGAAAACAAATTGCAACAGGTAGAGAGAGAGGTGTATAATGATGATGACATCTGTTTCAGGTGCTACACATGATAGTGAGAGCACAGTGGCTACTATCAACTAAGACCTTCTACTTCTACTGGCGTTACAACCTAGTATGGGTTTTAGCCTCTTCAATGACATGAGGTGGCCCTGTTATGCCGAGTAACCCATTCTAAGGTTGTGGTAACCAATCCCTTTGGCGGAATGGGTTGGAAGCAGATGTGGAGTCTTGCCAAGGCAGTCTGGAGGTAATCTTGGGTCCTGGCTTGGCAGGATGGTGTGGATCGGCAGCAGGATGTACACATAGTGCAGGGGTGGAGGAGCCACTAGTAGGTCAATGACTGGACACAAAGGCTTAGTTAGATAGTCTACTATGTGAAGGCAACTCCCTAGGGGAAGAATAGCCTGATATCAAAATTCCTGGCCCTCCAGGTTACGGGTTGACCACAGAACTGACAACCATGCCTTGTAAAAAGTCTACCATTATGATTAATTCAATGTGGCCTAAATTACATTTACATTTACTCACAATAGTATGCGTGTGTGCGCCGTGCTCGCACGCACACGTGGGTTTATTTAGCCATTAGAATAATAAATATTTTGAAACTCTCTGGTTTCATAGGAGAAGCAGTGGTTCAAAATCATAGATGTCTGCCACAACATTCAATCGTCAAGCACATACCATTCAACACACTGCTTGCATGGATCCTCACTGCAAGGGGCTATCATATCATCCCACCGGATACCTACAAAAGTTGGCTCAAATATGCTTTACAAAGGCTTCAACCCAAAAACTGCATACTCAAAGGTAATTAATAAGAATTTTTTTTACTAAAATTAAAGGAAATCTAAATTTCCTTAAAATTTATAAGTTTTTTATACATTTGAACTCTGTTCTCTGCAACATGCTTAATGTAAATGACTGTGATAAACATTTGATAATACTATAAGATTTCTCTAGAATTTTATATAGTATGTATTTTCTATTAGTTAAATAACTGGAGATTGACTCTAGTTTATACAAAAATCAGCAACTGTATAATGTTAAGAAGAATACCAAAATATGTTTTTGGCTTACCTGTAACTCCAAGTAATTAATAAGTTTTAGTGAATTAAACTGTATATGGTGAAATCAACAATAACTTGACATCTCTATGATCAAATGTAAGAGTTTTAAAAAAGCATGGAACAAACGACTGTATTGACTGAGTATGGATATAAAGTATTTATTTGAGGTATTTTATTCTGACTTCCATAATAGTCTTCTAACAGTATTTTTTAATACTTCACACTTCACAAGACTAGGTTCTGGCCTTGAATACCACTTCATTGTTGTCTGGTCTTGTATACCTATTTCCCATGTCCTGCAGAACACACGTATGTTGGTCCTGTAATTCTTCTTTCTTTGATTTATGCTATTCTGTTCAAGTTCTACTCCACATAAACTTCTTATGTTTTTTACAATATTCTGATCATGTAGAGTAATATTTTTCCACGAAGTGGCAGAAAATATTCACTCCAAATAGTCATCATAATTGTCAAGTTTTTGCCAATCTTAGTATTAGATTACTAATACAATATTAGTATTGCAGTGGTTTTGTTACTGTTTCATTTGTTTATTTCTCCATATAGTAGTGTCACTGTTACTATTCATGTTCTTGTTTTTTCTTCTCTTGCACTCTAACTTCAGTGTAACAAGATCATGATTTATATTTATATAAGGTATTTAAAAGTTACTAAATATAATTATTTCACTACCGACTAGGAACACAAAGTTTTTTATGGGTAAAAATGTAAACGCTTCACCTTATAACCTGAACCGGTTTTTGCTTTTAAAAAGCTTCTTCAGAGCTGGGATGACAACAACATTGCAGTAAAAAACAACACAGACCTAGTAAAAAAAATAAAAGACATACACATCCCCCATAATGCCACATTAGCCTCCTTTGACATTAAAAACCTGTACACAAACATCCCCATCTCAGAAACAATCACCATCCTAGAAAACAAACTCAAACAGAACAACACACCAGATGAACTTATCAATGAAATAACAGAAACTCTGAACATTATCACAAAACAAAACTACTTCACATATAACAATAAATTTTACACACAGAATGATGGTCTACCCATATCCAGCATTCTAGCAGAAGTCTTCCTCCAACACTTAGAAACAACAAAAATCCTCACAAACAAATGACAGACACTCACATAAAATACTAAATTGGCACAGATACGTTGATGACATTCTAATACTATACAGGGGAAACAAAAGACAATGTGAACAGTTACTATCGAACATAAACAAAATACATAAAAACATAACCTTTACTGCCGAATACAAACACAACAACAGCATAAACTTCTTAGAGCTCTCCACCACAAAACTTGAACACAGGCACAAATTCAGTATATACAGAAAACCAACTACAATTGACACACTAATACACAACTCCTCCAATCACAAAATACAACACAAACTAGCTGCCTTCAGAACCATGATACATAGACTTAACAACATCCCCCTAGATGAAAAAGACTACAAAGACGAACTAAACATGATAAAATATCTAGCAGAATCTAACGGATATGACAGAACAATAGTTAGTAAACTCCTACACAAAACACAAAACAAACAACAGATGGAGACAGAAAACAAATTCATAACATTAACATACATCAACAAACAAACTGAAAAAATAGCCCACAAATTCAAATAAGCAGGATACAGAATCGCTTACAAAACTACTAACAAAACAGAACACACACTATCAAAACACACACACAAAGCACAAAACGAATTCGATCTACCTGGTGTTTACAAACTAAATTGCTCAGATTGCAACAAAATTCTACATAGGCCAGACAGGACGTAGCTTCAAACAAAGATACATTGAACACACAAAAGCACTCCACTCCACTACAGAATCCACCTTTGAAAACCACCTCATTGAAGCAAACCACACATACAAAAACATCGACAATAACATGGACGTTCTACATGTACACACAAAAAACTGAAAATTAGACACTCTAGAACAACTGGAAATATACAAACACACGAAAACAAATAAAAATGACATCCTAAACGAACATACACAATTCAAATCGCACGCATTATTCGAACATATCACACTGCACACACACAACATCGATCTTTTGAAAATCGATACCGCCGCCAACAACAAGACGGACAGTGCTCCCAGCAGCAGCCTCTGAAGAAGCTTTTTAAAAGCGAAAACTGGTTCAGGTTATAAGGTAAAACTTTTATGTTTTTACCCATAAAAAACTTTGTGTTCCGAGTCGGTAGTGAAATAATTATATTTAGTTAAGTAACGGACACGTCATGGACAACGAAATCCAAGAATTTAAAAGTTACATCACTACTGACTCAGAACACTAATTTTTTATAGGTAAAAATGTAAAACCTTTACCTTGTAGCCTGAACTAGTTTTTGCTTATTACAAGCTTTGTCAGAGGCTGCTGCTAGGAGCACTGTCTATCTTGTTCTTGGTGATGGCATCGTCGTTCAAAAGATCGATATGTGTGTGTGTGTGTGATATGTTTGAATAGTATGTGTGATTTGAATTGTGTCTGTTCATTTAGGATGTTGTTTTTATGTGTTTATATACGGTATTTCTAGTTGTTCAAGAGTGTCTAGTTTTCAACCTTTTGTGTGTACGTGTAGAATTTCCATGTTGGTTTTTATGTTTGTGTATGTGTGGTTTGCTTCAATTAGGTGGTTTGCAAAGGTGGATTCGGTGGTGGAGTGTAGTGGCTTCGTGTGTTCAATGCATCTCTACTTGAAGAAGAATGTCCTGTCTGACCTATGTAGAATTTGTTACATCCTGTTACATTGTTGTTGTTGTTACATCCCATCCATGGCTGTTAATTGTAAACTAGCACATAATTAAATATAGACTGTTCATTGCATTTGTATTTTTTGTTTACAGAAAAATGCAAAACAATTATTGAATACACAACTAGGAAATAGTGCAGGTAATAAATACTATGCTAGAACATTCATTGCAAAGGGTCACCTTTCTCCAGATGCTGATTTCATTTTTGCACATGAACAGCTGTTAACATACTTTTATGTTAACATGGCTCCTCAGTGGCAATCTATAAACGCAGGAAATTGGTTAAAGGTTGAAAGGAATGTTAGAAAATTGGCCATTAAGGTAAGACTATTATATATATTGTGATGTTATGGATAAGCATAAAGGAATCATTATTGACAAAGTAAATATATAGAATTATGGTTTATTTAAAATTAAGTACTTTAACAGTATGTTCTTACTTTTGATTTATTTTACAAATTGCTATGTTAACTAACACAAAATTTATTAAAATTAATTGTCTTTTAATAGTTAATTTTTATGTGGATTTAGTCTTCAAAAGTTCATTAGAGTTTATGATTTTAATGATTATATTAAAATTTTGACTTCTCTTGAATGTTGACTGAAGAATAATGCCATAGCCAGTTACTTGATGACCTACAGTTGTTCTCCAGTTATGTGGCATTTGCACAATATTTTAGATGGTAGAGTGTCTCAGGGTCTTTTCAGGTTGTTACTTGGTCCAGAATTTCATGGGTCTAATTCAGTATGACCATGGTGTATTGGACTTATACAAAATTTAGTACACTTCATGTGTCTTTCCAAACCTATACAGACAAGCTTCCACTAACCAAGAAATCACTCAGTTTTGACTGCAGTCAAAATTACAGTTATTTACAGTGTTAACATAATTATCTCTCTGAGATCAAAATTGTTCAGTGAGATGAATTTGTATTCTTGTGGGCATTTCCTCTAAACTTATCGTTTGTAGAGGGGACCACATGCATCATGATTGAATAAACAATATGAACTGAACTTGCTTGAAGCTTTATTTAATCTTCTTCTTCTTCTTCTTCTTCTTCTTCTTCTTCTTCTTCTTCTTCTTCTTCTTCTTCTTCTTCTTCTTCTACACCTTAAGTATTAGGCACAAATTTCCTATTATGGTGCCTATCTCTCCTTGGTCTTCCAAGACTTCTTCTTCCTGATGGTATATATTGCCAGACTTGAACTGGAAGTCTGGCTGTATCCATTTTGTTCATGTGATCCACCCACATTCTTCTATTTTTTGTTATTTTATCCTCTAAAACTGTATATTTGCAATTTCATTCTTATATCCTCATTTCTTATCATGTCTTCTCTTCTACACCCCTTCATAGCTCTGAGGAATTTCATATCTACTGTCTATAATGGTTTGGTTGTCTTTTAGTAAGAAACCATGACTCACTTCCATAAAGCAATGTCAGGACTGTAACTGTTTTATAGCTCTCGATACTGGAGTCTCTTCGTGTGTTGTGTTTAAAGTGTTGATTTATTACACCATACATTTGATCAAACTTATTGATTTTGTTCCAAGATCCCTGTCAAATCCATATGAAATTTCCACGCTAGGTAGTTAAAATACTGAACATGTTAAATGACTGTATCATCCACAACTATTTTTATTGTAACTGGCTTGCTTTCCAGGAATGCCAGTTTTTTGACATGAAATTTTAATAGTGTGCTCCTTACAGATCTCACTTAATGAATATATTCCCATTCAAAGGTCACTTTCTACTTTCACTATTAAGGTTACATCACCTGTATAAAGCAGTTTATTCATCAATCTACTTAATCTCGATTAAAATTCTAATGCTCTAATTGATCAGCTGCTTATTTCGTCTACAGAAATGTAATTTAAGTGAAAGTATTAAAATCAGATTTACAAATTTTGGCTAATTTTGGTTTAGAATTGTTCTGAACCTGAAGAGAAATTAACTAAAGTTTTCTTTTGTCTTTATGGCTTTTCTAGTATGAGCCATATATTGAATTAATAGAAAAAATATATAATTAGTAAAACAGTTTACCTTTTTCTTGTCCGTCTGGTGGCCTTTTCTCTATATTTAATTCTACGCGTTTCGGGACATATGCCCCATTATCAGGAATATCCCTTGGTGAAGTTCGTCGATCATTAAAATATTAAAAACACTTTATATACAATTTTACACATAACAATAAATATAATATAAACATAAAAACACACATAAAATCCCCAAACTTGAGACACACGCGATATCGGTGGTGCGCACCACGACATGCTATAGTCGACTGACAAAAGCCAAACATAAAAAACCACATAACAATATCATGGTGCGCACCACCGATATCGCGTGTGTCTCAAGTTTGGGGATTTTATGTGTGTTTTTTATGTTTATATTATATTTATTGTTATGTGTAAAATTGTATATAAAGTGTTTTTAATATTTTAATGATCGACGAACTTCACCAAGGGATATTCCTGATGATGGGGCATATGTCCCGAAACGCGTAGAATTAAATATAGAGAAAAGGCCACCAGACGGACAAGAAAAAGGTAAACTATTTTACTAATTATATATAAGTGGCCTGGATACCGAAAAACATGGATCTAAAAAAAAAATATATATTCACACTCAGTGAATATTAATTTAATTATGGCAAACTTATTTTTTTATAGTATAAACTACATTCTTATCCAAGTCCTATCTCAAAATTTTAATCAAGAACAGTGAGGCAATGTTTTTTTCTTATTTAGTAAGAAAACACACACACACACACACACACATGCACACCCAACTATCATCAACTATCATAACCTGAACTTATGATAATCGCCAACATTTTCATGTATCGCACTGCACACTTGTACTACAGTAACTTATTTATAAGCCTAAATTACGAATTTCCTTATAAACCAAAATAAATAATCCCATATGCAGCTCTACGAATTTCTTACATTCTCTTTTTTCACCATTGGCTTATTATGAGTACATATACACCCAACTGAAACTTATGCTACAGGATTTTTATTGCAGTGTGTGTGTGTGTGTGTGTGAGACAATAGAAACTGGACAAAGAGAAACGTATATTTTATTCAAGACACAATTATATTCACAGTGTTATGTCAGTCTTTGTCTCAAACCTAACCTAATCTACCATATCTGAGAAGCCGTGAAAGTGTAGTCTAGTCTTATTTAGTTACAAAAATCCATGCTGACATAGTCAAATATTCTACCCTATTGTGTATATAACTAGAAAAGGTATATGTTTTGTATCATATTACTAATATGTAAAGGTACTATATTATATAAAGGTAATATAAATGTAATGTTCAAATAGATGTAAATGAGCATGAAAGAGAACATATATTACATCGAGCATACTACTTATAGTTCCCAGTCACAAAAAAGTACTGCCCTAAACTTTGGCCATTACATTTAATGCTTATGTGATTACATATCCCAAGACAGTATTTAAAAGATAAATTTACTGTGCAAAAAACTGAGTAGTAATGAGAGGACGGACATAAAGGGAATGGACAGAGCAGAGAAACTGGATAGGATAATGGGGAGAGCACATGAAATAAATAGACGTAAATGGAATTTAGGAACATGGAACATCAGAAGTTTATATAATAAGGAGGAGGAAATAATTAAAGAATTGGTAGGATATAGATTAGAAATTTTAGCGGAAGCGAAACGAAAAAAAAGGAAGGGGTAAGATTATTATAAATGGTGATCACGTACTTATATATAGTGGAGTAGATGAAGATAAGAGAGCTGCAGCGGGGGTGGGATGCATAATTCACAGGGATTTAGTAAGACAGATATGGAAATGGGAAGCAGTATCAGAATGATTACTACTGGTGGAGCTGGAGAGTCAAAAGGGAAAATATTTTACAATTATAGTAGTATATGGACCAAACGAGGATGAGAAGGTGGAAGTAAAAGATACATTCTAGAAAGAACTATTGGAAGTAACAGAGGAAGCCAAAGTAAATTAATATATTGTCGATGACTTTAACAGTAGAGTGGGTAAAAGAGATGAGATATATAAAAGAGTAATAGGAATATATGGAGAAGAAATGAGAAACAATAACGGTAGGAGAATGTTGGATTTCTGCTTATTACATGATCTTATTGTGACGAACACTTTTTATCAGCACAGAGATAAACATAAATTCACAAGGGAACAACCAAATAGGGGAGAGAAGTCGATAATTGACTATATACTAGTTGAAAGGACCAATAGGAAAATGATAATGGACACTAGAGTCTGGAGAGGTGCAGAAATATATAGCGACCATTATTTAGTAATGACCAAATGTGAAGAACAATTAGATAAAAAACAGATATACAACAGAGAAGGAATAATAGAATATAATCTATCAGATCGTATAAGCTGAAAAGTAGAGATGTAAGTAATAGGTTTAAAGATGTGATTGAGCAAAAATTACAAAAGGTAAGTGAAAATATAAGGCATGCTAATATACACCAAGGCTGGAGAATAATGAAAGATATAATTATAGATACAGCAGTGGAGGTTTGTGGTGTTACTAAAATGAATAATAAAAGAAAACAGACGGTATGGTGGAATAATGAAATAAAGGAGCAGATTAAAAGGAAGAAAAGGGAATAGAAAAAGTATACAGCTAATAGAACTGTGGATAACTATGAAGCATATAAGTAACAAAGAAAAATTGTTAAAGAATTAGTTGGAAAAGCGAAAGAGAGTGCATGGAAATATTTTGGAGAAAAATTGGAAAGAGATAGGTGGGAAAATCAAAAGCTTTTTTTCAGAGTATTGAAATCTTTTAGAAAAGAAAAAACTGAGAATGATATATGTATATATAATGCTAATGGGAAAATACTGATAGAAAGAAACGATATAATGAATAGATGGAAAGAATACTTTCAAGGATTACTAGGTGGTAAGGAAATCAACAAAGATGATCATAAAGTCAATATTAATGAAGAAGAAGATAGAGAGGATGGTGAAGTTGCAGAAGAAAAAATAACGATGCATGAATTAGAAGTAGTGATTAAAGGACTTAAAAGTAGGAGATCACCTGGAACAGATAAAATTACAGCAGAAATGATAAAGAATATGGGGAGAAAGGGGAAAGAAATACTTTTAGAAATTATCAATAAAGCGTGGACAAGTGTAGACATACCAAGAGAATGGGAGGAAGCATTGATAGTTCCTATTTTTAAGAAAGGTAACGCAAGAGATTGTAATAATTATAGGGGTATCAATCTGTTAAATACAATTTTTAAGGTTTATGAGCAGATAATTAATAATAAATTGGTCCCAATTTTAGAAAATAGTTTGGAGGAATCGCAGAGTGGCTTTAGATCATGGAGAAGTGTGCAGGATCACATTTTTACTCTACAACAGATAGCTGAGAAGTCGATACAAGATAAATTGGTATGTTTGGCTTTTATTGATCTTGAGAAGGCTTTCGATAGTGTGCCTAGAACAAAAATATGGGAAAGTTTAAAAAATAGAGGAATAAGGAGTAAAATAATTAAGGTAGTACAGAGGTTATACAAAAATAATGTTAATTATGTAATTGGTAAAAATATGAGGTCGTTAGGATTTACAACAAACTATGGATTAAGACAAGGAGATGGACTGAGTCCGACATTATTCAACTTGTATATGGACGACATTATTAAGAAGTGTTAACTGAAGGTTAAGAAAATGCATGTTGGATACAGGAACTTGCGAAGTATAGAAGTAGCAGAAGGGGGTTTTGCAGATGATGTAGTGCTAATGGCTACAAGTGAAAGGGTGTTACAGGGTAATTTGAATATATGGAATGAAGTTCTCCAGGAAAAAGGGATGAAAATAAATAAGACCAAAACAAAGGTAATGGTAATGAGGGAGAAAATAATAAATATAGAGATTGGAGGAGTGAAGATAGAACAAGTCAAACATTTCAAATATCTAGGGGTTATAATAGACTGTAATGGAAAACAAGAAGCCGCACTAAATGAAAGAATTGAAAAGGCAATAAAAGTATACTATGCATTAAACAGTAGATTTATAAATAAGAAGGAGATATCAAGAAAAACTAAAATGAGTGTGTATAAAACAGTATATAGACCGGTTTTAACATACGGCTGTGAGATGTGGGTGCTATCCAAAAGCCAAAAAAGTAAAATCCAGGCGGCAGAAATGAAATATCTTAGGAGAGTAGTGGGAGTAAAAAGGAAGAACAGAGTTAGGAATACACAAATAAGAGAGGATCTGGAAGTGATATCGATTATGGATTTTATTGAACAGAGACAACTATGCTGGTGGTGACACATGCAGAGAATGGATACTGATAGAATGGTAAAACAGGTTTGGGAGGCAAAATCAGGGGGGAGAAAGAAGAGAGGAAGACCGCGACTGACTTGGGATGGAATGATAGGAAACATTTTGAGAGAAAGAGGCTTGGGCTGGAGGGAAGCGAAGACATTGTCAATGGATAGAATAAGATGGAAAAAATTTCTATATAGAGTGTAGTTGATGTACTACACCAACAAATAAAAACAAATAAACAAATACAAACAAATAAAAACGACATCCTAAACGAACAGACACTATTCAAATCGCATGCATTATTCGAACATATCTCACCCCACACACACAACATCAATCTTTCGAAATTCAATTCCGTCGCCCACAACAGGACGGACAGCGCTACCAGCAGCAACAAGTTCAGGTTCAGGTTGTAGGTAAAACTTTATGTTTTTACTTATAAAAAACTTTGTGTTCCAAGTCGTTAATGTAATAGTTGTATTTAGTTAAGTAATGGACACATCATGGACAACGAAATCCAAGAATTTACTTAAGCAGTTTAAGTAATATGTAAAACTGGCTATGTTAGACCTACAGCCTTCACTATACTTAATTTCTTACTGATATGTTGGTTTTAACTATCTTCTTGCTAAATTGTCAAGTCAAATATCATAAATATAATTATTTCACTACGACTCGGAACACAAAACTTTTCATGGGTAAAAACGTAAAAGTTTTACCTTATAACCTGAACCGGTTTTCACTTTTAAAAAGCTTCTTCAGAGGTAACCTGAACCTCTGAAGAAGCTTTTTAAAAGTGAAAACCGGTTCAAGTTATAAGGTAAAACTTTTACATTTTACCCATAAAAAGTTTTATGTTCTGAGTTGTAGTGAAATAATTATATTTAGTTAAGTAACGGACACGTCATGGACAACAAAATCCAAGAATTCAAATATCATGTTAATTATGACAATGAATAATATACTAAAGGCACGACTTGATTAATATTCAAACGATGTATGTGTAAAAAATAACTTTATACCTCGGTAACATATTTATAACATTTTGTATTTTTTTACAAAATTTATCTACAGTTGAATACAACTCTTACCATCACAACGGGCACACATGGAACTATGAAGCTGCCAGATGCATATGGGAAGTTACATAAAATTTATCTTGAACCCACTACACTGCGTCTACCTGTACCAGCTTTGTACTGGAAAAGTGTTGTCAATAAACACGACAATTCTTGCATTGTTATAGTATCAACAAACAATCCATTTATAAAAGCCCCTCCAAAACCAATTTGTGAGGACATAACAAAGCCATCAGGATGGCCTGTGTTGAAAAGAAGTCTTTTCAAAGGTTATGTTTATTACTGTGATTACAAGAACTTCCAAAAGACTGTACTAAATGTACCTGACTACAACTGTCAAACTGTATTAAGATGGCCGAGAAGACTCAGCAACAAACCTAAGGAAAACACAAACTTGGCATCAAATCGGCTAATTAGTGTATCGCCTAATCTTCTCTCAAATGTATTTAAGAATATATTTAGTCATTGATTGGTCAATATTAGTGACCTTAACTGTGGCATAAACTAACTGAAATTGTTATATATTATTTATAGTTTACAAATTTAGTAATCTATTACAAATCTGAAGTTATTAATGATAAGATTCTTTAAATACAGAATACAGGGGTTTTAAATCATGATATTATGTGAATTTTATTAAAACTCAAAGTGATAGCAGTAATTTAAAAATGTTAAAACATAAAACCTCACGTTAAAAAAAAACTGATATGCTTTTAAAACATGACTTATTTTATACAAAACCCATGATTTCTGTAACTGTAGTATCTTTAAACACTCTATAGTATTAAACTCTACATACTACAAGTTCAGTAATGTCGGTTACACATGTATCAGCATGATACATATATTTATTGTAGCCACTAATTAAATTTAATTCCCTGATGGTCTAACAAGGACAGAACTGTATATACTGAAGTGGGTAATTTGGGTAATTCGATAACAGTTTTTCTTTACATTCGGTACTTCCAGAATTTTTTTTACTTAATTAATGTGTGACTTTGTAAATTTAGTATGTTCAAATAGTTCACATATATATCAGTCTTTAAGACTTTTGTTTACCAAGATACTGTATATAATTAAGAATTGTTTTAATTATTTTTAATGTTCATGTACGATAGAACATGATGTTCACATTAGTTATGAATGCACAATTTGTATAGTAGTATATGCAATTTCTTATAGAATTTTAATAGTTGTAAATTCATGTAATAATATCAAACACAAATGTATTCTTCTAGCATCATTGTTTATTTAAACAAGTTATATTCAATATATTGTTGTACTTAAGGGAAAGTTAAACAATCAGTTTATGCCTCTGTTTCCATCCAGAAACTCAACAATATTTAAAATTTGACGTAATATATTAAGATTATGTTTTTGATTTTACTAATTATTTGAGTGCCTACGTTTGTGTGAATATAACTTGCATGTGTGTACACAAATATATATACATGTGGGCAAACACTATATGATATAATTAGTATATCTCCTCATCATACATCTCAGGATGTGTTCACTATTCCTGAAAAAAACAATTGTATCATGCAGAGTTGAAATTGTTTATAGCATATTATGTTTAGTGATGTACTGGTCTTTATAGTGCAACTTCCAAGTCCCAACAACAGGCTTATCTATAAGATATCAGAAATAACAATTTATTAAATACCATGTACACAGGGTGACTCAAAATTGCACGGCAATCTCTCAGAAGCTGATTCTATAGCTAAAAATAAGAAATAGAAATCATATATATAGGTCTGAAAATGATTAGTTAGCGAGTTACGGCTTGTGAACCAGTTCGCCCTGATTTCTGCTCCCATGGTAAAATGACACCATACTGAAATTCGTGGGGTATAAAACGAAGGGTAAATTTGGTGGTTTCTTATAGTTCTGGATCTAAAAAATTAAATAAAACAAGTCCCAGAGCTCTATCTCAATTAGATTCTAAGAAAAACTGGGTAAAACCCAAAAAACATATTTTTAGATTTGGGATAAAATAATGTTGTTAATTTGCCAATAAACAAATAAACATTTCTAACTAACTTTGTAGAGAATTTAATTATGAGAAAACTAATGTCTATTAAAAATAAGTAGAAATTTGACTTTAATTAAAAACAAAACAGACCAAAATGTGCCAGAAAAGTGTTACAATTTACAAGAAATGGTATTGTAAACTTTCAAAACACCTACACTTGGGCAGACGAAAACCCACGAGATGACCAACATACTTTTTCATTTAATGAGTGGTGCAGTCTTCTTGGTATTAATCTCTTAGGTCCTTTTTTCTTACCACTAAGGCTTAATGGAAGACAATACTTACATTTTTTGCAAACAAATGTGATGGAACTCTTGGAAGATATTCCACTTGCAGATAGAGTGCAGATGTGGTTTTTAAATAATGGCACATCTGCTCACTACTGTTGTGTTGTGATGAACGATTTAAATAATACATTCGGTAAGCGATGGATTGGTCGAAACAGACCAGTAAAATGGCCACCTTGAATTCCCCAGAAAAGTGTTACAATTATAAACAGAACAAAGGTTATCGTAAATGTTTTCACAACAAATGTAACTGCACACAAATTGAAAACTTATATTATTGAGTTTTTCCTTCAAATGATTAAATATACAAATTATTAAATTGATAAAGCTGCAAACATTCGTTCAAAGCAGTTGTTCAATGTGGCCATTTTGTTGAATGCAGAATTCAGCTTGCTGAATCCATGCTAGCTGGGCACGTTTTATAGCACCAGGATTATTCTTAACAGTAGAGCCATATTATATTATACATGTCTCAATTCTTCTTGTGTGCCAATACAAGTGGAATAAACTAACGACTTCATCCAACCGCAAAGGAAAAAGTCTTCTGGCGTGAGATCAGGAGACAATATAATTTTACTTGCAACAACTGTTCATAATATATAAACCTGCAAGAAATACTTAAGAGTTAGTTACATTATAAAGATGAATATATAAACTTGTGCAAAAGCTGTCTTAGTGAGTGTCTGTTGTAGCATCTTTTTGGGTACATCCATGTATGAAGTTTTCAGAGTGCCAATAATCCTGGCACTCTCTTTGTTCCATAATCCTGGTACATTTTCAAGCAAGGCATTCTGAAGGGGGGGGGGGCATTCTGCATCCTACAAGGCAGTAAGCCTTGAAAATGTTCCGCCTTGGAAGCCTTGGGAAAGTTAATCAAGCTAAGGGAAGACTATGTTGAGAAATAAATGTCAATAAATAAAAAAAGTTGTTTTCTTATTCAGGCCCTGGACTTTTCTCCTAACCCTCGAATTACCAGCTAAAACTGAGATGCCAAAGGATGGAAGAATATCAGACTGTCATTTAATGGGAAGAACAATACAAAGTAAGGTATACAGACAAACCAAAAACCTCATTGATAATTAGAATATAAAACGCTAAGCAAGAATTAGAATGGATTGTCTATGCACTTGTAGCCCCAAGGTCAGACACGCAATAACTTCTACTTTCCTAAACACAGTATACTTGTGATATAGTATATAAAACATGATATGCTGAGAGACAGTTCTGTTTATCAAAGTAAACTGACCATCCAGAATGAGCTATGGGAGAAGTAGAGAGTTACAATCATGTTACCTTATGGTGGCTGGTAATCTTGGTGGCAGTAGTATGCATGGTATGTGTTTTTCATTAGTACAGCTAGATGTCACATCAGTATCTCCCTACTGCAGCAGCTTTTCATGCATTAATGAATTGGCCACCATAAAGTGATTAATTAATTTACCACTCACAGTACCCAGGGCTTCCATGACTTGTGCTATGAGCAGCTAAACAGGCTCTGATAAGTATAAAGTGAAAACAGTATGGGAAGATTAAAGATCAAATGACCAGTGACTATCTGATAACTTATCATTATCAGTTATTGCATTATATTATACTGTAATATGATTAATTAAATTAATAAGTTACTAATTAACTATTTGTGGAATATTCATAATCATGGATATGAGGAAAACGTGGAAACGTGTAAAGTATTGAGGAAAAATAACAACTGACAAGCTGTTAAAAAATGTCACCAATGTGATAAAAAGTAGATCCTTAATACAACATGTTCACATGATGAATAAAGAACATTACTGGAAACATTAAAAAATGTATTGTTATGAACATGATAAATACAGTGCAGGTGTTTTTATCAAAACAGATGATGGAAGTATTGACATTAGTGTTACACAATGTTTTACGCTTACTGTCAGTGTACATACTGATTGACATTGTTTGCATTTTACATTCAAAAAACCTTGAATGTAAACAAACCTTTTGCTTAAATATGCTTGGCAGCAGAAAGAGGTACCAAATTTTACTGAACAATGTCGTATTGTACTGCAGTTGTAATAATAGTTCTCATTTCGTCTGCAGTACAGCCAGCTGTAAGCAATACACAGACACAAGGTTGTATGTAAAGTATTAAACAAAAATTAATTATTATTAGTAGAAAAATTGTTTGTCATAATTCCATTTCAGTAATTTCACTACGTACATAAATTTTTTAAATTACGATTATATTTTCCCACACAGATAAAATATGTTTAAGCCTCTTAAAATATGACAGTGTATGTTTATGATATAAATTATACCTTAAAATGATAATCAGAATACCACAAGATGATCATTATCATAACAAGTGCAAGTATAATAATATATTGAGTACTCACATCGGAAAAATGCATTTTTAAACATTTATATTCACTATATTTTGCTACTGTAGGCATTTTCTTAACAACTGTATAACATTAATGTAACTAGAAAGAGCAAGATGTTGAAAAGATTATTTCAAATTAAGAAGCTGTGGTCCACAAGCTTATTGTACTATACCTGTAATGCATCTCTAACATGGATATGAGGATCATTATACCCACACTCTTAAGGTAAAGAATTTTACTGTTACTAAACAGTGTTAATAGGAAAAGTATTAGATGGAATAAGTGCAGCAGGTTTTCCCAAGTAAGCTGATAAAATCAATATGTTTTTAATCAAGGCAGGAATTATTTTTAAAATATTATGTAACGAAATCACAACAAAAACTTAAGTAATATTAATACATAGAATGAGGAATAGAAAGGAATGATCACAACAAAACTGTATAACACACATAAATAATAATATTAAGGGTGGGTATAAAACATTACTAAGCAAAAATATTTCAATTTAAGTAAAATTATAATAGTTGTTATATCACTAATTTAAGAATAGAAGGATATTAAATTATGTCATTGTTATTAGTTATACTTTTAGATATGTTCAGCTATCCTAATTTCTAACAAAACTTGAACACCACTTGAACCTTCTCGTTATTGGATTAGTTAACAGTTTTATACTCAGTCTAAATGTTTTTATACTCAGTAATGACTACACTGAATAAAATGTTGAATAATTAAATTCAAACGTATACCTCACAATATTTTTGTGTTCAGAAAAGTGATATTTTATGACGTCTCTGTATTGTATTGTACAAATTGTATCATGTATTTACTATACTGTACAGTTTATATGGTAAGCAATTTTTATTTAAAGTATAGTCAAAATAGTTTGTTTGAAGAATTTATTTTCTCTTTTCTGTTTATCATATGGAACACAAGTGCCTTTGTTAATCCAAAAAAATGTTATTCTTCACCTAATTTTTTGTTTGTCTTAGAGCAACATTAGGTAAAAAGATTGCTACTTTTGTTACACTAGCTAATGTCACAGCGTTATATAATCTTTGTAAAAGGTATCAGTATATGTGTTTGTGTTGCCCCCGCCCCAGTATTACATAATAAAATAATTGCACACAAACAACTCACTTTTTTAAATCTACAATGACTTGTACTGATCTTTTTGTACTATTACAGATGATCTGACATGCTCATTCAACACACGTGATGACCTTTCAAAGACAAATGATCCACTGTTGCTAATTGAAAGTTCAACTGGCATTAGCATAGTATATCCAGTTAGTGACAATAAAGATGGAATTATTTTCCTGGGAGCTGATGAAAAATTAGTAGTAGCATGTCCTGGCAAACGGAATCAACAGAATGCAGTTGTAATCAACAATAAAGAGACTGCTGTCGGTGTCTGTAGCAGGAAAGAAAATAAATTAGTTGTAGAAGGAAAAGAGGCTACAGCAACAGACTTGCAGTGTGAATATTCAATTACCCCTGAATTACAAATTACAAATGATATATGTGGTAATGGTGTAGGAACATTTTTGGAACTTGGTTACACTGTTGTAAGTACTCTGTGAAGTGAACATTTGTGTGTGTGTGTGTGTATGTGTGTGTGTGTGTGTGTGTGTGTGCATTATTTATCACGTTTAAAAAGTATGGCTTGCAGTATGAATATTATGTTTATTCACTTGTAGCGGCAACCTGGTTGCAAATAATGAGAGTGTTATGTCATATATACGTACTTTAATGACAATACTGTTTATCACAATTATCAATACCAGGCTAACTTTAATAACTATTCACCAAACACACATTGTATATAAACAAACACTCTTTGCCAACTCTTAAAATTTATAATAAAACATTCACAATACTTACATTTTTTGAACATTTTATTTGCCTCCAAGAGCGTTTAAGACTATAAAACATGTTAATTACCTTCCGTCACGCTTCTTAAAATCCGAATACAGGATTACTCGAGTTTCAACACATTAAGTGTCATCATCAGATCCTCAATGAATATTGGTAAAACTACATTTGTTGATGTTTGCACATCTCGTCAAACGATAAAAACAACACATACATAATAACGAAAATATTTAAATAAATTAACACACATTAAAAAACATATGTTTAAATGCTATATGTAAATGTACCATGCTATATTTAATAGCATGGTACATAGATTGCTGTCGTTGCCCCTCTCCACAGAAGACCATAAAAACGAGGTCGACATTATTAAACACATAGCAGTAGCCAATGGATACAAAAGCAACATAATAGATAAAATAATAAATAAGAAACAAAATAGATTAATAAATATTGACATGCCTAAAGAAAAAGTAAAATATATCGCAATAGAGTATGGCAAAATGTTAACACCATACTTTAAAAAATCAATTGAAAAAACAAAATATTGTATTGGCTACAAAAGCAAATAATAAACTCGAGAACAAACTTAAGTTTAAAAATCAAAATAGGTCTTTCGATGAATACGACGGTACTGGTGTATACAGGCTTAATTGTTCGGATTGTTCAAATTTCTACATAGGACAAACGGGTCGTTCGTTCAAATTGCATTATAAAGAACACATCCCAAGCTCTAAGTCAAATATAGGAAGATCCACATTCGCTGAACATTTAAGCTCACAAGATCACGACATAAAAAGTATTAGTGAGAATTTGGACATATTACATAAATGCAGGAAATCTCTTAAACTGGACACTCTCGAACGGTTTGAGATATATAAGGCCACTAAAGAGAATTACGATCGCATCCTAAATGAAAAGTCAATATATAAAAATAATATTTTATTTAATAGAGTCAACGATATAGAACGAGATATTAGCTGTGTCAGATCGATAAAGTTTATCAAAGGTCAAATCGGTATCGATTAATTTTACTGTATACCGTGTTCCTGCGCAGGTCTGCGGCGGCCGCGTGTATTGTGTTTCGTTCTGTTTTGTCTTGTTTTTAATGTGTGTTAATTTATTTAAATATTTTCGTTATTATGTATGTGTTGTTTTTATCGTTTGACGAGATGTGCAAACATCAACAAATGTAGTTTTACCAATATTCGTTGAGGATCTGATGATGACACTTAATGTGTTGAAACTCGAGTAATCCTGTATTCGGATGTTAAGAAGCGTGACGGAAGGTAATTAACCTGTTTTATTACATTTGTTTGTAAAAACGAACCATAATTCTGTTCTACACATCATTTGATGATAATTTACAAACATCAAGAGAATCTCCTTCATCCACTGGAGTATCATCAATATCACTGTCACTATCATCACTTGGCCTTATAATAAATCATTCTACTATATGCTCTCATTCGATCATTTTTTGTTCAATCCATTTTATACTTTTGCAGGCGTTGTTCCATTTATCCCTTTCTATGCTACAAAATTTTTCTTCTGCCAGATCCTTAACATCGGATAATTTGAAAGGGCACATTTCTACTGGCTACCCAGTTCTTTATTATTCACCAAATCTTTTCAAAGGGATTTAATACTGGACAATATGTGGCGGAGATAAAACTGAATGGCCGTACTTATTTGCTATGTCATTTATCTTGAACAATTTTTCGCAGATTTGCTCATTTCAATCAATTTATACAGTTCAGCTTTTGATCATTCCTGTTGAGAAAAAATTTGTTTATCAGCCAACCAGTTTATCATTTCTGATTTCCTACTATTTGAACTCGGGTACCATACACATAGCGTGTTATAATGTATATTGTCAAGCAATGTTATCAAATTTTCAGGCAAATTAGGAATTATTATCTGTTCAAACCATTTGGAAAAGTTCACAAAATTAATATTACAGTGATACTCTCTCGATTTACTTCTAGACTGAAACATCAATAAAGCATTTTCAACAAAGCCATTCTCACCTCCAGCATTCATGACTATCAATTTCTTACCTTTCCATACTGGTGCTTTTAGACCACTGGATGAATTATCTGACCAACAGTAAGGCGCAGTATGTGTAGCATGTATATAGTTTCATCCAGGTAGACAATCGGTCTGTTGTTTTTTCTGTATATTATAATGGAATACAGATAAGAAATTTGAGATAGCCTAATATCCATTTTTCCAACAATAAGGCTTCTATTGTCCGTAGTTTTTTGCCACTTGAATCCTATTTGTTTTAAAATTCTATTTAACATTCTCTCTCTGCCCTTAAATCTCCACTTTCTTACATTTTATTACACACTTTTTGGACAGCAGGAAGTTCTTTATTGGTGATATAAAAATCATTCACTGTTTGTTTTATGAAGGACAAATCAAAATTGACAACACTACATTTTGTTCTTTTTTTTGGGTCAGCTTTTTCACGGAGATTCGAACGATGAATTGCTACTTACAAAACTGATCCGATTCTTTTCATATTTTGTAAGCTGTGTTCTTAAAAATACCAATTGCTTCTAAAACAAATTCTTTCACTTTATTTAATGGAATTGTAATCCCTTCTTTAGCTTCACATGCATAAAACTTAGTAACTTGGTCTACAATCTCGGTAGTCTGAGTGTGCAAAACTAAACACTTTTTCTTGAATTTCAAGTTTATAGACATTTTTTATAATAAAATAAAGTCATTCACACAACATACACTAAAAAAATGTGGAGCAAATAAAACTAGGAATAAAATAAAACTGTTAAATACTAAAAAAACGCAGCACCACGGCAGTTCTACTGTAACGTGTACTCCCCCAATTATGGTGCACTTGGCATCTTCCATTAATGTGAGCCCCTCCTCATGGACTGTTCCACTGCTTTCAAGGTAACAGCAATCCCTTTAATTTGTCAAAAGCTCTACAACCAGGTCCAAGGTATGTAAGTTTCCCTCTAAAAATAAAAATTTTCATTGATGAATTAATATTATATTTTTAAGATAGTTATTAGCAACCATTTTTTTTTTAAATAGAATTGATACATCTTGAATATATATTATAACAATGTAGTAAGATTTACATACACAAACAATTATACCTATTTTAAAATAAAGTTAGACTTCCTATTTTAAAATAAAATACTCTACATGAGATTATAGATATGTCTAACACACACCCAAAAAAAACACACATATACACCACAACTTGCTTAAAGCAAAAACTTGCCTAATAAGTACATGTCACAAGCAAATCAAGCAAACCAGATCAGGTCTGACACTACTACTAGGGTCATGAAAGCTGGATTTGGCATATTAAACAAAGCAAAATAAAATCACAGGGAATATGTACATTAGCTAACCAGGATATCTCCCATCAATTCAGAAAAATACAATGTTTGTGATGGACATAGTTCCACTATCTACAACTTTAATCAGGCACAGATCTTTCAAGAATATACAGTACTTAGGAGAACATAGAAGAGCATTAGCAAGATAAAAAAAAATATAGTGAAGAAGATAAAAGTATGGAAATTCATTCGAACAGGTCCTTCAATGTATTACTGACATCATGCGGTTTACTATTGAGTCTAATTTACTTAGACTTTAGAAACAAATTATATGGCAAAAGACTGTATTGAGAGAGGTATATCAGGAAAGAAGTGGAAACAAGATTCACTTTTTGTCATGTGAAAAAATAATTTATGTCAATGTTATTTAGTGTGCTACGTAATTTATGTACAGAGAATTTTGAAGTAAAGTGTTGAGATTATGATAAGTATACATTCATAATGTGTAGCAATGTGGCAGTAAATAATAAAAGTATTACAGTACTGTACTGTAATAATCTAAAAGCACAAATTTCATAAAACATCTTGTTATCTAGAGTCGTAAAGAAGGTGGGTAGTGTAATGTCTCTCATCTATACATATAAGGATGGATGCCGGGGGCAGTCCACAGCAGAGGAAACCACGACAAACGGGCAGTGGTCACAACAACCAGCGACCGAGTGGCAGCAATTACAACAAGCAACAAGTAAAGTGTTTTTGTTGTGGTAAAGTAGGGCATGTCTCTAAAGAGTGCCATTTACGTGGTTGTGTGTGCAACAATTGTGGAAAGAAAAATCATATTGCTTCTGTATGTAGATCCCATCTTCGTCGCCACTGTAATGTCTCTCATCTATACATATAAGGATGGTGGGTTAAATAACTACACTAGATTAATGGTATATACGGACCGTGGTCGTTGGATTATTATTTTAGGTCTCTATTACAACTCGGAATACGACTAGGACCAAGACTGGACAAGGAACATGAGATGATCAGGTCGGTCCTGATTAATTGAGAAAAACCTACGAGCCACGGCCATTCTTTATTGTATCATAGATCATCATTATCAACTTAATAATCAGAACAAGGTACATATAAAATACATATACAATATTATTATATACAACACAAATATAAAATACATATATATAATATTATTATATATAACAGGTAGGGTTGGTTATACTATTATCATATTACAAAAATGTGTAGCCTATGCATTACAAAAGAAACAAACTACAATTTACAGTATAAAAATGGCTGATCTTTGCATACTGCAAAAACCGTTTGGGGAAAAGCTTCAGTCTCTTACAATTTTTTTTTAATTTTCAGTTTACACTGTGTGTGTGTGTGCCAAAGCCAAGCTATAAGGATTAGTAAGTAACATACTTTATACAACAGTACATATTTCACTTAGTAGACACTGACACTCACACCATCCCTCACTGAGTGTAAGATACAAATATAATATTATAATAAGACGTAATGTTCATTCACATACATTTTTTATCATGTGTCAGCAAATGTACACACTCACCTTCCACACAGCTTCTCATAAGTAAAATTTCAGTTAATATGTGATGTTCTGACTCTTTTGAGATGCCAGTGTGTCATCTACTAGGCAGCAATTGAAATAAAGCACTTATATCATTATCGACACCTTGAGTATTGACTGGTACACAAATAATTTTGTACAAATGAAAATATAACACAGAAAATATAGTTTCAATCCATAACTGGCATATTGATTATTAACACAATCAATCAATATTCATAATATTACTGTGACTGTAGGTTGGGGGTTCTCTAGTACACAACAAATGGCCTCTGTGCCATTCCATGCCATTTTATTTGTCAATCATCCACAACACCATGTAATGCATCTACTGAACAATTTCTTCAGGAGATTAACTTTTCAGGCATCCTGAATATGGATTATCATCAGGACTGGATTGACCATGTTCAAATCCAGCACTCCAATTTTTCACTTTTAAAAGTGAAGGAGCAGTGTCCCATAAACGTTTACTAACTTGGGATAAATTTTCATCAGTTACAGACCATCTTTTACAAAAACCTTTATCACTGCTCAATGTTCAAATCTTTGCATTTTTGTGTCCACTTTCAAAAGCACACAGAACACTGGTGCTTTAAGCTGGTTCTTTAATATAAAGAAACTATTTGACACAATAACCTGAAATTATTATGTTTACTTGTAACCTACATGCAATTAAAACTCAAAGTATTATTGTTGCCAACAATGTTACCTACAGGCAAGGCCGAGTACTGCTTGCAAATACATTCTTCATTGGTTCAATAAACATTCTCTAAATCAAGTTAAAGATAGTTTCTTGGCGAAGGATTCAAAAAATTGTTTAACTAGAATTTTCTTACATAGTGCAAAAGTGCACACGCAAAACCAACACCTTCACACTACAGTGTACAATATATTAAAATTTTAATATTTATCTCCTATCTCGAATATTTAAAACAAATTATATATGATTACTGTGTTCTCCATAAGTTAGTGATGAATTGTAACTTTCACTGGTGAACACTTATGTTTCTTAATGTCCTCGTACGTTTCGGTGTGCTATTCGGTGTTTAATTTGTATACTCCTCCTGTTTTGTCGTATGTGTCAGTGTCTGTGTTTGTATCGTTTATGTGTTTTTTGATAGTGTTGTTCGTTCTGTAAGCTATTTTATGGTTGTGTTTCCTGAATGTGTTTACGATTTTCAGCCCCTATTTCAGGAATACTTGCTGAAATATTCATACACAACATAGAACAAAAACATATATTGTAACGTAGCGGTTTTGTTAGAGGTGGATGTACTCCAGTTACAGGTATATAGTTAATTCAGCCCCACTGTTGTAAGCGCCAATTCTATAACGTAGCGGTTTTGTTTAGAGGTGAGGTGTTATTTAGCTAAACGACCGTCTGATTCAAGCCCCACTGTTGGGTTCGCCAATTCTGTAACGTGCGGTTTTTTGATCAGAGGTTTCCACCTCTCCGCAGTCGCCACTTATGAATTATAATGACCGAAGTTTAAAAATAAAGTGTTTGGTAATGTTACTCAATCAAAAGCCGAAATCGAGAGTGTGTGATTTGGGGTCAAGCAGGGAAGTTGTTCAGCCTTATGTTGAAGAGAGAGTAAGTACTGATTGTTTACACTCGGTTCCGACATTTTCTGAAATTCTTTCAAATTGTTCGCCGTGAATTAAATCAGCTGATTGTGAGACGAGTCTCCACACATAGTCCAACCAGACTACACTGTGACAAAATATGACCCAATGGATCGACCTCTTCGATTTTGTGCTGAAATATATTACAACTACCCACTACAAAAATATAACACATTTTTATTATTCAATATCATTTTTTCAATAATATTTATTATTTATATTATTGGTTTTTCCCTGCCGCATTAAATACAAATATCACAATTGATCTTTTCCTTCCTTAAAACATAATATCGACTTCATAGAGTATACATGGAATTGTCAAGAAAAAAAAACATATATGGTTTTGTTTACCAAATTTTATACTATTTTTAAAACATCAATCAATATATAATTCTTTTTATTTCCCCAGGGTTAAGGGTAAGTTCTTTTTGTTATGAGATGGTCAGAAATGGATAACTATACTACACTTTACAAATACCGAAAAATATTAAAAAATTTGTTTATTTTCATTTAGTATGTAGTTCCAGGAATGTCCGTAAGAGAGCAGAATGTGTTTGTTTTTATTAGAACATGTGATTAATTTGTACTAATTTGTGTTCTATACCACCATTTGGAATGAGTTTTCTTCGTTAAATATTAAACGAAATGTTTATATTACCTCTCTTCTGACAGTTCTTACTTGAATGAAGCCTTTTCTCTGGTGATGTCCGTCTTGGGTTGTAATTTCATTACCATCTGGCCAATATTATATCGTCAACTTGAAACATAGCGAAACTAGGCCGAATCATCAAAATGGTTTTCTTTCACTTTTTATTATGGAGTATAGCCATTTATTTTTAATAAATAAGGTAGGATGATATAATGTTCATACTGCTTTTTAATTTTGTACCAATTTTGCACTTCTATAAGGTTTCAAAAAGGATATTTTATTAAAATTGAGGTCTCATCATTTTTGTCAACTCGCCAGGTTTAATGTTTAAATTCGATTAACAATACTTGTTATTTTCGTCACTCTTAGTAACCCATAATATTTTTATTATACAGGCAGTTTGTAATTATTATAAATTTATATTTTATTTACCGAAAAATAATTCTTTTTAATTCAGGTTTCTTTCCCAATTCAGTTTACATAATAGGTTTCTGTTCATTTTCTTATGACCTGGTATATAAGTATTTAATATTTTTATTATCTTTAAATGAATTTATATATTATTTATTAGTCTCTCATAGTATTCCTACACTGCACTACTTCCTTCTGCCATTTCCCTCATATAGTATTATTTTAATTTTTTATTATCATTTGATATTTAAATCTTTTATGTTTTTTAAAACGAACCCTGGGTTATCTTATACTAACACAAATATTTGCAAAAATATAAAATTAACTTAGGTATTAGCCTTAGTTGTCTACACAATATAAATATTACAATAAATTAATAAAATACAGAATCAGTTAGTAGCATTATAGTCTACTATCATAGTTTATAATTCCCAAACCTACAGCACAATTCTGTAATAAGTTACCTTCACTTTCACTTTTTACCTCAATGGGTACACTATAACTCACTTGTCACTGTATATCACTCGAATTGTTTATAATGTTTAGTGATACCATTTAATTTTGAGCTAGTTATAGGTTACCCATTTCTGACCTTTATGTTATTACATGAGTTAATTTATTGGGACCGGGTTATGTACCGTTACATAAAGCCCCCCCACTAGAACAAATTTATTTTGGTTTTACTCATTTATTAAAATAAATTGTTGATTGTTTCAATTCTCCTAATAGTCTTGGTTTTATCTTCATAATAGTGTTTCATTTCAAACTGGTTATACTCTGATTGGTAATTCAGACTGGTGATAATTGCTGTTTTCTTACTCTACTCTCTCTCTCTTGGAGGCAAATTCATCAATTATTTACTTCTCTGGGTAGTGGTATTTCCACATTTTATTTGATAAGGACTGGTCACACTAATCATATTAAACTTGTTTTAACACTCACTTCTATTTACTTCTATAAATTATCTTTATCAATTAAGCTTCGGTCTGCTATCTTCCTTCTATTTTCTTCATCTATACTTTTGGAATCTAATATCAATCTATACAGCTATTTTATCATTATCCCTAAAATATTCAATTTCCCTAACATTTTTCCCTATCTTGTGCGGTGGTACCAGTAGGGTGGCCACTCTGGGTCCATACTCCTCTGTCCATCCTTACACCTTCTGAGACCAGGGGAACATCATCCCTGCTCATAAAAATTATTGCCGGAACATTTCTACGGTCAATACATAAAAATAAAAAAATTATAAGTAGTAGTCAATTAGCGACTAGTACTAAACACTTTTGGGATTCTTCATACTGTAGCTGTTTGCATTTATTTATATATTCCTTCTTCTCCTTGATTCCTTCTTCTTTATCATTAACTAATAGCATATAACATTATTGATAGGCCTTATGTTAAAGTTCTTTTGACTTTACTTCTTGTGACATATTTCTCCGTATCATTTCTTCTTATATAATCTTCAATTCCGAGAAATTCTAATTATTGTATTAATTATCATCCTCCTTCAGTTTCATTGGAGTCATTAAATTATTCTTTATTCTTCTTATCTGAGCACATTACCATCAATTGTTTTTGTTCATTTAATTTTTCTTCTGTTTGTTACCATTAGAAATATTACTTTTTCCTATTATTTCATTTTAAATCAATTCTTTATAACTCTTATTTACTAATCAGTTCTTTTTTTTTTTTTTTTTTTTTTAAATTAAATGGTTTCGAAATATCTTAAATCGTATTATTTCTGAATAAATTAAGTAAGTTGTCCTTACATAGTTTTTATTAAATCGTCTTGTTCCTAGATAAATTGTTGAGTAAGTTGTTCTTACATTTTTAAAATTTTGGGATTTTAGTCTCTTCATTTTAAATTATATGGTTTCAAAATAACTTGAGTAAGATGTCCTTACATGCTTTTAGAATTTTGGGGTTTTAGTCTTTTCATTTTAAATTATATGGTTTCAAAATAACTTGAGTAAGATGTCCTTACATGCTTTTAGAATTTTGGGGTTTTATCCGCTATTCAATGGGTTGCTGGGTCGGTTTTCAGAATTTCAGTCCCCTTTTCTGGTTTGTGATCACATAGTTTAACCATGGTCCATTAATTCAGGTACTACATGTTCTCGGATTACTGGGGTCTTCATAATGATTTTGGTATTTGTTAAATACCTCTCTTTCACCTGGCATCGTAACTCAGCTGATACAAAGTCTTCAGGAAGTCACAGTTTTCCGTCATTGTTAGTTCTTTTTTAACTAACAGGTATTGCACCTCCTCTGACATAACATATTTGCTCATATTTAATCTCATTTCATTCCCTTTTATCTCTGGATTATTTACCAAATATTTGAATGTTATATTCCGTCTTGAAGATATGACTGATATTGTCTGATACACTTCAATCGTCGACACATTTAATTGAGATCTAAACTTAATTAATTCCCTCTGTTCATTAATTGGAAGGTTGAATACACTAATTAATCCACCTGCAATCATCTCCCATTCTTCCTTGGTATTTATTATTCTCTTTCTACATGTTTTTATTATTTTCTTGGTCTTCTTTTCCACGGTTTGAACATCCTTTTTGTTGTGGCTATTTTTATTTTCAGATGGCATTACACCTTGGTATTCTGTAATTTCTATTTCCTTCCTACTCTCTTCTGTATTCGGACTTACTTTAATATCTTCTGAAGTGCTGTCTGATGTTTCATCCAAATTCTTGACACTATGGTCCATTTGTTTATTTGTCTCCTCCTTTTATGTATCTGCTTTTTGGCTAAGTGTATTAACATTTTTAAACTTCTCCCCGAAAGTTTTCCATATCTCCTTATTGAACTTCTCCATCTTACCCTCAATCCGCTTTAAACTTTCTTCGTTTATTTTCTCAATTTGTTTTAAACTATCCCTCAAAGTTTCATTTTGCTTCCTAGAGTTCTCTTCCTGTTTCTTAAAATTCTCATCTATTTTATCAAATTTCTCTCTCAAGGTTTCATTTTGTTTCCTTGAGTTTTCCTTATTTTCCTCCTTGGTTTGTCTCAAGTTTTCCTCCTGTTTCTTAAAATTTTCATCTATTTTGTTATTGGTTTGCTTTGAAGTTTCCTCCTGTTTTCTAAATTGTTCAGCCATAAATTTCATCATGTCTTGCCAATTAGGTTCTTCTCTGGCTACCGCTTTATCCGGTTGGTCCCCTTGGGCATCCTCTTCCACTATTTCCTTTTCCGTGCTCATAATTGCTTCAGTTTCTTCTTTATCACCTACCGGTTGTTCCATCTCACTGTCCGTAACTATTTCTATCTCTCGTTCCTGTCCACCTTCTTCCAACTCCTTTTCTTCTTCCCTCTTCTTCGATCTGCCTCTAGTATTATGCATTTCTTGTTTTCTCATAACTGCCGACGATAATCAGATTTTTTGGTATCTTAATTTATTAAATATATCAAAATTCTTTTCTAATTACAGCCCTTTTACGTTGAGCGCCAATTCTGTAACGTAGCGGTTTTGTTAGAGGTGGATGTACTCCAGTTACAGGTATATAGTTAATTCAGCCCCACTGTTGTAAGCGCCAATTCTATAACGTAGCGGTTTTGTTTAGAGGTGAGGTGTTATTTAGCTAAACGACCGTCTGATTCAAGCCCCACTGTTGGGTTCGCCAATTCTGTAACGTGCGGTTTTTTGATCAGAGGTTTCCACCTCTCCGCAGTCGCCACTTATGAATTATAATGACCGAAGTTTAAAAATAAAGTGTTTGGTAATGTTACTCAATCAAAAGCCGAAATCGAGAGTGTGTGATTTGGGGTCAAGCAGGGAAGTTGTTCAGCCTTATGTTGAAGAGAGAGTAAGTACTGATTGTTTACACTCGGTTCCGACGTTTTCTGAAATTCTTTCAAATTGTTCGCCGTGAATTAAATCAGCTGATTGTGAGACGAGTCTCCACACATAGTCCAACCAGACTACACTGTGACAAAATATGACCCAATGGATCGACCTCTTCGATTTTGTGCTGAAATATATTACAACTACCCACTACAAAAATATAACACATTTTTATTATTCAATATCATTTTTTCAATAATATTTATTATTTATATTATTGGTTTTTCCCTGCCGCATTAAATACAAATATCACAATTGATCTTTTCCTTCCTTAAAACATAATATCGACTTCATAGAGTATACATGGAATTGTCAAGAAAAAAAAACATATATGGTTTTGTTTACCAAATTTTATACTATTTTTAAAACATCAATCAATATATAATTCTTTTTATTTCCCCAGGGTTAAGGGTAAGTTCTTTTTGTTATGAGATGGTCAGAAATGGATAACTATACTACACTTTACAAATACCGAAAAATATTAAAAAATTTGTTTATTTTCATTTAGTATGTAGTTCCAGGAATGTCCGTAAGAGAGCAGAATGTGTTTGTTTTTATTAGAACATGTGATTAATTTGTACTAATTTGTGTTCTATACCACCATTTGGAATGAGTTTTCTTCGTTAAATATTAAACGAAATGTTTATATTACCTCTCTTCTGACAGTTCTTACTTGAATGAAGCCTTTTCTCTGGTGATGTCCGTCTTGGGTTGTAATTTCATTACCATCTGGCCAATATTATATCGTCAACTTGAAACATAGCGAAACTAGGCCGAATCATCAAAATGGTTTTCTTTCACTTTTTATTATGGAGTATAGCCATTTATTTTTAATAAATAAGGTAGGATGATATAATGTTCATACTGCTTTTTAATTTTGTACCAATTTTGCACTTCTATAAGGTTTCAAAAAGGATATTTTATTAAAATTGAGGTCTCATCATTTTTGTCAACTCGCCAGGTTTAATGTTTAAATTCGATTAACAATACTTGTTATTTTCGTCACTCTTAGTAACCCATAATATTTTTATTATACAGGCAGTTTGTAATTATTATAAATTTATATTTTATTTACCGAAAAATAATTCTTTTTAATTCAGGTTTCTTTCCCAATTCAGTTTACATAATAGGTTTCTGTTCATTTTCTTATGACCTGGTATATAAGTATTTAATATTTTTATTATCTTTAAATGAATTTATATATTATTTATTAGTCTCTCATAGTATTCCTACACTGCACTACTTCCTTCTGCCATTTCCCTCATATAGTATTATTTTAATTTTTTATTATCATTTGATATTTAAATCTTTTATGTTTTTTAAAACGAACCCTGGGTTATCTTATACTAACACAAATATTTGCAAAAATATAAAATTAACTTAGGTATTAGCCTTAGTTGTCTACACAATATAAATATTACAATAAATTAATAAAATACAGAATCAGTTAGTAGCATTATAGTCTACTATCATAGTTTATAATTCCCAAACCTACAGCACAATTCTGTAATAAGTTACCTTCACTTTCACTTTTTACCTCAATGGGTACACTATAACTCACTTGTCACTGTATATCACTCGAATTGTTTATAATGTTTAGTGATACCATTTAATTTTGAGCTAGTTATAGGTTACCCATTTCTGACCTTTATGTTATTACATGAGTTAATTTATTGGGACCGGGTTATGTACCGTTACATAAAGCCCCCCCACTAGAACAAATTTATTTTGGTTTTACTCATTTATTAAAATAAATTGTTGATTGTTTCAATTCTCCTAATAGTCTTGGTTTTATCTTCATAATAGTGTTTCATTTCAAACTGGTTATACTCTGATTGGTAATTCAGACTGGTGATAATTGCTGTTTTCTTACTCTACTCTCTCTCTCTTGGAGGCAAATTCATCAATTATTTACTTCTCTGGGTAGTGGTATTTCCACATTTTATTTGATAAGGACTGGTCACACTAATCATATTAAACTTGTTTTAACACTCACTTCTATTTACTTCTATAAATTATCTTTATCAATTAAGCTTCGGTCTGCTATCTTCCTTCTATTTTCTTCATCTATACTTTTGGAATCTAATATCAATCTATACAGCTATTTTATCATTATCCCTAAAATATTCAATTTCCCTAACATTTTTCCCTATCTTGTGCGGTGGTACCAGTAGGGTGGCCACTCTGGGTCCATACTCCTCTGTCCATCCTTACACCTTCTGAGACCAGGGGAACATCATCCCTGCTCATAAAAATTATTGCCGGAACATTTCTACGGTCAATACATAAAAATAAAAAAATTATAAGTAGTAGTCAATTAGCGACTAGTACTAAACACTTTTGGGATTCTTCATACTGTAGCTGTTTGCATTTATTTATATATTCCTTCTTCTCCTTGATTCCTTCTTCTTTATCATTAACTAATAGCATATAACATTATTGATAGGCCTTATGTTAAAGTTCTTTTGACTTTACTTCTTGTGACATATTTCTCCGTATCATTTCTTCTTATATAATCTTCAATTCCGAGAAATTCTAATTATTGTATTAATTATCATCCTCCTTCAGTTTCATTGGAGTCATTAAATTATTCTTTATTCTTCTTATCTGAGCACATTACCATCAATTGTTTTTGTTCATTTAATTTTTCTTCTGTTTGTTACCATTAGAAATATTACTTTTTCCTATTATTTCATTTTAAATCAATTCTTTATAACTCTTATTTACTAATCAGTTCTTTTTTTTTTTTTTTTTTTTTAAATTAAATGGTTTCGAAATATCTTAAATCGTATTATTTCTGAATAAATTAAGTAAGTTGTCCTTACATAGTTTTTATTAAATCGTCTTGTTCCTAGATAAATTGTTGAGTAAGTTGTTCTTACATTTTTAAAATTTTGGGATTTTAGTCTCTTCATTTTAAATTATATGGTTTCAAAATAACTTGAGTAAGATGTCCTTACATGCTTTTAGAATTTTGGGGTTTTAGTCTTTTCATTTTAAATTATATGGTTTCAAAATAACTTGAGTAAGATGTCCTTACATGCTTTTAGAATTTTGGGGTTTTATCCGCTATTCAATGGGTTGCTGGGTCGGTTTTCAGAATTTCAGTCCCCTTTTCTGGTTTGTGATCACATAGTTTAACCATGGTCCATTAATTCAGGTACTACATGTTCTCGGATTACTGGGGTCTTCATAATGATTTTGGTATTTGTTAAATACCTCTCTTTCACCTGGCATCGTAACTCAGCTGATACAAAGTCTTCAGGAAGTCACAGTTTTCCGTCATTGTTAGTTCTTTTTTAACTAACAGGTATTGCACCTCCTCTGACATAACATATTTGCTCATATTTAATCTCATTTCATTCCCTTTTATCTCTGGATTATTTACCAAATATTTGAATGTTATATTCCGTCTTGAAGATATGACTGATATTGTCTGATACACTTCAATCGTCGACACATTTAATTGAGATCTAAACTTAATTAATTCCCTCTGTTCATTAATTGGAAGGTTGAATACACTAATTAATCCACCTGTAATCATCTCCCATTCTTCCTTGGTATTTATTATTCTCTTTCTACATGTTTTTATTATTTTCTTGGTCTTCTTTTCCACGGTTTGAACATCCTTTTTGTTGTGGCTATTTTTATTTTCAGATGGCATTACACCTTGGTATTCTGTAATTTCTATTTCCTTCCTACTCTCTTCTGTATTCGGACTTACTTTAATATCTTCTGAAGTGCTGTCTGATGTTTCATCCAAATTCTTGACACTATGGTCCATTTGTTTATTTGTCTCCTCCTTTTATGTATCTGCTTTTTGGCTAAGTGTATTAACATTTTTAAACTTCTCCCCGAAAGTTTTCCATATCTCCTTATTGAACTTCTCCATCTTACCCTCAATCCGCTTTAAACTTTCTTCGTTTATTTTCTCAATTTGTTTTAAACTATCCCTCAAAGTTTCATTTTGCTTCCTAGAGTTCTCTTCCTGTTTCTTAAAATTCTCATCTATTTTATCAAATTTCTCTCTCAAGGTTTCATTTTGTTTCCTTGAGTTTTCCTTATTTTCCTCCTTGGTTTGTCTCAAGTTTTCCTCCTGTTTCTTAAAATTTTCATCTATTTTGTTATTGGTTTGCTTTGAAGTTTCCTCCTGTTTTCTAAATTGTTCAACCATAAATTTCATCATGTCTTGCCAATTAGGTTCTTCTCTGGCTACCGCTTTATCCGGTTGGTCCCCTTGGGCATCCTCTTCCACTATTTCCTTTTCCGTGCTCATAATTGCTTCAGTTTCTTCTTTATCACCTACCGGTTGTTCCATCTCACTGTCCGTAACTATTTCTATCTCTCGTTCCTGTCCACCTTCTTCCAACTCCTTTTCTTCTTCCCTCTTCTTCGATCTGCCTCTAGTATTATGCATTTCTTGTTTTCTCATAACTGCCGACGATAATCAGATTTTTTGGTATCTTAATTTATTAAATATATCAAAATTCTTTTCTAATTACAGCCCTTTTACGTTGAGCGCCAATTCTGTAACGTAGCGGTTTTGTTAGAGGTGGATGTACTCCAGTTACAGGTATATAGTTAATTCAGCCCCACTGTTGTAAGCGCCAATTCTATAACGTAGCGGTTTTGTTTAGAGGTGAGGTGTTATTTAGCTAAACGACCGTCTGATTCAAGCCCCACTGTTGGGTTCGCCAATTCTGTAACGTGCGGTTTTTTGATCAGAGGTTTCCACCTCTCCGCAGTCGCCACTTATGAATTATAATGACCGAAGTTTAAAAATAAAGTGTTTGGTAATGTTACTCAATCAAAAGCCGAAATCGAGAGTGTGTGATTTGGGGTCAAGCAGGGAAGTTGTTCAGCCTTATGTTGAAGAGAGAGTAAGTACTGATTGTTTACACTCGGTTCCGACGTTTTCTGAAATTCTTTCAAATTGTTCGCCGTGAATTAAATCAGCTGATTGTGAGACGAGTCTCCACACATAGTCCAACCAGACTACACTGTGACAAAATATGACCCAATGGATCGACCTCTTCGATTTTGTGCTGAAATATATTACAACTACCCACTACAAAAATATAACACATTTTTATTATTCAATATCATTTTTTCAATAATATTTATTATTTATATTATTGGTTTTTCCCTGCCGCATTAAATACAAATATCACAATTGATCTTTTCCTTCCTTAAAACATAATATCGACTTCATAGAGTATACATGGAATTGTCAAGAAAAAAAAACATATATGGTTTTGTTTACCAAATTTTATACTATTTTTAAAACATCAATCAATATATAATTCTTTTTATTTCCCCAGGGTTAAGGGTAAGTTCTTTTTGTTATGAGATGGTCAGAAATGGATAACTATACTACACTTTACAAATACCGAAAAATATTAAAAAATTTGTTTATTTTCATTTAGTATGTAGTTCCAGGAATGTCCGTAAGAGAGCAGAATGTGTTTGTTTTTATTAGAACATGTGATTAATTTGTACTAATTTGTGTTCTATACCACCATTTGGAATGAGTTTTCTTCGTTAAATATTAAACGAAATGTTTATATTACCTCTCTTCTGACAGTTCTTACTTGAATGAAGCCTTTTCTCTGGTGATGTCCGTCTTGGGTTGTAATTTCATTACCATCTGGCCAATATTATATCGTCAACTTGAAACATAGCGAAACTAGGCCGAATCATCAAAATGGTTTTCTTTCACTTTTTATTATGGAGTATAGCCATTTATTTTTAATAAATAAGGTAGGATGATATAATGTTCATACTGCTTTTTAATTTTGTACCAATTTTGCACTTCTATAAGGTTTCAAAAAGGATATTTTATTAAAATTGAGGTCTCATCATTTTTGTCAACTCGCCAGGTTTAATGTTTAAATTCGATTAACAATACTTGTTATTTTCGTCACTCTTAGTAACCCATAATATTTTTATTATACAGGCAGTTTGTAATTATTATAAATTTATATTTTATTTACCGAAAAATAATTCTTTTTAATTCAGGTTTCTTTCCCAATTCAGTTTACATAATAGGTTTCTGTTCATTTTCTTATGACCTGGTATATAAGTATTTAATATTTTTATTATCTTTAAATGAATTTATATATTATTTATTAGTCTCTCATAGTATTCCTACACTGCACTACTTCCTTCTGCCATTTCCCTCATATAGTATTATTTTAATTTTTTATTATCATTTGATATTTAAATCTTTTATGTTTTTTAAAACGAACCCTGGGTTATCTTATACTAACACAAATATTTGCAAAAATATAAAATTAACTTAGGTATTAGCCTTAGTTGTCTACACAATATAAATATTACAATAAATTAATAAAATACAGAATCAGTTAGTAGCATTATAGTCTACTATCATAGTTTATAATTCCCAAACCTACAGCACAATTCTGTAATAAGTTACCTTCACTTTCACTTTTTACCTCAATGGGTACACTATAACTCACTTGTCACTGTATATCACTCGAATTGTTTATAATGTTTAGTGATACCATTTAATTTTGAGCTAGTTATAGGTTACCCATTTCTGACCTTTATGTTATTACATGAGTTAATTTATTGGGACCGGGTTATGTACCGTTACATAAAGCCCCCCCACTAGAACAAATTTATTTTGGTTTTACTCATTTATTAAAATAAATTGTTGATTGTTTCAATTCTCCTAATAGTCTTGGTTTTATCTTCATAATAGTGTTTCATTTCAAACTGGTTATACTCTGATTGGTAATTCAGACTGGTGATAATTGCTGTTTTCTTACTCTACTCTCTCTCTCTTGGAGGCAAATTCATCAATTATTTACTTCTCTGGGTAGTGGTATTTCCACATTTTATTTGATAAGGACTGGTCACACTAATCATATTAAACTTGTTTTAACACTCACTTCTATTTACTTCTATAAATTATCTTTATCAATTAAGCTTCGGTCTGCTATCTTCCTTCTATTTTCTTCATCTATACTTTTGGAATCTAATATCAATCTATACAGCTATTTTATCATTATCCCTAAAATATTCAATTTCCCTAACATTTTTCCCTATCTTGTGCGGTGGTACCAGTAGGGTGGCCACTCTGGGTCCATACTCCTCTGTCCATCCTTACACCTTCTGAGACCAGGGGAACATCATCCCTGCTCATAAAAATTATTGCCGGAACATTTCTACGGTCAATACATAAAAATAAAAAAATTATAAGTAGTAGTCAATTAGCGACTAGTACTAAACACTTTTGGGATTCTTCATACTGTAGCTGTTTGCATTTATTTATATATTCCTTCTTCTCCTTGATTCCTTCTTCTTTATCATTAACTAATAGCATATAACATTATTGATAGGCCTTATGTTAAAGTTCTTTTGACTTTACTTCTTGTGACATATTTCTCCGTATCATTTCTTCTTATATAATCTTCAATTCCGAGAAATTCTAATTATTGTATTAATTATCATCCTCCTTCAGTTTCATTGGAGTCATTAAATTATTCTTTATTCTTCTTATCTGAGCACATTACCATCAATTGTTTTTGTTCATTTAATTTTTCTTCTGTTTGTTACCATTAGAAATATTACTTTTTCCTATTATTTCATTTTAAATCAATTCTTTATAACTCTTATTTACTAATCAGTTCTTTTTTTTTTTTTTTTTTTTAAATTAAATGGTTTCGAAATATCTTAAATCGTATTATTTCTGAATAAATTAAGTAAGTTGTCCTTACATAGTTTTTATTAAATCGTCTTGTTCCTAGATAAATTGTTGAGTAAGTTGTTCTTACATTTTTAAAATTTTGGGATTTTAGTCTCTTCATTTTAAATTATATGGTTTCAAAATAACTTGAGTAAGATGTCCTTACATGCTTTTAGAATTTTGGGGTTTTAGTCTTTTCATTTTAAATTATATGGTTTCAAAATAACTTGAGTAAGATGTCCTTACATGCTTTTAGAATTTTGGGGTTTTATCCGCTATTCAATGGGTTGCTGGGTCGGTTTTCAGAATTTCAGTCCCCTTTTCTGGTTTGTGATCACATAGTTTAACCATGGTCCATTAATTCAGGTACTACATGTTCTCGGATTACTGGGGTCTTCATAATGATTTTGGTATTTGTTAAATACCTCTCTTTCACCTGGCATCGTAACTCAGCTGATACAAAGTCTTCAGGAAGTCACAGTTTTCCGTCATTGTTAGTTCTTTTTTAACTAACAGGTATTGCACCTCCTCTGACATAACATATTTGCTCATATTTAATCTCATTTCATTCCCTTTTATCTCTGGATTATTTACCAAATATTTGAATGTTATATTCCGTCTTGAAGATATGACTGATATTGTCTGATACACTTCAATCGTCGACACATTTAATTGAGATCTAAACTTAATTAATTCCCTCTGTTCATTAATTGGAAGGTTGAATACACTAATTAATCCACCTGTAATCATCTCCCATTCTTCCTTGGTATTTATTATTCTCTTTCTACATGTTTTTATTATTTTCTTGGTCTTCTTTTCCACGGTTTGAACATCCTTTTTGTTGTGGCTATTTTTATTTTCAGATGGCATTACACCTTGGTATTCTGTAATTTCTATTTCCTTCCTACTCTCTTCTGTATTCGGACTTACTTTAATATCTTCTGAAGTGCTGTCTGATGTTTCATCCAAATTCTTGACACTATGGTCCATTTGTTTATTTGTCTCCTCCTTTTATGTATCTGCTTTTTGGCTAAGTGTATTAACATTTTTAAACTTCTCCCCGAAAGTTTTCCATATCTCCTTATTGAACTTCTCCATCTTACCCTCAATCCGCTTTAAACTTTCTTCGTTTATTTTCTCAATTTGTTTTAAACTATCCCTCAAAGTTTCATTTTGCTTCCTAGAGTTCTCTTCCTGTTTCTTAAAATTCTCATCTATTTTATCAAATTTCTCTCTCAAGGTTTCATTTTGTTTCCTTGAGTTTTCCTTATTTTCCTCCTTGGTTTGTCTCAAGTTTTCCTCCTGTTTCTTAAAATTTTCATCTATTTTGTTATTGGTTTGCTTTGAAGTTTCCTCCTGTTTTCTAAATTGTTCAGCCATAAATTTCATCATGTCTTGCCAATTAGGTTCTTCTCTGGCTACCGCTTTATCCGGTTGGTCCCCTTGGGCATCCTCTTCCACTATTTCCTTTTCCGTGCTCATAATTGCTTCAGTTTCTTCTTTATCACCTACCGGTTGTTCCATCTCACTGTCCGTAACTATTTCTATCTCTCGTTCCTGTCCACCTTCTTCCAACTCCTTTTCTTCTTCCCTCTTCTTCGATCTGCCTCTAGTATTATGCATTTCTTGTTTTCTCATAACTGCCGACGATAATCAGATTTTTTGGTATCTTAATTTATTAAATATATCAAAATTCTTTTCTAATTACAGCCCTTTTACGTTGAGCGCCAATTCTGTAACGTAGCGGTTTTGTTAGAGGTGGATGTACTCCAGTTACAGGTATATAGTTAATTCAGCCCCACTGTTGTAAGCGCCAATTCTATAACGTAGCGGTTTTGTTTAGAGGTGAGGTGTTATTTAGCTAAACGACCGTCTGATTCACGCCCCACTGTTGGGTTCGCCAATTCTGTAACGTGCGGTTTTTTGATCAGAGGTTTCCACCTCTCCGCAGTCGCCACTTATGAATTATAATGACCGAAGTTTAAAAATAAAGTGTTTGGTAATGTTACTCAATCAAAAGCCGAAATCGAGAGTGTGTGATTTGGGGTCAAGCAGGGAAGTTGTTCAGCCTTATGTTGAAGAGAGAGTAAGTACTGATTGTTTACACTCGGTTCCGACGTTTTCTGAAATTCTTTCAAATTGTTCGCCGTGAATTAAATCAGCTGATTGTGAGACGAGTCTCCACACATAGTCCAACCAGACTACACTGTGACAAAATATGACCCAATGGATCGACCTCTTCGATTTTGTGCTGAAATATATTACAACTACCCACTACAAAAATATAACACATTTTTATTATTCAATATCATTTTTTCAATAATATTTATTATTTATATTATTGGTTTTTCCCTGCCGCATTAAATACAAATATCACAATTGATCTTTTCCTTCCTTAAAACATAATATCGACTTCATAGAGTATACATGGAATTGTCAAGAAAAAAAAACATATATGGTTTTGTTTACCAAATTTTATACTATTTTTAAAACATCAATCAATATATAATTCTTTTTATTTCCCCAGGGTTAAGGGTAAGTTCTTTTTGTTATGAGATGGTCAGAAATGGATAACTATACTACACTTTACAAATACCGAAAAATATTAAAAAATTTGTTTATTTTCATTTAGTATGTAGTTCCAGGAATGTCCGTAAGAGAGCAGAATGTGTTTGTTTTTATTAGAACATGTGATTAATTTGTACTAATTTGTGTTCTATACCACCATTTGGAATGAGTTTTCTTCGTTAAATATTAAACGAAATGTTTATATTACCTCTCTTCTGACAGTTCTTACTTGAATGAAGCCTTTTCTCTGGTGATGTCCATCTTGGGTTGTAATTTCATTACCGTCTGGCCAATATTATATCGTCAACTTGAAACATAGCGAAACTAGGCCGAATCATCAAAATGGTTTTCTTTCACTTTTTATTATGGAGTATAGCCGTTTATTTTTAATAAATAAGGTAGGATGATATAATGTTCATACTGCTTTTTAATTTTGTACCAATTTTGCACTTCTATAAGGTTTCATAAAGGATATTTTATTAAAATTGAGGTCTCATCATTTTTGTCAACTCGCCAGGTTTAATTTTTAAATTCGATTAACAATACTTGTTATTTTCGTCACTCTTAGTAACCCATAATATTTTTATTATACAGGCAGTTTGTAATTATTATAAATTTATATTTTATTTACCGAAAAATAATTCTTTTTAATTCAGATTTCTTTCCCAATTCGGTTTACATAATAGGTTTCTGTTCATTTTCTTATGACCTGGTATATAAGTATTTAATATTTTTATTATCTTTAAATGAATTTATATATTATTTATTAGTCTCTCATAGTATTCCTACACTGCACTACTTCCTTCTGCCATTTCCCTCATATAGTATTATTTTAATTTTTTATTATCATTTGATATTTAAATCTTTTATGTTTTTTAAAACGAACCCTGGGTTATCTTATACTAACACAAATATTTGCAAAAATATAAAATTAACTTAGGTATTAGACTTAGTTGTCTACACAATATAAATATTACAATAAATTAATAAAATACAGAATCAGTTAGTAGCATTATAGTCTACTATCATAGTTTATAATTCCCAAACCTACAGCACAATTCTGTAATAAGTTACCTTCACTTTCACTTTTTACCTCAATGGGTACACTATAACTCACTTGTCACTGTATATCACTCGAATTGTTTATAATGTTTAGTGATACCATTTAATTTTGAGCTAGTTATAGGTTACCCATTTCTGACCTTTATGTTATTACATGAGTTAATTTATTGGGACCGGGTTATGTACCGTTACAATATTAAACAACAACAAATACACAAACAAAATCATCTACTGGTACAGATATGTACGACATTTTACTTCTATATAAAGGCAATAAAAGAAAAAGCGAAAATTTCCATAAATACATAAATACATAAACACAATACACCCCAAACTAAAATTCACACTAGAAAAAGAACATAACAATAGTATAAACTTCCTGGACCTTACAATTAACAAAACAAACAACACACACACATATAAAATATACAGGAAACCTACCACAACAGACGTGGTCATACACAACACATCTAACCATCCAACACAACACAAACATGCCTCATTCAACTATATGCTCCATAGACTGACATCAGTACCACACAGTAAACAAGATTATCAGGAAGAACTTAACACAATCAAATACATAGCGATAAAAAATGGACACACCCCCGAGTTAATAAACAAACTACACAGACACATCCTAAACAAAAACACCAAAACACAAAATACCAACAACACACAACATAATAAATACATCACACTTACATACTACAACTCTAACACACACAAAATCGCAAACACATTCAGGAAACACAACCATAAAATAGCTTACAGAACGAACAACACCATCAAAAAACACATAAACAATACAAACACAGACACTGACACATACAACAAAACAGGAGTATACAAATTAAACTGCAGCGATTGCAAACATTTCTACATAGGCCAGATGGGAAGATCTTTTTCTTCAAGATTTTCCGAACACATAAAAGCCCTCTCTAATAACTACATAGACTCCGCATTCGCCACGCACATACAGACTGAAAACCACAGCTACACCAACATAGAAAGCAACCTCGAAATACTACACTACTTACCAAAAAGTAGGAAACTCAACACAGCTGAATAGTATGAAATATATAAACACCACACACTACAACCAAACAACATATTAAATGACCAACTACACTTTAATCACATGTACTATTTGACACAATCATACAGAAACCAAACTATACTTTGAATTCCAGCGCCAACGCCCTTCCACCAACCTGTGAAAAAATCCGTTACAACTGTTTCAAGACATCCTGTATTTAAACCTCGCTGAAGAAGGTGAACAGCACACTGAAACGTACGAGTACATTAAGAAACATAAGTGTTCACCAGTGAAATATACAATTTATCACTAATATTAAGTGCGTGAATGAAGAGGATGAACCATCAAAACAACTGTCTCCATAAGTATATAATTTACAAGTGGCTATTAAAATTCTGTTGTCTTACAGGAATCAAAATGGTATAAAATAATAAGAATATGCCACAACATCGATAAAGCAGACACATACTTTACAACTCATAAACTGTATGGTCCTGGACTGGAAGGTGCAATTATTTCAAGTCAAAGAAAACCTTTCATTGAAGGGTCAAAACAACTGTATAAAAATATCAAACCTGATTTTGATTATAAACAGGTGAGTAATGAAAACTAGCCAACATAACAGTCTATATCCTCACATCCAATTAGAATATTATTGTGTTATAATCTTATTATTATATTTCATTATTATTAATATTATTATTATATGTTAGTATTCTTATTATTACACTTTACATAGAGGGCATCCTGCAGGTGAAGAAGTGTCTATTAGAGTGTCTATTTAGAGTATATCAATGTAGATGTGAGCCTACTGGGCGCAGAAAAATGACCTTGGGTAGTTCACTTGAGATGGAAATCCTACGCATTTTGTGTACATGCATTTCCTCTCCTCCTTAATTAAAAAAGTATATATTTTATACTATTCTATTAGACTATTTAGTATCCATACAAAATAATTGAGTAATTAATGAAATCCATACCTATATTGGACATAAACTTGCATATAATAACAGTACTTTTTTCTGTTGACAGCACCATTTTATTGATATCGTAATTAATACAAAATGTGTTGCTCTTCTGCGATGTGGCATCCTCATTCGCAGCTTTAACACTGAGAATGGGGTTAAATATTTACTTACTGTTAATGATGGTATCAATACAATAGGGTTATCAACTCATAAAAATGTTGTCACTAACAATTCTGACCATGTAATTCTACAAGTGAACATAAACTTACATATCTTTTACCTGCAAACAAAATCAAAGAAATTATGAACATGACTCATTAATTTTAGTGTTACAAGGTTAGTAATTTGATATAATTTAATTGTTCCATATTGTACCATGTATATTGCACATGATTTGTTAACAAAATTTAATTAAATTGTAGCATCTTGTAGACACCGGTATTAAAAATGAACAAATTCTGTCAAGTGAACTGATTCTCAGTATATTAATCGGTACACCATTTCACATACCAGTTTTGTAGACAAAAATTAATACTGTATACACTGTAAGTTTAAAGTTGGTGAGTATTGTTTTGAAGCACATATTAACTTCCAGTTCTGCAATTTAATACCAATTAAGACCTGAATATCAATTAAATTTCTGTACTTAATTCTTTCAGTGTAGCTAGTAGAGTTTGTTTTTGTGTGGTACACTTCTGAGGAATTGCTTTCATCAGTGTCAACATATCTTCAAATACATGCAGTATATGTGAAATGCAAAAATAATTCTGTAAATTTAAATTCATGTCACCATTGGGATAGGCCCTGGCCTCTCTAAAGACTGACTGCCTCCATAAATTCTCAAAATAATAATTAATTTAATAAATTAAAACTTCAGTTAGACACTCAATTATTACTCGATTAAACATATTTTTTAAACATAACATTAACTACATAATACAGTTATAGTATAAATTTAGTTGTTTTAAACCTTTCATAATAAGTTTAATGAAGAAAGTTGTGTTAGTGGTTAAAATCACAAACAGAATTATCACTGCTGCACACCACTATAGAAAAATTATTCCGATTAGCGCTTTCAAGCTTCTCAGCTCATCGTCAGATTGGAATTAACAAGGAGATGTAAGACCAAACCCTTCACCCCTACCCCCTCCCCATTGCCAACACACAGCAAGCTATAATTCAAATGTCCCTTCCCAACACTACTGATGCAGCTAAGCATCCTTACACATCATTTCACTGCACTTAAAGTTGTTTACTAGTTAAAAAAATATTTAAAACTAACATTTCCATAATGCTCTTTATCAATTAATTTACAACATTCAAACTTGCAATCTCTACTTATTCATATACTGTCTTTATACGCTATCATGTGCTTTATTGTCTGCTACATTCCATATGCGATTAGAATTCCATTGTAATATACAATATACATAATATGACTTTGAATGTGGGTTGGGGTTCTACAGTATACAACACTGTTTATAAGGGAACTATAAGTACTGAAAACAAATTTTCTTTTTGTTTGCAGGAAAACCAAAAGAATTTATTAAACAAACTATTAGGAGGAAATCTGGGTGATTTTTATTACTTAGACAAAAATTTCTTTTCTCGTAGTCATATGAGCCCAGACGGTGATTTCATATACAAACATGAACAGTTGTTAACATACTTCTTAGTAAATGTAGCTCCACAATGGCAGTCAATCAATGGTGGCAACTGGGTTCTTATAGAAAAAACTGTCAGGAAATTAGCTACTGAGGTATGTTTTAATACATAAATTTACACTGAATTTGATAAGTATTTTATATAAAACTACAATGAAATGTTTTAATTGTATATTTAATTCAGCAAGAGCCAGTGGCATATTTGGACATTTTCCAGCCCTAGACAGTTTATTCTCAGACACAATTTATATTTTTGACTTATAAACTTACAAAAAGCCATTGGAACACATTTTCTCGCGTAACTTTTATTTGCATTTTCATAATTTACAAATAATGAAGAACACAAAATATTACATGATTAAAGTTTGTCCTGTATTATATTTTATTTAATATTTTTCCAAAATATCGCGGCACACCACACACACACACACACAGCACAGAGTTTGGGAAACACTGATGTAAGGATACAATCCTGAAGGATGAAACAGCCCATTTTAAAGGATTTAGTGGTATGATCTAAAAATGTTAATCAAATGCAAACATTTATAAACTACAGTTTAGGTAAATTATTCAATTTTTTAGTTTTTTTTAAATAATATTCTGCTAAATTAATCTTTACTATCAATGGATAATTCATTTCAGATGTCATATTACTGTTCAATCCTAAAGAATTATTCAACTCGAAGTGGCTTTGAAGAAGCAAAATCTTGAATAACATCATCGAATTTCAAATTTTGAACAAGTTCATAATTTGAAGTAAAGCTGACTGTTCTTGAAAGTATATCCTGTGTTAAAGAATTTCTCAGATAATTCTTTATTCTTTTAGTGCATTAAAAGCCATTTCACCTCAAGAATTTGTAATACAGAGAAATATTCTCAATGTAACTTCTAAATACAACTATTATATTCACGACTTGGAACACAAAGTTTTTTATAAGTAAAAACAAAGTTTTACCTTACAACCTGAACCGGTTTTCACCTTTAAAAGGCTTCTTCAGAGGTTCAACTAATAGTTGTATAAATAGTTGTATTTAGTTAAGTAACGGACCATCATGGACAACGAAATCCAAGAATTCGTTTCTAACTTCTAAGTTGGAAAAAATGCAGGTCAATTGATTCACAAATAAATTTCAAGAACTTTCCAGAACATGTCAAGCTTTTTTATCCAGCTTTTGCTAATTCTTTGAAGTTAACAGACTTACTTACTGACACCAGATAAGTCATTTGGATATGTTTCAACCAGGAAGTCACTTTTATGTCGTCGAATTTCAACTTTTCCCATTTTAAGTGACTTATATAGAAACACAAATTTTTCATCAAATTCCCCTCACCCACCCTGTCTAGGTCTAAACTCTGCCAGTCAGAATGTGAGGATTAGTGACCAACACAAAGACAGGTGGAGTACCCCCTACCATAGAGTTTAACATTTTCTAAATATTGTAATAATTTTTTTGAGGCTGCAGAAAGAAACAATAAACTTTTAAACTTATGATTCAAAATTCAGCAAAGTTGTAACTCTTATCTGTTCAGGTTATCAGATCTTCGCTGACAATTCAGAAGCTCACCAAAAGACAGTAATTAAATTGTAGCATAAATGAATTTGTAAGTTTAAAAACTTACAAATCAAAATTCTTAAGAAAGGTTTGATTTTTTAAATGCACAGATTACTTATAAAAACAATCAGTTTACAACATTCTGTGACATATTTAATTAATACCTATGTATATGTCACTTACATTATATGTAGGAACAATTAACTGAAATAAAGTCATGTGACTTTTATTTGTGTAGGTTAAAATTAAAAGTCTTGTAACATATTCTGCATCTTCAGATTTCAAATCTCTGTTGAGATTGTTACATGGTAAAAAGCAAAGGTTACACTCACAGCTGTGCAGGCTCATCCACTAGTAAGATCACTCGGAGAATAAATTATTATTTGAATGTTTGCACTTGAGTAGGTTTAATGTAGATTCATACAGTGGGTCTGATTTAAAATATAACTGATCAATCGAAATGACATTTTGATTTTCAGTATGTTATCATATATTATTGTAAGCTTTCTATATACCAGTATTTCAAATTCCTCCATAACTTTCATATAATAACTCTTGTTTCAAATGTGTAGAGGTTTCAATCTATACGAGGTCTGACACAAAAATAACGAGACTGATGCTGTAATTTTTTTTTATTTACCTGATATGTACAATTACTGGTGGTCGCCTTCAAAGCCCATTGAGTCCACACACTTCTGCATAAGTTCCTTCCACTGCTCAAAACATTTCTGCATATCGCTTTCCGCCAGGCTGTGCAGGAGCTCCGGCATTTTTGCCTGTACCTCTTCCACCGTTGAAATATGGGTCCCGTTTAGCGCCGACTTGATTTTGGAGAAAACGAAAAAATCACATGGTGCTAAATCGGCGGAATATGGAGGATGTTCAAGAACTGTGATGTTTTTACTGGCCAAATATTATTTGACTGATAATGCATTGTGGTCAGGCACATTGTCCTGGTGCAAGATCCACCCATTCTTCCACAATTCAGGGCGCTTCTTTCTAACACGTTCACGCAATTTTTCCAAAACTTGTTTATAATATTATTGGTTAACTGTCTGGCCACTGGGTACCCATTCTGCCATAACGATGCCCTGGATATCGAAGAAAACAATAAGCATTGCCTTGAACTTCGAACGACTCATGCGTGCTTTTTTTGCTCTTGGGGAAGATGCTGTTTTCCAATGCATTGATTGCCACTTTGTTTTTGGATCGTACGTAAATATCCACGTCTCATCAGCTGTAATAACACTCTTTAAAAAACTGGGCTCTCCATCAATCCGTTCCAAAAGGTCACAACAAAGTTCTGTTCTCCTTTCCTTCTGTTCATCTGACAAAACTTTCGGCACCATTTTTGCACACACCTTCCTCATGTTCAACTCTTCTGTTAAAATGCGTTCAACACTTTCTCTGTTCATATGCAACATTTCAGCAACAGCACGGACACTCAATCTTCAGTCTTTTCGTATTGTGTCTCAAACTTTTACGTTTTCGTCGATTGTTGATGTGCGTGGTCGGCCTGGACAGTCGTCATCCTTCACGGAGTCCCTGCCTTCTAAAAATCTCTTATGCCATTCAAAGACACATGCACGTGACAAACATTTATCACCATAAGCTTCCAACAACATTTGGTAAGTCTCTGTTTCCGACTTTTTAAGTTTCACGAGAAACCTGATGTTAATGTGCTGATCACTTTTCGTATCCGATATTTTCCAGCGAAGCATAAAAACACGACTGTATTCACTGCGACTGAGTCAACCGAGCGACTTGCAACTTGTCACCGCGTAAGAATACAGTTCAAGGTCGAACACAGTGCACGCGCAATACAACACGATAAGTAGTTCCTTAGTAATGCTAACAGTCTCGTTATTTTTGTGTCAGGCCTTGTATTTGATATCAGTGCAATTATGATTGTTCAAAATTAAATGGCATCTTTAGTTTCACTTTATATTATTTATTGGAGTCTCATTTTGTTACTTCAAAGTATATTTTTTCACCAAACCATATTTTTAAAAAGTATGTCATCTTCAACCTGTCCTCTGGCATCTTCTGTAACTGGTCATTCCAGATGAGTTGTTTGGTTTTGATATCAATGCAAACAGTAATAAACGATGAAACAGGTTAGCAGCTTGAATTTCCTAGGTACATCCTCTCTCTGAACCAAGAACTAGACACATATAGGAAAATAAAAAGGATTACAGGGGATTTATAATATCTCTAGAATATAATTGAACCTGCCTGTGACCCAAGAAGAGGTCAATGTCACACTTAACAAATATATAAACATATACGTACATCATATTCTATATAATACTCAACATTTTACACTTCGGTCTAGAAGAAAAAATTTTAAAAAGTGTCAAAATGTATAGAAAAGAAAACAAATACAACATACTACAGGAACCTCCAAGAACTTTTAAGTTCATATATAAAACCGATATTCTGATTTGCACATCCTGTTTTTAACCTATGGTATTATTACAAATAAATTAACATCCCATTATTTGTGAATGTATTACAATTAACAGTATAATGTATTTGAATGTTATGTGTTTACAGCTGAACACAACTCTCATTGTCACAACAGGGACATTTGGTGTTTTGAAATTGCCTGATATAAATGGAAAGCTGAAGGAAATTTATTTTGAGCCAGATACATTACAGTTGCGTGTACCAGACACAATCTGGAAGTTGGTTGTTAACCCAGATGATAATTCATGTGTTGTACTTTTGTCAGTTAACAATGCATTTATCGAATCACCTCCAGAGACTATTTGTGCAGACATTACAAAAACGTCAGGTTGGCCTAGCCTTCAAGACAATTACATGAAGGGGTACATTTATATATGCAATTATGCAAGTTTCAAGAAAGCCGTGCCCTATGTACCTGACTTTGCTTGTGGATCTGTTCTAAAATTGGTATGTTCATTATCAGTATTAACAGTGTTTATAATTGAAAATTATAAATTTAATCTGTAATAAACTCACTATGAGTTAGTTTGCATTTCATAGATGGGTCTGCCAGTCTGTCATCTATTTGGCCCAGCCTGGAAGATTTGTTATGTGGATCATCATCTAAAGGCCTTGTCAGGTTAGCCACGTCTCTCTCTCCTCATCATTGTCCTCTATAAATCACAGTACAACAGGAAGTTCATCTACTTTCCCATGTCTTTGAAGAACGCTGCTCTTGGTCGTTCTCTTGGTTTTCCCCCAACACATTTTCTTCAAAAATGTTACTTAAGAATTGATTGTGTCATAACCCGTGCCTGATAAATTTCACCCTTCTTCTTCCAACCTTTTTTATAAATTGATCTATCTTCATTTACTTCTGCAAGGACTTGCTCATCACTTTTCTTATCCATTCAATTCGTCCTTGTCATTCTCCTCCAGAGCTACATTTCCATTACTTCCAGCTTCCTCCTTTCTATTTTGCCGAGGGTCCACGCCTCCCATTAAGACACTCCACACAAATGTATTGTTAACCTTTGCCTTACCTCCATACTTAAGTGATTATTTGTAAGTAAATTCATTTTGTTCTGAAATGCCTGCTTTGCTTTTCTTAATCTCTGTCCCATATCTACTTTCACAAATTATGGTGCTCCAAAATTTTTTAACCTATTCTAAAATTGTATTACCCAATTTAATATCAAGTTTTACATTCTCTTTCTTCTTCCCTACCACCAGTTTTTTTATATGGATAAGAAGGCAGAAAGATTGGATCATTGTTTGAATCTACATGCCGTATATTATTTAAAATGGCAGGACTGTCATTGAAATGTCTCTGAATTTCTTGATTATCACAACCTTGTATCTTTAACTAAACCTAAATCTAAACATCTTTTTGCATGTTCAACAATTATATTCCTGAAGTTTTGAGACCTGAAGTTCTGATCAGAGGCGTAGCTAGGGGGGTCAAGGGGGCACCCGCCCTGGGCGGCATAGCCAGGAGGGCGGCAAAGTGAGCAGACTTGAAAAAATTCTTTTCAGTTTATAGAAGTACAAACAACTTGTTTCTTTGATATCACTATTCCTTTCATAAAAGAAGCATAACCAGCCAGCTTGCTGTTGTCATACCTTGTGTAATAAACAGTATTAGTCTATTTTGTACTCAAGAATCGTAATTACAGTTCATTATGACAACAAATTACGCTGTAACAGAGGCTCTTTGTCCCTCTCTGTACAATACAGTATTTAATTCTCAGATGTTTAGTCTATGCAGTTTCTTATCTCGGTGTTTTTAAACAGTGCATGCTGTTTTAAATGAGTTTTGTTATCTTGCGTGCAAGTGATGAGTAGACATTTAGTCAGTACGGTTTTTTATCAGTGTTCATGGTCTTTGTATTCACTTGCTGTCTTCAATATTTTTTGCGACTTTGTAGTGAGTTGTTGTGCGGCAAAGGAAAACTAATCATACAGTATTAGCTTAGTATAGATATTCTTAATTGTTATTCATATACAGACGAATATATTATTTATAAACGTATAAAAAAACGTTACGTGGGCTACGTATGTGCAGTTCTTCCCAGTTCACACAGCAAATGTGTTGATTATCAGTTGTTTATGAGTATCTTGAGTGTGCGGTTTGTTTTTTCGTTTGTGTGTCTTGTGGGTATATCTAGGCCTATAATACTTCACATGTATGTCATCACACTAATACTATTATTGAATATCAATTTTTTTGAATTTTATTTGAAGCTGATATGAAACGAAGTAAACTCAGTGGCGCCCACTTTCGGAAGAGGAGGGAAGAAAGATTAAGAGCTACAACAAGTTCCAAAGAGTTTATGAAGTCTTTTATTCAAGGGAAATCTAACCATGAGTGTCAAAATATTACAATTAACAAGGAATCAACTTGCGATTAAAAAATGGATGTTGTTAGCGACGAGGCTGTTGATAAATACAATAAAGTTAACGACGTGAATACTTCAAACTGTGAAAGTGTCAAAGTACAGTTACAAGATTCAGTTGATTCTAGTACCATGGTTGATGTTGCATCATGCAGTCTTGAAATTACAGGTGATGAAGGACAGAATGTTACTAGTAACAATGTAGACTGTGTTCTTGGTGCTGCTCTACAAGTTATGGGAGTTTGGTCAAGTGAGATTTCTCAATCCTTCCGAGATATAATGGTGAATAGAGGAACATGTCAGTTGCAGAACAAGGACAGCCATTTTCCTGAAGATGAAGATTGGCGATTCTTAAACAAGTGCAAAATGGCGAAAAGATAAATTGCAGTTGGGTGTGTTTTTCTCCAACTAAAAAATCTCTATTTTGTTTTCGTTGCACTTTATTTCCACAAAAAAACTATCAAAGAAGCCAGTTCAATAGTGAAAATGGGTTTTCGTCTTTGCAAAAGTTAAATCCCCATATTCAGGATCATGAAAATAATCCTGCTCATTGGTCTGTGTTTTTGGAATTAAAGGAATTGGAACGTTCTTTAAACAGAGGGGGACTTACTGATGGTGAGGCGTCAGTATCACAAAAAGGATAAGAAAGAAGCACACGATGCCAGGGGAGTAGGCAGATGACTCTGCATTAACCGTTCAGCAAGAAATGCGACATTCTCTAATAGAAATTTTGGATAAAATTTCAGTTGAAATATCAAGCCATTTCTCTAGCATAAAAGAGTTAGAAAAACGCGTTGGATTCCTCTGTGGCGTACGTAAATGATGGGGATATACATTTTAAGGAACAGCTTTCCCAAGTCAATATTAAGTGGACAGTGCTTGCAAAACTGTATCCACATGATCTAAACAGTGAAGAATTGTTCAGTGACTTGAAAGACATCGTATTTTATTAAAAAGGGCAAAAGTTAACGGAGAACAAATGGACTTTACACCTCAGGGACTGCTACAGTACATTTCTTCAATAGGATTAGAAGTCTACAAAACACCTTTAAAAATGTTTCTTACTTTACCAGTGTCTGTGTCTTCTTGTGAAAGATCGTTTAGTAAACTTAAATTGATTAAATCGTACCTATGATCAACAATATCTCAGGACAGGGTATCAAATCTAGCGATACTCTCAATTGAAAACGACATTGCTTCGTCTTTAGATTATATGATTTAATAACTGACTTTATTAAATATTAAGTGTTTATTAATAGAAGATGGAACCATTAACGGAAGTAATGGTAAGTGATTTATTTTATTACTTTTAATGTAGTTCTTTGTTTAACTTTATGTTGCTTTAGGATATTTTTTGAAGATGCACTTTAGACATACAAGGAATTTGCATATTTATTATAACATTTTTATATTATAAATTTGTTACATTACAAACTGAATACCGGTAGTAGGCCTAATATTAAACTTATAGTATGTAATTTCTTAATTTTGACTTAACAAATATTTTTAAGACGTTTTCTGGACATGCTTTCATATAAAAATCTACACATTTGCATTTATTAAGTACTTTGTTCACTGGATAGGCCTTCATTTTTGCTCTTTTGTCCCCTTTTAATTGTGAAGGCGAAGCGGCCGACTATGTTCTTGCCCCAGGCGCCAAAAAGCCTAGCTATGCCACTGGTTCTGATTCAAGCAGCTGTTCAAAGGTACCCGAGTACTCTTCCCATTGCACAGATATTGCAATTTACCTTAAATAACATTAGACTTCAATTTAACACATTCGTTTTGAATTTATAGTATGTGTATATTTAGCAGTTTTAGAGTCACGCTTTTTTTAGTATCTGTGTGAAAAAGATTCAGACCAATACCAAATGCTCCTAAATACATTCCTCTCAAATATTTAATCATTATTTATATTCATGGCCAAACATATACCATGTTGTTAAAGGCCTCCCTTCCCTACCACACAAACCTGGGAGAACTAAGAAGCTCCTCTCCATGACCATTTTTAACCACCTACTATTGTCAACTAGTATATACAGTCTGTATGAATGTAATAACCAATATTGAAAAAATGAGTGATCATTGAAATATTTAAATACTGGTAATCATTTTAATCTTCTGTCTTTGACAGCATACTGTAGCTTCACATGTTTCTTCTTCTTCCTATGCATACACTTCAAGCACTATTACTCACCCACACAATTTACATAGAGTGTAACTCACTAGCACATTTATTTTCCACAGAAAATGTTTAACATTAACGTTGTCAGTGTCCTCACATTCTCAGCCTTCTGCATTGCCTTTAATTCTGCTTTTGTTTTCAGTATCTTACAGATTTTGCAAAAATCAGTATACATTTTCTACTAATCATCAGCACTGTTTAAAATTTCACACAAGTAGGTAAATGGTGGCTGGTTACCTCACAAATATTCTGTGAAAGAAAATGAAAATACCCCCACCTCCCAGCAAACAGTAAGTTTGATTAAACAAATTAACAAACCATGCATGCTCAATGCACAACTACAGTAAATTAGAAACAACATAATATAAGAATACTACCTGTAAACAATTCACCGTCCAATAAATGCACATTCCTCCAGTCACTCGATACAATAATAAAGGCAAAGGTTACACAAAACATAACATATTTATTTACCATACCAATGTTCATGTAACATAACAATTCACATACCCTGTGTGATGTGCTGTGAACTTAATCATCTGTTCAACCACCTACCATGTGTTTGATGTTCACTAGATTTTTGGCAATTTCTAAAACAGCAAATTGCGTTTCTCAGCTATTTAGACAGCTAAGATTATAGCGTTATCATGCACTACCAACACTGATCATCCAGGCACTATCTACAAACACTGAAGATTGCAAAAATAAAAACATTTGATACTGCACAGATTACAATGGCTTCCATAAAATTATCAGCGTGCTGTAGCACAATAGGATATATACATACCAAGCACAACTGACCTAGAATGTACTATGAAGTGCTACACAAGCAGTAATGCAGTTTCCTGTTAGCATTCAGTGTTGAGAAGAAAACCAAAAAGCTACTACACACCAATCTGCAGATAACCTCTAGATAACATAGGCAAGACTGCACTTGTTTCAATTAAATACAATTAGGCATCAATTTAAGAACGTGCTGATTCATTTCACTGTTATTATAAATGATAAGTTTAATTAACTTTTATTTACTGCAAAGACTAACTGTGGATTCTACCACCACAACCAAGAATCCAATACACATACAACACAGTCTATTTTATCAGAATAGTTACATGTTCACTTTGATAAGTTTTTTTTTTAAATTCATAAATGCAGGAAAAAGTATAATTTAAAATCATTACTTTTTCCTCAAAAACTACAGACTAATCTAATAATTTTAACCGAATTTACTTCATTATAGCCATTTTCTGTTGATTATAACAAGAGAAGGAAGACAAAGCAAAGGATAACTAAAAGATAAATCTTCGCTATTCAAAATCACATTTAATAAGGTAAGCAAATGAAAATATGGTTACAGGAACAAAAATGAGAAACCTTATTCCTTCAAAAACAATATTAAACTTATACAATCTCAAACTATTATATTTATGGTTACTATTACAATGCAATGAACAATTCTGAAGTCAATTATTTACCCAGTTCTTGTCTTAGAGACTGTACTACAATTCTGTTTGAAGTTTAAGTTCTGCTTAAAGTTAACATGCTGGTAGCATTACTTGCTGTTAGAGAAAAATGTCACCTGTTAGTATTCCTATATGTGAAACAATGCAAAAATAATAAATAAAATAAAAATAACCCATTAACATTAATTACAAAGTTGTTACTAATTAATATAACAAAAACCTTGTATATTTCCAACAATATCTGATTGTCTGTTTCAGAGAAATTGTATGGCATGGTATGGAAACAATTCAACTCCTATAACTAATGTACAATCATTAAAATATTTTATTATTAAATTGTTGCATGTTACTCTGTCCCATTCTTTAACTGAACAGACTGCACTGACGATTCAAATGATGTTGGCACTGTATTAGTATCATTAGAAATACATTTGAAGTTGTGAAATCAATAGTATCCAGAATAAAGAAAGAAAGAAACACGAATACAATGGTTGATAACTAATATGTAACTTACAAAATGAATGAGTTATCAGAGAAAAACAACGTCTCAAGCTCTACGACCATTCTGCAGTTGTTCACTTGAACTACTTTCTGAACGCTCTTCATATATTGTTTCCTCTCAGACATGTTGTCCAAAGTGTCTTCTGGTACTTTACCTCCACTAGGTAACACTCTCCAGGCGTTCACTGCACTTGTCAGCATACAGCTATAGCTATCTGGATCTGCAGAGGCTGTCTGCAAAGATTCCAGGGACATAGCAGTGCATCTCATAATGATCTTAGTTTTTCCTGTCTGAATACTAGTTAATGTAGTGAGAACTCGTGCAACTTCTTAATGAAACGCACATGACTACATTGAATATGCAAGATCATAGCACTCACTGGGCGTCAACCCATACAACACACAAAACTTAAGTGGCCACTTTAATGAGACTTCTGATGTTATAAAATAAAGGTAGAATTATCACATAATAATGAACATTTATTACAAAACCAGACAAAAGTTACTATATATGAGAAGAATATCACACGTTACAGGCATTTTATCTTATGTTGTTTATATTTTCTGCTTGTTTAAATGTTTATCATGTGATCAAGTCATGAAAATATATTAATTATATTAACACCGATACAAATCTGAGATAAGAGGATCTTGGACACATTTAATTGACTTGTTTCGTTTATTTTAATTTCAGTATTGCATTTAACATACCTGTTTGTATTTTTCAAATAAGTTTCTATAGTCTTTCTATGACCACATTTAAAATTTACACACTTGATTCAACTTGACTAACAAGTTATCTTTAACAATACAGTTTGTGGTTAATCATTAAAATTGTAACACACATGTAGTATGCATGTAAAAATATTTATGCATACTAGTGAACATTTAAGCATCAGAAAAGTCCAGACAATTCTGAAATTGTAAGGGAAATTTTTTTACAATTTACCTTCTTACTTTTGTTCTAAATCATTTGTCATCACCAGTACTATGAATATTTGCTTCTCCTTTTTGAAACAAATAACACCATTGTCTATTGATACTGTCACTCATAACATTTGGTCCACAACCCTTATGGAGTTGCTTGTGAACAACTGCACTACTCCTATTCTTTTACTCCACAATCAGATTATATCTTCAGTTTCATTCTCATGCATGGCACCAAGTACAACTCTGTATCAACATGGCTGAACATTAGTAACTTGCTGAAACATATAAAGATACTGTATGTGTGCCATCCTGCCACCAAACTTCAGTTAGCAGAAATTTAAAAATGAATTTTACCCATCAAATACATTCTTTTTGTAACAGACTAGGAAATTAAAACAAAGTAAACAAGAGCTGTTTAAAAATAAATATGATCCATCACTTGAATGCTAGATTTCTCAGAAAGCATGTTCCCACAATCTACAAACTTAATTACCTGGCAAACATCAAAAGTGATTACTCTATTACTTCTTACATTACTCATAACAAAATCTGTTAAAATTGTGAAATATAAATAATCAATCATAACATTAAAATGAGTTTGCATTTTTTAATATTTGTTTGTCCATTTTGTCTGATTAACCCTTTCAGACCCAGCAACTGGAATGATGAGGTAAAAATTTTTTTTTTGTTTATTTTTACTAATTTGCCACTAAATAACATATATAATATGATTTTATAATATTTTTATGCTTACATAAGGCATACTGAATTGTCCTTGATCATGGACATACGTACTCGGCGGGTGTAATTGATAGTACTCGAGGAATAATAAGAGAAATACACCTGGATAGACTCTTCTATTTGTCTTTATTTGTAATTGTAAATTGAAGCAAGATATTTTATTATACAAATTTAAAACATGTTATTAACACAAAATAATACAAGAAAGGTGTTATTACATATAAAATAATGCATACTAATTGATATGGAATGTTCTGAAACAATTACGATCCTTTGACAAACACAAATACACATTGGATTTCTCACATCTATAATGTGAGCTGCCTTTACATCCAATAGTTTTACATCGTCCAGCTTCCTTTTTGCCACAGTGCACAGGCAAGTGATCAATGGTATCCAATCTTACTGAAGCTGGGGGTCGTTTTTCATGAGCTGCCAGTGTATGCAATTCTATCTCATTGTCTTCTAAGCTTGGTCTTCCCCTCTTGCGCTCTTTGACTGTTGTTCCTGACTGAACTAAGGCATAATCAATCGACATTCTGAACTCGAGCAGATCCATTTGTGATTTTTTATCAATCTTACATATGCTGCAGTCTCTTTTGTACTCCAACCAACCATTGCATACTGCAAGATCAATAAAATGAAATATTACCCTTAGAGTCCATTTTCTTGATCTGATAAATGTTCTGTATAATTCTAGCAGGAAATCTAGTTTGTCTACTCCTCCCTTGGAATGATTGTATAGTTGAATCACCTCCGGTTGTACTACATCAACGTATACTTTTTTGTTCTTATCCCATCGCTTAGTAACATTGGTTGTACCAATTCCAATAAAATTGGATGCCATAGTAACTGGTCTATTATCAAACCAGCGTACTAACACTATATCATTATCTGAGCTTGTTAGTTCCTGCATTGCTCCCCGTCCTCTTCTCATCAGATCCTTCTCAGACATGAATGGAGGTTTTGCAAACCGATTAACCCGTGCTGTACCAGCTGTGTTAATTGACATCCTTTTTAGAGTCTGTAACAAATGATATGTTGTAAAAAAATTATCAATATACATACATGTTCCAGGACTAACTGTATTCTGACTCAGATGTAAGACAATAGATGCTCCAAGGCCATACCGAGACATAATATTGCGATCAATCTCGGTTGACTTTCCCTGGTATAAAATAAAATTATATGCAAGTCCACTCTTTCCACACAAAAGAAACACCTTTATTCCCCATGGATTTGGTTTTCCCTTTGTGTATTGTTTTGCTGAGTGCTTACCCTTAAATGGAATTATCTGTTCATCTACACAGACATTTTTTTCATGGCTTATTTCTTGACATCTCTTTACAACAGCATTGATCACTGGCCTCACTTTTTTGAACTTATCAGTGTTGTTTACATCAATTTCTAAATTATTTATTACATGTAAATTATTTCTTAGCTTAAAAAACCGGTTTCTAGTCATTGAGTTTTTGAAGAGCCCTATTCCGAGCATGTTTTCCCAGTATAATCGAATTCTAGGAAATTTCAAAGAACCAATTGCTAAGTGAAGACCAATAAGGACTTCGATTTCTTTTTTATTAGTGTTTTTGAAATTAACAGTTCCTTTTTGAATTGCATATGTATTACTCATCTCAACCATAGTATTTATCAGGGAATCTGTAATGTACCTTTTGAAATATACAACTGGATCTTCAGGTTTCGTAAGGTGTGAGTTGTCTGGTTCTTGCCAGTTGCATTCCGCAGGCATAATTTGAAGGTGATGACGCCACTTGATATCTTCTTTTGCAGTGAGCAGAAATGGATTATCTTCCACTTCTAATTCCTCGTAATATGCCACCTCTTCTTCAACATGCTCTTCATTACTGTCATCCAAGGAATCTTGTTGAACAGCATCTGCTACAAAAATAGTAAAATTAATATTTGTAGATTCTACAGTATTTGTAAATTGTTCAGCATTTGTAGTACTTGAGCATCATTGTGTGTATATAGATATTTTCTTTTTCAAATTGAATAAACCACAAAAATACATTCTAATCACATCTATATGAAGTTATTGAAATGTTTAAAGGAAAGTAGCGAGTAAGCATACTAAAGAAAACTCAACAAACCAACCAGCAGTTTGGAAATTATAAAATAAAATCTTATACAAAAACTGTGTTTACATCTCAACAATGGCATTTACCTTTCTCTGAATCAGTTGCAGACTTAGGAAGTGCAGTAGAGTCTTCTTCATCACTGTCCTCAATATCGGAAATATCTGATACATCACCCTGCATTAATTTATCCAATAGGAGTTGAGCAGAGCGTGTAATTTTAATCCCTGGTACCTCTCCAGCATGACACCATAATGAACCAGCCTCACTTCTCATATTATGTTGTTGTTGACCTGGAAGACACATGTAAATTACTTCTAAGCTTGCAGAGGAAATATACTAACAAGTACATAATTTTTGTTGTATAATATATTGCTTCAACATGAGACTAAGGTAAAATTCGTACAATATGACATAAATTGTACTTATATTATGTTTTAGAATAAATACATACACCGATATGTTTCTACAGGCATATTTATACAGCTGACATTTTTCCACCTCTTAGTACATTTGTACATGATCACGTACACATACTTTTGAGGTTATCTTGTGACTAGGTAACCAACTGGTACCAATGTACACGATTATGTACATCAATATTTAACTGCTATTCAAATATTTATTTGTCATTATTTTTTAATTTCAATCATAATATTGTTAATTTTACACTTTCAGCATCAAGAATTGCCTGTTACACTAGTTGTAGCAATGATAATAATATAAAATAATAGTAATAAAAAGAAGCCTTACCTTCATCAGCATATGAATGGTCTGCCATGATGTCAACAATGTGTTGTGTTCTCACGTGCAGCCAACTTACACAAAACGAAATAATTATTTTCCCTTCCAGATGTGTCCATGAACATGTACAAATATTCCAAAGGAAGAAATAATGGTATACTAAAATAAAAATGTATAAAAAATGGCGTGTCCATGATCACGTACAGTGGGTCTGAAAGGGTTAAATTATAGTAGTATACAGAATTACACTTAATTAATTCATTATTAATTACATTACACTTAATTATGTTAATTACATTAATTACTTATTAAGAAAGTGTTTTACAGAAAAATCTAAAAGAATTAAACTACTGAACAGGTAAACTCATAAAAGTAACAAAGATTATGCAAGAATTCAAATAGTTTTGAATTCAGCTGTTTTCTGAACTGTTGACAACTATTAAACAGACTAACAATCTTCAAACAGGTTACCTAATTAATGGGTATGAAAAATGTAATCAAATATTCAACTGTTGTTGAATAGCTATTATTAATTTGCTATATCATAAAGACAGTATGCAACATAAGTAGGCTATATGAATAAAGTAGAGAAGTGCACATACCATTTTTTTATTATTTAAAGAAACTTAATTAACAAATTACTTTCAACACAATTTATGTACTCTACAAATTAAAAAAGTGTTTTCTTAAGAAGTCTTTAAAAATGTTCTATCTCAACAAGAATATGTTCATTAAAGACCAGGATCTTGAATGCATTAACAGCAAACTAACTAGCTATTATTCTGACAAGCAGAATCTGCAAATGTTTCCCCCGATGGGTGCTCACACTTTCTCACTAATATGTATGCTTGCAGTTCAGGTCCATAGCCACATGAGTAGCTTTCTGTTCAAATCAAAAATGGCTTACAAACTTGGGAGTTCTTCGTGGGGAATTCGTAATTTATCATTACAAATATTGAGCCAACTAGTATGTAATACACTTTTAATAGGCCTTAATAAAATTTCACGTTACTATTATACATACTACACTTGGCCTACGGGCATGTGCAAAGTAAGAGTTTATCAAGCTAATTTACCCACTTAAATTAATATTGTAACGTCTCGCGAATAATTGGAGTGCCTCTCTCGCGTCTTTATCGGTTACAAAATTTATTTTATTTATTTATTTTTTTGTGTTATATGCCTTTAAAATCGAGTGTGTGTGATTATGAAAGAATATTGAATGATTTTCTTAAATTTGTCTGTATTAAATCAATACTGTTGTTTGAAAGTAGGTAGGAGAGAGAGTCAAAGAGAATTACTCTCTTTGTATACAATCGGGTAATTCAAATTTTTTCCGCTCGCGACATCAGCTGTTTTCTGCTTTTACGAACCCATTTGAGGTTAAATGACTTCAAATAGTACGTAATAATTTCTTGATGGCCGGACTGTTTCCCTTTCTATTCTCGATCTTCTTATTACCTGTAACCAACTACCATCTACTGGAAATAATACACATTTTATTATTTAAACACAAGGCATTCCTTGAATTTATTTAATATTTATGGTCTCCCAAAACATGAATTGACAATCGATTACTTCATAAATCACAGAGTTACTTCGATCTTAAGTTTACGAACATATATCACATAACAAATATTTTTTTATTTCAGTTTTAATAAAGAGAAAGAAATAAGTAATTAATTTCCCAGGGTTATTTAAGGTTCTTTGAACTCTGAGGAAGTCAGAAATGTATATGGGTCAGTATCAAACTTTACATAAAATTATTTTAAAATTTGTATAATCGGTATCATTCAGTTGGTCTTTGGACCACCAGAGCGCAGGCTACGTTTCTTCACTGACAAAAAACGAACACTACTTAATGGCGTCTGCAATGTTATTAGCCAAGCCACGTTTTTCTGTTTTTTGGTTAATTAAAATAAAGTTTATGTTCACCTTGTTTTTAGATGGATTTAAAGAGATGGTGCTGTTTCTAGTGTTTTAGATTTATAGTTGAGGTATAATTTAGTTAATTTTAAAAGGAAGCGATCTCACCTTTAAATTTTTTAAATTTTATATGACATTACACTTTTCATCAACTTCTCACATTGAATTCCATTTAACAATTAATTAATTTCTTGTTAGCTAGCTAGTTACTCCTAGTAACCAATAAATTGATGGTTTTTTATTGGCTATCCTAGGTACCGTTTTAGGTAAATAGGCTAGTATATAATATTATTATTTCTTTTCTTGCCTTTAAAAAATACTCCTTTACCACTCTTAGTTATTATTAATTTTAATTTATATAAGAGTTTTCTTCATGGATTTATTTAAGCTTGACTGCAGGCATTTTATAATTTAATGATTTTTTTAATTGAGTTTATTTACTACTTATATTTCATTGAAGGTATCCTTACTCTATACTACTTTATTTTCCCTTCCATCTTTTTAGTATAGTTTTAATTGGCCTTCATTTTTATTTTATTTATAACCCTGGATTATTTTACATCTAAACAAAATAATTATGGTAAACAAAATATTAATTATAATTCTAATGCCTTTGTGGCCTACACAATACAAAATTACAACAACTTGTTAACAGTAATACAGTTTATTGCTATCATACCGCTTCTTTCATCTCCAACACAACTTTGTGAAAAGCTCTTTTTAAATGTTAGACACTTTCACTGATCATTCTATGTTCCACTTTGTACACTGCACTTTTATGGTTACACTTAGTATTGTTTACAATGTTTACAGTGTTTTTAGAGTACAAAGGTTCTCATAGTTTGATACCTATACGCTGTCCAGGCAGTGAAGGCGGCTGGAGGGTTAGGAGACCCTCACACACACACTGACAGGCCGCCTAACAATAGACAGGGACAGGCCTTTGACCTGCGCTGCTGTCTTTTTAGTTACAGTCCACTACAATAAATTAAATTTTATTGTCGTGCTTAAACTTTTAATTTTGATTGTTCCATTGAATTCAGACTGTAATTTCATTTAAAATAAGTCCAAACACGAAGTTTTTATGGCGATATTCAAATGTTTTACATTTATTTGTTTATTTTAAACTATTGTTAATTATTGTTAAACTTTAGAACACCATCTAAGCGACTATTATTAAAAATGATGATTATTAAAAACTAAGTTACTGATCATCTTATTTATTTTTCAACAATTTTTCTGTGACACTCCCTTTAATTTTTTTTTCCGATTCACCAATTGTGATACTCGATAAAGAGCAGATTGACGACCCACCTCTTTATTTGTATAATACTGAAAAAATTAATCAACATATGTAACAGATTTTAATATATAGATATAAAGATTATTTTCAAACCTCATATTTTTATTTCAAATAAACAATATATGAAATAATAGTTGTTATACGTTATCGAAATAATTGTTTGTCTTTTTACTAGCACGAACTTTTAAAAATGTTATTTATTATAAAAATATTATATATTATTGTTTTACAGACACACAAAATGAAATGTGATATGTATCTATGTAAATATATTAAAAATTTACTGTCCATGTTATTAAACTTTAACTATAACTTGAGAGGACGAGGTAGCGCGTCAGGAATTAAATGTGTATTATTGTATCACGTAATTTGGAAAATAATTACCGGTATTACAGATTTCAGTAACATGCAAGAGAGACGTCCCTTCCTTACTTGGTTTACACTTGGTCGCTATAGTCATTTTTCCAGGTAGAGAGGGTGATTCACCCTCAAACCAACAAACAGTAGAGGTCATTGCTCGTGTACCGGGTACCCCGAGTGAGTCACTGATTACCCGCCGACTTTTTTTAGTCGTTAAATAGCTTGCATGGGGTAGTGAGACCAGCCAGTCTTGTCAGAGAGCCGATCTGTCGCGTATATTGTGAGTGAATCAGTTCATTTGTGGTTAGTGTATAGTTGATTTGTGATTATGAGTTCTTGTAAAAAACGCCACGTTTTACATACTCAATGCAGAACAATGATTGCTTCTGTTCTGTTCTATTTTGAGAAAGAGAAGTATAACGGAGGTCCTTTACTTGATACTAATAAAGTAATGCAGAGAACAGCAGATGCTTGTGGCATTTTGTTGAGAACAATACAACGTATCAACGCAGAGATTAAAAAAAGTTTGGAAAATCAAGAAGATCCCTGTGTAGTTGAAGATATTGATTTAATCACAGCTGAGGACGATCAACAAGATAACACCTTAAACAGCACCAAAATGGAAAATATTATTATTCATACTCCTCGGAAGAAAAGTTTGAAGAGAAAGCGGCCAGTAACAGACATGGATGACTTCGACAAAGGAGCTATTCGACGTCACATATTGAGCTACTATGCTCGAAAAGAAGCGCCTACCCTCAGACAACTTTGTGTGTCACTTCAAGAAGCTGGACTGTATATGGGAGGAAAATCTTCACTGAGCTCGCTATTATCAGACATGGGATTTCAGTACAAGAAATTTAACAGCAGAAAAATCCTCATGGAAAAGCCGTCAGTGGCCCTGTTAAGGTGTCGTTTCTTAAGAAAAATGCTTGAAGTAAATATTAAAAACACTATATTTTTGGACGAGACCTGGATCAATGAAAACACGAGAAAGGACACTGGTTGGAGTGATGGCACTATCCAAGGAACTCTCGGCGGCCCTTTGGGTAAAGGCAAACGATTGATCATCTGTCATGCTGGTGGCTCCAACGGATGGATTAGCGCTCCCCCTTTTGTGTTCCAATCTAAGAAGACAGGAGATTACCATGAAGACATGAATGCGACTGTTTTTGAATCATGGTTCTTCGATACATTACTGCCATCCATTCCTCAAGGAGCAACTATTGTTATGGACAATGCTCCGTATCATTCCAGGATTCTAAACAAACCACCGACATCGTCATCAACAAAAGCGGAAATGATCAGCTGGTTGAAAGCTCGAGGTGTCCCTTTCCCAGATAACCTTCTTAAGGTGGAACTATATGCGTTAGTTCGATTACATAAGCCACCAACGCCTACCTATGTGATCGATAAAAAAGCATCTGAGTTGGGTTTCAAAGTAATTCGTCTACCGCCCTATCACTGTCATTACAACCCTATTGAAATGGTTTGGGCGAATCTAAAAAATTACGTAAAGGTTAGGAATACAACCTTTAAACTGGCAGATATTGAAAACCTATTTAGAGAATCTGTTGTCAACTTTACTTCCGACATGTGGACTAAATACGTCGACCATGTACAGAAGTTGATTGATGAAGACTGGAGGAACGAGGGGTTAAATGAAGCAAGTGTTCAGGAACTGATTGTAAACTTAGCACCTGATGACTCCAATGAGGATGAATATGACGACACCACTGATGAAGACGATTTTGGTTGTGCACCTATAGTATAAAGTTGCACTCAACCCAAGCTACATTTAGCAAAACAACAAAATTGCTACATTTTGTAAATATTTTATTAGAATTTTGATTTTTAATTGTTGTAAATTTGTAAATATTGATAAACTTGTATATAACTTTTAATGCGGCCATTGGCAGTCTCAAGCCTGCAAAATAAGCATCAGAGTTTTGAACGCAGAGAGAAAGTTAATTTTAAAATTCCGAGTATATACTTAGTTGAATTTTGAGCTCGAGTTTAAAGCCTTGTATAAAAAAAGTAAAGTAGCCTAAGTATTTAGAATTAATTTGACGTGTAGTATAAAAATATACTAAAAGTAATGCATCCGCTACGATGAATATACAAAAAGCCAGCGAGATCGGCCGCTGGCAGTTCTCAGTGTCATTTGACGGGCCGATTTAATCGGCCGCTAGCAGTTCCAACAATGAACCATAGGGCCATTTAACCGGCTTCTGGCATCCAAAGGGAGTGTATCAGAAAAATAGTTGAAAAGTAAATTAAATGATCAGAATCTTAGTTTTTAATAATAACATTTTTTTAATAACAGTCGCGTAAATAATTCTCAGAAGTTTAGCAATCACAATATTTCAAAATAAACAAATAAGAGTAAAACATTTGAAAATCGTCGTACAAACTTCGTGTTTGGACTTATTTTAAATGAAATCACAGTCTGAATTAAATGGAACGACCAAAACTATAAGATTAAGCAGAATAACAAAATTTAATTTATTATAGTAAACTGTATTTAAAAAGACAGAAGCACAGGTCAAGTGCCATCCCCCGTCTATTGTTAGGCGGCCTGCCAGTGTGCGTGCGTGAGCCAAGGGTCTCCTAACCCTCCAGCCGCCTTCACTGCCTGGACAGCGTATAATCCCCATTTCTGACTTTTAAAAATGGGTGATTACTGGTTTTTCTCTGGTGACTATGTTATCATATTTGGGCAGGGGTTATGTAACGTTACGTAAAGCTCCCCCACTAGAACAGATTTATTTTTTATTTACTTTTTTTTTAAAAATAATCGTTGAATTCTTCAATCTTCTCCTTCCTTTATTAATCTTCATAATATTTCTTTATTTCTGCTTGGTTATACAGCCCTTTTATTTTGTTATTGTTAATTGATTTGATCTCATATGTATTATTTCCTTTCACCTGGGTTACTAGGTATGGCCCGGTATAAAGTAAAAGTAATTTCCTTGCAATATCCTCTATAGAACTGGGTAATTGTCTGTTTTTTATTAGCACCTTATCCCCAACTTTGTATGGGTTTCTTCTTTCCAGTTTCCTTTTTATATTGAAGTTCAGCTTTATGTAGCAACCTGTTATGCATTTCGATTTTATTGAATTCTACTCTCTCTCCTGGAGGAAAATTTATTAATGATGTGATTTCTCTGGGTGGTGGTCTTTCAAACATTACTTGATAAGGGCTGGTTCCGATAGTGTCATGGTATGCCCAGTTAAGGAAGGTTTCTGCTGGTTCAAGGTACTGGCTCCATTTACCATGTTCTTGGTGACAATAGGTCCGCAAAATTCTACCAACTTCCCTCAAGACGCGTTCTGCAGGATTACTACTCGGGTGGTATACTGACGTTTTATTTGTTCTTATTTGCAATTTCAACAATTCCTCCTTCCACTTCTTTCCTCTAAACTGTGTCCCATGATCCGTTACTATGGTTTCAGGTTTTCCCACTTCTGGTAAGTATTTTTGAATAATTACTTCTAAAATTTTCTTTATAGTAGTAGCTCTACTGATTGGATAGAGTTTTGTATATTTGGTATAATGATCGAAAATAATTATTATATATTTAAATTTGTCTCCCTCCACTTCTGGGAAAAGGTGCACATATATCTAAGAAGGACTTCTCAAGCTTACCGTTGGATGTTATTGTAATCATAGCTCCAGTTCTTTTGTCATTATTTATTTTTACTAATTGGCATATGTTGCAATTTCTCAGTACTAATCTTACTCGCTTATTTATTGCTTTAATATAACAATGTTCTGATAAAGCTTTAATAACCATGTGACCATATCTTTCATGGTAGTCCTTTATTATGGCTACTTCAGTTGCTTCGGGTACATACATTTTCCACACATGATTCTCAATGGTTGGACGGATGAAAAGGATTTCTTCATAAACGCAGAAAAATTTTTTTATTATAGGATCCTTTTGTAGTATTCTGTCACTAATTTTTATTAATTTGGTGTCCGTTTCTTGATCTATTTTTAGTTTACTAATTATATCTTGCAATTCTTTCTTCAATTTGATAATGTAATATATTTTTCCAATACTCTCTTGTTCTACTTCAAATGTTCCTTTTTCTAGGTTAACCCGTGACAGTCGGTCTGCTATTATATTCTTTTTCCCCGGGATATATTCCCAATCTAAATTGTATTCTTGAAGTATCAACACCCATCTGGTGAGCCTACCGTGGTTAAGCTTACAGTTTTTTAAAAAAGAAATTGACCTATGGTCGGTCCTTATAGTTACTGGGTATCCCAATATAAATGTACGGAATTTTAAACACGAAAACACAACACTCAGCAGTTCCTTTTCAGTTACTGTATAATTTCGCTCACAACTACCACAGTACCCTGCTTGCAAAACTGATGACCCAATGATTGCCTTCCTCATCTTCCTGATATAATTCACTTCCAGGACTAATATTGCTGGAATCACAATTGATGAAAAAACGTTTATCGAAATTTGGGTGGTGTAGCATTATGCTATCCAGGAATTTATTTTTTATTATTTTAAAATTATTGTCTTCATTTTCTTCCCACTTCCACTTGTTTTTCTTCGAAAGTAAATATTGAAAATTGGCTGTTACTTCTGAATAACCCTGTTGAAATTTCCTATAATAGTTGCATATCCCCAAAAAAGATTGTAATTGTTAAAATTTTTTTTCGGAAAATCTTGGATAGCCTTTACTTTCTCAGGAGATGGTTTTATTCCAGTAGCCGACAGAATGAATCCTAAAAATGGCAATTCATGTGTGATAAATTTTGATTTATCTAATTTCAATGTTACGGTATATTATGTTGTAACAGCTCATTCAACACTGTTTCCACTCTATTACAATGCTCCTTCCATGTACAAGAAGTAATCAGTATGTCGTCGACATATACTGTTGTGATGTCTAAAACTTCTTTACCCAGAATTTGATCCACACATTGAATGAACACGGCCACAGAATTTACCAATCCAAAAGGTAAACGTTTGAAATGATAATTTCGTCCTTCAAATATAAAAGCGACGTATTGTCTACTGTTAGGGTGCAACTCTATCTGCCAATGTCCACAGACTGCATCCCAAGTACTCATGTACTTACATCCATAAAATTTTTTCATTATTTCATCAATCTCACCTGGAGACGTGTGGTCGTTAATGAGCATTTTATTCAGCTCCCTAGCATCGAGGCATAATCTTACTTGACCATCTTTCTTTGGTATAGCTACCAATGGGCTGGTATACGGAGAATTGCTTCTTTCAATTATCCTTTGAATTTCTTTTCTTGCTGCTTCTTTCAAAGCTTGAGTGATGGGATATGACCTTTTATTAAAATTGACATTGTCTTTGAACTTTAACTCACACAGAAAGTTTTTAGCTTTTCCGGGTGAATCCGAGAATACTGTTCTGCATTTATTATACATTTTTATAAGTTGATTTTTTCTTCTACACTGATTGTTTCCTGGGCCTGCCTATCTTGAAACTCTATGATTTCTTCTATTTTCCCTTGCCACATCCCTGACTCTGTTACTTTAGTATTTTTACCTATGGTTAACCTATTATTCTCCCTAATATAGAATGAGCTCAGACACTGAAGGGCACTTTGGCTACCAATTATCTCAGCCGATAACTCACCTTCTTCTGCACTCAGTGTTACTTTACCACTGGCCAGATTTATAACTGCAGTGTGTCGCCATAGCATATCACACCCTATTAATATCCTAAAAGGTAGCCCTTTGCTACTAAAAATCCCATAGGTATTCCTATCCCACTGTTAGTAACATTCAAAGATACTTGTTTTCTAATTGTTTTATTCTGTTTCCCAGTGGCGCCAATAATTGTTAAATGGTAATGTAGGTATTCTCTCAGTAGTTAATTCAGTAATTCGGTCAAGCTCTAATTGGTCAATAATTGAAACATTTGCTCCGGTATCAATCATGGCTTCTGCTAATACTCCATTTAATTTTATTCGTATATAAACTACAGTATATCATTGTTTTGTGGTGACCCTTTAATTGCTCTTTATTCCATTAATTCCGACTGTATATTTTTTAAATAATGGTTTCTGATATATTGGTTGCTTTAATTTATTATTAGGACCATGGTAAATTCTGTGCCCGGTTGTCTCTAGCAGTGACGGGCCGTCACTTCTTCTCACTGCTGGTACTAGTTTCCCCCGACTTCCATCATTATTATTAGGTTGTTCAACATTTTCACTATGTTGAGGTTCGTTTGACTGCCTTCTTTCTTCCTCACTGGTTCTAAATCTAGGTTGTTCTTCGTTCCTACTTCTTTGTGGCCATTCTTCTCTCTGATATGAATTGTTTTGATAATTTTGGTTATTATAATTTTGCCATCTTCCTCGATAACGGTTATTATAGTAATTATTGTTGGCCCTTACATAGTTTACTCTTGGTCGAGTGTCTCTGGGTTGTTCATTTCTCTGCTCCTCTGTATTTCCTGATCTCCATCTACTCCTCCTGTAATATGATTCTTGCTAAGAGGGTTTCCATACCTCCAATTGTCTTTATTTGACCACTTAATCGAGCACTGATAATCTTTTCCTCAAAATGATATGCTATCTTAGTTACCAAACACTCCTCAGGGATCTTCGGATCTAAATACTTCGCCACACATACCTTCCCCAAAAAATAAGCAGTAGGTGTCTGTCCTGTACTGCGGTCATACCTCCCATGACAGATATCGTCTCAAATAATATTCTGCACTGACTCAGACCAGTACTTCAGCTTAAACAACCTTTTAAAATTTTCATAATCACACACCTCGTTTCGAATTACAGTCCACCAATTGTCATTGATGTTTTTAAAACACTCATCAAGTGTGCCTTTGATCATGTTCCATCGGTTCTCTTTTGACCGGTTTAAATTTTCATCCACTCTTCCTAAAAATTTGAGTGGGTTTCTTCGATAATCTCTAAAGTTTACACTTTCTCTACTATCTTGGATAGTATGTTGAGCGTTGCATATAGATCTTGAACCCATTCTATCTACCTCCCCTTGTAGGTTTGTTTGTAGATGTTGTAAATTTTCTAATTTTTCTCCCAGATTGTGAAACTGGTTCTTGACATTTTCTATCGTCTCATTAAAATTGGTGAATTTACTGGTTATGTTATTTTTTATATTGTCCAACTGATCATTATTTTCCTGGCGTATGGCCATTATGCGAACTTGATTACTTTGTTCCTCTCGATCCATTCGGGCATCTATTCCTGTTCTAATTTGTTCCATCGTTTCTTTGGTTTTATCTAATCTTTGGTTGGTTTCTATTATCTTCTTTTCTGCTTCCTCCTTGTATTCATCTACTCTTTGGCTAAGTGTTTTGTTAACATTTTCAATTTTACTCTCGAGATTTTCCCTCAACTCCTTATTGAAATTCCATTTTACCCTCAATTTGTTTTAAATTTTCATTACTCTCTTCAAATTTTGCGTTCATATCTTCCCTTTGTCCGTCAATAGTTTCTTTCAATTCATGGTATTGTTCATTCATGGTTTGTCTGATATCTCCATGAATGGTCTCAATTTTTTCGTTGAGTTGTTTTACTAAACTTTCCTGAATACTGTCTATTTTCTCATTAGTTTGCTTGTTTTGTTTCTTTGAAGTTTCCTCCTGTTTCCTAAATTTTTCATCTATTTTATCATTTGTTTATTGCTTTCCATAATAATTTTCAACATCTCCTGCATGCTCATATCTTCTTTTTGGGCGGATTTATCTGGTTGGTCCCCTTGGGCATCCTCTTCAACTATTTCCTTTTCTGTATCCATAATTACTTCGGTTTCTTTATCACCTGTCTGTTGTTCCATTTCACTGTCCGTGACTACTTCTATTTCTTGTTCCCGTCCACCTTCTTCCTTCTCCATGTCTTCTGCCCTCTTCTTTGATCTGCCTCTGGTATTATGCATTTCTTGTCTTCTCATAGTTGCCGACAAAAATTAGGTTTTTCGTTATATTAACTTGCATATATCTCAAAATTCCTTCCTAATTCAAGCCCTTTAAGTTAAGCGCCATTTGTAACGTCTCGCGAATAATTGGAGTGCCTCCCTCGCGTCTTTATCGGTTACAAAATTTATTTTTTATTTTATTTTTTTTAGTGTTATATGCCTTTAAAATCGAGTGTGTGTGATTATGAAAGAATATTGAATGATTTTCTTAAATTTGTCTGTATTAAATCAATACTGTTGTTTGAAAGTAGGTAGGAGAGAGAGTAAAGAGAGTCAAAGAGAATTACTCTCTTTGTATACAATCAGGTAATTCAAATTTTTTCTGCTCGTGACATCAGCTGTTTTCTGCTTTTACGAACCCATTTGAGGTTAAATGACTTCAAATAGTACGTAATAATTTCTTGATGGCTGGACTGTTTCCCTTTCTCTTCTCGATCTTCTTATTACCTGTAACCAACTACCATCTACTGGAAATAATACACATTTTATTATTTAAACACAAGGCATTCCTTGAATTTATTTAATATTTATGGTCTCCCAAAACATGAATTGACAATCGATTATTTCATAAATCACAGAGTTACTTCGATCTTAAGTTTACGAACATATATCACATAACAAATATTTTTTTATTTCAGTTTTAATAAAGAGAAAGAAATAAGTAATTAATTTCCCAGGGTTATTTAAGGTTCTTTGAACTTTGAGGAAGTCAGAAATGTATATGGGTCAGTATCAAACTTTACATAGTTATTTTAAAATTTGTATAATCGGTATCATTCAGTTGATCTTTGGACCACCAGAGCACAGGCTACATTTCTTCACTGACAAAAAACGAACACTATTTAATGGCATCTGCAATGTTATTAGCCAAGCCACGTTTTTCTGTTTTTTGGTTAATTAAAATAAAGTTTATGTTCACCTTGTTTTTAGATGGATTTAAAGAGATGGTGCTGTTTCTAGTGTTTTAGATTTATAGTTGAGGTATAATTTAGTTAATTTTAAAAGGAAGCGATCTCACCCAATGGTTTTCAATGATGACGTCTTGGTTGAAATGTGGTCAGCAGGAATTTTAGGTTGTTCCTCGATTTTCTGGAGTGAATTAGTTTAGTTCAATGGACATCTCGGATGTGCTGACTCGTTTTCTTAATTTAGGAGTGGTTTATTTCGAATACTCATTTAAATTTATTAAATTTTATATGACATTACACTTTTCATCAACTTCTCACATTGAATTCCATTTAACAATTAATTAATTTTTTTTTTCCAGTCTCCAGATCGCTATTATGATTAACTTAAGAATTTTTTACCTTGTATAATCCAATATGCGATCTCAGTTTTTTACATACAACATGTTTCAGGGACTAAATCCCCATCTTCAGGTACAGTAAAAAATGTATTATTCCCCTAATACATAGGGGTCGTCGAAATGATTAAAATGTTATACATAAAAACACATGCACAAAAATCACTGAATAAATTAACATATAACACAAACACATGAACACGTTAAAAGCGACTCAGTGCACCGGTCGACCTCCGATCGTCAACTAGCCCGTGTTCGTGCTTCATTGCTTATCATATAATTTATTGGATTTAAATGATAGCTGATCATTGAGTAACTGCTCTTTATTTACTTTGGATGCCTTGTATATCTCAAACTCTTCTAAAGCATTCAGGAAATGACCTTTATTACAAACATGTATCGGCTCCATGTTCTCTTTGAATCCGGTGTAATTCTGGTTTTCGTTTATTAGGTGGAGTGCGTAATTTGATGAGGTGGTTTGGGGTTTCTTTTTTGGTAGGTGTTCTTTAAATCTCTCAATAAATTTCCTCCCCGTTTGTCCGATATAGAACTTATCGCACTCACTGCACTGGATTCTATATACTCCTGAACATTCCTCCTAAGTTATTGGTTTTCGTGGCTTAAGTATATTTTTTAGATTATTATATACGAACATACTCCCCAACATAATAAAAAATGAATTAAAAAAATTATATATAAATGTTTCATTCAAGACCATAAATAATCTATCTCCATCTCGCTCTGTCTAATCTAACGGTTCCTTTGTTGAATGCACTTAACTTTTTACAATCTTAGGGCAGAATTCTGACACCCTTGAAAATAATACAATTTTATGACGGTTTTTCCGCTTTGTGACTTTTTCATTATTTTAGCCATCTTACAGGTGTCACTCAAGGTCGGCTCTATAAACAACTACCGCTCCTTACTACAACATTTTAATACTTATTCCTTTGAAGCACAATCGCTCTAACGGTAGTTTTAGTTTTATTTTCTCTGCGCTTTCTACGAATTTATATTTTTCTATGGGTACAACATAACTTTGTCCCCGTAAAATTGTTGAGTGTGCAATTTTTATGTTAGAAGTATATGGTAAAATTAGGACATTTTATTATAATTTTGACACACATAATTCGTGTAATCAGAAAATATACAAACAAGACTTTTCTTTTTTGCAAAAAAAAAATTCCCTCCAAAATTGGCAAATAAAATGGTAGTAACATCTTCATCAAATGGACATCAGCCGGATCCCTAAACAATTATTGAATTATAAGCTGAAAGGATGGAGATGTGGGGCGTCCAAAGAAGCACTGGAATAACCAGGTCTGTCTACCTGGGACCAAAAGAAACCATTTTTGGATTAATCCTTGCTGGAGTTGTGGATGAAAAAATTTGCTACTTTTCATACTTAAAATGTAGAAACTGCAGATAAACAATGCTTCACACAAGGAAATCAGTACTGTGGTGTATTAAAACATATATTTAAAGACACACTGAAATCTAAACCCAAACCTATTTCTAACAGCATTAGAAAATACTTGTTTCTTCTTGTCAAAATATGGAAGATGTTGCAAGTAACATCGCAAATGTCTGTTACTATCCAGGGATAGTTAACCATTAAAGGATTCTGAATTTGATGTATACTTGACATTCCGAATGACACACAGTCTACTTAATATCTTTGATATACAGAATCCGGGGCATGTACAAACTAAAGTGGTTAGTGCAGTTAATCAATTACATACAATTGAGTGTAATATATAGAAGCACTGCATTTGAGAAACGTGACTACTAAATACATCTAATATTCAGATAAGAATCTGTATTGTGCTTATAACTGAACAAATATTTACAAACAAAATTAATATACAAATTCAGAAAAAAATATAATAAAATCACACATAAAATTTAAAACAAAAATCAAATCTATGCATATTACAGTCCCTCCCAAGTTTCTATACACTTATATTGTTAAGAAATACCCATACATATTTACCTTTTGGAATTTTTTCATAATATAAAACTACACATTTTCAGATTCAAGTCACTTATTGCCATATCACTCCAACACAATGTGTTGTTACATATCACAACACAATATGTCAGATATTTTGTTTTCATAACAATAATTAAACTCACCCTATCTCTACTTCATTAGTTCTCTAATAGAGTGCACTCCCATTAACTGTTTCAAAGTACAATTCACATAGTAATCAACAGTCATAATTAGAGCGTTTTCTTTCCTGTAGTGTAAGGCATATCGTGCAGTTCAGTTTGTTTTGGTTTATACACGCATACCACAAGAATAGAAAGTCTATTCACCGCTATTGTTATTTTACTTCACTTATAATTTAAAACTCCGCTTATTTCACGTGTTTATTTTATGTATTTGTTTATTAGAATATTATTGTTAAGTTTAGGACTGACTAAAAAATCAGCAAGTGTTGCTTACAACGGGACATTTACAATGCACAAGGACAAGGTCAGTGAACGCTTAATATTTATGCATTGTTGATTACATGAGAATAAATCCTTTTAACTATTACTATACTAAAACACCCAATAAAGCAATTGGAAGACTATCAGTTGTCCACACCTAAATAAGTTTCATCAGTTCAAATCAAAAGTTAAAAACCATGATGCAGTGAATGAAGTTGGTCAAGACATAAAAACTTAAGACAAAAAATCCACTAGCAGATGGGGCTTGTACGACTTTTTCTTGTCCCAGAGGCTAAGAAAACACTGAAATGGATACAGTTTGTAACTTTTTTTTTGTTTGTAATATTGATATTTATAGTTTACTTACATTCAACTTCATACCTACCGCTTAGCAATGATCTGGCCGGATCTCGTAGTGGAGGTAAACCCATTTCGTTCGACGAACTATGACAGCACATAAAACGAACTAAGGTTTTGAAAGAATTTTAACTCTCAATTGTATGGAAGAGAAATTAGATTTTTTTTTATTACTCAGAAATGTTGAAATGTTAAACCTTCGTGTTACATGTTGTGCAACTCTTGCACCTTACTGACTATGGCTTACCTTATCATTGACAATTATACAACTTCATTCACACACAAACACAGAACAGCCCAGCATCGCACACTCACCACTCACATTCCGTTCTAAAAACCCCAATTACCCGATTGAATACATGATTTTAGATCACTACCGGCAACGCGTTCTTCTGTGACCTCGTAGCCAACCCGCGGTAGATCGAAAATGTCTCGTAAAAGGACGAAACTGAATCCCGAATTTAAATATTAGTGTTCTACAACTCTCCTCCCATCCTGTCACTGTATTTTGAAAATAACTACTTCACTTTCATTATTGAATACTGATGAAATTATATGAGCGTATTTAGCTCGCGTGTCGGCGCCAACACAGTCAGTGACGAACTGGACAATGTGCTTTCTTTGAGTCGCGGGAAATGAGCAGTCACGGCCATCCGGTTTTAGTCGCCGTTGGTGATTAATTGCGGTGGCATAACCACTTTATGCATGGATTATAACTGGCATGTGTGTGTGTCCAGAGACCGATATTGGCATCTGCTCTGCTGATGTCGCTCACAGTAGGCGGAGTTTGACGCTGTTTTCCGGTAGCCGGTCACTTGGAACTAATAACTTTTCGTCCCAGCGCCATGTTGGTCTCAACTGCGGTGTCTCTCACGGCGTCATTGCCAATCCCCGCCCGGCTGAGTTGCATACGGGCGTCAAAACACATGCACAGAGTTCTTAGAATTTTGGTGGAGGTAAATTCTTCTGCCGTGTTACACCACTGAAATTGCGCGTCGCTTTTGTTCCAAACGCTGTTTCTCAACCTCGTGCTGTTGCTTGGACAATAACGTTGCACAATAATGCAGCTTTACCATACTTTATACCAGTCCGCCCGAAAACGAAATAAATAAAAATATAATAATGCCCCAAACGGTTAAAAATAAAAACACCCAAAAATGACCCGCTACAAGTTTTATGACATAAGAGCAATTTCATAAAAGTTCTGAAGGCTATTTGACGAAAACAGTTACAAAGGATTACAATTTGTTAAAAGAAATAGGAAAAGTGTAATTGTAGATAGGGAAGATTTTGTATCCTGGTGCTGACGTTACTTAAAGATAATTAAAGGTTTTTGAAATGAAAACAGAAACATTTTTATTTAGATGCAATGTGTGTTAATGAAAGTCATATGACTTCAAAAGTGTGGCAAGGTGCTACTATAACATCACTGAAGCAAGCATTTTTATCAGGACTGAGCACAGGCCTTAAATTATCCAATAAAGGAAAACGTTTGATTTTGCTCTATATTGGAAATGAAAATGGATTTTTAAAAGATGTTCTTTTATTTTAATAAAAAAGGAGTTTATCATACAAAAATGAATGGGAACATATTTTAAAAAATGGCTTAAAAATGAGGAATTTTTACTAGAAAATGAAGCAATAACTATGGATAATGCACCATATCACAGTGCTAAACTCACATTTCCCAAATAATTCTTGGCGAAAATGTGAAATAAATAATTGGTACACGAAAACAATACCAATTTTGATGGCAGTTATGTAAAGGCTGAAGTTTTACACTTCGCAAACACTCAAGAATGACACAAATACGCCATTTAATAAATAATAACTGATGACACCACAAAGAAATTAGGCTACACTGTTATATCTATCTCCATATTACTGTATGTTGAATCCCATAGAACTGACTTGGAGTCAAGTTATTGGATATGTGGTACAGAATAATAAAACTTTTAAATTAAACGATATAAGAAAATTAGTAGAAGAAGCTGTAACAAAAATAATAGCAGATAAGTGGCATGATTGCATTAATTACATTATACAAGAAGAGAGCAATTTGTGGAACCTTGATAACATGTAGACGTTGTTAATAAACTTATTTACTTGAATGAAGATGAATCATTAACAACTGATACAGGATCAGAATGTGATGTTTATGGTATTGGGCCACTGTCAAATACTGAATCATCCTGACTTTTAACAAATACAATATAAAATCAGTTTTCATTTGTGTTCTCGTTTAGTGTCGTGTTATTGTGAAGTGCTAATTGATTAAAAATACATCGATTAACTTTTCTTAATACAATGACAATTTTCTTAATGCAATTACAAATAAGGTAAAGGTACCAGGTAGATAAAGGTAAATAAGGTACAAGATTTTATACTTCTTTCAGTTTTGTTAAGAAAGTTTTAAGTGCATACTGTACACGTCTCTGTCGTGTCACTCTGCTTAGTTCACATCAGGCCCCACTCTAAGAATGAACAAACTATCAGTGTCACATAAAAGTCATTTATGTGATTCTGTGACTTGTTTTACTGATTCTGGTGTTGATTTATTGGCACTGTTGTACTCAATACGCACATAACACTATTATTTACAAATACATTGTAATTATAAAGCCAGACAGTCCTTTCGATATTAATATTGTACTGTATCTTGACAAATATGTTCTAGATGCTCTGCAGGATTGTTGATGAGCATCTTATATTCATTAAAATTTCTTTACTTACCCTTGTATAAAACATATTAAATAATGACACCACTCTCATGGTTTGTTTTTCTGAGATATTACAATGTCCTAAAGTCAACACCAGTAATTTTCAGTTAGTTTATTCAGTAATAAGTTAATTTTTCAATTCAGTTAATTATTTTCATTACATTTAGATTTTAACTTTTTATCCTAGATAAGGATTTTATTATAATGAAATGCGAAATGCACATTAAGTACTTAACTCCTTTATCAATATCATAAATTTAACTCCACCAAACCCCTGTGCGTTTGGTTTGGAGGAGCCATGGACAGGTTTGAAAATAATTTTATAATTTCTATACCACACAAACTATAACAAGACATAGCAAGATGTAAAATTTCTTTTTTTTTTACTTTGAGTACCCGGAGTGAATAAATAATTTTTTTTTAGAAGTACAGAAACTTATTTCTGACAGATATGTTCAGTGAATACTCTATTTTTAACTTTGAAACTACCTTGCACTAATGTACTAAACCTTGTTAAATTATTAAAAGCTGGACTGGACCCATTGCCTCAGTAATTGTGAAACTAAAATGTAAATTATCAGGAAAACATGTAAATAAACAGGAACATATAAAAATCTTACAATGTTATTTTGAAGATTTTATTGGTTTAAATCTGATTACATTAGTGAGAAGTTTCCCAGGGTCTCAGCTAAAGAAGTGGCAGCTTTTTCTGCAACAAAAAGTAAAACAGTCAAGTATAATATTTATATATATTTACTAATATTATACTTATATGTAAACAATAATATTATAAAGAGTGTGTGGGAGTGTTGGGAGTACAAAAACTCAACAGTGATGAAAGAAATTTACCATTTCTGTTTCTCTGTTTCCTCCGTTTCTTCTGTATTATTTTCAACATTTGCTTAGTCTTTCTTGTGTTACCTGGCAAAAGTAATTGTTTATCAATTGCAGCTTCACCTGTTTCCTTTTTTGATTCTGCTTTAGGCTTTCTCCTTCTGCGCTTCTTCTTACTGGCCGCTGTGTCTATCGTCACATTTTCAGAAATCTAAAACAAGTTTCAATAACAAAAAAGTTAGTTGTAGCATTTATGCATATTGTTACATGATGAGATTTTTTGCAAATATTGTTACAAGAAATTTTTTATACACTTACACTCAAATTATCAGCAAAACGTTTTTATAAGTTTAGAATTTCCTTTTTCATGATATACGAGGCTCATTCAAATATAAACTGGATTTTTTTACACAGATTTATTGGTGACAGATAAAATTACAAACAAAAATATCTTATTTTTCTACATAGTTTCCTTCAACAGAAATACATTTTCTCCGCCGGATAGGTAGCTTCTTGATCCCCTCATCAAAAAAAGAAGACGGGCGCTCCAACAGCGAATTGTGCAGATACTGCTCAACCTGTGCATCGTTGTTGAATTTTTCCCCTCCTAATGCTTCCTTCAGCAAACCAAACATGTGGAAGTCACACGGAGATAAGTCTGGACTGTAAGGAGGGCATTCAAGGTGTCCAGTGAATTTCAATGAGTTTATTGAGAGTTTGAGCTGCAGTATGTGGCGGCCGTGCATTGTCATGGAGAAGCAGAATGTCGCAAATTGGTTGCTGGCATCGTTTGTTGCGATAAGCGGCCCTGTCATCATCCAGCAGCTGGCAGTAGTATGCTGCATTCATCGTCTTTTGATCATGAAGGAAATAAATCAGAAACATACCTCTTGAGTCCCAAAACACAGTTACCAGAACTTTACCTGCTGACAGGCAAGTTTTGGCTTCCTCCACTTTTCCGCCACTCCACACTCATCCTCTTGTTCCCCGGGGTATAGTGGTGGACCTACATCTCATCGCAGGTCACAATTCGGTTCAAAAACGCCTCTCCTTCTTCCTCAAAGTGATTCAGAAGCTGCTGACAGATGTCTTTTTGGACATGTCTCTGCACCTCAGTGAGAAGACGTGGGACCCACCTCGCCGAGACTTTGCTGAATCCAAGCTCGTCTGAAAGAACTGTGTGCACACTCCCAACACTTATGCCCACCTCTGATCCAATTTTGGCAACAGTTATGAGGTGGTCACCTTCCACAAGGTAACAAACAGGCAGAGTGTTGTCGGCACTGATGCTAGACCACAGATGACACTTGTGACTTAACGTTCTCCACTGCATCACGACCGCTTTGAAATTTTTTGGCCCAATCAAACACTTGTGTTTTTGACAGAGTAGCGTCTCCAAACTATGCCTGGAGTCTGGTCAAAATCTCAGCTGATTTGACGCCTTCATTGGCGAGAAATCACATAATTACCCGTTGCGCAACAGACGAAGGTACCTTGTGCTCAGACATTGTGTTAATGGCAGGAATGTGTTCTGCAGGCGTGGCTGGGCATTCCTTCACCTCCACACATCCCCACCTAACTACCTCAAGCGCCCCACCTCACTCACTCCTCTTCCTGAGCCCATACATAAAAAATCTGGTTCATATTTGAATGAACCTCGTATATAACAATTTATGCATAATTTCAAGTTTGCAATTACATCATCATATTATATTTGTACTTTAAAAAGTTTGAACTACATCATATCAGAAATAGAATCAAGTACTGATTATAGGCTGGTTTACAAAAGACATATTTTGGTTCCACTTTCAAAGAATCATTTCTTTTTAAACAAAATAACAATCTTTTCTATTTAAATGTAATTTAAACTACAGTGTCAATTTATTCATAAATCAACGCAGAATATTATTTAACTTTGTACACAGTGACAATAAGACCTTGAACATCTTAACAAATTCCAAGTCCCCATTAATTCCAAATGTAGATACAAAGTTAAGACATAATAATACAGAAACCCAAATGGATAATGAATTACTAACATGACAGGAGACTGAATATAGCAGTAAGCAGTTAGACAAGAATATGTTGTGTTGAGAATGAAATACCATTCTGTTGTATGAGACTGTTAGTAAAAATATCCCTTTAATTTTCTTTTCATTTGCTCTTAAATGGCCTCTCAGTACAGAAAATGTTATCGAGCCATGCACATAAAAATAACACTGAGAAAAACTCACTTTGTACTGTTCCTCTACCATTAAGTCACAAAGGAAAAAATATATCACAAAAATTGTTAGTCAATAATCTTTTTCAACTTAATTTATATCCTTACTTCTCTAATTCTAATTTATTCATGCATTCTAAAAAGTCCAAATGAATGAATGATTTGTGGATTAATATTAACTAATGAAACATATTGTTAATATAGATAGGCAAACACCATATCATGTATGATATGGCCACATAGAACAGAAATTGTGATGAGATGGAGAAGAGAGGCTTGTAGTGATGTGATTGGAACAACAAGACCCATTGCTGTGCGGGATGCGAGGATGGCAACAGCTGTACAAGCGCACGCACGTGCGCACACACACACACACACGGGTGGAGAGAGGGAAACATACACTATAGTTTAACTCCAAACTATTCTTAGTTCACTGCAACTCTTACGTACTGCATACATGGGGCAGTCCATTTAATGAAACAAGACTTAAGTCACAATTCTACGAGGTTTATTTTTTAAAGCAACATCTGCTTTAAAATTACCACTGATTTACTCTGAGGTAATAGATGGTGTGTGACTTATATCAGTAATCAGCTACTGAATAATAATCAATTTAAAAAGAGTTGGCGCTAAAATGAATACTTCCACCAAGCAAATTTGAGATAGTTGTCTTGTTTGTTCATCGTCTTCTTTCACTGCACTACACTTTATATAATATTGAAAACTTTCTCAAGTGAAACTTACTTGTCTGTTTTGTATGTAGAATGCGTTTCGGCATCGTGTTTGCCTTCTTCAGCTTTGCGACAGACTGCCAGTACCTAGTAACGTTTGTTGGTTGGAAGGTATAGTGGGGGTGGTATATAGAGGAAGGGGATTGGCGCGGGGATCTGAATTATTGTTTGTTTTGTGTATAACTATGTCGAAAAGTGTATGTGATTTATATTGCAATTGGTCATTTAGTATGTTGTTTGGTTGTGTTGTGTGGTGTTTGTATATTTCATACTGTTCAGCTGTGTTGAGTTTTCGCCCTTTGGGTAAGAGGTGTAATATTTCAAGATTAGTATCTATGTTGGTGTAGCTATGGTTATGTGTGTGTATGTGTGTGGCAAACGCAGAATGTATATTGTTGTTGGAAAGGGCCTTTAAGTGTTCAGAGTAACGGGATGAAAAAGATCTGGCCTATGTAGAAACTATTGCAGTTATTACAATTTAATTTGTAGACACCTGTTCTATTGTATTTGTCTATGTCCTTGTTTGTATCGTTGATGTGTTTTTTGATGGTATTGTTGGTTCTGAGTGCTATTTTGTAATTGTGTTTTCTGAATGTGTTGGTAAGTTTGTGTGTGCTGGAGTTATGGTATGTGAGTGTGATGTATTTCTTGTGTTGTGTGTTATTGGTATTTTGTGTTTTGTTATTTTTGTTTTTGATGCGTTTGTGTAGTTTGTTTATTAAGTTAGGGTTGTAACCGTTTTTCGTTGCTATGTATTTGATTGTGTTGAGTTCGTCAGTATAATCTTGTTTACTTAAGGGTATTTTGGTTAGTCTATGGAGCATATGGTTGAAGGCTGCATGTTTATGTTGTGTTGGGTGGTTTGATGTGTTGTGTATAACCATGTCAGTTGTGGTAGGTTTCCTGTATATTTTGTACGTGTGTGTATTGTTAGTTTTGTTAATTTTCAGGTCAAGAAAATTTATACTATTGTTTTGTTCAATTTCCAAAGTAAATTTTAATTTGTGGTGTATTGTATTTATGGGAGTTTTCAACTTGTCTTATGTTGCCTTTGCATATTGTATTTCTTGTAACTTTGTAAACTCTACCAAAACAGTGTTCCATAAAAAGCTTTAGAGAAATGGTTACAGATGGATTAGTTGTAAATTGTAAAAAATTGTCAATACACAAGAGTTCAGGTAGGAAAATAAGTACTGGTAATGCTGGCATTGAAACATTATCTGGGCATCACTTTCTAATAAAGTTTGAGGATGTTGCATAAACCCAATTGTATAGTTTGCAGTAATATGCATCATCATGCAGACAGAAGGGTAAAGGTATATGCAAGATAAAACAAAGTTTTACTGCCCCGACTGTTTTGATAACCCTCCCCTGTGTGTTACTCCTTGCTTCAGAATTTAACACACCAAACAAGTGCATAAAAACAAATGTCTGTTCTAACAATAAAAAAGACAATAAAAATATATAAAGCTATTAAATACATGAGCATGAACTTCCATTAGCGAGATAACTAAAAGACTATACCATTATAGACAAATAAGTGGGCAAATTCAGTAATGTGAATTTCTTGAAATCGATAAAAATTGGATAATAAAATCAATAAAAACGTTATAAAAATACAAATTTTTCTTTGTATACTATAACATATCAAATTTCAATAATGTAATAAAATTTGTGGACCCCCACACTTTTGGAACGCCAATTTATATAACATAACAAATTATATAATGTAATTTAATTCGAGTTCATGGGTGTAATCGTAATAAGAAGATAATGCGATATATAAGTTTTAAAATTGTTCCATTATTTATTTTTTTATTAAACAAACCCTTTTATTTAGCGTATTGAAATAGTACTCATTATTAAATCGTTTGTACGACTCTTTTGCACACACACTTATAGCTAACAAATTACATACAACAGGTTATACATAAATCTTATTATCTAATTTTAATTAATCAAATATTTATTTGCTCTCGGCTTACTCATTGTGTGGTCATCTTTTTGCAATTGCTGATTAATTTACTTCAATAATGAATTTACTTGTATTCCAATTTCTTTAATATTAATTTGCTTTAAAACTTTCTACTGCATATGCATTCTCCTTTATCAACAAAGACTTTATTAATTACGTTAACTTATCAATCAAATATTTCTCTTATCATTTACGTTACTCTCAATTACTAAATTTTATACAAGAGATAATATTCTAAATTTCACTCTGCTTTTACATTTATGTACAATTTAGTTATTTTAATAAACTGGTTGAATGTCTTTCATTCTAACTTTAATTAGTACCTTTCAAATGTCTGTAATTACAATGGTTTTTTATCACCTCGTTTGACGTGGTTAATCATCCGTATGTCCTCCTTTGGTCCTCAGTCCTCGTGTCCTCTTCCCGGATTCCACTGCATGTGCTGTTTAACAGTCGTCTCGCCTCACATCATATGCTGTCGGTGTATACATATATGTCCTCATATGTGCTCTGCTGCTCTGGTTGGACTCCCAGTTTGTTCTCTGACTCTTACTATAGATTGAGAATAACGTCATCGACTGACATAGCCTCCTGTGGCAACGGTTGAATCGAGAAGAAGAAACTTTATTAGCGCGACCTGGTATTTATAGCCAGGTCATGCAAAAGCTCAGGTCTGAACAATTTTTGACTTGTCAGATTTTGTCGAAGCGTCTTTTCCCCCACTCTGGTTCAATTCACTATTTTCGGCTATCTTCGTGAATTACGAAGTCTATTTCACACTACACGATGTTCAATCGATCGCTAATTTTTATATGTTTACTATACGTAAATTACACTTCTTTATTGTAATTACAAAATGAGCTATTTACTTTTTACGTATAGTAATTGCACTTTTCGTCACATTGGCACGGTCTTTTAACCCTTTGCTCACCTTTAATTTCTATACACTTTGGTGTCTTTTGTTTTACCATATCGTACATATTTTTCTTATAATTAAAATAAAACAAAAAATCCTACTTGAAAAGGGTTGGTTACATTTCAGGAATGGACAGGCTTCACACACACAAACAAAATACGCGTGTACACAACGCTAGCAACAGGTGTGCCAGAAATGCGTGTCCATGCATGAATCGTGTGTTCCCTATTTAGCTACGATACAGCTTGCAATCTGAATCATGTTTATTAATCCATATGTATTTATTTTTATTATTTATTTAAATTATATTGGCAATGTACAGTACCATTAATGGTTGTACTGTTGCAATACATACTTTTAAGTGACATTTTAGTTATGTGTATAGTAAGTGAATAGAAAAAAAAACACTATATGTAATGGAAGCCCAGTTACACAAAAATAGGTATGTATGCATTACAAAAATTATATTTCTAGGAAGTTTAGAAATCTTTTACAGAAAAAAAAAATAGTTCATTTTTACATAGCCCTTATATGAGCCAACATAATAACTATCAATAATATAAACATAACTTTCAGACTTTTCAGATAATAGTTGAAGATGTTAACTTCCCCTGTGCATTCTGGACTGTTGGTACGCATATCTAGACATGTTCCGCATTTTACTTCCTCCTATATTTGTTTTTACAGTTATTTGTGTAGTAGTAATCTTAATGAGTGGATAGATGTTCCCTTTCATGGTTACATACTGTACACTGAATTTTGTACAGTTTACTCATCAAAGTCCTGTCAACCTAATGTCTTCCAATAATAACAAACACTGGGAAGACACATGAAATCAAAATAAGATCTATTTAAAATTATACAGATCAATCCAGTTTACCTCAAAAGAAAAGTTCTGTAGAACTAACATCATTACTGGTACTTATCAATTTGAGAGGTACCACAAGGTCTGAGCATACATTCATTCTGTAACTGACAATTCAAAAACCCACGAACGTCACAAACACACAATCATTACACAGCCCCAAATATATAATTAATGTGGCAGAAACAGCCCGACATAACAAACATAGAAACAATTAAGATTGATAAACAATATAGAAACATGTTAAAATTTCTTACATCTAACAATGTTAACATGAGTGCAAACATTTTTATGTTGTATACAATCTTATGTACGCCTAAATTTAGATTACAATTTATATTTGTCTAATACATGTTTAAACAGACTTACTAGTTTGGATGAAGGAGTTTCATCTTTATCCATATGTTCAGATTCTAAGTCTACTGTTCCTTGTGACTCAACTAATACTGGAGGAACATTTCCATATTCCTTTTGTAAATCTTGTAAAATGTCAACCTCCATTGTCCCATACAATTCTATATCAAATTCTTTTGACATCCTTTGTACAATTGCACTGCTTACATGTGTAGACGGGTCATCCTCAGGTGGCATTGTATAATAACGAATCTTACCTCTGAAATATGTTTCAATAATTAAAACATCTTACATATTATAAGCACACAACCCCCTGCTTCTCTCTCTCTCTCTCTCTTACTTTAGCCTCACCAGGCTTACATGCAAATCACATTTTGATAAAAACAGTAATTCAAGTTTTGAGTAATTACAAGAATCACAATGTTTCCAGAAGTCTTCTGTCAAAATACATACAATTTAAAATATACTGGAAAATGTTTAATACAGAATGACGGGGACGAGCTGTTTTTTGTGTTACCAGAATTTTGTGTTAAACAGACAAAAAAGTGAAATAAAAAAGATAAATGAACAAATACTATATAGATAACTTACTGCATTGTGTAGCAAAATAAAGTAATAAAGAATATTCAGAAGGTGCTTACACATAAACGTTTTATTATCCACCTGAATGATTTCTGGTGAATTTTGGGGATATGGTTATTTTTTCTTAAAATTTAGTATACACACACGGTAGCTGTTCTTCACTTAGTCTTACCATTTAGGTTTTCTTGTGCAGTAATGTAGTATCTCTTTTAAAGTTCCTATACTGACAATGTTCAATTTAAAAAAAAAATAGTCAGTTATTTTCTTTTGCAACACAATTCTGTATTACTTTTTTTCAACAAATTGTTCTAATTTATTGATATGGTCAAACATTTCTCCTTCCGAGTTGGCTTCTAAATATCGAGGAGCACGGCTCAGCAATGAAAGCATATTGGTAGTGGTAAGAACTCGTAAATTTTCACTGTCATTTTCCATATAAACTTTGTCGGCACTCTCATCACTTTCACAGTTGTTAATATGTACTGTTTTGGGGGGGGGGGGTATATTGTATGGATTCATTTATTATGCAGCTATTGAAAGCCAGCAACAAAAATTATTGTAACAAAATTTTTCGTGTTAACTGATATTTTGTAGGTAAAACTTTCATGTTAACTGTACAAACTGTAATTATGAATACAAGCAACAATCAGGACCTGAGCCATATTTCGTATTAACTGATATTTTGTGTTGACCATTTTTCACTGTATTCACGTATCTTAATATAAGATTTGGTAATAGTAAAGGTTAATAAATAACCAATTGCACATAATATTTTTGGCAAGACTTTTTCTCTACAATCTGGATAATACACAAATGATACTAACTTACTCCATTAAAATATTATAGTTGACTATACATTCTGACCTGCTTTAAAATTAGTTTCAAATTACTGCACTTATGACTATCCTCCCACACACACACACACACACACACACACACACACACACACACACACACACACACACACACACACACACACACACACACACACACACACACACACACACACACACACACACACACACCTTCCTCATTCCTCCTTACTGTATTTTGTGAAACTTGCTAAACTAGAATCTGTAAATAAATACCTGTTCCAATCATCTATAAGCATTTTTGCAGATAATCTGACATCAGGTATTCCACCTTTTTTGTATCTTCCTTGTTTTTGGGCCTTAATAGCTAAAAATTCTTCAGGTGTTGCATAATCGGATACACCATACAAAGCTTCTGCCTAATTTAAAAAAGTTCAAATCCTGAATACATATTGATCCTTTATTTTAAAATAAAACTATTCTTTAGATTCCACATACTCATATTTAATTTAACAAAATTATACTCCATTTACTTTTCATCCATGATACTTAACATTTCAGCTAGTTGGAAGTACAGACTGGAAGTACTTCCAGAGGAAGTACACTACTACAGCCAGTCGAATTTAAATCTCATTAACTCTAAGTCGACTGAAATCTCCCTCAAGAAAAATATGCTATTTCAAGGATGTTTAAAATGGTTTACAGTAATTAATTTGTCACAATAGTAAAAAATAATGGAAAAACAAGAGTATTGAAACCACAAGTGTGTGGCTGTCCTGTAATCAACACAACTTCTTAAAAAACAAATTACAGTAGGACCTCTGTATATCGAACTTCTTTATATCGAAAATCTCCATTTATCGAAATTTTTTTAAGTCCCATGAAATTTCAATATAAAATAATTTCCATATATCAAAAACAATTTCTATATATCGAACTTTGTAACTTCAGAAATGAGGGGAAAATTATCTGTGATTCACGTGACACTGTGAGTGTTCCTCACTCCCTCAATCTACAACAATCGTTCCCGCGCATTATAGTATCTCATCATTCGGTAGTACTGTAAGTTATTAAGGAGTAAGGTTAACTCAGTTTCAGTCAGTCTTTATTTTTGTTTTGAGTTTATTTTTTGTTTTTTCTTGAGTTCACGAGAACGTAAATGCGGTAATGTCAAAAAGAAAATCTTTGAGTGTTGCAGAAAAGGTGGCATTATTAAAAGATGTGGATAGTGGAATGCGAAAAAAAGACGTTGCGATAAAGTTTTTGATTCCGCCGAGTACAGTGTCAACCATAATAAAGAATCGAGAATCTGTTTTAAAAACTCATGAAAATGTAGGAGAGCAGATAGAAAACGGTCTAAAACGTGCAAATATGATGACGTGGACGAAGCAGTTCTTAAATGGGTGACAATGGTGCGAGATAAAAACATGCCTGTCTCAGGACCGCTTATAAAGGAAAAGGCAGTAGAGTATGCTAAAGTGTTGGGGCACGAAGAGTTTCAAGCAAGTTCTGGACGGTTGGACAAATTTAAGAAATGTCACAGCATTAAAGAAAAAGTTATTTTGGGAGAAAGTTGAAGTGTATCTGAAGCAGACTGTAACCAGTGGAAAACTACAACTTTAAGGTTAATTTTAGAAGAGTATGAACCAGATAATGTTTTTAACATGGATGAAACCGGACTTTTTTTTCAGATGTTTACCAAATAAGACTCTAACCTTTAAAGACGATAAATGCTTCGGAGGTAAACATAGTAAAGAACGAATAACTGTTGTCGTGTGTGCCAATATGTCAGAAAAGAAAAAAATAAACTGTTGGTGATCGGAAAAAGCAAGCAACCAAGATGTTTTAAAGGAGTGAAGTCTTTAGAAACCGACTACGAATACAATAAAAAGTCATGGATGACGAGTGAGATTTTTGAGAAATGGATAGTAAACTTTGACAAAAAACTGATAAGACAAAAAAGAAAAGTGGTTCTTTTTGTTGACAATTGTCCGGCACACCCTCCTTTTGTGGCAACAAAGTTAACAAACGTGAAGCTGGTTTTTTTCCCTCCAAACACCACATCTAAACTACAACCTATGGACCAGGGAGTAATAAAAAATCTCAAAATGCTTTACCGAAAACAGATCCTCAAGAGGCTCATTTTTGCATTGGAAAACAACAAACCTATTGATGATGCGATTAACCTCAGACTGTGTATATCAGAGGTAGCAAAGGTGTGGCAAAATTATGTAGCAGAATCAACAATACAGAATTGTTTTATAAAAGCTGGCTTCTCTCAAAATACTGTTGTGGAAGAAGTTACTGTACTGCCACAACTTGAGGATTGTTGGAACCAGTTACAGTCAACTGGCGCAATAGATCAAGACATATCACTCGATGAATTTTTAAGCGTCGACGAAGACGTTATTGTTGCAGAATATCCAACGGACGATAACATTTTAAGTTCATTAAAAGATACTGAAGATTTAGGTGAAGACAATGAGGCAGAAGAAATTGAAGTTCCTAAACCTTCTAAGAAAGAAATGATGGCAGCATTTGAAACAATCCGTCGAGGTCTTCAATCGGAAGAATATGTGCCTGATGATATTTTCCAGTCGCTCAACAAATGTGAACACTTTTATGAGGAATCTGCATCAAATTTGGTTCAGAAAGACATTCGAAATTATTTTACGACCAATTAACAAAATACAGTATTACTCATTTAACACGTAAGTTCCTACTTTTTTAAATACATACCATTTTTTAAAGTAAATAAATAAATACTGTACTGTACACTAAATACTTTTTATTAAATAAATACAGTAATTTTTATTAAATAAATGCTTATGGTTTTCATTTATTTATTACCAAAATGTCATTTTAATAGTATGGAGGCCTATACATGATTTTTTTAACAAATTCCAGTGCTTTTTCTAACCTACAAATAATAATAAGAAACAGGTTTCTGTATATCGAAATTTCTATATATCGAATTTTTTCTTAGGAACCATCAAATTCGATATACGGAGGTCCTACTGTATATGCTTTTAAACCACTGAACATTGTAGTGACATTCACATCAGTGTAGTTTTTTATAATTTAACAACTACTGCGTGTGTGCGCATACAGTACATTCGGAAAGTCACTGTGCACTAGACTTGACAAGTTAGCAGCACCTTTTGAGTAGGTATCACTGTATTATTATTCCATTACGTCAAGCGCACAGTGTCTTTCCTAATGCACTGTATAAATATGTATGTGTGTGTGTGTGTGTGTGTGTGTCTGAGTGCGCATGCGCACATGCAATTTCGTATAATTGCCTCAGCCTGAAGAAGGACTTCTCGAAACTGCCTCCGTGCACCAATCAGATTTCACCATGCATCAATCAAATAACACTGTTAGTAAAATGAGATTACTATTTCCTGTACACGCAGATGTTGTGTTGCCACAATCAGTACCATCAACTGTAGACTTAATGCCTTTAATGGAACCGGGCCATGTCAGCAATATAATTATAGTGATGCGAGATAAAAAAATAATAATTACCACAATAACAGTTCCTTTGATACCGCCTGTTGTTCTATGTAAGAGAGTAATACCATGCGTGTTATTATCATGAAATATACAGCAATGTGACTGGTGTGTGAATTCATTATACCCTCACAGTATTTAATAAGATTATCAGTTTCTGTTAGCTTATAACGTTCCTTATACTGAAGGCCAAAATACTAAATTTCCAAGTTCATGAGACTATCTTCTGTGTGTTTTGTTTCAGTACAATGGCACAGGTTTTGTAAATGTATGCCAACAAACTTGTACCATTTTAACTAAAAATTTGCCCAGTTTGTTGGCTCAAAAATGAAGGATGTTGAGTCACAAGTAGTTATATTATTACGCATCACAGTAATGACTTTGGTAAATCATATAAGTTAACCAATACTTCCCTATTATATGTATTATATAGGCCTGTGACTTTGTAAAACATGGAGGCAATGATTACAAAATGTATGTCTTCTTTATATTCATGTTAGTACTAGGGAGGACAATATAAGATAGAGAAGGCATTTCCATTTAACTGTATGAAGCTAGATTCACTATACTGGTCAGTCATAAAAGTAGAATATATGAAAATATGAGATACCCGCACATATGCACTTTCAATAACTGCAATATTGCTCCTTTTGAACTGCAGTGAAATTTACACAAATTATAAGTTAAATATTGTACAGCTGTGAAAGCTGTGACACGAAGTCATTCTGTATAAAAAAAACTTCTACTTTTTAGGTCTACAACATTCGTCAGCAGGCCTGTTGTAGAAAAATCATTGAATGTAAGTTTTTATTTGAAGATTTTTTTTTATACTACTTCCTAAGGGTAGACGCGGGTAGCAGAATGCCGCAAAAGTGACTACCTACACCAAGCACTACTGGCCATGCCCATCACGTAACACTAGATGCCATGCTCGCGCCTTCTTAATCTACGTTAACATTTCAATGTCCAATTTTTTATACAAAAATTTAATAAAAGATGAAGTCATTTAACAGTTTATTTACTACACTCATGCTGACGGGCCAGGAAACATGAGTGGGCTTATGTGACACTTACCACGGATTTTGTGAACAGCAAGATTATGCAACATGCTCAACTAATCTCAATCTTTATGCACGTTCAACAAGTCGGCCCAATTATTCTACTATTTGCTACATTATGGAACTTTCTGGTAATATCTTAGCTATTCCTGGCAAATATAAATACAGTAATCCACACCACATGATGGATAAGTTAGTCGCATAAAGTGAAGTGAAGAGGAAAAATGTGTTATTAGAAGAGTTACTTGTGAATTTGCAATTCATAATGCATCATAGGACAATGGTATTTTGTGTAAAGTAATAATTGTGATTTGCTGTGTGTGGACTCCTGAAACTGGTGACTTGTATTATTTTTATAACAGTGTTAATGGAGTGATGTTTATTGTTTGTTGCATTGGACAATCATAAACTTGAAGTATTGTTGTACACATATTTTTCTGTTTATTTATACTGTCACTAAAGTTATAATTAACTTATAACTTAACTTAATTAACTTATATTGATTTGTTCAATTTTTATTATTTTATTCCAGTTTAAACATGACGACCTGTGTGACCATCGTAAAAAGTGGTGATAAGAACCAGGGTATAGGGCGTTCATAATAGAAACAGAGGACAGTTATATTGTAAGAGTTGGTTATGTGTGATGATTTGCAAGAATTAATAAAATATCTGGAATTACGGTATCATGACCAGTATGTGAGAGATGTGAACTACACTCACCTGAGAATAAGACATCACTCCAGGGAAAGTATTCAAGAAATTGAAGCAAGTATCGTCAGACTGATTACATTAAACTATCCTGAAGTACTGGAGGATTTCTCAATGCAGTTTGCAGTTCACATATTTACTGATGGAAGTCAGACAGTTACCACAGCAAGTATTACAAATGGCAAGACACTGAAATAGCTCAAACACTCTTGTTCATGCCCTTGAGTGTGAAGCTGTAACGAGAAGTGACCAGCTATATCAATGAGTTTATATCATCACATTACTGTCAGAAGATTCAAGTATCGCATTGTCATCACAATGGAGGCAGACAATAAATGATCGAAGGAAACAATGTAAAGGGACAGGAACACCACAACGATTTAATGGTGGGAAAGAGACAGAAGGCCCAAATGTTACAAATCTGGGAAATGAGGGCATCTTCAAGTCAGCTTGATAGATGGCAATGAACCAACTGGAGGAGTAAAGCTCCTGAACTCTCTACATTTTATAAGATCAGTGGAACTTACTTGCGAATGGATGTGTTGAAGGTAAACAAGTTGCATTTACAACTGTCACAACACTACAGTTCCATTATACACCCTGCTTTTGTCAGCTACCTCCAGCCTCAATTGAGGTCTTATACCCTATGAACTGCAAATTGGATGCCTTGTCAATGTGTAACAAAAGGTCGACATACACTTATGCCTGGGTCTCCTCAAGTTCAGACACCAAACACTTTATACAGACATTGTTGATGAAGTGACCGTCTTGGTTGGACAGTCAGACTATTGCATTAAACCCAGGATCAGTACTTGGTATAGACGGCCACTATGCAAAGTATTCTGTACAAATTCTGTACTCAATAGTATTCTGATTAGTACAGACCAGATATGTTAGTGAAGTTAAATTTTAACGTTTTCTCATAAATGTATGAAACTATATTACAGTTCACTGTTTTAACAAGTACCCAAATATTGCTAGTTTTTACTAATTTTAATTTTTCAAGTGACAGCTTACTTTTCAATCATAATGGGTAATCAATTAATGTTAACATTGTGTAGTAAAACACACACACACACACACACACACACACACACACACACACACACACACACACACACACACACACACACACACACACACACACACACACACACACACACACACACACACACACACACAGCAACAAAATATTGCAGTTCTGTGTCTATGACAGGACTGAAACAAGTTCTGTGTGTGTGAGAGAAACATGTTATTTTACTAGGAATGCATCTCCTTAATCTCACTTCACTCTGTGTACACAAAAAGCTTGATGTGGCAGTATTTGGTGGTCAAGGTGAAAGATCACAAATTTCTTGTTTGCGTATTTTACACACCATAAAGATTATATGAACTTCAGTGAACAATAAACTCCATTACCTGTTCTTTTGTTAATCTCTGTAAAATAGCAGTTGCTGCTGTTATAGGATCTTTTACATTTTCAATTCTAATTGCATTTTTCAGTGCAATACTTCCATCATCTGCTGGTCCATTATTAGCAAAAACTACGCCAGGGCTGTCCAGCAATTTTATTTTAGAATCCAGCTGTACCTCTTGTATACTTCTATAATAATAAAAAAACATACAAAAATTCTATTAAAAACAAAAAGCTTAAGTGACTATCGTTTGAATATTATAATTATGGTAGCAACTCTTCAGTTTAGTATCTATAAATACAAGAATAAAGTGGAGTGGAATAAAGGAGAGTATCGTGAAGACAGCAGAGACAGTTCTGGGAAAGAGAAAGATAGAAAATAGGAAGGAGTGGATAAACAAGGAGGTAGTTGAAATGATAGAAGAAAGGTGAAAGTACAAGAGCCCGTCTGATGAAGAAGGGAAAGCAAAATATAAGAGCCTGAGGAATACGATCAACAGAAAACCAAAACTTGATAAAGAGAAATATCTTGGAAGAAAATTGTCCAGACATAGATAAGCACATGAAAACAGGACATATTGACAAAGTATATGGGATGATAAAAACATTATTTAGAGGAAGGAAAACTAAGACAATTAGCATTGAAGACAGAGATGGAGAGATGATATATGATCAGGACAAAGTAGCCAGACATTGGAAAGATTACTTCCAATCTCTATATTCAGAGAATGACCACCAAGGATATGAAATAGAAGAAGAGGATGAAATAGGACATGAAGAGTGTGGGGAACCTATCGTGATGGAAGAGTTTAGGAAAGCATTAGATGAGCTTAAAAGAAAAAAGGCACCTGGTATCGTTAAGACAGGAGGAGAGAAACTAAAAACAGAATTGTATGAATTGATCTGCAAAATCTATGAGACAGGAGAATTGCCAGAAGACTTTTCTAAGTGTATCACAGTGCCAATACCTGAAAGACTGAATGCTCGATCATGCAAGGACTACAGAACGTTAAGCCTGGTGTCTCATCCATTAAAAATAATTACCCGACTCGTCCTTAGAAGAATAGAAAGTAACATAGAGCGCCGTTTGACAGAAGATCAGTTTGGTTTTAGGAAAAATATGGGAACAAGGGAGGCAATTTTGGCGTTAAGACATATAATAGGAAAACGACTGAGGAAAGACAAAGCGACATTTATAGCTTTTGTTGACTTAGAAAAGGCCTTTGATACCGTTTAGTGGAACAAGCTCACGTTAAGTGGTACTCTTCACAAAACAGGAGTGCCCTACAAACAACGAAGCTTGATCCAGAATCTTTACAAGCACGAGACAGGCATACTTCAATGTGGATACGATCAAGAGAAAGCGAACTTTGAGAAAGGAGTAAGACAGGGATGTTCTCTGTCTCCACGTCTGTTTAACTTGTATGTCGAAGAAGTGATCGATAGAGTATGGGAAGACACCCATCTCAGAGTAAACATACATGGGGAAAAAGTGGACATGCTTAGGTTCACAGATGACATAGCAGTGACTGCAGAGAGCAGCGAAGATCTACAAAAGATTCTTGACACAATGGATCAAGTAATGAAAAATGAATTCAATATGAAAATAAATGAACAAAAGACCAAAGTGCTAATCTGTAGTCAGAAGGAAGAAGATCCAGTCAGAATAACTCTTGGAAATAATGTTCTCCAGGCAGTTAAAGAATATAACTACCTAGGAAGTAAAATCACAAATGATGGAAGTAGCAGTAAGGAAATTATAAGCAGAATTAACCAGGCTAAAATTGCTTTCAAGAAACAGAAAACCCTCTTCACTTCAAACACTATCAGCCTAAAAATAAGAAAGAATCTAGTAAAGACGTGTGTATTGCCTTATACGGGAGTGAATTTTGGACAATTGGAGAAAGTGACAAGAAAAGACTCCAAGCATTTGAGACCTGTTGCTACAGAAGAATATTCAAGATAAGCTGGAGGGAGAAGATGATGAATGAGGAAGTATTTAGAAGAGCTCAGGAGGAGAAGAACTTTCTACGAAATTTAAAAGGCAGAAGAGCTAAGTTTATAGGGCATATACTACGACACAATGGGTTGGTTAAGAGAATCACAGAAGGAACAATTGAAGGAAAGAATCACACAGGACGACCCCGTTTAGACTACATGAAACAGCTTATGGTCGATATGAATTGCACATCATATTGTGAGTTGAAAAGAAAAGCAGAGAAGCGTGAAGAATGGCAAGCAGCTGCCAACCAACCTATGGGCTGCTAACCTAAAGAAGAAGAAGCAGAAGAAATACAAGAAATGTGTGCGTTTTAATTTAGTATAATTTCTTTTCTAAACATATTCACGAACTGGTGTTATTTAATAATGTGCAAGTTGAAACATAATCATACTTACTTGTGAGACATGTACGATGCACGATTTGTTGACTATTTTCAGGTGATGAGTAAATACAGTATAAGGTTTGATCAACAAGTTTGTGCAATTATTGTTTATTTAACAATTCATCTACGTTTTACACTGTTCCATTTAAAGTGGTCTCAACTGGATAACACGATTACACCAACATTTCTGTCTTTTAGTTTTCAAAATATTTCTTCAGTGCACTTTTGTTATTAGCCTTGAGCTTCCTCAGTGAATTTTCTTTTGTCTTCAGCTCTCGTAAAACACTGTCCTTTCATGGCAGAGGGAAGACTGTATTGAAACATATCTGGCAAATATGGAGATTGCTAAAGCATTATGTTTTCCCTAAAATTCTTGAACAAGCAATGATGTGTGTCTTGGATGACCAATTTCCCTCAGTTACCCATCTGCAAATCTGGTCATTTTCTAAGAATAGATTATTCTATATCAAAAAGTGGCGTTCAATGCTGTCACAGTTTTAATTTGTTATGGCATATAGTGATAAAAGTTCACAAAACACAAACCACGATGTCCATCTGACTAACATAATCTTCAACTTCTTCACTACACTATTTGAGACTTTTCACATTTATAATCCAGCTTGTTCATGCATAGCAGGCTTTCCAGATGCCGTCTACTAAATTTTAACCATGGTACTGCTTCACCATGATAAAGCAGTGTATCTTATTCTTTACACAAAATATAATCCATGTTCTTCAATACTGCATTGTAGAATGTTAAAAAAAATAGCCTAATGTACCAAATCACAACTTACTCATATGATTGTAAAATCTAATCTACGCATCCAAAAGACCTAAAACTTTAATGATTGTTACTAAGATGTGTACCAACATAAGATAAAAACAGTTTTTTCAATCTGTCACTTGAAGCATGGGAAATCGTAAATAATTGCACCACATTTTTTATCTCCCACAAAGATGCACCTATAGCATTGGAAAAACATTTTTTAAACCCTACTAATATATATTTTCAGGTTTTATGTGAAGCCAATTTCTTAATTCATTTACATAACTGTGTGACTTCATACTTTTAATATTGCCTTTAGTAATAAAACAACAGTTGCCACTATCTAATTAGTCACAATATAACCTGTTCAAACTGTTTTCCAATGACGAAAACTGTTTTACTGACACATCTAAAACATCAGTAATTTGTTTAGTAATACCTTCAATTTGCTTCAGACTGAAATATACTTTAGTCTTAGTGCTCTAGCGATTATTCCAATTAATATGGGCCACAACATTAAAATAATTAATTTTCAAAAATATATAGGGAGTTGCATAAATTGTATGGGAATACTACAACAGCAAATTTTATTACTACTGGCCTAGTGGCAATAATTCGAAGAAGCTCTGGGAATTCTGCAAAATAGTGTTTCAGAGATTTTGATGGAAAATCTCGACACGAGATGTATGACAGCAAAATTCATTCCACTGCCGAGATCAGAAAGAATTTTATGCTGAAGGGACTGTTCAAAACTGCTAATAACAAACCTCTTGAAAAAGGGCATAACCAGAGAAGTCATGTGACGTCCAAGGAGGGCTACAATGCAACTGTCTTATATACATTATTTATTTATTTAAACAAGTGGCTGGATACTTTCCACACATTATATACAGACAATTGACTGCAGTATTCCACTTACTTAGTAACTCCAGGTGTAGCACCAACATTGCATGCTTTGCTTCTTTTTAGACTGTTAATTATACTACTCTTGCCCACATTTGGTAAACCTATAAAAAACAATAAGTAGCTCTTAATGGTTTGCAGTGTATTTATTTAGTTATAATTAATACATTTTAAATTTTAAAATGAGTTTAACTTTTTAATTTTTAAATGGATAAGTTTCAGTAACCTCATTCAATACTGTTATCGTTCCTATTTTCTATTTTTTGTAGATACAGCGACTACATAATGATGAGCAACTTGAACAGTTTAAACTTCAACAGCAGGCAGTACCTGATACAGATGATGTCCTACTGACTACTATCTGATGGACTGCAAAGATTTAACAACACTGTGTATGTGAAACTCATGACGTCTTTCATCTTTCCTGTAATTCTTGGTGGGGAGGGGGGATAGGGATAGTGTATCCTAACTTACATTGTATGTTCTCATCTAGCCTACCCAGGATATAGAGTAATAGCTACATCAATAATGGGTTATAGTTTGATTCAAACTGGAATGTGATTGGAGTGCAGGAACACTGTTGGCAGACTGTGTTGTGTCTTGCATCCATAGCAAACGTACAATTTGCCTGTTGTTACACTCCTTCACATTTCTTGTAAATGTACTAATAATAGATATCTACTGTATATAAAATGTATAGGCCTATGGTTTTAAAGAGGACAGTTCAGGGAATACTACAGAGTAAATCTTAGACTAAGTGAAATAAATTTTACATTTTTTATTTGTATTACAATAGGAAAATATTTTTTGATTGCACAAAAACCAAACATACAAAAAGTAGTAAGCAAGGAAGTTTTTTATTTTTTGGCCAGTTAAAAACTTCCAGCGATACAGTTGTAATAAAAAGTCCATATGTTATTTTTATTCGGGATTTTAAAAAATGAATTCCTTCTTGAACATAAAAAAAATTATCTTCCTTTATATTTACAGAAATCGTTAAATTTAGTATCGTTAGTAGTAAATGGGTTTAATATAAATGACACACTTCCAATAAGTAATCTTTAAAAATACTGTTTGAATTTAAGTGCTGAAAACTATTAACTAAAACCAGTAATAAAATCACAACTGAAGTGACCAAATGTTACCACGCATGAAAATCACAACTGCAGAACTTCAAGTGTTCCAGGCAGCGGTGAGACACTGGCAATGCGCACCAATTTCCATGACACTCATTGAATGAATCCATGGCAAGCCTCCCGTACTTATGTTGTGCGAAATCCCATTCCAGTTTAAAACAAAGTATAGGTTATCAAAGAAAACTTCCCTGAATGCCCAGTACTCATGGGTCACAGCCACAGATGTAATTCACTGCAACACTGCAATGAGAACGTATTGCCTCACAAAATTCTTATTTTATCAATCACCACACTGAATGAAATCAAAGAGTAATCAACATCTCCTTAAATAGTAAAGGGAGCAGAAATATTCAGATCCGATATAGTGAGATTGGTAACAAAAGGAAATTTGAATGTTGGAACCTTGTATAAAAGCAGAAAACTCATCAATGTTATGCAGAAAATAAAAATAACATTTTAAGAACATATGAAGAAATGCAATGTGGATTCTAGTGTAATTCATTTTGATTAATTGACTACTGTACATTTTCCATCATTCTGGCAGGGAAGAAAACAATAATAGCATATTCTGACTGCTATGACTTTGTGGAGCTATTTAAATCTACATCTGATAAAGTTTTTTTCTGTAAACATCGTGTTTTAAGGTGTTTTAGAACTTGTGTGATTTTCTGTGTTTTTATGATTTTTGGAAAACTTGTTGTACAAGTATCTACGTCAAGGCCATATGAAACACCCAAACTACGGGTGGAGACAAAATGATGTCATTATTAAAGTGGATAAAGAAAACTTTATGGCGAAACTGCATGTCGGTTTGATTTATCGAGGTAATTTCAACAGAAAAAATAAAATAAACAGAAAATTTTGCAGTAGGATGTTAAATGAAACTCAGTTAACTGGAGGAAACCAGTTTTAACGCACAGTAGAGTGGAGTCAACCAGCAACGAAGAGTTTGGAATGCACGTAGTATGGACCCAGATCTCACAGTGAGTGGATATATGATAATCCACACGTAACTACAGCTGCACAACTACGCTACATGGAACAGTCAAATCGATCCAAGATGAATTTCAGATTTAAATGAATAAGTAAAATAAAGATTGTGTGTCAAATTAGTATTAGGGGGGACCACATTGTGGGATCGTGGGAGTGGCCACATGTATTCGCAGAGAAGCAAAAGCATAGATTTAATTGATCTGAATTTTTATATAATTAATTTCACAAAAAATTGTTTATATAACGAAATTCTGATTGTGGGAGTTATTTTAAATGTGAAGAATAATATGTATTTATGAATCTAACTTTATGTTCCTACTATTGAATGCATATGTAAAATTGTAAATTACAATTACAGATATATTATACTGCAGTACCAGTTAAAATTTTAGTAAACATAAATGGCCAATGATTTTCTAAATTATTGTACTCAATCAGAAGTTATTTAGCCAACATAGTGACTATTGTCGATTTTATGTTGTTGAAATTATGAACAATCTTCTAATGCTGTGAACTTCTTCAGTTTTTGTTATTTCAGACTAAAAAAAATGAAATTCAGTATTAAAATAATTAAATGGGATTAAAAACTGTGACCTTATTTGAGAGTATTTTATACAGTAGTGTGGTTACCGTTATACATAGTTACAGATAGACGGTAACTGAAGCAGAGTGGTGACGAACTAAAATATAAAGTTTCAAGTGGTACTGTAAAAAAATCTTAAAGTGGAAATCTTAAAGTGCTCTCAAGTGTTATAATGAAGAAAAAAAAATTTTAGTTAAGGTAAGTGTCATTGAACGTGGTGACAATTGATGTATGGAGTTATTCGTAGGAGTGTGGTGAACAAAAACGGGTGAAAGCCATCCGCTGCCGTCTACGCAAGTCTGATTGACACGCCATAAATCTAGTGTAGCAAGTGGCCACGTGTTAGAAATACGTCACTGTGCTGGGTATTTAGAAAAAAACGACAGTGAATAAAAGCTTACAATCCGGAGAAAAGTATACGAGGGTGTGAATAAACTCATCAAGTGAGAAATGTTTCGTTCTGACAAAGTATGAAAGGTTACACGAACATAACAACTGCAGACAGAAACCAATGAAGGGTGTTCCTTGACTGAAACGCATCAACAGAGGATACACCGGAACAATACTATGATACCAGGAAATAAATCGTACTCGAGGGTAACGCATGAACTAAAAGGATAGGGTTTTGCTGGGAACCAGACAAAAAAAATACTTACGGAGAGAGTTGGTGAGGCCTTTGTTCAAGAAAAGATAATACCATAGGTGCAACTAATTGGTCCAACTAGCTGTTGGAAGAGAAATCGAAGGATTGTCTTTGTGAAGACTAAGAGATACGACAGCTAGATTTATTACCAGAGTACTCGGAAATGCCGTTGACCGAAGGGTAAAGGACCCAGGAGAAGAGTTTGGTGGGAATCAGAAGACCTATCAGAATTTACCTTTGAAAAGTAGGTGGTCTCTGGAGGTTGTACGAAAAAGGGCCAATTAGGAATAGGCATCGCAGAAATCAGAAGTCTAGTGGGGAAATTCTCACATTCGATATAGGCAAGCGACAGAGACACGAAAAGGGGAGTCTTTACTAAATTTTTGAAGGAATCGGAAGTAAAAGGCGTGACAAAAGTGTTATGAGAGTTCGTAATAAAATGACTTAGAAAATATCGATACGATATGAACTGTTTAACATTTTCTAGTGTTCGAGTTTGTGATCGTATTACAGTAACTGATAGTGAAACGCAATACAATGGCAGTATTAACAATTCGAACAATGTTGTATAAAATTTTGTCGTGAACGAATAACAGTAACTTACCGTCAGGTGTATCAGTTAAACAAACCTGAAAACCGAGTGTAACATACATCTTTAAACAATATCGCGAGTAAATTAAATGATATCTTTACAGAATGTCAGTGAATAACTGAAGTAATAGCAACAATAATTTAGACTCGCAATAAATCCAATACGAACACGCATTGTGTAATGTGCAGTATATGTGAAGGGCTACAGTGAGGTCCACGCAGACCACTCAAGATTCCGTAGGTGACTTATCATCAATACTCCAAATGCTGATCAAGAAGCGTAGCTTACCACACCTGCGACCTCTACAAGACATGGATAATTCGTACCAAAAGTAAATTTGTTATGTACTAATTAAATTTTACACCCACTTGTGTGTCACTAAAAGAACTCGCTAAAGAAATTTACTAAAAGAACTCACTAAAGAAATTTATGTAAAGTATTAATTTAGAGACCTCATTATAAGTAAGGTCATGTTGAAACCCATTGAGAAAATTGGAGGAAGTCTAGTATTTCATAAAATATCTATATTACAATCGCTTTGATTTTAAATGAATCCGTTATGATACAATATGTTGTACTAAACTTAAGTTGATTAAATATTGAAGAATGAAATATAGTACGAAGTAAAGTTTTAGAGATTGAAGAATTATTAAATTTGTTAAATGTGCATAAATTAATATTTATAGTAATAATTATGTGTACAATGAAATACGATGATATATAACCATATTTTGTTAATAAATTAACTACTAGAAAAGTAATGAAGTATTGATTTTATTGAATTGAACCCTGAGATAAACAAAGCACTAAAAGTAAAGTTATAGTGTTTTATTTAATTTGTGAATATTCTAGTAAAAAACTCAGTCAGTTCATAGGTGTTGGCCATGACATCATCGGGCACATGTAGAAGGGAGACTCTTCAACTTCTGTGTGGTGTCACCAAAATGAACTCATCAAACTCACAAAGTTGCCATTTAATAAGTATGTCTCCGTACAGGTAAAACAGGCGAGGGTGTGACAATTACTTTTTTCAAAGGCCTTAATTGGATTTAACTTTTTTCCAAAATTATAAACTCACAGTATGAGTTTGTGTGTGTGTGTGGCTAACTGAGGACAAAAAAAGATCACAAAAATCACAACAAAGTGCTGGTTTCTTTGGGTTGACTCTTAATAATAAAGCGAATTTATATAACTTTTATATATTTTAATAGAAGTAATTTAAATAATTATTGATAGTATATCTGAATAGTTACCTAAAAAATATGATGTAGGCAGAATCACCATCTTGTTTTACTGTAATGTGTTCTTGAATGTATTTGCAAAAGAATTTTGGATTGTAACATCGGATCATTATGTATAAACAAATTTTTTTACTGAAAATTTTATGGAGACAGAAAACTTACTGAATGTCAACAGTAATATTTTATCTACTGTAAACTGAAAATTATTAATCCAATAAATGTTAAATATTAATATAAACATGTGTTAAGTTGTTTGTGTGTCACCTCATCTTTAACCTACTTGTGCTCAACGGGTCTGTCCAACAGGCCTGGTATATATTTTAATGCAACGAAATGGAAGACCCCAAATTAAAATTTAAAACCAACATAAAACACCCTGAATAAACTAATCCACGTAGTTATTAAACTTAAAATGATAAATGACCACAATGAGTGCAATACAAGGTAGGATAAAATAAAATGCAAGTTAAACTTGTAAGAAATAACTAATTATATTAGTAATGATTAAATGTGATAAAGACAATCTGTAATCAAATACAGAGATAATTGTGAAATAATAGTCACTAAATATACAGATAGGACTGAGTATTAGTGTCTGCCAGTGAACCAAAATATAGTCACAAATCAAACACAATGTGTGATTAAAGGAAAATACAAGGTAAAGTGTGAAGGGACTGGTATTCAATATACCTTAGAAATAACTACTCATTTAAAGGTGGTAAAATGTAAACGAATAAAAGTAACATTAATATTAATGTAAGTAAAATGTTTAATGTTCAAAGAATACTCTTAAGTTTGAACCTTTTGTTACTAACAATTCCCTATTTTGTTACTAATGATAATTAAAGGGAAAATGCTAGCATTTGTTTCCATTACAAATAACATGTCCCAACTTGTTGATAGTAGTAAGAAGTAATTAATCAAAACAGTTCAACAAGTTATACAAAACAAATTGTTATTGTTGTATAAGTTAAGTAAAATGTTTTTATACAATAATTTGTTATGGTTTAGTGAATTAAGAGTTTTAGCCATATAGGCATAAGATGGTTTTAATGTTTGTCTCATCTTAATGTTTGTATGTAATATCAGGAAATAATTATAATTAGCCAAAAATGTGAAAGGCCAAAAGGCTACAAAATATTAGAAGTTGAAACATTATACTATGATGAAGTATTAAGTAATAGTCCAATGACTACACAAAAAATTATTGTAAATCAAAAGTAATCAATCACATTTATGTAAATTAATAAGAGATGATAGAAATACTAAAATAGGCCTTAATGAAATGTTAACTACAACCTTTTAATAGTTTAATATAATTGTAATATAATTTGGGAAGTGTCATGATCAGATAAATGATCATGAGATAGAATTTTGTAAATTTCTAAATTAGGACACTCACATGTATCTTGTGAGATGTTAAAATATTTGCATTTTTATTAGGAATATCATGGTGTTATCTAATTTAAGGTTTATTAAATATTAAGTAGGGATTAAGTTGGAGTAGAGAAATAAAAATTGTAAATTTTAAATAATAAGAGTCACATAACACTTGAACTCAACTGTATTGACCAATGGGAATTTTGCTAATTTTGGTCAAGCCAGTTGAAGGAAAAAGAAAAAAATTATTCTATTGTTAAACACTAAAGTATCCTGGTCATCTCTATGCTGTCCTGAGTAACAAAGTATAACAAAGAATCAGATCTGAGTGGAAGAAAAAAAATGAAAAATTATAAAACCTAAACTGTAAATGAAGTGGAAGAAATGAAGATATAATACAATAATAATAATTTAAAAGAAAAAAAATATATTAAAGAAGAAACCAAAGTGAATAAATGATTCCCCAATTGGGTGAGGTTTAACCTTTTATAATATCACAGTTACAACTTCACAACACCAAGATACATCAACTAACACTTTTCTTCAATAACACTAGTGAAAAGAAAACAATATTTAATATAAACACAGTGAACATTTAGTGTAATTTATTTTATTTGTAAAAACTGATGGTGAAGACATTTTCACATAGAGTTAGTTGAACAACAATCGGCCATCTTGTTTGTTTTGTTAATTTGAACTCTGGGTAGACGCCATGACACCTTGTTATGGAAAAATGAAATGAATTATTAATTTTTCATACTGTATTAAATTTAAATTTGTTATTATTAATCTATAAGGATTAAACAATTGTAATGTGTAGTACTTCGTTGTGGACATTTTGAACTTTAATATCAGTCTCAAGAACCCCGAACTGAGATATTATATTAACATAAAATAGAATCAGAATTGAAAGCAAGAATCAATACCGGTGTTATGCAATATCGTTCTTTACATAAACAGAATTGTAATTATTGAAAATAAATGAAAACAATTTTCCTAATTCACGTTAAATTGCCTTTCATTGAAATAAAAGTAAAATAAAAAGAATTTTAATTACAGTAAAGGAAGATTTGAACAATTACGACAACTTAAATAAAATGTAACTCCAAGAAAATTACGGTAAGTCGACTAACCTCGAAAGAAGAACTCATCTATAGCAAGATCCTATTACCTAAAGGGGTAACTGAAAGTATTTTAACCAATTTCCATAATAGCAATAAAGTTGAACGAAACATAGGAAAATTAAACATCGTTTCTAACAAGAGGTGTTAGGTAAATTACAAGATCCTACCGCCACTATTCGAGGGCAACGGCTAGGCCTAGTTCTGCTTGGTGATTACGGATTATTTGATTTTTTTGTTAATAAACAATTCACCCTTTACTTAACTTGAATTAATCTGATCGACTACCTTTTAAAACTAAATACAATTTTACATACAACATTAGTTTAAACGGAGGAATAGAGATTACTCGTTACAGTATACATCTTCCGTAAGGGAATTGTGTCTTTATTGTTTATTGTTTTGGTTTTGTTTTAAGGGGATAGCGAACTGGTTATCATGCACCACCTACCCAAGTGTCGTTAAGGACCCTGGGTTTTTGGCTTGTTGTGCTTTCTTCTTCAGGTTAATGGTGAGTAAGGGTTGGTGTCCTTTCTTCTTTGTGTTCTACCATTTCAAAATTACCTACCTCATTTTATTTTGATTTGATGATTTAAAGATGCTACTTTCTTATTTCAGTATTTTATTTGCAAATTTAGTAATAGTTGTTTTAGTATGTTCTTTGTGATTAAAGATTTAATGAGGCTTTAACCAACAATTGTGATTACCAATTACTTTTATTGATCAATCCTTATTTTTTTATTTTAATTCATTCTGAGATTATAGCTTATCTGTGTATACATATTGATTTTTATAACTTATCATTATTTAGTTCTGTCATTTAATTATTTGTATTCATTCACTTCAGTAAACGTGTATTTCTAAATATGATTTAATTTGTTTTTATGTCTCACAACTCACTGTCTTTGCCTGGCAGGGTTCACTCATGGATCAGGAGGGAGTTACAGGTTAAGTCTTAAATGTTTGTGTATATGATATGAGTGCCTTGTTCTCCTTATAGTTACAACATATACATGCCACCATCAATATAAACAATCACTGTCTAATGTTATTATAGTGTCATGAATTTTGGTATCCATGTTTAGAATAACATTTCTGCTATCTGGAGGGTTCCCACAGTCTATTAAAAAAAATAAATACCTCCACTCAACAGTCTGTTAAGGACCAAGGCGTACTGCGCGGCTTTTGTGTTAGTGTGACGGTGTATGGCTAGTACTACGCGCCACCAGCCGCTAGTTGTGGTATTCACAGCCAGGAGGTGGTGCTGTTATCTCAGCGCCTACTCAGTTCTGCCTCACGACGCTGAGTGCACGCCGTATGGAGCCTCCACCGGGAATTTAATCCGGGACCATGAGCGTATCAATCGCCCACGTTAGCCACTAGACCACCTGGAGGCTTCCCACAGTCTATTACCATCTTAAATTAGCAAATCGTCAGAAAAAATAATGGCAGAAAGAAACACCGACCTATAATAAATGTGAAAGAAAACTGTGAAAACAAATAAATATCTACTTATCATTGAAGTCCACTGAACATCCAACACTTAATGTTAAAAAAAAAAACGCTCTATTTAAATAAACAACTGTGTATGGTAGGAAGGGAGGGGACCCAGCCTCTACAGTCTATCTCACTTCGTTTCTTGCCCACTACACCTTACAAACCCCCAAAATACCTTAACTAATTCCTAGAGATGTCATTACTAGACTTGTTGATCATTTACAGCCATAAAGGATACCTCTATTATTTTACAATTATTCATTACTAGCTGTTATACCCACGGCTTCGTCCACTTTACTGTTTTCTTTTAATTGACATTTTTTTAAAAGACAAATTTTTAAAATCATAATTCGTCTATTTATCTTTGTTTTTGTGTTTTCTGCAGCAGCTTTTTATCTATTTAAAGGTTTTTTAACCGGGTTATTACTTGGACGTTTATTGTCATGTGTCGTTAGGGACTGGGATTTTCTGAGAGGTGGGAAGCGCATTGAATTTAACACTCACAGGCAGCAATGAAATTGGTCACACGGACATGGAAAAAATGCACAGTCATCAACTTTGCCATATTTTCAAGGTCTCCCACATCAAAATGCAATCTGCTGTGTTTTAGTTATGTTTTTAACATGCACAAGGGTGGTCACACGGACTGTTCAATGATGCTGCTAAAGAACATTTATTTACTTGTTACTACGGTAATTAATTCTGGTCTCCATGGTGTTTTTGACATCTTTATACGCATCGACTGTGAATAAACGGCATAACTAAAAGGGCCTAAATCGGGTGGAATATCAAACTCCAAGCTAGACAGTGTTTTTGCCTTGTGTCAAAGGTTACCTGTGCAAAAACCATTTATTAGTTAAGTGTCATAATTTTTTCTATTAAATTTTGTTTTATTAACAGTAATAAAAATACAAGGAATTTAATACAGTACAACCTGTCACATCCGGACCTGTGATATCCGGATCCTCCCATATCCGGACGTATCTCCAAACTAATTTTTCAATTTTGGTTAGCGAAATGGTTAGGGATGTAAAGATACTACTCTTGATGTTTTGGCTGTTCACCACTTTTTCTTCACTACACTTACGTCATTCTGCGATATGGTTCACTATTTTTGAATATTTAAGTTTTTACAATTTAAATACTTTATTTGGGGCATCTGAGTCTTAGCTTGCATCCAGCCGACGCAGCGGCGTTAGGTCGACTCACTTTACATGCGGGCGGACGTCACTGCCTTTCTTGCTACCAAATTTCGTCGCTGTTCATAGCCTTCATGTGTCAAATTGTTAGTAGTGGCATCGGGAACATGGTTTGTGAGTGTTCCCCAAGCGTTGACGAAATTATATTGCCTCTCTACACGTCACACAAAGGGGGGGATCTCTAATTATGTTTCTGCCCGCTTCTGAACACGAGGCGAACAAAATTCACAATCAAGCCATGTTGTTTTAGCTTTTTGGCGTCGGTTGCGCGCCTGCTGGTGTTTGCGCGTGTCACACAGTACTACAGTTCTTAGAATTGTATTGCGTTGTTGCATACCTGCCGCATTCCAACGTACAGCTACAAAGTTTTTACTTTTCTCCCCAACGGAAAATACACGCATGTGCGCACTGGACTTCTGGGAATTAAACTGCTGTTGAACACACTCACCGCCGCATTCTATTGTACCGGCTACACCTCACTGTGCCTTTGTTTGAACTACAATTTATATTACCATGGGACTGATCACGCAGATGAAAACGAATTTACAATTTTGTAATAAAATAAAAACCCCTCCTTTTTAGCCCCGTTACAGGGATGGAAAAGTGAAAGTTGCAGCTGGAATGTTGTTTGCACGCCTAGTCTATTCCGAGCGGGGCTGTGGCCTTGACTCGGTTAATGGCTCTTTCCCGGAAACCCATTCCTTTATTCTCAACCTCGGCTGCCGTCTGCCTGCCACTTGCTACCTGCAGTCTGTGTTTGCGTTTTAAAGTGACAGTTTGTTTTGCAAGTGAGTTTCTAAACTGTATGTCAGAAGTGATTGCCGTTGTTATCGTTATTGTTAACCATTGTTACTGTATTTTATCGTTGTTATTTTTTATTGTTGTTATTCTTTATCGTTGTTTTTTGCTAAAATGGCAGAGAAAAGGAAGAAAACTGTTGTGACAATGGATGAAAAGTTTCGTGCTCTGAAGAGGTTGGATGCTGGTGAAACAGCTAAGAAGATTGCTGCTGACATGGGAGTAGGAACGAGCACTGTGAGTGACTGGAAAGAAACGAGGAGTGAGATTGAGAAGTGGTGCTCATCGCAAGCTTCAACAAGTGGGGTAAAAAAACTGAAAATGATGAAGAAAGCCACTAACAACCAAGTTAATGAGGCTTTATATCTTTGGTTTACCCAAAGAAGAGAGCAAGGATTGCCTATCTCATGTCCTTTGCTAAAAGAAAAAGCTTTGCACTTCAATAAAGAAATCGGAGCCGGTGGACAGTTTAAAGCAAGTGAGGGATGGTTAGAAAGTTGGAAAAATCGTTATGGTGTGCGGAAACTGCAGATCAGCAGTGAAAAACTTTCTGCTAACAAAGATGATGTTGACAACTTCAAAAGGTTTTTACACAGCTTTGTAGACGAACATGGGATTTCAGGAGAACAGCTCTACAATTGTGACGAGACTGGGCTCAACTATAAAATGCCGCCAACCTACACTTTGGCTTCAAAACAAGAAGATAGTGCACCAGGGTATAAAAAGAAAAAGGAGAGAGTGATCATTTTAGCTTGTAGCAATGCTACAGGAGTTCACAAACTTCCACTGGGATTTATTGGAAAATCCAAAAAGCCGAGGGCTTTCAAGAACTTTAAAGATTTGTCTTCCCTGCCAGTTTGGTACAGAAACCAACGCAGCGCATGGATGAACTGTGAAATATTTAGTGGTTGGTTTCACAAGCAGTTTGTGCCACAAGTGGAAAAACATTTAGTGAAAAATAATTTGCCAAGAAAAGCAGTGCTCCTACTAGACAATGCACCCTCACACCCAAGTGAAGATGAACTGAAAAATTGTGACATAAAATGTGTGTTTTTACCCCCAAATGTGACATCCCTTTGTCAACCTATGGACCAAGGTGTGCTTGAATCACTGAAACATACCTATTGCCGTAAGTTACTGACTGTGTTGATTGCTGGAATGGACGAGGGTGAAAGTGTTACGGAATCCTTAAAAAAGGTGGACATGTTAGATGTGGTGATGTGGGTATCCCAAGCATGGGATGAAATAAAACCGTTTACACTGGTTAGGTCATGGAGGAAGCTGTTAGATCATGAAGCAACTGAAAAATGGACTGGAGAGAAACCAGAAGAAATCAATGAAACTGTTTGCAATAAAGAAGAGAGTCAGATTGCAGAGCTTGTAAAAAACCTGCCTGGATGTGAAGAAATCAATGACGATGAAGTCAAGAAGTGGTTAAGTGAAGATGAAGTCAACGAAATTACAGACAGTGACATTATAGAAATGGTGTGCAATAGTGATGAGAAAATCTCTGAACCCGAAGAGGATGACAACAAGCCTATAATGAGTCACTCCGAGACATTCAAGACCATCGAATCTCTGATCAGTTATGTTCAACATCAAGATGAAACAAGTGAAACTGAAGTGATGCTTTTAAGAAGGTTGAGAGACATGGCTTCCAAAAAACGTGTGCAGTGTGTGAAGCAGCCGAATATCACAAACTTTTTCAAAAACTGATGTAGGCTTTTCAATTTTACTTTTTGTATTTTAAAGAGTACAGTGTACAAATACAAATGCTAAACCAATAGAAACGTCTAAAAAAACACTTCTTCTGTGTATCTACAGTAATTGTTAATTATATTAATTGAGATTTTGGCTACTTATAGAGCTTTAATTACTGAACACAATGCAGTTTTCAGAATTGCTGTATATTTATTGGTTTTGAAGTTATCGCAGGTTGAACTGCAAAAATGAATTGAGTAAAATTCATGTCTGATCCGACCGCGTGCTTCACTGTGACGAAGTTAGAGTGAGATAGTTGCTTATTATACGCTCTCTGTCTTGCTTACGGCGCACAGTCTGTCCCTTTCATATAACGCTAAGATATGATGACATATTATGAATCGTTATACATACCCCTCCTCGGTATAAAAAAATTGATTATTTATTAGTTTGCTCTATCTTATTATTAACATCATTAACTCCAACTTGCCTAATGTACTCTATTTGATTGTTCAGAAGAAAACTCAACCGTAATTTTACACCAAATGACGATAACTTCAGTGAGTTGAACTGATTTTGTGTATAATACAGTATATTTAATGTATCTTTTAAATGTCAATAAATTTCAAATGAAATTTGGGTATATCTGAAATCCTTGAATAATTTACGCACCCGAAATTTTCGCCGGTATTTTTCGTCAAAAAAGTGCGTTAATTATGTGAGAAAATACAGTATTTATAAATGACCTTGTGATATCCGGATTTTTCCATATCCGGATTGGCCGGTCGCCATATTAGTCCGGATATGACAGGTTGTACTGTATGTTCAATAAAAGCAAATATGATATTGCTATAATTATGTGTTAATTAAATATTATGCAAAAACCCATAACCTATTCTGCACCAAGAGTTCGTCTAAAGGACTCTGGAATTTTTTATGTAAGGGAATTTAATTAGTTATCTAAAAATATAATAATATAATATATTTCTTTGGGAAGAATGTAATTGGTTTCTACATTTCCTCCTCAAAATGTTGGGAATTTTCTGTTAAAGGTAAGTCGAAATAAGATCGCAGTAAACGGGGTAAGTAAGTAATCTTCTTGTTTATAATTGTAAAGTTACTATTGGCGACCCTGCCAGGATCCTTGTATAAATTTTTATATGAGTTAGACCTACTTGAGGTACAGAAATAGGTTTTGGTCAACGGCGTTTTTTGTATTGTTTGTATAAGATACGAAGCGTGTGTGATTAGAGGTTATGATATAACATATTGTGATTAAAATTTTTTATAAAATTTTATTCATATAACTGAAAAAAGAAGGAAGATAAAGAAGGTGAAAGTAGGTAACTGACTCTGCTATAATGAGTGAATCTGGGATACACTCGACCTCAGTGTCAACAAAGGAAACCAAAGTAGGTACATCATGGGACGATGTAATGAATTTGTTGCGCACAACATCTAGTGATTTTAATAAACGTTGTGATGAGTTCATTGATTCACAAAAACAAATGATTGAGGAAATGAAAGACTGGAAGATGTGGAAAAGAGATACAGGTAAATGTAATGAGAATAAAACTAACCAGGTAAGCGATTCTGATAGTGGAGGTAATAATGATGATGATTTGACAAATAATGCTGATAGTTTAAGTGCAAATGAGGGAATAGATGACAAGGTAAGTGATAGTGAAAATAATAGTGATAACCATAATGACGATATAACAAGTAATAATGGTGACGTAATTAAAGATGTAGTAGTAGAGAGTAAAGTAATGAATAATGGTAGTTATGATGAGATTTTAATGAGAGTAGAGGTTAGTGGTGAGGTGACAGTTGTTGATGAGATTGAAAGAGTGTGTGAAGAGAGGTTAAGTGAGAGTTTAGATGAGTATGTAGGGCAGAGGGCAAATTTTCCCTGTGGTATAAGTGGAGTAAAGACTCCACATGTGGTTACTGAAGACAAAGGTTCCTCCAGAGGTTATGTGGGAGGCATGGTGACTCCAAATAGTCCCTTAAGTTTTTGTGGTGAAATACCTGGTAAAGCCAGGATGTGTTTTAGTGATTTTCTGTTGCCCTTTGCATGGAGTGAGATAGTTCAGGGGGGTTGTGAGAGGTATTGTGATGAGAGATGGAGAAAGAGAGAGCTAGAGGGTTTTAGTGTTAATAGAGGTTATGAAATGTTAGTGCAGAGTTTAGATATTAAGAGGTGAGAAAATTGACTTACCTTGTGATGTAATTAGTGCCGCAGTAGATGATGATATTGATGACTTACCTGGTAATGAGATTGGGGTAACTGGTGTAGTAGATGATGATGATTACGATGATATTGTAACTTGCCTGGTGATGACAAATAATCCTAAGGGCGACTTGACTATACACAATGTTGATGAGGTATATGATGTTATAATATGGAATAATCCTGTGGGTTATTATAGTATTGTGGTAGAATATGAGAATTTAAATGGCCATTATATTGAAAAAGGTAATATAATGGATATGTGCAATACAATATAAAAATGAAATGTGCATATACAGTATAAGACTAATTTATGATGATGGGGGTTAAACAAACATATGTTGTTGATGAACATTTAATTATGTGATTTTAATAGTGTTAATACTTGGCTTGATAATATAATGATTTTTGGAGATAATGATTTATGTTAAAGCATATTGTATACAATTTTGTACCGGGGTTACATGTATTATGTATTAGGTTATGTTGTGGTTATGATAGGGTATCTGAGGATACATTTTGTTGTGTGTGTACATTGTATTTTGTGTACGAAACGTTTCTAATTTTGATTGAGTTTATTATAATAATGATGATTGATTGTTAGTAATAATTGACCTTATGTAATTATAAATTTTATTATAGAATTAAAATTGATTTAAATTGTTTAAGGTGTGAATTTGGAAATTTGAAGAATTTGAAAAAATTAAAATGTGAATTTTGGTAATAAATTCGAAAACATTTTTTGATTTCAATGTTATAATGAATTATAAATAATTAAAATTTGATAATGGAAATATTTAATCTAAAATCAGAGTAGAAGGTATAATGTGACAAGTGGAATATTCAACAGGAAATTCAAACTAAAGTTATGTAATGTTTGTAATTTTTATTCAAATTCAGAATTGAAGTGGTTATTGTAAGGGGAAGTTGGTAATGTTTGTTGTAAGGTGACGCCTTTATGATGTAACGGGACATATAAGCCCGCCTAAGAATATTTTGGGGAAACAAAAAGAAATAATAATGGTAAATTTTATTTGGGAACAAGAAACGTAATATGCAGTGAGTGAATTTTTGTCAAGGTCACATCCAAAACGCAAGGAAAACAGTTGTATTTAGCCGAACGAACTTTGACCTATGAAATCACAAGTCACGCCATATGACGTCAGTGCCGAACCTTTAAAAATACGTCACTTGGAATGCAGGGTGATGCCAACCAACTGCATTGAGAACAAAAGTCAGTCGGCAAATAACACCTAACAACAACGGACGTGAGCCGTTTACTCGCCCGCTGGCAGAGTAGTTTTTTTGTCGTGCCCGTATAAAATAATGTAACTATACAGTAACGTAAAATGTAAATGTGAAAGAAATCAGTTTTTAAAGATAGTTTAAATGAACTAACAGTTTCAGCATAAACGGTGAATAAAAAGTGAAAGTAAAAAAGAAATATGCGGAGTGATGAAACTACGCCAGGATGTTGGACTCTTTCGGACATATAAACAGCTAAGTAACATGGGGGGGGGGGGTAAAGCAAAATTAACATTAACCAGGGTTGACAAATTCAACTTCATTCTTTTGATTTTATTATTAAATTGAGATCTCTAAGGGCATGGGGTGCGGGTGTGTGTGTGCGAACATTATGTTATACAAAGAAGCGCTGGTTTGCGATAGATAAATTTAAGTTTATGTCTCAATATCTGTTTGTTAACCAATGTAGTGTAGTATTATTAACACACATGTATAAGGGAGAGAGAAAAAATATTTGTTTCTTTTATGAAGGCAACTAAATGAAATGCAGTGTTTTGGAACAGATGAAATTAATTTGATTTATGATGTCTTCATTAATTAATAAAAGTATGGCAATGTTAAACTAAAACTGGGCTAGATTCATTATTTATTCCAAAATAACCAATTCTGTTCTCCTGTTCGCTTATAAGAACCCTGGCAAGTATGAAATTTTCGTATAGCTGGTACCCAGGCAAGATGGCGTCCGGACAGCGTAGACGCTCACCAGTGTTATGTAAAAAATAAATAAAAGTAAATGGTAAGAAAAAGGTAAGATTACAATTGACGTCTGAACTGAGGACGAATTTTTTATTTGCATAAAAAAGTAATTGTACAATGAGATATATGACATGGTTTTATAAAACATTTATAAAATGGTTTGTAATGAGGTAATGGAGATTAAAATGGAATTTTTAATTGGAATCATTAAGATGGAATCATGAGAAAGTTGAAGTTGTAATGGTATTTGAGAATTATTTGTTGGATAATTTGAATTATTTTGAGAAAAATTTGTTTTTGATATGAGTTGTAAGTGTATTTTGAGGGATAGTCATATATTCATGTATGTTAATATGTTATTTGGTTTAAATAAAATGTATTACGTTAGCAATAAGGATACCTCTTGTTGAAGAGTAATGTGTTATTTGTGTATTAAGATACTTAAGATATCAAATCAGTACTTTGGTAAATGCAAATCAGTACGTCTAAGAGGAACCCAAATCGGTTAAGGATATGGAATAATGAAAGACCATTTGCTAATGTTTTTACTTGGTTGTTACAGAATTTGGGTGGTACTGTGGAGGCAAACCTCCACAGCACATCAGGGCAGGGTCGCTAAGTGCCTGTCTGGCTTTATGGTGTTGGGATCCTGATGAAGGAAGTCCAGAAAAGCCATCCAGGTGTGGCCACAGCCACTGGATTAAGGGGGGTAAGTACCCAAATTTTAATCAGGAAGTAATGGGGGTCGTGGCGCCATATCCTCGCTGATCCTCTTAGGTTTAGGCAATGAGAGTTTTGATGTGTGTAACATAAAACCTCTCATTGGGGGAAGGGGTTCATAAAACTCGCCCCAGTCTCCAACTCACCATCAGACCTGTAGCGGGTCGATTTTTGGGTGTTTTATTTTAACCGTTTGGGGCAAGTATATTTTTATGTATTTCGTTTTGGGCGGACTTTTCATAAAATCATTGTGCAACGTATGTGTCAGTATAACAGTCAATGTAACAGAACAGTGAAACAACGCTATAAGACGCAGTTGTTGTTGAGGAATGCGGCTGAAGAATTCACCTCCACAAAAATTCTGAGAACTTTGTACCTGTGTGTGGCAGCGCACATACGCAACTGCTCAATCACGCTCCAAGTGACGCTCTAACAAAAACCAAGATGGCTAGAGAGAATAATCCTTGTCGTTTTCTTCAAGATCTTGCGGAAATGCTGTTTTAAGTCCCACCCACTTTTATGACATTAGCCAGTGCCTATTTGAAATCGTCTGCTATCGTCACTCCAACAACTACGTGACTAGTATGAGTCAAAACTGGGACGACTAACTGGAAGGCATTGATGTCCGTCGTCTTGACTAAAATGCTCCCGGAGTGGGGAACTGAGAGACGCCGGCAGTTCGTTGTCGACTCCCGCCTGCGCAGGCCGCCCGTCAACCGGGCTCAGAAACCAATTTTTTATAATTAATGTAACAACTAACAATAACAAAGTATGTGACCGCGGTCAAGTAAAAGTGCAGAACATAGTTATATATATATATTTTTCGGACACTAAAAAAAAGAAATACAAAGGAATGAGGAGTGCACGCGAGGAGCACGTTGCCGACGGGGAGGGATATTATTAAAAAATGTTAAGGGTTCTATAATTTTTTGTGTGTTTGTGTGTGTGCAAAATTGCAGGCTGGGCAGTCTTGTGTGTGTGTGTATAGTGATCACTAAGGTAAGCTCTTAGAATAAGTAGCATGTAGCAGAGGCTAACCGAACAAAGAAAACTGTAACTTAATCTGTAAAACAATGATCAAAAGTTTTTGAACAAAATTTAAATATGATTCTGATTAATTAAAAAATCTAATTTCTCTTCCAAAATGAGTTGTGTCAGTGCTTTGCATAACCTATAGACCATGCTTGTATCTAGGTACATGTGACCGAATCCTGGGACCCCGTAAGAATTATCGTAACGGTAAGAAACAATTTAATTTGACATTTCATTATAATAATATATGTGATTGATTAGCAAGTCACAATTGGCGCCACGGAACAGGCACGAATTGAATTAATTATAATTAATTAATTGAATTCCGCATCGACAGAGATACAAGCGTGTTCTAGGTTAGCATAGCGACCTAGCATTATATTACAAAATTTAAGTAATGACACCATTTATTTAATTAATCCATTTAAGCAATTTATTTAATTTAAGCATATCAATAATACAAAATGTCAAATAACGAAAATAACGTAAATAAAATGAGTGTCGAAGTGTTCGACGACTCGAACATTAGTAACTTTGAAGCACGCTCGACTCCAAGTGTGAGTCAGAATGAAATAGAAATAAGTGAAACAGAATCAAGAATTATGGATGAAGGAATTCATTCAACCCCAATTCAAAATAAAAACTCAGATAACAATAATATGATGAAATATTTATGTAGCATGGTATGTAGTATGAAAGAGAGTTCAGACAAGCAGCAGGCGATGTTAGAGTTAAAATTCAGTGAACAGAAGAGTGATTCTGACGCTAAATTCAATGTATTAAAAAATGACTCTGACGCTAAATTTAATGAACTAAAAAATCTGAATAATGAGTTAAAAAATGAAATACAAGAAATGAGTAAATGTGTAGAAAGTACTAATGAAACGATAAGATCCAGTTTGAATAAATTAGAACAGAGTGTAGAGCGAATGGGAGTACAGGTGATGAATGCAATGCCAGATAATGAGTTGACAAGTAATAACAATGATAATACAAATAAAAATGTGGTGTTAGAAAATGATGGTGTAGATGTTGAGAGTGATAACGTAATGGTAGAAAGAGTAGAAGTTGATAATGAAATGTTAATGTGTGTCAGTGAGTTAGAGAGAGAGTGGAGAAATAATGTTGTGGTAGAGTGGGGACAGAGGGCAAATTTTCCCTTTATTATTTATGATATTTATGATGATTTATTGAGTCCACAAGTGTTGTGGTTGAAGGGCAAGAGTCCCGTATTGGTAGATGAATTGAGGTGTTTATTTTTGTGGAGTAATTGTGTACCCTCTGTCCGGAATAATTGTGAGAGTGTGATGTGGTGTTATGAAGAGAGAGAGGTAAATAGAGAATGGTATGTAACAGAATTGTATAATTTGAATAGAAAGTATGATGAATGGAAAGAAGGCTTAGAAATATATTTGAATAATAATGATTACAATGATTTGATAAAAATAATTAGACCGATAGTGAATGAATGTAATGACGGAGACTTAACAAAAATACCTAACGTAGACTGGTTCAATGAGTATTCTGGTAAAATGAGTGAATTTGGTTGTTCTGGTTATGACACACAAAGTAACCAGTTGTTTGTAAATAAAAAGCAACAGTGTTATATAAAACCAAGGTTGATTTGGGACGATGGAGGGTAGACTGTAAAACAATAAAAGACAATTAAATATTTTGTTTTATGGTTGTTTGACATGGCAGATTAGGACATGAAGTGAGATACACTTGAACAGTTTTGACGTATATTTTGTAAATAATATTGAATTCATTTGTGTGTATTGTGAAGTGTAATGTGTATATGTTTTAGAAAATGTTGTATTAATAATAATAATATTATTAATATTTTTGCACTCTAATTAAATAACAAAATAATTACGAAGACAATAGTTAATGATTTGTAGAATGTTGATAATAATTGAAATATGTTATTTTAATAATCAAATGAATTAAATAAGTGGAGAGGTGTAGATAGTGTGATTGAATATTGTGTGTTTGAATTTTATAAGGTAATTAAATTGTTTGGTGAGATTTTGATTTAATAATAATTAATAAGTAAATAAATGGTAAATGGTTTATTTTGTGGAACATAATGATTAAAAATATGTTAATAATAAATTTAGAATTTTTGAAAATCTGATTACAACACAGGATAAATTCATCATGATGATAAATAAAAAGAGTTAATGAAAAATTTTAAATAATAAGGTTTATAAATTTTTATATAAATTATTTAAAAGAGAATTGTTTGTTTGATGTATGCTAATAATCCAGGTTTATTGCTATTTGTGCAATCATTTTATTGTTGTGTGTTAGATATAGTTGTTGATAAAATGTAGTTTCATTATGTGTGTAAATTTTTTTTTTTCTAAGCCAATCATTAGACGCCTGGCAGGCAATCAACATAATAGAAGTAAGTGTTGATAATGTATTACATGTAATTGTTCAATTTTGAAAGGTATTCATGGTGTTTTAATTATGTTAGGATATCAGCTGATCGACAATACCATGTCACTGGTATATTGGTTTGTAAAGGTTACAAATAATTAATGTTTAGTGTACTACAGATATTTTGAAGTAAAGATAAAAAGAATATGCAGATTAATAAAAGATAATTCGTGGGTGATAAATATGTGGTGGGACATGCAGACCTGTCCAAGTTGAATTAAAAGCTGAATGTGAAATGATGGAGATGAATATAATGTAATGCTGTTTTTGAGTTGATGTGATATAACAGGATTTTGTGAAATATAGATGTTGACACAGTGGTAATGGAGACTTTATGTAGATTTTGAATGATATATGGTTGTTTTTATAGTTAATGAGGTTATTTTGTGTATTTGTAGTAATGTAATGAGATTGAGATTTTTGGGGATGGCAATTTTGTATTAGGGGGTAGTGTATTTGGGGAGTCCGCAACAAGGGTTGGGACGGGATAGGGACCGATTGGCGCCGGAAAGGGTTACCTAGGGGGAGTCCAGGAACCAACATAAGGGAATGAGTTTTGGGAAGGAAACACGTATCCTATGTACAAAGGGTTGGAGAGTATTTTTTTTTATATATGTAGAGAAGGCGGCGTTTTGAGTTAAATGGTAAGTTGGGGTTTAGAATGTCCTGATTAGTAGATATTTTTGGTAGAGATGGGGGTCATGGGAGTTGCAGTTGATAAATATTAGAGTCAGGGGGAGAAAGTTTATATATGTATAGAAATCTCATACAGAAAAATGAGAATAAATAATTTATATCACCCAAAGTAATGTAGAATTAAACTGTTAACTAAAGAGAGGAATTTATAATAAAGAATGTACAATTGTTTTTTTAAACCAGTGACAGAATTTTGATAGAAGTGAAAATAATGTAAAGTCAAGAAGTGTTTATTTTAAATAATTTAAATGTCAATCTGTTTATTATTTGTATTAATATTTTGTTTGTTTTAAATATTTTGTTTATTATGTTTTGTATTTCAAGGTAGGATATTGAAAATGTTCAAGGTGTTTTCAGAAATCATACATAACATATGTAGGTCAAGGGTTTTGTACTTGACCTAGTTAGGATCAGCTGATGAGTTCATACACCTACTAAGCTTGTAGAGTAGGAATTCAATTTTAATTTGTTTGTTTGATTAATTCAAACTAATCTTTGAATAATTTTAATAAATGTTATTTAACAAAAAAATTTAATAAATATTTAATGAATAATTTTTTTTGAATTTTAAAATTTTGAAAATTTTAAATTTTTTTGAAAAAAAAAAGAAAAAAAAAATTTTTTTTTGATTTTTCGCCTGCCAGCGAGTGAATATTTTGAGTAATGATCATTTTATTGTGTATGTATTAATGATGTTCCTTTTGTTGTATTGCTTTATATTGGTAGGCTATAAATTGTTCTCATGCTAGAGTAAGGATGTGTTTATATTAGTAGAAATGTCTAGGTTAAGTCATTTGCAACAAAAAGTAGAAAAACAAGGAAGAGAATTTTTTGATAAACGATTATTTTTTGAATTTTGAATATTTTAAATTTTTGAAAAATTTTAAAAGGAAGTTTTTATTTTAATGTGTTATGATAATATGTAATATTAGAGTGTGTGAGCCCAGTATCTGCTAAAGGCAGCCCAGCTTGCAAAAAGGGGATCCACATCGGCGGAGGAGCTGGGATAATTTTAGCCAGGGATTGAGGATTTTGGGGGTAGCATGTTAAAAGGCGAGGTGTACTGTGGTGCGAGTCTGATCAATTTCTCGGTGTTGGGATCTCTAACAGAGAAGTCCAGTGATCTCGTTCAGATGAGTCCATGGTCGCTGAGCCAGGGGGGTCGTGTACCCATGAGAGTAAGAACCAGGGGGTTGTTGGCACCAGTTCCTCACCGGTCCTCTTCGGGGTTTATCGATGAGATTTCTTCTGTCATGGACAGCAGAATTCTCATCGAGGGGGTATTGTAGCGGGTCGATTTTTGGGTGTTTTATTTTAACCGTTTGGGGCAAGTATATTTTTATGTATTTCGTTTTGGGCGGACTTTTCATAAAATCATTGTGCAACGTATGTGTCAGTATAACAGTCAATGTAACAGAACAGTGAAACAACGCTATAAGACGCAGTTGTTGTTGAGGAATGCGGCTGAAGAATTCACCTCCACAAAAATTCTGAGAACTTTGTACCTGTGTGTGGCAGCGCACATACGCAACTGCTCAATCACGCTCCAAGTGACGCTCTAACAAAAACCAAGATGGCTAGAGAGAATAATCCTTGTCGTTTTCTTCAAGATCTTGCGGAAATGCTGTTTTAAGTCCCACCCACTTTTATGACATTAGCCAGTGCCTATTTGAAATCGTCTGCTATCGTCACTCCAACAACTACGTGACTAGTATGAGTCAAAACTGGGACGACTAACTGGAAGGCATTGATGTCCGTCGTCTTGACTAAAATGCTCCCGGAGTGGGGAACTGAGAGACGCCGGCAGTTCGTTGTCGACTCCCGCCTGCGCAGGCCGCCCGTCAACCGGGCTCAGAAACCAATTTTTTATAATTAATGTAACAACTAACAATAACAAAGTATGTGACCGCGGTCAAGTAAAAGTGCAGAACATAGTTATATATATATATTTTTCGGACACTAAAAAAAAGAAATACAAAGGAATGAGGAGTGCACGCGAGGAGCACGTTGCCGACGGGGAGGGATATTATTAAAAAATGTTAAGGGTTCTATAATTTTTTGTGTGTTTGTGTGTGTGCAAAATTGCAGGCTGGGCAGTCTTGTGTGTGTGTGTATAGTGATCACTAAGGTAAGCTCTTAGAATAAGTAGCATGTAGCAGAGGCTAACCGAACAAAGAAAACTGTAACTTAATCTGTAAAACAATGATCAAAAGTTTTTGAACAAAATTTAAATATGATTCTGATTAATTAAAAAATCTAATTTCTCTTCCAAAATGAGTTGTGTCAGTGCTTTGCATAACCTATAGACCATGCTTGTATCTAGGTACATGTGACCGAATCCTGGGACCCCGTAAGAATTATCGTAACGGTAAGAAACAATTTAATTTGACATTTCATTATAATAATATATGTGATTGATTAGCAAGTCACAGACCGTACGGACGTAATATACAGTGGGCTCTGGCGTGAGCGGTTCGCCGAAGCAGGCATAGTAGGCCTACCAAATATTGTGTATTAAAAACAACGAAGTAGTGAAGATGACAGTGACGATGATATAACAGTTTTGCACCATTTATTGTGTGTTTTATCCAAAAAGTGTAGTACAACAGGTGGTGCAACAATTTGGATACCGCATGCAGATAAGTGACTCTAAAGAAAATATCGGTATGGAGAACCATAGATGACTTCCATATTCTAAGATTTATATTTAAAATCATTTTCGAAATGAAATATTACCATAGAAACTACTTCTTTCTACTTACTGCTTCAGCCTTAACCACAGTACTGTGGTCACTAACGTATACCACCTCATGTTATCGCACTCGATTTTCACTGATGATGGAAGTCGATGGCATTGCCGAAACGTCTGGTTTTGTAGAAAACATTGGACTACGGCCAAATATCCCGGGAAGAATTTTAACAAAAACTACTTCTTTGTTGCCGATAATGTTGTACACATATATATAAAAAATATGCATAAAATTAATGGCTTGTATAAGTTAATGATTGATCTCCATTAAGTAGTGCTCAAGTTTCCAAAGTTTTAATATTATGATGTCCGTAATTAGAACATCAGAGCAGGTTTAGTGTGTATGAGGGTACACCGTGGACAAAAATTTTCAACATTTCCTATTGAGCATTGCTTAGAGTAAAGCTGCGAATCTACAGTGTACGTTTCACAGAACAAACACGCAGAAAAGAAGGAGCGCTCCGAAGTCACTCATGGACCCTCAGCATCTTGCAGAGGGTTCATTCCCTAAAGACGAAAAGTCTGTCTATGAATCGTTCCTCTGTAAACACGTGCAGTTACACTGCCCAGCGATCCACAGGAAGCAAATTGCTATCCACGCTGGACACTTTTTCGGCTTGCACGCGTTATGTTGGTATGGGTTTTGGCACTTTCCATTTAAAAAGCGTGCAAATGTAAGAAATAAACATGGATGAGGCCAGAAATAACGCGAATTTTGTGTGTGTGTGTGTGTGTGTGTGTGTCTTCCCTGCCCTTTTATTGCAGTAGTCATAATAATAAAATGGAAACGTAAACATTACATAACTGAGATATGCTTGCCTGCCACGAACGATATATTTTCTCTCATACATGATTTACATTAAAATGAAAAAATTATAATTTTATTGCCTGGCAACAAAATTATTTTATTTTTAACAATTACCATTGTTTGAAAAAGTTTAAATGAATTTTCAAGTACTTTACTGTTGTTAAAACGTAAAAGGTTGCAGGTAAACTACCCCTTCCCCTTAACCGATCTTCACCAAAATCAAAAGGCCTTGAGTTCTCTACAATTCAGGGACGTAAGCAAAAATTATTTGATTCTGTTTGAATATGCGGCAGTTATCGTTCGTCATAGAAAAAATTACCCTTGTTAAAACATAAAACGTTGCAGGTAAACTACCCCTTTCCCTTAACCGATCTTCACCAAAAACAATAGGTCTTGAGAACTCTACAAATCAGGGCTGTATGCAAAAAATTATTTGATTCTGTTTGAATTTGCGGCTGTTATCGTTTGCCATTGAAAATACCTTTGTTAAAACATAAAACGTTGCAGGTAAACTACCCCTTTCCCTTAACCGATCTTCACCAAAAACAATAGGTCGTGAGTACTCTACAAATCAGGGCTGTAGGCAAAAAATTAGTTGATTCTGTTTGAATTTGCAGCTGTTATCGTTTGCCATAGAAAAAAAATCTACAGACACACAGAAGACAGACAGACAGACAAACACACACAGACACTTTTCAAAAAACGACTTTTTTTCATCTTTTGAGTGTAGTACAATCAGAATCTGCTATAATCTCGAACATGATTTTTTTTGCCATCACCATACTTCCATTTCCTTAAGGAATATGGAAGTAATAAAATAAGGGCCATAACATTATTCAAAATCATTTAAAGTTTATATGGTAAAAAATCAATAACAAAATGAGATCTCAATAAAAAAAAGGGGGGTAAATAGAGACAGAAAGAGAGAGCGTGTGAGAGAAAAAAGGGGGTAAGAGAAAGAGGAAGAGAAAAGTACTGATTTGCTGTTTATAAATTTTAGTCTCATGTTTATTTCGAATTATTTCATTACTTAATTAATAACCAGTATAATATGTAATTAATAAAATTACCAAGCAATTAATGTTTGTTAAGAAAAATAAAATAAGATTCCAGTATTCCAGTACAACACTATAATAATTCTATTTTAGCTCGGCGACTACAGTAAAATAACCATGGTTCCTCCGAAGAGATGACTTCTGTTAAGGGAAGAAACAAAGACGCACACACCGAATCAAACGTGGAAGAACAGGAAGCACCACCAACACTGGAAGTGGAGGTTACAGCAGGTGACACCGTAGAAAACCCACCTGAGACCTGTGCAAACAGAAAACGAGAGGTTCCAGGAAATGATGAGAATAATGTCGGAAACTTTAAACAAACACAATGAAACACAAAATAGAAACACAGAATCACTAAAAGAAGATTTAAATAGAAATACTGAAAATAATAATAAAAACATGGAAGCTTTAAGTAAGAAGATAGACGATAATAATAGAGAATTAACAGAAAACCAAAATAAATCCAAAGAAACAATGAATAAAATTATCGAAACATTAAATAAAAAAATGGACGATAATAATAAATCTTTAAAAGAAGAATTAACCGAAAACAATCATAAATCCACGGAAACTTTAAATAAAAACATAGCTTCATTAAAAGAAACATTAGAAAATAATGTAGAAGCCTTGAACCAGAAAATGGAGGATTACAATAAGTCAATGAGGGAGGAGGTAGATAAAAATGTCGAAGAAAAAATTACCACAGTTCGAAGAAATATATCCGAAACTCACCCGACACATCAGGAGGTACAGCATATCCAGGAAGAATTCCAGGTAACAATTGAGTACGTAAAGGATAACAGCACAGCCCTACACGAATCACTGCAGAAGGAAGTTCAAGAAGAAGGGGTACGAGCACAAGCAAAATTCGAAGAAGTACCAACATTCACACAGTCCGGAGTCAGGTAATGAAAAATCAAGAGAAAATCGAAGAACTGAACTGATGAGAGTTGATCACACGGGAAGCATTCGAGTCCACGCAGAGTCGACCATGCCATGCATTGCATATCCCAATAATGGAACAGCGAGAAATTATCAATTTCAAAAATTTCAAACGCAACCCAATAGAGTTCCTTGAGAGAGTGGAGGAGTACATCGCAAGAAACCGGGAAACCCGCTGGACTGCAATCAGAAGCATGTTGGACGAGATGTTCAAAGACACCAACGACAACTGGTGGATGGCGAATAGACACGGCATCCAGAACTTCACCGAATTTAAAAAACTATTTAAAAGCAAATATTGGTCGGAAACGACACAAAACATCGTAAGGGACAACCTGTGTAATGGAAAATATGAACCAACTCATGGACAAACACTATCGTCGTACTTCCTTGGAAAGGTATGTCTAGCCAGAAACCTAGAACCCAGGATTCCTGAGGAGTGTTTAGTATCGAGACTGGCAAACCATTATAAAGAAGACATCGAACAAGCAAGATGGGGCGGTCAGGTTCACACTATCCCAGAGATGGAAAAACTACTTGACAGGGTGACACAAAGAAGATATTACCAACAAGAGCGACCACAGGATACCCCTTACACAAGAAATACTGACAACAGATATAATCGCTATAACCATAATAATAGCAATAATCCTGGTAACCAGAATAATAACGACATGAACCAGAACAATTCCAATCAAGTACACCCAGGTAATAATAATAATAATAATAATAATAATAATAATAATAATAATAACCGAGATAACACGGGAATTAATAATAACAATCAGCCGAACTATCGTGGTAATAATAATTACAACCAAAATAGAAATTACCGACCTCGAGTCAACTATATCAACGGTCACAATAGAGGATACCGAAGACCATACTATCAATCGTACAGGAGATACGATAGCGACTCATACCGAGGAGGATATAACAGAAGTAGGGAGAACGAGCAAGATAGAAGGAACGACGAACACGTCGACAATCCTGGAGCGAGACAGGTACAGCCATCTAACCAGCCGCAAAATCCACAGGATAACCGGAACAATGACGGGAACCAACATTTAAACTAGACAGGGCAGTGAGAACACGAGAAGGCCCATCACTGAACCAATCTGTTGGGAACATACAAATACCAGACAATTCGACGAAAGACCATGACATCACAATCATCACTATGTGACAGTACGAAAATCTCGATGTCAGAATTATGGTATGAGTGGTAACAAATTATCGTATTTTATTGTATCACACACACACACACATACATGGAGAGAACAATTTCCCTTTGTGAAGAGACAACGACGCAGAGTCTAATAGATCAAAACGATTCCAAGGTCAGGAGCAGACGTGCGGAGACGAGTATGCAAAATGGCCATCCAAGTGGAAGCAGATTGTAAATAGCCACTCTCATTGGTCCAGAAGACGGGACGTCATAAAAAATCAGTGATGACCCAACAAACAATGACATGACAACAGGGCGTGAGCCAATTTTGAACAAAAGACAGTGACGTGGATGCGCTAACACATACACAAAATATGTGCTTTGCATCTCCCCAGTCAGCATCAGATCATCAAGGCGTCAACACGCTGTAAAAAATCGCCGGCAAATTTTGCCAGCGAAAGTGTTTCTTAATCAAACTAACAATGTGGTAACATATAGTAATAACTCTTTATCAGAAATATCAAAGTAACTAGTAACAATGTAAATTAGAATCAGTGCAGCAAAAGAGACCTTTGGGACGATCGGCCGAACACCTGCTTGACCATGACTGCAATACAAGGACAACGGAGACTTCATACGCAGATACAGGAAAGCCCAGCTATTTCTCTATTCCATTCTTTATTATTATTAACGTTGAGCTCAAAAATTACAAAAATTCAATGTATGTGTAAATTCAATTTTGGCGAAATGAGTGAGTGTGAGTGTGTATAGGCCGTACGGTACTTATAAATAATATTTTTCTTATGAGACGTTGGTTTGTGTTCTGTTAAATATAAGAGTAGATCAATTACTAAGTAACATGGGCAGTTGCAGTAAAATATAAATTCATTAAAGATTCCATAACAAGATTAATGCCTGAATAATAGAAAATAACAGAACTGTAATACAGCGGAATATGTATCCGCCATTTTGTCAATTTAGTATAAGGATTCCATTTTGTTTTTATTAATGTTGACTGATATTAATTTACTATGTTATTAAACGGCAACTATATATGTATTACGCTGTCTGATTTAACTATTCCGCACAATTGTCCTGTCTCTGACAATCGCTTAATCGAATCCTGGGACCCGAACATAAAAATTTTGAATTACGAAGTTGGCACTACAAGATGGCCGCCGAACCAGTATGAAATACACAATAATTATGGTAGTGAAAGGTAAACACCAAAACATACAATCACAACACCAAAATAAATATATAAGTTTGTTAACAAATGCCGCCCGAACTGGTGACGTGATATAAATAAAAGTTTATACAATAAGCCGGAGTCAGAGACGGAGGATTGTCGGAAGAAAGGAAGAAATACGTAAGACATACCTGGTACGTAGATAATAGGTTATATTATTGTTTAAGTAAAATATAGAACAATTACTAAAAAAAAATAAAATTCATTATTAATATGAGTAAAATGGCAGATAACGAAAACACTAACATAGATAATACGGCAACGGAATCACTATTATTGAGTGAACCGCAAGCGAACTCAACACCTATTATAAATAGTAAGGTATCACTGGAAGACCTTTTTCTATTAATGAAAATACAAAATAATGAATTAAGAGAACGGAGCATTAAGTTTGATTTAAAATTCGATGAAGTGAAAAAAGAAATACAAAAACAAAGTTGTAATTTCGACAAAAGATTAAATGAGGTACATGTAAGGTTGGAAAAAATAGAATTAGAAAATAAGAAAGTAATAGACAAATTAGAATTGAACAAAGATGACAAGGTAAGTAGTAGTAGAAATGACGATAAAATAAATAAAAATATAGTAATAGGAGATAATAGTGTGGAGGTTGGTAGTAATAATGAGGTTTTATGGGGAATAGAATATGATAATAAGGGAATGATAGTGTGTTTTGAAGGTTTAAAGAGGGTGCGTAAAGAAGGTATAATCGTAGGGGAATTACAGGGGTTAGATTTTTCCTTAATGATGAAGTAGGGGGTGATGTACATGTTTTTAGGAAGGACGAGAGTGCTTTCAATGTATATTTGGGAGACATATGGTCTACAAATAAAGTTGTCCTTGGTTTTTGTAGTGCACTTCACAGGCGGTGCAATAGTTGTGAATTAGTGTCCCCTGCAAATGTAGAAAGAGAGAGATGTTTAGAAAGTGAGAGATATATTGAGAGAAAGAGGGAGATAGAAATTTTTAAGATAAGTAGAGACCATGAAGAGTTTATGGAAAGGTTAGGAGTAGAGATGATATATAATAATAGAAATAAGAACTTACCTTGTAATGAAACTGAAGTAGTAGGAGATAATGAGAATGATGACTTTACAAAATACCTAATTACGACTGATTATACTGAAGGTGACAGAACCATACCCGATCATGAATTATATGAGTTTGAGAATAATGATAAAAATTCGAATGGTATATGTATTTATGATGTTAGTATAAGAGAGTTAATATTAAGCAATGTATATAGTTTTAAGATTCGACTATTATTTGACGATGGAGGGTAAACATTTTATTGTGTTTATGAACATTTAATTATGTGGACAGTGTTTTGAAATGGACTGCTTATGAACTGATTTATGTGAAATGATTTAATGATTATGTGGATTGTATATTTTGTGTATATTAATGTCAATGTCAATGTATTTGTGTATTTCTGCTGTTGTGTATTTTATGTATTTTTTTGTGTGTAAACCATGTACTGTAGAATTTTAAATACTCAAGAGTAAGTAATTATGAGAATGATTTTAAATGATATTATGAGATTCAGAGTATAATGGTTAATAAATGATTACGCATATGATATATTGGGATATTGAGTTGTTTTAGGATTGTAAGATAAGTGATGAATTTTCTAGTGGTATATTAAGATGAAATGTTGTAAAAGAGGTTTGGGGATAATGATAAATAGAGGCATTGGAGTTAGTTAAATAGAGTTATTGGGAGCTAGTGAGAATAAGAATGTTGAGATACTGATAATATATAAAGAGGTGTTAGATATTTTAGGGACACAGTAGTTAGTGATTATATGTAGAGGTGAGTAATGTGAATGGTAATTATATGTTGTTGATGATGATATTTTGTAGTAAGGATCCGGTGTAAGGAGTGATCAGCGTGCGACGTGGCAAGGGACCAGCGTGCAGCATTGTGGCAGGCGGAGCAATTTTGGGTTAGAGTGTTTGCCGATATTTGGTGGAGGGCAAATGGTTAGGAATGGATATGGCCAGGTAGGGAACATACATCCTTGTACAAAAATGAGCGGTGCCAGAGGTTTTAAATGGGATTAGTGAAGGGGGTTATTATAGAGATATTGGTGTCATATTATGTTAATGGTTAGAAGCGGTTGTTAGTAGTTAAAAAAGAGGTGAGTAAGGTTAGATTGACAAATGCCAAAATAAGATAGAGAGAATAGTGAATAATAGAGAGTCACCCAAACTAATGAGGATAAAAGGGTTAGAAAAGGGAAAATTCATGGTAGGAAGGTGAGGTAACTGAAAGGTAAATGATAAAGTTGAAAATTTTGTTGTTGTGTATAGAATCTAACAAATGTTAAATAATAAAAGTTGAAAAGAGTTGATAATAGTAATGTGTTATAAAGTTTTGGTACAAGTTGTGTAAATATAAATTGTTTAATGTAAATGTAACAATGTTAATGTTTAATGTACAATGTTTTGTTACGTTTTTATTGTGTTGATATAATAGTGTGTGTGGTTAGGAGGTCGTTACAGGGGTAGCGACGGTAAAATAATAATATGTTAAAATATAGAAATAACAGTGGTTCTGAACAAAGAAAAATGAATTTGTTCTGTTGCAAAGAAAATAAGAATAAAGAAAATGAGTAATGAAAATAAAGAGTTTTGAAGTTGTTTGCCATGATAGGTAGATATTTCAATGTTATATGAAGTAAAATAGTAGAATTAGTGGTTGTTGCTAGAGAAATTAAAATTTGTTTTATGTTTAGTATAATAAGCTATTTTCATGTGGTAAAGAGAGTAATTATGATCGATTGGAATCAGGGTTTTTGTTATAAATGTAGGAATGTTTGAAAATTGGAGAGGGTTTTCTGCCTTAAATCTTGTATTTTTTTTTATTTTTTTTTGAAAACTTATGAGTTAAGAAAACCAACGTCTCAAAACACAAACCAATGCATCTAAGGGGAGACATATCAGTTGTGGATATGGGAATAGATAAGGCCACTATATTAAAATTTGTATTGCATGTTTCAGAGTTTGGTGGTGTTGTGACAGCGGTCCTGAGCTGGCCGGAGCGTCAGAACAGGAGCGTTAAGTGCCTCATGGCCTTATGGTGTTGGGATCTCTACTGAGAAGTCCAGTAAGGTCAGAGGGTGCGATCATCATCATCAGACCAAGGGTAAGTGATTGTATTTCTTTTATATCAAAGATTAAGGGGGTTGTGAACTGATCCTTTTAGAAAAGTGTGAATGGGTCGTCAATGAAAGTTTTTATGTTTCGACATAAAATCTTTCATTGAGGGGGTTTTGTGACAGTAGGAAAATCTCGATGTCAGAATTATGGTAGGAGTGGTAACAAATTATCGTATTTTATTGTATCACACACACACACACATACATGAAGAGAACAATTTCCCTTTGTGAAGAGACAACGACGCAGATTCTAATAGATCAAAACGATTCCAAGGTCAGGAGCAGACGTGCGGAGACGAGCATGCAAAATGGCCATCCAAGTGGAAGCAGATTGTAAATAGCCACTCTCATTGGTCCAGAAGACGGGACGTCATAAAAAATCAGTGATGACCCAACAAACAATGACATGACAACAGGGTGTGAGCCAATTTTGAACAAAAGACAGTGACATGGATGCGCTAACACATACACAAAATATGTGCTTTGCATCTGCCCAGTCAGCATCAGATCATCAAGGCGTCAACACGCTGTAAAAAATCGCCGGCAAATTTTGCCAGCGAAAGTGTTTCTTAATCAAACTAACAATGTGGTAACATATAGTAATAACTCTTTATCAGAAATATCAAAGTAACTAGTAACCATGTAAATTAGAATCAGTGCAGCAAAAGAGACCTTTGGGACGATTGGCCGAACACCTGCTTGACCATGACTGCAATATAAGGACAACGGAGACGTCATACGCAGATACAGGAAAGCCCAGCTATTTCTCTATTCCATTCTTTATTATTATTAACGTTGAGCTCAAAAATTACAAAAATTCAATGTATGTGTAAATTCAATTTTGGCGAAATGAGTGAGTGTGAGTGTGTATAGGCTGTACGGTACTTATAAATAATATTTTTCTTATGAGACGTTGGTTTGTGTTCTGTTAAATATAAGAGTTGATCAATTACTAAGTAACATGGGCAGTTGCAGTAAAATATAAATTCATTAAAGATTCCATAACAAGATTAATGCCTGAATAATAGAAAATAACAGAACTGTAATACAGCGGAATATGTATCCGCCATTTTGTCAATTTAGTATAAGGATTCCATTTTGTTTTTATTAATGTTGATTGATATTAATTTTCTATGTTATTAAACGGCAACTATATATGTATTACGTTGTCTGATTTAACTATTCCGCACAATTGTCCTGTCTCTGACAATCGCTTAATCGAATCCTGGGACCCGAACATAAAAATTTTGAATTACGAAGTTGGCACTACAAGATGGCCGCCGAACCAGTATGAAATACACAATAATTATGGTAGTGAAAGGTAAACACCAAAACATACAATCACAACACCAAAATAAATATGAAAGTTTGTTAACAACTAACCATTATTTGAAAAACATCACAGAAGATTTTATGGAAGAAGAGGCTGCGAGTACGCCGCATCATGACAACGAGATCATTTATATAAGTGCCGAAATCAACGGGATCATATCAAGGGTAATGATAAATACGGATTCTAAAGAATAATTAATTAACAGCATAAAACAAAGAATTTAAAATAAATGTCGAACAACTTTACCTACTTTACTGTGAATAATATGATAATAAATGGAACTACGAGACGTCAAGATAAATAAGTTAAAGAAGAAATATGATGAAACCTCGAAAGTAATGGAATAAGCATCCCCAGAGTATTTTTGTAGCGAGTGAGCTACCTTTTAATGGAATAATTATTTGTGATATGTTGTGACTAAATCCAACAATCATCTGCCTGAGCAGAGATGAAGTTCCTCTGGTCTCAGAAGATGAAGATATAGGATGGACGGTGGGGTTAATGGATGGCAATAGAGCCTCTTCGAACCGGACCAACTATAACGTTAGGGAAATATAGTATTTTGGGATAATACACCAAGCGACGAGAGAAATAAAGATAAATATAACTATAAGAAATGAAGGCGAGATAAGTCAGAAGAAATGAAGAAAAAAGTTCCAGAGAAGAAAAGACAGGACTACCATTAAGTAAGGTATAAATTGAGATTTTAATAACAAAACATACAATGAGTATCGACACAGTTTTCAGTGCAATTAAGAAGTTTAAAGAATCATCAAGAGGAAATAAATCCCACAGAACCCATTGAAATCATCAATAAAGAAGTATTATGAAGAAACTGAACAAGTATAAATTGATAATTTTATCAACCAAATGAAATCTGTTTTCAAAAATAATCAACTTTGGAGAGGAGGCATATGTAACAGTACAAACTGTTCCATAAAAAGCAACTAACTAGGTAACCAAAAGTGATGATAACCAGGAGTAAATCTACAATCAGCATTAAATGACAATTCAACATAACCAGACGATTTGACTGAGACATTGACAAATACTAGTTCCCAAATAGATTAGTTAAGTGAGCATATAAAAGACCATTAAACAAAGATAAACACCATAAGTAGAATAAAAATGAAGGGTAACAATTTGAATAACAAATAAAAAGAAATATATTATTGATAATAACAAACTATAGATGAATTATAATAAATGAACCATTAAAATAAGATTAACAGTGTAATCACAATGTTAGATCAACCTTTAAAGGAAGGGTATGCTAAGGCATAATGAATAATGATGATAGAATAATTAATGAGAGAACAAATTGTATATGTTCTAATAATAATATAATCTCAACATAAACAACAATGTAAAAACAATGTGTATTTAAAAATGTTATAAGAGGGTAAATTATGTAGAAAGATGTATTATCAGTTAAGGTGAACAAAACCTTATTAAGAATTGTATAGAATAAGAGAATGGCATAAGATGACTCAATGAATAATAAATAATATAATAAAAGCTCAAAATAATGACTCACAACTTATGTGGAGTCCATACTGAAAGAAGTAGAGTAATTATAAAGAGAAAATTGAAATGATAGACAAACCAATGATGACAAAACAGATTATGAAAATCATAACCATGTATCATAAAGAGACCATACAGAGTATAGGAAAATAGAGATATAATAATAATGAAAAAGGTGTAAGCCACCAACCAATGTCTAGTATAATAAGTATAGGAAGTAAGAATAATTTTGAATAAGTAATAATGAAGTAAGGAAGCCATTAAATAATAATAAACAAATATGTAATAATGATTGTTAATGTTCAGCTGGATACAGCAAATTTATATCATAATATGTTAATTTCAATAAGATAATTGTGTTCAAAATAGAAATTAATGAGAGTTGAATCAATGTTAAAAAATACAAAAATAGAATCTGCAGAGTGTAGCAGAAGACATTTGAAAACAACACAATATTTAAGATAGGCTATCATCAAGATAGAATTTATTAATGATAAATGTATCTAAACTGGCCACTATTCATCTCAAAATAACCAGAAAGGCACGAGCAATATGATGCTAGTAATAGAACCAAATTTGTAATTAGTATAACTGAGATACAAACATAAATATGATAAATTTTGTGAATTTTGGAAGGGTACAAGGAACACCAACAACAATAAGACCCCACGCTTAAAACAATTACGTAAGAGCTAAAAATAGAATGACCGCATCATGATATCATTTTTAACCAATCAGAAAATTATTTGAAAAATTAATTGTCGCTGCCTAGCGGAATTCTCAGTGGACTATATATACGATGTACGAGTGAGGAGAAACACATTTTGTCAAATTCCATTCCAGCAGATACTACAGGACTCCAGATCAAAATTTTCAGCAAATATTATTAAACCACAGCAGTGAAGAAGTACACACCTATTAAAGTGCATCACAACAAGTAGTATACCTTTTACTATTTGTGCGAAACAAAAAGAACGAGGTTAGGTGAATTACCTAACCAAGTAATTAATCTCAAGAAGTCATAATCGTTCATTCGCGTAAAAGTGAAGTGTACGATCAGTGTAACCGATCGTAAAGTGAATTAAAAAATAATCCAAAGCAATTATAAAACAGGGAGTACAGTGCCATATATGATTACAGTGTATGAATATTATGTTGCTAGTATAAGAAATAATACACAGGGCACAGCATATACGGGGGACCCAAAATGTTGTTGCCGACGCTTTATCACGAATGTACCATCTACCCAGTGAGGAGCCAATAGATGAACCCTGCACCTTACTCTTGGAGTTTCCCCTCACCTTTACTGATGTCATCCCTCATCAGCTTGATGATGAGACGTTGGGTCCTATAATCGAAAATATTAAATCAGGCGAGATTAAGGCTCCTTATTTTCTGTCCAAGGGCGTCCTCTGCTGCAAGGAACGTAGAGGACGGGTTCCTAAGATAGTGCTGCCGAGCAAGCTTGTACCCATGGTCTTCCAGTACTATCACAATTCCCCGGTGGGAGGCCATTTGGATGTTCCTAAGACCATCGCCGTGATTAGGAAGAACTTCATCTGGAAAGGCATGGACCGGGACATCGCCATCCGGGTGAAGTGTTGTCATCTGTGTAGTCTGAGCAAGCCCGCTCAGAACACCAAGTTGGGGTTGCTGCTGTCTTCTGAGGTGGCTAGCAGACCTATGGAGAAGGTTTTCATCGACTACGTGGGTCCTTTCCCACGTAGCAAGGCCGGGAATTCGTTCCTCCTTGTTTGTGTGGATGCCTTTTCTAAGTTTGTCTGGCTACTTCCTTTGCGTCAGGCAAGTGCTGCAACTACCATCACAGCCCTTCACACCAGCATCTTTCAGCATTTCGGGCTTCCCTCCATCATTGTCTCGGACAATGGCCCCCAGTTCATCTCAAGGCAGTTCCGAAACATGTGTTTCAAGCACGGCATTCAACATGTAACCACTTCACCTTATCACCTGCAACCTTCCCACGCTGAACGATTTAATCGCAACCTCAGATCCGCTCTCATCGCATACCACGCGGAACAGCAGAACACGTGGGACCAGAATCTTAGGTGGTTACAAATGGCTTTCAACTCCTCCCTTCATGAAAGTCATAGAGCCGTGCCCTTTGAGGTCATGTTTGGTTTCTCCCCTGTTCACCCCCTTAGCAATTTGTGGAGATCGGAGGATCTTCTTCCAGATTCGCTGAACGGGGGGGGGGGTCTCGCACAGGTGGAAAAAGGTGAGGAGAGCTCTGCTCCGATCGCACGAGCGCGTGCGGCATCGTTACAACGCTGGGAGAGTCCCCAACCCTTTTAAGGTGGGACAGTTGGTGTACTGTAGGAGCCACCCGCTCAGCTCTAGAGTGGAGGGTCGCGCCGCCAAGCTCTGTTATCGGTGGATGGGACCATTCCGAATTTCAAAATTTGTCTCTCCGGTAACTGCCAGCCTGGTGGGTCTAGAGGACAGAATGCAGGTGAGAGTGGCGCATGTTTCGCATTTGAAAGCGTGTTCTCAATTAGAGGTTCCTTGAGAGAAATGTATATATATATATATTGCTACCCCAGTAAGGATTAATTAAGGTCTTTGGGTTTGGTTTTCGGGGGGCTTTCCTGGAGGATCTGGTTTTAATAATTTTTGGTTTAATGGTTTTACCTTTTAGAGTTTTTAACTGTTTTAAGGGGGGTCAAATGGGGTTTTAAAGTTTTAGATGGATTTTAGCTCCTCTCCTTTCCTTTCCTCTTTCTATCTCTTTAGGTCGTGACTTACAGCATCTTCCACACACTGACACACATCCCGACACACACACACACACACACACACACCCACCTTGTCCTTCTTTCCGGTGTCCTTTCGTTTTCAACTTCCGTTTTATTTTACCTTTTAATCAGTTTTATTTAGTCCCCAGCTTTCCTCCAGTGGTAGCCGACCCAGTGTCGTCCAACCCGTTGGACTCCTTTTGTTGTGGACTAGTTTTGTAAACTAGGAATTTTGTTATGGCAACAAACAAAAATTATTAAGTCAAATTACTGTATAGTCGCGATGTGTAGAGAGACTCTCGCGCTATCTATTAGAGAGATCAGGCAACTTGATTTTCCTGTTTCGCTGGGTGGCGGCGTGGTTTGTTGTTGAGAATGCAGTAAGCGTGTCGTACGGTCTCGTCTTGTTCTGCCTTCAAGCCGAATGCATGTGATCAAAGAAATTTAATTTAATTGTTCTTTTTGTAATTCCGGGCGTAAATTATTTACCACGGCAGGCTAAGAACCAAGGTGTGCCCTAGGGTGTCTCCGGTTCGCTCAACCGTGACCAAATTATCAGCCAAAATGAAATGTGAAGAAGATAAAGGAACGCGTAAGTATGTAACGGCTCCGGCCAAAATGAAAGGTATGTCTCTGATGAACTTTTCCGGTGTATGCTGTGCAAGTAAACTTTTATTATAATGATCAAAGCAATAATTCTAGACAGTGGACAGTGTTACTTCGGTTAAATGAGAACTAACTTAATTTCTTAGTGTGCATATCTGTACCATCTCTACCACTTGATACTCTGGTCAAGTAGTGACATGGCAAGCTGACTTAACATATAAAAAAAAAAGACATTTGCTTAATCATCTTTACTTTACTTAATATCCTGCAATCCCAGTTTATTTTAATGATAACGAATTTATATCTGAACAATAGTTTTTCTTTCAAAATACAGTTGAACAAGTCTGGCATCTGAAATAATTTTTTTATAGTGAGGACAGTTCCTTACAAGTATAATTAGTAGGTGGTAGTGATGCATTATATGAAAAAAAAGTGTTAAGCTACAGCTGGTGAATTGCCATTTACTTAAACTATACTGTGTGAAGGCACTTCTCAGCATTACTAGAATGAGTCATGCATCGTTCCTTTATTTTCCTGAGAAAGTCTCTCAGTTATTTATCAGTGTTGTCTATGTAACTGTCTTGTGTATAAATTGTGAAGCGTATGTAATTCTTAAAAAAGGAAATCATGTAGTCATACGTATTGAGTGTATAACCACTGTCATGACAGGTAGTGAACTATCCACCACATGTATTGAAGCTCTGTTATATCCATACATGTTTTTGGATTTAGAATCAATTTTAATTTTCCATGAATGAATTTAATGGAACTTAGTAACGTTTTCTCAATTTATTATATTCTGAATTACATAAAGCATTGTCATGACAGGTACTGAACTATACATCACATGTGTTGCACTTATATTGAATAACTATATGTTTTGGAATTTAAAATCAATGTTAATTTTTCATATAAATGAAGTTAATGGAACTTAATAACGTTTACTCAATTTAATATATTCTGAATTGTACGAAGCATTGTCATGACAGGTACTGAACTATACATCACATGTGTTGCACTTATGTTGAATAACTATATGTTTTTGGAATTTAAAGTCAATGTTAATTTTTCATATATATGAATTTAATGGAACTTAATAACGTTTTCTCAATTTAATATATTCTGAATTACATGAAGCATTGTCATGACAGGTACTGAACTATACATCACATGTGTTGCACTTATGTTGAATAACTGTATGTTTTTGGAATTTAAAGTCAATGTTAATTTTTCATATAGATGAATTTAATGGAACTTAATAATGTTTTCTCAATTTAATATATTCTGAATTGCATAAAGCATTGTCATGACAGGTACTGAACTATACATCACATGTGTTGCACTTATGTTGAATAAGTTTTTGGAATTTAAAGTCAATGTTAATTTTTCATATAGATGAATTCAATGGAACTTAATAACGTTTTCTCAATTTAATATATTCTGAATTACATGAAGCATTGTCATGACAGGTACTGAACTATACATCACATGTGTTACACTTATGTTGAATAACTAAAAAATTTCTAAATAACTAATGATGATTAAATTAATAGTGTAACGGATTGAAATGTGTTGAATTTCTAAAATTTTTAGAACAAAGTAACAGCTCTTAAATTAATTGTAAAATGGAATAAAATAATGTAATGGACATTAAAGCAATAGTAATACCGTATAAAATAATTTTTTGAATTTGTGAAAATTTCAGAATGTGTTACAGTGATTAAATTATTTGCAACATGGTATGAAATAATGTTTTACGTTAGTGAAAATTTCAGTATTAACAGTGTTTAAATTAATTGTAAAATGGAATGAAATAATGTTTATATATCTGAAAAATTCTAAATAACTAAAGATCATTAAATTAATAGTGAAACTGAGATAAATAATGTTTTGAAATGATTTTATAAACAACAGTTTTTGAAAAAAGAGTAAACCCCTTAAGGTTTCATCATTGTAAACATATTTTAAAGGGGAAATAAGAACCAATAAATGTTGCTTGTTGAGTTTTTGGAAATTGAGGTCACTGCATTAATTAATTAACCTAATGGTTCCCCAGCACGATGCTTTTCTTCCTCTAGGAGCCACTCTCCTAGTTCTAAACAGGTGAGCCGGTCATCCAGGTAAGCAATAGAAATATATATATATATATATATATATATATTGTAACGCTAAACTTGGGTGTGTAGTTCCTTTATTCTTAAAACCCCTCGTTGGGTTCGTCAATATTGTAACAATAGAACGAGGTCGTACCTGTTAAAATGTATCACACTTGTTTATTTTGTGTATTAGTGTGAATGTAGTGTGTTTGCCTCACACTGGTCGTTACATAAATCGACGTCACTACAGGAGTCCGTAGCGTTGTCAATGTTACCAGTACAACCTACCTGTTAATTCATAGGGATTACGATTCCCGGGTGGCGCCAAATTGTTTCTGTTAAAACAATTAAAATATTTAATTTCTAAGATAATACGTGATATTAGCATGGACAGCTGTGGCGTTCGAATTGTTCCCACTGCTATACAGGTTGTTGACTCGTCCACTCGTGATGAGCGCTAGTTGGCTGCTGCTTACAACTCGCTAACACACATATGTTCTACAAAATCCTATGAAATAACAAGATAGTTATATTCGGTACTGTATTTTTAATACAAATTTGGTCATCAATAAATATGACAAATGAATTATAAATAATTTTATAACATTCGGCTCCGGCTTAGAGCTTGAAACACAAAATATCTCAGAGTTGGCAAAATTGATTTCAAAACATTATCGTTTGACGAAATGGCATTAGTCACTTTTAATAAATTACTATGTTTAAAATCTGGAGTTCTTTTGATCATGAAATAAGACATAAACGTTGGTTACATTAAAAAAGTACACTACCATACCTTATACGTACTTAGAAATTATAATGTGTTTTTACAATTTGTTCGGTAGTGTCGTATTTCTGTTACAAAAATTGTGCTCTCAAATAAGGTTATATTGTGATTAATGAAATGTTTTTTAAGTAAGTAAATTATGCCTTTACCTTTGAAAGAAAATACTACTTTTTAAATAGTGAGAAATTTTTTCATTTGAAAAATATTTTAAGTAATTTGGGGTTTTGGGATTAAGGAATTTATTCGGTACTTATCAGTTCATATCATGTTGAAATGTCGTCATCAGGATAGTCATATATTCTTCCAATTTGGGCTGGTGTTAAACTTCTAACATCTTCTTCAATCTGGTCTTGGGTTTTTCTCTAATTAATTTATTTAATTTGGTTCCTGGACATCGTGAATTCTTGGTAGATTGACATCTAGTCGTTTTTGGTCATCTTGATTCACTGATTCGACCTTTTGTAACTGTTTAAATTAAAATTTCAATCGTTCCAATTTTGCGTGCCCCTTACCCACGCGTCGTTTTTCAGAGTCTATATAATTTAACGGAAAATAAGCCCTCAACGGCTCGTTGTCATGGTAACCATAATTCGATGATTGGTTAATTACACCTTTAAAGACATTGTTAAAATATTTGAATTTTTATTCAAATTTATTAAGTATTTTCCTAATGGTTTTATTCCTTTATAATTCCTTTGGGATAATAAATGACATCACTATTATCTTTCTTTCCTTTCAAAGTTTACAACGATACCTCATAAGGTCATATTCTGTTATACATTAACTATAGTCTAATTATTTGACATTTAATAAATAACATATCTTTCTTATATTAAACTATTACAATAACATTTCTGTTTTAAAATAATTGATATATAATTACTGGCCATTCACTGGTCTTAGATTAGTAAGATTTCTTGTGAAATTGATACAGTTTACATTTGAATGTCTTTGGCAGTTAAATGTTTTCATAGTCAAAATTAGCCATGATTGTTTTTTGGTGTATTTCTTTTTAAATTACATTTTGAATTCAGCCTGATGGGCTTCACTTATTTGTTTGTGTTTTAACGACTATTCAACATACATTTTCATTACTCTTCCTTTAAAATATAATAATTAGGTTTATGGACTGTAGGTTCCTTTCAGCCATATTCCTCTTTTAACATTGAACCAACTATTCTTTACAAGTCATGAGTTATTATTAGTTCTAACATTGATTTCTTTCTTTTGTTACAAACTAAAGTGATAAACATTGTCACTTTTCATAAAATTATGAAGGTTAATTCCCCTTTCAACATGGGGTGTTGTATTCTTTGCAATCTTAATTTTAATAACAAAACTTTAATTCTATTCTACCATACCATGTTAACACAAGTTATTTGTCTGGGCTTTCTCCCTGAATAACATCACAAGCTTCCTTTATATTAATTTGGAATATTATTTCTAGGTATATTATTGTTTACAATATCACTCCAATCATTGGTTGCTCATCAATGTTTTATAAAGTGTCTCCTTACTTATCATTATATTTTTAATGTTTCACATACACTTTCACTATTTTTTAGGGTATTTACACTTCACTAAAGCACTTCACTTTGGTTCACTGTTTTGTATTTAGTGTTATTTAATGGGTAATCCCTATACTTTCCACTACCATTTCTCACTATTTTGTTTGAGTACGATATTTACTATTAACAATATTAGGTTAGTTGTGTTTTGTTAAATCTAACCTTTCTGACTGGGTTAGTGTACTTTTTCTATATTATTATATTTTACAATCGTATTGTCTTTAAAATGGGTACACAGGTTAAATTAATGATAATAATAATATTGGTTTCATTAATACATAATTATTCGAGGTTTATTGACCGTATTCTATCCTTAAGTATACTATCTTTCCCTTTTATACGTGTGTTAGTTTCCCCTTGGGTTTAACCTGTCTCCTCTTCATTCTTCCTCTTCTTCATCTTCAATAGTCTTCATCTTGGTTCGGTTCTCCTCTTCATTCTTCCTCTGATTCTTCTCTTGTTAGTTCATTGTTTTGTCTATCATATTTTTCTTGAGTATGTTACGTGGTTCCCTTCTTTATGTTTATGTTGTTTGCTCAATCACTTGGGTTGGGTAATATTGTCGTACGTCGTGTCAAAGTATTTACATTTTAATCATTTTTTAAACATTTTATTTTATATGAAGTATTTTTATATCAAGAATTATCTTTTTTGTCACTGGTACGGGATTTGGCTTAATTGTATTGTTACATAATGCCTCTCCTCTAAAACTGATCATTTTAATAAAACACTAGCATAGTTTTTTATGAAATTATCAGTTATAGATAACTTTTTTCCTCCTCTTCCTTGTTTGTTTCTCCATTCTTCATTTCTCTTCTTACTTAATTCATTCCATTTTATTTGGATCTGTTTTTATTTATTTCCATTGGTGCATTTTCCCTCATACACAAATTTTTCCCTAACTTTTATACAGTAGTTGGTTTCTCCCATTACTACTCATTTTTCTGAGACTAGACGCACATCTTCTCTACTCAGTTCATTTGGATTGCTGGACTTTTCAACAGTCAATCGTAAATACTTTCTTTGTCAACTTGTGACTTAATAATAATAATAATAATAATAATAATAATACAATAATAATATACTTTGGGATTGTCCACCTTGTGGTTTGTTTTTAGATCACTTTGTCATTACTACTCATTCTTCCTTCCGCTATACCTTAACTATACACTATCATCTACTTATACACTTGGTTGTTTTTATCTTTATTCATATGTTAATTTCATCATATCTCGCTTTTCATTATTTTGTTTTCAATGCTCGTTGTGATCATTTTAATTGTCTTAGTCATTTAGCAAGATTCTGCTTTAGCCATATTTGACTGTATTTTTAATACATAATCTCCCTCTCTCCTTGTACCAGTTATAATTTTATTTATTTTTTCTTATAATACTTTTGATTCAGTATAATTTCAAGTATTTATCTCATTAATTTGAGCTTGATTTTATTTTTTGGTTCATTTTATTCTGTATTCAACATCATTTTTGATAATTCTTTGGTAAGTTAATTGTCTTACCTTAAAGGAATGTTTGTAGTGTATTCCTTTTTAGTTATTTTTTGATTCAATTATAATTGTAAGTTTGTGCTTCTTACATTTTTATTATATAGGAATGTGTGTAACTTATTCCTTATTATCTCACTTTTTACTTCATACTTCATATATCAATCTTTTATTATACTGTAAATTAATTTAAATTGAAAGGAATTTGTGTAACTGTTTCCTTTGTTTTTTTTTTCATTATTATCTACTTATATTAATTCTTTTTATGGTTCCGCATATATCATCTAAATAAGTTAGTAAGCTGCTCTTACAATCTCTTTTGGAATTTTGAAATATGTTTCATTTCATAATGGTTTTATTCTTCTTCGTAAAACTTTTTTATCAAAGTTTGGTTATAAACTCCCTTGATTTTCCTTGTATTGATATTACTGATCTGGTAAGTATTATTACCATTATCTTTGGTGATGATATATGGTCCATTATGATATACATAATTGTTCATTCATATTACTATACACCGGACCTTGTTATTTATATTTGGTAATTTGACTTCTCCTTCTATTCCTTTATTATTACCTTCTCTTGTTCGACTCTTTGTTATTATGCACCTCTACTCCTTCAAGTGCTTGATAGACACACTTATTCTGGATGATATTTTATTCATGTCATCACCACCTTACCACATGTTGGGGCCATACCCTCTCTCCATAGCTTAAATCATCTTCTACATTACTTTCATTTCTGTGGTTATCAGGTGGTTCTTGGCTAGTTTCTGCCCTTATGTTGTTTACTTGAGCTGTCCGGGATCCTTCGTCATTACTTGTCGTATCATGCCGTATTGAAAAACCCGGATTCTCATGGACTGTTACCCAATTCCCGCTATTATTTTGGTTGGTGTTGGGTTCCTGGCGGTGGTTATCTTCACTGCGAGGTGGTTCATCGCTCCTACTCTCTGCTGATGGATTATTATTGTTATTTGATACTTGATAATAACAGTTAGGATGCCAGTTCGGGCTATATCTTCTTTGGTTATTCTGCCTTTGTCCACGGATGAAGTTTACTCGACGTCTGTCGTCGTTTCTATTCTGATTACCCCCGGGTCCCCGGTTGTACTGGTAATTGGGATGATACCGGTTGCCGTAGTAATTATGGTCATTGGGGTGACCGTTGGTACGTTGTTCAGGTCCAACTCCTCGGTAATTATCATTCTGTCGGTTATTATTATTTGGGCTGTTTCTATTGTTGTTCTGATTCCCTGAATGATGGTTTTGTTGGCCTCTGATACCAGGCTGATCATTTGGAGGGTGTTGCTGGGTATTTCTATTGAACGTTTGTTCTGCATTATTATTTCGGCCCCAGTTATTCCTGTTATTGTTTTGTGGATGATTGTAGGGTACATTGAAATTAGTTGTATTGTTATGTTCATTCCACTTGTTGTACCTTTGGTTTGTGATCCTGTTCTTTCGATACTGGTTATCATTCTCCATGTCCTCCAATAGACTAACCATCCCTTGAATTGTTTTCATTTGTCCTTGTCTTCTGGCCTTCTGGATGGCTTCTTCATAATGATAGCCCAGTTGTATTACCAATGACTCCTCGGGTATCTTGGGTTCCAAATTTCTGGCTAAGCATACTTTTCCCAGAAAGTAAGATGTTAATGTGTGTCCTCCTTGTGTATCATACCTTCCATTACTGAGATCATTGCGGACCACATTCTGTGTTGATTCGGACCAATACTTCTCCCTGAACTGTTTATTGAAGTCTTGGGTATCATTGATCTCAGGTCGTGTGGCCGTCCACCAATTGTCATGGGTGTCACGGAACATTTCATCGATCATACTTCTCACACTGGACCACCTGGTTTCTCTGTTCTTCTCTATCAGCTCTTCTACCCGCTTGAGGAATTCTATCGGGTTTCTCCGGTAGCTGCGGAAATTAATCATTTCTCGATTTTCACTGGTTATGAATTGTGTGTGATTATATGGTTTTTCTCTTAATGCATCCAATTCTTCCTGCATCTGTTTCTCTCGTATATTGATTCCCTGGATTTTTTCTCTGTTTTCTTGGGTCAGTCCGTCTATTTTATCTATGACGGTGTATACTTTCTCCACCCGATTGTTTACATCCTTTTGCATCTCTTGGTGCCTCTCCTCCAGATCCTTGATCACCTCCTGTTTCTTCTTCTGGCATCCTTCGGTAAGGGCTTGGTAGAATTCGGTCGCTCTCAATTTATTTTCCTCCTCGACATCGATGATTTTATAATTCATTTCTTCCCGTACTTGTAACAAGGCTTCATTAGTCTCCGCTACCGATTGCCTGGTCTCCTCTCGACATTCGACCAATTGTTGCTTCCATTCCTCCTTGGTTTTCTCACTTGCTTCCTCTATCTTCTGTTGGAGAATATCATGATTATTTTCCATCTTTTTATTTACTAATTCTAGATCCTTTTTGATCTGTTTCTTCAGCTCCTCGCTCTTCTTTTCCAATGCTTCCTGACTTCTCTTCAAGTCTTCATGGTTGCTCTCTATTTTGTCATTCAGGAATTCTATACTTTCCTTCATTTGCTTCTTCAATTCTTCATTGTTTTGGTCCAGTTTTTTATTCAAGTCTTCCTGGTCCCGTCTTCTATTTTCCTTGTCTGACTCTAACTTTTGATTCATTTGTCCAAATTGTTCCATCATGAACTTCAGCATGTGATCTAATTTTGTTTCTTCTGTTGGTTTGACTGGTTGGTCGTTTACCATGACTTCTGCTTCTATTTCTGGTTCAGGTGGATTTGGATTTTCCATTTGGTCCTCCTGTGGGTTTTCTTCTGACAATTCTCCAGTCGTTTCCTCCACTTCTACTTCCTCCATTTCTTCTGGGTTTCCTTCTTGGTTTGGTGCTTCCTTCCCTTTGCGTCTCGTAACCATACCGTGTCTATTCATGACCGCCGCTAGTTAGTCTTCCCAGCCTCACGTTGCTGGTCGCCAATATGTAACGCTAAACTTGGGTGTGTACTTCCTTTATTCTTAAAACCCCTCGTTGGGTTCGTCAATATGTAACAATAGAACGAGGTCGTACCTGTTAAAATGTATTGTAGCGGGTCAAATTTTGGGTGTTTTTATTTTAACCGTTTGGGGCATATATATATATATTTTTTCTTATTTCGTTTTCGGGCGGACTTGTATAATAAATTTGTAAAACTGTATTATCGATTTCTCGGTGTTGGGATCTCTTACGGAGAAGCCCAGTGATCTCGTTCAGATGAGTCCATGGTCGCTGAGCCAGGGGGGTCGTGTACCCATGAGATTAAGAACAAGGGGGTTGTTGGCACTAGTTCCTCACCGGTCCTCTTCGGGGTTATCGATGAGATTTCTTCTGTCGTGGACAGCAGAATTCTCATCGAGGGTGTATTGTAGCGGGTCAAATTTTGGGTGTTTTTATTTTAACCGTTTGGGGCATATATATATATTTTTTCTTATTTCGTTTTCGGGCGGACTTGTATAATAAATTTGTAAAACTGTATTATTGTGCAACGTATTTGTCAGTATAACAGAACAGTGAAACAAAGCAGTAAGGCGCAGTTGTTGTCGAGGAATGCGGCAGAGAATTCGCGCCACCCTAAAAATTCGCAGAAATATGTACTGGTGTGGCAGTGCACACACGCCACTACTCGAGTGTGAGCGCATACCCAAGCTATGGTAAAAAACCAAGATGGCTAGAGAGAATAATATTCATCGCCTTCTCTAAGACCTTGCGGAAGTGCTGTTTTAAGTCCCACCCACTTTTATGACATTAGCCAGTGCCTAGTTGAAATCGTCTGCTATCGTCACTCCAACAACTACATGACTAGCATGAGTCGAAACTGTGACGACTACATACAAGGCATTGATGTCCGTCGTCTTGACTAAAATACTCCCGGAGTGGGGAACTGAGAGACGCAGGCAGTCTTTTGTCGACTCTCGCCTGCGCAGGCCGCCCGTCAACCGGGCTCAGAAATAAAACTTTTCTAAACTGACATCCAGTGCAATAGTAGAAAAATTTGGTGTGACCGCGGTCCAGAAAAAAGAATAAAGAACGTAACTGTGCAATTTTCGGACAATAATAAGAAGTTTTACCGGAACAATGAGTGCGTGTGAGAAGACCGCGTGGCTGACGGGGGGAAATATCATTTAAAAAATGTTCAGGGATTTATAACTTTTTTGTGTGTTTGGGTGTGTACTAAATATGCAGGCTGGGCAGTCTTGTGTGTGTGTGTGTGTGTGTAAAACATTAAGGTAAGCCGTAGAGTAAAATAGATTAAGGATGACCTTCGTATAACCAGGCAATATATATATATTCTCACAAAATTATTTCAGATGTAAAATTTATAAACAAATTTTTAAATGATTCAAAATTAAAAGAAAAGTTAAATTCTCTTCATTCAAAATGTGTATTCATACTTATTTCGTAACCTCACACTGTTTCTGATCTCGCTTATAGAGCTCTGGGGGGACCCTTAGGAACAACGGTAAGTACGAAAAAATAAATTAAATGTATAAATAAGTAAGTTTTTATACAGTATCACACTTGTTTATTTTGTGTATTAGTGTGAATGTAGTGTGTTTGCCTCACACTGGTCGTTACATAAATCGACGTCACTACAGGAGTCCGTAGCGTTGTCAATGTTACCAGTACAACCTACCTGTTAATTCATAGGGATTACGATTCCCGGGTGGCGCCAAATTGTTTCTGTTAAAACAATTAAAATATTTAATTTCTAAGATAATACGTGATATTAGCATGGACAGCTGTGGCATTCGAATTGTTCCCGCTGCTACACAGGTTGTCGACTCGTCCACTCGTGATGAGCGCTAGTTGGCTGCTGCTTACAACTCGCTAACACACATATGTTCTACAAAATCCTATGAAATAACAAGATAGTTATATTCGGTACTGTATTTTTAATACAAATTTGGTCATCAATAAATATGACAAATGAATTATAAATAATTTTATAACATTCGGCTCCGGCTTAGAGCTTGAAACACAAAATATCTCAGAGTTGGCAAAATTGATTTCAAAACATTATCGTTTGACGAAATGGCATCAGTCACTTTTAATAAATTACTATGTTTAAAATCTGGAGTTCTTTTGATCATGAAATAAGACATAAACGTTGGTTACATTAAAAAAGTACACTACCATACCTTATACGTACTTAGAAATTATAATGTGTTTTTACAATTTGTTCGGTAGTGTCGTATTTCTGTTACAAAAATTGTGCTCTCAAATAAGGTTATATTGTGATTAATGAAATGTTTTTTAAGTAAGTAAATTATGCCTTTACCTTTGAAAGAAAATACTACTTTTTAAATAGTGAGAAATTTTTTCATTTGAAAAATATTTTAAGTAATTTGGGGTTTTGGGATTAAGGAATTTATTCGGTACTTATCAGTTCATATCATGTTGAAATGTCGTCATCAGGATAGTCATATATTCTTCCAATTTGGGCTGGTGTTAAACATCAAACATCTTCTTCAATCTGGTCTTGGGTTTTTCTCTAATTAATTTATTTAATTTGGTTCCTGGACATCGTGAATTCTTGGTAGATTGACATCTAGTCGTTTTTGGTCATCTTGATTCACTGATTCGACCTTTTGTAACTGTTTAAATTAAAATTTCAATCGTTCCAATTTTGCGTGCCGCTTACCCACGCGTCGTTTTTCAGAGTCTATATAATTTAACGGAAAATAAGCCCTCAACGGCTCGTTGTCATGGTAACCATAATTCGATGATTGGTTAATTACACCTTTAAAGACATTGTTAAAATATTTGAATTTTTATTCAAATTTATTAAGTATTTTCCTAATGGTTTTATTCCTTTATAATTCCTTTGGGATAATAAATGACATCACTATTATCTTTCTTTCCTTTCAAAGTTTACAACGACACCTCATAAGGTCATATTCTGTTATACATTAACTATAGTCTAATTATTTGACATTTAATAAATAACATATCTTTCTTATATTAAACTATTACAATAACATTTCTGTTTTAAAATAATTGATATATAATTACTGGCCATTCACTGGTCTTAGATTAGTAAGATTTCTTGTGAAATTGATACAGTTTACATTTGAATGTCTTTGGCAGTTAAATGTTTTCATAGTCAAAATTAGCCATGATTGTTTTTTGGTGTATTTCTTTTTAAATTACATTTTGAATTCAGCCTGATGGGCTTCACTTATTTGTTTGTGTTTTAACGACTATTCAACATACATTTTCATTACTCTTCCTTTAAAATATAATAATTAGGTTTATGGACTGTAGGTTCCTTTCAGCCATATTCCTCTTTTAACATTGAACCAACTATTCTTTACAAGTCATGAGTTATTATTAGTTCTAACATTGATTTCTTTCTTTTGTTACAAACTAAAGTGATAAACATTGTCACTTTTCATAAAATTATGAAGGTTAATTCCCCTTTCAACATGGGGTGTTGTATTCTTTGCAATCTTAATTTTAATAACAAAACTTTAATTCTATTCTACCATACCATGTTAACACAAGTTATTTGTCTGGGCTTTCTCCCTGAATAACATCACAAGCTTCCTTTATATTAATTTGGAATATTATTTCTAGATATATTATTGTTTACAATATCACTCGAATCATTGGTTGCTCATCAATGTTTTATAAAGTGTCTCCTTACTTATCATTATATTTTTAATGTTTCACATACACTTTCACTATTTTTTAGGGTATTTACACTTCACTAAAGCACTTCACTTTGGTTCACTGTTTTGTATTTAGTGTTATTTAATGGGTAATCCCTATACTTTCCACTACCATTTCTCACTATTTTGTTTGAGTACGATATTTACTATTAACAATATTAGGTTAGTTGTGTTTTGTTAAATCTAACCTTTCTGACTGGGTTAGTGTACTTTTTCTATATTATTATATTTTACAATCGTATTGTCTTTAAAATGGGTACACAGGTTAAATTAATGATAATAATAATATTGGTTTCATTAATACATAATTATTCGAGGTTTATTGACCGTATTCTATCCTTAAGTATACTATCTTTCCCTTTTATACGTGTGTTAGTTTCCCCTTGGGTTTAACCTGTCTCCTCTTCATTCTTCCTCTTCTTCATCTTCAATAGTCTTCATCTTGGTTCGGTTCTCCTCTTCATTCTTCCTCTGATTCTTCTCTTGTTAGTTCATTGTTTTGTCTATCATATTTTTCTTGAGTATGTTACGTGGTTCCCTTCTTTATGTTTATGTTGTTTGCTCAATCACTTGGGTTGGGTAATATCGTCGTACGTCGTGTCAAAGTATTTACATTTTAATCATTTTTTAAACATTTTATTTTGTATGAAGTATTTTTATATCAAGAATTATCTTTTTTGTCACTGGTACGGGATTTGGCTTAATTGTATTGTTACAATATATATATTTTAAGAAGGTTAAAATTAGGAAATTTGAATAGTTTAAAGCGTTGTCAAGTCAATTCGATTTTCTTGATACTCAATGGTGGAGGGGGAAGTTGGTAATGGAGGGGATGATGTCAATAATTGTGGCTCATTATGTACTAATGCAAAACATTAATACTATAAGTAATAAGCACTGTCTATACTTTTTTCAAGAGGAATTATACGATTCCGATATAATAATTAATGATCTAGGCTAACCATAGTTAACCTCAAACTTGTAGAGGTCAGACGGACGTTTCGTTAATCAATGTGAACTTTTTAAGGTGTCTAACCTATTAACTGAAACTTTTGTAAAGCATCATAACTCGAGGCATAGTTATTTTATTCTGTAGTTCAAAAGAATTCACCCTTGAGGTATAACAAATTTGTAAATAAACAAACCAATAATTAGAGTCATCATTGCCAACCTTCTGGGTTAGGAGAGATTTAAGCCAGGTAGATTGTAATCCATTATTATTGTTAAATTGAATGTATAAAGTTAAAGTAAGCACGCTGTGAGCAATAAACCAGTAAATTGTTAATTAACAAACGTCAGCAACTATTGAAGCAATTATTAGTTATTTTTCTCATTTAAAAGAGCTGCAATTTCAAGGCACTCAAACAGTTAGGTTGGCGGCTTGGACGTGTGAAGCGCCAACAGTTTAAATACATAAACAAACCAGAAGGAAAATAATTAATAAATTATTTTAATCCTTCAATTAAAGAAATAATTTAATAACATCAATTAAATTTATTTATTTTATTCTTTGAATAAATTATTGTATGGAATAAGAACCAGATATTCCATATGGCGCCCAAGTAAAACAAATTTAGCTCACTTACTTACAAACAGTGCAGTTATACTGTTTTGACAACTTAACAGTTTCATAACGTACTGAGATCATCTGAACAACCAGTACAGACAGAACTAAACTACCAGTGCTACACCAAAGGTACTTGAAAGTTATAATTATTTAATAATATTGTCAAAACAACACTTTACTGTACAAAGACGATTTAGGTCTACGGAACTTCAAGAGGATCCCGAAGCGAACCACATTCAATTCAAGAAATTGCAATAATTAATTAATTCATTAAATAATAAAAATTAATTAAACCAATATACAAATTAAATCAATTAAATAACAATTAATAATTATTTAACAACCGAAGTAAATAAAAGACAATCAACGTGTGACTATTTTTTAAACACGTACGCACCCATCTTTAAATATGCATCAACAAAAGGGCATAATTAAAAGGGCCTAAATCGTGCAAACGGGGCACAATATCAAATTACAAGTTAGACAGTGTTTTTCACCTTGTGTCAAAGGTTACCTGTGCAAAATTTGGTGGCAATCGGTGTAACAGTGTGGATTTGTATTCAGTACAAAGAAATACTCAGACTTTGAGTTTTATACATATAGATTTCCCTCCTACCAATACCTACAAGATACCACAGAATTTTATGTTGTTCCTCCCACACATTATCAGCATTTTGAAATATTAGTTTTCCCTTCTTCAACATTTTCCTTATATTCTGCAAGATGTGCTTCCAAAGGTCATAATGTTTCGACAAAACAATCCACATTCACACAGGAGTAAGACTCTCAGTTACTTGTGCTGCAGAATTGCACAACACTCTCCCAAAAGTGTTCCAGGAGTGAAAGGCAGTACTCAATCCATATATTTTTTGCAATCATTCTAATTCTTTCCAATGTTCACAGAACACATGGAATGACTAATCTACCCCTCAAATCATTGAAACCCTTTTGGTATTTGAATGTCTGAGTAACACCCACCTACTGTTCTCAGATATGTTAGTCACTCATAATCAGAATAGTGTGGACACCACAGTTTACCATAAGCCAACTCATAGAAAGTCATATATATTGTATAATAATGGTTTACCTTTCCTGTTAATTATTATTGAATAGTGTGTAGCGAACCGTTTTATACTTATTAGTTGACCTTTTTTCTTACCGTTAGAAGTTCGTATTTCTCTCTCTTCTCGCTCCAGCGGTTGGTCGTCAATTTGTAATGTAGTCGTGTGTACGGCTACCGTTTTACTCTGTAAAATGTGAATAATGTACAATTTGTGTGTAATGGGTGTAACGTGTCTTCTCTATCCGTAGTTCAAATGCATGCAACTTCCGCAGATTTCGTCCGTTGCGAACGTACGAATAACCTCGATGTTCTTACCTGTTGTTCACTAGGGGTGTGAAAATCCCGGTGGTGCCAAATTGTTTTCTTAAAACAATTAAAATAAAATTCAAAGGTGTATGACCAGCGCAGCTCAGGCGATTTGAATAATTCAAATATTTCCGCCAGCCTGGGCCAACTGTAGCTCTCAGTAGTTCGTTGCGTGGGCTGTGTAAATCGTTAGTCGTCTGCTAAAATGTATATAAAATATTGTGCACCTCCTAATGAAATTATAACACCGTGGTTACACTCAATACTTATACATTTTTTATTAGTGATTAGTTATTCATTTAATACAAATTATTCTACTACAAATGCTCCGGTTATTTATATGAGACAACTACAGGGTTTGACAAATCGATATTTGAATTGATAAACAGACTTTGAGTAATGGCGTCTGTTGGAAATTATACACAAATTATTAATGTTCATTTGTCATAGGTTCTTGAGATTATGTTAAAAGGATTACAAATGTTTAAAACAATAAAAATACACACCCTTACATCAGTTAAACTTAACTAACATATTGTGTAGGTATAATTTGTTTAGTGTAGTGTAGTAAAAGTGTTTACAAGTTATGGATAATTAACAACAGGTTATCTTTGTCAGTTTATAAATTTTCAGTGACTTAGTATTCTTTTTAATCTTTGAAAGTAATTATTTTCAGCTTAGTGAGATTTCGACCTTTAGTGAGAAATAATTAACGTGAGTTTATTTATAAATTTTGGGTAATTTAATAGGTACTTATCACTTCAGTAGTTATGGCGAGTTCATACGATCTGTTATTCATGGGTTATACTGCAATCCTCTTTAATTTGCATTGGTTCGGGACATCAGGCACCTTTTCCAGTTTAATCGGTAGGAATTTATTTTCTTTTTTCGTTAATTTGGCCTCAACTTCATTAGTATGGTTCCATTAATCGTTTTACTTCTTGGTATTCACTTGGTAGTAACTTCTTCTGATATTTTTAATGTTTCAATTGACAATTTTGGTCATTCGAAAACTAGCGTCTATTCAACGAAAGCGTCATCTATCCAGTAAAGAAATCTAACGGTAATTAGACACCAAACGACTGTTGTCATAGTAACCAAATAATCTTGATTGATTAATTCTGAAGTAGCCTATTGTTAACAAATTTTGAATTTTTATTCAAAATAACTGCATATCTTCTTTTTTGATTATATTCTTCTGTCCTCTTCCCTACATATTAAATATTATCACCACTGTTATTATTTCCTTTCAAAGATTCATTTGGTATCCCATAATGTATGTTTTTATGAAATATCAATGTTTGTACAAATCTGTTAATACTTGGTATTTACATTTCTCTTTTAAACTAAGTTCTTATTCTAATATTTTTTCCTTAAAATGATTTATAAATTATTCTCGGCTATTTACTTGCCTTGAATTTCTTAATCTCCTGGTTGTTTTAGATCCATGTTTTTCGGTATCCAAGCCACTTATACTATATAATTAGTAAAATAGTTTACCTTTTTCTTGTCCGTCTGGTGGCCTTATTTCTATATTTCATTCAACGCGTTTCAGGACATATGCCCCATCATCAGGATATCCCTTGTTGAAGTTCGTCGATCGTTAAAATATTAAAAACACTGTATATACAATTCTACACATAACAATAAATATAATATAAACATAAAAACACATATCGTGTGTGTCAAAAATCTGGGTATTTTATGTGTTTTTATGTTTATATTATATTTATTGTTATGTGTAGAATTGTATATACAGTGTTTTTAATATTTTAACGATCGACGAACTTCCACAAGGGATATCCTGATGATGGGGCATATGTCCTGAAATGCGTTGAATGAAATATAGAGAAAAGGCCACCAGACGGACAAGAAAAAGGTAAACTATTTTACTAATTATATCCTGGTTGTTTTTATACAGTTTGCAATTATTTATCATTGACAGTTATACATTTCCTAGGCCTTAGTAGCCATTGATTATTTCTATTTAAATTATTCTAATTATATTTCAACTCATTACAAAGTTTTTGTTCTGTTGTTATAAATGATTTGTTTAGTGGTTGTTATGTCTTGAGTTTGTTTTTGTTCTGAACATATGTCATAATTATTTTTTATGTCTTAATACTTCAAATATAACACTTAGGCCTATGGACTGTAAGTTCCCTCCAGCCATATCCTCTTCATAATTGAAACAAACAATTCTTTACAAGTTATTAGTAACTGTTGTTTTTAACATTAATTTCCTTCTTTGCTACTATTCTGAGTAATAAACATCATTACTTCTTGTAAATTTATTTAACTTAATTTCCCTCATAACATAGGGTATTTACCAACTATATTTTTAATTACTTAAGTCTTTACTAATACTTTTCTACATCCCATGTTAACACCAACAGTTTATTTTACCTGGGCTTTCTCCCCTGAATAATATTGCATTCTTTACCTACTTCTAATCTAAACACTATCTCTAATTACCCTTAACTATATAATTTTTTACAATTCCACTCTTAAATCTTTCAATGGTCCTTCATTGATTCATTGAGTGTTTATTTATCTATCACTATCTTTTTAATTACACTATTGCTTACAATATCCTTTTTCACTCATCACTGTCACTGTTATCACTTTTTATTTTACACTTATTGGTGGGTAAACCCTATTATTATTTCTCTATGTCACTTAATTATATTCACTATATTTCTCACTATCTCACTATCATTACAAAGTTTATTTGTATCTATTGAGTTCATGTCTCTTTCTAGATTTCTTATTTACATATACTACTAATTCGTGGGTTAGTGTATTTTTATTTAATCGGTTTTTATTAATTATGGGTCATATTTGTCACATAGATAATATTAACATTTCTTTTTTATATTGGTTAATCACCGGTTTCGTTTCCTTTTTTGATATTGGATGGTATCATCACCCCCTTCCCTCTTCTATATTATTTGTCTGTGTTTCATCACCTTGGTTCATTTTATTTTCTTTGCAGTTGGTTTGGTCCATTATTTAAATTCATTTTTCTTCTCCTTCACTTCCATATTGTCTCGCTTTATTTTGGTTAATATCTGGCCAATCTCTGGGGTTGGGTCAATGTCATTTGTCTGTCAGTCTAGTTTGTATTTCTTATTTAATAATCACCTTTGGTTTACTATTCTTCCTCCTTCACTCTTAATTATATTTACTACTCTCATTCTTGTTATTATTTATTTATCAAAATATATTATTTCTTAGCATTTTTTACATACTTATTGATATCAAATATGATCAGGGTTTGGCAATGTTATATAATGCCCTTCCACCAAAATTGATCATTTTATAAAACGTGATTCTAAGTTTGATGAAATTATCAATTGTATCGTATCATTTTTTTTTCAAATTCTCCTGCTTCTCATTCATTTTTTATGATTAATTCTGTATCTTTTATTTCCATTCTTCTTAGTCTTTTCTTCATTATTTTCTCATATTGCGAACTGGCTTATTGATTTTTTATTATAACTTATTCCCTATAAATCTTATTTTCCATCAAAACTACTCTCATACTGATATCAGGGGAACATCATCCCTGCTCAGTAAAATGATTGCTGGTTCATTCAACAGACAATCTCAATTAATAATTCTTAAATATAGTCAACTCGTGACTCAAAATAATAATAATAATAATAATAATAATAATAATAATAATCATAATATTTGTTGGGAATCTTTTACTTTTATACTTCATTATTGCTCAGTTCAAGTCATATATTGTTTCGTCTTTCTTTATAGATACTATTTGATACTATTTGAAGCATTGTTTTTTATTGATACAATTCACATTTTTATTCATTTTTAATTACTCTTTGTTTCATCTCATCTCACATTATAACTCTTAGAATGTTTATTTTATTTATATCGTTTTGTGATCATTGGTTTGGGAAATTTTACTTCCCCTCTTTCTAAATAGTTGTGGAAGCTGATCATTTTGATTGATATTTTTTTTCATAATTTTTAAATATCATAGTAAGTTATTGCTTCTTACTAGTTAGGAATTTTTTGTAGCTTATTCCTTTATAGTATGTTATGCTTTTCATGCCTCATTTTTTGGCTAAATATTATGGTAATTTAATCTTATTTTGTAGGAATGTTTTGTGACTACACTCCTCTATTATTAATTTTTTATTTAGATATTGTAGTAAGTTGGTTGCTCTTACTTTATATGAATGACTTGTAACTTTTATCTCTCCATTTTTAATTGTTCCAAAATATTATCGAGATGTTTGGGTAAACTTTTCTTTTTACATATCTTTTTTGATTTTTTACAATTTTTATTCATCATAATGGTTTCTCTAATGATTAGTGTAAGCTGTACTTACAAATGTTTTGGAATTTTGACATTCTTTAGAGATCTTTTCTTTATGACATTGGCAAACCTGTTTGTCACGTTATTTTTTTTTTTCTTTATTTAAAGTATTTTTGTTGGTTTTTTACTTTAAATTGTTTTTTACAGTCATTGTTGATTGTCATAATATTTCTTAATTGAGGCTTGATTGTATACACCCTTTATTTTCTTGGTGACAGGGTGAGTGATCTCGTAAGTGTTATTGCCCTTGTCTTTTGTTATAGTGTATGGTCCCATATTCCAGTGTTTATCTGCATTTGGTTTATCCATTGTCCATGATTACCGGAGTTTCCTCCGTTGTTCGGACTGCTCTGGTGTGCATCACTGTTTCTGTCTGTGTTATATATGTCTCTTCTATCTGGTACAGCCACTCTTCTAATACCATGTGTTCTCTGGCATCAGTGCCTACCTCAATCACTTGATGATGTTTACTACTCAACGAAGTTAATCGTACCTCCGTTATTGATCTTCTCACTGATATTGGTTTGTTTGGTATTTCTATCTCTGGTAATTTCCCTTTTCTTGTAGACTTTCTCAATTTGTCATACATTGTTTTGTTGTGATGCTTTTCAACTTTGGATATCCTCCATTTAAAGATAGGTTTGCTGAAAGTTTTACTCGCTGGTTGATTGTTGATCCCTCCTATAATTTCCTTCAGAGTTCTCCTGCACTCCATAACATCCATCATTTCCGTATGGTCATTAATTGGTCGATTAGACGTCTCAAATAGTCCGTTCTTCATCATCTCCAATTCCTCTCTGGTATTGATTCGTTTTCTCTGAGGTATTTTCTTAGTCTTCTTAATTATCTGTTTTTTCTGTACTCCTCTACGGTTGGTTCCTTTGTGCTTACTTTTCTCTTTGTTTTCGTTACCTTTATTTTGATGTAACAATGTATTTGGGTCTTCTTGAATTTCTGTTTTTTCATTATTTCCTTCTGGAGTGGTGTTTCTTGTTTCATTCACCTTCTCGAACCCGTTACCTAATGTCTCATTAAGTAGATCTATTTGGTAATTGGTTTCTACCCCTTTCTTATTCATCTCCATTTTTGTCTGGTCGCTTTCTTCACGACGTTCTCTGAAAATTAGTCTTATTTGCTGATTCATTTCTTCTTTATTTTTCTCGTGGTCCTCCTTTAGCTGTTCCTTCAATTCTTCGTTTCTTTGTTGAATTTCCTCCAGCAATCGTTGTTGTAGTGTTTCATTATTTTGGTTGACTGTTTTCCTCAATTCTTCCTTAGTACTCACTATTTTTTCATTAATTGACTCAAACTTCTTGTCCAATTTTTCATCTATTTTCTCCTCCTGTTTCTTGAAATTTTCACTGGTTTCTTTCTTCATCTGCTTCAGACTCTCCTCGTTCTTGTCGAATTTCTCCTCTTGTTTTTTAAAATTTTGGTTTATTGATTCAAATTTTTTATCTCATTCTTCCTTATTTTTCTGAGAGTCTCCTTTAATTAATTCCCATAATTTTTGTAAATCCATTCCTCCTGTGGCTTCCCCCCTATCTCCAGCCTGTGGTTCCATTTCTTCGTCTTGGCTTGGTTCTGTTGTGGTTATTACTGTCTCCACCTCTTCAATCGGTGTTCCTTCCTCTTCTTCCCCTCTGTTTTCTTCCATCTCCTTCTCCTTTGCCAATTTTTTCGACAATCCTCTGGTATGCATATTGTAACCTTTCGTAATCGCCGCTAGAATTTGTAGGGTTTAATTGTATAATTTCTTTATTATTCTAGCCCTACTAGTTGGCGCGCCACTTTGTATAATAACGGTTTACCTTTCCTGTTAATTATTATTGAATAGTGTGTAGTGAACCGTTTTATACTTATTAGTCGACCTTTTTTCTCGCCGTTAGAAGTTCGTATTTCTCTCTCTTCTCGCTCCAGCGGTTGGTCGTCAATTTGTAATGTAGTCGTGTGTACGGCTACCGTTTTACTCTGTAAAATGTGAATAATGTACAATTTGTGTGTAATGGGTGTAACGTGTCTTCTCTATCCGTAGTTCAAATGCATGCAACTTCCGCAGATTTCGTCCGTTGCGAACGTACGAATAACCAGGTCTCGATGTTCTTACCTGTTGTTCACTAGGGGTGTGAAAATCCCGGTGGTGCCAAATTGTTTTCTTAAAACAATTAAAATAAAATTCAAAGGTGTATGACCAGCGCAGCTCAGGCGGTTTGAATAATTCAAATATTTCCGCCAGCCTGGGCCAACTGTAGCTCTCAGTAGTTCGTTGCGTGGGCTGTGTAAATCGTTAGTCGTCTGCTAAAATGTACATAAAATATTGTGCACCTCCTAATGAAATTATAACACCGTGGTTACACTCAATACTTATACGTTTTTTATTAGTGATTAGTTATTCATTTAATACAAATTATTCTACTACAAATGCTCCGGTTATTTATACGAGACAACTACAGGGTTTGACAAATCGATATTTGAATTGATAAACAGACTTTGAGTAATGGCGTCTGTTGGAAATTATACACAAATTATTAATGTTCGTTTGTCATAGGTTCTTGAGATTACGTTAAAAGGATTACAAATGTTTAAAACAATAAAAATACACACCCTTACATCAGTTAAACTTAACTAACATATTGTGTAGGTATAATTTGTTTAGTGTAGTGTAGTAAGTGTTTACAAGTTATAGATAATTAACAACAGGTTATCTTTGTCAGTTTATAAATTTTCAGTGACTTAGTATTCTTTTTAATCTTTGAAAGTAATTATTTTCAGCTTAGTGAGATTTCGACCTTTAGTGAGAAATAATTAACGTGAGTTTATTTATAAATTTTGGGTAATTTAATAGGTACTTATCACTTCAGTAGTTATGGCGAGTTCATACGATCTGTTATTCATGGGTTATACTGCAATCCTCTTTAATTTGCATTGGTTCAGGACATCAGGCACCTTTTCCAGTTTAATCGGTAGGAATTTATTTTCTTTTTTCGTTAATTTGGCCTCGACTTCATTAATATGGTTCCATTCATCGTTTTACTTCTTGGTATTCACTTGGTAGTAACTTCTTCTGATATTTTTAATGTTTCAATTGACAATTTTGGTCATTCGAAAACTAGCGTCTATTCAACGAAAGCGTCATCTATCCAGTAAAGAAATCTAACGGTAATTAGACACCAAACGACTGTTGTCATAGTAACCAAATAATCTTGATTGATTAATTCTGAAGTAGCCTATTGTTATCAAATTTTGAATTTTTATTCAAAATAACTGCATATCTTCTTTTTGATTATATTCTTCTGTACTCTTCCCTACATATTAAATATTATCACCACTGTTATTATTTCCTTTCAAAGATTCATTTGGTATCCCATAATGTATGTTTTTATGAAATATCAATGTTTGTACAAATCTGTTAATACTTGGTATTTACATTTCTCTTTTAAACTAAGTTCTTATTCTAATATTTTTTCCTTAAAATGATTTATAAATTATTCTCGGCTATTTACTTGCCTTGAATTTCTTAATCTCCTGGTTGTTTTTATACAGTTTGCAATTATTTATCATTGACAGTTATACATTTCCTAGGCCTTAGTAGCCATTGATTATTTCTATTTCAATTATTCTAATTATATTTCAACTCATTACAAAGTTTTTGTTCTGTTGTTATAAATGATTTGTTTAGTGGTTGTTATGTCTTGAGTTTGTTTTTGTTCTGAACATATGTCATAATTATTTTTTATGTCTTAATACTTCAAATATAACACTTAGGCCTATGGACTGTAAGTTCCCTCCAGCCATATCCTCTTCATAATTGAAACAAACAATTCTTTACAAGTTATTAGTAACTGTTGTTTTTAACATTAATTTCCTTCTTTGCTACTATCTCTGAGTAATAAACATCATTACTTCTTGTAAATTTATTTAACTTAATTTCCCTCATAACATAGGGTATTTACCAACTATATTTTTAATTACTTAAGTCTTTACTAATACTTTTCTACATCCCATGTTAACACCAACAGTTTATTTTACCTGGGCTTTCTCCCCTGAATAATATTGCATTCTTTACCTATTTCTAATCTAAACACTATCTCTAATTACCCTTAACTATATAATTTTTTACAATTCCACTCTTAAATCTTTCAATGGTCCTTCATTGATTCATTGAGTGTTTATTTATCTATCACTATCTTTTTAATTACACTATTGCTTACAATATCCTTTTTCACACATCACTGTCACTGTTATCACTTTTTATTTTACACTTATTGGTGGGTAAACCCTATTATTATTTCTCTATGTCACTTAATTATATTCATTATATTTCTCACTATCTCACTATCATTACAAAGTTTATTTGTATCTATTGAGTTCATGTCTCTTTCTAGATTTCTTATTTACATATACTACTAATTCGTGGGTTAGTGTATTTTTATTTAATCGTTTTTATTAATTATGGGTCATATTTGTCACATAGATAATATTAACATTTCTTTTTTATATTGGTTAATCACCGGTTTCGTTTCCTTTTTTGATATTGGATGGTATCATCACCCCCTTCCCTCTTCTATATTATTTGTCTGTGTTTCATCACCTTGGTTCATTTTATTTTCTTTGCAGTTGGTTTGGTCCATTATTTAAATTCATTTTTCTTCTCCTTCACTTCCATATTGTCTCGCTTTATTTTGGTTAATATCTGGCCAATCTCTGGGGTTGGGTCAATGTCATTTGTCTGTCAGTCTAGTTTGTATTTCTTATTTAATAATCACCTTTGGTTTACTATTCTTCCTCCTTCACTCTTAATTATATTTACTACTCTCATTCTTGTTATTATTTATTTATCAAAATATATTATTTCTTAGCATTTTTTACATACTTATTGATATCAAATATGATCAGGGTTTGGCAATGTTATAATATTCATCATTTTTCAAACCATCCTGACCACACAAGAAAGGATGGGGAGGGTTTCATTAGATCATTAAAATCCTGCAACAAGGCCATATGTTCTAATAAAGAGTATTTAAAGAATGACATTGAGAATACTGTTAGCGACTTTACAAAGAAGACCCTTACCCTTATTCACTGTTAACCTGAAGAAGAATGCACATCAAACCGAAAACCCAGAGTCACCATGCTTGAACTGCATGAGTGTGTTCAGCATGAGTGAATGAGGTATTTTACACACTTGGAACAGAATTATACTTTCTTATGAACACAATTTATATTTAAATTTTTAAGACAAAAGCAATTAATCAAAATTAAACTCTTACACACACAGATTAAACACAATTCAAATAGCCAAGAGTCTAAGCCTACATAACACTGTTAATGGACAACAAAGGGCCACATTCAGATTAAACCTTAATTCATTTAGTCAGCAATTCCAACATGTTGTTCACGTAATAAAATTTAAATAAAAATGTTTCATAATCATCAGCTATTTTGTAAATAAAAAAGTTACATATTTTGTGTGATTTAGAATTGTAATATTTAATGTTACATTTTGTTTTAATTAAAATTGAATTTACTGACAAAATTCAGATCAATTTCCTTAGAATTAAAATTCTTTACAAATTTATTCACAAGCTTCCCTTGCACTTTTCAGTAATTTACTTAAAAACATCTACAGACACGTCTTGAGGACACTTTTCAGATCAAATGACACATTAATTTTGCACCACAATTTGTTTTCTATGCACACACACACACACACACACACACACACACACACACACACACACACACACACACACACACACACACACACACACACACACACACACACACACTGTAATGTAACAGAATCAGTAGGTCCAAAGTTTAATAACAGTAAATGAGATAATGCCAATAACCTTAACAGACACTAAACAAACAATTATAAAAACCAAGGCAGAAACAAGAAGTACAATACAATGCCTAGGATAATTGATGTACTTTATGTAATAAGTAAATAAATGTAAATGATAAGTTAAATGAATTTAAGACAATCAGTGTTAAAGTGGAAGTGGAAGAAAATGAAGAAATAATAAAATAATAATAATTTAAAAGAAGAAAAGAAAAATAATAATAATATATGAAAGAAGAAACAAAAGTGAATAAATAAATCTTGAAATTGGGTGAGGCCTAACCTTTTATAATATCACAATTATAATTTCACAACACCAAGATACATCAACAAACACTTTCCTTCCATAACGCTAGTGAAAAGAAAACAATATCTAATATTAACACAGTAAACATTTTGGTGCAATTATTTTATTTGAAAAAACTGATGGTGAAGATATTTTCATATAGTTAGCTGGACAATAAGCGGCCATACTGTTTTTTTGTTTGCTTGGAATTCTGGGTAGTAGCAGTGACGCTTCGTTCTACCAAAATGAACTGACATTATTTACTAATACTTTATTAAATTTACATTTGTTTTTTATTTAATTAATAAGAATTAAGTAAATGTAATGTGTAGTACTTCGTTGTGGACATTTTGATCTTTACTTCAAAATGAAGGGGGGGTCTCAAGAACCCCGACCTGAAAAATTATATAAAAATAAAATAGAATCAGAATTGAAAGCAAGAATCGATACTAGTATTGTGTAACGTCGATTTTTACCTTAAACCGAATTGTAAATTTTTTTTGAAATAAATGAAAATGATTATCCTAATTCATGTTAAAACTGCCTTTTTATTAAAAAAAAAATAAATAAAAAAAAGAGTTTAGTAAACAGATTTCTAATTTCATTGGAGGAAGATTTGAATAATTATGACAAATTAAATAAAAGGTAACTACAAGGAAATTATGGTAAGTCGGATAACCTCAAAAGCAAAACTCAATGCTATAACAAGATCATATCATATAAAATATCGGTATGGAGAACCATACATGACTTCCATATTCTAAGATTTATATTTAAAATCATTTTCGAAATGAAACATTACCATAGAAACTACTTCTTTCTACTTACTGCTTCAGCCTTAACCACAGTACTGTGGTCACTAACGTATACCACCTCATGTTATCGCACTCGATTTTCACTGATGATGGAAGTCGATGGCATTGCCGAAACGCCTGGTTTTGTAGAAAACATTGGACTACGGCCAAATATCCCGGGAAGGAATTTTAACAAAAACTACTTCTTTATTGCCGATAACATTGTACACATACAGTATATATATAAAAAATATGCATAAAATTAATGGCTTGTATAAGTTAATGATTGATCTCCATTAAGTAGTGCTCAAGTTTCCAAAGTTTTAATATTATGATGTCCATAATTAAAACATCAGAGCAGGTTTAGTGTGTATGAGGGTACACCGTGGACAAAAATTTTCAACATTTCCTACTGAGCGTTGCTTAGAGTACAGCTGCGAATCTACAGTGTACGTTTCACAGAACAAATACGCAGAAAAGAAGGAGCGCTCCGAAGTCACTCATGGACCCTCAGCATCTTGCAGAGGGTTCATTCCCTAAAGACGAAAAGTCTGTCTATGAATCGTTCCTCTGTAAACACGTGCAGTTACACTGCCCAGCGATCCACAGGAAGCAAATCGCTATCCACGCTGGACACTTTTTCGGCTTGCACGCGTTATGTTGGTATGGGTTTCGGCACTTTCCATTTAAAAAGCGTGCAAATGTAAGAAAATAAACATGAATGAGGCCAGAAATAACGCGAATTTTGTGTGTGTGTGTGTGTGTGTGTCTTCCCTGCCTTTTTATTGCGGTAGTCATAATAATAAAATGGAAACGTAAACATTGCATAACTGAGATATGCTTGCCTGTCACGAACGATATATTTTCTCTCATACATGATTTACATTAAAATGAAAAAATTATAATTTTATTGCCTGGCAACAAAATTATTTTATTTTTAACAATTACCATTGTTTGAAAAAGTTTAAATGAATTTTCAAGTACTTTACTGTTGTTAAAACGTAAAAGGTTGCAGGTAAACTACCCCTTCCCCTTAACCGATCTTCACCAAAATCAAAAAGCCTTGAGTTCTCTACAATTCAGGGACGTATGCAAAACATTATTTGATTCTGTTTGAATTTGCGGCTGTTATCGTTTGCCATAGAAAATACCCTTGTTAAAACATAAAATGTTACTGGTAAACTACCCCTTTCCCTTAACCGATCTTCACCAAAAACAATAGGTCTTGAGAACACCATAATTCAGGGCTGTATGCGAAACATTATTTGATTCTGTTTGAATTTGCGGCTATCGTTTGCAAAAAAAAAAAAAAAAATTACCCTTGATAAAAAAAACCGTTGCAGGTAAACTACCCCTTTCCCTCAACCGATCATCACCAAAAACAATAGATCGTGAGTACTCTACAAATCAGGGCTGTATGCAAAAAATTATTTGATTCTGTTTGAATTTGCGGCAGTTATCGTTTGCCATAGAAAAAAAAATCTAAAGACACACACACACACACACACACACACACACACACACACACACACACACACACACACACACACACACACACACACACACACACACACACACACACACACACACACAGACAGAAGACAGACAGACGGACAGACAGACACACACACAGACAGACACACAGACACTTTTTGAAAAACAACTTTTTTTCATGTTTTGAGTGTAGTACAATCAGAATCTGCAATAATCTCGAACACGATTTTTTTTACCATCACCATACTTCCATTTCCTTAAGGAATATGGAAGTAAAAAGGGATAATTGAAAGTATTTTAATTCACTCCCCACCATATTAATAAAGTTGAATAAAACCTAGGAAATATAAACATCGTTTCTAACAAGAGGTGTTAGGTAAATTATAAAATCACACCGATACTATTCGATGGCAATGGCTAGGGCTAGATATGCTTGGCGATTACAAAATTTTATTCTATGTTAAACCATTCACCTTTTATCCAACTAGAATTAATCCAGTCGACTATTCTTATAACCAACTTAACTCAAGGTTAATAATTAATAACTATTAAATTCTTAACAAATCAAGGAAGACACAATTATACGAAATAATTATATAAAACGTTACAATTGATGCAACCAACGTGTGGCGTTTTACCAATCCTAAACGGTAAGGGTAAGAGATACGATTAATAAATATAAAATGTAGCAAATGGCGCTCCAACGCGGGGCGTAACCAACTTGACTCAAGATTGAGAATAAAATTGTTTACAATAATTATTCCATATAGGAAACAAATTCTAAAACGTAGCAAATGGCGCCCAACTAGCGAGGCTGAAGTTAGGGGATTATTAGGCGATATAAAGAAAACAATAGCTGACCTAACTTCCTAATTTTAGCTGGCAACTGCTATATAAGTTCAAAAATGACAAGAAGAAGAGGAACTTCAGCACGGCGGACAGCCAACATGGAACAAGAATTATACATGCTAAACAAAGAAGCAACACCAGTTGAAGAAATAGAAGCACTACGGTTTACAGAAGAAACGGACCGGACTACGAGGGGTGTTAGCTTAGAGGGCATAATGGAATTTATGCAACAAATGAACGAGAAAACAGATAAAGGGAATGAAACATTAAACAAGAAAATTAAACAAGACTCGATACTAGTATTGTGTAACGTCAATTTTTACCTTAAACCGAATTGTAAATTTTTTTTTGAAATAAATGAAATGATTATCCTAATTCTATAAAATAGGTTAATTACCTTCTGTCAACGTTTCTTAAAATCCTTTTAGGATAACTCGAGTTTCGACACCATTTGGTGTCATCATCAGACCATTATTCCGATCTGATGATGACACCAAATGGTGTCGAAACTCAAGTTATCCTAAAAGGATTTTAAGAAACGTTGACAGAAGGTAATTAACCTATTTTATAGTCTTAATCGTTTCTGGAGGCAAGAAAAATGTTTAAATATCCTAATTCATGTTAAAACTGCCTTAATAACAAAAAATAAAAATAAAAAAAAGAGTAAAGTAAACAGATTTCTAATTACATTGGAGGAAGATTTGAATAATTACGACAAATTAAATAAAAGGTAACTACAAGGAAATTATGGTAAGTCGGGTAACCTCGAAAGCAAAACTCAACGCTATAGCAAGATCATATCATATAAAAAAGGGATAACTGAAAGTATTTTAATTCATTCCCCACCATAGTAATAAAGTTGAATAAAACCTAGGAAATATAAACATCATTTCTAACAAGAGGTGTTAGGTAAATTATTAAATCACATCGATACTATTCGAGGGCAACGGCTAGGCCTAGATATGCTTGGTGATTACAAAATTTTATTCTATGTTAATAAACCATTCACCTTTTATCCAACTAGAATTAATCCAGTCGACTATTCTTATAACCAACTTAACTCAAGGTTAATAATTAATAACTATTAAATTCTTAACAAATTAAGGAAGACACAATTACACGAAATAATTATATAAAACGTTACAATTGACGCAACCAATGTGTGGCGTTTAACCAATCCTAAACGGTAAGGGTAAGAGATACGATTAATAAATATAAAACGTAGCGAACGGCGCTCCAACGCGGGCCGTAACCAACTTGACTCAAGATTGAGAATAAAATTGTTACAATAATTATTCCATATAGGAAACCAATTCTATAATGTAAAACACACACACACGCGCGCGCGCGCGTCTGTTGTTATTGTTTAAAGAAGAATTGTCATTAATAACAACATAATTCAATGTTTTTGGTCACTTACAGTATATTACAAAGTATTACAGGATAGACATTTAGTTTTTACACAAAATATTATACACACGTAAATATCCAGGCACACAAACTTGTCTTTGAAATATACGAATACCTTTTGTAGTGATGAAAAAAAAAAGCTTAAATTACAAAATTATAAATCAAATTACTTACCTACAATACCAACCCTGATTCCTGTTTTGATACCTCTATTTCTACAATAATTTCCTAACAAAGACATAAGGAGCTCCGCACCCACACATGGTGAGACTTCTAACTCTGCTGGGCTCTGTTTGTGCTTACGTTTAGACATTTTACGTGTTCCCAGCCGGAAAGCCTGTTTCTGTGTACTCGCTTTGAAAGCCACTGCAGGAAAACTACCCCTTAGCACTTTAAGCCACTTCTCTAATATATCACGAGGCACCAAATCTAAAGAAATGTTTAAACAAATATTATAAATGGTACTCACAATTAACCTCATGGAATACAAATTACATTTACCTTTAAAAATATACAAATGACATATGTCTGGAAAGTACAGATATGGGCCATGTCTCATGTAGGCTGAGTTTTTTCTGCAGTGGTAAGTAACACTGTTGTTATAGTTTTTATACAATCAGTGAGTTCTTATAGTTGTTACGTGCTAATAGAATCAGTGAGAGAATACACTTGAGTACTGTGTGGGACACATTTTTAAATGGCAGCAACAACGCAAAATACCACTAAATGTAAAGTTCATTTTGTGATACATTTTCTAAATGCAAAAGGTGAAAATACCTTGTGAAAATTTATAGGCAAATCATAACTGGTTTTGGTGGCACTGTTTTGTGAAAGAGTTCCTTAGCACAGTAGTTCTCAATTTTTTTTTGTCTGGAACCTACCTTGAAGGATATCACACTTCATGGACCCATGATCATGGGTGCCTGCAGAATTAGTTGTAGAAGTGTGCATAATAATATTTTTATCAGAATTATTACTGTTGCACACCACTATAGAAAAATTATTACGATTAGCGCTTTCAAGCTTCACAGCTCATTGTCGACACACACACACACACACACACATACACACACACACACACACACACACACACACACACACACACACACACACACACACCACATAAACACAAGGAATGTGCTAGAAAAATCTGTAACTGTACAGACGGGGGTGACAGGGCTTGGAGGTAGGGAAGGGACAGTTGAATTATAGCTTGTTGTGTGTGGCCAGAGGGGAGGGGTGGGGTGTGAAGGGTTTGGTTTTTACTTCCTCTTGTTAATGCCAATCTGACGATGAGCTGTGAAGCTTGAAAGCGCTAATCGGAATATTTTTCTATAGTGGTATGCAACAGTAATAATTCTGATTGTGATTATAACCACTAACACAACTTTCTTTATTAAACTAATAATATTTTTGTTAACACTGAGTACTTTAAGCCCTCTTGTATGCTTAAACACACACACACACACACACACACACACACACACACACACACACACACACACACACACACACACACACACACACACACACACACACACACAAAAGACTAATTTACTCTAATTAAACAGATGCTGAAATTTATAACAATACATTCTTTTAGTTAATGTTTGAATATAATCTCTTTGAATGATGGCCTCCTGTACCATAACATATTCTTCTAAGCAGTGTTGAAAGTTCAGTTACTTGTTGTAACCCACTGCCAAGGATATCAACGATGGCAGCTCTGATGCTTTCCTTCAATCCCAATATGGTGGGAAAATGCTTTTGGAAAACGTTTTGTTTTAGGTTCTCCAACTGAACAAAACCCACATGTTGCATCAGGGCTACAGGCAGCCACGAGACGTCACCATAAAAATTCAAGGGGGCCTTACCAAAGAAATTAATCCCTGTGCAAATGTCTATTGCAAAACATTTATATATATTCTGGCCATGTGCGAGTCATCTTATCTTGTTGGAACCACAACTGGTCCATATTCATGTTCAGCATCTGTAATTGAATAAGAAAGAAGTTTTGCAGCAACCTTAGATATAATGATAAGCTACATCTTCACTGTCCTCAAAAAATGTGACTCTATAGTAGCAAAAAAAGCAAATCCACATTGCACAATTACTACACGGCTGTGTAAGGGTTTGATGTGCAATTGATGCCGGTTTACATCACACCAGTAACACAAATTTTGTTTAATTTTAGAAACACAACTCAAAATGTGCATCATCTGACATAATAAAGGTGTGTAACGTTTGTGGATTTTTTCGAAGATTACACATGGTTGTTCAAAAACTGTTAAGTGTGCAACCAAATCTTTAGGCTTAATTCCTTCTTGCAGAATTTGCAGTTTATAAGAGTGGAAATAGAGATTCTGATAATATTCTCCTGAATGGATGATCAGAAATTTGCAAACCTGTACAGCATCACTGAACACATCTTCAAGGACTACATACGATTGGATTAAAGCATGAACATTTTCCATCATTTCCAATATCCGCAGTCCTTTCACTCCCTCCTGGTTTACAGTTACAAGGAGATACTGTTAGTCTAAAGGAACTCCCCCTCCTTGATTTGTCACATTCCCATGGCATCTCAAGTTGAAATCACCTGAATATGTGATGTGTAGCAACTACAGAATCTTTATGTTTGAAATATGTTTCAATAGTGAAAGTACAATGCTTAGCACTCTACCTCTCCAAACAAACAAAATGGCTGCTCATTAACAAAAGAATGCTGCAGCCTATAGCACATATCCTAATACATTAAATCATTGTTCTAGGCAAGGTAAAATACATTATGAACACTGCTGCATCATCTATATAGAAATTACATCAACTTCATTAATAGTAATAGCTTCAAAAACAATAAACATACCAGAAAACTACTGCAGGTGTCACCGAAAGCACTTACCACCATACATCCACTAAATGGTTGGCTTAGTGTCCGACTGTTAGCCATGTAAATCGATCACTAACAAGTACTACAATGGAGCTGAAGCAGGTACTTTCTGTAAAGTATTCTCACATTATATAGCACTTGGCTCTGGTTCAACAAATTTTGATGATAAAATCAAAGCAGCAGAAACAGCCCTAAAACAAGTACTCTACAGGCCTGCAATAAACAACAAAATCTTCGCGAATACTACCTGATTCAAAATCGTCTCAATAAATTGTTCAATAAATAATCATAAGCAGGAAAAACAGAAAAAATAGATTAAATTAGACACATACACAAATCACTACCAGCTCAAGACAAAAAAGTCATCCTGCAATGGATGCCATCTCATATTGGTCTGCAGGGAAATTAACAGACAGAGCAGACTTCTTGGCACCAAATTAGTATGTATAATATGACAATAAGTAGACAATGTCAAATACTATAAACAGAAATGCATGCAAAAAGTCTAGTATACTTCAATCAGGCTCTAGGAGGGGAAAAGTATGAAAACCTAGTTCAATATACTAGAAATATGTCATTTTCTACGAAAATCATTATTGCTCTATTTCGACTGGAAACTGGCCATGATTGTTTTAATGAAGAACATAGAATTGGATTGGTGTCAACAGACTGGTGTACCTGCAGGGGACATGCTATCATGAATTCTGTTATCATCTCTTTGTCTTGATCCTGCTAAACAAAATCAGAAGGATCTTGCTCATTTGCATTTGGAGGGTAGGGTATTGATGGCATGACCCATATTCCAGCCACTAGATAAGCTTCTTCCCCTTCCTCTTGTGTGCTTGCACAGTCTCCAGTGCAAAACATGTTTATTCTATCAGTTTCTTATTCCCTCTTGGTATGACCTGTAAAACTCCAGATCAGCTTTGCTATCTTTTCTTCAATATGTCTTTCTTCTTCTGAATCTGATCATTGCATTGCATTGTCATCTTCTGACAGTTTTGCACTTAACATTTGCCTTCCCATTGCACTTTGTATTACTGTTGCTCTTCTTCTCAAATTTTTCATTGTTGTTTAAAAACCAAAGGTACAATATGTAGCTAATATCTGACTTCACATGTAACTAACAAATGTATCCAACATTGTGTTTTAGCTATACAACACAGAATTAAAGAATATTATGTAAACAGTAAGAAAGATTGGTTTTGCATACACATGATACGGCAAGGAAATTGTAAACATACCGCACAGCATTTACCTTACTCAGGTAACAACTAAATATCTTTTAGGTGTTGGAAACAACAGTATTTTACCTGCTTTGTTGACAACAATAACTAGTCGTTTCTGTAAAGGAGATGACAACACTGCTTCTTCAACTTGTTTGCACCTTGTACCCATTGGGTCCCTAGCGTCAACGACTTCGAGTACCACATCTGCTGCTTCCACTACCTAAAATTATGCAACCAATTCTGATGAGCTAACAAGACACACACATTTGAGTTTCAATTCACAAAATGGATCTCCTGCATCTGTAATATACAGTCAAATGTATGACTGTAAGGTGCATTTTCTAAATATCGTTATAATGTGTATAATCACAGAGTTGATTTACAAAAATTAGTTATTCCTTGAAGGGAATTTGGGAGAAATATCAAATATTTGCTTGGATATAAATATTGTAAAAGAAGCTGTAAAATCTCTAAAGAATGGGAGAGCAGCTGGAATTGGAGATGTTCCCGCCTAGTTATTGAAAAATGGTACAAATAAATTATATGAATTATTAAGAAATCTTTTCGAAAAATGTCTGAATGGAGAAGAGGTACCATCAGATTGGAAGATGGGATACATTTGTACAATACACAAGAAGGGAAGCAACGATGAGTGCAAAAATTATAGAGGCATAACAGTTACTAGCACACAAGTAGGCTTTATGGAAGAGTACTTAAACATTTTTTAGAAGCTGAGTATAAGGAAATGGAGGCTGAAGAACAAGCAGGTTTCAGAGTTGGTAGATCATATTTCCTCCTTACAGTAAATAATTGAATAGAAAACAGTTAGATCACAACCTCTTCATTTAGTTTTTACTGACTTTGAAAAAGCCTATGACAATGTACCGTTAGCCAATCTGTGGACAGCTTTAAGATCAACTAGTATCAACCCCATTATCATAAAATCTATACTAAATTTCTATAACAATTCAATATCGAGAAAAAAATATCGGTATGGAGAACCATACACGACTTCCATGTTCTAAGATTTATATTTAAAATCATTTTCGAAATGAAATATTTCCATAGAAACTACTTCTTTCTACTTACTGCTTCAGCCTTAACCACAGTACTGTGGTCACTAACGTATACCACCTCACGTTATTGCACTCGATTTTCACTGATGATGGAAGTCGATGGCACTGCCGAAACGTCTGGTTTTGCAGAAAACTTTGGTCTACTGCCAAACAGGACGGGAAGGAATTTTAACAACAAACTACTTCTTTGTTGCCGATAACGTAGTACATATATAAACAATTATCCCCTCCCCCTTCAACTATAATTTTCATTTATAAAAAATTACCCCCACCCCATTCAACTAGCCTCTTCATTTATAGATATTTCATCTACGTTTCTACAGTGCATTATTAAGATCTTCTTATCAGGATACTTTATTTATCAAAATTAAGTACTTTACTCTTGTTACAACAAAAAATGTTTCAGGTAAACTACCCTTTCCCCCTAACCGATGTTCACCAAAATCAATAGGCCTTGAGTCCTCTACATCTCAGGCACATATGTAAAAAATTATTTGATTCTGTTTGAATTTATGGCAGTTATTGTTCGTAATGAAAACATTTCTCTTGTTACAACATAAAATGTTGCAGGTAAACTACCCCTTTCCCTTAACCGATCTTCACCAAAATCAACAGGCCTTGAGTTCTCTACAATGTAGGGAAGTATGCAAAACATTATTTGATTATTTTAGTGGATGGTTAGTGAGGATCGGTCAATAATACAAATTTTAGCTATTTTGCGTCGACGTTCGACAATATTTATTGTCATCTTCAGGACAATTGTTGCTGACGCCAAACACACAACTGTTGTGTGTTGTGTGATGACAATAAATACAGGGTGATTCACGAAGATATGCATAAACTTTAGGAGCTCATTCTACATGTAAAAATAAGAAAAAAAGTTCATATAAACATAGGTCCGAAAATTTGCGTGCATCATTTTTTCTTGTGTGCCAATACTAGCGGAATAAACTAACGACTTCATTCAACCCCAAAGGTAAAAATCTGCTTGCGCAAGATCAGGAGATCGAGGTGGCCATTTTACAGGTCCGTTTCGACCAATCCATCGCTTACCGAATGTATTATTTAGATGGTTCATCAAATCACGACAATAGTCGGGTGCATCATCATTCAGAAACCACATCTGCACTCTATCTGCAAGTGGAATATCTTCCAAGAGTTCCATCGGAGTTGTTTGCAGAAAATTTAAGTACTGTCTTCCATTAAGCTGTGGCGGTACGAAAAACGGGCCTAAGAGATTATCACCCAGAAGATCGCACCACACATTAAATGAAAAAGTATGTTGGTCATGTCTTGGGGGCAGTCTCGTGGGTTTTTGTCTGCCCAAGTGTAGGTGTTTCGAAAGTTTACAATGCCATTCCTGTAAATTGTAACACTTTTCTGGCGCATTTTGGTCTGTTTTGTTTTTAATTAAAGTCAAATTTCTAAAAATTGTCCTTACTTTTAATAGACATTATACATATCAGTTTTCTCATAATTAAATTCTCTACAAAGTTAGGTAGAGATTTTTATTTGTTTATTAGCAAATTAACGAAGTTATTTTAACCCAAAACTAAAAATGTGTGTTTTCCATTCCACTTTGTTGTGTTTTACCCAGTTTTTCTTAAAAACTAATTAAGATAGAGGTCTGGGACCTCTTTTATTCAATTTTTCAGATCAAAAACTATAAGAAGCCACCAAATTTACCCTTCACTTTATAGCCCACGGATTTCAGTATGGCGTCATTTTACCATGGAACCAGAAATCAGGGCGAACTGGTTCGCAAGCCGTAACTCGCTAACGAACCGTTTTCGGACCTATGTGTATATGAACTTTTTTTCTTATTTTTACATGTAGAATGAGCTCCTAAAGTTTATGCATATCTTCGTGAATCACCCTGTATTGTCGAAACGTTGACGCAAAATAGCTAAAATTTGTATTATTGACCGATCCTCACTAACCATCCACTAAAACATTCATTGATTGACGGTCACTAAAAATTTAAGGATTTAATTATTTGATTATGTTTGAATTTACGGCAGTTATCGTTCGTCGTAGAAAAAATTACCCTTGTTATCACATAAAACATTGGCAGGTAAACTACACCTTTCTCTTAACTGATCTTCACCAAAATCAATAGGCCTTGAGTCCTCTACAACTCAGGCACATATGTAAAAAATTATTTGACTCTGTTTAAATGTGCGGCAGTTATCGTTCGTCATAGAAACAATTACTCTTGTTAAAACATAAAATGTGGCAGGTAAACTACCCCTTTCCCTTAACCGATCTTTACCAAAATCAACAGGCCTTCAGTCTTGAGGATTACAATTGAGGAACGTATGCAAAAAAATATTAGATTCTGTTTGAATGTGCGGCAGTTATCGTTCGACATAGAAAAAATTACCGTTGTTAAAACATAAAATGTTGCAGGTAAACTACCCCTTTCCCTTAACCGACCTTCACCAAAATCAACAAACATTGAGTTCTCTATAGCTCAGGAAGGTATGCAAAGCATTATTTGATTCTGATTGAATTTACGGCAGTTATCATTCTTCATAGAAAAAATTACCTATGTTAAAACATAAAACGTTGCAAGTAAACTACCCCTTTCCCTAAACCAATCTTCAACAAAAACGATAGGTCTTGAGAACTCTACAATTCAGGGCTGTATGCACAACATTATTTGATTCTGTTTGAATTTGCGGCTGTTATCGTTTGCCATAGAAAATACCCTTGTTAAAACAAAAAACGCTGCAGGTAAACTACCCCTTTCCCTTAACCGATCTTCACCAAAAACAATAGGTCTTGAGAACTCTACAATCTAGGGCTGCATGCACAACATTATTTGATTCTGTTTGAATTTGCGGCTGTTATCGTTTGCCATAGAAAAAATCTACAGACAGGTAGACACACAGTCACTTTTCGAAAAATAACTTTTTTTCATGTTTTGAGGGTAGTACAATCAGAATCTGCAATAATCTCGAACACGATTTTTTTTGCCATTACCATACTTCCATTTCCTTATGGAACATGGAAGTAAAAATAGGAAAGAATTTGTCACCAGGGTTTCAAGTGACCAAAGGTTTATGCTATCACCCACGCTTTTCAAAATTAATACGGATAAAGCAATAGAGACTTGGAAAAAAAATGTGCAGGAACATGGGAATTCCACTTGATGGTGATACAGTTTATTCATTACCAGTTTGCTGATGACCAATTACTTTTGGCTCAAGATTTTGAAGACATACAGTACATGACTAGATAATTGATACAGGGATATCAGAAATGGGGACTAAAGGTAAATATTGTAACGTGACTCCCCCCCTCCCCCCCCCAACATATATAAGAATAATACGGTTTAAATCATTGAAGTACAAAATGGTATCCTTAATGAGCCTAATTTATAAACTATACAGTAGTAAAATTAATTTATAAAACACGTGTAAAGTAATATGATATAATTAAAATGTCAAAACATGTCTTGAGGGAACTTTTAGAACAATTATTCCAATTAAACATATTATGAATAAGGCACAAATAAGTTAAAAGCCTATAACTCAAAGACTAACTGGACAACCAGTAACTATAGAAGTGATTAAGTAAATAAATGTAATGCCATGGATAATTGTGATCTAGATTTAAAAATAATATTTAATTGTAATTATAAAGCACCTAAACCTTTACAGACAGTGACTGGTCCCAAATAAAGGTGTAATTACTGTTAAATTTTGTAAGAAAGATAAAAGGGTTTACTAAGATATATTATAAAACAATGGCAAGTTAAGAAATAATGTTACCTGAACTATATTGTAATAGAAAAAGTGAACATTATATTAACCATTGTATGATGGTATAAGTAATAACCATTAATAGTAATAAATGGAATAATAAGGTGCTCATTTAAAGACTATTACCATGAAAACCTATATATGATTAATGGGTAGAAAAGAATATCTCAGGTACATAAATTGGTGTACAAACCTCCTATGTAATGTAATAATTATATTAGTTTGTATTGGTAAGTCATAAGTAATTGTAAAAGTTCTTAATGAGTTATTAATCAAGTAACTAAGAATATATTTATTATGACCTAAGGACTTACATCTACCTAGGATGGTAGGAAAGGGCCATTGCAGTTTATTAGCTAGTTACTGACTAGCAAATGTATTGTAATAGTTAATACTATTCATTATGATCATTTACAAAATGTTAAATAGTAATAAGATTAGAAAAATTTATAATGGGATGAGTTTTGGCATAAGAGATACTAGGCCATATAATGCCTATAGTAAAAACAAGAGATGTCAAAAAATTAATATGATTATAAGTAATAACTAATGTAAAAAGATATATTGTTAACTTAGATTTAATTGTACTAAGACAGGAATAAGCAATGTGCTAAAAAAGACTATTTTAAATTTAATTTATGAGAGTAGGTAAAATCTTAAAAAAGGTAACTTTGGAATTACTACACAGAAATTAATCATGTGAGATTTCAACTTAATCTGTAATAAAAAGCTGTTCGTTGGTGTAATTATCTTTATGGTTGTAAATAGTATAAGAACATTAGGTCCGTTTTAAAAAATTTTGGTAATTTTGTCTAAAAAAATAGACGCCATGTCTAACAATGTTATAAAATTTCCAATGGGAATTTTACACTTTTCCGTTTTTACGACCAAAATTTGTAACGAGACGAGTTAGTTCATTATTGGATTTCGAAGAGTAAACTTTAAAACCTCTACACAACTCGGGGCAAGAAAATTTTATCCGGGATCGAACTGAAGATAGGTTGGGTGAAAGTGATACCTAGCAAAAAGAATAAATGAAGAAGAATATATTAACGAGTTATTATAAAATAGAAGAAAGGTGTTAAAGTGTTTAAATAACAGTGTAGAACAAATATAAAGGAAAGTATAGTGACCAAACCTTAGATTATAAAAAGAAATAATAACGATTTATGATAATTCACTTTTCCACTTATATACACTTATGAATTATTTGTGATGCTTTCACTGAAGTGAGACACTGATATTATTATAGTCTTAACCGTTTCTGGAGGCAAGAAAAATGTTTAAATAATTATTTCACTTTATGAACTATTATTTCTTTGTGTGTTCGAATATTTTGTAAAGAGTATAACCTCTTTATCCACAGTTAACCTAAAAACAGACACTGCTCACTTAGCGAACTTTTATAACATTAGATTTAATTTGTTGTTACTTTATATTATATTTGACTTTATTTGTGTAACGTTTTGTACTTCACAAAAGGTATTTTCGTTAATATTCTTGTAGTGAAAAGAATCCAACAAAATTTTAATAACCATAAATATTTTATTGAGAATCTATGCTTAGAGACAAGGAGTGCCACCCTCTGAGCTAAAAAAATTTACTAGCCTGGACAAATAATTAATATGAAAGTAATTTAATTTAATTTAAAGAAAAATATGAATAAGAAATGTAACGGGACAAACGATTGGGATTTATTTTATTCTTTAATACAGTAATTGTAAAAAGTAGTAGCAACTCAAGCTGAACAACGTTTGGATCACAAACGTTTGACATTGTGAACACCTTGTAGCCCACCTCGTACCAAGCCAGTGTGAGGCACAAAAGTAATTAAGAGTCTGGGAATGTTAAGTATCAGAAGGGGTGCGTATCCATGCGTATGCGCGCACGAGTCGGCCAACGTTCACACGGAAGAGTCAAGTCTGAAAAAATTCCTTCTCGCCTAGTGCGTAGAGAACAAAGGCCGTCGTGGTCTAACTTCCGAACCGCGCAAGTGCGTCAATGCGCGGTTCGCCAGAAAACCGGGCATACGAACCATGTAAGCCGGCCGACCATTAAATCATGTGAATTAATTTAATACAACGGGAAATCATGTTACAGTAATCAATCAGACATAATCTACAAGTTCTAACAGTTTAAACTTATTTTCGGAGTGTGCTAGGGAAACCAGGAATTAACAGTGGTGGTGTAACAACGTGGATACGACGACAAAAGGATGAGTACCTAATATAAGCAGTTGGCCAGATATAAAAAACATTTCAATTTCAAACGTATAAATACATAAACCAATTATAATAAGAGCTCTAAATCCGGGGGTAAAGCGTGACTATAAATACATCGCGTAGTGGCCTTAGTTTTTCAGTTCAATGCGAGATTTTTGACTGTGCGGTTCGAGAGTATTAGTGCGATATATTTACAGAGCGGTTGAAGTTATTACGGTGTACGTTCAAGTAGTTATTAGTGAAGTGTTGCGTTTTATATTCGGACGGTATAATTGTAATACAATTGAGTTTTAATATTTGTGGACATTTTATTGTGTGTGTACAATTTTCATTTGATTTGTTGTAGAGACTGTGTTGTTAATTACGAACTGTTTTACTGTAACAATTAAAGGTGTGATTAGTGACTTAACTGGTATCTTGTAATTATTTTGTTTCCACTGTACCTACGACGATCGAGTAGACCGTCGTAACAGTGGTGTCAGAACTGGGATAGAACGGTTAACAGTGGAAACAGTGGATACTTTGTACAAGATGAGTGTAATTCGTAATTAATCGAAAAACAATGGATGACAGTCAGATGATGGAAAATTTCCAGGCGGTGTTGTTGCAGACAGAAGAACGACGACGACAGGACGCAGAAGAAGCAGAAAGACGACAAAAAGAAGAACGAAGACAAGAAAGAGAAGAAGCAGAAAACGACAGGATGAAAAACGCAGGCAGGAAAGAGAAGAAGCTGAGGAACGCCAGAAAGCACTAATGCTAGAAACAGAAGAAAGACAGGATGAAAAACGTAAGCAAGAAGCAGATAAAACGGAAGCTCTCTTTGAAGTTATGCAGAAACAGTTCCAAGAACACAGTACCGCAGAATTGGGTATCCTACGAGGTGAGCTTAATAAACAAGTTACTAAAATATCGGAGGTACAAGAATCAATGACATTAAAAATAGCTAAAGTAGAAAAATCTGTCTTGATTGTTGAAGAAGCTATGTCTACAAAAATATCTGTTATAGAAGAATCTGTGTCAAATAAAATATCTGCAGTAGAAAACTCAATGGCAAACATAAGAGAACAAATTAAAAGTGAAGTCGAACAGTGCACGAAGATTCAACCAAAACAAATTTCTGAACAGACTGTACCAGTGATCAAGACAGAAAAAGACACAGAAAATAAGTTAACAGAGAAAGTCACTTTGCCTGCAGTAGGGACAGTTCATGACAAAGCTCCAACCTTTGATGGAAGCACTCACTGGGCAACGTACCTCCGCCAATTTGAAGCTGCTGCATGCGCAAATAATTGGACAGAAAAAGACAAGGCTGTTTCACTTGTTCTTCCATTAAAAGGACCCGCGGCAGAACTACTACAGAAAGTGCCACCTGACAGCCAGAACACCTATGCCGAGTTGATAAAAGCTCTGGAATTACGGTATGGTGATAAACATTTGCGAGATGTGTACTGCACCCAGTTGAGAGCAAGGCGACAGCATTCCGGGGAAAGTCTTCAAGAGTTTGAAGCAAGTATCGACAGACTAATTAGACTGGCCTATCCTGAAGCGCCAGAAGATTTTTGAACGGATTTTGCGATGCAGACATTTACTGCCGGTGTCCGAGATAACGAACTACAGCAAGTGTTACAAATGGCAAGACACCAGAACAGTGCGGACGCCCTGGTACATGCTTTGCAATTTGAGGCCGCCAAATCAGCGCCTGGTTGGACAAGTCATAAAGTGCGCGAGCTAAAAGATCGCGACGGCACAGACGATGAGGAAGAAGAACAAGGAACAGAGACTCGACTGTCGGCGCCACAGAATAAAATAAGAAAGGATGGAAGACCGAAGTGTTATCGATGTGGGAAACCTGGACATCTACAACGAGATTGTCGTGTTAGAATTCAGCAGCAGGGAAACGAGCAATAGTCAGTGCAACGGGGCGTGTGCTGACTAACTGGAGGAACGAAGCCCCTAGAGAATACGCAATTTCTACGCTTCAGAAAAACACCGGGAGCTTGGTAGTTACCAGATTTGTTCAAGAAAGGCCAACCTCGATTACAGTTGACACAGACGCAACAGTTTCTATTGTGCGCCCCGACGTGGTGAAAGATCTCAAGCCAATCTGGTGCTCTTGCAGCTTGCGAACAGCTACTGGACGGCCTGTAAAAGTGTATGGAAAAGTGGAGATACACCTACGCCTCGGTAGACTTGAGTTTAATCATCAAGTACTTGTTGCAGACATTGTGGATGAAGCAATTCTTGGTGTGGACGTTATGAACGCATACAGATTTATAGTCGACTTCAAAAACAATGTCTTGAGAATCGGAGGCGAAGAGGTAATGCTATCAACAATGACGACAGCAGAAAAATCGATGGACGTCATAAACCAAGTGGCTGTAACTGTTCCGCCGAACTCCGAAAAGATCATCATGGTTAGAACTGTGGTAGATACTAGGGGTAATCAGTGCTGTATATTCGAACCCCAGGTAGTCAGCACACCGGGCATACTAATTGCCAGAAGTTTAGTAAAACCTGACGAAACCGGAAATGTACCTATTAGAGTGGCGAATACTTTGGATCAAGCTATCACTTTACAAAGCAATACGCTCCTAGGCAGATTGACTCCTGTGGCCTGGGTAGCCGGAATAACGCAACGAAGACCCAGTTCTTCCGATACTTCTAAATTACCAGAGGAACTGCAAGAATTATTGAACAGATCTTCTAACGACCTCTCAAGTGGTGAGGTAAAAGAACTCGGACAGTTTTTATACGAATTCAAAGATTGTTTTGCAGTTCGGGGACAGTCACTGGGAAGAACCTCTCTTGTGCAACATCGCATCAATACCGGGGACACAACACCGATACGCCAACCTCCTCGAAGGCCTCCATTATCTAAACAAGAGGAGATGTCTCGGTTAGTACAGGACATGTTGACAGAGGGAGTAATTGAACCTTCGTCAAGTGCTTGGTCTTCCCCTGTAGTGCTGGTAGCGAAGAAGGATGGTGGATTGCGTTTCTGCGTAGACTACCAGAGGTTAAATGACGTTACAAAGAAAGACTGCTATCCATTACCTCGCGTTGACGATACACTCGACACGTTGTCTGCAGCACAGTGGTTTTCCACATTGGACCTGAAGAGTGGATATTGGCAAGTGGGTCTTCATCAAGAAGACAAGGAAAAGACTGCTTTTCTCGACCCCAAGTGGCTTATTCCAATTTAACGTCATGCCATTTGGACTCTGTAATGCACCGGCAACATTTGAGAGATTGATGGACCTGATACTCCGAGGCCTGACGTGGAAAACTTGCCTTGTTTACTTAGACGATGTCATAGTGATCGGGAAGACTTTCGAAGATCATTTGGAAAACCTTAATGAAGTTCTAACTAGAATTCACGGTGCACAACTGAAGCTGAGCCCGAAGAAGTGTTCTCTATTCCAGAAGGAAGTACAGTATTTGGGCCATCTGGTTTCGGCAGCGGGCGTTAGCATGGATCCTAATAAAGTAGACACCGTAAGAGACTGGCCAGTTCCGAAGAATAAACACGAAGTTCGGAGTTTCCTGGGGTTATGCTCATATTACCGACGTTTTGTGAAAGGCTTCGCTACTATTGCTAAACCACTACATGAGCTAACGGAAAATAAACGAAACTTCCAATGGTAGAGAGAGTGTGAACAAGCATTTAGAACGCTGAAGATTGCATTATGTTCGCAGCCAATTCTCGCTTTTCCAGCTTCCGAAGGGAAGTACATCGTAGACACAGACGCAAGCAATACTGGTCTAGGAGCAGTTTTGTCTCAAGTGCAGAACGGTGAAGAACGAGTAATAGCGTATTACAGCAAGACGCTTTCTAAACCAGAGAGGAATTATTGTGTTACAAGAAGAGAGTTGTTGGCAATTGTCAGAGCTTTAGAGCACTTCCATAAATACCTCTATGGGAGAGAGTTTTCACTACGTACCGACCATGCTGCACTTGCATGGCTCTTGAGATTTAAAAATCCGGAAGGACAGTTGGCAAGGTGGCTCGAACGTCTGCAAGAGTACAACTTCAAGGTACAACATCGGCGGGGGCGCCTGCACGGTAATGCAGATGGCTTATCACGAAGACCGTGCCCGAAGACTGCCGACATTGCCACAGAAAGGAAGAACAAAACTCAAGCGAACATGTTCAAGCCATCACTGTAGATTTCCTGGCTGATGGCTGGACAACACAAGACTGTCGACAAGAACAGATGACTGATGAAGACATTGGACCGATCTTGACAGCAAAAGAGGAAGGTCACCGCCCGGATTGGCAAGATATCTGCCATGGTTCCGAAGTACTGAAGGGCTACTGGGCACAATGGGAATCTCTCACCTTAGAAAACGGATTGCTGAAAAGGGCTTGGGAAAGTGCAGATGGATGAGACGTGGTCATGCAGTTGATAGTTCCCCGAAGTAAAGTGCAGTCTGTTTTAAAGGAGATGCATGATGGAACATCTGGAGGCCATCTTGGCGTTAACAAAACCCTTGACAAAATACGGAAGCGATTCTATTGGCTTCATCTTCGCCACGACGTAGAGGAATGGGTTCGGACGTGTGAAATATGTGCTGCAAGCAAGGGCCCACAAACCAGAAGCAGGGGAAAAATGAGACAGTATAACGTTGGACAACCTTTCGAGAGAATTGCCATAGACATTGCTGGACCATTCCCAGTTACTGACGATGGAAACCGGTACATCATGGTTGTAGGTGACTACTTTACTAAGTGGGTGGAAGCCTACGCAATTCCAAATCAGGAGGTTACCACTGTGGCAAAGCAGTTAGTTCACAACTTCTGTTGACGTTATGGAGCCCCTATGGAAATCCATACGGATCAAGGGAGAAATTTCGAATCAGGAGTGTTTAAAGAATTATGCCGTCTACTTGGAATTCGAAAGACCAGGACAACGCCTCTGCATCCTCAGTCGGACGGGATGGTTGAGAGATTCAACAGGACACTTGAGCAGCATCTTCGAAAGTTGTTAACGAGAACCAAACAGACTGGGACCAACATATACCACTATTCCTTATGGCGTATAGGTCATCAGTACATGACACAACCGGCATGACTCCAGCAAAATTGGTGTTTGGGCGGGAGATTCGTCTTCCTGGGGACTTGATGTTTGGATTACCTGAGACTCAGTCCCAAGAGCCAAAGAACTATTCCTCGCAATTAGAAAACCAACTGCGAGAAATGAATCGTTTGGTAAGAGGACGGCTGAAGATTGCCAGTGATAAAATGAAAACTCGGTATGACATTCGCAGCAATAGTGTGGGTTTCCAAGAAGGAGATCAGGTCTGGTTGTTCAATCCAAAGCGCCGTCGTGGTCGCTCACCTAAGCTTCAGTCTAACTGGGAAGGACCCTACACTGTGAAAAAAAGAATTAACGATGTTGTTTATCGGATTCAACAGGAGGGACAGCGAAAGTTCAAGGTCGTCCACTTAGATCGCCTGGCTAAGTACAAATTTAGAGACGCTTTGCCAGTTCGGGACGAACAGGCTTAAGGAGGGGGCAGTGCTACGACAGCACAGAACAATCTACGCGTTTATCGAATGTGCCAGAAAGGTCTCGACGTAAGCGTGTGGTGTACGTGCTACTAGACGCATTTTGCGAGAATTTTCTCGACTGTGCCAGGCTTCGCTCGGGCGCTCGGACTGTGTCAAGGCCGTAGCAATTACGTAATTCACAAGAGATAAGACGCAGTTTGGAAGCTTCTGGTGTGTGAGCGTGACTATAAATACATCGCGTAGTGGCCTTAGTTTTTCAGTTCAATGCGAGAATTTTGACTGTGCGGTTCGAGAGTATTAGTGCGATATATTTACAGAGCGGTTAAAGTTATTACGGTGTACGTTCAAGTAGTTATTAGTGAAGTGTTGCGTTTTATATTCGGACGGTATGATTGTAATACAATTGAGTTTTAATATTTGTGGACATTTTATTGTGTGTGTACAATTTTCATTTGATTTGTTGTAGAGACTGTGTTGTTAATTATGAACTGTTTTACTGTAACAATTAAAGGTGTGATTAGTGACTTAACTGGTGTCTTGTAATTATTTTGTTTCCACTGTACCTACGACGATCGAGTAGACCGCCGTAACAGTATAATATTACAGAGTTGATAAAGCAAAGAATTTGATGAACTGTTAAGAGTTACAAACAGAGAGTAATTAACTTTTAAAATGAATATAAATAAAATGGATTAATAGCGTAACCATGTGTTAAGTCAATTATTACGCCTAATTAACATCACCTGTCCCGTATAGAAAATTTTGCCTAACGAACCTGGTAAGTAATTGAATTCTATAAGGGGAAAGTGTATAAAGGTCTCCATATCTGTCCTTTAAAGATATTGGTGGCAACCTATAAGTAATTTGGAGTCTTCTGTTTTGGTAAGTCAGGGTAGAGTGTAATCAGGGCAAGTGCTTAAAAAGATCGCTCGAGGTAAGTAGAAGTCACGTGGGGGGAAAATTGGTAAAAAGTAACAAAACGTTACAAATGGCGATCCCTGCCAGTATAACTCAGATGAATTTATTCATATGGGTTTAGGCCCGATTTGAAGTACGAAATAGGTGGTGATAATAAGCGGTTTTTGTAATTGCAAAAATCACGAGATTTGTGATTAGAGGTTAAGACGTAAAATACTGTGAGCATAAGTTATGAGATTTTGTTTAGATAATAAACAAGTAATTAATTATTTGATTAAAGAATAATTAAATTCATAAAAATGGAAAAAATAGGGAAAACGAAGTCAGTTTGTCTGACTCAACTGTTATAAGTGAATCAGAAATTCAGTCAGAAACTCCTATAGTAAATAAAGAAACCTGGACCGAGTCAGCTGTTATGGACGAGGTGAGGGTTCATTCAACTCCCGTCTCGACTAGGGAAAGTAATAAAACTGATGACGAAACGAGAAATTGGTTTCGTAAGATAATGGGAGAGATTAAACAAATGTCTAGTGATAATAATAAGATATTTGATGCATTAAATAATCGTTTTGACACTAAATTTAATGAAATAAGTAGCAACATCAATAATCGTTTTGATGTTAATGATGAAAAATTTAATGAATTAAGGGGTGAGATTAACGAACGTTTTGATATAAATTAGGTTAAGATTAATGAAATAAAGGGGGAGATGGAACAACAAAATATCAAAAGTGAAAGTAATATGAATAAACATCTGAACGAGGTTGACGAACGTTTAATGACATTTAAGGAACAAGTAACAGAATCGGTAGAGGAACAGATTAAAAGTAAAGTAACTCAGATAGTTAATAAGAAGGTAAGTGACAGTGGTAGTGATATGATGACAAAAAATAGTGAAGAAATAATTAACAAGGTAAGTGATAGTTATAAAGAGGAATTAATAAGTAATAGTGATAAGATAGTTGAAAACGAGCGATTTAAGAGTGATATAGTGAAAACAAATAGTGGTGATGAAGTTTTTGGTGAAGTAGAATTTAATAACGAAGTGTTAGTGAGTGTTGATGAAATTGAAAGTGTGATGAAAGGTTAGGGTGGCAAAGGGCAAATTTTCCCCGTGATGTAAGTGGCGTAAGGACTCCGCTAGTAGTGATTTTTGAGGACAAAGGTTCCTCAAGAGGTTATGTGGAAGACGAGGTGTCTTCGAGTAGTCCCATAATTTTGGGTAGTCCTGGAAAAGCCAGAAAGTGTGATAGTAAGTTTGTGGTGCCCTTTGCATGGAGTGAAGTAGGTCAGAGGTGTTGCGACCGATGTTATGATGAGAAAAATGTTGAGAGAGAGAGAATGATAGAGGTATTTAAGTTAAATAGAGGTTATGAGGGGTAAGTTAAGAGAGTAAAATTGGAGGGAATAAACTATATGAAATACTTACCGGTTGTAGTAAATGTGGATGGTTATTTTGATGATACAACTGTAGATGATGAGCACTTACCTTGTGACATAGTAGATGGACATAGTAGACGAATATGATGATGTACAGTAACTTACCTGGGGATAACGACTAATATTAAGGGAGTCTGGTCAAAAATCACTAATGTTGACAAGGTTTATGAGATAATAACAAGGAATAATCCTGTAACGGGGCAAAAGGGAGGGGTTTTATTTTATTAAATATTTGTAAAAATTCATTTCATATGCGTGGCCAGCCACAGGCTGAATCTAAGTCGTCGCGAACAAAGAACTCATAAAGCGAAGTCAATACAATGGAATGCGTCAACGTGCGATCACGCAATACCATTCTTAGAATTTTGAGACTGTGTGACACACACCCACAAGCGCGCAAACACCAGCAGGTGCGCAATCGACGCCGCATTGTTAAAACAACATGGCCTGGAGAAGAATTTTGTCCAACACATGGTCAGAGACACGACGGAAACGAAACTAAGTCACGCCTACTGGACTAAGTGACGTAAACCACTGGACAACAAATATCGTCAACGTCCAGCACACGGGAGTTTGCACTTGTTAAATGTGCCACAGCTATGACTTTAAAGTACCAGGCATTGGTTTCCGCCTTGTCCGAAAGAAATGTAAGTGGAGGGGACTTGGTGAATGCTCTTCCCAGTTCTCTTACTGATGCTCACCTGCGCAGGCAGCCCGCCAAACAGGGCTCATTAATAAATTCCCAATATTAAGTAAAAGTGAGCACAGTTTTTCGGAAAATGACATCATAAATTGTTTTCGGACATACAGATCGAGTTTTATGAGTGATGCACCACAAGGTCGGGGAGACTCCACGATGCCGGCAGGGGTAGTAACGCATCTCAGAATACAGAAATATATTGCATAAAATGGGGCGTATTTAAATGAAAAGGGGGTTTATTTTATGTTGTAATGGAATGAATGTGTGTGCGAGCAGGCTGGGCTGCTTTAATTAAGGTAAGATTTTAGTTGTATCAGACCATGTAGTAAATATTTCAAGAAAGTTGTATTTATTTCAAATTTTGCTAAAGGTAATAAACTGATTTAAGAGATATAAGAATAAACAAAAATAATTTGAAGTTTTGAAAATTTAAGAACAAAATAAAATTTAATTTGTTTCTCTTTATAAATGCGAGTTGCGTCTGTTATTAACACAAACTATAATCATACTTGCATCTCAATGTTCGTGTGACGAATTCTGGACTAAGAGGGCAACACGAGGTAAGTTTGAAAGTAATTATAAATATGTTTATAATTTTAATTTATTAATAAAAAAGTAAGTAAATATCACATTTGGCGCTTCCGAAGCAGGGACAGTTTTTATAAATTAAAATTAAAACATAAAAACCACACCTACGGAAATGCAAGTATGGTTGAAAGGTTAAGTGACAGTACGAAAAAATTACGTAAAGTACGTAAAACAATAAATTAAGGTCAGGTCAAATATAAGATGTTGTAAATATTATAAGTTAAAGAGTAGTAAAACAAAAATTAATAAAGTTACAATTTAAAAAATGGCAGGTAATGAAAGCAATATAAATGAAACGACTAGTGTCAACAATTGTGATGACTCAAATATTATGAATAATGTCGAAGTCCACTCGACTCCAAATGTGAGTCAGGAAAATAAAACAAAAATCAATGTAGATGAAACAAATAATACAGATGATTCGGGGATTCAAACAACCCCAAAATTAAGTAGGGAAAATAAAAATAACGATGAAGTCAGCTTCACTGACGATAAAACAGAAAGTCCGTCAACACCTATCCAAAGTAAAAGGTCGGACGATAGTAATGAAATGTTAAAAATGATACAAATAATGTTAGAAAAGCATACGATAAACATAAACAATCGTTTTGACAATAACGATATAAAATTTAATGAAATTAAAAGTGAATTTAATAGTAAATTTGACACTAAATTCGAGGAACAGAGTAGACAGTTTAACGAACTTAAGGCTGATATTAATGAGGTCAAAATTCAGTATGAGAGTAAGTGTAACGAATTGAAACGAGATATTGAGAAAGTAGTAGAGTCAGTAGGGAAACAGATTAAAAGTAATAATAATAATGACAATAAAAAAGTAACAAGTGATAAAAATGATATTGAAAATAATAATATAATTAAGAATGTGGTATCAGAGAGTGATACGTTGAAAATAGATAGTGAGATAGTGAGTGAGAGAGAGAGAGAGAGTAATAGGTTGTAACGGAGTAGTAATTAGTGTTGATGAATTAGAGAAAGAGTGGCAAGAGAGTTAGATGAGTATGTAGGGCAGAGGGTAAATTTTCCCCATATTTATGATGAACCAAGGTGTTCACAAAGGTTTTTGTTGAAGGGCAAGAGTCCCTTGTTATTAGAAGACATGAGGTCTTTGAGTTGTTCCCCGAGTTTTTATGAGCTAGTACCCTCTGTGTGGGATGGTGTCAAAAGTGTGAGATGGTGTTATGGTGTGAGAGATTTAGATAGAGAATTGTGTGTTGATAGAGAGATAGAATTATATAAGTTAAAGAGAGGTTAGAAGTGGTAAAGATAAATGATATGAAATACTTACTTTATAAAATAGAGATTGAGAATTATTTTGATGATACCTGCTTAAATAATAATAATTTACCTTATGTAGTAATGAGTGTAGTAGAAGAATATGATAAGAAAATAACTGTCTTTAGATTGAATAAAACTACTGATGGAGACCAGACTAAAATCACTAATGATGTTGACAGGTTTTATGATTTGATAATAATGTGGAATAATCCAGTAAATTATTATGTGGGTTTTACGGAACAATTTGAAGTATTAAAGAATTATTATATTAAATTTAATAAATTGAGTATGGACAAGAACGATTTATGTTATAAATATATTAGATTACTATTCGATGATGGAGGCTGAACATTAAATTAATAAATGGACATTTTAAATATTTTGATTTATGGTTCTGACCTTGCTGCTTTTGGAAATGAAGTGTGATAAAATTGAACAATTAATGGTGAAGAATTGTAAATAATTGATAGTGAAATTGATTGTGTGTATTGTAAAATATTTTATGTAAACAATGTGTGTAGGTAATTGTTGTGATAATAATAATAATATTTAGCAGTCTAAATAAATAACAAAAATAATTTTGAAGACAGTACTTAACGAATTGTAATTGTTTTGATAATAATTGAATAATGTTGTGTTTCCCATAATTGATTTAATTAAAATAATTTGAGGTGTTTAAATAATTTGATTGATTTAAATGTTATATAATTGAAATTTTCTAATGAATTTAAATTATTTTATGAGATGTGAATTTTACAATAATTAGTAAATAAATAAATGTTAAATTGTTTAGTATGGAATAACGTTGTTGTTAAAATGTCTCAGAAGATACAGGATGTTTGATGTGTATATTTGTGTGTTTATGACAGGGTATGAGCAATGTACTGTGAGTATAAATTTTATAATACAAGTTAAATAGAGTAAAATGTGTACAGTTGTTGAGAAGATTTTAAACTTACTGATGAAAATAATTTGAGATAATTGTACTCAATAGAAACCATACTCAAAAGGTAATAATAACTGAAATATAAGATAAAATAAATGTTAATAATAAATTTGAAATTTTTGAGAAATCTACTTGTAGTAAGTGATAAATAATGAGATGATGATATATTAGAGTTAATAAAAATTTTCAAATTAGAATGTTTATAATTTTCTGCGTAAATTAGTTAAAAGAGAATTGTTTGTTTAATGTGAATGTAGCAATGCTAATGCTCAAGGTTAATGTCTATTTGTTTATTATGTTATGTTATGTTATCATACAAGATATGTGGGTAATTTTGGGGGGTTGTGTGGTGTTAATAGAAGTGCTATACGTAGGGAGTGTAGAAACTGCAAGGGTAGAAGGATTAATTTAGTTATTAGTAAGCTATTGCCGTGGTGGCATGTGCCACGGTAGATGGTGGTAAGTGTTGGGGCTAACAGGGAGTGTTACCTCCATCGGAGGCCAAAATGGCGTAAAATACGCAGCACACCTTTTATATAATTTTATATTATATGCTGATAGATTGCCGTGCCGTGTATAATAATGACGTAGAGAACATGCTTGAATTTAGAGTTGATTTCCCCGACTTTTCGGGCGATTACTGCCTTACCAGCACTAATCGTGATTTTGGATAGCGGTCAGCTATGGCCATAAATTAAGAACCTTGACCATAGCTGGCTTGAAATTGGTCTATATTTGAAATTATTGGGGGGGGTGACATTAGGGGAAATCCCCGGAACTATGGAACAGCGGCTGCCACTCTATTCGAGTAGGAACAGTAAACCAGGTGGCAGACCCGTTTTAAGGGCATATTAATATATAACCAAGATATGATGATATCTATTTAATTTTAAAATGTAACGCTGGAGCAAGGACACGGAGATGATAAATTCCTCCACCAATGCCGTCCTTGTGGAGGCAAATGGGCGCAACAGTCCACCAGCAAAAAAATAATAGTGTGTGTGGTTCAGGAGGTTGCTCAGGGGAGCAACGAATTAAAATTCTTGTAACTTAGAAATGGCAACTCGCTCTTGAAGTAAATCAAATAACTGTTTGATTTGGGAAAATGGATACAGTAGATGTTTATTATATTTTGGTTATCATGTTTTAGTGGGTCATTAATCTTGTTATGTTAGCATGTAAGAATTATAAATATGTGTTATGTATTTTTTGTTATATAATTTTGTGTAGCGTTTTTGAACAAAGGTCATTCACCCGACCTAGAGCATCAGCTGATAGCTGGAGTTAGATGTGTAAAATGTCACTTATAAATTGTTTGCAAATTTCCAATGTAACTAATGTTTGAATATAATGATTTTAATGTGTTAAAAGATTTTGATTTAAATGATGGAAGTAATTTGACATAGTTAAGATTTTTAAATGGTTTGTAAAAGATAGTAAATATTGGGAATTGGGTGATTAATATTTTGTTAGGACATTTAGATCAGTCCATGTTGAGTTTAAAGGGGTACTAGAGATGAATAAATATTGCTGTGAATTAGTGTAATGTAGAATTTGAGTATTGATAGTGACACAGTAGCTATGGGGAAAATATGTAGAGTATTGATTGATATATTGATGTAATAAGTAAATGGAGATATTTTGTAGTTGACAGTATTGTATTGAGAGAGTAAATAGTTGATGGGAATTTTGTAAGGGGGGTGGTGTGATAAGGAGTCCGCAACGAAAGTTGTTGGGATGGGAAGGGACCGTTTAGCGCCGGAAAGGGTTGCCTAGGGAAAGTCCAGGGACCAGATAAGGGAATGAGCCTTTGGGGGGGGGAACACACATCCTGAGTACAAAGGGGTAGAGTATTTTTTTATATAAGGGTAGAATGATGCGAATTGAGTTGAGTAGTAAGTTGGGTTTAGAGAATGTTTGATAGATTTTTTTGATAGAGATGGGTGTCATATTAGTTAAAGCTGTTAGTGATATTAAAGTCAGAGGGGGAGAGATTATAAATGTATACATGCCAAGTGGTAAATCAAGTTATTATGAATAATTAAATCACCCAAATTAATGGAGAATGAGAATGTTAAAGAAAGAGAATCATAGTTAAAATGAAAAAATTAATTAAAACAAGTGACAAATTTTAAGAGAATTGGAGAATTATGTAAAGATATAAAATGTGTAATTTTGATTAATTTAAATGTCAGTTTTATTGTTAATTGGAATAATACTATGTCAATTTTAAATGTCATATTTTATTATGTTATTGTGTTTAAAGATAAAAAATTTTGCAGATGTTCTATGTACTTCATGATGTAGCCTATGTATAACCTATGTAGGTCAAGGTTGTTGACTTGACCCAGAGTGATCAGCTGATGGTTGATGTTATAAACTAGACCAGTTTTGGCAATGAAGTGATGCAAATTTTGTTGTTTAATTGATTTAAATAATTTTGAGAAAAATAATATTTTAATAAATTTAAATTTTTTTGAAAAAAAAATTTTATTTCGTGCCTGCCAACTAATTGATGTTTTGAGTTTTAAGTGTATTATTGTTTGTGTATTGCGAGGGTTTAATTGAATTATATTGTTTAGAATATATGTGTAAACAAATGTTAGAGTAAGTGAATTCATGTTTAATAAGGTATTCAATTTGTTTTCTTTAGGATTGTTAGTAGTAGTGAAGAGAATTAGGGATTAAGGTAAAAGATTTTCTTATTGTGATTTTGAGGAAGTACAATTTGATTTTAACGTAAATGAATTTTGAATATAAAGAGAAGTGTTTGAAAATCTTAAAGGAGAATTTTGTTAAATGAGTAATTATGAGTATGTGTACGAGCCCAGTAACTGCTAAAGGCAGCCCAGTGTGCATGGTAAGGGGGAACATATCGGTTGAGGATCTGGCATGGTATAAGACCAGGGGTTTGGATTTTGGGGCAGTATGCTAGACGGTTAGGTGCGCTATGGTGCGTGTCTGTTCGATGTTATGATGTTGGGATCTCGGATAGAGAAGTCCAGTAATCTCGTTCAGGTGCAGCCATGGTCGCCGAGCCAGGGGGTAGTTTACCCATGAGGTGTAAGAACTAATGGGGGGTTGTTGGCACCATATCCTCATCGGTCCTCTTAGGGGTTTAGCAATGAGATTTTTTCTGTTTCGGCAGAAGATCTCTCATTGGGAGGGTACTGTAACGGGGCAAAAGGGAGGGGTTTTATTTTATTAAATATTTGTAAAAATTCATTTCATATGCGTGGTCAGCCACAGGTTGAATCTAAGTCATAGCGAACAAAGAACTCATAAAGCGAAGTCAATACAATGGAATGCGTCAACGTGCGATCACGCAATACCATTCTTAGAATTTTGAGACTGTATGACACACACCCACAAGCGCACAAACACCAGCAGGTGCGCAATCAACGCCGCATTGTTAAAACAACATGGCCTGGAGAAGAATTTTGTCCAACACGTGGTCAGAGACACGACGGAAATGAAACTAAGTCACGCCTACTACAGTGACGTAAACCACTGGACAACAAATATCGTCAACGTCCAGCACACGGGAGTTTGCACTTGTTAAATGTGCCACAGCTATGACTTTAAAGTACCAGGCATTGGTTTCCGCCTTGTCCGAAAGAAATGTAAGTGGAGGGGACTTGGTGAATGCTCTTCCCAGTTCTCTTACTGATGCTCGCCTGCGCAGGCAGCCCGCCAAACCGTTTTGTCAAAATGCGGAAGTGAGCACAGTTTTTCGGAAAATGACATCATAAATTGTTTTCGGACATACAGATCGAGTTTTATGAGTGATGCACCACAAGGTCGGGGAGACTCCACGATGCCGGCAGGGGTAGTGAGTAACGTATCTCAGAATACAGAAATATATTGCATAAAATGGGGCGTATTTAAATGAAAAGGGGTTTATTTTATGTTGTAATGGAATGAATGTGTGTGCGAGCAGGCTGGGCTGCTTTAATTAAGGTAAGATTTTAGTTGTATCAGACCATGTAGTAAATATTTCAAGAAAGTTGTATTTATTTCAAATTTTGCTAAAGGTAATAAACTGATTTAAGAGATATAAGAATGAACAAAAATAATTTGAAGTTTTGAAAATTTAAGAACAAAATAAAATTTAATTTGTTTCTCTTTATAAATGCGAGTTGCGTCTGTTATTAACACAACCTATAATCATACTTGCATCTCAACGTTCGTGTGACGAATTCTGGACTAAGAGGGCAACACGAGATAAGTTTGAAAGTAATTATTATTTATTTTTTTGATTTTTTTTATATTTTTATGATTTTAATTTATTAATAAAAAAGTAAGTAAATATCACAATCCTATAGAGTATTATGGTATAACGAATGACACAGAGTTAACGGGGCATTATATTAAAAATAATAATGTAATGAGTGTAAATAAAGATGAAAATTATTATATGAAAATAAGATGGATTTTTGATGATAGTGGTTAAATAAACAGTGAATGAACATTTAATTATTTTAGTTTATGGTAATGACTTGGCTAACTTATATAATGAGGTGTGGTAAACAATAATATGATATGACGAAGAAATTGTAAATAAACTCGTGGTGAGGTTAATTGTGTTTGTGTAATAGGTTAGGTTGTACTATATATTTCATGTAAACAATGTATGTATGCAATAGGAATTGATTTTAATAATAATAATATTTTATCAAACTAAACAAATAACGAAAGTAATTAGGAAGTTCATAAAACAAAGGAATTGTAATTGTTTTGGAGTAAGGTAATTAAAGTAACTTTGTGTTTTAAGAAACTGATTGAATTAAATAAGTGGAGATGAAAGTAGTTAATTTAAAATGTTGCATAGAGGAATTTTGGTAATAAAGTTAAATGATTTTTATAAGATTTGAACTTGATAATAAATAGTAAATGAGTAAAAGTAAAAATGTGTGTAGTTGTTGAGTTATATGGTTGTTATAATGTATCAGAAGGTACATATGGTTATATACGCTAATTTGTTGTAATGAATGTTTATATTTTTGAATTTATGACAGTAATCATGTTGTATTTGAGTATATGATTGACCATATGTAAGTATGAATTTTAAAATGAAGTGAAGTAAAGTAAAATGTTTTAACAATGAAATTAAATGAGTGGAAAAGGTTTTAAATTGGGTGATTAAATTAATTTGAGGTAGTTATGAATTTTCTAGTGTAATTTTCAACGATCATATTAATATAAAATGTTGTAAAAGATGGAATTTGGGTGATGATTATTAAAATAAGGCATTGAGTCAGTCAGAGTTAATTTTAAATGGGTGTTAGACAAAATAAGAATTTTTGGAATAAAAAATAATACAGAAACGGGTCAGTAGTAGGGACACAGTAGTGAGAGTGATTGTATGTAGAGTAAATGGAGAGTAAATAGGTGAGAGCAGGGTACATATATTTTGTAGTGAGGATGGAGGTGTAAGGAGTCCTCAACGCAAGGCGTTGTGGCGGGAGGTGAATAGTTTTAAAGAGGTTTGGCAGAGTTACCTGGGAGAGGCCAGGAACTAATAAGGGAATGAGTATAAGGGAAGGGAACACACATCCTATGTACAAAAAGGGTACCAGGTATTTTTGCAATAAGACGAGGATGATTTAAGTGGAGTTAGAGAAGTTAGTAGAGGTAAATATTATTGAGAGATCGGTGTCACCTTATACAAATCTGTTAGTGGTTGTTGGAAGAAGGTGGGTAAGGTTATATCTAAATGCCCATTCAGGAAATCAAATCATTGTGAATGACTGAGAATCACCCAAACCAATGGATGATGAAAATACTTAATAGAAATTCATAGTTGAAATGTAATAATAAATGTAACAAGTGAAAGAGTTAATAGAATTTGAAACTAAATTTAAAGTTGAAATGTTTCCATATTTTATTCAGATGCAAATGAGATGTTTATTTTAATGGAATGAGGTTTATGTTCGTTATGAATGTTTATGTTGTATGATGTTTATTATGTTAGTGTATAGGAATTTTAAACAGGTATCATATAATTTACGTGATTCCCCATTTTCGGGCGGTCACGGCCTCACCGAACACTGACCGTGGAATTGGCTCAGCTTTGACTAGCTATGGTCAGGGCACATTACGTCACGTGCTGCCTTAAGTCTGGCCATAGCTTGTTATCGTTGTAAGAGGTGAATTTAGAAATTAACCAGGGGGTAAATCAGGGGAATCACCAGAACTATAGAACAGCGGCTATCCATCGAATGGGATGGTAGACCGTATAAGGGCATATAACTAAATTTTAGTAGAATTACTGGTGTCCTCGGATACCAGTAATGCCGAATGTTTTGTAACGCCAAAGCAAGAACGGTGTAGGCACCGTCTACACCCTAAAAAACTTCAGTTCTTGTGGAGGCAACTGGGCGCTACAGTCCAGGGGGGCCATAGTGTGTGTGGAAGAAGGTTTTTAAATTGTTAACAAATAAGCTCTGATTGAATAAAGAGAAGATAGAGTTGATGATTATTGTAATTGTGCCGATAGTAAAGAAGTATGGGAGGAGATTGTAGTGATGACTTATGTACCTATTGTATTGAATGATTTTCTGTGTTGTATAAAAAATAACCGAAGTAGTATGCCTTATAATGGAGATAATAACTGTAAATCTTAATGGAAATGGAAAAAAAATTTTTTTTGTATTATACTTTCATGTTCTCTATATGAGGTTATGCTACTTTGATAAGATATCAGCTGATTCATAGTGTTCTGTGTATATTATATTTTTGTAATCAATTTATAGTTGCAATCGATTTTATGATAATAATTTTTTTATTTTTTAATAATTGTCAGTATATAATTATGAATTTGTGTATAATGAAAATTAAATTCAGTCAAAAGATAGGAATTTGGTAGTAAATTTCAGTTTTGATGTGCAGTTTATAAAGATGATAGATGAATTTTATTACGAAGCAAATAAAGACAAGATGGAATTAAATGAATTATAATTGTTGTGATGAGGTAATTAAAATTTATGTGAGAGGATTTAATTAATGTAAAAGGTTTCAAGTAATGCGATTAAAGTAATTAATTGAAAGAGATGGGTAAACTAATTTAAAGTTGGAAATATGTGTAATGGATTGGAATAGTTTATTTTTTGACTTGAAATGGATAATAAATAGTAGACAATTAAATTTAAATGAGTAAATTATTTGAGAAAAATTCAAAATTGAAATGATGATGCAAGATAAATAGTTAAAATGTTTAATTATTAAAAAATTAAAAGGTTAGCAATGTTTATTTTGAATATAGGTTTTTTGTGAGATATAAATATTTACTTGATTAGTAATAAATAACAAGTTTATGTTAAGAAGGTACATATATATGCAACCAGTACTTTGCTGAAGGCAAACCAGTACGACTAAGAGGAAACAAGTCAGTTAAGGATGTGGTATGTTGAAAAGCCAGTAATTGATATTTTTTATTGAATGTTACAGAGTTTGGTGATACTGTGGCGGGTGCCTGTCTGACTTTGCGGTGTTGGGATCTCGAGAGGGAAGTCCAGTAATGTCATTCAGATGCAGCCGCAGTCACCGGACTAGGGGGGTAAGTTATCCATGATTGTAATAAGGATTTAAGGGTGGTTGTTGGTGCCATATCCTAGCTGAACCTCTTAGGTTTTTAGTCAATGAGAGTTTTTCTGTTTCGACAGACGACCTCACATGGGGGGGGGTAATGTAACAGGACAAACGATTGGGATTTATTTTATTCTTTAATAATTGTAAAAAGTAGTAGCAACTCAAGCTGAACAACGTTTGGATCACAAACGTTTGCAATTGTGAACACCTTGTAGCCCACCTCGTACCAAGCCGTGCGAGGCACAAAAGTAATTAAGAGTCTGGGAATGTTAAGTATCAGAGGGGGTGCGTATTCATGCGTATGCGCGCACGAGTCGGCCAACGTTCACACGGAAGAGTCACGTCTGAAAAAATTCCTTCTCGCCTAGTGCATAGAGAACAAAGTCAGTTGGCTAATAACATCTAAACGCGCGGTTGCGTTGGCGTGCGGGTCGACTAAATTTCAACAATGTAGATAGACCAGCCGAAAATGTGAGAAGTAAGAAACTATAACTAAGGCAGTCGACAAAAAGCCCTCAGACCACGTGGTCAGAAAACAGTGCTCACGAGTAAAATACAGTCGGCCGACTAAATTGTGGCATAATTAATGTGAACAGTAGTGAAACATGTATTTGGAACCATATACAGCAGTATCGCAGTTGAAACCATTTTAAAACCGAATTTTGGAACGTTAAATAAATAGTGAATCAAGTGGTGGTGCAACAGCGGGGAGACATCTACAAAATGGCTAAGTACCATTTATAATTCAATGACTAAACTTCAAAAATAGGTCATTTGGGCGTTCAAAGGCAAATAAATTCAAATATAACAATAATAAAGAGATCTCTAAAATAAGGGTGGGGGTAAAAGATCTGTAAAGAATGAAAGTGTGAGCAAATGAGCGAATACTGGTTTGTCAAATAAAAATAAAAGGTATACCGCTTAGTTGAATTAGTAAATTTTGTTTTCTTAAATGTTTAACGTATAATATTATAGAGAGTTGATAAAGCAAAGAATTTGATGAACCGTTAAGAGGTATAAACAGAGAATAATTAACTTTTAAAATGAATATAAATAAAATGGATTAATAGCGTAACCATGCGTTAAGTCAATTATTACGCCAAATTAACATCACCTATCCCGTATAGAAAATTTCGCCTAACGAACCTGGTAAGTAATTGAATTCAAAAAGAGGAAAGTGTATAAAGGTCTCCATATCTGTCCCTTAAAGATATTGGTGGCGACCTATAAGTAATTTGGAGTCTTCTGTTTTGGTAAGTCAGGGTAGAGTGTAATCAGGGCAAGTGCGTAAAAAGATCGCACGAGGTAAGTAGAAGTCACGTGGGGGGGAAATTGGTAAAAAGTACCAAAACGTTACAGAAGGAATAAAAGAGAATTGATTTAATTAATTTGGAAGTATAATTATTATTTTGGGAGTTAACCATTTTTTCTTTTCAAGCAGTTGAACCTTAGTGTAGTGTTGTCACCATAGCAGAGAGGTTGGCAACACCTATTTTTGGTACAACTTTTGAATTGAATAATTCAGATAGGTAGGTCTAAGTTAATTAACCAAAATAAAGGAAGAAGAATTAATAAAGAACTCCAGAATTTTAAGAAAACCAAGACTATAAATATTTTATGAATAAACATTAAGCAGAAGTAAGAAGAATACAGTGTTAGAATTACCACTATAGGTATAAATCTAATTACAATTTTATTGAATTTATACAGCAAGGTGAACATCTTCAATCAAGTGATTGAATAATTACCAATTAACTAAATCATTTGGGAAAAATCTGGATTATTTAATTATTTTTAATTGTTTATGTTATTAAACAATTTGGCGCTCAACAACTGGAAAAAAAACACAAACTATAAATTTTGAAAATAACAAACCACAAACCAATTATTTTAATAATATTATAAAATAGGTTAATTACCTTCTGTCAACGTTTCTTAGAATCCTTTTCGGGATAACTCGAGTTTCGACACCAATGGTGTCATCATCAGATCGGATATGAATAAGGTGAAAACATTACTGATGTTTATACATCTCGTAAAATATTAAAAATTAAAAACAACACATACATTATACAAATAATAAATAAAACATATTATCACAATATAACAACGAAATATAAAAACACGCGGCTGCAACGAACCTGCACAGGAACGCCCCCACGGTAAGACTAATCAATGCCGGCTTGACCTTGGTTCAATTTTATCGATCTGATATAGCCGATTTCTCGTTCTATATGATCGATTCTATTAAATAAAATATTATTTGTATGTATTGCTTTTTCATTTAGGACACGACTGTGATCGTCCTTTATATATCTCGAACCTTTCAAGGGTGTCCAGCTTTAGTGACTTTTTACATTTATGTAGGATATCTAAATTATCACCAATACTCTTTATATTATGGTCATGTAAGCTTAAATGTTCTGCAAATGTAGATCTTCTTACATTTGACTTGGAGCTTGGGATATGTTCTTTATAGCGTAATTTGAAGGAACGACCTGTTTGTCCTATATAGAACTATGTGCAATCAGAACAATTAAGTCTATATACACCAGTACCGTCAAATATATCGGAGGGTATATTTTTGTTAGTAAATGTAAGTTTTTTCTCAAGTTTATTACTCGCCTTTGAGGCCAAAGTAATATTACGCTTTTTTAATTGGTTTTTTAAAATATGGTGTAGAATTTCACCATATTCTATTGCAATGTATTTGTTTACTTTTTCTTTGGATACATAAATATTTATTGGTTTATTTTGTTTTTATTAATTATTCTATCTACTATATGACTTTTGTATCCATTGGCTAACGCTGTTTTTGATAATGTTGAGTTCATTGTTATAATCTTCCGTAGATAGGGGCAATGCCAGCAATCTATGAATCATACAAGTGAAATAATAAATATTGATGTATCCAAAGAAAAAGTAAACAAATACATTGCAATAGAATATGGAGAAATTCTACACCATATTTTAAAAAACCAATTAAAAAAGCATAATATTACTTTGGCCTCAAAGGCAAGTAATAAACTTGAGAAAAAACTTACATTTACTAACAAAAATATACCCTCCGATATATTTGACGGTACTGGTGTATATAGACTTAATTGTTCTGATTGCACACAGTTCTATATAGGACAAACAGGTCGTTCCTTCAAATTACGCTATAAAGAACATATCCCAAGCTCCAAGTCAAATGTAAGAAGATCTACATTTGCAGAGCATTTAAGCTTACATGACCATAATATAAAGAGTATTGGTGATAATTTAGATATCCTACATAAATGTAAAAAGTCACTAAAGCTGGACACCCTTGAAAGGTTCGAGATATATAAAGCTATAAAGGAGGATCACAATCGTGTCCTAAATGAAAAAGCAATACATACAAATATTTTATTTAATAGAATCGATCATATAGAACGAGAAATCACCATATCAGATCGATAAAATTGAACCAAGGTCAAGCCAGCATTGATTAGTTTTACCGTGGGGGCGTTCCTGTGCAGGTTCGTTGCGGCCGCGTGTTTTTATATTTCGCTGTTATATTGTTATAATATGTTTTATTTATTATTTGTATAATGTATGTGTTGTTTTTAATTTTTAATATTTGACGAGATGTATAAACATCAATAATGTTTTAACCTTATTCATATCCGATCTGATGATGACACCATTGGTGTCGAAACTCGAGTTATCCCGAAAAGGATTCTAAGAAACGTTGACAGAAGGTAATTAACCTATTTTATAGTCTTAACCGTTTCTGGAGGCAAGAAAAATGTTTAAAATTACAATTTTAATAAAACTACATCAACATATAAAAGATAAAAAATAAGACGTTATAGAATTGGCACCAACAACTTGGGGCATAATAGAAGCATAAATATTTTTTTTCAATATGAATAAAACAAAATACATGGATATAGGTAACCTTCATCAAAACTTGATATTGGAGGAAGACATGGTGAAGAGTTCATATACAGAGGAATACAAGTATTTAGGAGTGAATATTACGGCCAGTGGGAAGCAAGACAAAGAAATACAATCCAGAATTAATTTGGCAAAGATGGCTATATCTATATTAAATGGAATCCTATGGGATAAGCAAATTACAGCAGGAACCAAAACAAAAACATTTAAAACCATTGTTAGAAGTATCGTGACTTACGGCTCAGAAGTTTTGACTACTAATAAACACACAAAAACAAAATTAATGACAGCAGAGATGGACGTTTAGAGATGTTCGGCAAGAGTATCCAGACTTGAGAAAATTAGAAATTAAGATATTAAGAGCAGAATGAATGTGAAAATTTTAATTGTTGATTTTATCCAAACAAAAAATACAATGGTTTGGACACACAGAAAGAATGGCACAGGAAAGATTGTCAAGAAGAGTTATGGAATGGACCCCCCAGGAAGAAGGAAAAGAGGAAGACCACCTATCACCTGGACAGAAGAAATTCTGACTATATTGAGGGAACGAGAAATTGAAGATCTTTGGATGGACAAGCAGCAGTGGAAGATGAGAATTCAATCACTTCTGTAATCTTTGGTTCTGGAAAATGTGTAAACATTGTACAGCCGGAATAATAATAATAATAATTTAAATGTCGTCATGGAAATTTGGAAGATTTTGGAGGCCCCATATTAGTGAACATGCAAAAAGTGCCACTACCCCAAAAAATTATCAACATCATGCATGGTATTTGTCTAGAAGACTGCTGTTTGAAAGTGTCTCAAATTACTAAGACTGTGAGCATCTTAGATGAATAGGTATATTATATTACAGTGGAAATCGGTTAACACGAAATGACGGGGACCAGTTATTTTTTTCGTGTAAACTGAATTTCGCGTTAAGCGAACAAAAAGTGAAACAAAATGAGGAAGTGAACAAATAGTGTACTGTAGATTATTTATTGTACTGTCTAGTAAAATGCAACAAATAGGCCTACAACCTTTTATTTATCCTCATGGTTTATTATTGTTAATTTTTCTTAAAATTATTATTAGCTGTTCTAAATTTAGTCCTATGATTTAGGTTTTCTTATAGACTACTGTATGTCTTTCAACTTTACCGTAGTTTTCGTGTTTATCTTTATTTAAAATAATCCGTTATTTTCTTTTGCACACAATTTTGCACTATTTTATTTTCAACAAATTGTTCTAATTTATCAACGTGTTCAAACATTTCACCTTCCGAGTTGGCTTCAAAATATCGACGAACACGGCTCAGCAACGAAAGCATATCGGTAGCGGTAGGAACATTTTCACTGTCATTTTCCGTGTCAAGTTCGTCGTCACTATCATCACCTTCATAGTTGTCAACTTGCACTGTTTCCACGATATCGGTATCTGTTAATACGGGAGCCGTAGTTACGTTCTCGTCGACAGTCACGTACTCATTTAGAGAAATTGAAACATTTAATACAGATGACACACGATTAAACATTTCAGATAGTGTAGGATCAATTTCATTTTCTTCGGGTTGTTCAGTTTCTGAATTCAAAATGAATCGAGCATGAGCGAAACAATTTTGAATTGTTGTAGGCGTCACAAGGTTCCACGCTCTTCTTAACAAGTTACAAGCATCCAGAACATTTACACAGAAATCTTTTTTCCCCTCAATAGTGGTCAAGTATTTCCGCAGAAGTAACTTTCTGTACTGAAATTTTAAATTTTGAATAATACCTTGATCACAAGGTTGTAGGACACTAGCCGTGTTCGGTGGTAGAAAAACAAGTTTAATTGCCATCAATTTTAGGTCACATGGGTGGGCAGGACAGTTGTCAATAATTAACACAATTTTCCTCTTCTGAGAAGTGAAATGTTTTTCTAACGAAACCAGCCGAGTGGTATTTTGTGTTAACCGATATTTTGTGGTAACCGTTTTCGCGTTAAACGATTTCTACTGTACTTCCATGTTCCTTAAGGAAATGGAAGTACGGTGATGGCAAAAAAAATCGTGTTCGAGATTATTGCAGATTCTGATTGTACTACACTCAAAACATGAAAAAAAGTCGTTTTTCGAAAAGTGTCTGTGTGTCTGTCCGTCTATCTGTAGATTTTTTTTCTGTGGCAAATGATAACTGCCGCAAATTCAAACAGAATCAAATAATTTTTTACGTACAGCCCTGATTTGTAGAGTACTCATGACCTATTGTTTTTGGTGAAAATCGGTTGAGGGAAAGGGGTACTTTACCTGCAATGGTTTTTTTTTATCAAGGCTAATTTTTTTTTTGGCAAACGATAAAAGCCGCAAATTCAAACAGAATCAAATAATGTTTCGCATACAGCCCTGATTTGTAGAGTACTCAAGACCTATTGTTTTTGGTGAAGATCGGTTAAGGGAAGGGGTAGTTTACCTGCAACGTTTTTTTATCAAGGGTAATTTTTTATGGCAAACGATAACAGCCGCAAATTCAAACAGAATCAAATAATTTTTTGCACACGTCCCTGAATTGTAGAGATCTCAAGGACTTTTGATTTTGGTAAAGATCGGTTAAGGGGAAAGGGTAGTTTACCTGCAACCTTTTATGTTTTAACAACAGTAAAGTACTTGAAAATTCATTTAAACTTTTTCAAACAATGGTAATTGTTAAAAATAAAATAATTTGCCAGGCAATAAAATTATAATTTTTTCATTTTAGTGTAAATCATGTATGAGAGAAAATATATCGTTCGTGGCAGGCAAGCATATCTCAATTATGTAATGTTTACGTTTCCATTTTATTATTATGATTACTGCAATAAAAAGGCAGGGAACACACACACACAAAATTCGTGTTATTTCTGGCCTCACTCATGTTTATTTTCTTACAATTGCACGCTTTTTAAATGGAAAGTGCCGAAACCCACACCAACATAACACGTGCAAGCCAAAAAATTGTCCAGCGTGGATAGCGATTTGCTTCCTGTGGATCGCTGGGCAGTGTAACTGCACGTGTTTACAGAGGAACAATTCATAGACAGAATTTTTGTCTTTAGGGAATGAACCCTCTGCAAGGTGCTGAGGGTCCATGAGTGACTTCGGAGCGCTCCTTCTTTTCCGCGTGTTTGTTCTGTGAAACGTACACTGTAGACTCACAGCTTTACTCTAAGCAACGCTCAATAGGAAATGTTGAAAATTTTTGTCCACGGTGTACTCTCATACACACTAAACCTGCTCTGATGTTTTAATTACGGACATCATAATATTAAAACTTTGGAAACTTGAACACTACTTAATGGAGATCAAACATTAACTTATACAAGCCATTAATTTTATGCATATTTTTTATATATATGTGTACAACGTTATCGGCAACAAAGAAGTAGTTTTTGTTAAAATTCCTTCCCGGGATGTTTGGCTGTAGTCCAATGTTTTCTACAAAACCAGACGTTTCGGCAATGCCATCAACTTCCATCATCAGTGAAAATCGAGTGCGATAACGTGAGGTGGTATACGTTAGTGACCACAGTACTGTGGTTAAGGCTGAAGCAGTAAGTAGAAAGAAGTAGTTTCTATGGTAATATTTCATTTCGAAAATGATTTTAAATATAAATCTTAGAACATGGAAGTTATGTATGGTTCTCCATACCGATATTTATTACTGAGGAATTAGGTATGAGAAAGCTGTCTGCAAGATGGGTGGAATATCTGTTGATAACTGATTCAAAACACATTCAATTGCAAGCTTCTCAGAAATGTTTGGACCATTTTAACAAAAATCTCAAAGATTTTATTTGTACATTTATAACTAATGAAACTTGGGTTCATCACTTTACTCCAGAAACAAAACAACAGTCAAAACGATGGATGCATAGTGATTCTCTGCCTCCAAAAAAAGTTCATTTTGTCTGGTAAAAGTATATGGATTTGATTTTCTAGGATGCTCAGGAAATATTGTTAGATTATTTTGAAAAGAGTTAAACAATGAAGAGAGAGTACTTTGTTAACCTTCTGGACAAATTAATTACAAAAATTTGTGAACAAGACCATGTTTAGCACAGAAAAAAATAATTTTCCATCAGGATAACGCATGATCTCACACAAGCATTGCTTCTATGGTAACAATTGCTGAGTTGAAGTACAATCTGTTATAACATCCACCTTATTCACCTGATTTAGCTCCACCTGACTTTCATTTACTCCCAAACCTCAAAAAAAAATCCTAAGGGGGGGATTTCCCTCAGAATACGAGCTGAAAACAGCAGAAGTGGTTATTTTGAGGACCTAGCAGAATTGGACTTCCACAACAGGATACAAGCACTGTAGCATTGCAGGACCAAGTGAACTGAATAATATGAAGTCAATATTGCAAAATAAAAATGATTTCAGAAAGGAAAAGTGAACTTTTTTTTTCACTTTGAAAGTGAAAAGTGAAGGAAAAGTGAATCAGGCCATGAACTTTTCAAAATGTCCTCATCTATCTCAAGGACTGAAGCCAAGTGTAAATAGAAAGTTGAAAGTATAATTATAATATAACTTCCACAAATTTATTAATTGATAAAAGAATGCAACAAACTGCAAAATACTAAATCCATTGTTATATTAATTTATTTTAATGCATTTTATTAATATTGAATATTAATAACTTTCACAAACATTTTGTTCAGGCGCCATTTTGTTATAATACAAGAACATTAGATTTGCTTACCTTTATGGGCAGAGTTCATATAAGCGAACCAGAAGTAGCGGAATTTGTTATCTGAAATAATTTACTCTTGCTTGAAATGTTTACCAATGACATTACCTTTTATTGTTATATTACGTACAAATGAATGTGACTCTACTGTGCAAAACAAGCACGCTACTATAAGCCACGAGGCGTTGTGCCATGAGACGCAGTTCCACTATTCAAGTTAAAATTCCCCTTAAACATTTCACAAGCCCTCCAAAATAACATATTCAATTATATTTTCATATCATTATTAAAATTATTCACAACCCAGCACTTCTAATTAAATGTAATTAGATATTCTCTCATTCACTCACGCTCTCATCCTTATGGTACAATTTTAGTTAATTTTCCCCAAATTGAGCTTATTTTTATTAGTTATTTAGTGATTGAAAATTTTGTATTGACCCTTATTTAATATTTTGGGTACCCCCCATTTTGTCACTTAGCTGAAATCAGTCCTGCAGACGTCACATCGCTGAACTCGCACTATAGATGTTAAAATTTTACCAAACTTTGTGTTTACATTTTACACGTTAATAACGTTGAACTGTTACTTCATTTTGTACAAAATACTTCACTTTTACATTGTACAGGCGAACGTCCGAGACTTGGTTTTATAAAATTTAGATATGCAGCCGGCCGGCTTTACTGCTATTTCGTGACTGAGAACGATTTTCACTGCTTCAATTCCGAGGTGGGGAGTAACTACGTCACCAGTTTCTTTGTGTCGAGTTCCACGCCTTAGCTGTTTACAGGCGGGTTTATTACGTTTTTGCATACTTTTGGATGACGTATACATGGGTGCAGCTTATTGACACTATTATGGCAAAATGATGTTGTTGTTTCTGCGTGTATATTCCCGACCTTGACCCAATTTCTGTCCACTCGATATTGCGCAGTTGCAAACCTTCATAAAACTTTACTAGTTTCTTATATATGACTTTGAATAAAATACAATTTATATTGATCATTCCCCAAAACACAATAGGGCCAGAATTGTACTGTTACACCATATTGTAATCAGAATATTTAACACAGGGACTATTATTAATACTTTTCAAAACTATTAACAATGTGAAATGTTAATACAACCAAAACCTTCTACTCTCTGTCTTCATTACATGATAATGTGAAAAGTACTTCCCCATAATCAGACCACAAAATGAAACTGTTGTGGGAAAATCTTGACTAACAACAGACATGTTATAATCTCATGAGATAGCTGATAAAACCAACTGAATGCACTTAGAACAAACATTTTATAAGGTTTCATTCCTACTTATTAGTCTTACCAAGTTTTACATTTTGTATAATTGACCAAAGTGCAAGAGTACACCTTAATAAGGGGCCAATAACTGTACTTCCAAATTAGTGACCTTCTCCAAACATGGCCCATAATGCATCAGTGTTGTATGGTGAGGTCACACCTCTTCGGATATCTTGAAACCGACTAGCTTTAATTATTATCTCAGAACAGGAAACTTAATAATTGGAAGTGACGACTTTCCACCTTTTTCTACGAAAGTTAAAGTGGGTTTTATCTGTAAAGTGGTCTCCTTTAGCTCACATATATAAGAAAATGGTGATGGGCAGATTATGTGCAGTGCAAGAGGGCAAGCTATGATACAGTTTGTTTTAACACTCAACTAATGTATTCCAAATTAAAATGCAAATGACATTCAACAAAATAACGGCTACAATGTACATACCTACTAGCAAAACGAGTATCATATTATAATTCAACTTAAGGATATTATATTCATGCATGTACACAAAATAAAAATTACCTTTTTAAACTCTCTGTAATAAGGTTTTGTTGGCACATCTGAGGTGCCATAAATTTTAATATCCTCCTCTTCGTTACCATCATTATTGAACTTCTCGTGTAATTTCAATTTGTTATTTGCTGTAGCTACCAAACTTTCTAAATCTTTAGCACCTTCATTTGCTTTTTTTGCTTCCCTTTCCGCTTTCCATATTAATCTTTGCTTTTCCTTATCTTCTTCCAACTTTTTTTTGAACTCAGTAACATCCTTCAAAATGTCTTCTTTAAATGGGCATACATTTGGCACTGTGACCAATTTGTTCTTTCTGCCTGAAACATGTAAGGAATTCAATTATGGCAGAAGTATTACAATTAACTTCAGTAACTTCAGGATTCATTCACATTAGGATGTTTCCCATGCTGTAACAAATTCAGCTTAAAGTGCATAAAGTTACTCATGTCAGCACACTAACAACCACACATACTTCAAAAATATCTGTGCTAGAATAACATCAATAAAGCTGTAACTAATAAACTAACATGATTATCAGTACAATCCCATTAAAAGAAACTGGAAGAAGAACAAGAGTTATCGTGGCTTCAACATGACTGAAATCTATTCAAAATAAATGTTTTATGTATTGTACTTATGGCTAATGGTTACTTATGAAAATTATTTTATGGCATACTGATAGATAAAAATTTTGTGTCCCACTTTAGAAGAATAGAGTTTGTATAAAAGTTACAAATACTACAATCTTTATATACCGTAGTATACTTTATGTTAAACTGGTGTTTTAGACCCTGAAGTCATATACTGAAATGCTTTACTGTCACATTCATGTCTCATTTTTATTAAATTTTTAATGCAAGACTTAACAAAATTATATAGCAATGATTGTCACACATACCTTTCAAGTTCTGTTTCACTTGTTTTCTTAACTTTCTATTGTGTTCTCTTACTTTCTTCTGTATTTTATACCTCCTTCTTGCAGGAATCCGTTTGCTTGTCTTTTCTGTAAAACCAAATACTTATTTTCTTTTATGACTTACATTAGGCTTATTATTTAATGATGATAGTTACCTGTGATATTATTCACAGATTTACATTACATCACATCTTTATCACAGTGTACAAAAAAAAGATTAAATTATTTCATTCATTTTTACTTCCATATTCCTTAAGGAATGGAAGTATGGTGATGGCAAAAAAAATCGTGTTCGAGATTATTGCAGATTCTGATTCTACTACACTCAAAACATGAAAAAAAGTCGTTTTCCGAAAAGTGTCTGTGTGTCTGTCTGTCTGTCTGTCTGTAGATTTTTTTTCTATGGCAAACGATAACTGCCGCAAATTCAAACAGAATCAAATAATTTTTTGCATGCAGCCCTGATTTGCAGAGTACTCGCGACCTATTGTTTTTGGTGAAGATCGGTTGAGGGAAAGGGGTAGTTTACCTGCAACGGTTTTTTTTTAGCAAGGGTAATTTTGTTTGTTTGGCAAACGATAACAGCCGCAAATTCAAACAGAATCAAATAATGTTTCGCATACAGCCCTGAATTGTAGAGTTCTCAAGATCTGTTGATTTTGGTGAAGATCGGTTAAGGGAAAGGGGTAGTTTACCTGTAACGTTTTATGTTTTAACAAGGGTATTTCCTATGGCAAACGATAACAGCCGCAAATTCAAACAGAATCAAAAGATTATTTGCATACAGCCCTAAATTGTAGAGTTCTCAAGACCTATTGTTTTTGGTGAAGATCGGTTGAGGGAAAGGGGTAGTTTACCTGCAACCTTTTTTTAACAAGGGTATTTTCTATGGCAAACGATAACAGCCGCAAATTCAAACAGAATCAAATAATGTTTTGCATACAGCCCTGAGTTGTAGAGTACTCAAGACCTATTGTTTTTGGTGAAGATCGGTTAAGGGAAAGGGGTAGTTTACCTGTAACGTTTTATGTTTTAACAAGGGTATTTCCTATGGCAAACGATAACAGCCGCAAATTCAAACAGAATCAAAAGATTATTTGCATACAGCCCTAAATTGTAGAGTTCTCAAGACCTATTGTTTTTGGTGAAGATCGGTTGAGGGAAAGGGGTAGTTTACCTGCAACCTTTTTTTAACAAGGGTATTTTCTATGGCAAACGATAACAGCCGCAAATTCAAACAGAATCAAATAATGTTTTGCATACAGCCCTGATTTGTATAGTACTCAAGACCTATTGTTTTTGGTGAAGATCGGTTAAGGGGAAGGGGTAGTTTACCTGCAACGTTTTTTTATCAAGCGTATTTTCTATGGAAAACGATAACAGCCGCAAATTCAAACAGAATCAAACAATTTTTTGCATACGTCCCTGAATTGTAGAGGTCTCAATGACTTTCGATTTTGGTGAAGATCGGTTAAGGGGAAGGGGTAGTTTACCTGCAACCTTTTACGTTTTATTTTCTATGGCAAACGATAACAGCCGCAAATTCAAACAGAATCAAATAATGTTTTGCATACAGCCCTGATTTGTAGAGTACTCAAGACCTATTGTTTTTGGTGAAGATCGGTTAAGGGGAAGGGGTAGTTTACCTGCAACGTTTTTTTATCAAGCGTATTTTCTATGGCAAACGATAACAGCCGCAAATTCAAACAGAATCAAATAATTTTTTGCATACGTCCCTGAATTGTAGAGGTCTCAATGACTTTCGATTTTGGTGAAGATCGGTTAAGGGGAAGGGGTAGTTTACCTGCAACCTTTTACGTTTTAACAAGAGTAAAGTACTTGAAAATTTATTTAAACTTTTTGAAACAATGGTAATTGTTAAAAATAAAATAATTTTGTTGCCAGGCAATAAAATTATAATTTTTTCATTTTAATGTAATATAATATTTTTCATTTAATACAGCAATAAAAAGGCAGGTAAGACACAGCCTGGCTGTTTGGCTGAAAATGATTTTAAATATAAATCTTAGAATATGGAAGTCATGTATGGTTCTCCATACCGATATTTTACTTCTAAAACACAGTATTCAACTTGATGAGAACTCACTTTCTGAAGTACACGAATCAACAGTTATGCATATCAGCCATCCCTTGTCAACTACCAGATCCTATCAGCTTATTATTAACACAGTATAAATGGTAACACAGGAACTATCACTCGACTGCCGGTGAGCCACAACTACAAACTTCAAAACTTTTTGTATTACATAAAATAAGTTGAATTAGATAACTGTGTACCTTTACAAGCACCTTAATACACAAAAATCTATGCAATACATACAAACTTAATACATACCACTTGTAATTACTATTCTGGTAACAAATTGTACATGGCAGCAACAGTGGTAACAAACAAACAAACAAACAAACACACAAACACACAAACACACACACACACACACACACACACACACACAATTTTTAATATATTTTGGTAACATATAGTCTCGAAGATTGACATGTATACATGTGGCGGCAAAAGAAGCCATAGGTGGGAAGGAAGTACTAGCAAAGCATAATAATTGGCATGATGAAGAATGTAGAAAAACACATGAGGAAAGAAATGAAACAAGAAAGAAGATGCTGTAGAGAAGAACGAGGGCAACAGTAGAAGAATACCGATATAAGATATGCGGAAAACATATGTAAAAGAAAGAAAAGATTATTTGAAAATGAGAAGATAAGAAAAATAGAGCAGGAATATAGTAAATAGCATGTTAAGCACCTTGTTTAGGAAAGTAGGGAACAGAGAGAAGAATTTAAAGTCAGAAAAATATGAGTAAGAATAGGAAAGGTGAATTAGTAGTGGGCGACAAAGAAATAGTATATGGATGGAGAGAATATTTTGCAGATTTACTAAAGGGGAGTGTTAGGGAAGAAGCGAATGGAGAGTTTGAAGAAGAAATCCAGTATTATGGTCCCCATTTAGACATACTGCCACCTTTGAGAGAAGAGGCTGAAGAACAAGTAAAGAAACAGAAGGAAAAAAAATCACCAGGAGAAGATGAAGTAACAGCAGAACTAGTCAAAAGCGAAGGAGAAGAACTGATAAACAAGGTACATGAGCTATTTAAAGATATATGGATGCAAGAAAAAATGCTAAGCGAATGGATGCATGCGGTATTATATGCCCCATATACAAGAAAAAGGGAGATAAGCTAAAATGTAACAACTACATACAAATATCATTGCTAGGTGTAGTTTATAAAATTTTGGCCACGATTAAGCAGAAAGAATTAAGCCATATGCAGGGGACGTTTTAGGAGAGTCCCAATTACCTTTAGAAGCAGAAGATCGACTACAGACCATATATTCACTACATGAATGAGTTTGGAAAAATCCTACGAATCCAATTGATGTGCACCAACTGTACATAAATTATAAACAGGTGTATGACAGTTTAAAAAGGAAGTATTTATTACTGACAATAGAGGACTTGGAATACCCAAGAAGTTGATTAACATCACAAAAATGACAATATCACGAACAATAAATAGGGTGCTCCATAGGGTGAGGAAACAGGGAGTTCTATCAAAACAGTTTAAAGTAGAAAGGGGGCTAAGACAGGGTGATCCGCTTTCCTCAGTACTAGGCCTATTCAATCTAGTAATGGGGAGATGTATAAGAAAGAAAGAAATAAACCCTGGAGGAAATATATATGACAGAACCTGCCGATACCTTGTATATGCAAATGAAGTGGTAATTATGGCAAGAACAAGACAAGCACTAGTGGCAGCATATCAGGAATTGGAAAGAGGAGGGCAAAAGGCAGGATTAACAATAAATTAAGAGAAAACAAAGTATATTTTGATGACAATGAATTAGAGAAGAGAGAAAGGAATAATAAGAATAAGCAACCACAGTTTTGAGGAGCTCTAAGAATTCAAATATCTCGGAAGCACAATTACAGAGAATAATGAAACAAGCGAAGAAATCAAAGCAAGAATTGCAGCATGAAACAGAAGCTACTACGCGTTAAAAAATATATTCCAATCCAGGAATGTATCAAGAAATGTCAAAAAGAAAAAATACACCACAGTAATCAGACCTATAGTAACATATGCAAGCAAGACATAGGTACTGAAGTTGGAAGATATGATAAACCTTGGTATTTTTGAGAGGAAAATTCTGAGAAGAATTTATGGGCCAGTGTGGGATAGAGAGATGTGGAGGATAAGAAAGAATCATGAGCTAAGAGATCTGTATGGAGATGCAGACATAGTTGCAGCAGTGAAGGTTGAGATGGTTGGGGTACGTGGTGAGAATGAGAAGTGATCGAGGCCCAAAAATGGCATTGGAAAGGAAGCCGAAGAGAGTAAGGAGGCGAGGACATCCGAGGAGGAGATGGTATGAAGATGTTGAAGGAGATTTGAGGGAGATGCAAATGACAGATTGGAGGAGTAAGACTTTGGATAGAGAAGAATGGAGGAGAATCACTGAGCAGGCCAGGGTTTTACAGGGACCATAGTGCTAGAAGAAGAAGATATTATCAAAGATATTCAAAATTGCAACGTTCCTGTAAAGTGAATTAAAACACTGCAGGCAACAGACTCGCTGTCTAATATAAAAGTTTCCTTAGTTTATGACTACAGCTGTAGTAGTCGTGTTCAGTGGCAACTGACATGCAAAAGTGTATACCTGAATTGGATGGGTAAAGAACTGAGTCTGATTAAGCCCTGATATTAAAATGTTTTAAGTACTGTACTCTTAATGAGTATATGTGTGAAATTATTGTGTTCCTATAGTGCTTGAGACAGTTTTTGCTGTCCAAATGACTCACTCTATGTTTCATGCACAAGGTCAACGGTTTCATACTGTTGACAAGTGATTGCAAGGTGGTTAGCCTACTCATGTTGCACAAACACTGAAATTAGAAAGTGAGTGTATACTGATGACTATAAATTGTAATTTTTTCTTAGATGAATTCTAACATACACCAAACATACATTTGTTGAAGTCTACACTCAGCTTAAGACAGATTGTGAAGACTACAGAGGTCAGCAACAAATGCTCATATGCTTACGGCAAGTCACTGTTTACAAAATACAACAAAACTGCAATTATAAACATTTTAGCTAAATCTCTGTGAAGTGGGTGTACTCTGTTTCATGTCATGTCTAATGCTCATTTTGTATTTATAAAAATCATGCATTTAACTACAGATATTGTATGTAAACTTGATTATGTAAGATGTAAGTAAAAACTCTTTTATTATTAAATTTTGTACATATTTTAATCGAAAATCATTCATGATTAGCTTTTTATATGTTTATACGTCCATTAAATCTAAATGTTTTCTGGTTTTATCAGAGAGTACTTGTGGTGTAAGGTCAGTCTCTCGTACGGTACATGAAATTTCCAGTATCTGAGTCACTTACGCCTCTAATTAGTTTGGTTAAATGAGTCCTATATTGTTCTTTTGAACAAATATTAAAAACAGAGCTGTGTGAAACGTTTTTAATAATTCGGAGTGAATTTTGAAAACAGTTGAATGATCCATGCAAGTATGAATATACTCACGGGCACTGTATGCTCATCTGAATTTGCACATTGAAATGGTTAACCCCAACCCCACCCAAAGAGATAAATAAAAAAGGAATTGTATAAAACATTTTTTTAATGTACTGGCAAGTAGTCATATAAGTCAAATTATATAATGAGGCTAATTAGTTAATTAAGTATGAACATTTGTAACAGAAGTATCGCAGTAACAGTCATACAAGTATGAAATCACTTCATGTAATCAGTTGCCATGCTGCAAATTTTTATCCCATTTTTCTGAGGTTGTGTCCTCTTACTAAGAAGTGAAGAGGTATCCTTCAAATTTTTATTCAGTCCCAGAGTACCAAATTCGATTTATAGTATTTATAGTGCAGTAATTTTTTTCCACAACAATTTAATAAATGTTTATATTACAGTTTTTTTTTTGCTTGCTATTGGAACGTTACATATGTAAGATAATATATGTGCATTTGTATAACTAATTTTTATCCCAATATTAAAAAGAACAGAGACGTGTCAAAATCTTACAACTAATTATATTAAAGTAAAAATACTCATACTCATAGTAAAAATACTCTCTGATGAGGGCATTTCTGAATTAAATGTTTGCAATGGCATGGGACTTACAACTCAAAACTTCAGCCATTACAATACACTAAAGTCATACTATAATGTTTGGTTGCGAATTGTAAAATTGAAATATCAATTCCATCAAATGTAAAACTTTCGTTACACTGTATTTTGATTTAAACTATAGTTAACTGGCATAACTCAATGACTATTATACACACACTTTTTAAACTGCTTTCGTTTCTTTTTTCTAATCGGAAAGAGGTTAGGTTCTGGTCCCTGGTTTTAGTTAACTTCCATTTACAAAAATCCACATTTTACAACTTTAGACTGAAATAAACATAGTTTCTAAAGTGCTATCTAACAGAGTCTAGGTATCTATTTAATTACATCATAAAGCGCCATGAAAACAGCATAGGTACCACATTCAACTTAGCACGCAATTTGTCGTATAACTATAAAATAGGTTAATTACCTTCTGTCAACGTTTCTTAGAATCCTTTTCGGGATAAATCGAGTTTCGACACCAATGGTGTCATCATCAGATCGTATATGAATAAGGTTAAAACATTATTGATGTATATACATCTCGTCAAATATTAAAAATTAAAAACAACACGTACATTATACAAATAATAAATAAAACATATTTTAGTTTTTAATTTTTAATATTTGACGAGATGTATATACATCAATAATGTTTTAACCTTATTCATATCCGATCTGATGATGACACCATTGGTGTCGAAACTCGAGTTATCCCGAAAAGGATTCTAAGAAACGTTGACAGAAGGTAATTAACCTATTTTATAGTCTTAACCGTTTCTGGAGGCAAGAAAAATGTTTAAATTGTCGTACAATCTTTAGAACAACCAATTTGCACACTCCAATTACTTTTAAATTTCAAAAAAGGTTGCGATCTCAAGTTACTTTAACTTGAGCTCTATAATATTATTATCTTACACTCTATAATTATGTCACAAAAGCACTAGTCTAACCTTATCTCTAAAATTTGATTAAACCTGAAAATTTACACAAAGAACAGTACATACATACACAACAGAACATACAGTAAAGGGAATACTTACTGAGACAGAAGTTAGCCATTCTTCGTGAGACTGCTACTAATTATTCACAAATTCAAATATTGTACGGCGTAATATAATAAATTTACGTACACACGTGGTTGTCACTTTAGTAGCAGCGTAGCAGTGTTGCCGAGTGTTGCTGTTGCCGGATCTTTGGTCTGAAATATCCCTCCCTCAAACATAAAATATCCCTTTATGCCTAAACATCAGGATTACAAACGTAAATCTTCGCATTTTTTATAAGTTAATTACTACAACTTAAGAAAAGCCAGAAAATAATGACAAAAACTACTAATCTGAGTGTAAATAAAAATGTTACTCTTGTGTCCTATGAATCTATAAAGTATCATAGCTTGTAGTTGAAGCCAGTAAGGCTCGTATTCTCGTATGATTGCTGAAGAGCTGATGCTTCCAGACACCAGTAATCTTGTATAAAAAAAAATGCAGCTGGTGAGCTCTGTTCCATTGTTTGACAATATTATTCAAAGAAGGCTTATTGACATGATGAATATCGTTTTTGAGAATTTGTATTTGCAATTAGATGAGACCACAGGCATAACAAAACAAGTGGTTATGTTGATCTTTGTAGATTTTATTAGGGAAAGTGCTTCATTTGAAGACCTCTTTTCTTGGAAATTAGTTCACACATCTTCAGAAGATATTTTACAAGTTTTTGATGAATTTTTGAATAATCACTATTAGGTGGAAAAAACATATTCAGTGCCATACAAGGCAACTGCATGCCCAGGGCGGATTTCTTTCTGAGGCCCCCTTCCATAAGAGGGGTGTTCATAATCCAATTTATCTTTAAGTAATACACAGCGAAAACACTTTACTTTTAAGGTGGATTTACACTAGGGGCAGCATACTCGCGCAACTGTTTCGCGAGGCAAGACTCGCTTAGTGTAGACGTGGCCCCCACCCCGAAACTTGTTGCGCGAGGCAGACTCGCGGCTAGCCAATCCTCAGTCGGTTTTTGGACGCGCATCAAAGAGCCTCGCTCCTCCCGTTTCGTGTAGTGTGAACATCGATACCTGTTGCGCGCGAGAAAATGAACCAGGAGGAATGCATCCGGCTCATCGAATTGTACAAAAGTCATTCGTTTTTGTGGGATCCCAAAGACAAAGCCCATCACAATCGGGCAAAAAGGGAGGATGCGTGGAAGGAAATGAGCGCGATCCTTCAGCAGCCGTCTCTACTCTTAAATCAAAGATGAAAACTCTGATGGGGTCATAAATAAGCGAAAGGTCGAAGGAAAACAAAAGCAGAATCACTGGATCAGGTATGCAATTTTTTTATTGTATTTGTATGCACATTAATTTTTTTATAATATTTCACAGAATACTTATTTATTAGTTTTTTATTATACTCGTATTTATACTAACAAACCTTGTTTACAGGTAGTGAAGATGTATATGAATCCAAATGGTTCGCATACAAATATTTTGACTTTTTAAAGGACAAAGACAACCCGAATGCAACCTTGGACACAGCTAGAAGCGAAGTAAGTACATTCTTTAATCTACATCTGTTCTGCCATGGCAAGCTGTAACTTAAAACAAAGTAATCTGCTAAATGGCGATGAATATTCTTGGCGCGTTCCAATGCCCTTCTTGGAATATTGCGAAAGGCTGGAACGATGTTGTTGGTTGGTCATTTCGCCATGTTCCATGAATGATTTCTCCATTCCTGTCAGTGTCGATGATGCCGGGTGGTGGATAAATTTCGCGTGAAGAGCGTTTTCTTAAAAAGTTGTGTAAGTATACGGTAGTCAGTGTTACTTTTGATGCTGTCTCCGGTTGCAATAGCATTGGTTTTCTAAGTACACGAAAAACTACACTCAATATGCCGAAAGCATTCTCTACTACTCGGCGAGCTCTAGAATGATGGTAATTGAATATACGTTCAGATGAATCACTGTCCAGGTCTCCATCGAATGGTTTCATTGTGTAGTCATTCAAAGTGAATGCCTTGTCTCCTAATATCATATAGGGCACTTGCACACAATATGGTATTCGCAAGGCTTTCGGGTTGGGTATATTCATACTTCGGTTCTCTAATTTTTGGTAAAGTGTTGTATTTTTGAATACGCCACCATCCGATATTCGCCCTTGGCAACCTACATCAACATATATGAAGTTATAGTTTGCATCGACTAATGCAAACAGCACGATACTAAACAAAATGTTTGTTATTATATATATAAACTTTCACTTATGAACTTACTTTCTTTATCACTTCCCCATACGTTTCGAGGTGATGTGCCTCTTCCTCAGTGGGAGTAAATACTGAATGTCATTTTACAGAATAATGGTTATGGACTATAGGTGTGTGTGGTGGGGGTTGATGGTGGGAGGGAATTGGCGCTGGGGTTCAAATTGTGTGTTTGGATCAATGTATCGAATAGTGTATGTGATTTATAATGTAATTGTTCATTTAATATGTTGTTTGGTTGTAGTGCGTGATATCTGTATATTTCGAATTGTTCACTGAACAAATTTGAATTTCAGTGAACAATTCGAAATATACAGATATCACGCACTACAACCAACAACATATTAAATGAACAATTACATTATAAATCACATACACTATTCGATACATTGATCCAAACACACAATTTGAACCTCAGCGCCAATTCTCTCCCACCATCAACCCCCACCACACACACCTATAGTCCATAACCGTTATTCTGTAAAATGACATTCAGTATTTACTCCCACTGAGGAAGAGGCACATCACCTCGAAACGTATGGGGAAGTGATAAAGAAAGTAAGTTCATAAGTGAAAGTTTATATATGTAATAATATTTTATAAAAGTGAACGAAGAGGATGAATCAACAAGATAACTAAACTGTTTGTAGTTGTAGTATTCGGTGCCTGTATGGATGGGTGCTTGTAGCATGATGTACTTTCCATCAATTGCACCGATCACGTGAGGAAAGGACCATTTTGTTTCGAATTCGTCGACGATTTGAAGCCACTCCTCAGTAGTAGATGGTACCTGCACAAAAACAAATTAAAAACGAATTTTAAAGAAACAGTAAATTAACAAATAAAATACAAAACAAAATTTTATAAGTATTACAAAATTTCCAGAGACTTTATTGTAGAGCACTGATGAATCATTCTTCTTTTGGGGGATACAAAAGTTTTTTTGCAAGGGATGAAAAGGTTGGTTGAGATAAAAGTTGTCGTGTCCCCTTATTACTGATCTTTTTTGTTTCTGAAGTTTGATAATTTTTGTTCAGTAATTATCTACTCTCGATCTTTTACCACTGGATCAGCAATTTTACTAGGGAACATATATAACATATTATATTTATATTGTATTTATATTTTTAGGAAATATGTGGTGAAATATGTAATACAAATCATAATAGAAATGTGATTTGAAAAATGCCCCTTGTTTTATGATTTAATTGACATTTTTTGTTTTAGGAATCCCAAGAAGTGACTACTGAAGTTATTAGTGACACCCCGTCAGTTGGTACTACATCTACCGCATCACAAGACAGCACGTTCCGTACTCCAACTGCAAAAGAAGGCCACAAACGAAAGAAAGTACAAGGTGATTCAGACTCTGATAAAATCATGGGTCAAGCATTGCAGATTTTGCAGTCATCGGTTAGTGCATCGAACTACCCACTCTTCACATATGCGTTGAACTTGGCCAATGAGCTCAGGAAGTATGATGCTCAGACACTTGCACATGTCAAAAGAGTCTTTGCAAACATTTTGTTTGAAGCGGATATGGGAAGGTTGTCATCATACCCTACTACGTCATATGGCAGTGACCTACACCCACAGCAAGGGTACTTGTCATCCTCTGGGACCTCTAGCCCTCATGATTATGGGTCTCAAACATCCTCTGGGCCCACAAGTCCTGCACTGTCTCACTCAATTTTACAGCACTCATCACACCCTCTAATCCAATCTGTATGACAAGATGATGAGCAGCAACCACAAGACTCCAGTGCAGCTTCCCCCTTTCTACTACTCCATGATAGAAATGTTTTTTCGAACTTGTAATGTTAAATATCACTATAATATTGACGACTCGGAACACTAAGTTTTTTATAAGTAAAAACGTAAAGTTTTACCTTACAGCCTAAACCGGCTTTCACCTATATAAGGCTTCATCAGAGGCTGTAAGGTAAAACTTTACGTTTTTACTTATAAAAAACTTAGTGTTCCGAGTCGTCAATATTATAGTGATATTTAGTTAAGTAACAGACACGTCATGGACAACGAAATCCAAGAATTTAGCTTGTAATGTTTTTTCGAATGTTTTTTCTTGACCGTTTGTTCGATTATTTTTGTTCTCATTCATTATTCTCAAGACATATGTAAAAACAAAAAAAATATTTCACATCATTTTGATTATTATACTGTATGTAGGTACAAATAACTTTTTGATTAAACTTGAAACAATTATTTTTTCTTTCTATGTACATATTATGCTATAAATACATGTTTCAAAATATTGTTTAAAAATATGAGTAATCATTCTTACCTTTACATATTCCTGAAGTGCTTCAATCAACGCGTCACAAACTGCTGGGATGATTCCTGATATCGTACTCTTTGACATTTTAAACAGATACTGTAAGCTTGTGTACGAATCACCAGTCGCAAGGAATCACAGTGTGACAGTCAACCTTTCTCTCACAGTTACTGCTTCTCTCAGCTTTGTATAAATTCTTTTGATTTTGGGACCGATCAGTGATACGATATATTCAAAGTCTTCTGCAGTCATGTGGATGAAGTTCCTGATGGTATCTTCAATGGGTTCCACTGTCATTTCCCTCATAATCTGGTTCCCATATTGGCATCGCAGACGGAATAATTCCTTGCTCTACCAGCGCTGACTTCGTTTCATTTTCTTTTTCTTGTTCAAATACAGCATTGTCATGACGGCGAATGCGGATGCAGCACTCGGAGGTACAACTACAGAACACGACGACATGGTTGTCTCACCCAAACAGACGGCTCACCTTCTTTCGTGCCTGTTTTGTGCAATGTTTCGCTCAGTGTAAATGAGAAGGGCGAGACAGCCGTCGAGCGAATCATTCTCGTGAGACAGTTGCGCGAGTATGTTGCGCCTAGTGTATGCCCGCCTTAATATATTGTCTAATTACTGTATCGATACATCTAGTTTGAAAACTTTATAAGAAGCTGTAGTAATGTTTGAAATAAAAATCCACTTTCATATTGTAAGTACAAAGTTTAAAGAAATAATAGAGTTAGTATTATTTATTGACTGCATTAAATTTATTACAATACTTTATAATATACAACAAACTTATATGCTGCAAACCCAATTTATCATTGCCTCAAACAATATTTGGCAATTTTTTCAAGTCAGTTAGCAGTTTTAGTGTAAATAAGGCAAACTTTCTAAAATGGCCATTTTCTAGTTTTGGCCTCGGAAAATTTTCTTATTGTATCATCAAAGCTTATTTTCCTTGCCAACTTGTTTTCAATCATTAAAATTGCTAGTCCATTTAGTCTGATTTGGCTCATGGTTGAGCACAAATAATTTTTAATGAGTTTCAGTTTAGAGAAGCTCCTTTCACAAGTAGAAACTGAAATACTAATTGTTACAAACAACTTAAAGGCCAAAGACAGGTTTGGAACTGACTCTTAAAAGTCCATCTCAACATTGAATTGTAAAACTTGGAGAGCTAGTCAGTTGTCTCACAATCGTTAGACCAAAAAGTTGCTAGACTGGATTGCATCTTGACGACTGAAACGGGGTAGACCCAATAGATCATGGAAAGAGGACTTAGAGGAGAACGGAAGAGAGGGGGAAATGAGACTTGCTAAGTGGTAGTTGGTAGAACAAACACTCCGGTGTGCAGTATATGAGGGAATACAGTAGATTTAGAAGACTTGCATTTGATAGATGGTGACTCATACAATGTCTGCTGTCCCAGTTGCTTGGGATTCCTCAAGTTTCCCGAAAGACGCTCCCATGTTCTCAACGTTGTTCAATACTTCTTGGAAACATTCGGAAACTTTTTTTTTAGTAAATTTGTACTATTTTTCTTTTCGTTTTGTAATAAAACAAAAAGAGAATCGCTGAAACTTTGGTGAGGATGAAAGCGATGAGAGTCGAAAGAATGAAAAAACGATGGAGAACCGGCGATGGAAGGAATGACTTGAGGAATAAGCAGAAATGGACGTTAGGGTACGAGACACACGCGTTCTATAGAATCCGCTGGCTGAGCCGTATAGCATTTTCAGTACCTTTTTTAAAATAATTTGTTTTCAACATTCCCAAAAGGTCATTGTTTTATCTTACTGACATTTGACAGATTACAATCAAACCATTTCCTTATCCAAAACAAAAGTTATGGCTTTTTCTGGTGCAAATCATATTAGAACAAAGACTGTCATACAGGAGTTGCCAATAGAACAAGTGCCATATTTCAAGTATCTAGGGCGCAGCATCACATATCAAGATGATTCGGAGATTGAAAGCAAAATTAGTCTCTTTCAGTCGCTTTGTGGCTGTATCATTAAACATTTAAATAAGAAAACAAGGAAAGAGACGCTATTGAAATATTATAATGTAATGGCCGTACCTCAACTACTGTATGGTAGTGAGACTTGGATTAGAAAGGCCAAAGATATATCTAGAATACAAGGAGCGGAAATGAGGTTTTTGAGGGCTGCAAAAAGAGTTGTACTAGGGGAGATCTTATCAGAAATGATCATATAAGAATGAAGCTAGGCATAGCTGAAAGCTTAAATGAGAAAATCTCCCAGTACAAAACGGAGTGGCGATTACACGTAGAGAGAATGGATCCAACTAGATTTGCAAGAAGAGCCCTTGAATATTATACAAGGGGGAAGAGAAGTGTGGTAAGACCACGTAAGTGATGGTTGGATGGTTCCATTGAGACTGGAACAGGCTACTAGCCTAAGCCGTAAAGAATGACAATGACGACGTCATTCCCAAATACCGCAATAGCGTTAAGAATATCATTTGTATTAATGATATCAGCTGCAGCTGGCAAAAGACCACACTTAAAATGCTATTTAAGGTCGACTGTGGCTTGGAAACATTGAGACAGGAGACAGCCATGGGGTGGCAAATTAAAGATTGGACGTAGAAACACGAACGCCTTAGAGGATGTTGTCTATATAATTAATATAAGGGTAAGAAAACGCTATTTTAAATTTCTTTTTTTTTGTATAACTAATGCTCTCCAATAGTCCAGTGACTCCTGTTAAGCGCTTTTGAACAATTTAATTAATAATCATCATCAAAATCATTACATCGTATTGAAAACCAAACCATGTGATGAGCTGAATTGTTCAAAAGCGATTACCGAGAGAGATCAGACTCGTCAAAGGCAACAAGTGGAGTCGTGCAGATCTATATAAAAGTCTACAATCTAATAACAAAAAGTTCGTTGATTAAAAAAAATCTTACATAAAAAATGTAAAATACAGTTCAGGTCGCTTTAAAACACCGTCTTCGATTATATAGGAAAAAATTAAGTTTGAGAGAAAAAACAAAAAACAATTATATGATTTTCTCTCGATAGGTCTATGGAAAAAGGTTTTATAAAATCGTAGCGGCGAAAGGGGAATTTCTCTTACGTGTTGTTGGATCCCCCCCCATAAATCAACCCCTATTTTATTACTGATTCAAGAGTTACCGTGTTACCTTCAGTCTCAATACGCAATGCCAAATTGCGTAAAGATACATAAAGGGTTAAATAAAAACCAGCTGAACAACAATAACTATGAATAAGTTTATAAATTGGCCGTAACCAAGGAAATAATAATCAAATTTTTTTAATATTTCGAGCACGCCGGCACGAAATTTGTAGTTTATCGAAATTATTCAGTTTCTTTACCAGTTTACCACATCATCGACTGTAACGATACCGACCTTGACACTACGTAACCCTCACATCACCGGCTGTGATGAATACCGACCGGAAAAGGGACGTTGGACCCCAGGCGCCTCCAGAGGATTCTAGTAGAGAAGTCTGGTGGCCTCTGCAGAGTCGCAAAGACGGAGGACCCTGGGCGCCTACGAAGGGCTCCCCGATGGCAATCCCCTCCCCGAAATCCAGCGATGTACGACGTACGGGAGGGGTTTACACCACCGGCCTTGATATTAAATCCACCACTTCGGTTTCCGGATGTGACGAAAAATAACAGCACCGGACTTGTACTTCACCTATCAATAGTAAGTTCAATACTTTAAACAGTACAATACTATACTATCACACAATAAACTATTTGAATAAACTGAAGGGTGTGTTATCAAAATATTAATTCTTTTGAATAACTCTGAATTTTCCATTCATTGTATCTCCTAAATATTATTTCATTAAATGTCGCTTTATTGTGTTTCAGGTTGTGAAAATACTGGCGCCATCAGACTTGGACGAAACTATCAACTATCTGTGGAAGAATCAATAAAACAATACCATTATTTTCATTTACTTATTGTCTTAATTAGAAGTTTAAAAAAAAAACTAAACAAAATTCACAGTACTGTTGTTAATTTAGTTATATTTTTTAGGAACCCAAAAATTCATCCAGCAAATAGGGAGTATGTAACGAAAAATGTTATTAATGATTGGGAGCGTGGATTTAAGTTGGAGAGATGATAATTAACAATGTAGGGTGTAATCTGAGGTCTGACAGCTCTGAAATAAAAAAAAGAGTAGAAATAATGTTAAGATCAGACAGCTGTGGTGTAGAAGTAGATTACAGTTTTTGAACTTGAATCACTTTAAGACACAAGTCATGATAACCGATCATCGCAGTTATAATTCAGACAAGAAATCAGGTTCAGCCAATATCAGTCAAGGCAGGATACGTGAAGATGCAAACAAATTTATATATTTGCATTCACTAATGTCTTAAAACCGAATTTGCGCTGTGTAATTAAAATAATATTAGCTAAAGCCTGAGTAGCAACAATAAAGTATCAAACTTGTGTAGAATTATGCAAGACGGAATTATGCAAACCGGAACACTGGACATAATAGAAGACAAAGTAAAGACATAATGGATAACGGACGGCTCAGAATATTTAAATAACTCTGTTCAATTTCAAAAGCAGACAAAGCTGTCCGAAATGGTGACACTATAGTGGCCATTGAAATATCCAATTTTATTAAGATTTTTGAAGTAATGAAGATTTAACTTGGAATAAAAGAGAAAGTTGTCACATAATAAAAGTTTACATGCAAACAACAAGTGCTTTGGATAAAATAATTAAAGAAATACTTGGCACTTTGGAAGATTTATTCATAAAAAATATATAAACAAATTTTGTTAATCGTGATGCGTGAATTTAGAATAAAGGAAGAAGAGATATCTAACCGGCAGGAATTGTATATGACTACGTGATAACCTCATCATGGCATACCGCGTTTCGGGTTGAGCAACAGCAACTCAACCGTATTTATTTTCAGAAGCACAGACGGTTTGGATGATTTCCGTATCAACAGATTGTACGTCAGCGGTGGATATTTTTGTGAAGCCATTAAATATAAACTCGCGGATTATAGCATTTAATGTACTTTACACTATAGGCTATTCTGAAAATCTAGATCATTAACGGAAAGAATACTTGCTGAAACAAATAGACGTGCGAAGAAGGAAGACGTCTCCAGCGTACGGAATCTCTCAGAGCAAGAACTGACGGATTAGTGAAGAAGACAAACGGGAGAACAATTTTTTCAAGTCTATACTCACTTTGTCGCCCTCCTGGCTATGCTGCCCGGGGCGGCTTCCCCCTTGGCCTCTGGTTCCTTTTATTTTACTTTTTTTGAAAATTCATTCTGTTTTGTACTGGTATCTGAATTCTCTATATAAGGCTAAGTTCATGCTGGAGAAGTAATCAACTTTATGCAGAGGAATGTGAATCCTGCAAATTTTTTAATCAGCAAATAAAACTATTATCTTAAAATACATTTTAATGAATCTATTTTACTAAATAAATATGTGTGTGTGTGTTACTAGGGGACCTTGAAAACATTCAAGTGTGTTTATGGAGCTATGACTACTAATAACCAATGACCGGATTTTTCTGGATTAACTACAATAACTGGATTAAGTATCTACTTCGAGTTTTAGTAGATATTTGATTTTTGTAAACTACTTTTCTTCAAACATGTCACACTACTTAACCCTGTCACATGGATCCAACCTTTCTCATCTTTTTACACATTTTTTGTAAATGAATTTTTTGAAATCTGTATAACTGTAGTAAAACTCTCTTAAAACGCTCCCGCTTGCTGCACTATTCCATTTAATGTGCGCTTTTCGCCAGGTGGAACTTTTATAACTTACCCCGTTATTTGCATTCAAATCCCGCAGAAGACGCTTTTTTAAAATTTGTTTCCGGTTAATTTTCAAGAAATATTTGAAGCAAATACGACTGTTATGGCGATGTCTCGGGCTCGTCACCTACCTGAGAAGCATTTACTGAATTTTAAGTAGACCTATGTGCCAGAGAAATCATACTTAGCCTATTTTCTAAAGAGAAAGTCACGTGGTGGAAAATTGAGTGAGGAAAGTTGGTTACTGAAAATATTGATGGTATTGAAAAACTGAAAAAATCATGATAACATGATAGGTCTACCGACGGACAAAAGGTAAGTGCTTGAGCATTTATATCGTTAAAGAATTTCTTTGGCAAGAAGTCAGTAAATAAGGAAAAATAAATGGTACTACTACTGCATAATACACCGTTTCCAATGTTGTATTCAAATATGTCAGTAATGTTAATCTATAGTCTATGTTAAAAATATGAATATAGCCTAAGTATCTGTGCTACTTGGTCGTCTACCGTTTAATAATACGCGGCTTTCATGCGATTCCGTGTGGACATCGTTGTATCGTGGTTTTACTGAATATGCCGCTATTTTGCGTAACTATATACAACCAAAACTGTTACTGTACATACAAACAGTAACAGTAACAAAGGTTTCTTGTTTTTTTTTGCGTTTTGTTCAACAAGCGTGGGAAAAAAATTATTACCATTAAAATTATTGCATAATGTCAGTGAATGTCAAAGTTTGGTGTATTTCATGTGCTTACAATCAGTAATAGACGGCAGTCGCTACCTGAGCTCTGGTAGCCACAAAACTTGCAGAAACCGCGTTTTTTGTGTTTCTACGTAAACAAAACTAGGTGCGGACGCGAAAAAACGCAAACATATTTTCCATGTTAAGGTAACATGCAAACTAGAATCACATATGGAAACCTATATACCTTTAATACTCGGTTTTTGTGAAATCTACGTAAAAAAAAAACAACTCGAAGTAAGGCGACCTGCCTGTTACTGTACATGTCTCCCTTTTTTGTGACAGAACTCGTTTTTCACTAGTACCGGTAATCGTTTTTTCATTAATAGGCCTAATCGGTGTTTGTGCACATCATAGAAAAAGCAACCACCTCGAAGTAAGACGACTGTACTGTTATATTAAGGCGACTTTCCTCTTACTATAGGCCTACATGTCTCCCTTTTTGTGGCAGAACTCGTATTCCACTAATACAGTGAAACCCCTCTAAGTTGGACACCTACGGTTCGTTAAAAATGTGTCCAATGTAGTGGGGTGTCCAATCTACAGGGTGGGTGTATTTCAAAAGTACACTAACAGTGCAGGAAAGGAAAAACTTTGAGCTAGTGTGTACTGTATACTGTATATACATAAAAAAACAGTGGTTCTTTGAATTTATATACAGTACAGTACACTGAATTTCATGCCTACTACAACCGTAAAAAAACACTACAGTATTGTCCTATGTTTTATTTTGCATATTGTACATGACAATATTTATTGATATTTACAATTTGCAAAAAATAAGCATTTCCTACAAGGAATAATCACGAATGCGTCTTAAAATATCGGTATGGAGAACCATACATGACTTCCATATTCTAAAATTTATTTTTATAATCATTTTCGAAATGAAATATTACCATAGAAACTACTTCTTTCTACTTACTGCTTCAGCCTTAACCACAGTACTGTGGTCACTAACATATACCACCTCACGTTATCGCACTCGATTTTCACTGATGATGGAAGTCAATGGCATTGCCGAAACGTCTGGTTTTGTAGAAAACATTGGACTACGGCCAAATATCCCGGGAAGGAATTTTAACAAAAACTACTTCTTTGTTGCCGATAACGTTGTACACATATATATATAAAATATGCATAAAATTAATGGCTTGTATAAGTTAATGATTGATCTCCATTAAGTAGTGCTCAAGTTTCCAAAGTTTTAATATTATGATGTCCGTAATTAAAACATCAGAGCAGGTTTAGTGTGTATAAGGGTTCACCGTGGACAAAAATTTTCAACATTTCCTATTGAGCGTTGCTTAGAATAAATCTGCGAATCTACAGTGTACGTTTCACAGAACAAACACGCGGAAAAGAAGGAGCGCTCCGAAGTCACTCATGGACCCTCAGCATCTTGCAGAGGGTTCATTCCCTAAAGACGAAAAGTCTGTCTATGAATCGTTCCTCTGCAAACACGTGCAGTTACACTGCCCAGCGATCCACAGGAAGCAAATCGCTATCCACGCTGGACACTTTTTCGGCTTGCATGCGTTATGTTGGTATGGGTTCGGCACTTTCCATTTAAAAACCGTGCAGATGTAAGAAAATAAACATGAATGAGGCCAGAAATAACGCGAATTGTGTGTGTGTGTGTCTTCCCTGCCTTTTTATTGCGGTAGTGATAATAATAAAATGGAAACGTAAACAGTACATAACTGAGATATGCTTGCCTGCCACGCACGATATATTTTCTCTTATACATGACTAGCAGAATACCCGTGCTTCGCTACGCAGTTTCACGTTGTACGTAATGAAAATGTTAGTTTAATTAATAAAGTTTAATTAAAGTAGGCTTCTTAAAAATAAATAGCTTTTGCCCACAACTTCGTTCGCGTGGTCTTCAATTTAATGCGATAATATATTTAGAACAGAATCTATTCTATTGGGTTGCCATAGTAACCAGATCTAATAGTTTTTAAGACCGCAAAGGACCCCCCAGAGGATCGTATCGAAAAAAACACTTGTCCTATGTTGTTCTCCCTTTGCGTAAAATATTTGTGCCAAGTTTGGTTGAAATCGGTCCAGTGGTTTAGGAGGCGATGTGGAAGACCCCAAAGAACCCCCAAAAGGACCCCATCGAAAAAAACACCTATCCTATGTTGGTTCTCCCGTTGCGTAAAATATTTGTTCCAAGTTTGGTTGAAATCGGTACAGTGGTTTAGGAGGAGATGTGGAAAAACCTTCGCGGACGTGCGCACAACAACTCACCGAAGTTTCATCGCAATCGGATGAATTGTATAGGAACGCATACGGGACAAACAAAGAAACATTCATTTTTATATATAAGATGTAAACTATACCACTTACTTGACATAAACCGTGATAGCTAAGCTAATGTACAACATATATGTATTAATTATACACATAAATGTTCCTCGATATACACTCTATCTATTGGCGAAAACTTGAATAAAATCCGTTCAGTACTTCCTGAGATTAGCGAGTTCAAACACAGAGAGAAAACGGACCGACTTTACTTTATACTAGGTACAGATTTACATTAAAATGAAAAAATTATAATTTTATTACCTGGCAAAAAATTATTTTATTTTTGACAATTACCATTGTTCCAAAAGTTTAAATGAATTTTCAAGTACTTTACTCTTGTTAAAACGTAAAAGGTTGCGGGTAAACTACCCCTTCCCCTTAACCGATCTTTACCAAAATCAAAAGGCCTTGAGACCTATACAATTCAGGGACGTATGCAAAACATTATTTGATTCTGTTTGAATTTGTGGCTGTTATCGTTTGCCATAGAAAATACGCTTGATAAAAAAACGTTGCTGGTAAACTACCCCTTCCCCTTAACCGATCTTCACCAAAAACAACAGGTCTTGAGTACTCTACAAATTAGGGCTTTATGCAAAACATTATTTGATTCTGTTTGAATTTGCGGCTGTTATCGTTTGCCATAGAAAATACCCTTGTTAAAAAAACGTTGCAGGTAAACTACCCCTTTCCCTCAACCGATCTTCACCAAAAACAACAGATCTTGAGAACTCTATAATTTAGGGCTGTATGCAAATAATCTTTTGATTCTGTTTGAATTTGCGGCTATTATCGTTTGCCATAAGAAATACCCCTGTTAAAACATAAAACGTTACAGGTAAACTACCCCTTCCCCTTAACCGATCTTCACCAAAAACAACAGGTCTTGAGTACTCTGCAAATCAGGACTGTATGCAAAACATTATTTGATTCTGTTTGAATTTGCGGCTGTTATCGTTTGCCATATAAAATACACTTGTTAAAAAAACGTTGCCGGTAAACTACCCCTTTCCCTTAACCGAACTTCACCAAAAACAATAAATCTTGAGAACTCTACAATTTAGGGCTGTATGCAAATAATCTTTTGATTCTGTTTGAATTTGCGGCTGTTATCGTTTGCCATAGGAAATACCCTTGTTAAAACATAAAATGTTACTGGTAAACTACCCCTTTCCCTTAACCGATCTTCACCAAAATCAACAGATCTTGAGACCTCTACAATTCAGGGCTGTATGCGAAACATTATTTGATTCTGTTTGAATTTGCGGCTGTTATCGTTTGCCTAACAAACAAAATTACCCTTGCTAAAAAAAAACCGTTGCTGGTAAACTACCCCTTTCCCTCAACCGATCTTCACCAAAAACAATAGGTCGCGAGTACTCTGCAAATCAGGGCAGCATGCAAAACATTATTTGATTCTGTTTGAATTTGCGGCAGTTATCGTTTGCAAAAAAAAAAAAAATCTACAGACACACAGACACACAGACAGACAGACACACAGACGGACACACAGACAGACAGACACACACACAGACTCTTTTCGGAAAACGACTTTTTTTCATGTTTTGAGTGTAGTAGAATCAGAATCTGCAATAATCTCGAACACGATTTTTTTTGCCATCACCATACTTCCATTCCTTAAGGAATATGGAAGTAAAAATGACTTTTTTTCATGTTTTAAGTGTAGTACAATCAGAATCTGCAATAATCTCGAACACGATTTTTTTGCCATCACCATACTTCCATTTCCTTAAGGAACATGGAAGTAAATATCGGTATGGAGAACCATACATGACTTCCATATTCTAAGATGTATTTTTAAAATCATTTTCGAAATGAAATATTACCATAGAAACTACTTCTTTCTACTTACTGCTTCAGCCTTAACCACAGTACTGTGGTCACTAACATATACCACCTCACGTTATCGCACTCGATTTTCACTGATGATGGAAGTCAATGGCATTGTCGAAACGTCTGGTTTTGTAGAAAACATTGGACTACGGCCAAATATCCCGGGAAGGAATTTTAACAAAAACTACTTCTTTGTTGCCGATAACGTTGTACACATATATATAAAAAATATGCATTAAATTAATGGCTTGTATAAGTTAATGATTGATCTCCATTAAGTAGTGCTCAAGTTTCCAAAGTTTTAATATTATGATGTCCGTAATTAAAACATCAGAGCAGGTTTAGTGTGTATAAGGGTTCACCGTGGACAAAAATTTTCAACATTTCCTATTGAGCGTTGCTTAGAATAAATCTGCGAATCTACAGTGTACGTTTCACAGAACAAACACGCGGAAAAGAAGGAGCGCTCCGAAGTCACTCATGGACCCTCAGCATCTTGCAGAGGGTTCATTCCCTAAAGACGAAAAGTCTGTCTATGAATCGTTCCTCTGCAAACACGTGCAGTTACACTGCCCAGCGATCCACAGGAAGCAAATCGCTATCCACGCTGGACACTTTTTCGGCTTGCATGCTTTATGTTGGTATGGGTTCGGCGCTTTCCATTTAAAAACCGTGCAGATGTAAGAAAATAAACATGAATGAGGCCAGAAATAACGCGAATTGTGTGTGTGTGTGTCTTCCCTGCCTTTTTATTGCGGTAGTGATAATAATAAAATGGAAACGTAAACAGTACATAACTGAGATATGCTTGCCTGCCACGCACGATATATTTTCTCTTATACATGACTAGCAGAATACCCGTGCTTCGCTACGCAGTTTCACGTTGTACGTAATGAAAATGTTAGTTTAATTAATAAAGTTTAATTAAAGTAGGCTTCTTAAAAATAAATAGCTGTTGCCCACAACTTCGTTCGCGTGGTCTTCAATTTAATGCGATAATATATTTAGAACAGAATCTATTCTATTGGGTTGCCATAGTAACCAGATCTAATAGTTTTTAAGACCGCAAAGGACCCCCCAGAGGATCGTATCGAAAAAAACACTTGTCCTATGTTGTTCTCCCTTTGCGTAAAATATTTGTGCCAAGTTTGGTTGAAATCGGTCCAGTGGTTTAGGAGGCGAAGTGGAAGACCCCAAAGAACCCCCAAAAGGACCCCATCGAAAAAAACACCTATCCTATGTTGGTTCTCCCGTTGCGTAAAATATTTGTTTCAAGTTTGGTTGAAATCGGTACAGTGGTTTAGGAGGAGATGTGGAAAAACCTTCGCGGACGTGCGCACAACAACTCACCGAAGTTTCATCGCAATCGGATGAATGGTATAGGAACGCATACGGGACAAACAAAGAAACATTCATTTTTATATATAAGATGTAAACTATACCACTTACTTGACATAAACCGTGATAGCTAAGCTAATGTACAACATATATGTATTAATTATACACATAAATATTCCTCGATATACACTCTATCTATTGGCGAAAACTTGAATAAAATCCGTTCAGTACTTCCTGAGATTAGCGATTTCAAACAGAGAGAAAACGGACCGACTTTACTTTATACTAGGTACAGATTTACATTAAAATGAAAAAATTATATTTTTATTGCCTGGCAACAAAATTATTTTATTTTTGACAATTACCATTGTTCCAAAAGTTTAAATGAATTTTCAAGTACTTTACTCTTGTTAAAACGTAAAAGGTTGCAGGTAAACTACCCCTTCCCCTTAACCGATCTTCACCAAAATCAAAAGGCCTTGAGAACTATACAATTCAGGGACGTATGCAAAACATTATTTGATTCTGTTTGAATTTGTGGCTGTTATCGTTTGCCATAGAAAATACGCTTGATAAAAAAACGTTGCTGGTAAACTACCCCTTCCCCTTAACCGATCTTCACCAAAACAATAGGTCTTGAGTACTCTACAAATCAGGGCTGTATGCAAAACATTATTTGATTCTGTTTGAATTTGCGGCTGTTATCGTTTGCCATAGAAAATACCCTTGTTAAAAAAAACGTTGCCAGTAAACTACCCCTTTCCCTCAACCGAACTTCACCAAAAACAATAGGTCTTGAGAACTCTACAATTTAGGGCTGTATGCAAATAATCTTTTGATTCTGTTTGAATTTGCGGCTGTTATCGTTTGCCATAGGAAATACCCTTGTTAAAACATAAAACGTTACAGGTAAACTACCCCTTTCCCTTAACCGATCTTCACCAAAAACAATAGATCTTGAGTACTCTACAAATCAGGGCTGTATGCAAAACATTATTTGATTCTGTTTGAATTTGCGGCTGTTATCGTTTGCCATAGAAAATACCCTTGTTAAAAAAACGTTGCAGGTAAACTACCCCTTTCCCTCAACCGAACTTCACCAAAAACAATAGGTCTTGAGAACTCTACAATTTAGGGCTGTATGCAAATAATCTTTTGATTCTGTTTGAATTTGCGGCTGTTATCGTTTGCCATAGGAAATACCCTTGTTAAAACATAAAACGTTACAGGTAAACTACCCCTTTCCCTTAACCGATCTTCACCAAAATCAACAGATCTTGAGAACTCTACAATTCAGGGCTGTATGCGAAACATTATTTGATTCTGTTTGAATTTGCGGCTGTTATCGTTTGCCAAACAAACAAAATTACCCTTGCTAAAAAAAAACCGTTGCAGGTAAACTACCCCTTTCCCTCAACCGATCTTCACCAAAAACAATAGGTCGCGAGTACTCTGCAAATCAGGGCTGCATGCAAAAAATTATTTGATTCTGTTTGAATTTGCGGCAGTTATCGTTTGCCATAGAAAAAAAATCTACAGACAGACACACAGACACACAGACACACAGACAGACAGACAGACACACAGACACTTTTCGGAAAACGACTTTTTTTCATGTTTTGAGTGTAGTAGAATCAGAATCTGCAATAATCTCGAACACGATTTTTTTTGCCATCACCATACTTCCATTCCTTAAGGAATATGGAAGTAAAAATTGTATTAGTGTCTTTACTAACTGGTATACACCAAATAAATACACCTATAAGTGTACTTAGGCCTACATTTCACGGTTTTGTATACAGAGGCGAATTTACGGAGGGGGGAACGGGACCGGACCCCAACCCCAGAGGGTCCAAAAAGTTGAATTTTTACGTATATCTTGTAAACAATGTGTCAATAGCGCATATTTTTATTGTGTTATTACCGTTCACTTTAATGGGACTGATTTCAGCCACTTTATAGATAGTACAACACTTTTAGTAATGTCGATTAGTTTTAACTTGTGTTTCCTTTTGGATGAAGCCGATCCGACCCCGGACCCCCCCCAAGCCAAATTCTAGATACGGCACTGTTTGTATAAACAGCGTTCAAATGAAAATTCACTTGCTCACTTAAATGTGACACTTGGAATTTGTTTGATGTTTGCAGTTTGAGAGGTTACTTGGTCTTGAATTCGTTGTTTTACAACAAAGAATATGTACAGTAACACAAAGAAAACAATGCATATGCTAATACATAAATTTGCTTTATTTTGGGAAGGGGTTTTGTAGAGAACTGCAGAATTCAAAGGCGAGCTCAAGATAAACAAGTAGTAAATGTTCTATGAATCTGATAAAATGCCTTAATACATCATTAAGTATATAGTGTAAATATTATAAGGTATCGATTATCTATGTAAGCAAGACCCATGGAAGCGATTCATTGTCGTAATATTATGTAAAGATAATGATGGCGGAGTACAGAATGATGGAAATACTTGTTTTGGGTCATTACTCCCAAAACGTCTTTTCAAACTATTTTATTGTGAAACAGTTCTGTCTCCTTGAAATCCAGCTGGGCGTTAAGAAATAATAATTTCTAGATAGAGTATTTGCAATGTATAGATACAAAGTGACAGAATACAAAATCTATGTTTAGCTTCGTGACTAGTTTATAGTGGGCCGTGATATCTCCTAGAACATTGGAAAGTAAACATATTTCGGAAAATAAATGAAAATTATAATGATGAAAAATTGGAGCAGAATAATTGATCGATGAGAATGCAGTGAAATTCAGTTTTTTGTTTATATATGACACTATTTCACTGCAGTAATAGAGGAAAATAAATATATTAAATTCACAAACGAAGGAACCACATATTGTACGCCAATATTTGAAATACTCACGACAAGCGCTTTTGAGCCTTCAGGTCAGATACAAAATCACAATAACATAGTATGTATACATTGTCTTAATTTCTGTCCTTACCAAGGGTGTAGGCCTATACAATTTCGTAAACAACCCTTATCATTAACTGGCTACCAAAATTTTCGTGAAATTTGTGAATCAGTTAACAAAAATTAGTTAACTATATAAAAATCTCTCTCTCTCTCTCTCTCTCTCTCTCTCTCTCTCTCTCTATTTATGCACCTAAGGATTCAAAGAATTTCGACGAAACCGAAACATCGAAGCATGATAATGTTTTTAGGCTTTTGAAACGTATAATGTGGATTACGTTCGGTGGAAGCGTCACGTTTTTCGATGACGATTTTTGTAGAATGACCCCCAGCCTAAAAACAATATCATGTTAATAAATAAATCATATGTGAAATAATGCAAGAAAAACGCTACAACGCGGTTTCCCCGTCATCCGTTTTAAAAATTACATTTTTTCTGACAACAAAGCAGTAATCTATATTATTAATACGTGAAGAGAAAACTTTGTACCCCTTTTTAAGCATATTGCGCGCACGGAGGAGTGTGAGATTTGGCATAGTTAAAGTTTATATGGAGAAGGAGTGCAGAAAGCTAAAATTTATATATAATATGTGTTACAAATACATTAAATTAAATAAAATAAAACATTCATTTGCACTTGAAAATTCATTTAAACTTTTTCAAACAATGGTAATTGTTAAAAATAAAATAATTTTGTTGCCAGGCAATAAAATTATAATTTTTTCATTTTAGTGTACGTTCATACTGCCAATGTCAAACACATAATAGTCTGTGGTCAAACAGTCGCACAGAGTAGAGATTGTCGCCAAAGAATTTTAAAATGTTGCCAACAAATAATTACTGACAGATTGACTGAATGAGCTGTGAATTTTGTGTGATTTCAAATGTCCTTTTTTTTCAATAGTCTGTGGAGTGTATGTCAAGGCAAAAAAATCGTTTATTTTATATTTTGTATATTAGATATCTGTGTTTTATATATTAGTGTGCAGTTGAAAGTGAAATACAGCTTGCTTAATATATACCTGTTGCAAAAAGAAAATTTTGTAGCAGCAATTTGAATTGACTTACTCTCGCCTAATTATTATTGGTGGTTTCAAAAAAGTGAGTACATTTTATTATTTTTAAATTAAACCCTGTCTAATCTTAGTTTCAGTAATTTCATTACATGTTTTTTTTTACATTCAGATATTCGCACCTACTTCCATTATGCCTCGACATAGAACATTGACGGGTCGGAGTGAGAGACAAAGAAGAAGGAATATATATTCGCGTGAAAGTCAAAATGATAATAGACAAATGCAAATTTAAATAGTGTAAATAGTATAACATTGACGGGTCAGAGTGAGAGACAAAGAAGAAGGAATATATATTCGCGTGAAAGTCAAAATGATAATAGACCAAATGCAAATTTAAATAGTGTAAATAGTATACAAAATGATGAAATTATTTTGAGGGATACATTTAAATGCGCACTGAATGTCATTCCAAGAAATTTTAATACTTTTGATTGTGGATTAATGCATTTAAAATGCAGGTTTTGCAATGCAAAACATTTCGAATCTGAGGTCACTTTAGGTGAAAGGACTGCATTCACTTCATGTTGTCATAAGCAATATTACCGGCCTTAAGTCAAAATGAATACTTTAAATCATTGTATGATGGACTTACTTCAAATGAACCTTCAATAAAAAGAAAGTCAAAAAATTATTTTGAAAACATTCGTAAATACAATTCATCATTTGCTATGGTTAGCTCAGAAGCTAAAATTTCGGATACAGTTACGCGTGGAGTGTATCATTTTAAAATACATGATGTTTTTTATCACAGATCAGGTCCAATGACTGCTGGATATGGTCGCTCACCATGTTATGTGCAATTATATTTTTATGATGTTGACACTGCTGTCAATTATAGATTACGTGAACACTATAATCAAACATGCAATAACAATATAATGCGCGAAATCTCTCTTGAATTGGAACCCATTAATCCTTTCGTTCGGTCATTCATTGCAATGAAAGATCATTGTCAGAGAGTTGAAAATCAAAATAAAGAAATTTGTATGCTCATTAAAGTAAATCGTGATTTAGATCTACGCCGTTATAATGATGCAGTTCAAACTGATGTAGCAGTAATATTTAGTACAGTTGATGGTGAGCCACCCTTTGAACGAAATATCGTTTCGTTTTCAAAAGTTAATGGTACCATTAAAAATATCTCTGTTTTAGATTCATCATTGGACCCTTTAGCGTATCCATTACTTTTTCCAAATGGTGATACTAGGTGGTATATCAATATTTCTCATAATGTACCAACTACATCTAATTCAAGAGCGCCCAGAAATAAATTAACCATGCTTCAGTATGCAGCCTATCGACTTGCAATTAGAGAAGATTTTAGCATGTTGCACCATTCACAAAAATTATTTCTGCAGTGGATAGTTGATATGTATGTGAGAATAGAGGGCACAAGGTTACATTTCATTCGACAAAATCAAACAAGTCTTAGGTCTGAAGTTTACAACAATTTAACAGATTATTTAGAATTGAACTCCAATGCCAATAATGTTGGCCGTAGAGTAATTTTACCATCTTCATTCAATGGATCTCCAAGAAATATGTATCAGAATTATTTAGATGCAATGTCAATTGTACAACATTTCGGAAAGCCTTCTTTGTTTATTACAATGACTTGCAATCCAAGTTGGCCTGAAATAGTTAGCAATATTGGTGTAGGTGAGTCAGCTAATTTTCGACCTGATATTGTTGTGCGTGTATTCAAGTCCAAACTGAAAGCATTAATGCAATAAAAAAAAAAAAAAAAAATCTTCGGTAAAGTTGAAGCACTCATTTATACAATTGAGTTTCAAAAGAGAGGATTGCCTCATGCTCACATTTTACTCTCTTTAAATGAGCAAGATAAAATTGTTAACGCTACCGATATTGATAAAGTTGTACCTGCGGAGATTCCTAACATTCAAACACATCCTACATTACATGAATATGTTGTAAAACACATGATGCATGGTCCATGCGGTGTACTTAATCCAAATTCTGTATGTATGAGAGATGGAAAATGCACAAAAGATTATCCAAAACGATTTAATGAATTTACATGTGAATCATTAAATGGATATCCATTATACAGAAGGCGTGATAATGGTATTAATGCTGAAGTTCGCGGTAGTTGCCTCGACAATCGTTATGTTGTACCATACAATCCGTATTTACTTGCCAAATTTAATTGCCATATAAATGTTGAAGTATGCACTACAGTTAAAAGTGTTAAATACATTTATAAATACGTGTATAAAGGCTATGACAGTGCATCTGTTGAATTAGGTTCAGAGAGAAATGAACCAGGTCAAGAAATACAAATTGATGAAGTTAAAAATTTTTTAAATGGCCGTTATGTCGGATCAACTGAAGCTGTATGGCATATCTATGAATTACCAATGCATTTTCAATCACATGTCATCGTTAGACTTGACATTCATTTACCGCGTAGACAGAATGTTTACTTTCGAGAAGGGCAAGAACGTCAAGCAATTGAAAATGCAAGACAAACAAAATTATTAGCATTTTTTGAATTGAATCTATTAGATCCATCAGCGCATGAATATAAGTATATTGAAATTCCTTTGCATTATGTGTGGGAAGATTCCCGAAAAAAATGGAAGAAGAGAAGGCGTGGAGGTGATAAAATCATTACACGCATATATGTAGTATCACCAAAAGACATCGAACTTTTCCATTTACGATTGCTTTTATTACATGTCTGTGGTCCAAAATCATTTGAGGATGTTAGAACATACAATGGAATTATACAGACTTCTTTTGTTGAAGCGTGCCATGCTCGCGGCATTGCTTCAAAGGATAATGAATGGCGCGAATGTTTAAATGAAGCAAAAGAATTACAGTCACCAAAACAAATGCGAAATTTATTTGGTTACATTTGTGCATTAAATGTGCCAGCCAATGCATTGGCGTTATGGAATGAATTTAAAGTATATCTTAGTGAAGATTTTTTGAGAGATTACAATGAAGAAGTATCCTTTAACACAGCTCTATTAGAAATTGAAGATATTTTGAATGTTCATAATTTGTCATGTCAAGAACTTGGTTTACCAGTTCCCACGTATTCGCAGAGAACAGACGAAGCAAATGCTATTGATCCAATAGAACAAGAGTTTCTGTTTTGTGAGCATTATGAAATTGCAAATATTGAACAGCGTAATCTAATTGATCGTGTGATTCGTGAAGTTTTGCACCATGATACTGGATCTAATGTTTTTTGTTTAACCGCTCATGCAGGTTGTGGAAAAACATTCACACAAACAGCAATCATTCACAAATTAAATTCGCTTAATCTTAGTTGCATTGCAACAGCGTTCAGTGGCATAGCTTCAGCTCTATTACTTGGAGGTAGAACTTTACACAATGTGTTTAAATTGCCTATACCCATTTTGGAAAATTCTGTAGCGAATATTACCGCAAATAGTAGCTATGGACGTTACATAAATTCATCATCATTGATAATTATTGATGAAATTTCTATGTGCCCACTGCAAGTGTTGAAAATCATAGATAGATAATTGCAGGACCTATGCGATGAAAATGATAAATATAAACCATTTGGAGTGAAAACGATACTTCTGTGCGGTGATTTTCGGCAAATCTTACCAGTTGTCCCACATGGATCACGTGCAACTTTAATTGAAAATTGTGTCACGAGTTGGCAAAAATTTGTTTATTTTCATAAAGTAACGTTTACTCAAAATATGAGAGCCTTACCAAGTGAAATAGAATTTGCCGAATTCTTGAAAAAAATTGGTAATGATGAAGCCCCACAATTCCCTCAGTTTGGTGAAAATATTTTTGAAATACCTCAGCAATTAATAGGAGATGAAAATAATATTATTAATGAGGTGTATGGAAATATTTCCGAAAACATACTCTCAGATAACATATTGAAGTCAGTTATTTTAGCACCTAAAAATGATGATTGTACTTTTATTAATACTGATATACTTAATCGAATACCAGGTGAACAGAAAACATATTATAGCTACGATAAAATAATTTGTGATGATGACAATGAAATCAATAACTATCCAGTAGAGTTTTTGAATTCTTTGACTATTAGTGGTTTGCCACCACATAAGTTAGTATTGAAAGTTAATTGCATCGTTTTACTGATCAGAAACTTAAATACAAAGGAAGCATTAGTCAATGGAACAAGAATGCGCATCAAGTGTATGCATCGTAATGCTATTGATTGCGAAGTTTTAACTGGAACCGCACGCAATAAGAGAATTTTAATTCCACGTATAAATTTAACATATTCCGGTACTGTTACTGTTTTACCATTTAACTTTCAAAGAACTCAATTTCCAATTACACCTGCATTTGCGATGACAATAAATAAGTCTCAAGGACAAACATTCGAAAAAATTGGAATTTTATTGAGGCAGCCAGTTTTTACACATGGTCAATTGTACGTCACAGCAAGTAGAGTTCGATCATTTGATGGTTTGAGATTTTATATTTCCGAATATAATGGCCAAGGGCATTTAGCAAATGATGAAAGAGTTTTTACAAAAAACATCGTTTACACAGAAGTTCTGAATCATTAAATTCACTTTCAAACTATTTTAAGTTCAATGGACAACATTTATTTTTTTAACCAACCGCCCGGTTTTTTTGATTTAATGAAAAATATATGAAAAAATACGAGGCACGTATTTTTTATTTCATTTTTTATTTTGTATTAATTTTTTATTTAAATTTTATATAATTCGAAAAAGATAGGCAAAATAACTGTGTAGCCTTGGCGAAATCTGGTCAGTATGGCAATAAAAAAACCCAAGGAAATGTCAAAAAACGCGTTATTGCTTTTTAAATATGGCTTAGCCAAGCTAAACCTCATTTTTCCTATCTTTCATATTTTTCAAATAACTCGAAAATTACTGCATAGAAAAAAAAATTATATAAGCTTTGTAGCAGATAATCTTCAAACTGTTTTCGAATTTTGTACCTTACCAAAAATGAAATGTAATCCACTGGAATTGAAAACAGTGTATCTTATACTTCTATGAATATCAAGTCTCATTTTTATTAGCGTTTATTTGATTCAATAATAACATGAAAAAATTAAAACTGACAATGAATTATATAAAAAAATAAATACGAATACAAGCTGTAATTGTGTTTTTTTCAACTGTTACTAACATTAAATTTTAAATTTCATAGATATTGCAGGGAATTAAGTCAAACAACACACGCTAATGACGTATTTGTACACGCTCGCAGCTGACGTAATACAACAAAATTCGAAAAAATTATATGCAATGATTATAGAGGTATACTCTTTGACAAAAGACCCTCAATAACGTTCAAACTTAAAAATTTAATGAATTACGGTCGAATTTCGACCACTGGGCGACCACTAGTGTCAATTATTCTGTATAATTTTCAGTACTACACAAATTATAAATTTAATATTATTACGTTTTATTCTATAACTACCGGAGTTGAAGAATCAATCAAGTAAACTACATATCTGCCCCCCCCCCGGAGTAATATTTAATTATAAGTATTTATAGAAGCTTGCATGCTACAGTTATGTTGCTCCAGGTTTAGATTCCTTAGACTCCGTCAGGTTTTAATTTTGGTTCAGAACTAATAAGGAAAAATTTAATTATAGGCGCTAATAAAAACGTTAAGCAAGTGTCGTGACTGAAGTAAAAACGAAACTGGGTGAGGTATCTTGGGTATTTTGTATTACGATTTAAAGTGAAAGTTGTCTTTAAGGAAAATACTTTTCTTTAAATTATTATTTTTTAATTCTGTCTGTGTACTACAATATGTTTGCACATTGATAAGTAAATGCCAAGGGGACGGGAAACCACAAGGAAAGTTAAACCCTATTAACACTTTGGATACGCATGTAGCATTTCTCTAGATTAGGCGACGCATGATTTTTCATGTATTTCATAATTTTTTCTGTGAAGACTATGTGACGATTTTATTAATAAAAATAAATTAATTAATTAAGTTGATAATGTATAGGTTGATAAATTTTAAGTGTTTAATAAAATCTCACATTTTTTACCTAAAGCTTATTGTAATCATTAAATAATAATAATATTTAAATAAAAGTCTAATAATATATTAAAAGGAATACGAGTGTACAGAAAGGGTAAAGCTTGTTAATTAATCCTGCAGAAACAGGCGCTAACCAGAATCAACTTGTTTTCCGACCCCTTAACTAACTAAAAATAATTGTAACTAGATCACTTTAATGTACTTTGATAGCAATTGTAACTAAGAATCTCTCTACTTAATTATTTAATCTAATTTTTAGTCCTTTAAATAAAAAAGAAACTTGGAACTATTTTTATGTTGAGTTGAACCGTCGCGAGATTACTACTCGCACCCCTAACTATTTTCGCCCACTTGCTATGGAGCGGTCAAACAGTAAGCTGTGTACTGCCGATATGTGCAACGTTAAAAATAGTTTATTACAAAATGTAATTAATCCGTCAGTTAAGACACTGACGCATTCTTTTTACTATTAAACAATGTGTTGCGTTAATGTAGTTGAACCGCGACTCCTATAAATATGGTGTAAACGAGTGAGAATGAATAACTATAATTTAGCGCCGGTGACATCTCTTCAAAAAATCTTAAAATATAATACTTATGTAATTAAAACTGTGGTAATTCCATGAAGTGAAGTGCTACAATCAAACTATCATGTGAAGTGGATACAGGTGAATGAAACTTTGTGTTAATCATTCAGATCAACGAGCTATTACTATCAGTTAGCCAAGAGCTGAGAACCAGGAGACACCATGATCTAAAAGACTTCTGGACTACACCATTCCCGGATACGAAGATAATGAGAGATACCTGACCTACTTCAAACATGCTGCAACCGAGGACCTACGACTGGAATAACGCAGAGCTGGAAGACATCCAAAAAGGTGACACGGAGGCAAGCCTTCCGTGCTTATGAAATACTAAATATTATATTTAACAAAAGACAATTAATTTAACCACATTAAGACGTTTTAAGTAATTGTATAACAGTAATTGTATACTCATAACTTGTATACTTATCCCTAGTAAAAGAGTTATAGCTCTAAACTGTAAAGCCTTATTGTTTAAAAGATTAATAAAGACCATTCTTCAAATGGCAAAATTTTGAAAGCTTTATATGGCGAGGTAACCATTCTTAACGTATTAGAGGAAATCCCGGATCCGGAGAATTAATTAAATTCATGTACATCTTATTTTAAGGGGCCTTGTAAGGAATAAAATATAATCATCATGTAAACTGTAAGCTATGGAAGCATATGTGTCGAGAATTTTAAGTAGAGAAAATAATACAATATGTAATAAAGAGATGTCATCAGGAGTAGATACTATACTGAGTGCATAAATCAACAGTCTCCCCTTCCCTGAATCCTTGTATATTTATTGTTTGTTGTTCTGATTAATTTTCAGCTCGTCATAAGTAAGGCAGCCTGAATAATTGGCAGAACCAATTATTGCGGGTTCCCTAAGTTATAACACAGGAGAAGATGTTATAACTAGTTAACGCTTACTGAAAATTATATTATATTTTGTAAAATATCACTCCTTTCTTGTTACATACATAACAAAAATTACAGTACAATGATGTATAATATTTTTTATTAATTAAAAAAAAAACTCGTTTTCACTAATAGGAAAAGTTTTACAGAAGTTCTGAGTCAGTTTGCATTTATAAATGTTACATGAGATCTAATTATGTAGCTAAAGTATAATATTGTTACGACGGTCTACTTGATCGTCGTAGGTACAGTGGAAACAAAATACAAGACACCAATTAAATCACTAATCGCCAGCTTTAATTTTCACAGTTAAACAGTTCGTAATTAACAACACAGTCTCTTACAACAAATCAAATAAAATTGTTCACACGCAATAAAATGTCCACTAATATTAAGCACAATTGTATTACAATTATCCCGCCCGATTATCAAACACTTCACTAATAACCACTTGAACGCAAACAGTAATATCGCCGGATAATCTCTTGTAATCTCCCGACAATAAACTCGGATCGCACTGTAAATATATCGCTACTATACTGAAAACTAAGGCCGCTGGCGCCTTGTATTTATACATCCGCGCACAGACCAGAAGATTCCAAACTACGCTTTATTTCTAAACTATGACGTAATTAATTGCGGCCTTGACACAGTCCGCGCGGCTGGCGGCTTCCAGAAATGTCTCACGAATGCGTCTAGAGTCACGTATGTCACACACATTAGAGCGAGATTCTTCTGGAACATTCGACAAACACGTAGACTGTTCTGTAATGTCGTAACACTGCCTCCTCCTTAAGCCTGTTCGTCCCGAACTGGCAAACCGTCTCTGAAGTAATACTCGACCAGGCGATCTAGGTGGACGTCCTTGCGAAAGATAATTTTCCAGTTCTTCGAATTCAGTATCGTGTGATCCGAACTTGCGTTCCCAGGAATGCGAGTCTTCCGCTCAACCACTAGTTTTGCTGGAATCACTCCCGTTGCGTCATGTACTGATAACCTATACACCACTGGTTGATCCAAGTCTGTTTGGTTCTCGTCAACAACCTCTTGCGTAATCTCATCTTCAGCCACTTTTCCCTCGGGCGCTTCTATCAGCTCAGGAACAAGCAAGAGTTTTGTCTCGACACCCATAGTTGGCTTTCCAATCATTTCTTTTGTCGTTACATTTATTTGTATTTCCTCTGATAGTTCTTCTTCCATTTCCGTTTGTAATAGGGAGGGTTCCTCTTGACCAGACTTGTTGACTTTTTCTTCGACTAATGCCACTTGCTTAATCGAATGGTTGGTAGACACTGTCATTTTAGCTATGCAAAGCTTTATCTTCACTTGGTCAACCTTCAGGACATTCTCTCTTAAGTCCACAACGAATCCGTAGGCATTCATAATGTCTGTGCCAACAATCACTTCATCGACAATGTCTGCAATGAGCATTTGGTGGCTAAACTCGAGACGACCCAGGCTTACATGTACGTCTACTTTTCCTAGCACCTTGACGGGGCTTCCAGTCATAGTCTGTATTGTACAAGAGCTAACTTGAGGACATCGGTTGCTGATTAAATCAGGGTGCACAATAGACACTTTTCCGCCCGTGTCAACTGTAAATGATGTTGGTTTACCTTCCGCAAACCCATTAACAATCAAGTTTCCACTGGTCTTATGTAGCGTGGAAACTGTGTGCTGTTCTGAGGCTTGTGCCGGGGTTTTGATGACCCGGCTTCCATATATAAAAAATTCGATATTTAGCCGTGGCATTAAGGTCAGATACCAAAATGTGCGCAGAGCTGTTCGGTTACCGTTTTGCTCTCTGCTTGGTGGCGGTGCCTAGTGAGGGAGCTCGTGATTAACTTGGTCGGTCAGGCATCGCCGGAACTGACCGAGTTCAATTTGCAGCCCGCATCGCAACATAACGTAACCAGTCTACCTACCCTTCGAGTCGGCAGAGCTTCTTAATCATGGTTCCTTTCTCCTCTTTAATGGCAAGCTAACCGCCTTAAGACCTACCGGGTTCTCGTCGTAGTCGGAGATCTGACCAACGCACGATGTACCTACACCTTTATCATGCCCTGGTACATCATGCCCTGAACGTTTGAAACTCAGTTCTACCGCAGCGGAGGGAGACACACTGCAAACTACCCCGTGACCGCCTGGATGAAATGAGGTGACATTTACACATTTTATTTTATTCAAACCTGGCCTGCAGGAAACCCTATGTGATGTGAATATAACACTGTCAGATTAACTTTATACCGGGACACAGTTTAATCGCGTGTATGTGTTGGCGGGACAGTTGCAATGTAACATAATTGAATAATACAGTTCATATAAGTATAATTGTAAACCGGCCCGCGGGAGGGTTCCAGGGTGCTTTCATTTTATGGTGTTTAATGGGTGCAAAAATTGTGGGAGAGACAATCTTTTCAATTAAGTATAGGGGGAGTGTTTCATTCATGAGGGTCAAAACCCGGATGGTTGGGTTTCATTTTCTTTTTTATTACAGGGTTTTTCGCAATTAATCACCTTTTTGCAAACGTGGCTGGGGGGGGGGAGATTTTTTTATTCTGTTTCAGGGTTTGTACGTTTCACAAATCAGGAGGTAGCCGTCTCATGCAGGTTTCGGACAGGTCATCCTGTGTCAAGTCACGCATGTTCTGGTACACTCCTGCGGCCGGGTTAATTCAGTTTTTTTAGATTCTATATATATACGTTGATAAAAATTAAATTTTACCTTTTTAATAAAATTGCACAGGCGGTACTGGTATTTTGTAACTTGTATTTTCTGGTCATTATGGGTCAAACCTGACTTTCTCAGATTTATTAATTGTCCAATTTTTGTAAAATTTATGCAGGCTGTATGTAGCTTTAATTTGCAATTATGTTTTCCTTTATTACGATCAAGTCATTATAATTAAACCTTTTAAGTATTAGTAAACTCTTATGGCCAATCTTTTAATGATCTATACTTTATGGAAATCAAGACGTTTTACATTTTTGCAGTACGGTATTAGACAAATGGTAATAATACTTTAACTTGTAATTATATTTGCTATTATGGGCCATATGAGTTGCATTTCAATTGTAAATGTATGTTTGAAATTAATATAGAATTGTTACAGTTCTTTGGTAATTATGTTGCTGATGTTCTGAGTGAGCTATAGGCTGGCTGTAGACATTATAAAAATGTATAATGGGTTTTCTTAATAAAAGATATCCGTTCTCAATTAATAAATACTAGCGGGTTACAGGCATTTGATATTACCATATGATGGGGTGATAAAGAAATATAATATACAAGCGGGCCGCAGGGCTTTTATAGGTAGGATGTGGTAGTGAATTATCTGTGATCTTGTTAAATTATTTGTGATCTTATGTTCGGTTATGTGTTAAAGGGATGAGTAAAAAAAAAAAAATATATATATATATATATATATATACCGGTACATTTTTGTGATGTCGAAATTTTCCATATGTGTGATACTAAAAGGGATTTGATGAATTATCATGAGTAATTGAAACTGAAGTTAATATAGATGTATATGTGTATTTATGTTCAGTTCTGTGTTCTTTATGTCTAGCGTTACCAAAAGGAGATTTAAACAAGCTTTATGATTAATGATATTTTTGATATTATACAATATTTTATTATATGTGTGTAAGCCAAGATGAATTCACAAGGAATAAAAGTTGTTATTGTTGTTTAACAGCGAGTTTTAATTGCAAGCGCCGTCTCACTGGACCCAGTGCATTTTGTGCTTCCTCTAGGGCTTCAGCCTAGTTCTAAATATCTGGTAGCCTCTCTTAAAAAAAAAAAAAATCTATAAAAAAACTAAATAAAACAAGGAGGGGTTACAAATGGTAGCAGAGCGCGGTTCTATCTAGGGTTGAACCCTTGGGTCCTTTGGTGTGACGGGGCTTGCAAACTCGGAAACAGTTTGAGATAATTTGAAACTTAGAAAAATTAAAAAAAAAAGATTAACATATATGCAGATGTTATGTCATGTTCAATGTTTATATATTGTGTGAATGTATAATTGTTAGCCTGTTTCGTATTTGTGAATCTGGTGCCGCCACGAGGCATGCATTTGTAGTTAGAATATTTTGAAACGTTGAGTTACCGGAGGTCTGGGGCGTTGCATGGGTAGTAGGCTGTATTAGTGATTGAATGTCGAATTATAGCGCGTTGGGTTAGCGGGCTGCGGTATGGCCCGATCGGAAGTCGGTACCGTGAGGTGTGCCGACTGAGCGTATTGTTTAAATTTTTGGAAATTTGATGTTGATGTTGATGATGGTTGTTAAGTACGTGTCTGTGAAATGTCATATGTCGTGATAGGTGTTAGGTGTTGTGTATTGCATGTATATGTTAGTGGTTGGTTGTTCTCTTTTGTGACGTGAACGAGGGTTGGTACAGGAGTGGGTCAGGTCTCCGCAGCGCTAGGGAACCCGGGGTTCTGCTCGAAGGAAGAAGAGTACTCGAGTTTTTTTCTGTTTGCAAGTTATGTTTTTGTTAGGTATTTCATTGGGATTTAGGTTTTATTGTTGTGTATTGTGTAATTCTGGCGGCGGTATGTTATCAGAGATTGCCCAACCCCATTTCCGGCGTTCTCCAGAGACTTCCGGTGGTGGATGGAGTAGATGAGGACAAGTTGTTGGTGTTCTTAGACCTTGTCCTGCAGTTGGCGGACTTCCCGGGGGTGTCCGATGGACAAGAACTCTTGTCTCTTATATACCCGTATTGCCGGGGTTCATTGGCTGGGCTGGTCACCAACACTCTGCGTCGGGGCGGCAGTATCGACGCTCTCCATGGGGAAGTGTTGGACTTCTTCATACCCCATCGACGACGTGACCAGCTGAAGTTTAAGTTATTCTATCGTCTACAGGCCAATGAAGAGGCACTGGCGGACTTCGTGCACGATATACGGAAAGCTGCCCGGGTATTAAGGTTGGGGTTGCCCGAGACGGAAGTAATACAGGTAATACTAGAAGGGCTGACTCCCCAGGAGAGATCCCGTCTGCTGTTCGCCGACCGTCCACGTTGTTTTGCGGACCTGGACCGGTGGTGTGGGTATGCCAGAAGGGTCCAGGCGAATGACGAGTCCTGGGGAAGAGCTGCTAAAGATGTCCAAAACTCAAGTAGTTTATTAGGAAGAGCTAAAAAGGACAAACATGGGGGTTGGTGGAGAACACAAGAAACTGTAAGAAAAACTGAATATTTTAGAAGTAATGAGAACTACAAGGGGGTGGCAAGTGAGAAGACGGTAACAATGGTTACAGAGAGAAAACAAATAAGTATGAATTTAACAGGGGAAGAAGAAGTTATATTTGAGAACCAACATCGGCAAGTAGAGATCCTGTAGCAAGGCGTTATTCCTATTTCGAAAGAAACTTTAAACGTTCCAGATAAAGTACAAGTGCCTAATAGAGTGGTGTATGAAGAAGAGCGGAATAACTTCGGTGGATCAACACCAAACAACAAGAACACGCCTGTTAACACTGAATTGGAGGACTCAGATGTGACGTCGCAGTTGAATCCGGATGCCGCAGAATTTGTTCCGGTATCTCCATCTCGGTTCATGATGGAGCCCGATCCTGTAATATCATCATCACCTACGCAGGGATATGAGAAGTCACTTGATAATGTAGCTTTACCATCGCAAGTAGAATTTAATTTAGACATTGCACATAGCCCTGGACAGCTGGATTCCAGGGTGGGAAATGTTGAGGACGCTATAGTTGGTGAAAGTGGTGAAGGAGAGGAATCGAAGGAAGAGGCAGAAGAGCGGTCTGCAGATGCTGCACAGGGAAGTATAGTTATAGGTGTTAGGGAGATTGAAGTTTCTGAGTTTGCGGATGGACACGGGGATGTCCATGCTGCAAGTGTGGTTGAAGGAGATGAGGTAGAAGTTGAGGAGGAATTTGGTGGCAGCGTTGTGGAGTGTGCGAGTGAGAATGATGTAGTGCGTGCAGATTTGCGGACGGCTTCGGTAAGTAGTGCTGAGGATTCTGAGGAACGGAAAGAAATTCCAGGTGAACCAGATGAGCAATTCCAGAGGATGATGAAGATGTGCAGTGTTCTGATGGTGGTGGTGGACGTGATGTTGATGATGAAGAAAATTTAAATTATGATGATGAACGCGTTGATGAAAAGGAGGATGAAAATGAGATTGGTGAGGAGCTGGGTGAAGATGCTGTTGAAGATGGATCAGATGAGCAACTGGAAGATGGTGAGGAGGTGCAGTGTCGTGATGGTGATTTGGATTATGGGGACGAAGAAGGGGAAATGGTAGAAGAGGACGGTAAGGAGGAAGGAATAGAGGGGGAAGAAAAAGAAGCAGGGGAGGCAAAAGCAGAGGATTTAGATGATGAGGATAATCCAAAGCGGAGTGAAAGTAGTGATGTAAGTTGCCATGATTCTGATTCGGAAGAAACAAATCAGTACAGCTCAACACGAGATAATTTCTCAGAGAGTGGTGTCCGGAAGGAACGAGTACATAAAGTCTGTCATAGAAAGGTGAGAAGGAGCGGGTAATGGGTAGCGGGTAGATGTTCCCCACAGTCCCAGTGGTGTTCGTCTACTTCAGGGATGCGCCCCTGCCCACGCGAGCTTTGGTTCCCTCCATTCATCCTTATTTCCGGAGGGAGCCATGTCCTTACCCTTGGTCCTAGCTATTGACCTTTCAATGATCCTTGCGCTTTTCATCTTCCTGATTTTCCTACCCCTCCCCTTAGAAAAAAAAAAATGGACCACCAGCATCCACGAATTTCCGTGAATATAATTTTTTATTTTTTTAATAAAGCTGATTTGCATATCAGGGGTGGGTGGTGGGTGACGGGTTCAACTTGATGTGTTGTAATGTATATTAAAACTATATAATCAGGGTTACCAACCTCTGCATGGGCTCAAACTTGATGTATGTGTTATAATGTATATTAATAATATATGATCAGGGTTACCAATCTTGCATTATTGTGTATAGAACAGATCTGCCAACATTTGTCTGTGGTGGGAAATTCAAACTATATGAGCAGACGCATTATAGTGTATAGTAAATTATATGACTGTTGACGACTACGATATCAAGGTATCAACTCTCTCTCCCTTCCTCTCTCTTTGTCTCCAGACACAGTTATCGATCACGATATAAACTCTCTCTCTCTCTCTCTCTCTCTCTCTCTCTCTCTCGCTAGCACTCTCTCTCTCTTTATGTCATCGGTTTTACAGTGATATATCATGTTTCTCTCTCTCGCTTGCTCGCTCTCTCTCTCTTTATGTCATTGTTTTTACTGTGTCTGTTGTGACTGGTTGGACGAAACATATGACTGAATTAATAAATTGTCTCTCTGCATAGCAGTTGTAAAAGTAGAAACTTATGGATTATTGTAATTAGCGATGCTAAAATGTAATCACTAGGAAATATATTTATCGCCTACCTCGTTGCGTCCTACTGTAACCCCTCTTTAAGTATTGTATTGACTTATAAAAAAATTTTTTTTTTTTTTTTTTTTTTTAAGAGGGGCCACAAGATAATTAAAACTATTATTGGCAAGGTAATACGCGAAAACCATTTCTCCACCTCGGCCCAGATCTGCGATATTTCGAGTTTCCAAGGAATTTCCCCCCTAAAATTTCACACCACGTGGCAACCTACAGTTCAACAAGACCAAGAGGCGGGCAATGATACACACATATAATTAACAAAACCTTAAACCTAACAAGACATAGGTACTTATAGATATAGGGACTTCTAATAATTATTCCAAGTCCGATTCGAACCACAAAATGTTTCCTGAGTTTGCAAGCCCCATCACACCCAAAGGACCCAAAGGTTGACCCTAATCTCAACCACGCTCTGCTACCAAATGTAACCCCTCTTTAAGTATTGTATTGACTTATAAAAAAAAAATTGTTTTTTTTTTTTTTTTTTAAGAGGGGCCACAAGATAATTAAAACTAGGCCAAAAGCCTAGAGAAGCCAAAAATGTGCTGGATCCAGTGAGACGGGACTTGCAATTAAAACTCACAAAATTAACCACCAATAAATTTTTATTATAAACAAACTTTAAATATCCATCTCCCAACAAAATCATTGTATTCTCCTTTAAAATATTTTTGCTTGAAAAGTAAATATAAAATTTAATTGAAATGAATATAAAAATTTTCTTTTTCAATTGGGGTTACTTTTCCCCACTTAGCCCTATACCTAACCCCCAGAAATACACATGAATATACAATACATATAATGGACATATAAAGAAATATGTCTACAATATACAACACATACACACGTTCCCACATCACAGGACAATTACAACTTTCAACATTAAAATCTTGCCGCACCTCTTTCACCCCAGGAGGTACATAATTTACAATTCATAAATATTATTGCACGCAACACCTATTGCAAGATCTTAATACATAATAACCCATATCTATATGTGTAACATCAGTGCCCCCAGGGCATACTAAAATTCATGGGTTGGCAAAATGCCTGATACTACTATAAAGTGCTCCCACACTGAGCACTTAGACTTGGAGTAAATATAATTATAATTCAGCCAAAATACAAGTGACCATAATAAATTAAAAAGAATTTAAGCATGATAAATTTTGTGAAATATTAAAAACAGTAATGTGTCATGATGCTTTATAACCTTTAATAATTAATTTGGCCCAAAGGGCGACGTGTTCCTAGGCAAGATCGTGCATAACTAAACCTGTCCCAGGAGCATGTTCAAGTCTGCATGAAAATCCGCCTATACAGGATTAAACTGGGGACCCGACTAAAACTAACAAAAGAAACTCCTATCCATTATATGACCCAAACTGAATATAAATATTGTAACGTACCAAATTTGATACAAATTTGAAGATGACCAATAAAGTATTTCAACCAAAGATTTCCAAAAGAAGAGTGAGATATTTTAAGAAAAAGGAAGGCTATCAGGAACTATGGGACCGGATAATCGAAGGGTACGCCGGAGAAATAAGAGAACTGAGGAAAAAGAGGAGTCAATTAATGGAAGGACCCAGTCAGAAGACGGATGACGGTCAAACAGAATTGGAAGAGATACCAAATGGCAGTACTAACAACAACCAGGAGAACACTGGACACAAGTACACTGAAGAGAGAGAAAAGAAGAAGACAGAAGAACGGAAGGCAGACGAAGCCCTAATAACATTCAAATGGAAAAACCAGATGATAGCCAGATATATGTCGAGAACAGACAGGAGTATGAACACTGAAGAAGTTCGAACGACAAGAAGAGAGGAGAGCGATGACTACGGATAAAAATGAATGAAAAATACATTGGAATATGGGACGGACTGTTATGATAACCAATAATGCTGACACAAGCTTCAATGAAACGGTATATCGAAGATTAAATTATAAGATAAACGTGACATATTGCGATGAAAATTATTTGTTACTGATATTAAGCGAAAAATGAAAATATAATTGTTAGAATAAATGTTGACTATATGATAAAAGTGAAATATTGCTATGAAGATTATTTGTTGAAAATGAACGTTGACTATATTGTAATTTTGTAATGTAAAAATATGTTCCAACAGAAGTTATGTAAAGGATGAAGAAAATTGTATTTACCAGTAATACTGCTACTACAAGAAAAATATAATACTATACGAGACTGACACCCAAGATCTTTGGCACAAGTTACTTCCTAGAGCCAAGTCAACAGTAATTTACCAACGTACCCGTACTACCAATGAAAAAGAAATAATACTATATGAGACTGACACCCAAGATCTTTGGCACAAGTTACTTCCTAGAGCCAAGTCAACAGTAATTTACCAACGTACCCGTACTACCAATGAAAGAAAAATATAATTATACGAGAAAGACACCTACCACCTTTGGCACAAATTATTTCCAAGAGCCACGTCAACAAGTAAAACACCATCCTACCCGTACTACCAAAGAAAGAAAAATATAACTATACGAGAAAGACACCTACCACCTTTGGCACAAGTTACTTCCAAGAGCCAAGTCAACAGTAAAACACCATCCTACCTGTACTACCAATGAAAGAAAAATTATTATACGAGACTGACACCCAAGATCTTTGGCACAAATTATTTCCAAGAGCCACGTCAACAAGTAAAACACCATCCTACCCGTACTACCAATGAAAGAAAAATATAACTATACGAGACTGACACCCAAGATCTTTGGCACAAATTATTTCCAAGAGCCATGTCAACAAGTAAAACACCATCCTACCCGTACTACCAATGAAAGAAAAATATAACTATACGAGACTGACACCCAAGATCTTTGGCACAAGTTACTTCCTAGAGCCAAGTCAACAGTAATTTACCATCCTACCCGTACTACCAATGAAAGAAAAAATAATACTATACGAGACTGACACCCAAGATCTTTGGCACAAGTTACTTCCTAGAGCCAAGTCAACAGTAATTTACCAACGTACCCGTACTACCAATGAAAGAAAAATATAATTATACGAGAAAGACACCTACCACCCTTGGCACAATTTACTTCCTAGAGCCACGTCAACAAGTAAAAACAACAACATACCCGTACTGATAAAAGAGGAGACAGTGAACTAGATGATATATGAAAGAAGAAGAAGAAAATAAAAAGTTGGAGGAACAAAACCGAATAAGTATCAATAATGTAGATAAGAGATAACACACAACCATAGTGTTTTCTAGTGTCTTTTACTAGAAGAAAGCCTATACCAAGTGGACTATATCTCAATTGAAACCATGAGAAAATATATTCATGAATTGTATCCAGAGAAGTAAACCCCGAAAATGAAGAAGATTATGAAATGACGTTTAATGTAATACAAATAGAAGAGATTAATTGATGACGAAGAAGAATAAAAAATAATATATTAACGAAGATGATCATGAGAGTATACCAGTGATGAAATGTAAAACAAACTATCCCGGTAATATGTGAAGAATTTAGTTGAGTTGAATCAAGAGGAAGAGAGTATAACAATGTATAAACCGCAGATGCGTGAGATAATCCCAAGGATATTTATTATTTGTCGAAAGAACGACCACTTTATGTTTTTTGATTATTTGAGATGAATTGACTGATGAATAATGCCAGCAATCATTTATTATTATTGATGGAGATGATATGCCTCCGTATTTATTGATGTTAGTATGGCCAGTGGAGTTGTATGCCAAAGTGAGCCACTCTGAACTGCCCCAGCTAAACTTATGTTAGGGAATTAGGGAACTAAATAAACAAGGGAGATAATTACATAGAAGAGAAATAATTATGATTCAAATAGAAGAAAGTGAAGGGATATATAAAAAAGCATATGAGTCAACATGGAAACGTACAACAATTGATGAATTCTTCAATAAAAACCAATATAAGTATACTGATTCAGAATTAATCAATTCTTATAGGAAGGCATATGTAACGTACCAAATTTGGTAGTTACACAGAGTAAACAATTATTATGTCAAGTGACGGGAAATCATGAAAATAGTTCTAAGTACGTAAAACAATGGAAACAAAAAGTGAGTATCTACAGATACATTATTGTAAAATTCCAACAAAGAAGAAGGAAGTGTAATATAGCATCATCGAGTACAAAAGAGAGAAAGAAAATGACCACAAGCCAATATAAAATGTTAGAAACCAGGCCCAATAGATTCCAACAGTGAGGGGAAACAACAAAAATAATAACTATGTAAGATGAAAAGAAGACAACTCAAGAGCAACCACAACGATGGCAAACCAACCAATCTATTTATGAATATAAATACTATGGAACAATGACTACTACAAATGGAAATATTGAAGAAGACGTTTAAACCAAAAGAAGAAAGAAAGAAGAAGAGCAAGGAAACACGACATGAAGGGTGAAGATAATGTGTGTACAATACAAGAAATCACCATTCACCAAGTATACAAGGAACTATACTAGTAACCGGAAGAAGAATAACGATTATCAACTATGAAGAAACAGTGTTTAGCATATTTAAGAAATCACAAACAGTAATAGTGAATACTTAATGTAAGTGTGAGAACCTGTAACAAGTTAACCGATTTTAACCTAAATAAACCCCACAGACAATACAAGTGAGAAGGTTTATAACAGAGGAAAATGTGATACCTTTATAGTGGAAACATCAAAGATTAAGTAGTTAAAATGCACAGACAATTAGTGTGACCAATTTAATCAAGATTGTAATCCAAAACAGATAATCATAAGACCACCAAGAGAAATGTAAGATAGAACAGTCAAATCATTGTTCATAGAAACTGATAATAAAAGCTTTGTTAAGTTTTAAAATGAAATATAACTGAATGCCACGGCAAGACAGAATACAATATAAAGAAAGTCCAGAAAAAATAATAACAAACAAGCTAGTTTGTTAAGTATCAAACAACAAATGTACCAGAAATTAGGTACAACACAACAAGAAATGTAATACCATTAGATTAAGAATATTTGTGTTATTGTTTAGAAAAATAGTGTAAACATGTGTATTAATCAACAATTAAACCATTGTAATAGAATACCATAATGAAGTCATAATAGTAGAAGCAAATACTGCATAAGAATATGTTGCACATTGATACATAACCCCATAGGGAGTGCACCTATAACACAAAATCATATATGTTAATTAAACCAAGCAACCATCAACAATTGTTTCAATCAAAGATTCATTATAAATAATGATGCACACTAATAAGTAATATTTTATACTGAAATACACAGCACATAAAGCAGATTAAATATGATAGCACAAAGCTAGATGAAAAGAAACCCAATATGACAAGTTAGTTAAGCAAAATACATTATTAAAACTTACACAGGGATCACTGAAAGTGTTACCAGTAGTTAGAAAAACATCTAGTACTACTATGAGAACAGATCATAATTATAATAATAATAGTTTCATAATCAAATTATTGGAAACTAACTGACTATGAATGTATAGCCAGATGTAAACAAAGACAATGTGACAAACTAGTTAAGCAAAATACATTATTAAAACTTGTCTAAGGATTACTGAAAATGTTACCAGTAGTTAGGAAAATATCTAGTACTACTATGAGAACAGATCATAAGTATAAGAATAGTAATTTTATAGACAAATTATTGAAAACTAAATGACTATGATTGTGGAATCAAATGTAAACAAACACTATGTAGCAAGTTAGTTAAGCAAAATGCACCATCCAAACTTGTTCAAAGGTAAATAAAAATGTTATCAGTAGTCAGAAGGACATCTGATACTACTATGAGAATATATATCAAATGTAATAATAGCAATTTAGTTGTTGATTTATTAAAAAATAACTGACTGCCATGTCATAACCTGATGTAAACAAACCCAATACTAAGAGTTGGAAAGCTTTCAGATAGCGAAAGACTAATAAATACATTAAATTAACAAGGTACTATAGTTGTACACTATTTTCATTTGTAACATTATATACCTGATATGGTAAAATGATTGACAAAGTGACAATTTAAAGAAAAGAGAACAGAAGGTATCTTGATAAGACTATTAGTATATGAAAAACAACATTTTTCATATAACAAAGTGTAAACCGATGTAAATAAATGTATATATTATTGTTAGAATACCAAACAAATGTCATTAGATAAGAAATAATAGTGTTATAAGCGATTATAAATAATCGAATATGGACGTTTGAAGACGCCATTACCAAATATTGTTGAAATAGTAATTGCACCTATTTTCTGAATTAAACAGATGAGAAATGGACTCAAAACGTTTAATAAGGAGTGTTATTGTGTAATTAGAATAAGATCTGGTGAAATAAACTTATTAATTTTAAGATTCACCATAGGAATTTGTGAAATAGTTGTAGTGAGTTAATAATGGACGGATTTTATCCTTGTTTAGACTTTATTTAAAGCCCAAGGTGTCCGCGATCTATTGCCACCAACTATTCAATGATATGACAATTAATAAAAAAGTTATAGCAATTATAAACTTTTTAATCATTTTGTGTATCAACGCTTACGTCACTATAATCTCCAACCCATATAAGAAATTGGTAAAAAATTAAAAGTTTTATTTAACCGAGGTGTTTTGGGGTGGAGAGTTCGACAATTTAAACCAATCAAATGAATTAAAACAACCAGACAAGCAAGAGACGCTTAGGTGAAGCGTCCCAGTCATCATTCAGTCGTCAAAGAGTCTACCAGCATAATTCGACGGGCAAGGTCGATGAAGAAATGTATGAAGTTGTATTTAAATTGTGCGCGACACGTTCATGAGTCACGCTATACACACATAACCTATACATAACAAAGAAATAACGAGTGTACAGTGCGGAGTGAATTCAAATAATAAATACGGCCAGTGTATAATAACAGTCGTATTTTCGAGTTTTGTGTTTTATAAAAAACCAGGGAGTACTATATTTTCATTATTTAACAAATAAAACGGAAATAATAATTTCTGTTAATGAACGGAGAATTATTGTTTGGGTACTACTCTAGTCAGTAGTATCGAAGTGTATTAATTATGATGAAAATTATCAGAATTAAATAAAAGAATTATCTCGCATTTATTAACTTAAAAAATAAATGTTTTTACGATTTTATCGTAATTAAAGAAGTCAATATTAATTTAAATATTAAAAATAGGAGTGAAATGATTAGTCGCTCAATTGACTCATTTCGTTTGATTTGACTAATAAATAATTTTTTGCGAAAGATATTCTAATTAACTGATAGTTACACATCAGACGCATTATGAATAAAATATATGTGTTTAGATTATTAAGAACTCAATGAATAATTTACTTATCCACAATAACTACTTACGTTTATTAGCTAACCTAGAAATAATAACGACAACTTTGTCACCTTTTCATAAGTCTGTTCTCAAGTAATATAAATCAAATGAAAGCTATCACAAGAGTTTTTTCTTATTATAGATTTTTTTTCTCTTGCCAATAAATGATTTTTATAACCAACTATTAAATAATAATAGTAATTTTTAGCAGTGCAGCTCAACGCACGTGTTATTAAAGTAACTGCTGTGTCCCTTATATTAAGCGTACGATAGTACGATAGTTATCGATTTTATGGTACCGACTTTTAATTTTAATATTTATTTGTTTTTTTGTATTAATTCTTTATTAAATATTGTTATAAGAGATAACATCTTGTATCTGGTATCATGCAACTTCCAAGAACACACGAACTTGGTAATTTAACTGTGTAAAGAGGACTTAACCTCTCTAACTAAAATTATTGTATCAACCCTCAGTGTTACCAGCCTTGAGGTTAAAAGAGTTTCTTTTTAAAAATTGTTCATAATAACTATTATTTTGTAAAGATATTAGTGATTGATTGTTTATTTAAAAGAGTTAATGGCATTTCAGAACTGTTAATAAATCTCAATTATTTTTACCAGTGGAAAGAGTGTTTTGATTTCAAAATAAAATAGTTTAATTCTCATAACTAGTTCTATCAGAAGGTGGCGGCAGAATTTGAATATTCATTATAATTCAAATCACAATTAAGCCCTTATTTTATTTTATTGTGCATGTGTATCACTTAGGATATTCAAGTAGAATATCCACATGTATGTATAAAGTGTATGTTGCAGCAGAAGCAGTCACCAAACAGAACAGTAATAACATCCACATATGGTACGTGGGGAGGTGTACAGTGAAGTGCTAAAATACTATTTAAATTGAAGGATTTAAACGGGAATACCCACACAACTACTATTAATAATCAACGCTACTAATAATAATTCCATTTTAAAATTTTAATATCTAAATATCTTGTATCGTTGTAAATATTGCGATACACAGTGGCTAGCCCAACAGTGGGGCGTTAAAGGAGAGTATCTACACACATTATTATCTTATATCGTAATATTACGTTACAATATATGAAATTAATGCATTAATTGAAAACTAAATTTAACCTGTGAAATTACATGATGAATGATAGAATTACTAGCACTAAGGTAACCCTTTTACTGAAAACTAGAAAGAAATTTACATGCCTGAATGGAAATCAGCCACAGATACATGCCAACCTCTGGGCTCACATTTAATATAAACAGTGTTACAAAATGTACAAAAGATTCCCCCCCAAGTCCGCGCACTATTCTGTCCCGTTAACCTAGGACCCAATTAAAATGTTTAAAGCTTAAAGTCATTGTATGGTGTGTAGCTATATGCCCACGAGTTCTAGTGGGTTACATTCCCTTGTGTGAAAAGTAATATTGGGTTGGTGTCACCTGATTTATTCCGTGGTGTGAAGTTTGGCGTCGTGGTCTACAGCATTTTAGTGTGGGTGTGGCCTGTCCTCGCTGTTCTCCTCCGGCAGATGAAGTTGAGAGTCTTAGATGTTCATTTGTTCAGGTTGGGGCTGTTCCTCGACGTGAAGCGAGGGACCCTAAGCATACAAATATTATCAGTGAGTAGTTCCAACACTTATTCCCCCAGGACCCTCACACGCACCAAAATCCATTTATAATATTAAACACTGCTTTAGACCTACTTGAAATGAAAGTTTGACACACTCTGCAACAGGTTATACGGGCATGTGGCCCTATCTTTGAAAACCTTAAGTTTGGCTAAATTACATATTATTTTGACTTTACATTATTCTCAAATTCTATTAAAGTTTGTCACTTGTTTCCATTAAAACTTTATATTTTTACTATGACTCTCTTTCTTTAACATTCTCAATAAGTTTGGGTGACTTAATTATTCATACTAACTTGATTCACCGCTTGGCATATATACATTTATAAACTTTACCCCTCTGGGTTAACATTATTCAATTACGGTGCCTTAGTTAAGACTTCATTTACTGTTATACAATTAACTCATTTTGAAAACTTTAATTCGCCACGTGGCGTGAGTGTAATAGGTTAACCAATTTCATTCATTCCTGTACTTATTAAACAAAACTCCTTTTACATGACTTCAAATTAATATATATAAGTATACTGCACTTACTTACCGCAGATCTGTTTTAATTTAGCCTGCCATAGGTGGAAGATGGTACAATTAAAAAACTTCTCTCTGTCGGAGAGCGAGGCGTGGTGTTTGGTTCAAGCAGCAAATCAGACAAGATTAGAAACGTTTATTTTGGCATTTTCAACTCGCGATCAGCGGCGACCGCCAGGGTGCAGCACCAATCAGGCGCAGCATTATTACCGTATTACAGTACGGGAGAACGCCACCGCTAAATACCGAAACCTATTTTTCTTTAGCGTATTCGTTAAATGTAGTATAAGATTTTTGTTTATTCGCGCCGATTTGAATCAATCGGCACACCCCCACCCCAAAAGGGCAACATAGTTGCCCCACACTTAGACAGAGGAGTACCCTGCAGTGTACCCCAATGTTTTCTACTAAATCTCAGGTGTTCCTCGGTTTTCCCAGTTGCCTTTGTTCTCAGGAGAGCAGTGGCTCAGAAAGAAGTCGAAAAAACAGAAAGAAGACGTGTAGAATGAGAGTGTGTTGGCACTACACACTGACCTGATCAGGGCCATCATGCAGTAAGAAAGACAGAAGAAGAAAAGAAGAAAGAGTGTTCGGGTGCACCCTGAGTTCTGAACTCCTGAGGCTTGACCACTTATGCGGGAACTCCGAGGCTACCTCAACAGGGACCCATGCCCTATAATTACACGGGGACTAACCCCCCAAAATCCAATAACACTTTATCCCATGAATCCCTCTTACATCCCACAGGACCAGGGAGAGAACGGGGGAGGTGGTTTCCATGACACCATAATTTGTTTACCCAATGTGTATATCCCTTCCTATAACCTAATACATGTGTGCTCCAAGGACATTGTTCACGTCGTACACCGCCACCGAGGTCCCTACCTGGCCTCGTTGGAGCGGTACGACTTGCTCTACTTACTTTTATTTTTGGTTTTTTTTCATCCTTTTCTTTTTCTAATAAATTTTTATGTTTTCTGCTTTTCTAGTTTTTTTTTAAAGGGGGAAGGTAGGAAATCGGGAGGATGAAAAGGGTAAGGATCCTTAAAGGTCAAGGGTGAGGACAGGGTTCCCTCCGAAAATACGGAGGAGTGGAGAAAACCAAGGCTCGCGTAGGCAGGTGCGCAGCCCTGAAGTAGACGTACACCACCCGGATTGTGGGGAACATCTACCCGCTACCATATCAGGTTCTTACCTTTTCCCCGGAGCACACACCCCCGAAGGATCACTATCCCTACACACATGGAAACCCGCAAATCTTACCCCCCCCCCACTTCTATTAGTCAGCTTACTCCTCTCAACTGCTACCATCCCCATGCGACCCTCTCCGCCATGCCAACCCCACGGGACCGCCCCCAACACGTCACCCTCTCTGGTGACCACCACCTACTTCTACCGGGCCCACTCACATACCCGTCCGAAGACCAAACAAGGTATCACCCACCTTGGTATGTGAGTGACCGTACTACTCCTTTCGTCCACCTCTTGGACCGACCAGCCACATGCACCAACAAGGCATCTCCATCCTTGCCATATGGCTGGCCACATCCCTACACTAGGGCGGACGGCCCCGCTTAGCCGGACAGAGAAAACCGCATAGAGGGCACGCGAACATCAATCCCTTCTCTTACCTTTTCAAATACAGCGTAACTGAGGGGGGGTTACTTCTTCACGGCATCGTCTAACAAACCACTCTCAACCCAAACAAAACACCAGGGGAATCAACCAGGGACTGCGGCATGGCCCCGACCCTACAATGATCAACAAACAAATTCCACCACTATTAACAACGAAACCACAGCACATAACTTCTCCATCTTGACTTTCAAAACAGGGGAAACCGACAATCTCCAGGACCACAATCTATTTTTTTTTTTTTTTTTAAGGGGAGGGGTAGGAAAATCGGGAAGATGAACCGGGGCAAGGATCATTAAAAGGTCAATAGCTAGGACTAAGGGTAAGGACATGGTTCCCTCCGAGAATAAAGATGGGTGGAGAAAACCAAGGCTCGCAGAGGCAGAGGCGCAACCCTGAAGTAGACGAACACCACTGGGACTGTGGGGAACATCTACCCGCTACCCGTCAACCGCTTCTTCTCACCTTTTTATGACGAACTTTAGGTACTCGTTCCTTTTGGACACCACTCTCTGAGAAACTATCTCGTGTTGAGCTGTACTGATTTGTTTCTTCTGAATTAGAATCAAGGCAACTTACCTGACTACTTTTACCCCGATTTGGATTATCCTCAACCTCTAACTCCTCTGCTTCTACCTCCCCTGGTTCTCTTTCTTCCACCTCTTCCTTTTCCTCCTCTACATAATCCAAATCACCATCACGACAATGCACATCTTCATCCTCTAGTTGCTCACCTGGTCCGCATGAAACTTCTTTCCATTCCTCGGAATCCTCAACACTACTTACAGAAGCCATCCGCAAATCTGCACACACTACATCATCCTCACTCACACACTCCACAACGCTGCCACCCACTTTCTCGTCAACTTCTACCTCATCTACTTCTACCACACTTGCAGCATGGACATCCCCTTGTCCATCCGCAAACTCCGACTCTTCAGTCTCCCTAACACTCACAACCATACTCCCCTGCGCAGCATGTGCAGACCGCTCTTCTGCCTCTTCCTTCGATTCCTCTTCTTCACCACTCTCAGCAACTACAACTTCCTCAACATTTCCCAACCTGGAATCCAGCTGTCCAGGTCCATGTGCAATGTCTAAATTAAATTCTACTGACGATGGTAAAGCTCCACCATCAAGTGACTTCTCATCTCCCGCCGTAGGCGATGATGATGTTACCGGATCTGGATCTGTCATGAACTGAGATGGAGATACCGGAACAAATTCTGCGGCATCTGGATTCAACCATGACGTCCTCTCAGAGTCCTGTAATTCAGTATCAACAGACGTGTTCTTGTCGTCTTGTATTGATCCACAGAAGTTACTTCGCTTTTCTTCTTTCTCCTCACCTTCTTCATCCCTACTCTATTAGGCACTGGTAATTCCTCTGGAAGCTTTAAAGTTTCCTTTCTCTGCAAATAGGAATAAAGACTTCCTACAGGATCCCTACTTGCCGATGTTTGTTCTCTAATATAACTTCTTCTTTCCCTGTTAATTTCATACTTATTTCTTTTCTCTGCTGTAACCGTTGCTACCGTCTTCTCACTTGTCACCCCCTTGTAGCCTCCATTACTTCCGGAATATTCAGTTTTTCTGACAGTCTCTTGTGTTCTTCTCCAACCGCCATGTTTGTCCTTTTCAGCTCTTCCTAACAGACCACTGGAGTATTGGACATCCGTAGCAGCTCTTCCCCGGGACTCGTCCCCTGCCTGGACAGTACTAGAAACCACACACAACCGGTACAGATCCGCGAAACAACGTGGACGGTCAGCGAATATCAAACGAGATCTCTCTTGGGGATTCAGTCCTTCCAGGATTGCTTGTATAATTTCCGTCTCGGGCAACCCTAATCTTAATACCCGGGCAGCTTTCCGTATGTCGTGCACGAAGTCCCCCAACGCCTCTCCGTTGGCCTGTAGGCGATAGAATAAATCTAACTTAAGCTGGCAACGTCGTCGATGGGGTATGAAAAAATCTAACACTTCTCCATGAAAAGCGTCGACACTGCCGCCCCGACGCAGAGTGTTGGTGACCAACCCTGTCAATGAACCCCGGCAATACGGGTATATAAGGGACAAGACCTCCCCATTGGACACACCCGGGAAATCTGCCAACTGCAGGACAAGATCCAAGAAGACCAGCAACCCGTCCTCATCTATTCCATCTACCACCGAAAGTTTCTGGAGAACTCCTGAAAGGGGGTGGGGCAATTTCTGATAGCATACCGCCGCCAGAATTGCACAATTCACAACACACAATCAACAAAACATAAATTCCCACAAAACACCCTACAAAAATTGACAATCAAGATCACAGGAATACTTGAGTACTGTCCTTCCTTCAAGCAGACTGCGGGTCCCCCTACCGTTGCGAGGACCCAGCCCACTTACCTGAACTAGCTCTCAACAACACTACACACGAAGGAACGCAACACACACACTAACACACGACATGACAAAATTACCGACCAACGAACAACAACAAATTCTCATAATTTGCAATAACTTCGGCTACCGTATCTCGGAGGAGACCGACTGCCGATCGGGCCATACCACATAACTAAAAACGCCTTCCCTATTATTGGCAAGGTAATACGCGAAAACCATTTCTCCACCTCGGCCCAGATCTGCGATATTTGGAGTTTCCAAGGAATTTCCCCCCTAAAATTTCACACCACGTGGCAACCTACAGTTCAACAAGACCAACAGGCGGGCAATGATACACACATATAATTAACAAAACCTTAAACCTAACAAGACATAGGTACTTATAGATATAGGGACTTCTAATAATTATTCCAAGTCCGATTCGAACCACAAAATGTTTCCTGAGTTTGCAAGCCCCGTCACACCCAAAGGACCCAAAGGTTGACCCTAATCTCAACCACGCTCTGCTACCAAATGTAACCCCTCTTTAAGTATTGTATTGACTTATAAAAAAAATTTTTTTTTTTTTTTTTTTAAGAGGGGCCACAAGATAATTAAAACTAGGCCAAAAGCCTAGAGAAGCCAAAAATGTGCTGGATCCAGTGAGACGGGACTTGCAATTAAAACTCACAAAATTAACCACCAATAAATTTTTATTATAAACAAACTTTAAATATCCATCTCCCAACAAAATCATTGTATTCTCCTTTAAAATATTTTTGCTTGAAACGTAAATATAAAATTTAATTGAAATGAATATAAAAATTTTCTTTTTCAATTGGGGTTACTTTTCCCCACTTAGCCCTATACCTAACCCCCAGAAATACACATGAATATACAATACATATAATGGACATAAAGAAATATGTCTACAATATACAACACATACACACGTTCCACATCACAGGACAATTACAGCTTTCAACATTAAAATCTTGCAGCACCTCTTTCACCCCAGGAGGTCTAGAGTAAGGTCATTCACCTGGTAATGAGACATCAGCTGATGACTGATGTTGAATGTATAATGTTTAATGTAATCAATTTATATGTTCTTTTGTTAATTAATTTAATTTAATAAATTGTTTCTTTTTATTAATTGTCAGAATATATATTTCTGGAATTTAAATTCATTTAGTTATTGAAAAAAAAAATGTTTTAAATTTTTTTGTGAAGTACAGATTGTGGTGTGTTTTCAGGTTCACTATATATTGATATGATTGTGTATGTTGATAATGTATCAGCTGATTCATAGTGTTCATATTATTTGTTTGTAACCAAGTTTAGTTGTCAGTGAGTTGAGGAGAGTAAAAAGTTTTTATGTGGTAACCATTATCTGCATAGGATTATAAAGACTTATATTGAAAATGATATTCGTTTAAAAGATTTTGAATTTTAAAGGTTGCGATTAGAAGGCTTAATTAAAAGAGATGATGTAAATTAACTTAAATGTGAATCTTTGGTAATGAACTTAGAGTTATTTCACTACATGAATGAAATTTAAATAATTTATTTTGAGTTGAAATAATAATGTCAAGCAAACAATTAAAGATGGAGAAATGGGAGTAAATTTTATTTAAAGGTAAATATGAAATGTTTATGTGAATGTTACATTAATGATGAATATTTAGAGATCTTGTATTTAAGCTAGTAATGAACATGTGTACGCACCCAGTACTTTGCTAAAGGCAATCCAGTATGTATAAGGGGAGATATATCGGTTGAGGATCTGGTTGGGTATAAGGCCAATTATTGATATTTTTTAGTGAATGTTACAAGGTTAGCCGATACTATGGCGAGTGCCTGTCTGATTTTACGGTGTTGGGATCTCGAACCGAGAAGTCCAGTAATGTCATTCAGGTACAGCCATGGTCGCCGAACTAGGGGGTAGAGTAGTCATGAGTTATTAAGGAATTAAGGGGGGTTGTTGGCGCCATATCCTCGCTGGTCCTCTTAGGTTAGCAATGAGAGTTTTTCTGTTTCGGCAGAAAACCTCTCATTGGGGGGGTATTGTAACGGGACAGAATTGGGGGTTTGATTTAATTAAATTGTAAATGCTACGAAAGGGAGTCACACACGGGGCCTCCGTTTTAACAATCGGCATTCACTTACGGAACGCCCAGTTGCACGTTTGTTCGGTCAGAATGGGTACATGCTACATTTCCAGGTGCTGAGGAATGTGAACGAGTGCGCGCCTGCTTGCCTGAACATCGTATTTGTCTCGAAATTTTGAGCGAGCCTCAGAACGCAGATTTATGGTATACAAACTCGCACTCCAGAAGATATCACGTGACGCCGGATCAGCCTATGAAATTGCAAGTTGCCACGGAACGTACAAATTTTGGCCATCTTAAAACGGTCTGTCGTCCTATAGTTGCGGCTCTGGCCGGTTCAGCGTAAAAAGGATCGCGAGCCGAAAATTCGAATAAAAGTAAACATGTGTGATTAAAATACGTAAAAATGCAAAACTTGTTTAAGTACCAACAGTGAAACGTTAGACAACAATAATTGACCAAAATTTAATTAGTTGAGAACATATTATCGGCAGTGAACGAAACTGTGACAGTGCGAACGTAATTGGAATGACCAAAGGAACAATGACTGGACTAGCTTCACAACGTGGCGAAGACAGAATCAGTAAAGTAAACCGAGAATCTAAATTAAAAACAGAATAAAGTAAAGAGAAAAGCTAAAATTTATGTAATGAATAAAGAGATATCTCAAGTTTAATAGAGTAGAATGCGTGAAAGTATGAATGAGCAATTGCTGGGTTGCCTTTAATTAGTTTAACAAATAATTTAATTTAATTATATGAAGTAAGAGATGTAAGTTTGTTGTTTTGGTCAGATGGGGTCGCTACCTCAGTATTTAATTTTGTTCAATTGAAATGTTAGAGAATAGAGAAGGAGAAGACATGTTTTTTAATCGATTCATAAAAAAGAGAATGATAAAAAGAATAATAAATGAAGTTGAAATAGTTAACCGTAAATGAGAGTAATTATTGCGACACATAACCCTACATCACGTTTATAGGCTACGAGTTCGTGTGTGGAACCCTGGACTCCGAGAAGGTAAGATGAGTTTTTATTAATTATTATGTGGTAGGTATTTGTATAGTTACAATTTTACGTATACACAATTCATTTCTAATTAAATTCATTCTATTATTACCATTAATATAGCAACTATTCAATTTTTTCAATTGTTCCATTACACCAGAATAATAACCCCCCGTATTACTCCATATTATTCTACCATAAAATCTGTCTACATTAGTATGTTTGGTCAGGTCTCCTTTGTTATTATTTGTTACAATTAATAGGTAATTAATTCATCATGACTCTCACCTGCTGTTATAACTGTTTCATCGCCAGGTAAGTGCGTATTATCTTCGATATCAAATTCATCTACTACTACGGTACTCATTTCTACATAAGGTAAGTTTTTCATCTAATCTACTCCTTCAAATTTAGCTTCTTAACTAACCCTGTATAACTTCTACTAACCTCAAACAACTCTATCTCCCTCTCTCTCTCAAAATCGCTTACACAACCCCATCTTACTTTCTCTCTATCATTCCATGCAGAGGGTACTACTACATTAAAACACCTCGTGGCTCTTCCAGGAACACCACAAAAACTCAAAGGACAATTTGAAGACACTTTGTCTTCCACTAAGAGACTCTCGCCCTTTAAAAACACCATGAACACCTTTGTTCACAATAAACCCAGGGAAAATTTACCCTCTACCCCACATTTCTACTTAAATAACTCTCTTCATATTCTCTCTCTAACTTACAGACACTGATTTCTACCCCTTCACAACCCCCTACTCCCATTACTATCTCACTCTCTCTATATTCTCTTCGTCACTATTAATTTTCATTGTATCACCATTAGGTACCTCGTTTTCAACTATCTTACCACTACTACTCGTTAATTCATTTTTATAATTATCACTTACCTCGTTAATTATTTCTTATTATTATTCATAATTATCTCCCCATTATAATTAACAACATTATTACCACTTACCTGTTTTAATTCGACTTCTGTATTCTCTTTTAATTTACGTCTATCTCCTTCCCACTTCTCGTCTCGTTTATTCATTTTATTAATCCTGCCATCTAATATTGCGTTTTGTTCATCGAATTTAGAACACATCATTTTCAGCATATTGATCATATGCATTTTATCAGATTCACTCATATCATTATTACTTACCTTATTATCTGCTACCTGATCGTCTTTATTCTCGTTAAATTGATCTGTCTCTCTACCATTTTCTATTCCCACTACACTATCAGCACTATAATCATGATTCAATGTTTTATTCTCTAATACTACCACTTCAGCTATGTTACCATTATTACTCGTTATATCGCTATGCTTTTTTATTTCAGCAAATATTCCCTCTTCTTGTTCTTCCATTCGTCTCAAATTATCATCCAGTTTACACCACTCATCACCCGTCATTTTATTCGCAATACTTCTGAATTCGTACTCCCATTCATCCCACGCAAAATCTATTTCGGTTACTTGTGCCTCAGCCATTTTAAACAAAATTTTTTATTATAATACCCTTTATATATATAAAACACTATTACCCTTCTATTATTCAATAATTATATACATAAAATCAAAACACCTAACAGTCGTTATCCAAAAGTAAAAGTAAACACAACAACGCTACAAAAACATAACCTTATTCAACGTAAATTTACGATAATTTCACAACTTACGCCGTTACCCCAATCCTATTTTCTGTGCTTAAAACAGGTCTATTTAATATAAAAAATATATCAAAATCCTGGCAGGGTCGCCAATTGTGAAGAAACTAACAAATTTATAAATTTAAAATTTAAAAATATATACTCTGCCAGAATCTTACCTTGCGATCTTTTCTCGCTGACTTACCTTTTCATACACCATCAGAAGTTCAGGGCCGCCACCAATATCTTTGAAGGGCAGATATGGAGACCTTTATACTTTACCTTAATTAAAACACTGGACAATTTTGCAATCTGACTACCCACAATTCAGAAGATTCCACGGAATGTTTAAACGAGTTTTTCAGCACAGAACACTAGGAAATGGTAACGACGAAATAACTACGCTAACACATGGTTATATTCTGTTAAAGCAAATCTTATTTATTTTATTCAAATTTGATCTCTTCTTTCTTTCTCTTACTTTTATATTTATTTCTACTGACTTCTATTACATAGTATTATAACGCCTACTTATAAACCAGTAATTTTATGTTTTATTTTCCCCTGTTATTTTTACATACATACACTCTCTCACTCTTTCTGTTTACATTGCTTTACCCCCTTGTATTTGAGCTCATTAATAATTATATTTTTTAGTTTTTTAGTAACTGGTTATAGTACCTGCACGTGCTATTCCACCATCTTTCTATTTCACTCTCACAAACACTGTTTTTATACTTCACGTTTACATTTATTATTTATTCTGCGGACACTGTTTCTGCCTGTTGTTCTTCTCTGACACTGTTACATATTCCGGTAGACCTTGGCTACTTAATTCACGTCGGTCTACCGAAATTCCGAGGCTGCGTTATATTTACTCGACTGTACTGTTTAATGAGTGGTGTCCAACTGCTCGGTGACGAATGTTGACTGTGTGCGCATGGTTGCCTACCCGCCAGGTGTTAGGCGTTGCCGTCAGCTCGTACTGTGTGATTGGTTTAAAAGTAACGAGCGGGAATAATTCGCCTCACCTCCGCTATGCATTTTGGGTAGGAGATTTGTTAAAGGATATAAGTGGTGGACAATTAACTGAGCGATATATCAAATATAAATGGGTTTTATTAGAAATTACCAACGCATCAGCTGTGCTCACACGATACACACGCACTAACAACTACAATGACCTAGTTACATCTTACGTTTTTCAAGTTGGCACTAGTGAACATATAACTTCATTTTTATAATCACTAAGTATATATTAGAATCATTATTTATATTTCATAAACATCACTTTTAACTGAGACTTAATGTTTATTCAACACTTCCCTTGTTTATGTAATATATATAAAAAGTCTCTGCATAAAAATTATTTAAAACTTTTACAAATGATTTACCGATGTAACTCAAAAACTGGACGTGGAAGTGGCTTGGTGAGGATATCTGCTGTCTGATCCTTGGTGTTGACATACTCTAGATTGAAGACCTTCTCTTCAAACTTTTCTCTTATATAATGGTATTGGACGTCAATGTGCTTAGTCCTTTTGTGAAAGACTGGATTCTTGATCAGTTGAATTGCACTTTTATTGTCCATGTACAGAGTTGTTTTTGTGCTTTTCAAGATGCATAAGTCGTTCATAAGTTTCCTTAGCCACATTATGTCTTTAACAGCTTGGCACGCTGCCATATATTCAGCATCGGTTGTAGACAATGCTGTTGTGGCTTGTCGTTGAGAACTCCAGGTAAGTACACTCGATCCTAGTTTGATTAAATATCCAGAAGTAGACTTGCGAGTTTCAATTTCTCTAGCAAAGTCTGCATCACTATAGACTTGCAAATGAGTATTAATTACTGCTTCAAACTTTAGACCATAGTCCAGAGTTCCCTTTAGGTATTTGAGAATTCGTTTCACAGCATTAACCTCAAATTCCTTTTTTAGTCCATGGATTAGATTGTTGATATCATCTTGGTTTTTAGCCGCAATTAGTCCATCATCAATATAGACGGCCAAAATCAGCCTTCGATCTTTATTCGTGCTAGTGAAGATACATGGATCTGCCTTGGTAGATTCAAGTCCGTACTTCTTTAGAAATTTGGTAAACCTCTGGTTCCAACATCTGGAGGATTGTTTGAGTCCGTATATGCTCCAAAGCAGCTTGCAGACTTGATTTGTTCCATTTGAAAAACCTTCTGGTTGCTTTATATATACATTCTCTTCAATCACACCATTTAGAAAAGCAGTTTTGATATCAAACTGCTTCAGTTTGAGTTTTTCTTTTGCTGCAATAGATAAAAACATTCGAATTGAATCAAATCTTACTACGGGACTGAAAGTTTCCTTGAATCAATTCCAGCCTTTTGATCAAAGCCTTTGGCAACTAGTCTTGCCTTGTACCTTTGAATATTTCCATTTGGATTCTTTTTAATCTTGAAGACCCAGCGATTTCCCATGACATTGGCCCCAGGTGGTGGTTCAACTAGATCCCATACGTGATTTTTAAAGAGATTCGATTTTTTCATTCATAGCAATACTCCAGTTTTCAGCATCATCACTGTTTACAGCTTCTTGGTAATTGAGAGGTTCAGTACCTTCTGCAATAAAACAGTCATCAATGTTAACATAATCAGCATATCTCGCTGGAGGTTTGATTGTCGATGATTGGCGCAGTCTGCTTCTGTAGTTTGTAGTCTGGTCATTCTCAGTACCAGCTATTTCAGATTCTTCAGATTGCACTTGTTCCTCAGAAGTTATATCATTTTGAACGATATCATGATCTTCAACAAAACAGTTGTTTTGATCAACTTCAGGAACTTTATCTTTCTTTTCATCGGGTAAGAATAATGTGTATTCTTCCCTGTTTTCATCATTTTCTTCTTCACTTTCAAATGTATTCGTGAAAATGACATCACGTACTACATTTACTTGTTTTTGTGAGGAAACCAAACTCGAACTCCTTTAATGTGGTCTTCATATCCAATAAAATATCCCTTTTCAGATTTAGCATCCCAATTATTCCTTTTGATCTTGGGAATGTGTGAGTACACTATTTCTCCAAATATATGTAGATCTTTTAAATTTGGTTTACGACCATGCCAAAGTTCATAAGGAGTGAAATCCTTTACTGAACTTGTACTTGCGCGATTTAATACATACACCACTGTATTGACTGTTTCAGCCCAAAAAGTCTGTTTGAACTTTCTTGCGTGCAGAATAGTACGTGCTGCTTCAACTATTGTTCTGTCCTCCCTCTCGGCTGATCCATTTTGTTCTGGTGTATATGCCACTGAACGCTGGTGCGTGATTCCATGGTTACTGAGCAACTTGGAAACATTTTCACAGTCAAATTCCAATCCGTTGTCAGTTCTCATGATTTTTATCCCATTAGAACAGTGTTTTTCTGTTTTTTTAACAAAGTCAGTCATGCAAGCAAGAGCTTCAGACTTTGCATTAATAAAATACACATGTCTATAATGAGAAAAATCATCTTTTAGGAGGAGAAAGTATCTTGATCCACCTAAAGAATTTTGTGACATTGGACCACACAAATCTGCATGAATAATCTCACCAATAGCACTGGTTTCGGAAGTACTCATTGGAAAGGGTAGGCGATGAGCTTTTCCAATTGCACATGCATTACAAAAACATATGTCATTGTTTTTAACTTTAACACCAAAATGTTCAAGTACCTTTATAACTCTAGGATAGTTTTGATGCACTAGTTTTTGATGCCATGTTTCCAAGGTATCTGCAATATTAGCACAGTTAGTGTTCAATTCTTCATGTTTTTTGCTCGGTGGCTCAATTTCAAATTGCATCTCGAATAAACTATGTCTTTTGCGTAACCCCATAGCTATGACTTGACCATTTTTCAAAAATTTGCACACTTTATTATCTGCAATTTGTTTTAGACCTTTGTCTAAAGCAAGCAACACAGCTCGATTATATTGTAACTAAGATCTGGAACGTATAATACATCTGCTAAATGATTTTTATTCCATTTTTCGCCATCAAATGTATTCACGTTTATATTGCCTTTTCCACAGGCTTTTAGAAAATCACCATTTCCAATACGCACCAAGATTTCTTGATTTAATGGTTTATAATCTACAAACCAATCTCGATGATGAGTCATGTGGTCAGTTGCACCTGAATCTTTATACCACATGTCAACCTTTTTAGAGCCTTGTAAAATAGATGCTAAGGCCTCACTTATAAGTGCAGTTCCCTGTGTTGTATCACGTTTTTTGCTTGTGTCATTTTTATCACTTTTATTATTGTATTTTCTGAATCTACAATTTCGAGCCCAATGGCCTGGCTTGCCACAAACAAAACAATCGCCTTTTGGTTTAAACACATTATTAGAATTGCTTTTATACATACCCTGTTTTGCACCTTTGCCTTTATATTGAGATTTTGATGCAAAAGCTTTGCTTTCAGTCTTTTCAGTATCATTCACTCGCATTTCTTCAACTCTTAATCTATTAATGAGGTTCGTTTTTGTACGATCAGCCTCAGCTGTTGACTCCCATGCACACAGAAAATGACTAAAACTCTTTGGCAATGTAAGCAGAATTTTTGACACTATCATCTTGTCATCAACAGTTTCGCCCATGCTTTTAAGTCGATAGGCTAAATCTTCAATCTTTGAAATGTGTGTGGCCATATCATCAGCTAAATCCTTGACAAATGAGTGCCACTGCTGTTGAAGAATGTGCAGAGATGCTTCGCATTTTTGCTCATACACAGACACAAGTTTTTCCCACGTTTCTTTGGCATTTTCTAGATGCACAAGATGACTCATGGTTTTTTTCAGTCAGAGTTGTCACAATTACTCTCTGAGCTGTCCCGTCTGCCTTTTCGAAATCAGATTTCTTCTTTTCATATTCTTTTTTCTCGGCCACAGATGCATTATTGTCTAACATAGTGGGCATAACTTGTACACCTTTGAGTACATTCCATAAGCTGTAGGATTTCAATATAACTATAATCTGAAATTTCCATACATACCAGTTCTCGCTACCTTGTAACTTGTTAATACGTAGTAATTCACTTTCCATGTATATGTGTAGAGGTTAATTTTCACTTTTACACACGCGGTCGGAATAACCTTTTTATTTGCACGTAAACACTTATATTTGTACGTAAACACGTTTTAAACTATCACTGAATTGATTCACTTTCCATGTTTATGGCGTTGAGGTTAATTTTCACTTTACCACGCGGTCGGAATAACATATTTGCTCGTAAACACGTTTTGGACTATCACTGCTCAATTTCACAAAAATATTGCCCTTTGCGCGCACCTGGGCCCATAACCTGTTACAGGATATAAGTGGTGGACAATTAACTGAGCGATATATCAAATATAAATGGGTTTTATTAGAAATTACCAACGCATCAGCTGTGCTCACACAATACACACGCACTAACAACTACAATGACCTAGTTACATCTTACGTTTTTCAAGTTGGCACTAGTAAACATATAACTTTATTTTTATAATCACGAAGTATATAATATTCGAATCATTATTTATATTTCATAAACATCACTTTTAACTGATACTTAATGTTTATTCAACAAGATTACATACTTTCCGATGCCCTTTTGTCCTCTGAGCACATGTCGCAAAAAAGCGGCACACACGCGCGCTCTTACACATTCCCAGACGCTAATAGCTTTTGTGTGCCTCGTACGGCTTGGTACCGCAATGACTACAAGGTGTTCAAAAAGTCAAGCTTTCGTGATCAAGACTGTTGGTTACAAATTTTTACAATCATCAGGAAATTAAAATAAACCTCTTGGTTTGTCTCGTTACAATCTAAGTTCCGAGCTACCTTCGGGAACTCCTGCCTCGTGGCCCTGCCCAAGTAGGACGTGTGCTCTGTAGCAGGCAATTTCTCTTCTGTTATGCTAGCCTATACTAGCCCAGTATACACCAAGGGCGTTGTTGAGGATGCTTTGCAACTTCTTTTTATGCATTGCGACGAGGCAACCCCAGACCGGGCAAACGTAAGTAATGACCGTAAGCAAATACACGCTGACGATCATCTTGCCCAATTTCCTGGTCATGGCTGAGATGATCAGGAGTGGAACAGTAAGTTCAGACGAGCGGATGCTTGCTTAAGAACTGTCTGAGCCTGGGTACGCAAGGTAAGCCGATGGTCAAGGTGTACTCCGAGGTACTTGACCTCGTTGGACCAGCGCAAGTACGTCCTGCCGATTCGTAGTTGCTTAACAGGATGCTTCTGTCGCGTAGAGAATTCGATGGCTACACTCTTGGTCGTGTTGAGAGATACCCTCCAGTTATCAGTCCAGTCCCCGAGCAAGTCAAGCTGGCGCTGCAGTCGTAAATACGGCCATGTCGTCCGCAAAAACTTTGCGATGAAGGACAATTACATGACACTTGACACGCGTCCGTATCTGAGACTGATCCAGATTTCACCTGTCCGAGCACACTGTGTTCAAGGCGGCAAGCAATTATGCTCTAGTGTTTTCTAGTAGCATTCTTGATGCGTAGTATGGACTATTCTGGAATGTCAGCAGGACATTATATAAGTACACTTATACAAGTACTGAGCGACGCTTAGTTCAGTTTTAGTGGCGATTTATTCCAGTGCCGTTCGAAGTATTGTGGCGAAGTGTTATGTGTTTTATAATTGTGCGAGACTCGTTGATATTATTATTGCATGTGAACAATTTTTATTTGCGTTGTTGTAGGAGACGACCTTATTGATTACAAACTGTTTAATTGTGATAATTAAAGCTGGTGATTAGTGACTTAATTGGTGTCTTGTATTTTGTTTTTCACTGTATCATATGACGACCAGTAAATTGCCGTAACAATATGTTATTCTGACACCCACACAATCAAAACCTAAAAGTAAGTTCACAGTGAAAGTGTTAATATATATATTTATATTGTAACAAATAAAAGACTTGTATGACTATAAAAAAATTCTTGTTGTTTGGTAAAGTAAATTTTTATTTATTTATTATATTATTATTATTATTATTTAATTAATTTAGTATTAATTATTTTAAACTGTTTTGTTGTATTTGGAACTTCTTATTGATTGTTTTTGTAAAATTATATCCTTTTGTGTAATTAGAATTCTTGTACTATGTTAATAGGATTGTCTCCAGGAACAATCGATTTGTGATCTTTCCTTATTTGAAGTTTGTCCTCCTTTCAAGTTGATAAATTCAGCTGTTCTGGTAGTTATGTCTCAAATACTGTTTATATTATTCTATTTATAAGTTAGAAATAAATAGGATTCAAAATTATAATATTCAATGATCTTTATTGACAATTTGTAAAATAATCGATTTTATATCGATCGATAAATCGACTCTCTCAGGGCAAATTAATAGATTATACAAATTATTAATTCTCGGGTTCTTTGAACAGTTATTTTATATAGTCAGAGAAAGGGCATAGTATAGAAAGTATAACATTACAAATTACTAGCTTATTAATTAAAATACAAACATATTATTCAATATATAATGGTTAGTAAAGAAAATGTTTCGAACCATTCGAAGGCATGTTGGCCGTGGCGCATAGAATTGTGGGAACTCAAAGATGGCCGCTTCGTATTCAGATGTAGTAGACGACTGCACCTCGAAGAATCTGCTTCAAATAAATGTTGCTTTTCCAATGGTTTCTCGTCCCAGCGATAGTGATTCGTCCCTCTAGTGTTAGTGTGGTTGTCCTGGATCAGTTGTTAGTGATTCCCTTCGATAAATTGTGTTGGTTTATGTTTTATTTCACTCCCGTCCATTAGGTCGAGAATGGCAAGTTCTGTATCGATATTAGGAATTATCATTTATAAGTGTTTAAATGGTTATTATCGGTTTACTGTTCAATAGTGGTTCACTTTTATTGTTTAACTGCTTTAATTCACTGACTTTAATAGTTACTGAAGTTTTTTTCCAAAATTCGCGAGTTTAAATTTTATAGGTTTGGGCTGATGTACGCCATGCTTCTTCCCTCACTATATGTAAATATTTTGGCGAGAGATGTTCCTTAAGGAAATGGAAGTATGGTGATGGCAAAAAAAATCGTGTTCGAGATTATTGCAGAATATGATTGTACTACACTCAAAACATGAAAAAAAGTCATTTTTCGAAAAGTGTCTGTGTGTGTGTCTGTAGATTTTTTTCTATGGCAAACGATAACAGCCGCAAAATCAAACAGAATCAAATAATTTTTTGCATACAGCCCTGATTTGTAGAGTACTCGTGACCTATTGTTTTTGGTGAAGATCGGTTAAGGGAAAGGGGAAGTTTACCTGTAACGTTTTATGTTTTAACAAGAGTATTTCCTATGGCAAACGATAACAGCCGCAAATTCAAACAGAATCAAAAGATTATTTGCATACAGCCCTAAATTGTAGAGTTCTCAAGACCTATTGTTTTTGGTGAAGATCGGTTAAGGGGGAGGGGTAGTTTACCTGCAACGTTTTATGTTTTAACAAGGGTATTTTTATGGCAAACGATAACAGCCGCAAATTCAAACAGAATCAAAAGATTAGTTGCATACAGCCCTGATTTGTAGAGTACTCAAGATCTATTGTTTTTGGTGAAGATCGGTTAAGGGAAAGGGGTAGTTTACCCGCAACATTTTTTTATCAAGCGTATTTTCTATGGCAAATGATAACAGCCGCAAATTCAAACAGAATCAAATAATTTTTTGCATACGTCCCTGAATTGTAGAGGTCTCAAGGACTTTCGATTTTGGTGAAGATCGGTTAAGGGGAAGGGGTAGTTTACCAGCAACCTTTTACGTTTTAATAAGAGTAAAGTACTTTAAAATTCATTTAAACTTTTTGAAACAATTGTAATTGTTAAAAATAAAATAATTTTGTTGCCAGGCAATAAAATTATAATTTTTTCATTTTAATGTAAATTATGTATGAGTTAATATCTTTATATATATAATTCTTCTGTACGTGTGTATGTCACTGAACTCCTCCATGTATAAAATAATATATCGTTCGTGGCAGATAAGCATATCTCAGTTATGTAATGTTTATGTTTCCATTTTATTATTATGCCTACAGCAATAAAAAGGCAGGTAAGACACACACACACACACACACACACACACACAATTCACGTTATTTCTGGCCTCACTCATGTTTATTTTCTTACATTTGCACGCTTTTTAAATGGAAAGTGCCGAAACCCACACCAACATAACGCGTGCAAGCCGAAAAAATGGACATCAATTTGCTTACTGGCGAAGCTAGTAGTTAATGAATGGGTAGGCAAAAATCTTATCTTAAATCTTTTCTAAGGAATCACTAAAAGGACGGTGGTTCAAATCGGACGCTGAGGTAGAGTTTGCTGTAACCGAATGGTTCCACAAACAGCCGTAAGAATTTTACTAGCAGGGAATCTACAGGTTAGCGCAACAGTGGAACTCATGTCTTAATGTTATTGGAGACTTCTTTTAAAATCGTTGAATAAAAAATGCTTTACAGCTCTATACGTGTTTCTATTGAACAATCCTTGTATTAGTCATACACAATAATACAACTGATTGAACTTCAAATTTTTAAACTTGATTAGTTTATATATATGTTTAATGTTACAAATAATTCAAATAACAATCTTGATCATCTGTTAGTTCAGCAGAATAACAGTGACACTTTTAATAACCGCATAAAATAAACACTTAGAAACAACACAGGCGCTTTAACTTAACTGTTTGGACCACAGAAGTGAGGCATGCTTCAACGCTCTATGTGTACAGCGCGGGACAATCCCCCCTCCCTTCACTTCCCTATCACACCACTACATTGCTTACATACGATGTATACAAAAAACGCTGAGGCAAGTTCAGGTTGCCTCATTCGCTTTAAACGAACTATGCCGAATCTCACCTGTCACCATCTAGCGGTCGCTCAATAAAGCACGTTTCGGTTTAATAAATTTGACAGTCGCAGTAACAATGTATAATCTTTACGTTATGTAGTTCATACGTATTTATAATTTTTATTCTACAGAATTTTTTAGGGTAGGCATTGCCTCAATTGCCTCCATGTAACTTCGCCACTGATATATATGTGTACAACGTTATCGGCAACAAAGAAGTAGTTTTTGTTAAAATTCCTTCCCGGGATATTTGGCCGTAGTCCAATGTTTTCTACAAAACCAGACATTTCGGCAATGCCATCGACTTCCATCATCAGTGAAAATCGAGTGCGATAACGTGAGGTGGTATACGTTAGTGACCACAGTACTGTGGTTAAGGCTGAAGCAGTAGGTAGAAAGAAGTAGTTTCTATGGTAATATTTCATTTTGAAAATGATTTTAAATATAAATCTTAGAATATGGAAGTCATGTATGGTTCTCCATACAAATATTATCGGTTTACTGTTCAATAGTGGTTCACTTTTATTGTTTAACTGCTTTAATTCACTGACTTTAATAGTTACTGAAGTTTTTTTCCAAAATTCGCGAGTTTAAATTTTATAGGTTTGGGCTGATGTACGCCATGCTTCTTCCTTCACTATATGTAAATATTTTGGCGAGAGCTCGTTTGATGTGTACCCCTCAACATATAATAATCAACTCTCTCATTTTCTTCTTCATCCGAAACGTCTTAGCCCAGTTAATATTAGCAAGACATTGTTTTAAAATGTTATCATTTCCGTTACATGGTTGACACTTACATTACATTACTTAATACATTTTTATTATTATTTGATTTTAACAAATAATAATTACATAATCTTTTTCCTTAGTTACTTCTGCGTGATTTGATACCAAATAAGATATTCTTACAATGTTTTTATCTCAAAATGCCATATTTACTGCATTTTGAAAATGTAGGCTCTAAAATCTTACTTCCTGTCATTAAACTGTTTGCCATTTTTATTATGTCATAATTATGATTGAACAAAATCTTTGATTGAAATAAAATGTTTATCTTCCCTTAATTCCTTTTAATTTTATGAATTGGTTGTCTAAATTAATTATTAGCTTTAATTTAAATAATTCCCCTTATGTTCTACTGTTAATACATTTACAATTTTTTTATTAATACTTCATATATTGCTTCCCTATCTTTATAAAGTATTGGTATAGTTGTAATACACTGTGTTGGATTTATATTATACAAATTTCATCCGGTTTATAAATTTACTTCTCTTATTTATTAATTTTAATGTTGTTGAGATTTGGCATTTGGCCTAGATTTCATATGTTTTTATATAGTTGTCTTGATTGTTCATCTCTTCTTTCACAGGACTATCACTTTACTAAAAATGAACTTTATCTTGTGAAAACTTACTTTTTTCGTTGGACGCGTTTCGGCGTACGTATCCGCTTTCTTCAGCTTTTAATCAGACTGCCATCATTTTGTAACGGTTTTTGTGTGGAAGGTGTAGTGGGGGTGGTGTGTGGAGGAAGGGGATTGGTGCAGGGATTCAACTTGATGTTTGTTTTTTGTAAAATTGTGTCAAAAAGTGTATGTGATTTATATTGTAATTGATCGTTGAGTATGTTGTTTGGTTGTGTTGTGTGGTGTTTATATATTTCGCATTGTTCAGTTGTGTTGAGTTTTCGACCTTTAGGTAAGTAATGTAAAATTTTGAGATTAGTGCTATGTTGGTGTAACTGTGGTTTTCTGTGTGTATGTGTGTGGCAAATGCGGAGTGTATATTGTTGTTGGTTAGAGCTTTTAAGTGTTCAGAATAACGGGATGAAAAAGATCTTCCTGTCTGGCCGATGTAGAAACTATTGCAGTCATTACAATTTAATTTGTAAACACCTGTTTTGTTATATTTGTCTACGTCTGTGTTTGTATTATTGATGTGTTTTGTAATGGTATTGGTTGTTCTGTATGCTATTTTGTATTTGTGTTTTCTGAATGTGTTGGCGATTTTGTGTGTGTAGGAGTTGTGGTATGTGAGTGTGATGTATTTATTGTGTTGTGTGTTGATGGTATTTTGTGTTTTGTTGTTTTTGTTTTTGATGCGTTTGTGTAGTGTGTTTATTAAATTAGGGTTGTAACCGTTTTTGATTGCTATGTATTTTATTGTGTTGAGTTCGTCGGTGTAATCTTGTTTATTTAAGGGTATTTTAGTTAGTCTATGGAGCATATGGTTGAACACATCCACATCCCACATAACTCAACTCTGGCATCTTTTGATATAACCAATTTATACACTAATGTCCCCATCAAAGAAACCATCCAAACACTAGAACAACTACTCAGACAAAACAACACACCTGAAACACACATACAAGAAATCATCACACTTACCAAACTAATAACTGAACAAAATTACTTTACATACAATAACAAGATATACACACAAACAGAAGGTCTCCCGATGGGTTCCCCCATAGCAGGAATACTAGCAGAAATATATATACACAACATAGAACAGAACCACATAATAAACAACAACAAATACACTAACAAAATTATATACTGGCACAGGTATATAGATGATATATTACTTTTATTCAAAGGCAACACAAGACAAGTTGAAAACTTCCACAAATACATAAACACTATACACCACAAATTAAAATTTACACTGGAAATTGAACAAAACAATAGTATAAATTTTCTAGACCTAACAATTAACAAAACTAACAATACACACACGTACAAAATACACAGGAAACCAACCACAACTGACATGGTTATACACAACACATCAAACCACCCAACACAACATAAACATGCGGCCTTCAACCATATGCTCCATAGACTAACTAAAATACCCTTAAATTAACAAGATTATACCGACGAACTCAACACAATAAAATACATAGCAATCAAAAACGGTTACAACCCTAATTTAATAAACACACTACACAAACGCATCAAAAACAAAAACAACAAAACACAAAATACCATCAACACACAACACAATAAATACATCACACTCACATACCACAACTCCTACACACACAAAATCGCCAACACATTCAGAAAACACAAATACAAAATAGCATACAGAACAACCAATACCATTACAAAACACATCAATAATACAAACACAGACGTAGACAAATATAACAAAACAGGTGTTTACAAATTAAATTGTAATGACTGCAATAGTTTCTACATCGGCCAGACAGGAAGATCTTTTTCATCCCGTTATTCTGAACACTTAAAAGCTCTAACCAACAACAATATACACTCCGCATTTGCCACACACATACACACAGAAAACCACAGTTACACCAACATAGACACTAATCTCGAAATTTTACATTACTTACCTAAAGGTCGAAAACTCAACACAACTGAACAATACGAAACATATAAACACCACACAACACAACCAAACAACATACTCAACGATCAATTACAATATAAATCACATACACTTTTTGACACAATTTTACAAAAAACAAACATCAAGTTGAATCCCTGCACCAATCCCCTTCTCCACACACCACCACCACTACACCTTCCACACAAAAACCGTTACGAAGTGTTTTTATATACTTGGTTCTTGAATATTACAGCCTGCTTATACCCTTTCTGACTTTCTTTTCTTATACAATCTTAATTACAATTCCCTTACTTAGTTATATTAACATTTAACATTGATTAATTCGATTAACTCATAACAAATATTTTATAACATAAAATGGTATTCAAGCCTAGACATTTCAGCCTTGATTAATACTATTAACACATAATAAAAGTTTTGTACTAAAAGAATTGTACTCAACTCTGACATTTCAGTCTTGAGTTATTTGAACTTATTATAAATAAAACATATCTGTCCTTCCATCATTTAAACTATTTCTTATAACTAATTTTATTTGCAGTCTTAGCTGTTTTTGTTTGATTTCTGGGTATTTATTCTTGGTCACTTCACTTTTTTATGGCCTGCTCTTGTTTTATCACTGTCATTCTAATGAATGCTGTTAGCTAAAGAGTGGCAGTTATTTAGAAACACTTGTATCTTATTTGTCATTATAATATTCTATTAAATATTATTTCTCGACACAATATAAAAACTTTAAAGTTGTATAAATGCACAATTTACTTAGTTTATGAACTTAAACATTGACACCTTAAGTTTATTTAATATAATATAATAACTTGCACTGGTCCCCTTTTATTCTTTGGTTTTATTTCTAATCAGTTTTATAGTCTTATTAAAATCAAGAATTTTATTTATAGAGGATAATGAAGGTTTTTTTTCCATTATATAACTAATTCCCATTGGTTCACTTTTAATTCTACTTTATACACTTCAGTTTAGGCCTATATCTATTTTACATGGTTTTCTAAATTTGGGTTTTTGTTATACTTTCATTGGTTATTTTTTAGTCCATACTACGCATCAAGAATGCTACTAGAAAACACTAGAGCATAATTGCTTGCCGCCTTGAACACAGTGTGCTCGGACAGGTGAAATCTGGATCAGTCTCAGATACGGACGCGTGTCAAGTGTCATGTAATTGTCCTTCATCGCAAAGTTTTTGCAGGACGACATGCCGTATTTACGACTGCAGCGCCGGCTTGACTTGCTCGGGGACTGGACTGATAACTGGAGGGTATCTCTCAACACGACCAAGAGTGTAGCCATCGAATTCTCTACGCGACAGAAGCATCCTGTTAAGCAACTACGAATCGGCAGGACGTACTTGCACTGGTCCAACGAGGTCAAGTACTTCGGAGTACACCTTGACCATCGGCTCACCTTGCGTACCCACGCTCAGACAGTTCTTAAGCAAGCATCCGCTCGTCTGAACTTACTGTTCCACTCCTGATCATCTCAGCCATGACCAGGAAATTGGGCAAGATGATAGTCAGCGTGTATTTGCTTACGGTCATTACTTACGTTTGCCCGGTCTGGGGTTGCCTCGTCGCAATGCATAAAAAGAAGTTGCAAAGCATCCTCAACAACGCCCTTGGTGTATACTGGGCTAGTGTAGGCTAGCATAGCAGAAGAGAAATTGCCTGCTACAGAGCACACGTCCTACTTGGGCAGGGCCACGACGCAGGAGTTCCCGAAGGTAGCTCGGAACTCAGGTTGTAACGAGACAAACCAAGAGGTTTATTTTAATTTCCTAATGATTGTAAAAATTTGTAACCAACAGTCTTGATCACGAAAGCTTGACTTTTTGAACACCTTGTAGTCAGTGCGGTACCAAGCCGTACGAGGCACACAAAAGCTATTAGCGTCTGGGAATGTGTAAGAGCGCGCGTGTGTGCCGCTTTTTTGCGACATGTGCTCAGAGGATAAAAGGGCATCGGAAAGAATGTAATCTCCTACTCAAAATGCATAGTGGAGGTGAGGCGAATTATTCCCGCTCGATACTTTTAATCACACAGTACGAGCTGACGGCAACGCCTAACACCTGGCGGGTAGGCAACCATGAGCACACAGTCAACAGTCGTCACCGAGCAGTTGGACACCACTCATTAAACAGTACAGTCGAGTAAATATATAGCAGCCTCGGAATTTCGGTAGACCGACGTGAATTAAGTAGCCAAGGTCTACCGGAATGTGTAACAGTGTCAGAGAAGAACAACAGGCAGAAACAGTGTCCGCAGAATAAATAATATATGTAAACGTGAAGTATAAAAACAGTGTTTGTGAGAGTGAAATAGAAAGATGGCGGAATAGCACGTGCAGGTACTATAACCAGTTACTAAAAAACTAAAAAATATAATTATTAATGAGCTCAAATACAAGGGGGTAAAGCAATGTAAACAGAAAGAGTGAGAGAGTGTATGTATGTAAAAATAACAGGGGAAAATAAAACATAAAATTACTGGTTTATAAGTAGGGGTTATAATACTATGTAATAGAAGTCAGTAGAAATAAATATAAAAGTAAGAGAAAGAAAGAAGAGATCAAATTTGAATAAAATAAATAAGATTTGCTTTAACAGAATATAACCATGTGTTAGCGTAGTTATTTCGTCGTTACCATTTCCTAGTGTTCTGTGCTGAAAAACTCGTTTAAACATTCCGTGGAATCTTCTGAATTGTGGGTAGTCAGATTGCAAAATTGTCCAGTGTTTTAATTAAGGTAAAGTATAAAGGTCTCCATATCTGCCCTTCAAAGATATTGGTGGCGGCCCTGAACTTCTGATGGTGTATGAAAAGGTAAGTCAGCGAGAAAAGATCGCAAGGTAAGATTCTGGCAGAGTATATATTTTTAAATTTTAAATTTATAAATTTGTTAGTTTCTTCACAATTGGCGACCCTGCCAGGATTTTGATATATTTTTTATATTAAATAGACCTGTTTTAAGCACAGAAAATAGGATTGGGGTAACGGCGTAAGTTGTGAAATTATCGTAAATTTACGTTGAATAAGGTTATGTTTTGGTAGCGTTGTTGTGTTTACTTTTACTTTTGGATAACGACTGTGTTAGGTGTTTTGATTTTATGTATATAATTATTGAATAATAGAAGGGTAATAGTGTTTTATATATATATAAAGGGTATTATAATAAAAAATTTTGTTTAAAATGGCTGAGGCACAAGTAACCGAAATAGATTTTGCGTGGGATGAATGGGAGTACGAATTCAGAAGTATTGCGAATAAAATGACGGGTGATGAGTGGTGTAAACTGGTTGATAATTTGAGACGAATGGAAGAACAAGAAGAGGGAATATTTCCTGAAATAAAAAAGCATAGCGATATAACGAGTAATAATGGTAACATAGTAGTGGTAAGATAGTTGAAAACGAGGTACCTAATGGTGATACAATGAAAATTAATAGTGACGAAGAGAATATAGAGAGAGTGAGATAGTAATGGGAGTAGGGGGTTGTGAAGGGGTAGAAATCAGTGTCTGTAAGTTAGAGAGATAATATGAAGAGAGTTATTTAAGTAGAAATGTGGGGTAGAGGGTAAATTTTCCCTGGGTTTATTGTGAACAAAGGTGTTCATGGTGTTTTTGAAGGGCGAGAGTCTCTTAGTGGAAGACAAAGTGTCTTCAAATTGTCCTTTGAGTTTTTGTGGTGTTCCTGGAAGAGCCACGAGGTGTTTTAATGTAGTAGTAACCTCTGCAGGGAATGATAGAGAGAAAGTAAGATGGGGTTGTGTAAGCGATTTTGAGAGAGAGAGGGAGATAGAGTTGTTTGAGGTTAGTAGAAGTTATACAGGGTTAGTTAAGAAGCTAAATTTGAAGGAGTAGATTAGATGAAAAACTTACCTTATGTAGAAATGAGTACCGTAGTAGTAGATGAATTTGATATCGAAGATAATACGCACTTACCTGGCGATGAAACAGTTATAACAGCAGGTGAGAGTCATGATGAATTAATTACCTATTAATTGTAACAAATAATAACAAAGGAGACCTGACCAAACATACTAATGTAGACAGATTTTATTGTAGAATAATATGGAGTAATACGGGGGGTTATTATTCTGGTGTAATGGAACAATTGAAAAAATTGAATAGTTGCTATACTAATGGTAGTAATAGAATGAATTTAATTAGAAATGAATTGTGTATACGTAAAATTGTAACTATACAAATACCTACCACATAATAATTAATAAAAACTCATCTTACCTTCTCGGAGTCCAGGGTTCTACACACGAACTCGTAGCCTATAAACGTGATGTAGGGTTATGTGTCGCAATAATTACTCTCATTTACGGTTAACTATTTCAACTTCATTTATTATTCTTTTTATCATTCTCTTTTTTATGAATCGATTAAAAAACATGTCTTCTCCTTCTCTATTCTCTAACATTTCAATTGAACAAAATTAGATACTGAGGTAGCGACCCCATCTGACCAAAACAACAAACTTACATCTCTTACTTCATATAATTAAATTAAATTATTTGTTAAACTAATTAAAGGCAACCCAGCAATTGCTCATTCATACTTTCACGCATTCTACTCTATTAAACTTGAGATATCTCTTTATTCATTATATAAATTTTAGCTTTTCTCTTTACTTTATTCTGTTTTTAATTTAGATTCTCGGTTTACTTTACTGATACTGTCTACGCCACGTTGTGAAGCTAGTCCAGTCATTGTTCCTTTGGTCATTCCAATTACGTTCGCACTGTCACGGTTTCGTTCACTGCCGATAATATGTTCTCAACTAATTAAATTTTGGTCAATTATTGTTGTCTAACGTTTCACTGTTGGTACTTAAACAAGTTTTGCATTTTTACGTATTTTAATCACACATGTTTACTTTTATTCGTTTTCGGCTCGCGATCCTTTTTACGCTGAACCGGCCAGAGCCGCAGCTATAGGACGACAGACCGTTTCAAGATGGCCAAAATTTGTACGGTCCGTGGCAACTTGCAATTTCATAGGCTGATCCGGCGTCACGTGATATCTTCTGGAGTGCGAGTTTGTATACCATAAATCTGCGTTCTGAGGCTCGCTCAAAATTTCGAGACAAATACGATGTTCAGGCAAGCAGGCGCGCACTCGTTCACATTCCTCAGCACCTGAAAATGTAGCATGTACCCATTCTGACAGAACAGACGTGCAACTGGGCGTTCCTTAAGTGAATGTCGATTGTTAAAACGGAGGCCCCGTGTGTTTAACTCCCTTTGGTAGCATTTACAATTTAATAAAATCAATCCCCCAATTCTGTCTCGTTTCAATACCCTCCCCCCCAATGAGAGGTTTTCTGCCGAAACAGAAAAACTCTCATTGCTAACCTAAGAGGACCAGTGAGGATATGGCGCCAACAACCCCCCTTAATTCCTTAATAAATCATGAGTACTCTACCCCCCTAGTTCGGCGACCATGGCTGTACCTGAATGACATTACTGGACTTCTCGGTTCGAGATCCCAACACCGTAAAATCAGACAGGCACTCGCCATAGTATCGGCTAACCTTGTAACATTCACTAAAAAATATCAATACTTGGCCTTATACCCAACCAGATCCTCAACCGATATATCTCCCCTTATACATACTGGATTGCCTTTAGCAAAGTACTGGGTGCGTACACATGTTCATTACTAGCTTAAATACAAGATCTCTAAATATCCATCATTAATGTAACATTCACATAAACATTTCATATTTACCTTTAAATAAAATTTACTCCCATTTCTCCACCTTTAATTGTTTGCTTGACACTATTATTTCAAATCAAAATAAATTATTTAAATTTCATTCATGTAGTGAAATAACTTCAAGTTCATTACCAAAGGTTTCACATTTAAGTTAATTTACATCATCTCTTTTAATTAATCCCTCTAATCGCAACCTTTAAAATTCAAAATCTTCTAAATGAATATCATTTTCAATATAAATCTTTATAATCCTATGCAGATAACGGTTACCACATAAAAACTTTTTACTCTCCTCAACTCACTGACAACTAAACTTGGTTACAAACATATAATATGAACACTATGAATCAGCTGATACATTATCAACATACACAATCATATCAATATATAGTGAACCTGAAAACACACCACAATCTGTACTTCACAAAAAAATTTAAAACATTTTTTTTTCAATAATTAAATGAATTTAAATTCCAGAAATATGTATTCTGACAATTAATAAAAAGAAACAATTTATTAAATTAAATTAATTAACAAAAGAACATATGAATTGATTACATTAAACATTATACATTCAACACCAGTCATCAGCTGATGTCTCATTACCAGGTGAATGACCTTACTCTAGGTCCACTGAATACAAGTAAAACAAATACACAAAATTATACAATTTAAATCATAAAATGTTTTTATTAAATACAAAATTATAACAATAATGAGTCTAGTATTTGAAATTATTTATTCTCGTAAGTGAGTGTTCATCACTAATCATTGAATTATAAAGCACATAGTCTCCATTACCATAAGAGTGAGTCGACAATACACCCCTCTTTAATCAGATCCCAGCAAACTTACTTGTACCGTGATTATGGTTCATTATCATTTTAACTAAATATTCAGTTACCTCCTACCTCTACATCATCATTTTTTATTATACCCCCCCTTTAACCCAGTTACAATTAGGTAAAGCACCTGCCGGTCGGTGTAGGTATTTACCATGTGCACAGATGCGTTATCTGTGCCCCTGTCTTGTAACTGCCAGCTCCTTTTCCACACACACTATTATTTCCTGATATTGAACTGTAGCGCACATTTGCATCCACAAGAACTGAAGTTTAATTAAGGTATAGACGCTGCCTACACCGTTCTTGTCTCAGCGTTATAAAAAATTCGGCATTACTGATGTCCAAGGACACCAGTAATCCTACTAAATATTACTTATAAGCCCTTAACACGGCACTACCAACCCCTACGATGGTAGCCGCTGTTCCATAGTTGTGGTGATTCCCCGTCATTACCCCCCGGTTGATTTCTAAATTCACCAATTTTGAAAATAATAACAAGTATGGCTAGGATACAATCTGCCCAACCACACTTGCTACCTATAATCCAAATCCACGGTCAGGGTTCGGTGACTCCATGACCGCCCGGAAGTGGGGAATCACAAGTAAATAATATATATGTTATATACAATACAATTACATGTTTAGATTCCTACACACATACATAGTAGACATAATACAACATAAACATTCATACTGAACATGAACCTCATTTAACTAAAATAAACATCTCATTTGCATCTGAATACAATTTACAAACATGTCAACTTTAATTTTAATTGAACCTTTCTTTCCTCAATTTTTGATTATTTATCATTTATTGTACCATTTAAATTCTCCAAAATTCAAATTTATCATCAACATTCATTATATATAACATTTCAAATTCAGATTTTATCAAAAAATTTACCCAACTTACAGCTTTATTTTAGCTTTAAATTCTATTAACTCTTTAACTTGTTACATTTATTATTACATACGAATTTCTATTAAGTATTTTCATCATCAATTGGTTTGGGTGATTCGCAGTCATTCACAACTATTTGATTTATTGAATGGGTATTTAAATATAACTTACCCCCCTTCTTCCTTCTAACAACTACTAACGGATTTACATAGAGTGACACCGATCTCTCAATAATATTTACCTCTACTAAATTCTCTAAATCCACTTACATCATTTTCCTCTTATTACCAAATACCTGATGCCCTCTTTGTACCTAGGATGTGTGTTCCCTTTCCTTATACTCTTTCCCTTATTAGTTCCTGACCTCTACCAGGTAACTCCGCCAACGCTCATTCACAACTATTCCTCCCGCCACAACGCCTTGCGTTGAGGACTCCTTACCACACCACCCTCACTACAAAATTTCACCACCACCTATTTACTCTCCATTTACATCACTCACTTTCTCTACATACATGCACTCCCGCTACTGTGTCCCTACTACTGACCCGTTTCTGTATTACTTTTATTCCAAACATCCTTATTTTGTCTAACACCCATTTAAAATTAACTTTGACCGACTCAAATGCCTTATTGAAATAATTATCACCCAAACTCCATCTTTTACAAAATTTTACATTAATATGATCACTGAAAATTACACTAGAAAGTTTACAACTACCACAAATTAATTTAATTACCTTTTAAACTCATCTAATGTCATTCTAAGACTCTTTTACTTTACTTCACTTCATTTTAAAATTCATACTTGCATATGGTCAATCATAACACATTTTTACTTTGACACCTTCACTATTTATTATCAAGTTCCAATCTTATAAAAATCATTTAAATTCATTATCAAAATTTATCTATACAAAATTCATTAATCAATTAATTCATCTCAAATCATTTAACTCAATCATTTTTAAAACACTAAGTTATTTTAATTACAATAGTCAAAACAATTCCAAATCAGTTAATTTCATTTGCGTTATAAACTTCACAATTATTCTTGTTACTTATATAGTCTGATCAAACGTTATTATTATTATTAAAATCAATTCCTACTACATACACACATTGTTTACCTTACCTACAAAGTACAACATAACCTATTACATAAACACAATTAACCTCACTATGAATTTATTTACAATTTTTTGTCATATCATATTATTGTTTACCACACCTCATTACATAATTTAGCCAAGTCATTACCATAAACTAAAATAATTAAATGTTCATTCACTGTTTATTTCTAACCACCATCATCGTAAATTAGTCTTACTTTCACATAACAATTATCATCTTTACTTACACTCATTACATTATTATTATTATTATTCATATAATACCCCGTTAACTCTGTGTCATTTGTTATACCATAAGAATCTATAGGATTATTCCTTTTTATTATTTCATAAACCTTGTCAACATTAGTTATTTTTGTCCAGTCCCTCTTGTAATAAAATTATAATATGAGTGTGTGTTATCGATATTAAGAGATTGTGAAGTATGAGACTCCGATGTAATCAAGCCCCACTGTTTGGGCTAGCCAATTTGTAATAAAATAAGTAAATTGTAATGTAATATGTTTAATTGGTGTGTAATTGGTGTGGCTCTCGACGTCTTACTGGCCTGAAACACTTCCTTAAGTTTCCCAGCTGGTCGAGTCCCAATGGTAGCAAGACCGGTCGAGTAGCGTAAAGTTGATGAAGAAATATATATGTTCAGCTTCACCGAAAGTTTCAAAACAAAAATTATTGTTTTGAAGGAAATTTAAAAAAAAATTATGTTTATAAAAAAAAAATTAAAAAAAAAATTTTAATTTTATTAATTAATTAATTATGATCAATTAATTAATATAGGGCTGTGAAGTTTTAAAAAGTGTAATGCTCTTCTGAAAATTTTTATTAAAGTTTTGGTATATTTTAAATAAACTATCACCACTCATAAGACTGTCTTCAAACCAATCGATACTTGTTTACCTTTTTATTTTTTAGGTTATCTTCACTTATAGGTGGTAAAGTCCTGATAGATTATTAATTATAATTATATTAGTGATAACTAGTAATATTTATGAAATGAAGAACTATTTAGTGTTGAAGAATATTAATGTTTTATTAATTAATAGCAATTTGACTCTTATCGATTATTATCGACTCTCAGGATATCGAAAAAGTTACAAAGTATATTATATAAAAATTATACAGGGTTCTTTAAACAGCCAATTATTATCAAAGTCAGAGAAATCGGGCTAATATTTAAAAAGTATAACGTTACATCAAATTAATAATTATTACTAAACACAGACATTGAATAATAATTTGAAAATAAAATAATTGTTTTCACCAAACAGCTGGGTTGAACTAAGAGAGGCATTGGAATTGTCAAAGAAAGATGGCTGCCGTCAAGTTGATCAAAATGTCGCTCGTTCCTGCTGCGTTCCAAATAATGTATTTTCTGGCAATATTCCTGTTCTGGTGTCTGCAAATCTCTTGTTAAATGTTGTGTAGTGACTGGTGTAATGTTTCTGGGTTGTATTTAGTATATCCGTGTAATTATAAGTCAAAACACTTTTCCCAATTCCGACACTAATTTGGTTAATGTATTATACAGTTTTCTGGTGTTTTGTGGTGTTTTTCGGAGTAGATATGTATTGTTTAGTGTTAATTAGTGTTTCTTGATTGTTTTTGCCACAATGTATATGTTCTGGAAGGATTTTATAAGACACTCTCGATTTCACAGTAACGTACTATTCGCCACTTAACTTTACCGTTGTAAGATAGGTTAGATCGTCACAAAACTCTCGTTTATGTTAACCGTTCGAATACCAATAATCAACTAACTGTTTCCTTCAGTTTCAATTAAACTCTTAGCCCATATAATATTATTCTTAACATTGTTCAAATATATTTTCATATCCTGTGCACACTTTAATATTTCACTATATAAATACCTAAACTTGGGTTATTTATCAATTTTATTCACTAGATGTTATTTAAATTAATCTTTCAGTTCATTCAGCTTATTTTCAGATTAAATAATGCCGTTTTATAGTGTTTTCTGTCCAAAAAATAGTAATTTTACTTTCAGTTTGGTATACTCTGAAAAGTCAAAACATCAAAATTTACTTCCTGTCATTATATAAATTCAGCCATTTTATCAGTTATATTTAATATTAATAATCCTATATTGTATTAAAAGGTTCATATTCCCTTATTTTCTGGTAATTAATTGAATTAGTTGTATTCTGAAACATTATTCTGGAATATATGACTCCCATGTCTAAATTTCTGAGTTTAGTCATTTTCATTTTTATTTATAATTCTGAATATAATTTATTAAAATCTTTCTAAATGGTATGTGCAATTATATGGCTTGATCTCAAGTTTATTTTGTCTAAACCCCTTTTGTTTATTTGCATTTAAATGAGCAATTTCTCTGTTTTGATGAAGTTTGGTTTCCATTCTTTTGGCCTATGATTTTTTAACAATTTTTCTTACAAAATATTTTACAAACAATATATGATGTGTGATACCCTCTCTGACTTTTACATATAGTATTATAAATTAAACATGTTTTCAAATTGCACAAAAACAATTAGTATTGATTACAATACAAATAATAGTTAAACAAAATAAAGAATATTTTTTTTAAATAAATGGTTGTCTTCAAGTCAGACATTTTGCAACAAAATCCCCATTTCCAACATGGAAACATGGTTTACAAAAAAGGTTTTTTACTAACTAACATCTTAATTACTCTCTACTATTTACAAGTGGTAACTATTTTTATAGTTCTGATGTTAGTTGTTTCAGACCCAAACAAATGGCCTTATATCTAAAACATTTTTAAACATTCTTGTACTATATACATAAAAACCTTATATTTATATTCTTATTTCTAACTATTATTATAAGTAGGATTCTACAGTTTTTATACCGTCTTTTATACATTGTCTTTGGGGAATTGTACCCTGTCATTAATAAATAAATAGTATGAATTGTTCAAAAAGTATTATGAAATCTGTTTTTCTTTTTTCATATAAAACAAAATGTTATTTTAAACAGATTTATGTCTTATAAACAACATATTGTCACAGTACACATTTCAAGTCATTGAAAATTGCATATTTCATTGCATTCAATGTTTGTGATTGCCAAGAATGAAACACAAGGTTCATTTTTTATAATACCCAAAACTATCACTGGTTCACTTTGCACTTATATATTATGTTAATGCTAAATGGTCGTATAGTCTTATTAACATAATAAATTGGTTAGCGTTTTTTCAATGGAGATTTGTTCCATGGGTACTATATTATTGTTTCATCTTAGTTCACAGGCAACTTTTACTTTATACACTTCTCTCTCTTAAATTTATATACATGTGGTTTTTATTTCGTTATACTTTTATTTTTAAATATTTATTTTGGGGATATAGGGATTTGGGTGTCTTTTATAAGAGCATGACATCTTCTTCAGGATGCTGCCTTCTTCTTCTTTCATCAGTCTTCTTTTCTCCTGCCTTCTGGGACTGGTATCTTCTCCATCTTCTTCTTGATGCCATCAGGTTTCTTGGGATCTTCTCCATCTTCTTCTTTATTTCAGAAATACACCACCTGTATTGTTTGATCTTGGCTTATTTTAGGGTTTCTCTTCTATTTATTCTTCCTCGTTGTGGGTTTGGTCATATTCAGTACTGCTTTGTTATTTACTTTTTTACTTTCCTGGGTTATACCTTGAAAACCTTTGGTTATGAGACTGGTCTTGGATGACTCATCACTAGTAACTCCTTTTATTTGAACTTGTATTTTCTTTATAATAATGATTTCTTTCCACAGTTGCTATGAATTAATCTATTTATATTAAACTTAATGCTTTCTTCCAACTTTAAATATTATAACTTCATTATTCTAATGATCAATTGCCATTCAATATTATGCATACATCTGTCATGCTACACTCTTAATATTATTCGTTAAACTCAGGTAAATTATATCATCATGTTCATCCACTATATCAATCACATCACAAGGTAATTGCTCATCATCTACAGCGGTATCATCAAAATAATCATCAATATCTATTTCACAAGGTAAGTCTTTCCTATCATCTATTTTTTCAAATTTTAACTTCTCTCTTAACTCCTTATAGCTTCTACTTAACGTAAACATCCCTATCATTCTCTCTCTCTCTCTCTCAAAATACCTCTCATAACACCATTTCATTTTGTCTCTATCACTCCATGCAAAGGGTAACATAACGTTATCATGACACATCTTGGCTCTTCCAAGGAACTCATGATACCAAAAAGGGGACCTACTTAGAGACACCTCGTCTCTATAACCACGGGAGGAAATTCTGTCCTCATAAAACATTTGTGAAAACTCTGTTTCACCATATACTCGGGGAAAATCTGCCCTTTGCCCACCTAACCTCTCTTCACACACTCTCCCATCACTACTTTCTATTTTCTCTAAAACGTCCACGCCATTATTCACTTTACTTTCTAACACCAGATTTTTAATTATATCACTGCTATCACCCTTTATTTTGCTATTGCTTGTTAACTCATTATTACTCACCTTGTCTACTGCCACCTGTTTTGCATTTAAACTAACACCATTACTATTAACACTTATATCTCCGTTATTTTCATTTATTTTGCACTTACCTATATCTGTTCTCCACTCTTTCATTCTCTCAATATTTCGTTCTAATTCGTTAAAATTACTTTCACATTTATTCTTTACAGCATTGATATCAATTTTAAGTTCGTTAAATTTAACATTTACTTCCTCAAAATTTCTACTTTGTTCATCAAATTTGCTATCGAATTTCTTATTTTGTCCTTTCAATTCATTAACATCACTGCTTAATTTATCAAATTTTGTATCACTACTATCAAAACGTCTACTCATAAAATTCATGATATCGTCCATTGACCATTCTTTTTCTTTTGTTTTTGTTACCAAGGGAGTCGATTTTGCTCCCGCCTCACTAATTAATACAGATTGTGTTAAATTATTTTCATCTATTAGGCTTGGCGTTGTCTCCATTCCTGAATCATTTATATCATCTGATTCGTTTAAAATGCTTTCTTTGACCACATTCGGGTCTGACTGAATTTCTACCTCCCCCGTGACAGTTACATCAATCATACTGACTTTATTTTCATTATCTTCCATTTCTATTTTATTTATTAGATTAAATCTAAAAAATTTTAACCTTACATATACTCGGTATCAATTACTACTATAAGTCTTACTTAAATATCGTAACAGCCTCACATAACCTGCACGTAATTTCTACGTACTCCCAAATCACGCTTATATCCATATGTAGGTGTGGTTTATATAAAATTGATTTTATAAAACAGACCAAAGTTCGGGGGCCAATTGTAATTATACAAATACTCACCACATAATAATTAATAAAAACTCATCTTACCTTCTCGGAGTCCAGGGTTCTAAACACGAACTCGTAGCCTATAAACGTGATTTAGGGTTATGTGTCGCAATAATTACTCTCATTTACGGTTAACTATTTCAACTTCATTTATTATTCTTTTTATCATTCTCTTTTTTATGAATCAATTAAAAAACATGTCTTCTCCTTCTCTATTCTCTAACATTTAAATTGAACAAAATTAAATACTGAGGTAGCGACCCCATCTGACCAAAACAACAAACTTACATCTCTTACTTCATATAATTAAATTAAATTATTTGTTAAACTAATTAAAGGCAACCCAGCAATTGCTCATTCATACTTTCACGCATTGTATCCTATTAAACTTGAGATATCTCTTTATTCATTATATAAATTTTAGCTTTTCTTTTTACTTTATTCTGTTTTTAATTTAGATTCTCGGTTTACTTTACTGATACTGTCTTCACCACGTTGTGAAGCTAGTCCAGTCATTGTTCCTTTGGTCGTTCCAATTATGTTCGCACTGTCACGGTTTCGTTCACTGCCAATAATATGTTCTCAACTAATTAAATTTTGGTCACTTATTGTTGTCTAACGTTTCACTGTTCCACTGTTCTAACACTATATTCCACAAAGTTAGGGAAGCCCATATATCCCTTAACGTAGACAAGTGCGAATTCATAAAATCGTCAATTCAATTCCTAGGTCATATTATTTCATCCTCAGGTATTCAACCCAATCCCATAAAAATATCCAGTATTACCGATTTCCCTACACCTAAGAACATTAAAGGGTTACGAGCATTTTTGGGACTCACAGGATACTATAGAAGATTCTCACAACAATATGCAGAAAGAACACAACCGTTGCTGGAGTTAACAAAGAAAAATCACAAATGGAAGTGGGAGAAGAAACATCAAGATGCCTTCGACGAAGTCAAGAAGTTATTCATTGAAAACATAATGCTTCATCATCCACAGCGAGATGGAAGATTCGTCATCTACGCAGACGCTTGCGACTATGCGTGTGGAAGTGTGCTGTATCAACGGGATGCTACAGGAGAACACCGTGTCATTGCATATGCCAGTAGAGTATTCAAAGGGGCAGAGAAGCAGTACTCTACATCTGAGGAGATACTTGTTATAGTATACGCCCTGAAACAGTTTCGATATTATATTTACGGAACGCATTTTGAAATACATAAGGACCATCAACCGTTATCATTTATATTAAAATGTAATGTAACCAATGCTCGATTATTACGATGGATCCTAGAAATCGGTGAGTATTACTATAAAATATTGTAAAGGGAAAGATAATTTTATAGCCGATACTTTGAGTAGATACATCACACAAGAGTGTGAAGAGGTTTACGAAGATAACAATAATGAGTTACAACTATTACCTATTAATTTTATGCTGATAATGATGTTAAACACATGCTGAAGAATCTAGCTCAACAACAAGTCTTAGGTGATGCTACGAGAGGATTTAAGCTACGAGATCACCTACCAGACCATTACAAGGTACAAAATTGAGTCTTATATAAACTAATGAGGCAAGATTGGAAGGTAGTACGTAATAACAAAGATATGTTGCATAAATTGATTCGACATGCTGCTGCACTTAAATGTTACTTAAGCCTACATGAAGATTTCACCATCAATAATATGTTCAGGAAGATTAAAAACGAAAGTAAGAAATGTTATGAGTGTCAAACAGCAAAAGGACCGAATCTACATACGTATGAGGAAATGCAGAGTATCCAGAAGGACCAGAAAGGAGAGCTAATTGCAGTGGATTTTTTGGGACCACTTCCAAGATCAAGTCGTGGAGTGAAACACATACTTGTTTGTATTGATGTATTTTCCAAAGCCGTCCATCTGTATCCAATTATCCAACCCACAACTAAAGTTGTTTTAAAAATACTCTTGCAGAAATACATTCCTGCATATGGTAAAATGAAGAAGGTACTTAGCGACCAAGGAGTGCAGTTCCAAAGCGATGTATGGGAGAAGACTCTTTGTGAAAATGGAATCCAACCTGTACTCACATCAGTACGACTCCCCAGGGAAATCTCGCGGAAAAAGTAAATAAAGAGTTAGGTAAATATCTACGAATCTACTGTCACGACCAACACAACAAATGGGCAGAGTATTTACCTTTCTTTGAAAAAGCAATAAATGAAAATTATAGCGAAGCAAAAGTTATACGCCAATCGAGCTAGAAGAAAAAAAAACCTATTACATTCTGGACCAAATATGTAAGCAAGCCAGAGAATCAAAATGTACCTATTCCATTAAGTGTAAAGTGGAGTACGCTAAACAACGCATCATTGAACAAGGTAACAAGAGGAGAGAAAAGTTCAATAGAACATAAATTACAACTATTTAACGTAGGAGAACAAATTCTGTTGAAAGCTAATCCCGTCGGAAAACGCATTGACGACACAGCAAGAAATTCTTTTGGTTGTACAATGGACCTTATACATGTTTAAAAGGAATAAATCCCAAATGTTTAGTACCAAGCCACGTGTTGTTCAATCAAATATATTGGAACTTACCGTCTGCGGCTTTCAGAAACAGCGTCTTTATAAATTTACATGTTTCGGGACCCTTGTCCCATCATCAGAATTTAAAAAGTAATTGTGTATCGTTTAAATATGATACACTTGTCAAACACTTAAAATATTAAAATTTAATATAAAATAACTTAATATAACATATTATAATATTTACAACGAGTACGAAAGTTACCGATGTACATCGGATGAAAACCGACCGCGCACTAATCTATGTCTCGCTCCCACCACGACAGTAGCGCAAGGCAGTGTTGTACAATACATTTGATTTGAAGACCAATTTATCATTTAAAACATGCGGCTTGGTACCAATATTATTGTGTGATTTATAAATTTCGTATTCTTCAAGAGCGTTCAAATATCGCCCTTTCTTACATATGTGAAGGGGTTTCAAATTAGTTTTAAAATTTGTGTAGCTGTGATTTTCGGAAATGAGGTGTTCTGCAAATTTTGACTTGACACTGTCCAAACTGTGAAAATGTGTAGGCGGCCTATGTTCTAAAAATCTTTTTAAAAAACCACGTCCTGTCTGGCCCACATAAAAAGCGTCGCAATCGTCACATATTAATTTGTAAACACCAGTTTTGTGTTCAAGGCTGGTGGTTCTGTGGACACGAAGATTATTCATAATACTATTAGTGGTCTTATAAGTGACCTTGATATTACTGGTTTTACCAAAAATTGACCCAACGATCTGTGGCATAAGGTATGTGTATGGTGTTGCAATATATTTGCGTGTTGTATTTTCGCGTGTTTTACGTCCGATAATGTTGCTATGTCCTTTCTTATGTTTTCGAAGGATGTTATTCACCATATTGACATCATAACCATTAGCGACAGCAATGTGTTTAATGGTGTCCAACTCTTCACGGTATTCTTTATCACCGAGGGGCAAAGATAAAAGTCTGTAAATCATACTGTGGAAGGCAGCTAATTTTTGTGATAAAGGATGAAACGACTTAGCATGTATTACAATGTCAGTCGTTGTGGGTTTTCTATATATGTCAAATTGCAACTTTTTATTATTATTGTCCTTAGCAACAGTCAAATCTAGAAAATTCAGTTTACCATTTTCTTCACTTTCAAGCGTGAACCGCATTTTGTTATTGATATTATTCAAATGATTGTGTAAATTATCAATTTGTCTTTTTGTACCTTTGTATATTAAAAAGGTATCATCAACATACCTGCCGTAAAATATTATGTTACTCCTGTGTTTGTTATTAGTAAGAATGAATGAATTTTCGAAATTATTTAGGTATATATCTGCAAGAAGACCTGAAAGTGGAGAACCCATTGCTAACCCATTTTGTTGTCTGAAAAATTGATTATTGTGGGTAAAGTAATTTTGATCAAGAACTAACTCCAAAATGTGCATCAATTCATTTATATTATTAATATCCAATTTATTAGTATTAATAAGGTTAGTCCTAAGTATACGCAAGGTCTCCGCTACTGGTATATTCGTATACAAATCCACAATATCAAAGGAAATAAGTTTGTGGGTCGGTTCAACTATTAAATTTTTAACTTTATTCACAAAGTCAACGCCATTAATCAGACTATGATCATTAATTATATGTATATTGTGTTTTATTATGGTGACTAACTTTTTAGCTGTTTTATACCCCGGAGCAGTAGTGAAATTTACTAACGGTCTCAAGGGGATAGCATCCTTATGGAGTTTGGGTAATCCTGTTAAAACGGGTGCTTTTGAATTTATTGGTTTTAAAGATCTTCTTGTTTGTTCATCAAACAAATGGGTGCATCTGTTTATACATTGATTTAATTGTTTTACATAATTTTCTGTTGGGTCCGAATTTAGTAAATCAATGCTGTTGTTAATAATGAAATTTTGTATTTTATTGTTATAATCTTCACTGTCCATAATAACCACAGTATTGCCTTTGTCAGCTTTAGTGACAAGAGCTTTATTGTCAGATAATTTTTGTTTTAAACCTATTAAAATTTTCCGTTCTTTGTTATAATTATTATTTGTTAAAGGAATAGAGGAATGAACATTATTATACCGATTTTTAATGATTTTATTAAATTTTTCGTTTATTAAGAAACGTGTCTGGTCTTGATCCTTCTGATCAACCATTGCCTTAACAACAGTCTCTGCATTGATAATTTCTGCAATAATTTGCTTGCGATCAAGACTCGATTTGTGTACAGGAAGATTATAATTCAAACCTTTACTCAATAAATCAGTTTCATCAGTATTTAAAACAAGGGACGTTAAATTCTGTAACCGTGTATGAAATTTGTGTTTACATTTGATATTGTTGGATGTCGGTAACTGATCATTCAACAACCTTTGTAGTTTATCTGATTGTTTTATACGCATTTGATAAACTATTCGCCTGACGTCATTGTTTATAAAATTCAGATAATGATACAGTACGGCTGGATGCGTGTTATCTAATAATTGTAGATGTAACTTGTATAATGTATAATTTAAGTTTGACTTTTTAATGTATAGAGATTTAATTTCTTCTTTAACTCTGTAAATTTCTGCGTATTTTTTGGTTTTTGCTTCAGCAATAGATGAACCTTTAAGTCTAATAATAGCATACTTCGGTATAACCTTGTTCTCCAAACACGATTTGTTGAAATTAATGTGTAAAATAGTTTTGTGTAATTGGATTTTAATATTTTGAAATTTTCGTACTAAGTTTGCACGACTTGCAGTATTCATGTTTAAAAGGAATAAATCCCAAATGTTTAGTACCAAGCCACGTGTTGTTCAATCAAATATATTGGAACTTACCGTCTGCGGCTTTCAGAAACAGCGTCTTTATAAATTTACATGTTTCGGGAACAAATTGGTCTTCAAATCAAATGTATTGTACAACACTGCCTTGCGCTACTGTCGTGGTGGGAGCGAGACATAGATTAGTGCGCGGTCGGTTTTCATCCGATGTACATCGGTAACCTTCGTACTCGTTGTAAATATTATAATATGTTATATTAAGTTATTTTATATTAAATTTTAATATTTTAAGTGTTTGACAAGTGTATCATATTTAAACGATACACAATTACTTTTTAAATTCTGATGATGGGACAAGGGTCCCGAAACATGTAAATTTATAAAGACGCTGTTTCTGAAAGCCGCAGACGGTAAGTTCCAATATATTTGATTGAACAACACGTGGCTTGGTACTAAACATTTGGGATTTATTCCTTTTAAACATGAATACTGCAAGTCGTGCAAACTTAGTACGAAAATTTCAAAATATTAAAATTCAATTACACAAAACTATTTTACACATTAATTTCAACAAATCGTGTTTGGAGAACAAGGTTATACCGAAGTATGCTATTATTAGACTTAAAGGTTCATCTATTGCTGAAGCAAAAACCAAAAAATACGCAGAAATTTACAGAGTTAAAGAAGAAATTAAATCTCTATACATTAAAAAGTCAAACTTAAATTATACATTATACAAGTTACATCTACAATTATTAGATAACACGCATCCAGCCGTACTGTATCATTATCTGGATTTTATAAACAATGACGTCAGGCGAATAGTTTATCAAATGCGTATAAAACAATCAGATAAACTACAAAGGTTGTTGAATGATCAGTTACCGACATCCAACAATATCAAATGTAAACACAAATTTCATACACGGTTACAGAATTTAACGTCCCTTGTTTTAAATACTGATGAAACTGATTTATTGAGTAAAGGTTTGAATTATAATCTTCCTGTACACAAATCGAGTCTTGATCGCAAGCAAATTATTGCAGAAATTATCAATGCAGAGACTGTTGTTAAGGCAATGGTTGATCAGAAGGATCAAGACCAGACACGTTTCTTAATAAACGAAAAATTTAATAAAATCATTAAAAATCGGTATAATAATGTTCATTCCTCTATTCCTTTAACAAATAATAATTATAACAAAGAACGGAAAATTTTAATAGGTTTAAAACAAAAATTATCTGACAATAAAGCTCTTGTCACTAAAGCTGACAAAGGCAATACTGTGGTTATTATGGACAGTGAAGATTATAACAATAAAATACAAAATTTCATTATTAACAACAGCATTGATTTACTAAATTCGGACCCAACAGAAAATTATGTAAAACAATTAAATCAATGTATAAACAGATGCACCCATTTGTTTGATGAACAAACAAGAAGATCTTTAAAACCAATAAATTCAAAAGCACCCGTTTTAACAGGATTACCCAAACTCCATAAGGATGCTATCCCCTTGAGACCGTTAGTAAATTTCACTACTGCTCCGGGGTATAAAACAGCTAAAAAGTTAGTCACCATAATAAAACACAATATACATATAATTAATGATCATAGTCTGATTAATGGCGTTGACTTTGTGAATAAAGTTAAAAATTTAATAGTTGAACCGACCCACAAACTTATTTCCTTTGATATTGTGGATTTGTATACGAATATACCAGTAGCGGAGACCTTGCGTATACTTAGGACTAACCTTATTAATACTAATAAATTGGATATTAATAATATAAATGAATTGATGCACATTTTGGAGTTAGTTCTTGATCAAAATTACTTTACCCACAATAATCAATTTTTCAGACAACAAAATGGGTTAGCAATGGGTTCTCCACTTTCAGGTCTTCTTGCAGATATATACCTAAATAATTTCGAAAATTCATTCATTCTTACTAATAACAAACACAGGAGTAACATAATATTTTACGGCAGGTATGTTGATGATACCTTTTTAATATACAAAGGTACAAAAAGACAAATTGATAATTTACACAATCATTTGAATAATATCAATAACAAAATGCGGTTCACGCTTGAAAGTGAAGAAAATGGTAAACTGAATTTTCTAGATTTGACTGTTGCTAAGGACAATAATAATAAAAAGTTGCAATTTGACATATATAGAAAACCCACAACGACTGACATTGTAATACATGCTAAGTCGTTTCATCCTTTATCACAAAAATTAGCTGCCTTCCACAGTATGATTTACAGACTTTTATCTTTGCCCCTCGGTGATAAAGAATACCGTGAAGAGTTGGACACCATTAAACACATTGCTGTCGCTAATGGTTATGATGTCAATATGGTGAATAACATCCTTCGAAAACATAAGAAAGGACATAGCAACATTATCGGACGTAAAACACGCGAAAATACAACACGCAAATATATTGCAACACCATACACATACCTTATGCCACAGATCTTTGGGTCAATTTTTGGTAAAACCAGTAATATCAAGGTCACTTATAAGACCACTAATAGTATTATGAATAATCTTCGTGTCCACAGAACCACCAGCCTTGAACACAAAACTGGTGTTTACAAATTAATATGTGACGATTGCGACGCTTTTTATGTGGGCCAGACAGGACGTGGTTTTTTAAAAAGATTTTTAGAACATAGGCCGCCTACACATTTTCACAGTTTGGACAGTGTCAAGTCAAAATTTGCAGAACACCTCATTTCCGAAAATCACAGCTACACAAATTTTAAAACTAATTTGAAACCCCTTCACATATGTAAGAAAGGGCGATATTTGAACGCTCTTGAAGAATACGAAATTTATAAATCACACAATAATATTGGTACCAAGCCGCATGTTTTAAATGATAAATTGGTCTTCAAATCAAATGTATTGTACAACACTGCCTTGCGCTACTGTCGTGGTGGGAGCGAGACATAGATTAGTGCGCGGTCGGTTTTCATCCGATGTACATCGGTAACCTTCGTACTCGTTGTAAATATTATAATATGTTATATTAAGTTATTTTATATTAAATTTTAATATTTTAAGTGTTTGACAAGTGTATCATATTTAAACGATACACAATTACTTTTTAAATTCTGATGATGGGACAAGGGTCCCGAAACATGTAAATTTATAAAGACGCTGTTTCTGAAAGCCGCAGACGGTAAGTTCCAATATATTTGATTGGACCTTATACGTTGAAACAACGCGTGGGAAGACACACGTTCATAGTATACGACGAGAGCAAAGAAAAGGACATTGACAAAAATATCATGCAACGTCATTCAAGAAATTCTACGTATGAATAGCGAGAAGAGAAAGAGAGAAGAACAAGGCCACTGAGCCTGTCTAAGGTCAATGCACCGCTCAGCTGTTATTTAGGGGGGAGGGGAATATGTTGCATACCACCACAGGCGAGCGTTATACTGACCTACTCATTATTATGTGTCATTTAACTGATGTAAACTAAGGTTAAGCTAGTATAATATTATTTTTATTTGTCTAGAACAAATAGACAAAAATTTAGTAAATAAATATTAAATTTTTTTTCAAGGAGAGGAATAATGCAACAATACAGCCATATGCTGTATTGAGCATTGATTTAAATAAATATAAAATTTGTAAAATTATTATAAGTTTGAGGTAAATGGACATGTCTGGGATTGTAAAAATGTTTGATTGTTATACTAGGGGAGAAATTAACCTGTTCCAACAGGCAAAGAACACCTGCTCGATTATATGTGTGTTACGCGTGTATCTTGTGTGTGTTAGTGATGCATGTACAGAGAGGAATCTCAGCTACCCTCCCCAAGTAATTACTAAAATAATTATTTTAATTCACTGTGTGAAAACTAATTAGTGTATAAACAAAGAAAAGGCACCAAAGTGTGTGTAAATTTTATAGGTATCCACAGAAAGAAAATGACGTTAATAGGACACACTAAGTGAAGTCAGTGCAAAATAAATGTGCCAAAAATACGCAAATTACACTAAGACGCTCAAATTAATACAGTGAGTGCTTAATCAAATTAGCTATGATTTGTGCTATCTCAATTCCGTACAAAACATTGCCATTTGCAAAAAATTGCAAATAAATGAAAAGGTTCGGGAGTTGGGGCTATCATGTGATCTGCAGGTCTCGACAGGATAATTTCGGAACCAACAGGTGCGGAATATCGAGAGGGTATAAATTAAGGGTTCAACTGGAAACCCTTCTCTTCTTTTCAAAACACAATTGCAGTCGGACATGCTGTCCGTCGGCAGAACAGTTTTATTTTATTATAAGTCTCATCTACGAACGAATAAAGAAATTCAGTAATTATGTTTACACTATTTCGGGAAACGTAGAGTACCGGGACAGCCGAATGAGATCCACCTCGCAGCAGATAGTAATTCTCTGGGACGGACCACACACTGCTGGAGAACGACGCTGGACTCTGGACGTATCCAGGACCATGCCAAGCCAGGAGTAACGGAAACCCAACTCTGGACAATGCTGGACCCTGTCAATAAGTCGTAAGGTCATCAAAACTCGAGGTGACATGCATAATGCATTTATAAATGATTTTCTTTTTAAAGAGCTCATAAATACTATATAAAAAGACAATGAATTAAAACAAAAAATTTATAATTAGAAAGAATGTAATAGTCTTATGTAAATGTTTAAGTCGTAAGAATGAGCGATCACCTATAGATAAATATAGAAAGAGAGTTTAATTTTGAGATAGTATATTTTTTATTTTATCAAAGTAAAATAATTGAAATGATTTGATATTTGCATTTAGTAGAAAAGAATAATTTAAATTTTGAATATGAAACAAATGCCAGTCTAAGAGTAAACAATATAATTTTAAATTATTTAAAAAAAAAGAAACATTGGTATAGACTGAGCAAGCTGAGGTCAGATCTGATTTAAATGAATTCAATTAAAAAATAAACTTAATTACATTAAAAAATTTTTTTTTATTAAATCAATTTGAATAAATGTCTAGATTAAGGTTAACATATCTAGAGGTAAGAGTGTTTTAAATGTGTGTAACACCGTATGGCTTAAGAGATGAACTTAATAATGAGTGATATCTTGATCTGAGATGGTTAACAACGTTTTATTATTTATAATGCTTGTTAAAACAATAAACATGAAATTTTAACTATTCATAAATTTACTACTCTTATAGTTACACCTGGTATTGTTATAATTATTTACAACCAGCATATACAAAAGGTATCGTATAATTTATGTGGTCCCAAAGAACGTGGGGCCACATAAATAACAGTATATCAAATTTATGTTATGTACCGTTGTAATATATTACTTTAGTCTTTGTTAACAGTTTAGGTATTTATAATCTAATTCTAATATTAAAATTTAGTAGGCCAATATCATTTTTAGATTGCTAACTATTGATTTTTACCTAATGCGTAAATTTAAATTTTTCAAAAATTTTAACTTTCTAATACAATTTGTAGTTAAAACACAATGATGAAATTTTATATGTTGGTTACTAGAAGAATATTTTGAGAAAATTTCACATTTTTTTGTTGAGTCCCTTTTGAGATATACCAATTTGAAAATAAGCAATTTTAGCCAAATCTCAATATTTGAAGGCTCGTAAAACCTAAAGGATGGATGTAAATGATCTCAAATTTTAATATCATCTAGTGGTCTATTATATCTTTGTGGGAAAAATATTTAATGTGTATTTTCATCCCTTCTATGAAAAAAATGTTTTAAAATCGTTAATTTATTCTAATCGAAACACGATTTTCTAATCAAGTTTTAGGTTACTTCCTTAAAACCTAACAAATTTTTGGTCATAACATGAATTGTAGATGGTTTCATATAGATTAAGATGGTTTTTATTTCAAGTTGATATCTTAATAAATAAAATAGTTATTTAACTTACCGTTAATCTTTGAAACTGCCATAAATGACAGAGCCTTCTAAACAAAATGGCCGCTAGAAGCCAAAGCGTTAGTGATAAAAATGTGAAAAAAAATCGTTTTCTTCTCCCAGATATATATAGAAACAGAAAATGTATAATTAAAAATAAAATCAAATATGTCAGCAACAAATTATTTTATTATTGGTTGATTTCATATGGATTGAACCTTGTACATCTGACCATACTTCTCTACCATACCAATGTGTGTGCGTGCGTCCGTGTGTATGTATGTGAGTGTGTGTGTGATTTAAACTGTTCTACTAAATAACGCAGTACTTGATTTGAAAAAATATAATAATCATTTCGTATTACATAGGTGTTTTATAGTTTATAGTTTAAAAAAAAGCACAGGTGTGTATTCAGATGTAATTATAACTGTTACGCTACAGTGCTTTGTTTGAAATTGAAAGACTGATATCAACTGATTGTTGGTAAACAATTTTTATTTTGTTTCAGCGGTTTTTTCAAGACATCAGTACCGTTGTGAAGGATGAAATTAATTTAGAAGAAGTGAAAATAGAAGAGAATGCACAAGAGGTAAAGGTTTTTTTTTACATACAAACAATCTTCCTTCTGTAGACAAGTAAGATTCATTTGTAGTCTTCCGTCAAAGGCTGTCACATAATAGCAAATAATTTTTGAAATTGAACTTTTGTAGTCAGTTGTTTAAAGTCATTCAGCATTTGTGTAGTCATTTGAAGGTTAGATTGAGTCCTAAAAAAGATAGACACCTGAGGGGTCTTGCATGTGTTGTGTTATTTATTACTACTTTAAATGAGAGATGGGCCCCATGATTCTGACCAAAGACAACATGACTATATTTATTTACATGATGTTCTTTATTTAAATAATATTTAATTGTGTTTGTTTTGCCGAAAGACCAATAAAAAAGATACTGGTTATCTCCAGCTAAGATTCATGCGCCTTGAAGTTATCTCAAGTGCAGAGATGTTATCTCATCCCTAGCCTGCATCCTAAGATAAACAGAAGAGGAAGAATATATCTATAAAAGTTTTAGCAAGCTTTCCCTGCACATACACATAGCACTACTTAAACTATTTTTAACAACTACTCTATATTAATTATTTACAAAAATTCTAGTGTGGTTAAATATGCAAATGTGTGTGAGTGTGTGTGTGTGTGTGTGTGAGTGTGTGTGTGTCTGTGTGTGTGTGTGTGTGTGTGTGTGTGTGTGTGTGTGCCATTCACCATTCATTTATATACACATTTGCTTATAAAAATCTACTATTCTTCCTATGGAGAGTAATGCAATACTGTAATCAGACATAGGGTAATGTTAATTTTTGCAAGCCGAAAGCTACCTGATAGGTAGAACATGATTTTTAACTTCTACTGCTTCTGTGTTCCAATTTTGAATTATTACAGTTGTGTATTCATTTGTTCCAGTGTTACTTATTTACACCCATGAATAATATCTGTGAAGAAGAGGATTCTACTCTAGATTGTGAACTATACAGGGGAAAGTCAATTCACAATACTCTCGGAGACCATCTGTCACCACACAAGATAATACATTCTGGCATTAAGAAGTACCCGTGGGATGTTTGTTCAAAATCATTTACTCAGTCAGCCGGTTTGTTACAACACACGTTAATACATACTGGCATTAAGAAGCACCAGTATGATGTTTGTTCAGATCATTTACTCAGTCAGGCAGTTTGTCAGAACACAAGTTAATACATACTGGCAGTAAGAAGCACCAGTGTGATGTTTGTTCAAAATCATTTACTCATTCACGCAATTTGACACGACACAAGTTAATACATTCTGGCATTAAGAAGTACGATTGCGATGTTTGTTGAAAATCATTTACTCGTTCAGGCGATTTGACAAAACACAAATACATTCTGGCATTAAGAAGTACCAGTGAGTTGTTTCTACAGAAGTATTTAATTTGGCATAGCCTGTTGTGTTATAAATAACATGCTGGCATAAAATAATAACAGTGATGTTTGTAACAAAATTTTCTCTTTGTTCATTTTGAGTGTAAATTAATCCATTATACTATTATGAACCATTACTGTGTGGTATGTAAGAATAGTTTCTATTGCCCAAAAAGTTTTAGCAATGTAATAAAACTTATCAATATAATTTTTTTTAAACCGAAACCCTTAAGCATAATTATACAAATAAATTAATAGATGCTGTAATATTGCGACTGCAAATATGTAATATGTCTATGATATTTGGCACTACAAAACAGTGAAATTTGTAACAATTAAAATCATTAAATTATACATTATAATGTAGTGTGACATTACTGGTACACATTTATCCTCTAATTAAATTTATCACTGCATGAGTTACAGTGGTATATGTACGTTTAGTTGAAATAATTTTAAAGTCTTTGTTTCTTGCCATACTTAGAATATACTTCTCACAAAATTTTTCTCTGGCTGCTACAACCTTCATGATACAGAGTCCTGGGGTCTTAACACATCTGTTATTGCTTGGTAAAATGATTCACGCGGGTATGTCCCCTAAGTTAATGTAGCTTGGCGTTTCACAACTTGTAAGTTGTATTTAAAGCTCACAGGTTATTTCAACTAGCATATTTTTGATTGATGCTTGCATACTGATTCTTTACAATTCAACATTAGTTCAGTGTATTACTGACAGATGGCATTGTATCTCTTTCCGATGCTTTACATGTCAACGTTTGTAACGGTTCCTTGTTGTGAACTACACATTTGGTATAGTGTTGGTATGTGGAGTGTCTGAATTTTTGAGCGATTTTTTTGAAATTTTATATCACAAAGTGACTGATAACTTCTTGACTAAAGATAAAATATTATGGTAATTTAATTTCAAATCGATCTGAATTGAATAATGTAGAAAATGGAGAGACATTTTGATCTGACAATACAGGTAAGCCTACGTAATTTGAGGTTACTACATCTCACTGTTTACTGCTGGTGTCCAAGATAACGAACTATAGCAAGTGTTACGAATGGCAAGACACCAAAATAGTGCGGATGCCCTGGTACATGCTTTGCAGTTTGAGGCCTCCAAATCAGGGTCTGGGTGGACAAGTCATAAAGTTCGTGCTACAAGATCGCAATTGCACAGATGATGAAGAAGAACACGGACCAGAGACTCTACGAGTAGGGGGTTATGAGAGTTTTGGGCCAGTCCCGCCCACTTGTGGTGGTGGGGGTAGGTGGGCGGTACCACGTGGCTACTGGTGGTAGTCGGCAATGTTGTCGGCGGCACTGTGGGTAGGGGCGTTATCCGTGCGTTGATAGGTGGAGGCGTGGCCGCGGTTTGTTCGCCGTTCACTGTTCGCCGTCCGGCGGCGGCCTGGCGGTGTCCTGGTCGTGGCTGGGTCGCCGCTCGGCGTCGGCCATGTTGTCGGCGTCGGCCATTTTGTTGGTCGGCGGTGGCGGGGGTTATCTGTGCGATGATTGGTGGAGGTATGTTCGCCGTCCGGCGGCGGCCTGGTCGTGGCTTGATCGCGGCCCGGAGTGGTGGGGTCTGCGTCCATGTTGTAAAATTCTGGCGGCCATGTTGGAAAAGTGGCAAGGTTGTCGGTTTGTGGTAGGAGTGTGCTGGTTAATCGTCGGCCACGTTGCCGATTCGTGCGTGTGTTATAGTGTACGGGTTTGTATATGTAAGGGATTTTTCTGGGCGGCCATGTTGGAAAAGCGTCGGCGTTGCCAACTAGTGCTGGTTTATCGACGTTGTCAACTTGTGCGAGTGTTATAGTGTAGGGTTTGGATATATACACCGCCGCCGTCGCCGCCGCCGTCCGGATATCGTCGATGCCGTGTATTGCATTTTTGGCAACTTGTGAACTGTGTGTCTATGTGTTAAGTAAATATATATATTGTAAAAAATAAAAAGATGACTCGGTCCTTCAGTTGAAAATCAATGCACACCATTTATGGAAAAGGATAGTTGAAAATAAACACACAATGAAAATATGTACAAGTTTATTTTACATTTTAAACATTGATAACAAAATATACGCATATATAAAGCAATACTGTTTAATTAAAAACAATTAAAATACATGTAATCAAAATATATTACAATTTAAAATACATAATATGTAAACGCACACAGTAGTGACAATTACAAAATTATTTGTATACAATTGTATACAATTATATCAAATAAATTATGTGTAAGCACCTTATATTATAATTTAAAATACATTATGTAAACGCATACACAATTGTGTAGAATTAAATTAAATTGATATAAGTGTAATATTTACAAATTAACATAACAAAAATACATATACAGAATATACACGTCACAATAGGGTATATTGTCATCAGTCACAATCGGGTATATATTTACAAAATAATATAATGTCACAATCGGGTTAGGTAGGCATTTTCCACACCTATTGATTTTTTGTCCATCTGTAACAAAAAAAAAGAAACAGTATTGGTGACATGTGGTTGTTACAAGTAGGATGGATTAGTAAAACCTTTATTAACACTGTAAGATACCTCAAATATGCATGCGCCCATTGAAAGTCCGATTGGGCTTTCCGAATTCATTGTCTGCATTGTGGGCATCCGGGCGGTGTCCCCTCCAACGCCACCGACTGAAATCAGTCGAGGACGCATCGGTAATGGTATGTGTGCCCACATGCCAAACCGAGGAGCCTCTGCCCGTCACTTTAATGAAAACTGTCTTACCGACTCGAGCCGGGTTGTAGAGATAGGGGACGACCTGCAGCAGCAGCAGCACCATCAGTTGGAGCGTCAGCATCACTGAAAAAAAATAAAAAAAACAATCACCGGAGGTAAAACGCGAGAGTACAAGAGTTTATTAATGACAATTGTCTTACCGACTCGAGCCGAGTTCTGGAGATAGGGGGGGATCCACATCAACAGCAGCAGCAGCAGAAACAGTTGGAGATGGACCGTCAGCATCACTGAAAAAAAAATATAAATTGAACACCGGAGGTAAAAAACGTGAGAGTACAAGAGTTTATTAATGAAAACGGACTTACCGACTCGAGACGGGTTGGGGATATCCCAGCAGTGCACGTCGTAACCGTTGCGAACTATAAAAAAAAACAACATGTTAATCGAATGGAATATTCTGTTTGTACATTTTAAATAAAGAAAAAAATCTTATATTTACCATCGTACTCGACGTTGCTCCGCCGGCATACGTTTTTGTTACTTTGTTGTTGTTGTTGTTGTTGTTCATTCTGTAAAACGTATCGAAAGTTGTAAATTAAGTAGGTAAAGAACATAATGAAGTGTGTGTGTGTGTGTGTGTGTGTGTAATGCTGAACATCAACGTAAAACAAGTCTTATATGCATATGCTCGGTGGGAGTCTACTATAAACAGAGTCCCTTCATGTTAAAATTAAACGCATATTCCCCCTCCCTCACAACGATTACATCACTCACGCCTTGCTTCCTATTATTAAACAAATTTATAAACGCATGAATAATACCCTCACAACTTTCACACGCAACGATAACATACGCTCAGACAGCATCATGATGTAAGCAGTTATAAATAACTACGGCTTGCGCTCTGTTAAACAAATTAACTGTCGTCGTCTAGTCGCCTACCTCCCCCCTAGTACTTTTTATACGTGAAATTCGAGTTTATTCTTACCGTTAGTTATTGGTCCACGTACTTTCTCTTCTTTGCGTTAGGACCAGCAGCGTCGTCGGTTATTGCACGTTTACACGTTCTGAAGTGCCCGTACGCGAGTGTAGTTACGCCGTCGTCCAGTACGTACCTCTTATCGTCATAAGGTGACAGGGAAAGTTTCGTTACACGTTGCGTGTACAGCTTATGATGATCGCTTCGTATACACTCAGCAGAGGTGAACACGGTACGACTATGGAAAAGACACTCGCTGTACAATCGATGACGTAAACTATTTTTTATTGCCGTCCTTGGCACACCTGTCGCCATCTTCTTGTCGGTGCGGTCGGACAACAGGAGCGAGTAACATTTCGCTCCGAGTCCGACAAATTCCCTGATGGGTTTCCCATTGGTCTCATCCTTGAACTTCCCCACGACTTTTTTGTTGTCGTCGCAATGACAAGGATGATCCGCGGGATAGTCCGACGTGTCGAAAAGATGGCGATCCTCTTTCATATCAGAGTACAGATCATCAGTCTGTATGCTGTAAAGCAAACTGTCCGTGTCAGTCATTAGTAATGTCAATCGTCGACCGTACTTGGCGACAGCGTACCGATAATGAAAATCGTACATTATCAATTTGCTGACATCGAGTACTGTGAAGCCGACGTACACTGGACGGGAAAGGAATATCGTCCTGTTTCGTAAGGCCAGTCCGACCAAGTTATCGGTGTAGCGGATCATACGCTTTAGTCGTGGATTGGAAACCAGTTTCTGCAGCCGTTGTTCGTTAGAGACTTGTTGGAAGTCTATTCGTTTCCTCATGTTCTCCAGCGATTTGTCATAGACGGCGTTGACCATCAGTTTGAAAAAATCCTTTTCAAAACTGTTGGTGGCTGCTGCTCTCTTTTGCGTGTTGAAATCGATAAACGGTTTCAACCACGCTCTCTGTTTAAAACTCAACACCCTATGTATTGCTTTCAATTCTAGCCCAAGGCACAGATACAACTTTAAATTTTGAAAATGAAGAACGTATTTTTGCTTTTCGTCCAAAGTTGTTAGCAACTTGGGAACGGACGACGAAGGCGTTTCCGATCCGCTATACCCTTTTGTATAGTGCAGTCGTGTGTGAAGTCGTCGAGAGTACGGTGAAAGAATGTCGGGATTGACGCAGGAACGGACGGGCGCCAGCGGATAATCGGAGTGGAGATCATGAAGTTCAGGTGGATAGTGTAGGTCGACCTCGAGTATGTAGCCCATGTCACCGTCATCGCACAGGGTACATACGTCCAGTGAGTCGATCTCGTTACGATCGAGCCATCTGAAATCAGCGTAAGGGAGCGGTTGTGACATGGCTGCACCGTAAAGGTTGTTGCAGTCGATGTACAGTATGAAAGAGGTCGGCTTTGAAGCATCGTACTGATCGGCGATTAGCGGGTTGTTGGCCTTGGCATGGCGGTTGGGTACCATGCTAACGCTGCCGCGAATGGCCGATTCGATAAAGAGATGCTGATCTATATCCGTCAACAGCTCCAGTCGTACACCGGTCATCTTTAATGTCGCGTGCCAAGCGACGCCAGGAAGCGAGTAAAGATGAGCCGAATCGATCTTGTAGTACCGCATGGCCATCTCACGGAACGCCTCGAAGACGTCGGCCAGCAGCAGTACGTCTGTTTTCAGATATAGATCGTGATATTCGCCCAGTGTACGGATTCCGAACGTTCGCCACACGTTCTGCGCGTGAGCGTAATCTTCGTCCGACACCGACGATTCACTCAGCCTATTGAAAAAGGGTTCGCGTGCGGGCAGACGTGTTTCCTCGAACTTCTCGCTACCCGCCATGTAATCGTAAGGGTACACGCCCTTACGTAAGTGTAGCTCGAAGTGTTCTTCGAAACATTGCTTCGTTAAATCGAAATCCGCACCGCTCGCGCGCAAGTTTCCAACAAGTGTGTCCAAGGACGTGTTCAGAAATTGAAGCGTGTCTACGAAACGCAGGGCACCCAACGAGACCGATACGAAGCGTTCACTAGTGGTAGCGATACAAGCGAGATTGTCGTTATTTACCCAACCCTTGTATCAAGTGATGTGGTCGTAACCTCGCAAGTTATGGAAAAAGACGGGTATGTGTCGAGGAGTCTTGAAGCTGAGGTTACAGACGTTGTGAGCTGCGCCCAGGTAGCGTCATGACAGATGACAATGGTTGCGCACTTTGTCGTCGTCTGTCAGTGGTTTTTCACAGAGATGGCATACGACGGCATTTGCGAAAGATAACACATCATGGTCACTCATAGTCATGGGCACAATGGAACGCATGATTCTGAAGAGTTCACGCTCTTCAGCGACCAGTCTATCGAGAAAGGTGCCTACCACGTTCTCACCGTGATAAACGACCTGGGGTTTGAAAATATTACGTTCGTGGTCGACTATGAGGTAGGAGAAACCTGAAGGAAGATGTAACGACTCCGTTGTGGTGGACGATGTGTGCGGAGGAGCGTCGCAGCGATGGCAAGGGACGATAAACGATTCAAAGTCTGCGTATATCGCAAAAGGGACCTTGTGGCAGTAGGTGTAATTTTTGAAACACATCACCTTCTCCTCCTCTTTCATGGGTAAACGAATTCTCTGTTCGCCGTAAGATGAACAGTGTGGGACGTGTTCGGTAAGGAGTCGTTCTTCGCAGAACCTGTGCAGACAGTAGTCGCAATAGAAAGAGCGCCCGTTGTGTTTGGTTAGTGAAGACAGTAAGCGACTCGTATGTTTTATTAAACAGTAATGTTTTCGGTCGTCAGCGGTAAGAAGTAATAGATTAACGTGATGTCGTCTGCCGCTGGAAGGAGTTATTCTTAAAGGGTAAATTTCATTTTCTTCGTAACCGAAAACATGTATAGAAACGTCAGAATTGTCTCGTTCGAACTTCACAATGTCACATAGTCGAGTGGGATAAGTTATACTAGAAGTAATGATACTGTGGATATGTGATTTGTATTTGGATACACGCTCACCGTGTAAGTGTTGAAGAAACAGAGCAGCCAACACTGACCATACGAAACACATTTGATCTCCTGTATTTTTTACGTTGATGATGGATTTAGTACAAGACAATTCAGGGGGTGTAAGGATGAAACTGAAGGCGGCCAGCGGTTGGTACCGCGAGAGAACGAGTTCTAAGGAGATTATGTGGTCCAACGCCCAACCGCTACCCTCACGTGTGAATTTATAAATCGATTCGGTGATTTTTTCGTACGAAGCTTCTAAACGATCGGGCAATACATCTCGGTCACCGATCAGCGTCGTATGACATCGTCCGTGAAAATATGCTTCGGTCGTCACTTCTTCGTTCTCGTCAGTGTCAGCGTTTACGATGTACTTGACAAATCTCGCTTTAACCGTTATATGCCACTTTATTGTAAGCAAACGTGTCAGTTCGTTTAGAATGTCGATACGTAATGTATCGTGCATTTCATCGAAAAAGGTTATGACATCGTTGACGCATTCTTCATCCTCCGTAACAGACGTGTAAACGTACGATACCAACGCGCCACGCAACGAATGTTTACAGTCCACAGAAAACGACTGCATTCTTGGCACTATTAATCACAACACAAAAATAAACTTGAAACGATAAAAGCAAAATGATTACTTGTTCGCTTGAGGAACAATGTAAGACTGATATGAAGTTAGAAAATAATCAGCACTTTATATGCACCACGAGAAAGTTAGTCTGCACGAGACTCGAAAGTGAACGTTGGTGGTGATCGCCGCTCCATTTATACTACCTATGACGGCTGCGCGCGCAGCTATCCGCTCCCACTACCATAGTTTATTTCATACCGTCCTATTGGTGACAGCAATCCCTACTACAGATTGCGCGTGCAGCTATCCCCTCCCACTCTCCCACTAACGGTTGCGCGCGCAGCTATCCTTGTGGAGGTGGAATGTACCGAAGCAAACGAGCATTCTTGCTTCAGATATGGACGCATACGCATATTCTTTTACAAAACGTCTGAACAGCTATTACAACATCCAACACAGTGGGCATATTAAATTTTACGTTCCTATATATCCGCATGGAAACGTGAAACTGTACGATCTGGCCAAAGCCGGGTTATTTTACGAAGGCGACGGTGATGTTGTAAGATGTTGTGTATGCAAAATAAGAATTATGGATTGGAAGGCGGGCGACAATCCTACCCAAGTCCATAAGGCGTCATTGCCCACATGTAATTTCGTCCGCAAGTGGTTGTAGAAATCAACGCACACAAAAACGGCTCTTTTCAGAACCGGTATAAACTCACCTACAAACCCGTTTGGGTAGTACTAGATGTACTATGTGTTAGTACTACTACTACTAAACGACAGTAGCCAGTCGAAAGTCTGAGTGATGATGCCCATGATTAAAAAAATTAAAAAATTCCACAAACCATATGCGTATACACTTTATCCCATCCAAGTCCATTAGGCCTCAATGCCTACATGCGATTTCGTCCGCGAACACTTGTAGAAGTCGACGCACGCAAAAACGACTCTTATCAGAGCCGGCATAAAAATCAGTTTAGCTCACGTTTTAACGTACTTACGCAATCACAAGAAGAACGCGCTGTTCTTTCGTTCGGTCGAGATGATATAACTGGATGTGGAGCGGTGGTGTCGCGACAGTCACGTGATGGAAGGCGGTCGTACCAGAACGGTACCGACGAGAGTTACGTTCAGCACTGAGTCAACGGTTTACTACGTGCCAGAGTATTGTGAATCACGTTTCGCACCACGACGACGTGAGAATGAAACGACAGGTGAAGAACATACAGCAGAGCGTTCTCAAGACTATAGGGAGGGAGTTGCACAGGCCGGTAAGAAGGAATTTTCCGAGACGTGCGGTCGAGTTGAAAGGACTTCACGACTTGTACCAAGCGGACCTGGTAGAGATGATACCGCACGCGAAGGTGAACCAGGGATTCAAGTACCTCATGACGATGATTAACGCGTTTAGCAAGTACGCGTACGCCGATCCGTTGAAAACGAAGACCGGTGTAGAGGTCGCACGAGCTCTGGAACCGATTCTGCGTGCTAACAGAATGAAATATCTGCAGACAGACAACGGGAAAGAGTACTACAACAGTGCCGTACGAAAATTGCTGAGCAGATACAGTGTCACACTCTATTCCACGTATAGGGAAAAAAGTCGTCCACTGTGGAACGCTTCAACCGTACGTTGAAAACGCACATGTATCGCGCGTTCAGCGAACAAGGTCATTACCGGTGGTTGGATATGTTACCGGAACTAGCCAGCACGTACAACAACAGCGTGCACAGAACGATTGGAATGAAACCGCGTCAGGTGAACGAATCCAACGAACGTACGGTGCTACGACGGATTCATGAGAACACAGCGAGGAGCATCGACTATAAACCAGCAAAGTTCAAAGTAGGCGATCGTGTGCGTATAAGCAAACACAAAATGACGTTCGCCAAAGGATACACGCCAAATTGGACAAACGAGATATTCCTCGTTCACGCGGTACGTACCGGCAGCGTACCCGTCATTTATTCGCTAAAGGATCGTACAGGAGAAGTGTTGAAAGGCGGTTTTTATGAACACGAAATCAGTAAATGAACGTTGGTGACGTGTACTTGGTAGAAAAGATCGTACAACGTAAAGGCGATCGCGTGAAAGTCAAGTGGTTAGGATTCGATGGTAAACACGATTCGTGGATACACAAGAAGAACTTGCTATAACAACGATTCGACTCGTGGAAATAGAACCAGTATGCGTCGACGCGTTACGATGATAACATGCACGTTGTGTACAGTGTAAAAGACATTGTGTCGCATCCCGGTTACGATGAGTACATCGTGAACACGACTGCAAACGACGTTGAATGCATGCGCAGGATCTTGACAGTGCACGAGTACTGGCAACGGGTTACCAATCGTGTGACGAGGTTCCGACTCAACGAAATAGTACCTACTGGCACCGGATTCGATCATTACAAAGAATGTGTTTGGTCGGATCCGAACTGTGAAACGGGTCCGGACACTTGTGTATGCAGTTACATATCTACCGACTGCTGCGATATAGTGCGACTATTAAATAAACTGTGCACGGAACGACAACATGAAAATATTATAACAAGCGCACAGACTAAAAATAAAGGACGTGGACTATTCGAAATTGTGTGGCGACGGAGGTGGGGGTGAATGTGGCAGAAAAAAACGTAAACACGGACGTCTTCTGCCCGATACCGTTCGCTCGATCATCTGCGGACCTTCCGCATGCGGACAGACTAACGTCATGTTCAACCTGTTGTTCGATGTAAACGGATTGAGATTCGCGAACTTATACGTGTTTTCTAAATCACTATTTCAACCCAAATATCAGATGCTGGAGACCCTGATGACACGACTTTCCAACGAAGGAATGGGTTATCACGCCTACAACGATAAAGATGAAGTACCGCCTCCCGACGAGGTCGATCCCGATTCTATTATGGTTTTCGACGACGTGTCTTGTGAAAGACAACACAACATACGCAAGTATTTCTCTATGGGACGACACAGCGGTGTGGACGCGTTTTACCTTTGTCAGACGTACAGCCAAGTGCCGAAACAATTGGTTCGTGACAATGCCAATCTAATAGTATTGTTCAAACAGGACGATCTTAACTTGAAGCATGCGTACAACGATCACGTCAACACGGACATGAAATATGACACGTTTAAAAACATGTGCGCTGAAGCGTGGAAAGATTGTTACGGCTTTCTCGTTGTGGACTTTGCGGACGGCTTTCTATCGACGCCGGCAGGTACAGAGCCGGTTTTGACTGTTTCATAGTAGTCGCGCCTAACGATTAGAAAATAAAAAAACAGTTGTGGACTGTTCGCACGTAACAACTGTTCACCGTTAACTAAAACAGTCGTCAAGCGTTCAGGTAAATATAAGTGTCTCGGAAAAATAAATATCGGTATGGAGAACCATACATGACTTCCATATTCTAAGATTTATATTTAAAATCATTTTCAGCCAAACAGCCAGGGTGTGTCTTACCTGCCATTTTATTGCTGTATTAAATGAAAAATATTATATTACATTAAAATGAGAAAATTATAATTTTATTGCCTGGCAACAAAATTATTTTATTTTTAACAATTACCATTGTTTCAAAAAGTTTAAATAAATTTTCAAGTACTTTACTCTTGTTAAAACGTAAAAGGTTGCAGGTAAACTACCCCTTCCCCTTAACCGATCTTCACCAAAATCGACAGTTATTGAGACCTCTACAATTGAGGGACGTATGCAAAAAATTATTTGATTCTGTTTGAATTTGCGGCTGTTATCGTTTGCCATAGAAAATACGCTTGATAAAAAAACGTTGCAGGTAAACTACCCCTTCCCCTTAACCGATCTTCACCAAAATACAATAGGTCTTGAGTACTCTACAAATCAGAGCTGTATGCAAAACATTATTTGATTCTGTTTGAATTTGCGGCTGTTATCGTTTGCCATAGAAAATACCCTTGTTAAAAAAACGTTGTAGGTAAACTACCCCTTTCCCTCAACCGATCTTCACCAAAAACAATAGGTCTTGAGAACTCTACAATTTAGGGCTGTATGCAAATAATCTTTTGATTCTGTTTGAATTTGCGGCTGTTATCGTTTGCCATAAGAAATACCCTTGTTAAAACATAAAACGTTACAGGTAAACTACCCCTTTCCCTTAACCGATCTTCACAAAAAACAATAGGTCTTGAGTACTCTACGAATCAGGGCTGTATGCAAAACATTATTTGATTCTGTTTGAATTTGCGGCTGTTATCGTTTGCCATAGAAAATACCCTTGTTAAAAAAAGTTGCTGGTAAACTACCCCTTTCCCTCAACCGAACTTCATCAAAAACAATAGGTCTTGAGAACTCTACAATTTAGGGCTGTATGCAAATAATCTTTTGATTCTGTTTGAATTTGCGGCTGTTATCGTTTGCCATAGGAAATACCCTTGTTAAAATATAAAACGTTACAGGTAAACTACCCCTTCCCCTTAACCGATCTTCACCAAAATACAATAGGTCGCGAGTACTCTGCAAATCAGGGCTGCATGCAAAAAATTATTTGATTCTGTTTGAATTTGCGGCAGTTATCGTTTGCCATAAAAAAAATCTACAGACAGACAGACAGACAGACACACAGACACACAGACAGACAGACAGACAGACAGACACACACACAGACACTTTTCGGAAAACGACTTTTTTCATGTTTTGAGTGTTCTAGAATCAGAATCTGCAATAATCTCGAACACGATTTTTTTTGCCATCACCATACTTCCATTCCTTAAGGAATATGGAAGTAAAAAACACTCGTAGACTGTTCGCATAAATGCACGTAACAGCTGTTCACTGTTAAATAACTCAGTCATCGACCGTTCGGGTAAATATACATGTCCTGGAAAAACAGTTGTAGACTGGTCACATAAATGCACGTAACAGCTGTTCACTGTTAACTAAAACAGTCGTCGACCGTTCGGGTAAATACATATGTCCTGGAAAAACAGTTGTAGACTGTTCGCTTAAATGAACGTAACAGCTGTTCACTGTTAACTAAAACAGTCGTCGACCGTTCGGGTAAATACATATGTCCTGGAAAGACAGTTGTAGACTGTTCGCTTAAATGCACGTAACAGCTGTTCACTGTTAACTAAAACAGTCGTCGACCGTTCGGGTAAATACATATGTCCTGGAAAGACAGTTGTAGACTGTTCGCTTAAATGCACGTAACAGCTGTTCACTGTTAACTAAAACAGTCGTCGACCGTTCGGGTAAATACAGATGTTTCGAGTCACCGACGTTAGTCGGTGTACTGCCGTTTATCAAGATGGACAAAAAGAAGAAACAACAAGCCCGTGATATCGACACGATCAGCGATGACATACGGAAGAAATACCGTGCGTTAAAACATGGGATCTGTGAAGAGGAAGAAACGTTAACCAAAAGTTACAAGCCGATTCTCGAGCCGTTACAAACTATTTCGCAAGCGCTGGTTGAAAAGAAACGTAAAACAACAAATAAAAAGTCTATGAGTGTGAAAAAGATGAAACGTGGGGAAGAGGAGGAGGAGGAGGCTCTGATGGGTTCAAGTAGTAGTAATATCAATGTAGGAACACCGCTCCGTCCGTCACCGCAACAGCAGTTGACACCACGTTTCCTGAAAACTTCTGTGATAGGTGAAACATCAGGCGACGACGACGACGAGGGCGATCCTAGTCTCAAAATCGAAAAAATGTTAGACACACCGGAAGGAAGGCGAGAAGCGCGTAGATATTTTCAAGACAAATACGACAGTGAATCGTTAGCGAATAAGTACATGCGTATGATCGTGTCGGCTGAACGCGATCGTTTGATGGATTATACGTACGGTGTAAGACATGAAAGCGGAAAATGGATGATCGGTGATTCACCGTTGGAAATCGAAACAGACGATTAAATCATTATCAACGGTAAACGTTACAAAGGTACACCGGGTCTGTACGAACTCATGTTCATGAAGCATCCTAAAGAGAACGTTTACAACGAGATGGATCTGAATGCGTACAAAGATATACTACGTGCTACCAACACGCACAAGCATCATTATTTAGTGAACGCACAGGTAAGCACAAACAGAGGTGTAAAGTATAAACAGATAATATCACGGTTGTTCCCACCGAAACGTACAGGACACGGACATAATAATACCGACAGAACGTATATGATGGTGTCGAAAAAAAAAGACAATACCGATTACGTGCACTGGGACGATTCGAACGAACTGGTGGACAGATTGCGACTGTTGATAGCGTTACAACGCGCCGGAAACGGTGGACACACGAACGAAATCGTTTCCATAGTGGAAGAACTACGTGAAGCCAACATCATCGTATAAAATATCGTGCACAGCGGTCGACACGCGTCATTCACGAGATGAGCGTTGACAAGTTCGGCAGACACCAGAGCGCGAAGAGAGACGCGACGCAGTCTGCGGGAGGATATCGGTATCACGATGACCGTGGACGGACACTTCGACGTAGCGGGAAAAAAAATACACAACTTGGGCGAACCGCACGACGGTAACGATGCCGTTCCACTGCGGTTTGTGCGTGACCACGGTCTGGTCAACGATTCGACGCAAGGAATAGACATGAAAGGTCGTAAGCTCGTCAACGTCGCCGCTCCCGTCGATCTTGGAGACGCTGTCAACAAGCGGTACGTAGACTATACGTGCTTGCGTTTTACGACGGTACCAAACAAGAAGAACAGCACTGTCATTGACGCGCGAGACCATCGCATACAGTCTCTGAGGGATCCGATTCGTGCGAGAGACGCTGCGACCAAAGTATACGTGGACGCGAAGATCATACCGAAGGATACGAACTCTAACCTAATTGTCGGCAACGTACGAATAACACAGTTAGCGCCATCCGTCAACAACAAGGACGCGGTGAACTTGGAATTTTTGAACAGACACACGATCACTGCGGTAAACGACACTTATTTCAATGCACACGGAAAGACTATTCTAAACGTTGGCGACGGTGGCGCACGGGCTACGGACGCAGTGAACGCGCGTCAATTGGAGGACGCGAAGCGGTACACGAAGAACGAAACTTACAAACTCGCAAAAGTGTTCCAACACCGTTGGGAGAAAGTGGTATCGTATATCTATAAATTGCATACGCACACAGCGCGTACGTCACTCGGTGACGAAGAGGCAGAGTTAATACTTACGAGCAAGGCGGAGACGAACGAGTTGATTAGTGATCTGGACAAATCCAAGGACGAGCACGATTGGAGATCCCTTTATCGGCAGCAGTCGAAACAATAGACATGTACGAACTACGTAGTCGCGTTGATAAAAAAAGGGGGCGTGGTCTCATCGGAAAAATAGTTAAAAGCGCGGTACCATTCGTCACGAAGTTAGTACCTATACTGATCAATCGAGCGACGGACGTATTACCGGTGGAACTACATCTGCCCGGCTACAGGTTCTGTGGACCCGGAACGAAACTAGAGGAGAGATTGGTTCGCGGCGATCGAGGAATCAACGAGTTGGACGAAGCCTGTCGCGAACACGATATCGCTTACGCTAAGTACAAAGACAACGAACGAAGACGCATAGCGGATCGTTTGCTAGCCGGCAAGGCGTGGGATCGAGTAAAAGCTTTGAATTCGGGCATCAGCGAAAGAGCGTACGCGGCGGCCGTAGCTGCAGCGATGAAGGCGAAATCGGCGTTAGGCAGCGGACTATGCTACAGTGGTGGTGAGCGTAAACGTCGTCCTGGCACTGGTCGTCGCAAGTCGGTTCGACACACGATAATCAGGAGGAGCAAGAGGACGACGGGGACAGGACATCGAAGACGGACCGGCAGCGGTGGTAAAAAGGCTTCTGGACTCTACCTTAGCCCGTACCGAAAAAATTAATCGAAATACCCTGCGTCTGTTATCCGATCGAGATCTGTACGAGTACACGAAACGATTGCGTGTACCTTATTTCAGAGGTGTGTACATGCGCGACGCACTTCCTCGTACATCACCGTGGGAGAACGAAAGCGCGATCGTGAATCTGGACGACGCTACTGGACAGGGCACGCACTGGATATGCTACAAGAAGCGAGGCGACAGAGTCTGGTACTTTGATGAATTCGACAATCTGCGCCCTCCTGTCGAGCTAATACGGTACTTTGGATCGAACGTGACCGACGTTCATTACAATTACATGCGGAAACAGCCGTCGGACACAGTCGTCTGCGGACATTTATGTTTGAAGTTTTTGACATCAAACGATCAGTAAACGACAAGATGTCTTCGCTTACGGTCACCGTCACGGGAACGGATCCGAGCGCACTGATTTGTGACTTTTTTCCACCACTTGAACTGACGGACGGTGAATGGTACGCGGGACTGCTGGACTTTACCACATACAACTCTATACCGAACGTGGAAAGCGGAAGAAACAACGTCTTTCCGTACTAAAGGGAGCACGTAAAACGTTAGACCCTGTCAATATACCGACCGGTGTGTACGAAATCAGCGATATCGAAACTTACCTGAAGAAAGAACTAGCAGACCCGAAATTTTCTCTACGACCCAACAACAACACGTTGAAATGTGAAATTTATTGTTCATACGATATCGATTTTGGATGTACGGAACACACGTTCGGTACCATGTTGGGTTTTTCCAAGAACCGAAAGTTAGAAGCGTATAAATTACACACGTCGGACGCGCCTGTAAACATTAACAAAGTGAACGTTTTGGAGATAAGGTATAACGCTGTGCTAGGTTCGTACAAGGCGGGACGAAACGAGCATATACTGCACTCGTTCTATCCAACGGTTGAGCCAGGATTCAAGATAGTTGAAACGCCTAGAAACGTCATTTATCTTCCGCTTAACGTACTACACTTGCGTAAAGTTACAGTGTCCGTACACGATCAGGACGGTGATATTGTGAATTTTCAAGGTGAAGTCATCACTGTGCGTATACATTTGAAACGTGTGTAGTAATCATGGGAATTTATTTCACCGATACCCCCGTGATGAAGGGCGGTGGCGACGGCTCGCACCACAAGATAAAAGAGGACAACACTTTTGGAAAAAGTATCAGTAGACGTTCGTCGTTGGCACGGTTAACAGCAACTAACCGACGCTACCTGATTTCACTAGGATTCAAACTCAAGAAAAACAAGTAACATGGCGGACAGCGGTATCGTCTTATCGGTTGAACGTCGACCATTCTTTGAAGACAACATCACGCATTACGAACATCATCCTCATGCACCGTACGCGTCGGCGTCACGATACGGAAATAACGATGAGATACGCATACCTATCCTGCAACAGGAAGTCTTCACTTTACCGATGGAAAGTTTCCTGTACGTTGAAGGCAAGTTGAGCAAAAAGACCGCCAGCACCGGTACTGTGAACGTGAAAATGGTCAACAACGCGATCGCGTTTCTCTTCGAAGAAATCCGTTACGAACTGGCCGGCGTGGAAGTGGATCGTACCAAGAGCGTCGGCATCACGTCCACTATTAAAACCATGCTATCTGCTGGCAAGCAGGACATTGTTTCGATGCAAAACGCCGGTTGGGTTGCTCCTACAGCTAACGAGCTAACGCCGACCGGCAAAAACGAGGAATTCAACTTTTCCATACCGTTGAGGATGCTGATGGGATTCGCTGAGGATTTCACGCACGTTATTTTAAACATGAAACAGGAACTGATACTGTTGCGCACTTCCACCGACGTTAACGCTCTGTTCTCGCCCACGGATGCACCCGCTAACGCTGATATAGAACTGACCAAAATCTCTTGGATGAATCCGTTTGTGTACGTGAACAATGAAGTACGGATACGATTGTTGGATATCATACACAAGGACCTACCGCTATTCTTACCGTTTCGTAGTTGGGAACTGCACGAGCACCCGGCTTTACCAACGACCGACAGACAGACTTGGACGGTGAAAACTACACAACTGGAAAAACCGCGGTACGTGATACTCACCTTCCAGACCACCAGAAAGAACAAACTGAAAAAACACGCAGACGAATTCGATCACTGCAATGTGCCAAACGCGAGACTCTTTCTGAACGACAAATACTACCCGTACGATAACCTGAACCTGGATATAGATAACGGACGTTACGCATTGCTGTACGACATGTATACACGATTTCAAAATCGTACTACCACAGAAGTTAACCCAACGTACTTCTAACACCTACTGAGCTCATAGCAAAAGCACCGTTATTCGTCTTCGATTGTAGCAGACAGGACGAGTCGCTCAAGTCTTCACCAGTCGACGTCAGATTGGAATTCGAGTCATCGACCAATTTCCCCGCTCAGACCGCGGCCTGATACTGCATGATTCGCTCAACGTGTACACTCCGTTATCCAACACGGTGCGCAGACACAATTAAACGCTTACTATATATTATTGTTTTTTTTTTGCTGTAAATAGATCATTGCTTTTTAGAATGTAATGTGTGGATTACATGTATGTGATTTTTTTTTAATTAAAAAAATGTAATCAATTTTCATGTATTTTTATTTTGCTGTAAATAGAATGTAATGTAATATTTTATTTAAAAAAATGTAATCAATTTTCATGTATTTTATTTTCGTGGAGGGGAAACGATTATCCTCTCCTCCCTATTCTTCGCTCAGTGTTTCATCAGCGCGACTCTCGAGAGGACGCACAAGATGCTTTCAAACGATCACGAGGATGACGATAACAATCCCAACAACAACCGCTATTTCAAACAATGCGGTGAAGCGACGACGACGACGACAATCAAGTCCTTATCACCAGACGATAAAGAAGTGCTGGCCATCTTAATTCAAAAAATCACATCTCCGTACCCACGTTACAGAAGCTTGGAAAACCGTTTAAAGAGTTTTAAAGAATGGCCTGTATCGTTAACGATAACGCCTAAAGAATTATCAGAAGCGAGTTTCTTTTACACTGGATGCAACGATAGAGTGATTTGTTTTTGCTGTGGAGGCGGTTTAAACAAATGGGAACGTGGAGAATATGCTTGGATGGAACACGCACGGCATTTCCCTTCGTGCTCTTACGTAATGTTAATGAAAGATAAAAATTTTATCATCAAGGCACTGGGTATCGTTACCGAACCGCAAGCGCCAACAGCAGCAGTGACAGCGGAGAACGAACAACGCACCGACACGATCAAGGAGAATATAAAAAAACGTAGAAGGAGGCTCGAATCGTGATACAATGTGCAAAGTCTGTTACGCACAAAACGTGGAAGTTGTACTTATTCCCTGTCGACATTTTATCACATGTGTAAATTGTGCCATAACCCTACATAATTGTCCCTTATGTAGAACCGCATACACCGCTTACATGAGAGCGTATTTCTAGTTCGTTTTCATGCTTTAATTTTATCGCCTAGTGAACACAAGGTTTGAAAATATAAGCTGCTGTGACAAAAGTGTTTAATCCAACCTCCGCTAATATCGCATACCTCAGTGTTTGAACAGCGCGCGTTGAAGACGGACGCATGGAGCTGCTATCTCCGTACGAGTACATACGCTGCAGTGACTTAAAGCATACAGTACTGTACCCTATAGAAATTTTTGTATACAACGTTTTGACATGTAAATTTGTTGCACTGATCCGTCACGAAAATATAAGGTACAAAATAAACGTTCCGAAAAAATTCTTTACGAGCGTTTCACAACATACAACGTGTCTGTTCCGTAAGACGGAAGGATCTGCAACGTTCCTAGTAACACCAAACACGTTGTTTATAACGAAAAAAGGATGTACGAGGATAAGCTAGCAGTCATACTTGACTTTCACTGTTTCATCGACAATGATGGAAACGAACTTGTTAAGGAACTAGCTGTTATGGATGTCACCGCATTTGCCAGCAGGCATTGGATATTTACACATCCAGTAGATACGATTGTTTCGAATCACAAACATGTGAGGACAAACAGATGGTTAACAGACCATTATCATGGACTAGCGTGGACGAACGGGGACACATCGTACGAACATCTTGTACCAATATTAGGAAACTATACGTTTCCTTTTAACTTCGTGTTCGTAAAAGGATTGCAAAAAAAAAAAAGATTTCTACAGAAGTGTATCGTGCATTTTAATATTATAAATTTAGAAGATTTCGGTTGTCCCAAACTCGATCAATTACAATCAATACATGGAACAGCCTGTCTCGCGCACCGCTTATTTCCGGAAATATGTACAAATACTAGAGTACACGCTTTACGCGAGTGGGTTGTATCAGATTTTAGAGTAATCAATATGTTTCTGATAAATTACTAATTGAAAACATTATTGTTTATGTAAAAAATAACAATCGTCGCCTTTCTGTCGATTACATCACCTGTCTAAAAAAAAAAAATTAGCGTCGTCGACATGTTCGAACAAGCACGAGTGCTGTCTAAAAATAACCGACTCGCCTCCTCCCCGCCTACCCTTCGAACCGTGAGAAATCAAGTCGTATCCTGTTCACACGGTTAAACTTTCTGTTGATTACATTACCCGTCTAAAAATAAATTAGCGTCGACGACATGTTCGAACAAGCACGAGTGCTGTCTAGACGTATAAAAATAACCGACTCCCCTCCTCCCCATCGAACCGTGAGAAATCAGCTCGTATCCTGTTCACACGGTTAAAAATAAGCGCTTACTGTGCGTTGAGTGGTTCCCCCTCTCCGGTTTCCACCTCCACAACTACCTCCCTATTTATTTCGCTGTGCACGAGCGTTATTCATTCAGTCCTTGAGAGACGTGCGAGAAAAATATAAATTTCTTTATTTTAAAATGGCATCATTCACCGCAAAGTTTGCAACTATTAGCGCAATTGAGTATAAAAAAATAAAGGAATTGATAATCGGTGTAAAATATCCAATTGAAGAATTGCAGAACATAGACGCGAAGTACGGGAAAGACGTACTCGTCACTCTCCAAGACTACAGAGACCCTAAACTAAAATATCGTGTATATCTACCAAAGAGATACGCGGGCGTTTTCGAATATGACGAATTAACAAATTTATTACCATGTTCACTGCAACTGATTTATCGCGGAGAAAAGGATAGAGCGTACATAGTAGAAATTGTACAGTAGGACCGAACGGACATCTTCATGTATAATTTTCATTGTGCATACGATTACGTCTATATATATATTAACATGTACTTAGCTGTATTTCATTTAATTTCTTTTAATTATACACAATGTATTTTAAATTATATATAATGTGCTTACACATATTTCATTTGATTTAATTGTATTCAATTGTCAATGTACTTATGTCTAGGTAATAAAACAAGGCTTACGTGGTGTACATTTTAAAGTAAGCCCGGATAGACATATATATTTGTACATAATTGTCGTTGCACACGTTTACAAATAATATTTAAAATATAATGTGCTTACACTTATTTCAATTTAATTTAATTCTACGTAATGTTATAATATATTGTGCTTACACATAATTGTATACAATTGTATTTTGTAATTGTCACTACTGTGTGTGTGTGTGTTTATTTTTTATTTTTTTTTTTTGTACATATTTGTCATGTCATAGTGCACTTGATTACGTATTTTGTAATTGTCACTACTGTGTGCGTTTATTTTAACTCGTAATTAGTTTTACTTAGATGTATTTCGCATGTTTACATATTATGTATTTTGTAATTTTCACTACTGTGTGCGTTTACATATTATTATGTATTTTGATTACATGTATTTTAATTGTTATTAATTAAACAGAATTGCTTTAACATTTTTTATTGTATTTTAATTTCAAAAATTCTTTGAACATTAACACTATTTATCACTCAATATACAAGCTAGAACGAGTGTTGCACAACGTGCATTCATGTGTTATTACATAGAACTAATTTAAAAATCAATTTAATTAAACAATAATTGCTTGATTATAATATAATTTAGATTATTAAAGAATTTAAAAAATCAATTTTATTAAACAATAATTGCTTGATTATAATATACTTTAGAAATTAAAGAATATTTAAAAATCAAACTCACCCCGTACGTGTTCTCGTTGAGTCTCGAAGAACGATGTGATGTTGAGTCCAGCATTTCGTACAGCTTATATATATACAGTATCTCAAGGATGTACGCGAAAGAGATGATAACAACGACAAAAAAAAGTTAGAGTTCCCGCAATGATAACATCTGCTCAGACAGTTGAAGTCATTTATTATACGACTAATAAAGCCCCCCCGCCCTCACTACGTTCACACGCTGCGATAACAGATGGCCAGACAGCCGACGCCAATTACATCATCTCAGCAGCTTGTGTTCTGTTATTAATTAAACAAATTTATGTACGACTATGTTCACACGCAACGATAACATATGGACAGACAGCATCATGATGTAAGAAGTTATAAATAACTGCACGTGTAAGATCTTAGCGGGAGTCAACTGCCACTTCTCATTATTAACTCACACATGGCCAGTCAGCATTCTGATGTAAGCGGATAAAATTAACTCCACATCTTAGTGGGAGCCGATTACATCATTTGTAGCGTCCTGTTATTCACAGATATTACATAAACAGTACTTATTTTCCATGAGTGTTGTGTGTTTTATATAAGTGAATTGACGTTCAATTATGCAATGCATATCATGCGTGTTTCTTAGGATTTACAGTACTTTGACTTTAATTTCATATTAAAGAAAATGTAATCAATTTTTATGTATTTTATTTTCTTAATACCCGTAACCTTGGAGAGGGAAACGTCTTATTATTATCCCCTCCCCCCGTACGTTCGCACCAACCTGTTGGGCAGAATGACCTTGTAGGGTTCGACATAGCGCGCGCTAGACCAACAGGTTGGTGCGAACGTATTTTTACAATCTGTATATATACATATATATATATATATACTTAACACATAGACACGCAGTTCACAAGTTGCCAACAATGCAATACACGGCATCGACGATATCCGGACGGCGGCGGCGTATATATCCAAACCCATACACTATAACACACGCACGAGTTGACAACGTCGATAAACCAGCACAAGTTGGCAACGCCGACGCTTTTCCAATATGGCCGCCCGGAAAAACCCCTTACATATACTGTACAAACCCGTACACTATAACACACGCACGAATCGGCAACGTGGCCGACGATTAACCAGCACACTCCTACCACAAACCGACAACCTCGCCACTTTTCCAACATGGCCGCCAGAATTTTACAACATGGACGCAGACCCCACTACTCCGGGCCGCGATCAAGCCACGACCAGGCCGCCGCCGGACGGCGAACATACCTCCACCAATCATCGCACAGATAACCCCCGCCACCGCCGCCCAACAAAATGGCCGACGCCGACAACATGGCCGCGCGCCGACAACATGGCCGACGCCGAGCGGCGACCCAGCTACGACCAGGACACCGTTAGGCTGCCGCCGGACGGCGAACAAACCGCGGCCACGCCTCCACCTATCAACGCACGGATAACCCCCTACCCACAGCGCCGCCGACAACATGGCCGACTACCACCACCCCGGTCACGTGGTACCGCCCATCTACCCCCACCATCACAAGTGGGCGGGACTGGCCCAGAACTCTCATAACCCCCCCCCCTACTTCTACGGTCGGCACCGCAGAATAAAATAAGAAAGCACGGAAGACCAAAGTGTTATAGATATGGGAAACTTGGACATCTACAACAAGATTGTTGGGTAGTAGGAAATTCAGCAGCAGGGAAACAAGCAGTAGTCAATACAGCGAGGCGTGTGCTGACTAACTGGAGGAACGAAGCCCCTAGACAATACACAATTTCTAGACTTCAGAAAAACAGCAGGAACTTGGTGGTTACCGGACTCGTTCAAGAAAGGCCAACCTCGATTACAGTTGACACAGGTGCAACAGTTTCCATTGTGCGGCCCGCCATGGTGAAAGATCTCAAGCCAATCTGGTGCTCTTGCATCTTGCGAACAGCTACTGGACGGCCTGCAAAAGTGTTTGGAAAAGTGGAGCCACACCTACCCCTTGGTCAATTGAGTTTAATCACCAAGTACTTGTTGCCGACATTGTGGATGAAGCAATTCTTTGTGTGGACACTAACGCATATGGATTTATAGTTGACTTCAAAAACAATGTCTTGAGAATCGGGGGAGAAGGGGTAATGTTCTCCACAATGACTACATCAGAAAAATTGATGGACGTGATAAACCAAGTGGCCGTAACTGTTCCACTAAATTCCGAAAAGATCATTATTTTTAGAACTGAGGTAGATACAGTAAAATTAAAGTTAAGGGCATATGCGCAGAAACCAATTTATGGATGGACGAGTCCATTTGAAATTGTAAATGACGGGAGGGTAAGGGAGAATCAGCTGGTATCCAAGTGAAGGTGTTAGTTACAAAACAAACCATTACACACAAACCAACTTTGCATGTGATGTTTTAGTTACCCGTACATTGTTAGTTACTGTATGATGTCCTATCTCAGTCTTGCATTTGTTATTACTATTTCAATTTATTATTAATTATATGGTTGTTTTACAGTCATTCATTTTTATAAGTTATTTAATTTTTTAGTTAATTCCTATTGGTAGTTTTTATTCTATAATTATGTATTATCGTAATTATTTGTATTATCATACAGTAACAAGATCTGATAAAATGGATACTTCTCCTTCAACAAGCAAAGACAGGAAAGTTGTTCATAGTAAAGCACGGGAAGTAATAATACAGTTTTTTGTTGTCCAGGATTAAAAAGATTCTTGCAATTAAATTAATACGAAGAACGCGTTCCTTTATGTAATTATAGAGTGTAGAGATAGTCGAGTGTAATTAAGGAGTGGAAGTGTACAGTTTGCAAATTCCATTGGGATAAGAATGGTCAGAAAGGCTGTAGTTTTTTTACGTCTCAGCAGTACAAAATTACAGAATTAAACAACACTCATATATGTTTATAAAACATTCTGATATGTAACAGCAACAAATTCATATACGTGTGAACAGTACATATCATTTGCTTGGTTTGTATAGTAATATAATTACAATAGTATTATTATTATTTGATTTACATCGGAAACAGTGAACGTATAATTCTTTTTTTTAAGCCAGCTGTGTGACTAAGCACACACGCACGCACACAGGTAGAAGTTCGTGGTGACACATTTACAAACCTTAACAGTTGCAAGTTTTTGTTACTATTAGAAACGATAGTCATAGGTTGGCAATAGCATCGCTGATAACAATTCTCTTCTCACATCTCACAGTGACTCCCTTCACATCACCTTTCCCCTCTGACTGTAAGCGTTTCGTGCAATTCAATGCCCTTAACTTTCAATTTTGCTACACTAGGGGCAACCAGTGCTCTATATTCAAATCCCATGTAGTCAGCACACCGGACATACTAATTGCCAGAAGTTCAGTAAAACCTAATGAAACTGGAAATGTACCTATTAGAGTGGCGAATATTTTGGATCAAGCTGTCACTTTACAATGCAATACGCTCCAAGGTAAATTGACTCCTGTGGTCTGGGTAGCCGGAACGACAACAAAGATCCAGTGCTTTGGGTACTTCCAAATTACCAGAGGAAGTGCAGGAATTATTGAACAGATCTTCTATCAACCTCTCAAGTGGTCAGGTAAAAGAACTCAGGCGGTTTTTACATGAATTCAAAGATTACTTTGCAGTTCGGTAACAGTTATTGAGAAGAACCTCTCTTGTACATCACATCAATACCAGGGACACAACACTGATACGCCAACATCCTTGAAGGCCTCCATTAGCTAAGCAAGAGGAAATATCTTGGTTAGTACAGGACATGCTGACAGAGGGAGTAATCGAGCCTTCATAAAGTGCTTGGTCTTCTCCAGTAGTGTTGGTAGAGAAGAAGGATGGTGGATTGCATTTGTGTGTAGACTACCGGAGGCTGAATGATAATACAAAGAAAGACTGCTATCCGTTACCTCGCGTTGACGATACACTCGACACGCTGTCCGGAGCACAGTGGTTTTCCACATTGGACCTAAAGAGTGGATATTGGCAAGCGGGTCTTCAGCAAGAAGACAAAGAAGAGACCGCTTTCTCGACCCAAGTGGGTTATTCCAATTTAACGTCATGCCATTTGGACTCTGTAATGCACTGGCAACATTCAAAAAGAGTAATGAACCTGGTACTTTGAGGACTGACATGGAAAACTTGCCTTGTTTATTTAGACGATGTCATAGTCATCGAGAAAACTTTCAAAGACCATTTGGAAAACCTTAAGGTTCTGACTATAATTCATGGTGCCCAATTAAAGCTGAGCCCAAAGAAGTGTTCTCTATTCCAGAAGGAAGTACAGTATCTAGGCCATCTGGTTTCGGCAGAAGGTGTTATCATGGATCCTAATAAAGTACACACTGTAAGAGACTGGCCAGTGCCGAAGAGTAAACATGATGTTCAGAGTTTCCTGGGGTTATGCTCATATTACATACGTTATGTGAAAGGCTTGGAAACCAGTACATCATGGTTGTAGGTGACTACTTTACTAAGTGGGTGGAAGCCTACGCAATTCCAAATCAGGAGGTTACCACTGTGGCAAAGGAGTTAGTTCACAACTTCTGTTGCCGTTATGGACCCCCTGTGGAAATCCATACGGATCAAGGGAGAAATTTTGAATCAGGAGTTTCTAACATCTACTTGGAATTCGAAAGACCATGACAACGCCTCTGCATCCTCTGTTGGACGGAATGGTTGAGATTCAATAGGACACTTGAACAGCATCTTTTGAAGGTTGTTGACGAGAACCAAACAGACTGAGACCAACGTATACCACAATTCCTCATGGCGTATATAGGTCATCAATACACGACACAACCGGCATGACCCCAGCAAAATTGGTGTTTGTGCGGGAGATTTGTCTTCCTGGGGACTTGATGTTCGGATCACTTGAGACTCAGTCCCAAGACCACAGAACTATTCCTTGCAATCAGAAAACCAACTGCGAGAAATGAATCACTTGATAAGAGGACGGCTAAAGATTGCCAGTGATAAAATGATAACTCGGTATGACATTCGCAGTAATAGTGTGGGTTTCCAAGAAGGAGATCAGGTCTGGTTGTTCAACCCAAAGCGCCATCGTGGTCGCTCACCTAAGCTTCAAACTAACTGTGAAGGATCCTACACTGTGAAAAAAAGAATCAACGATGTTGTGTATAGGATTCAACAGGAAGGACAGCGAAAGTTCAAAGTCCACCTGGATCGCCTGGCTAAGTATAACTTCATAGACGGTTTGTCAGTTCGGGATGAACAGGCTTAAGGAGGGGGCAGTGTTATGACATTACAGAACAGTCTACGTGTTTATCGAATGTTCCAGAGGAATCTGGCTGTAATCTGTGTGGTGTACGTGTATCTCGATGCATTAGCTAGACTGTGACAGAAACCGCGCGAATTGTGTCAAGGCCGCAATGAATTACGCTCTAATGTTTCCTTTATTGTTAATGCGCAGTATAGAATATTCTAGTATTTCAGCGGGGTATAAATACGATTACTCAATGACATTCAGTTTCAGTTTCAGTTGCGATATATCAGTGCGGTTCGGGTATTTTGGCAAAGTGTTACGTGTTTTGTGTGCTGTGCGGGACGATTGTTGACAACATATGTGTTTCATATTAGTAGACATTTTTATTGCGTGTGAACAATTTTTATTTGATTTGTTGTAAAAGACTCTCTTGTTAATTGCAAACTGGTTAATTGTGATAATTAAAGCTGGTGATTAGTGACGTAATTGGTGTCTTGTATATTGTTTTCCAATGTACCATACGATGATCAGAAGATCATCGTAACATATGTTTCTTGAAGTGATCCCCATCTAGAATGTAGCTCTAGCACACCATTGTGTGTGTTGCTTGCATTGATAGACCCCCCCCCCCCACAGTGTGTTGGTCACATGTTATTATTATTCAGCAGACAAAACCTCGCCTTTTAGTTCTTATTTGATAGAGTGAGTTATTTAGTCAGCTAATCAAAGAATTGTCCATGGTCTCAGGTTGCAAGTACTCACCGGACTGATTAGTAGTCATGAAGTTCCTGGCTGCTGCTGTGTTTGAGATGTAACTGTTTTTGTCTCTATGGAGAGTCGCTGGCTGCCATAGTAGTTGATCAAGAAAAAAGTTGTGCTTGTCCAGCAGAGCCTCCGGCTGCGACGATGGTTGATTGAGGAAGAGAATGATGTTAGCGTGTCCCCTGTATTTATACCCAGGGCGCCAAAATCATGTCTCGACAATATTCTGCATGTTTGAGATTTTAGTGAGCATCACTTCTAATCCACGATTCTTGTCACACTTAATTCACTCGTCTTCGCGAATTGCGAAGTCTTTTGCACATTACCCGATATTTATTCTGTTGGTAATTTATGTGGTCATCATGCACAAACAGTTTTTCTTTATCTTGCTTAACATAAGTACTGTTTATTTTTATTCTCCTATAATGACACTTTTTATCCATTTTTCACTATTTTTTAAACACACATTCGTCTTACTTTTATACACATTTTGGCGTATTTGGTTTTGTGCTAGTCTGCACACAAGTATTACAAATTAAATAAATGCAAATAATTGATAGCGTTCCATAAGGGTTGACGCTTTTCAGGAATGGACAGGTCGCACACACGCGCGCGCGCGCGCGTAACATACGTGTGTACACAGAGACAGAGCAGCTGGCGTGTTTCACCTGTTCCAACCTGGATGTTTGGTCGTTCATATTGCTAACTGAATGATTATTATTAACAAAATAAATTACTTATCTATTCTCATTAATTATTTTAATTACTTTGTGCAATGCACAGTGACCTGTACATTTGTACTGTTGCAGTGTGTGTGTGTGTGTGTGTGTGTGTGTGTGTGTGTGTGTGTGTGTGTGTGTGTGTGTGTGTGTGTGTGTGTGTGTGTGTGTGTGTGTGTGTGTGTGTGTGTGTGTGTGTGTGTGTGTGTGTGTGTGTGTGTGTGTGTGTGTGTGTGTGTGTGTGTGTGTGTGTGTGTGTGTGTGTGTGTGTGTGTGTGTGTGTGTGTGTGTGTGTGTGTGTGTGTGTGTGTGTGTGTGTGTGTGTGTGTGTGTGTGTGTGTGTGTGTGTGTGTGTGTGTGTGTGTGTGTGTGTGCAACCTGAAATAACCTGTAAAATGTACAATAACCTGTCAGCAATAGAACGAGATATAAAAAAAACTTGTATGTGTTCGCAAACACAAGGGTGATGTTGATTAAGAAATAGTATACATTTTTATATAATTGTATTTTTTTTTTAATTACAAAGAGTGTAACGAAAAGATCTGGGAATTGTTTCGCTGGTAGGGCAAAGGGCGCTGGAAAAAACAAGTTCTGAAGGGGGATAAAAGTTTGATAAATACTGATCAAATCCTCTTTTCACTATTTACTATACAGTGTAAAGAAAGCATTGCGAATATAATTCAAATGGAGATTTCACTGATGTTAGCCTGACTGAAAGTGTTGTGGCTCAAATTTGTAGTTACTGTGTTGGAAAATAAGAATATTGTGTACACAAAATTAAACAATGTAAACTTATAAATACAATGGATAGTTATTTTACCTAAGTCAGACACTTTTTCTTATGTGAAATGAAATAGGGACATCAAATAAGATTACTGCATGATCCTATGACTTCAAAAAGTGATTAGTGAGGGAATTTTTCAATTTTTGTCAGTAACTTTTAATCACTGGGAAAGTTGTACCCAATAATTTGAAATTAGTTACGAACTGTACAAGTTATCTATACAATCTGTGGTCAGCCCATTTCATAGTAAGTGATTCTGAAAATCTATTTCCAAACTCCAAACCTTAAAAAATTTGTGACTGGAAAGTGTTTTTCATTAAATTAAGAGATAATGCCAGCTGTAGAGGGGTATTTTACGGATCTTTCAGAATATTACTTCAAGACAGGGATCGAATTATTAGAGAAGCGTTGGACCAAGTGTATTGAAGTTGGGGGAGATTATATAGAAAAATAAAGTAAATTTTGTAACAATTAACTTGTTTTTACATTTCCATTCTGCGAACTTTTCAACTATCTCTTGTAAATAACTACACATAACAAAAAATATTCAACCTCTGATGTTTTTCAATTATTGTCCCAAGTCTACGTTGGACAAAAAGAACAGATTTCCATGCGTGTGTAACAGTTCCTGCTAATTGAACACATCAGAGACATTGAAACATATACCCAAATTCTAGTTTTATCACACAAACACACACACATACATGGTAAGATGAAAGTCATTAGAACCTATGAACACATGAGTACTGTACTGACATACAGATAAAACTGTACTCACAGCCCTATTAGACTATGTTAATCTGATTGTATTTAAGAACAAGTATCTCATTCAAAATAGTGAGCAAGTTCTGCAGCTTGGGGAGCTCACTAGTAGATATAACTTTTACCTTCATGTGTAGGTCTGTAAAATTAATTTTCTGTAGCTACAGTTACCATGAACACACACAGGTGATAAGCGAATTTAGTTTCCTAAATTTAAAGACACTAAATATTGAAGAATCATGCTGGGTAAGTGTCTGACAGAAGGTGCTCAGAGTCTGGTGGAGAACAGCAGCAGAGGATCATCCAAAATGGTAAAGATTTCTTCAGGCGGTCAGGCTCATTGATTGGTTGTACCTCTGTTGGATGATGATGCCAACATCGTACACTATAGACTTTCACCATTGTTAAACATTAATTACACACACGGTGCTTCAGCCACTCAGAATCAGTGTGTATTTACAGTGACACCACAGAAACTGATCTATAATTTAAAAAAAATTATATATAATTACACAATAAATGAAGTAAAATAAAAAAACATGACACGCATGAATAAAACTTATGAATAATGCCCACAGACTGTAAGAGTTTCCACCCATTTCCACAACGATTCCAGGTGTGAGAGTTAGTCTGTGGAAGATATAATGACTAAAAACCTACAGACTCATGGCCTTATTAGCAAGTTGTTTTTATGCAATTAAATTTCCTTTTTTTTTTAATTTTTACAAGACATTTTGTTAAAATGTTCTGGTACTTCAGCAGCACAAAAAAGAAACAACTTATTTATTTTAAACTAGAATGTTAAGATTTGTAAAAATAAATTGGTACTTGTGCAGTTATATAACCAACCACCGATATCAGTATCAGTTTTTATCACTATTGATATGTTTCATGTTGTCATCAAAATAAGGAAAACAGACACGTGTTCAGTAGATGCGATGGTATAAACTAAAATAAAATTAACAATTTAGACCACGAAACAAGTACATCCAATAGCAATTAGATGTGATAAAATATGTTGTATGGTTTAATGTATTTAGGCTAAGCAGAAGGTTATGAAAGTGGTTTCAGTTCAATTCGCCTGTACCTATGTACCAAAATCCTGTGCCTATTGTACAAGTTGTAGGCTGTGTTGACATAGGTCAGTGGGCTTAGGTAAGTAGTGTAACGGTACAAACTGATGAGGGTCTATAATTTAAAGGTTTTCACCTTTTTTATTTAACCAGAGTGTATTTTTTTGGTCACTGACTAGTTCCGTGACTGGTACGGTAAGGTATAAAAATGTGAATTGTCTGTAGGGTGTGTATTCATGCGTACGAGTGCACGTGTGGGCCGCTGTTCATAACGCAAAAGTCATGTACCGAAAATTCCTTCTCGCCTTGTACGAGATGACGGAAACTCCTCGAGATGCGACCAGCCAATCACGAGGCAAGTTGCCACGCACAGAGGGATGCTGAGCCATCTTGAAAAGTTAAGTTGGCGTGGAACTTCCGAACCGCGCAGGTTCCCCAGAAAACCGGGCACCCTAACAATGTAAGCCGGCCGACTAATAATGAGTGAGTTAATAAATAATGAGTGAATTAATATAAAACAACAATCAAAATGTGAATGAAAGTAGTACTTCACAAGTTTAAGTTTAGAAACAGTTTCCATAAATATTTCGGACGTTAAACGGACAGAAGAGTGTATGTGCGGCAGCGATGCAACGCCGGAGCGACAGCCAACGAGGATGAGTAACTTTTGAACCTTTTTTATATGTTGACCAAATTTTAACCTATTATCCAGTTGTTTAAATTTTGATAAAACTAAAAAAGCGCTATTAATTAAAATGGGGATCTAAAGAAAGAATGTGAGAGTTACATAAAGAGAATAAAAATGAGCACTGGTTTACGTTAAGTAAATTTAAGGTCTACCGTATATAATCTGTATTTCAAGATTTGTTTTTTTCTTTTTAATATGTTAAATGGGTAACTTCCAATAAAGGAATATAACAGTAGGTTGTATTGTAATGAGATAGAAATACGGGGAGAAGAAGGTGAAGGATGTTTTATGTAAATGGACAGTAAAAACAATATGTGATTTTAATATCGATTTATTTTTCGAATCTGATAAATAAAAGTAAATTCATTGAACACAAATCGACTCAAGTATTTGTTTCAAACAACCTAATTTTTGTTCTCCAAATAAACGTTCACACGAACACTGGGTTAACCTGGGTAAAAAAAAGTGGTAAGTGATGAAAAGTTAAATAGTAAATTTGTTTTTTATACAAAATATTTGATAATAATAAAATATATTGTCTCAGTACGTATTGGTTTTATTTGTTTATTACTTTTCTTGAGGTGGAAGTTTTTCAATTAAAGCAAAAACGCCTTTCCTGACCTTTTTCTTGAATATTTAAAGTGGTTTGCTCCCACTTGTCTGAATTCAGTGTATGTAATGTAGGTGTTTTTATGTGTGAAGGTTATGTATACCCCCTGGTTGTGGTTTTATTTATTACTTTTATGAGTGGCAGTGTTTTAATACACCAAAAACAAAATTTTCCTAAGCTTTTAGGAATTAGTCTGGCAAATCAGCTTCTAGATGGAATGTACCAATTGTTAACGGAGGGGGGATAATGCAAAAGTACAAAAAATTAAAGTTTAATTTAAATTTATCATGTTTCTAGTAAAATTTGATACCTGAATTAAAATTTACTTAGAATATTTTAACAAAACTATTGTTGGAACCATAGACCAGACCCCAACCAATGAAAAGATTAGTCACGAATGTGGGGTGTCAAGCTCACATCACTGTCAAAGTGTTTGCATTGATTTCAGTAACAATTAACAGACTATACAGTGGCCACACTTTTTCCTGTGGCTCTTGATTTGAGAATTTTGTTTGTAATATCTACAGAAAAGGACTTTCTCACTAAATGCGACTCTTCTGTTAAAGTTAAGAAACTTCTCTTTTATCTCATGTATAATATTATTTACATCAAAATAGGGTTTGGCAAATACATGTATACCTGACTTATTAGTCTTCAACCTGTCTGCAAGAGCTTCATTAATTTTATCAATTACTCGACAATCCTGGTCAGTCTGCGACCGTCTGCTACACATGATAGTATATTAAACATGATTTATTTGTTAATTATTATTTTGTAAAGTTAGTTTTATGAATATTTAAATACAGATTTTAACAAACTCACAGACATGGAAGACAAGTAAGTAACTATAATTAGTCTATCTAAAATGGAAGAAAAATAAAAACATAAAAAGTTTGATAAAAATAAAAACATAAATAGTTTGATTTCCTCGTGGTCATTACAGATCTGTGTATTATTAGTCTACTTCTATCACAGGCATAGCTGGGGGGGGGGGGGGGGGGAGTGCTCCGGACAGCATAGCCAGGAGGGCGGCAAAGTGAACATAGACTTATAAAACTACAAACAACTTGTTTCTTTCATATGACTATTCCTTTCATAAAAGAAGCATAACCAGCCAGCTTGTCTGTTGTCATAAACATTGCGTGATGAACAGTATTAGTCTATTTATTTTTGAGCATCGTAATTACGGTTCATTATAATAACAAATTACAGTGTAATAAATATTACTCTAAAAAGACAGTGTGATACCAGGTGGAGTTCAAAAGCAGATGTGGTTAAAGTAATATCCACTCACCTGGATGAAGTGATCACTACACTGGAGAAACTGAGGGATACACCAACTGGAACAATTGATATCAGGGAAGATACAGCATTTATAATTAATGCAATAGAAAACTTTAATTTTGTAACCTTACTCTTTTTTCTGGACAAATATTCAACATACTTACTGGCAGAGTTTTAAGGTCCACAGGTTCAGGCAGTTTTCCCAGCAAACTCCTTTCTCTACCACATCAATTTCCTGTGCTTGACTTCAGTTCAGTATTGACTTCCTGACCTTAATTATAAAATACCCTATTTATACATTATAATGAAGCTGTAATCTTAAGGGGGGAGGGCAATGTTGCACTCATACGTACATCTCAAAGCCAAGCTTAGCCTCTTACTGAAATAGTTTTTTAATGGTTTTAAATGAGTATACCAAAAATCTGAAAATAAGTGGCTGTTTTGTATTACAAAAAAGTTCTGAAAATATAACTTGAAACTTGGTTTAACCCTTGTGATCATGATAGTCTCAATTTGTGTCATGTAAATTATGTCATAACAAAATTTACATATTTTAAAGATAATCAGTATGCAATTATTAATAAAAATTAGATAACATTTTAGTAACAGCAATGTGCTATTATAACTAAAGTATAAGTACGGTATAAAAAAGTGACAAATTTACATGGTAAAAGAAACTTAATTTTGTCTGCAATTACTTGCTGTTGCACATTTGAAAACATTACTAGAACTGAAAACTGAAATGCTCCGTATAGTAGAAATGCACTACTAAATGAAAGCACATGACCCTCCCAATCGTTCCTATCTGTCCCGAACTAGGAAAGGAATCTGTCTTTAATAAACTTAATAATACCAAAATACCTTAGCATGACACCCACAAGATTATGTAGGGCTGTCTCAAAAGGGCCATGTACCTTGCCAAGTTTTATTGAATCTTCGACTTTGCATTATTGTTGCTTTTTATATAACACCAGAGAATCATTAAGTATACACATGCAAAGTATACCTGATTGCTGGGCAACCAATAATAAATGTTCTTTATTAAATCTGTTACTACCAAGTAAAAGGGTAATATAACCGTTACTATTTTGGTAACTATTTTGTGAAAGAACAAGTACTGTCTGACCGCAATTCGATGATCGAGCATTGTGTAAGGTGGGAGAAGCATAGCCAGGTACTACGGTAGGCTAAGTGGGGGTAAACCAAACGGCTAGTACACATTTCACCCTACCTCGCTTACAAGCGGCCGCGTAGTGGGGGAGAGCAGCCTCGATCATCCAGTCGTGGCCAGACAATATTTTTAAAGACCGAAATTTAGTATAATTGTCTGTACTAACTGGTAATTAATGGGGAATCCTGTTATTCTTATGTTTCCTTTTGTAAATCACATCTGTTCCCTTTCTTTTACATGTTTTTCATTATAATCCTGCTAACACACTCTCCTCCATGTCTTGTTTTTTTAAACATACAAACATATAATATGTTTCTTGAAGAGATCCCCTCCAGACTAGCATACCATTGCATGTGTCGTCTGCATTGATAGAACCCCCCCCACCACAGTATTGGTCACATGCTATTATCATTCAGCAGACAAAACCTCGCCTTTGCTTCTTATTTGATAGAGTGAGTTATTTATTCATCTAATCAAAGAATTGTCTTCTCATATGGACGAATGTATATGTATATATACTTATGTATATAAGTGTGTGTGTGTGTGTGTGTGTGTGAGCTAACTGAAATAACCTGCACAATGTACAATAACCAGTCAGCAAGAGAACGATATATAAAAAAACTTGTTTGTGTTCGGCAAACACAAAGGTGACATTGAATAAGAAATACTAATTACACTTTTTATATAATTGTGTTGTTTTTTAAATTACAAAGAGTATAAAGAAACAAATTTTAATTATAGAAAAATCTGTGAATTGTTTTGCTGCTAAAACAAGTTCAGAAAGGGGATAAAATTTTGATAACTGCTGATCTAATCCTCTTTTCACTATTTACTAGACAGTGTAAGAAACACTGTGAATGTAATTCAAATGGAGTTTTAACTGATGTTAGCCTGACTGAAAGTGTTGTGTGCTCAAATTCATACTTACTGTGTTGGAAAATAAGAATATTATGTTCATAAAATTAAACTATGTATACTTACGAATACAATGGATAATTATCTCACCTAAGTCAGACACTTTTTCTTATGTGAAATGAAATAAGGACATCAAATATGACTTCAAAAAGTGATTAGTGGAACTTTTTCAATTTTTGCCAGTAACTATTCATCAGTGAGAAAGTCGTACCCAATAATTTGAAATTAGTTATGAACTGTTCAAGTTACATAGTAAGTGATTCTGAAATTTCCTGGGTCAATGGCAGATAAACTGTTATGAACATCAGAGGCCTTCAAATCACAGGCTGTGAAGACAGAAAATGTTGGCGGATATTGAGATGTGGCAGACACTGAACCCTGTGTCACACTATGCTACTTAACTAGTCGCTACTAAATACCTGCTACTGCATTTTATGAGTATTTCTATGTCACAATGTTTTAAGGTAGCTGCCATTTAGTAGTGGTTAGTACAGCAAAGTACATAGTTGTGTAGATTGGTTTGATGTTAAAAAGTATTCTGCAGAACGTCATCTGTGAATGTGCGACATGAGGCTTTGAGACACCTGTTGCTGATTGGTGTTAGAGCTTTGGAAGGAGTTGGTGTGTAACATCAGGAACAAAAATATACGTATGTGGGTTCAGGAATCGATAGGTAGAACGGATAAACTGGGTACTTTGACAACAATAATCAGAGAGCTGGCAATTGAGGACCCCCAATCGTACCACATTACATCATGCGGTTAGCCTTACCAAAGTTTCAGGAGCTGCTAGAATTAGTGTCACTAAACTAAATTTGTAATGTTTATTTACTATTTTACACTTTTATTTACTTTGCTTGTTTACACAACTCAGCTATGCGTCTATTTACTCGGACGCCACCTTAAACTATTGCCAACTGTATAATTTCTTACCTGGGTCCAGGATTCAGTTAGACGAACTGGAGAACAGAATTAGGTTATTTAAAGAAAACAGATTGATTACTTGCATACATTTCTTGATCTCTTTTATTTTGCATTTAAATTTAAATTCATTTTAATTAAAAAAAAATTTAATTTATTTGATTCCCATCCTGAACAAAAAATATCCCTTCTCCCTCTCTTATTTCTGATATGATTTTTAAATGATAAAACAATAACAATGATTACATGTATAACGTCTCCTCCTGTTATAACACAGGGAACCAGTTTAATTGGCCTCTGTCAATTAAACCGGCTGCCGTTGTTAGTACTAATTACTTACCAACAAATTGGGAACCTGTAAAGATCAGGAGTTTGACTAAGGTTACGTAAATTTACTCACTCTCTTCTGTTTAGCAAAAACATCTCTTTATTACAGCTTCCAAAATAAAGATTCCAAAATAATACCTTTCATGATTCTTATTGTTATTAAATGAAAGATTCTGATAGATTCTGCATTTTATGCTCTTATTCTCTTTAAACTGTTACTATGATGAGCTCAAAACAATACCACGGATCCGGGTTCTAATTCTTTTTATATTTTAACAGTACTTTGACATTATGCAAACTATTTGAAGAATAGTTTGATTCAATTTTGAATTAATTATATCTGTATCCATCTTCAGATTACTCTTATCTCGTTACAGAAAGTATACATATTATTAAGTTATGATTTACATGGTTTGTATGAGTCTTTACAAAATAAACTGTTTTTTACTCTGGGTTCTTAGAAAACAATATAACCACGGAAGTTATTCTTCCATGTCACCTGGGTATGATGTTGGTCCACAGCTGGTCCTCTTCAGGGTCCTCTTCCGTAGGTTTTCCTGGATGATCTTAGTTGTAGTTTGTGTTCCTCCATTTCAGTGGTTGACTCTAAGTAGTTAGCGCAGTCATGAGGCTCGGATTCTGGCTACCTGGAGCTCATAGTGTTGTTGTTGTTGATTCACTCCGGTCGGTCGTGTTCACTTTTACATTTTGGTTTAAACTGCATTGATGTTACCTTATGATATGGTATGGAACATACCTTAACGATTAAACCATTTCATAAAGAGATGTGTCGGCTATGCTTTTTTTTTAATTTTATTTACATTTAAACTACGTAACTTTTGTTTATACATTTCACTTCGTTTAACTACATGTGGGGCTTGTGTAACCACGAAACACTTATTCACGGATACCTAGTTTTGCAATATAGAAGTATTCGTCTTCACAACACATGACAAGGCTGTTGGCTTGGCCGTGATTCAGAGGATACTGTATGTAAGGTTTTGTGGGCGAGTAGGGAGATTGGCGCAGTTCCCGCCGCAAGAAGAAATAGTTCGTACTTTTATTATTATTATTTACCTCTACTTAGCTACTATTAATCCTACTATAGCTTCTTTATTTAGTCAATGTTTTATTTATTATTATCACGTCCTTTTTTATATAATTAGGATGGTTATTTTAATTAGCTCAAAAACATTATGATTTGCATGTCCGTACTTGCGGTTGACAAGAAGGTACAGGTATTTTGTACAAAGGGGAGGGTGGATTATTTTTTTATTTGTTATTTCAAACAAAAATATTTTGTTTTGTTTTGTGCTATTTAAATTGGCTTTAAATCGTCACACATGATTACATACATTGATAGTACCTAAGTGCAAAATAGAAATAATTAAAACCCAGAATTAAATTCATTCTCCGCAAACCAGCGCTTCTTGTATAATTTTCTTTCACTCACACACACACACATCCCCATGCCCTTGTGAGATCTGAAAATTTAATATTTGTTTTGTTTTTTATTCTGAATCAAAATATAATCCCCCCCCCATTTGTTACTTAGCTGAAATGTCCAATAGAGACGTCAGGCCATTTTGATGTACACTTTCGATTTTTTCACGCACTACATAAATTCTTCCACATTTTGTTCATTGACTATGACGGCTTTCTTTTTTAAAACAAATTTTAACTGTTAATACGTTTTCATGAATGTTTACTTTTTGTTATTTCACATTTTACAACTTTTTCGTTTGGGCGCGCCCGTAATTCATCCGCAAATTTTTGTATGGCCGTACCGGACGAGAATATAATTTCAACTGGGACGAGCCAAATTGGTCAAAAGTCTGAGCTGGATGGGCGATCACGTGGTCCGTTTTATTGTTTAACTTGTATTACGTCTACAGATTCCAAAGCGTTGCTGATCTAGCCTCACATTCCAGTGTTATGTAATTATGGGCTCGGCTCTTGACGTCATGTAGCATGACTTCAAAATGCAAAGTTCAGAGTTCAGGAATGCTAAAAATAACTGTCTTCCGCGGTTAACTCGTTGACCTTGACTCCAAATCATGTACATTGTTTTTTACCCAATAAACTTTATAAATAAAATCTTTACATTTTAATTATTTCTCTTGGTGGGTTTACCTGTACTGTTACAATACCCCCTCAATGAGCGGTTTTATGCCGAAGCATAAAAACTCTCATTGACACTCACATAATTCCTAAGAGGATCAGCCCAGATATGGTGCCATAAACTCTTTACATTTTACTAAAACTCATGGGTAACTTACCCCCCCTGGTTCAGTGACTGTGGCCACACCTGAATGACCTTACTGGACTTCCCTCTCGAGATTCCAACACCGCAAGGCCAGTCAGGCACTTGACGCCCCTGCTCTGACGCACAGGCCAGTACAGGACCGCCACCACAGCATCACCAGACACTGAAACATTAAATCAAAAACATCAAATAATGGCCTTACATAATACCATATCCCCAACTGATCTGGGTCCCCCTTAGCTGTGCTGGTTTGCGTTAAGAAGCACTGGTTTTTCTTAACTTCTAACATACACATATACTTAATATAACATGATACATTTTAAGTTTTCAATTCTATATGCCCCTCTCTCGTTAATTCTTATCCCAAATTCAAAATATTTCCCTGATTCCCATCAGAATTTAAATAACCACTTCTCATTACACCATTAACAAATATCTTTCATTACCCAATTCACATCTCAAAATATTTAACTTCATTACTAAAATTCCTCTTAAACACATTTAAATCGACTTCATCATCACAAATTATCTACAGTAGAACCCCTCAAATCCGAACCCCAGAAATCCGAAAACCTGGGAAATCCGAACATGATTTTGAAGAAAAACAACATTTGAAAAAACACATAAAGACATAAGAAACACATTTATTATTACATAAAACTATCATATGTAAACTAATTTTACGTAAAGAACCATTGACAAATTAATAAATTATGTACAAGTATTGCTACTTACGTAAAACAGGATTGAAATGTAAAAAATATTGGAATTAACACTGTATAAAAACAACAACGTCATACAGCATTTCATTAACATCAGAGCTGAATGACCAAGGAAAAACACAAAAGAAACACACACAACACCACACTAAATTTTTTCACTTAAAATCAGTGACCTTCATCTGGCGAAGTGACATAAACCTTCCCGAGGATGCGATGTTGCGCCAGCGTCGCATAAACATGACATCATTGGGTGTAGCAGCTGCGTGTTGTTCTACGTAGCACAACGCGATGTCGAGAGCGACGGCAGCGTCAGAATGAGTCACGTTTGTTGAGGCATCTTCTTCCTCGCTATCGCTACCTTATACATTGTCATGTTGATCCTGGACCACAGACACTATGTCATGCTCGATGCATTCTTCATTGTCGTCTAGTGCTGCCCACTCCTCCAGACAACCTTTTTCAGCATCCTCACATCCTGGTACTTTTTGAAAGAGATGAAGGAGCTCAGTTTCATCATCTCGTGTTGTAAGTGGTGTTTCCACAAATTCGAGGCTCGGCCAAAGCTTTGTCCAAGATCTCTGCAGTAAATTTTTACTGGTATTGTTCCAGGATTCTGCAACCCAGTAAATCAATCTTTTATTGTTATCTTCTTTAGTTTCTCAAGAATAGAAAGAGAAAAATCTTCTTCAATAAGAGTTTGCAGAAGCATTTTTCTGTAGCTTAGTTTTATGTTCTGTAGCACACCTTGATCCATAGGCTGCAGCAGCGATGTCACGTTAGGTGGTAGAAAAATTGCTTTTATGTCTCTGCACACCAACTGCATGTCTGAAGGATGTGAAGGAGCGTTGTCTATCAAAAGTAGAGCTCGAGGTGGCAGTCCATTTTCTTCATTAAATCTTGTTACCGAAGGAACAAATTTCTTTTCAAACCACTCCTTAAAAAGATTACCAGTCATCCACGCCTTAGTCTGATTTCTGTAATAAACAGGGAGAGAATTCATGTTCATATTTTTAAGGGCTCGTGGCTTGGCAGATTTTCCAATCACCATTAATGGTAGCTTGTTTGTTCCCGCGGCGTTACTGCAGGCCAAAACTGTGAGACGTTGTTTGTTCATTTTAAAGCCTGCCGCAGAAGATTCCTCTTTAGAAGCAAGACTTTTAGTGGGAAGTGCTTTAAAATTCAATCCAGTCTCGTCCGCATTATACACTTGCTGGGGCGAGTAATTTTCTGACGAAATCAAATCGGCGAATTCATCTAAATATTCTTTTGCAGCAGTATTATCAGCTGATAACTTCTCTCCGCTTATCGTCAGTTGTCTGATTCCATGCCTTCTCTTCCATCGATCCAACCACCCATTGCTAGCAGTAAATGCCAAATCTCCGTTCATTAGTTTGTTCAGCCGCAATGCCTTTTCTTGAATTAATGGACCACTAATAGGAACTCCTTTCTGCCTCTCTTGTGTAAACCACAAAAACACTGCTTCGTCAATTTCTTCATTTACAGAAACTTTTATGTGATGGCGTTGTTTCAAAGTTTTTTCACTTGTTGCACTGCAAAACTGTTCAATTTTCGCACGATTCTTTTTCCAGTCACTGATTGTTGCCTTACCAACACCAAATTCAACAGCCAACTTCGTCAAACTTTCCCCTTTGTCTAGTCGCATTAACACTTCGAGTTTTTCTTTTAAAGTACAAGAACTATGTTTTCGTTTGCTTGCCATAATTTAAGAAAACTAAAAAACCCGATCTACACTGCTCACTTCAAATGCATAAACAATAAACCTTAAACGAAAACTCGAACAAACTATGTACACTGGATGGAAACAGTAACAGCAGACAAACGCACAGGACAACAAACGCCAGAGGACTAACTGGAATACAAAGATTTCTAGACCTATTGTAGTAGGACTGGGCTATTTTTAGCGCACTTCCGCCCGACAGCAACAGTGATTCACGGGCAGTCAAGGTCAGGAATCTCCGGCGGCTTCTTCTCACCCCTACGCAACATTACCGGGCGGCGCGTACACCGTAACTAGTGTTGAGTACTATGTATGCAGATTTTTCGGCTAATCCGAACTTTTCCGAATCCGAACAGGCTACAGCCCCAATTAGTTCGGATTTAAGGGGTTCCACTGTACTTATATCTTTTCTCAAACTTTGTTAATCATCTCCATAATACTCTTCAAATCAACACAAAATCATTTAGTTACATCATAAGATCAATTCACATTCTATATTATCAACATAGTTCCATTTAATCGGGTTGTTTTATCCCATTCATAATAATCATCAACTTTCTCCTTCCACATCATTTCATAATATCCCCCTTAACCCAGTTACAATTGGGTAAATAACCTCATGGGTAAACCGTGCAAGGCATTTTACCTATTTACATAAATACTATATTTATGTCCCTGGCTTGTAACAGCCAGCTCCTTTCCACACACACTACTGATTTTTTATGTTGGACTGATGCACCCATTTGCTTCCACAAGAACTGAAGTTTATTAGGGTGTAAACGCTGCTTACACCATTCTTGCTTCGGCGTTATATAAAAATTCGGCATTACTGGTATCCAAGGACACCAGTAATCCTACTAAAATGATTCATATGCCCTTAATACGGTCTATCATCCCATTCGATGGTAGCCGCTGTTCCATAGTTGTGTTGATTTCCCCTGATTCACCCCCCAGTTAATTTCTAGGTTACACCAATTTCAAAGGCAACCAACCATGGTCAGTGTACAATAAATCTGCCCATAGCTGGTTGTAAACCAAAACCACGGTCTGGGCTGGTAAGGCCGGGACCACCCTAAATGTGGTAAATCGCATTTAAACATACAATACGTGTTTTATATTTGTACATACTTACATACTACCCAATTAGACACTTTAGGCTTCTCATAATCAACATAATACAACATAATAAACACTCAAAATTGAACATTAACATTATTAAATTAAAATAAACATCTCACCTTTAAATTCGTCTCAAAATTACAAACATTACAACTTTAATTTCAATTTTTATTGATTTTAACATTTTAATGGTTTATCTTGCATTATCACTTCAACTTTGACTTTCTATTGAACCTTTTAATAATCAACCTTTAATTATTTATCATTTATTATACAATTAAATTCTCCAAAATTTAAATTTATTACCAACATTTCATTTATTAGCTCCTTTCAAATAATTCAACTATTTTATCAAACACATTTTAATTACTTTAATTATCAAATTGTTTTAATTACTTTAACAAAATTCACAATGACTGACTGTCAATTATTAAAGTTGAGTATACATCATACAACACATTGTATTCTCTGTTAAATTATCATTACAACAACATAACCTTACTACATAAATACATTTAACACCAACACAAAAGTATATACAATCTACATTATTATCTGTTATTGTTTACCACAAATCATTTCATAATTCAGTCCATTTCTAAACCCACTACACTCACATAGTTAAATGTTCATGAACAATAAATATCTACCCTCCATCATCAAACAATAACCTTATTTTACGTATACACAATTCATTTTTAATTAAGTACATTTTGTTACTACCATCAATATAACAACTATTTGCTTTTTCCAATAGTTCCATTACCTCATAACAATGGTTTACAGGATTACTCCACATTATTATCAAATCATATGTCATGTTAGCTTTAGTATTTCTATTCCAGTCTCCGTAAGTATTTTTTGTCAACCCCAGGTAAGTTATGATCTCATCCTCATCACCGTTATCTACTACTACACCTGTTACACCATAAGGTAAGTGCTTGTTATCATCGTTATCATCATTTTCATCTACTACTGCTGTATTAATTACTTCACAAGGTAAGCCTTTTATATAATCAACTCTCTCACTGTTTATTCTCTCAATTAACTATTTATAACCTCTTTTTAATTTGAACAACTCTATCTCTCTCACTATCTCAAAATCGCTTACACAACCTCATCTTACTTTCTCTCTCTCATTCCATGCAGAGGGCAATACAACATCATAAAAACACCTCCTGGGTTTTCCAGGACAACTACAAAAAATTAAGGGACTACTTGAAGACACCTCGTCTTCCACACAACCTCTGGAGGAAACTCTGCCCTCGTAAACCACTAGTGGAGTCTTTACTCCACTTAAACAACAGGGAAAGTCTGCCCTTTGCCAACCTAACCTCTCAGCACACTCTCTCTGAATCTCACCAACCACTATCTCATTAATAATTTATATTTCCACTATAACTTCACACCACTATCATTATTCACAACTTTACTCTCTAACACCACATTTTTAATTATATCACCAATATTCTCACCCCTACTTACCTCTTCAACTACTACTTTATTTGCACTTAAACTATCATCATTATTACTCATAAGTATCTCCCCATTATAATTACCACTTGTTTTAAAATCATCACTTACCTTATTATCTGTACCTTCGTTATTTTCATTTATTCTACTCTTACCTGTATCTATTCCCCACATTCCCATCCCCTCAATACTTTCTTCTAATTAGTTAAATTTAATTGCAAATTGTTAGTATTGTCAAAGCGTTCTTTCAATTCATTAAAATTACTATTTAAGAGGTTTATAATTGCGTAGGCAGTTTATTGTGTACTTAAATTAATCATATTGACAAAGATGGAGAATATAGAGAATAAAATAAATCTGACCGACTCGGCAGTTACGAGTGAGTCAGGAGGTGGCTTAACATCAATTACGGTCCAAGAAAATATTATAACTGAATCAGCTGTAGTGAATAATTCGGGGTTGGAGACAACTCCAAGCCGAATAGATGAAAATAGTTTAGATGAAAATAATATAACACAATCCGTAGTAATTAGTGAGGCGGGAGCAAAATCTACTCCCGTAGCGACCAGAATAAAAGAAAGAGAATTGTCAATAGATGATCTATTTAACTTTATAAAAAGTAGTTTCAAGGAACAGCAAAGTAATTTTGAAACAAAATTTGATAAATTAAGCAGTGATTTAAATGAACAAAATACAAAATGCGAAAACAGTTTTAATGAATTAAATAAATGTTTTGACGAAAGCGAAAAAAATGGGAGAAGTTGATAGATTCAACAAAACAAATGAACAATGGTTATAATATTGAGAGTGTAGGGGTTACAGAAAACGGTAATTATGATGGTAAGTTATGTGCTAATGATAATAGAAACAAGGAAGTAACAGTAAAGAAGGTGAGTAATAATGTTAGTTATGATGACACTAACAAGAGTGGTATATTATTGAATGAAAATAACAGTGATATATTGAGTAATAGTGGTAATAATAATGAGAGAGAGAGAGAGAGAGAGAGAGGGAGTTAGAGTGGTTTAAGCTAAATAGAGGTTATGGAGAGTCGATAAAGAGGATGAATATTAAGAGAATTATGATAAATAATATAGACTTACCTTTTAGTACTTGTGTACTAACGAAAGATGATTACATGGAGATCAATATTGATAATAAACACTTACCTGTTGTGAGGGTTAGCGTATTAGTAACAGCTGACAACTATAGTGATGCAAAATTAAAGGATGTAATTGTAACAACAAATACCAAAGGAGACTGGACAAAAAATACTAATGTAGACATGATTTATGATAAAGTAATAATGGGGGTTAACCCTATGCATTATTATTATGGTACAATGGAAAAAACAAATTCTTATGGTTATAACACAAATGATAGCCATGTGAGATATATAAATAAAAGCGAAAAATGTTGTGTGGGCATTCGACTAATTTTCGACGATGGGGGTTAGAGAAATACTGAATGAACATTTAATTATTTGAGTCAATGGTAACTACTTGGCTGATTTAATATAATGAAGTGTGGTAAATAATAATTGGATACGACGAAAATTTGTAAATAAATGTGTTAGTGTTAAATGTATTGTGTCAAGATTATATTGTTGGAATGCAGATTATAGTTTCTGTAACACATGTTTGTAGTAAAGATGAATGTTATAATAATAATAATATTTTATTTTGCTAAATAATTAACAGGAGGTATTGTGTGTTTAAATTAAAAATGTTTTAAATAATGTAACTAAAGAAATTGTTTGGATTTGAGTTGAAAGTAAACTGATTTCAAATGGGAATTTTAGTAATGTATGTAAATATAAATGATTGTGAATATAAATATAAATTTAAATATACTGTGATTGGAATTGTAAAATCAAGGGTAACTGATTGCAATATTTAAGGAAGTGTTAGTGGTGATGTAATCAGCAATGTTGAGGCTGAGTCAGTGTTTGTAAAACAAGTCTAGTGTACAACTGTTGATATAAACAGGTATATTGTATGTTGTGTGATTAATGTTTACAGTCATGCTGGAGTTGACAACAACAAGAATGTTGTATTTTGATGAATCAGTGCTATGAGCAAATTCTATTATGAAATAAAAGAAATGCAAGATGTGATGACATGGAGGTAGCTTTTTATGAATAACATAAGGAATGACTTAGTGTTTTGATTGTAATGCATTTAAATTTTATGCGAGAGGGTTTTGTTAATGGAGAATCATTTTGAAAAAATGTAATGAAAGTAAATTAAATTCAAGTTGGAATTAAACTAATTGAAAAATTGAGATTAAAATTATAACGTTCACAAATTCTATTTCTTAAAGGTAATAATGTATTCGGTTAGGTAACTTGGTAAGGTAACTTGTATTTTATGTAATCTACTTGTACTTTTGGTGGGGAATAATGTTTTGTTAGGGAATTAAAATTATACAGTAAGTTTGATTAACAAAGTATACAGTAAGTTTATATTGTCAAAATTAAACACACAACCAGTACTTTGAGAAAAGTCAACCAGTATTTTGAACATAGCTAACCAGTACGACTAAGAGGAAACAAATCAGTTGAGGATAGGGTATCATGGAAGGCCATTTATTGATATTTTAATTGAATGTTACAGAGTCAGGTGATACTGTGGCGGGTGCCAATCTGATTTTATGGTGTTGGGATCTCGAGCAGAGAAGTCCAGTAAGGTCGGATGGGTGCTGCCGCAGCCACCAGACTAGGGGGTAATTACCCTGATTTTAGTAAGGATTTAAGGGGGTTGTGTGCCATATCCTCACTGATCCTCTTAGATTTTAGGCAATGAGAGTTTTTATGCTTCAGCATAAAACCTCTCATTGGGGGGGGGGTATTGTAACGGTACAGATTTGTATGCTAGAAAGAATATTCAATTCAGTTTTAATTGTCACTATTCAACTGTGAGGTGGCTCATTGTAACCAGCAACATACAATGTTATGGCAGACTATTTATGTTTAATGTCTGAGTCTGCCCAGCCCAGACGTATTACGCAACAGCTTGCCAGCTCAGTCTCTGTGTAAGTCACAGTAAGAACACTTCTTCACCAGTGTTTGCATCAGACAGATAGCAGTCGTCTATAAGTAAAACTAATAACAGTGGCCTCGGGTGCAAGATGGGCCGTGAATAATTTCGGCCTATCCAGTAAAGTGTGAACAATGTAGCGGTTTTAAAACAGACAGTGTATGAGCAAACTAACGTCGGCCGACAAAATGTTACAAAAAAGTAAAGTCTAACTTAAAACCATGGTAAATTAAATAAGACGGAGTGTGTCGCAGCAGTGTAAAGAATTCATGAACTATTGAAATAACATTTTGAAGTGAACTGAAACAGCTAACCACACGAGGCGGTGAGGAAACAGTCAGGAATGCCGTGGATGTGTTAAGTACCTTTCATAACACTAATTGAACAATTCCATAAATCTATAAAATAAATACAAATACTGAACTATACTAACAGGGTTTAAAATAAAAAAGAAATGTAAAGAGTATGAGTGAGAGAGTGTTGCAAAGTGCTGGTTCCCAAAATAACGCTATTGTTAAGTCAGTTTCATATTAGTTGACATTGATTGTTTAAATATTCATGCCTTTTTGTTTTTTATTGAAAGTGTAGGGTGAATGTAAAGTGAAAGCAAATATTGCATTAAAGAAAGTTATTTGTTTTAAAATACAAAAAATTGGTGTTAGCGCAATTATTTCGTAACTCAAACCCAGATAACCTTGTTTGCAGCTGTTTTCGTCTGTAAGACCCTGGAGGAGAACCCGAAGGTAAGATATTATATTATAAATTGAATTAAAGTCAGTTGTTTCACCCTCTGGAGAAACGAGGAGGTGATCAGCGAAACAAAAAGTACAAAGAAAAGAAAGAAGCAATAATGACACACATCAAGACTTTCGTCCCTCTTCAGAGCCACTACTCTAGGGGAAGAAAATGTATGAGGCAGTATCTAGATAGCGATCTGAGTATCAAAAAAATGTGGTCCTTGTTTACTGTTGCCTATCCCGATCTCGTTGTTGCATACGACTATTACCGAACTGTATTTTGTGAGAATTTTAACATTGGCTTCGGGAGCCCTGCTGTAGATAAATGTTCTACCTGTACATCCTTAGAAAGTCGGATTAATGTTGCAACCGGTCAAGAGAAAAAAGAACTGATCGTTCAAATGAATGCCCATAAGGCTCGAAGAAATGTATTTTTTGAAAAATTAAGGCAAGATAATGAGTTGGAGCTTACTTTAAGCTATGACTGCCAAAAAAACCTGGTACTGCCGAACGTGCCCGACCAGGCTGCTTACCATTCAAGACAACTGTATGTATACAATTTTTCAATTTGCTAAGGTTCTTCTCATAGCCCACAGAATACCACTAACACATTTTCTTACTGTTGGACTGAAAATGAATTCATGAAAGGATCCAACGAGATAGCGTCAGCACTTTACCACAGACTACAGAATTCAGAAATGGGTGAAATTAAAAAAAGTTAGATTGCTCTCAGATGGGTGTGGGGGCAAAATAAAAATAAGGCAGTAATAACCATGCTTTGCCACTGGTTTCTGCATGAATGCCCTCCAAACGTCGATCAAATTGAGGTATGGTTTCCCATAGTTGGTCACTCTTTTATACCGCCCGATCGCGTGTTTGGAAATTTGGAGAGACAGTTCAATAAAAAAAGTGTCATCGAAAACCCTGATAAATATATGGATGTAATAAAGAAATTTACTACAGTAATCCATCTTCGCGAAACTCCTGTTCGTAACTGGAAGGAGTACGCAGAAGAAATTACAAAAAACCCTGAGCAGTGGCACTTCAAATTTAAAAAGTTCAAAAAGATTATCCTGACAAGAAGTAATAACAAAAAACATTGCCTTGTGCAAGGTGAACTTTTTTATAATTTCGAATGTGGATCACGTAAAAGCATCGTTAAAAGAAACAAAAACTAAAAAAAAAACTATCTTCCACCTGCTTTACCACAAGGAACTGTAGTAAAAGAAGCTAAAATCAAGGACGTGAAAAACTTCTCGAGTTACATTTTGGCCTAGAGTGGGCAAATAATAAAAATCTTGAATTTTATAAGAAAGTTTTCGAAGAGCAGGAAGCGGTAACACCAGGATCCGATGACAACGATGCATCAGATTTTGAACTTTTTGATGATGTGGAAGTAGAACGTCAGTAAACTTCAGTTTTTAAAATTTAATATTTTTTAATGATCTTTATAATCAGTATAAACATTTTTTTTTACCTAACCTAAGTTATTAGGTATTCTTAGAAACTTTTTAAAATAAATCTTTTGTGTTTTTTTTATAATAATTTTATTTGGTACCTATTATTTTAATTTTATATGTACAATAAAAAGGTATTTTGCTTCTTAGTTGTGTGTTATTATTATTATTAGCCAAAAAAATTGCATGTTTTGCAGCCTGACTTCAAATATGCCAGGTTTTGCAAACGACAATATTTTCAATATGACCGTCGATAGATTTGCAAGATCTGTCATATTTGCAGTAAGGATGCAAAACCTGTCATCTTCAATTTTTAAAGCATAATATAATATTATTTTAAAGCCTGATAGTAAAAAGCTTTTGGGGACGACAAAGTGGTTTATTTGTAAATTTTCAAAAAAAAAAAAAAAAGCTAAAGGATATCTTGCTTTGAAGCTGTAAAAAAAGTTTTTTTAATTTGGACCGAAATCTGTTGAAACACTTTTGTCAGGGTTTGTATCTGGACAACTCAATTAATCTTTCTATACTTCAAATATCTAATCACTTTACTATCTATTTTGATAATAAACTCTACTCTCTTTACTTTAAATTCTCTTTCTTTATTAATGCTTTTATATATATGCGATCGCTCATTCTTACGACTAAACATTTATTTACACTTTAACATATTATTACTAAATATAAACTTTCTTTGTTTTAATTTAATGTCTTTTGAAATCGTCTTTATGAGCTCTTTTGTTTTTATAAATCATTTAAAATGCATTAAGCATGTCACCTCAATTTCTGATGATCTTACGACTGTTGTCCGGGGTCCAGCGTTGTCCAGAGTTAATTTTCCATTCCTCTTGTCCTGGCATGGTCCTGGATATGTCAAGTCCAGCGTCGTTCTATGGCAGCATGTGTTTCTGGATATGTCTAGAGTCCAGCGTCGTTCTACGGCAGCATGTGTTCCTGGGTATGTCTAGAGTCCAGCATCGTTCTATGGCAGCTTTCCCTGGATACGTCTAGGTTGACTTACTATTGCTGTATTTACTTTTTCCGTAATATTGTCGTGAATTTAACGAACGTCATTTCGTTTGTTACTGCGACTTGTAATAGAATAAAAATAAACTGTTTTGCCGACGGACAGCATGTCCGGCTGCAACTGTGTCTTGAAATGAAGAGAAGGGTTTTTGGTCAAACCCTTAATTTATACCCTCTCGAGATTCCACGCTAGTCGGCTCCAAAATCGTCCTGTCGATACCTGCATATCTCGTGACAGCCCCCACTTCCAAACCTTTTCATCTATTTGCAATTATTAGCAAATAGCACTGTTTTGCACGGAATCGAGATAGCACAAATCGTAGCTAATTCGATTAATCACTCATTATATTAATTTGAGCGTCTTAGGGTAATATGCATATTTTTTAGCACGTTTATTTTGCACTGTCTTCGCATAACGTGTTCTATTAACGTCATCTTTTCACTGGGGATAACTATAATTTTTACCCACACTTTGGTGCCTTTGGTGTGATCATACATTAATTAGTTTTCGCACAGTGAATTAAAATAATTATTTTATTAATTACTTGGGGCGGGTTGCTGAGATTCCTGTCTATGCCTGCTTCACTCACACACACAAGATACACGTGTAACACACAAACAATTGAGCAGGTGTTCACTGCATGTCGGAACAGGTTAATTGCTCCCCTAATCTAACAATGAAATATTTTTGCAATCTCAGACCTGTCCATTTACCCATAACTTATACAAATTATACAAAATTTATATTTATTTAAATTAATGCCTAATACAGCTATGGCTGTATCGTTGCATTATTCCTCTGCCTGAGAAGAAAAAAATTTAATAAATATTTATTTATTAAATTTTTTTCTATTTGTACTAGACAAATACAATCATGTTATATTAACTTAACTTAAGTTTACATCGTTAAACAAACACATAATAATGAGTAAGTCAGTCTAACGTTCACCGTGGTGGTATGTAATATTCACCCCCCATTATACAGCTGACCTTGTACTGATTCAGTGGCCTTGTCCCACTTTTACTCTCTCTTCTTCTTTACTACAACTAGAGGATTAAGAAAGTTGCTGTTCGACCGCTCAATGACGTTATTTTCTATCATCCGTCGTATTTCCAGTTCAACTTCTCCCTCGTACTTCCTGGGTATTGGATGCGTTCGTCTGACAAATTTTGTAGGGTCTGATACCATAATAGCATGTTCGTAGACTGTGGTCTGCGTCGGTACCTCGCTGAATACTTCATTATACACTTCTATTAATTTAAATAACTTCGCTTCTTCCTGAGATGACATTCCTTCTTCGGCTGAATTAGCATGCTGAGTAGGTGCATATCGTATACATGGCTTGGATATGACAATAGGATTTTTACTTACCTCACCATTTTCTTCATCTTCATTCATAATTAATTCATATAGAACATTCTTATAATTACATAACATCTTATTGTTATTGATATCAATTCTTGCACTTAAAGTATTTAACAAATCCATTCGAATAATTCCATCATAAATAAGATTGTGCATTATGATCATAGGATATATTATTTCTAAGTCCTTACAATTTAAAGTTACGTAAGCTTGCTGTCTAACTTTTTCTCTCTTATTCATGGCTGTAATAACATTCATATTACTGACAGGTAAAATAGCCGTTTGTTTAAAATATTTTTTATTTTGTTGTACCCACTTATTACTTAGTACAGTTAATTGGCTACCTGTATCGATTAACATTTTAATTTTACTTCCGTTAATTTGTACATTAATTAGCGGACACTTTATTTCTGGTTGATTTGGTGTCACCCTTCTGTTGGTGTCTAATAATTCATTTCTCACATCGCACGGAAATATAGTGTTCATTGTGGACTCATACCAGTGGCGAAGCTAGTAGATAATGAATGGGTAGGCAAAAATCTTATCTTAAATTTTTTTTAAGGAATCACTAAAAGGATGGTGGTTTAAATCGGACGTTGAGGTAGAGTTTGCTGTAAGCGAATGGTTCCACAAACAGCCGTAAGTATTTTACTAGCAGGGAATCTACAGGTTGGTGCAACAGTGGAATTCATGTTTTAATGTTAATGGAGACTTCTTTTAAAATTGTTGAATAAAAAATGCTTTACAGCTCTATACGTGTTTCTGTTGAACAATCCTTGTATTAGTCATACACAATAATACAAGTGATTGAACTTCAAATTTTAAAACTTGATTAGTTTCTATATATATGTTTAATGTTACAAATAATTCAAATAACAATCTTGATCATCTGTTAGTTCAGCGGAATAACAGGGACACTTTTAATAACCGCATAAAATAAACACACTTATAAACAACACAGCGCGCTTTAACTTGAATGTTTGGACCACAGAAGTGAGGCATGCCTCAACGATCTATGTGTACAGCACGGGACAATCCGCCCTCCCTTCACTTCCCTATCTCTCCGGCACATTGCTTACATACGATGCATACAAAAAACGCTGAGGCAAGTTCAGGTTGCCTCATTCGCTTTAAACGAGCTATGTTGAGTCTCACCTGTCACCATCTAGCGGTCGCTCAGTAAAGCACGTTTCGACCTAATAAATTCGACAGTCGCGGTAACAATGTATAATCTTTACATTATGTAGTTCATACGTATTTATAATTTTTATTCTACAGAATTTTTTAGGGTAGGCATTGCTTCAATTGCCTCCATGTAACTTCACCACTGACTCGTACGTCCTGTTTTTCAGTCATTGTTCTGTGTCATGGGAACAGGATGGTTGCACAGAGCTGTGTCGCAGTTTCACTTTGATTTCTCCCTCTGCACTCTCTCTCTTGCTCTGCAGTGTGAATACTGGAGCGATCATGTGCTTTCTTAAATCTCTTCTTCCAATTTGTATCATGCACGTTTCTCTCCGGGTGTGGTTCCTGCTGTACGTTTCACGTGTTATTCACAGCAGTGTGTTACTTTACATTGTGCGCTGGCGGTGTGAAATTTCGCCTATAATTATCATGATTTTGCTTATTATCACGTTCGTAATTATTGTGATAATTAATCCGTGTTTGTTGATAGTGTGGTGATGTGTTACTCTTGTTAATATTTTGTGATTGAGTGACAAGTATTAAGAATTGTTCAATCTTTTTGACACCCTGCGTATATACAGCTAATTGGATATCTCTATGGAAATGGTAAGACAACTTAGACACTATCTCATATTCAGAAAATTTTGGTTTTAAATGTTTTACGCGTTCGATTTGCGCAATTGCGTACTGTTCAATACTCTGTTGTCCTTGTGCGTTGCATTTTCCATACTCAAGTTGATTCCTCACCTGTCGTTGGGTATGCACGTTCCAGTATCTGTTTTCGAATGCCTCACATAACTGCTGATACGTACTGACGTTATCTCTAATAATAGAATACCATTGACTGGCTGAATCTTTAAGATATCGCGTGACGAAGTCTATCTTTTCATTGTCATTTATTGCACTGCCGATCTTCTCTATTTCCTTCTCCACTCTAGCTAGGAATTCCATACTGTTCTCCCCTTTACCACCTGATAACTTAAGTCTGGTCCTTTCTTCCATTGGTGTAGGAAACATGGTCATTTGGTTCTGTCGTCTTCTCAGCTCACTTCGTAGCTGGTTCATTTCCTCTTGGATTTCTTCTTTCATATGTGAGACGTCTCCCGAACGGTCCTTCGTAGTTTCTTCAATTCTATTTTCAATTACTATTGTACGTGTTTCTATTTCTCTAAGTTTACTGGTATTTGCTTGCGACATATTATTAATAGTTTGAATCTTCTCATCCTGCTCTCGCGTTATAGTAGTTAAAGTATCATTTAAATTTTAATTTATTTGTTTATGCGATTCTTTTAGATCTTTTCTCCACTCGAGACGTAATTCTTTTTGTTTATTTTCAATCCGTACAACTTGCTCATGTAAGGCTTGTTTAAAATTATTCTTTAGAGTGTCAATACGTGAATTGGTATCAACAATCTTTTCTGTTAATTGTGCATTAGTGTCAGTTATGCTTTGCTTCAATTCTATGTTGTCTTGTTTCAACTGTAGATTATCAATTTTTAACTCTTCTACTCTTCGTAATTTTTATGATGTCTTGTTTAAAATTTTCGGACTGTTGCTCTAACTTATTTTCTAAAATTTCTGTTTGTTTGGTATTTATTTCATCTATTTTTTTTATTTGTTTGACATTCTCTTCTTTCAACTCTTCTTTAAATTTTTCAGCTTGTTTTATGACTAATTCGTCCATCATGGCCAGTATCGAATTTTTAAATGCTTCTAGATTCAACCCTCCTGGTTCCGCCATAGTGAATTATTATTAAAATATTTATTTATAATTTATTATTGGTGAACCGTATGCAAGCTTTTATTTATTTATTGTTGAACTGTTATTATTTATTTATTTTTATTTACTCATGTTACAATTACACCTGTTTATTTTGTTGAGCGTTAATTGTGTTTTAGTACACAACAATTAACATAACATACAGTTAATGTTTAATATAAATAATTATTACATATAATATTAGTTATATCATATAACTCATCAAACATTGGTAATCATAGAGCATACATTAATTATTAAATGTAGGCGTTTCGTGCCACACGTCAAGGGCGACAAATTTATACAACGTAACAGGTTGCAAATTTAATATAATTTAAATTTGTGGAGCCGCACGATCTTGGAGTGCCAAAATGTAACAAATTATATTATTCTGTGCTATTTAATTTGTACATTAATTGAACTCATACACTTTATATCATTACTAGCAACGTGTACGTGTATTTGGGGTTCAGGTGTAAATATAATAAGAGTATTATTATTTATCAGTATTTAAAACTCATATTTATTATTTATTCATTATTATAAATATTCATAAACATCATTAATTTGTCAGTCACGATATTTCTCATTATTAAAGGTTTATATCTTATGATATGCAACATTACACATATTTAAAAATATTCTTATATCTAAACATGTTAATCTTATATCTAAACATGTTAAATAATTGGTTTATTAATTTCTTATAAAAAAAATATTTTTATATTGAAATAAATTGTCTTATCTCAGATCTGACCTATACTCGCTCAGTCTATACCAATGTTTAGAACTCAATTTAAATTTATATTAATTTCTTGTAGACTGGCCTTTGTTTTAATATTCAACTTTAAATTAATCTTTCTATACTTCAAATATCTAATCACTTTACAATCTATTTTGATAATAAACTCTACTCTCTTTGCTTTAAATTCTCTTTCTTTATTAATGCTTTTATATTATATATGCGATCGCTCATTCTTACGACTAAACATTTATTTACATTTTAACATATTATTACTAAATATAAATTTTCTTTGTTTTAATTTACTGTCTTTTGAAATCGTCTTTATGAGTTCTTTTGTTTTTATAAATCATTTAAAATGCATTAAGCATGTCACCTCAATTTCTGATGATCTTACGACTGTTGTCCGGGGTCCAGCGTTGTCCAGAGTTAATTTTCCATTCCTCTTGTCCTGGCGTGGTCCTGGATACGTCTAGAGTCCAGTGTCGTTCTACGGCAGCATGTGTTCCTGGATACGTCTAGAGTCCAGCGTCGTTCTACGGCAGCATGTGTTCCTGGGTACGTCTAGAGTCCAGCATCGTTCTACGGCAGCTTTCCCTGGATACGTCTAGGTTGACTTACTATTGCGGTATTTACTTTTTCCGTAATATTGTCGTGAATTTAATGAACGTCATTTCGTTTGTTACTGCGACTTGTAATAGAATAAAAATAAACTGTTTTGCCGACGGACAGCATGTCCGGCTGCAACTGTGTCATGAAATGAAGAGAAGAGTTTTTGGTCAAACCCTTAATTTATACCCTCTCGAGATTCCGCGCTAGTCGGCTCCAAAATCGTCCTGTCGATACCTGCATATCTCGTGACAGCCCCCACTTCCGAACCTTTTCATCTATTTGCAATTATTAGCAAATAGCACTGTTTTGCACGGAATCGAGATAGCACAAATCGTAGCTAATTCGATTAATCACTCACTATATTAATTTGAGCGTCTTAGGGTAATTTTCATATTTTTTAGCACGTTTATTTTGCACTGTCTTCACATAACGTGTTCTATTAACGTCATCTTTTCACTGGGGATAACTATAATTTTTACCCACACTTTGGTGCCTTTGGTTTGATCATACATTAATTAGTTTTCGCACAGTGAATTAAAATAATTATTTTATTAATTACTTGGGGCGGGTTGCTGAGATTCCTGTCTATGCCTGCTTCACTCACACACACATACAAGATACACGTGTAACACACATACAATTGAGCAGGTGTTCACTTCATGTCGGAACAGGTTAATTGCTCCCCTAATCTAACAATGAAATATTTTTGCAATCTCAGACCTGTCCATTTACCCGTAACTTATACAAATTATACAAAATTTATATTTATTTAAATTAATGCCTAATACAGCTATGGCTGTATCGTTGCAATATATTGCGATGACACAAATAAATATTTTAGCATAGGATAATTATGTGTGTATAAATTATGCACAAGTCTATATTGGAGGTGTAGAAAAATTATTTATTTATAACACAAGTAAATAATTGTTTATATGATATATTTAAATTAAACAAAATGTCATGTATAGTATTTTATTTGTTTTCAAGAGTTTATATAGTTCAGTTTTGGTAGGTTTTACTTGAAACATAGAACTTCTTTACACTCAACATGATGTCACCCGCTCTGTAGCTGTTACGCTCCTCTCTGCAATGATCGCCAGTCTCCTCTCTCTCTCTCTCTCTCTCTCTCTCTCTCTCTCTCTCTCTCTCTCTCTCTCTCTCTCTCTCTCTCTCCACTGGGGTTCGCCGAACAGCTGATAACACTGATGCAGATTTTACACATGAATTGTCACTTTCTGAATCATTTGTTAACTCCCTCGCAATTGGTTATTATTAATTATCGTTACTCAAGGTGATAATGATTGATATTATTTAAAAGCGGTGTATATTGCTTACACCTTCCGGCTATTCTTGAAGTGTTCCGCGTTAATAAGGATTTATCACAGTACATAAATCTCCCTAAGTGGAAAATCTTCCACTAACATGTAATAGCACTTGAATATTTTATAACTGATAGTTCACCTGCTTGGTTCTAATCGACAAACTCGAAAAGAGTTCCCAAGACTTAGAGTTGCTCTAGATTAAACCAGTTTGAACTAGAAAAACTCTTGACGAAGAGCACACATTCACTAGGCAATGGCTTCCGATGAACTGCCTTGAAGTAGTAGTCCTGTGATGAGTCTACAGTTGTCCCTTGCAGTGTAATGGATATAATAATTTGTATGAGAATTATTTGCTAAACTTTGTATTCTAGTGGTGAAGACAGAAGAGACATACAACAATGCACATAGTTGATACCTAAAACTTGGAAGACTCAGGTAGGCTGTACATGTAATCAGAATGGGGTAGAATGAAATATCCAGAAAGGCACTCACAGAACAGATCTATGGCACCAGGAAAGTTGGTAGACCCAAACTACATTGGGAAGACGGTGTGAGCTGTGATGCACACCATATTCTTGGGATCCGGAACTGGAGAGCAGCTGTACTTGAATGGGACAACTGGCGAAAGCTGTTAAAGGAGGCCTTGACTCAGTAATGGGTTGTTGTGCCACTGAAGAAGAAGAAGAAAATATAGATGATACCAGTGAGATCCGTTGAGTCATATCTATTGTAGTAAATTACATTTTGAAGAAATATATACTGCACAGTGCAAAAGTCTGATTACAGATTTTGTCAGGGCAGTTAATATTTTTACTCTTAAAGTATGTAACATTTACAGGTTGCTAGTAAATAAATTATAGTAAATGTAATAAATTGTACGTACAGTAGGTGCTGTATTTAATTGTAAATAAATTATAAAATTTGTAAAGAAGACAAGGCCTTCTCTGCCCACTTTTGGTAAGTGTGACAAATTATTGTTGGGATGATTAATACATCTCTAATGTTATCTATGATTTGCCAGTTATTTCTAGTAGCCAGAAGTATAGCCATTATTAATTACCATGAAGATTTATATATCTTCTATTGTAATAATTATTTTAACATTATTATTCACATTATTTCTAGGGTAAGTATGTAGGTTATATAGCATTAAAACTTTCATGGCCGGAGTTATCTTCAGTAAAATTATTTTCTTGGTTTTTGGGCCCTGGTCCTCTTTTTGTAGACCCAAATGTTTAAACTGCAGCTGCCGCAGCCACTTTCAATGGTCTTCTGTTCTGCTCCTTTGGCATCATGTCATCATGGCCTCACGTGTATTTACATTATCCACTATTGATGTATAACTTATGTATATTAATAGACACTAGAATGTTCTGTATCACTGTACTGTACAGTTAAGTAAAACAGTTTGTTCTACAAGATTCTAGAATACATGCCTGGAATGATCTAAACTATACTAGTAAGTGATGCATGCTGGTGAATGTTGTCTTCACCAACTATATGTAAAACAGTAAGAGACAGAATTAGTCTAATTAGTCTTAGTCTTCAAGGAGAGTTCAGTTAGTAAGTTTTAGACTTTGTTTGTGTGTGTGTGTGTGTGTGTGTGTGTGTGTGTGTGTGTGTGTGTGTGTGTGTGTGTGTGTGTGTGTGTGTGTGTGTGTGTGTGTGTGTGTGTGTGTGTGTGTGTGTGTGTGTGTGTGTGTGTGTGTGTGTGTGTGTGTGTGTGTGTGTGTGTGTGTGTGTGTGTGTGTGTGTGTGTGTGTGTGTGTGTGTGTGTGTGTGTGTGTGTGTGTGTGTGTGTGTGTGTGTGTGTGTGTGTGATACCACATTTGTGGAACAATATTATATTTGTATAGTGTCTTTTTGCTTGTATGAATTACGGTTGTGTTAATATTTGATATCACAGTTGTGGATCAAATTTGTACTTTGTGTGTTATATTTTTTTTGTGGAAAAATTGTTTGAGATATCGGTAAATAAACAAGATATTGACAATGACCTGAGAATTTTATTTCAATGGATGATCTAGAAGATGACACTATGCACATTCACATTCATGTAGCCTATGTGTGTGCATGAAACATACAGATATCCATTTAATTGAAGACTGTAGTAAATTTGTATGCCTCATGTCTCCATTATCATGCTCCATTTTTACTTATGGGATGTGCATGTTTGAATAGAGCTAGTCAGATTATATTGTAAATAATACACTATTTTGACGATAAGTTTTGATCTTTATTCAATAACTACATAAGATTATGTTACAGTCATCCATTTTGTTATTGTATAATTGTGACAATAATTTTATAGTGTACAGAACAGTTTTTTGGGAATCATGAAGAGTGGATATGTGCTGGCTTTCTATTCTTGTCGCAAGCAATAAACTCAACAATTTCAGCATGACCCGTTACGTAAAAAATAATATTCTGGAAAACAAATACAAACATCTGTTTAGTGACACCAGTAATCCTAATTTAAAGTATGGTACAATACACAAGAAAAATCCACAATAAATGAAGCATAACAGAAAAGTCAAATTATTACTTATTGTCACCTTGTAACTGTACTCATTGTAATATTTGTAATTTGTTGGTAACGATTAAAATCAACCAATAATTTAGCCATAAGCTACAAATAAAATTAACTTATATCAACTAAAACTATAAGGCATAAAATTTCTGTTTTAATGTTAACAGAATTCTTTGATGTTTTTGATAGACATCTTCAGACCAGCAGCAGCTCGTGGTTTAAAAATTATTCGTGGCTCTCATATACTTTGCAATGCTGAAATGAGCTTAAAAGGTATTGGAAACATTGGTGTAGCACAGGAGGTTTCCATGGGGGGGGGGTAATTTCTTTCTCATCTGTTAAATGTAATTTTGTGTCAGTTTATTGGCTATCTGTGAAAAGTATAATTTTTTTTGTAATAAGTAATAATAATTAATTATATGTATCTAAAGAAATGTTGTTGAGAGATGGGTTACCATAGTTTTATCCCCTCCACTTTTGTTGAATCCTTCACCCAGGAAATTAAATTCTGCTTATTTACTTGGTTAGTGTTTACTAACCAGCATAGTAAAAAGTTTCTGTAGCGGCCATGCTGCTTTTCAAAGGAGCTGTTTTCAAATAAAGGAGGAACAACCTTACGTGTGGTAAAACAGTATACCAAGCAGCATTTCCACATATGAGCTGTCAATTGCATGCTCAAATGAAATGTGTAATTTTGTGTAAAGGTTCCGATTTGATCCTTGTGTAAAGGTAATTATCAAAAACATGAACTTTTTTTTATTATAATATAATAAAATTAGAATCAATATTATCTACTATTGATTTCATTTTGACTGTTGAACTATTATGTTTTAATGAGATTTAAGTATTTAATTAATTAATTTTCTTGTCAAGTGTCTATGTTACCTTTTACATTTTTTTCTGTGAAGGGTTAGTGAGGATCGGTCAAAAAACACAAATTTTAACTAATTTGTGTCGATGTTTTGACATTGTTTATTGTCATCATCAGGACAATTGTTGCTGATGCCAAACACACAACTGTGATTTTACTTTCTTGTAGTTCATGATTGGTCGCTCAAATCACACAAATATTTTTTTATGACAACACATAAATTAGGCTGTTAATTACTACACATAAACAAGGCTTGACAGTTTGTTCACATCTTATTTCTGTATTTATCACATTTTTTAAAATGAAAAAATAATTTTTAAATCAAAATACAGCTATTGGAAAAATATTTATGTCACTAAAAAAAGCATACTAACTGGGGAATTGACATCTGTTGTGAGCGTTTAGAGCACATAATGATGGGAAAGTTGCACAACCACCTGAGCTACAGCCACATACTGGATTGTTGTTTGGGCCTGATACCCCACACTGTGCTCTGGACTGCTGAGCAAGTGCAACAATACACAAGCAAACTGAAACAAATGAAAATTGCATGAGTTAATCCAACCACAAAATTAATGAACTTGTTTCCTAAATGGATTGTTATAATGCATACTTCATGATGGCCTTACGGCAATGAAAACATCACCTTTTAAAGCCTAAATTTATATGGTTTCAATGTTTAAAGTGCTATTTTTAAACTTTTATTTTTCTTAGAGACTAATGATTGGTAACCTTAAATTTTTTAATGCTCCATTTTTAAAAGCTTAAATTGTTGAATTTGCATTTTCAAAGCCTTCGGGTTTTTTAAGCCTAATTTTGAAAGCTTTGTTCTGAAGACTCAGCTCTTAGAACATCAATTTCAATAGCCTCAGTTGTTTGGCAATTAAATTCAATTTTCTCTTCTGATAGATTTTTTTTAATAGAAATTTCTAATAGAAATATTTTTTGTACATAGATATAAACTAAAATAGCCAGATCAAATAATGCCTCTATAAAATTAGGCTAAAGAGTATTAAAAAAAATAAAATAAAAATACAGAAATATTAGACTAAAATGAAGAAAAAGATTGAAAGATTTGAGAAAGTGAACTCTGAATTTTGACCTACAATTCTATATCATGTACCATAACTAAAACAAACTACTTATTACCCATTTTACATGTACAACACACACACACACACACACACACACACACACACACACACACATATATATTTTACTACTTTTATTTAATTTTAAATCCATAATTTTTTGTACATTTTATTTAATTAATTTGTCTATTACATATGTTAGTGTACTCAGATGGTTGGTAATGTTCTAAGGTATAGAATAAATCATAATTTTTTTTATTTTTATAAATTAAAGGAAATTAATAGGCCAATCAAATTAGTCAGAAAAATGCCGATTTCACGCGCAAATTAAGCACCAGTTGACAGTTCCACCAGTGGTAGGAAATAGATAATACATGACACCTATACCAAACAGAACTCGAGATTTTACCTATGCACAAAATGGCGGCCATCCAAAGTTGGTAAAAACACGTTTTTTGCTTCTGGAGGCCGAGGAAAGCTTTGTAGCTGAAAAAGTGGTAAATAGAAAATGTAGACAATGAAAAGACCTTTAATTTGAGCCATGGTACGATATGTTTCATCAGAGAGTTATTGCAAAAAACTCAAAAAACCATGAAAAATGCCGGTTTTTTGCAATACTGATAGTTATTGCAAAAATGTTGTTTTTTATATGTTTACTAGAAAAATACCCGTGCTTCGCTACAGAGTTTCACGTTGTACGTAATTGTACAATTATTGCTCACTTAATAGTATAGGATTAGATAGATTGTACAAATTCTCAACTCTTAGTTTGTTTATTTACATTCATAGCAACAGCTATTTATTATTTATTTCGAGAAAATCTTTAGAGCCATTTCGGAGAAAAAAAAGGACATACATTTATTAATTAATTGCACTTCGAAATTTTCTCGACCATAAGAACCTGCAAACAACGAAGTTTTTTTTCAATTTAAAACAATGATTAAAAACTCAGGACTTATTTTTCAATTATTCGGGGTTTCCAGTAAACTGAGATGTCAACCACTTCATTTACAAAGTATGCAATTCCCGCGATAAATTTCAGTATTTGGTTTTTTGCCCCTTAGGAGTGAAAGTTTTTAAAACCGTTTCTTAGTGAGCACCTAAGACCTATGATGAAGCTATGTTCAAAGTTTCATTGATATCCATTCAGTGGTTTCAGAGATATCGTGATCAGTGAGTCAGTCAGTGGTATTTGGCTTATATAGATATCTATATCTAGCCGATTTACCCAGCGTTGCTCGGGTTCATAATTTATTCATAGGCTCATAGGCACCTATTCTTGTTCTAATGTTATATTACTTGTATATTGTATAATCTTCCCTATATTGTTACGTTCGCATTCTCACTGGAGGAATACTCTGTAGCGCACCTGTTTAAGAACATGTCATAAACTGTATTCTTATATCTGGAGAAGAATTCTGTTGTGCGTGATGCTCCTGCTCGATTTCTAACTCTGGGAGAGGGCGAACAGCTAAATTAGTTTTCAATAAAATGTCTACAGTACTTGCACGCGCTGCGTATTTAATTGTCGTTTTATAATTCATTGTGTTAATGTTGAAATAAGGCATTTGTTAAATTAGTGTCTCCTAAACTTATTCTAACAATACAATACCTCTATAGATTTCAGCTTATCAATTTTTAAATTCAAACTGAAGCAAGTGCATTTATATTGTCTGAACACTATGATCTGAATACATTCACTGTCAAAACTTTGTTTTTACACTCGCTTATAACTTACTTCGATCTTAACTTATCCACTTTTAAATTCAAACTGAAACAACTCTGAATTCACACACTATTAAGAAGTTTCTTAAGATGCATACACCACCTTTGATATCATAACCTATATCTTTATTTATAAGAACCGTGGACTCTGGCCCCGCCGTCTTTCGCGGGATCCGACCTAAGACTCCCCGGGTTCCGTGGATGAACTCTGGGGAAGGCCCGTTGGACAACTCCTGCACTATTTCCTACGCGGGAGACTTCCACCGATGCTATGGTAACCAGAATCTATTCTATTGGGTTGCCATAGTAACCAGATCTAATAGTTTTTAAGACCCAAAGGATCCCCCAAAGGATCATATCGAAAAAACACTTGTCCTATGTTGGTTCTCCCATTGCGTAAAATATTTGTGCCAAGTTTGGTTGAAATCGGTCCAGTGGTTTAGGAGGAGATGTGGAAGACCCCAAAGGACCCCCGAAGGATCGTATAGAAAAAACACCTATCCTATGTTGGTTCTCCTGTTGCGTAAAATATTTGTGCTAAGTTTGGTTGAAATCGGTCCAGTGGTATAGGAGGAGATGTGGAAGACCCCAAAGGACCCCATCGAAGAAAACACCTATCCTATGTTGGTTCTCCCGTTGCGTAAAATATTTGTGCCAAGTTTGGTTGAAATCGGTACAGTGGTTTAGGAGGAGATGTGGAAGACCCCAAAGAACCCCCAAAGGACCCCATCGAAAAAACACTTATCCTATGTTGGTTCTCCCGTCGCATAAAATATTTGTGCCAAGTTTGGTTGAAATCGGTCCAGTGGTTTAGGAGGAGATGTGGAAGGCCCCAAAGAACCCCCAAAGGACCCCATCGAAAAAAACACCTATCCTATGTTGGTTCTCCCGTTGCGTAAAATATTTGTGCCAAGTTTGGTTGAAATCGGTCCAGTGGTTTAGGAGGAGATGTGGAAGACCCCAAAGAACCCCCCAAAGGACCCCATCGAAAAAAAACACCTATCCTATGTTGGTTCTCCCATCACGTAAAATATTTGTGCCAAGTTTGGTTGAAATCGGTCCAGTGGTTTAGGAGGAGATGTGAAACATACATACATAGATACATACATACAATGGGAGGGGGTTTGCCCCTTAGGAGCGAAAGTTTTTAAAACCGTTTCTTAGTGAGCATCTACGACCCCATAAGAATATACCTTCAAATTTTGAGATCATTATCTCAGTAGTTTTTGCCCTACGTTGATTCTCTGTCAGTCAGGACAAAGCCGCATATATATAGAGAGATAACTTAAATAGGAAGCCCTTACGATTCTGAATCGAATAAGTTTTTGTAAAGTTGGACCGGTCAATTTGTTGCTGAGATACGTTAATTTATTTATCCCAGAGCACTTAATGTTTAATGCCATAACTTTTTTGTTTATAAACTTTTGGGCTATTTCGACGTTTATTCTCTTCTAGAAGACTTATATTTCCATGTACTTCCTAGGGCAAATCAAAAAATTATTTTTTAACCCCCCATTTTTTGCATTAAAAAAGTGGGCGAAAATTTTTTTATAAACATTTAGAGCTGGAGCGTCACCCGGACATCGTACGAACTTCTAACTTCAAAATATCGAAAGCTGGCTTTGAGGCAAAGATTTAAAAAAAGAAAGAAAGCTCTAGGACCAATAGGAGCTGAGTTGCAAATTTTTTTTTAAATGATAGCGGCTTTGTTTATAACAATTAAGAAATGAATTCGATGGCATTGGGTATCTAAAGAGTTATATTTTGCTATGACATGAATTTTTTTCTTCAAATCCATTTATTTGACACTAAAAATAATGTTTGAAGCGGAGGCTACTGATGCCAGACGCAGGAGGTGGTGTGGTGGGGGAAACTGCTCACCACCCGGCGCGGCTAGCCAAAAAATGAAATCCGAACTTCAAATCAGCGGCGCGCGGAAAAAAACACCGTATCTCCTCGAATTTTGGAAGAATTTTTTTTTTTTTTTTAATCTGGGGTAGCGCAAAACAATAATAACAATGACGTGGTCAGATTTAAACAATAATTAACATTTTACGCTGCACCGTATACCATTCGGTTTTAGAAATTTGTATAAGTCATTTTTTTATAATTATCTTGTTGATCCCCATCCGCTTCGTTCACTTTATAAAATATTATTATATATATAAACTTTCACAATATGAACTTACTTTCTTTACACTTTCCCAAACGTTTCGAGGTGATGTTCCTCTTCCTCAGTGGGAGTAAATACTGATTGTCAGTTAACAGAATAACGGTTATGGACTTAGGTGTGTGTGGTGGGGGTTGATGGTGGGAGGGAATTGGCGCTGAGGTTCAAATTGTGTGTTTGGATCAGTGTATCGAATAGTGTATGTGATCTATAATGTAATTGTTCATTTAATATGTTGTTTGGTTGTAGTGTGTGATATCTATATATTTCAAATTGTTCAGCTGTGTTTAGTTTTCTACTTTTAGGTAAGTAGTGTAATATTTCCATGTTGTGTTGTATGTTTGTGTAACTGTGGTTTTCGTTTTGTAAATGTGTGGCAAATGTGGAATGTATGTGGTTTGTGGTGAGAGCTTTTAAATGTTCTGAAAATATGGAGGAAAAAGATCTTCCCGCCTGGCCAATGTAGAATTGGTGACAATCATTACAATTTAATTTATATACCCCTGTTTTGTTGTATGTGTCTGTGTCTTTGTTAGTATTATTTATGTGTTTCCTAATGGTGTTGTTGGTTTTGTAGGCTACTTTATAATTATGTTTCCTAAATGTGTTAGCAATTTTGTGCGTGTTGGAATTGTAGTATGTAAGTGTTATGTGCTGTTGGTCAGATGTGTTTTACTTTTAGTGTTTAGGATGCGTTTGTGTAGTTTATTTATTATTCGGGGGTGTATCCATTTTTGACTGCGATGTATTTGATTGTGTTTAATTCTTCTTGGTAGTCATGTGTGTTTAGGGGTATTGAAGTGAGCCTATGGAGCATGTAGTTGAAAGCTGCATGTTTGTGTTGAGTTGGGTGGTTGGATGAGTTATGTAAGACCATGTCTGATGTGGTGGGTTTCCTGTATATTTTGTATGTGTGTGTGTTGTTTGTTTTGGTGATTGTAAGGTCTAAGAAGTTGATGCTATTATTTAGATCTATTTCAAGCGTGAATTTTAATTTATGGTGTATAGTGTTAATGTATTTGTGGAAATTTTCTATTTGTCTTTTGTTGCCGTTGTAGAGGAGTAAAATGTCATCAACGTACCTGTGCCAATATATTATTCTATCGGTGTATTTGTTATTGTTCAGTATGTGTTCCTGTTCTATGGTGTGTATAAATATTTTGGCTAGTATACCTGAGATAGGGGAGCCCATGGGTAGTCCATCTGTTTGAGTGTAAAACATGTTATTGTGTGCGAAATAATTTTGATCAGTGATAATTTTTGTTAGATGGATGATCTCTTTTATGTGTGTTTCAGGTGTGTTATTTATTTTTAGTAATTGTTCTAGTGTAGTTATGGTTTCTTTTATGGGAACATTGGTGTATATGTTTGTTATGTCGAATGAAGCTAGTATGGAATTGTGTGGAATGTGGACATGTTGAGTTTTAATCACTAGATCTAAATTATTTTTGACGGAGGTGTTGTTTGTTAAATTTATGCTATTTCTGATTAATTTATCTAAGTGTCTAGCTATTTTGTGTGCAGGTGCTTGTGTGTTGTTTATAAGTGGCCTGATGGGAATATTTGGTTTTTGTAATTTCGGTAGTGCATTTAGTGTAGGGGCGTTTGGTTTGATTTGTTTTAGATATTTGATGTTGTCATGTGATACTATGTGTTTTGTGTTATTTAGGGTTTTGTTTATTTGTTTGTGATTTTTTGGGGTGGGGGTCATTATTTAATTTAGTGATGTTGTTTTCATTAAAAAATGTTTCGATTTTGTTATTTAAAGCCTGTTTTTCCATTATGACATTTATATTACCTTTGTCTGCTTTGAGTATGGTTAGGTTGTGTTCTTGTAATTTACGTTTTATGTTTTTTAGTGTATGGAATTCATTATTGTGTATGTTACATTATCATTTTTTTAATGTTACTTGCTCTTGACGTTTATTACAGTAAAATGTAATTAATAATAATAACATCTATATTTTATAAATATATTAATATTATAAAAAACTGGTACACAGAAAAGTCAAAATGTACAATTTTAAAAAGTTTTATTAAAGTAAATATATAAAAGTTGTTATAATTAATTAAGTTTAATTTTTTTTTATGGTACATTATCAATTTCTCCGTCATTTTCATCTTCTTCTTCTTCTATCTCTCTTCATGTTTGTCATATATTTTGTTTTCATCATCTTCTTCTTCTATCCCTTCTTCTACTACCTTTTCAGCATTATCGCAATCCTCTCCATTGCAACCTGAACATAAGTGAGTACATTTCAATCCATGCTTGCGACATCCGCAAGCTTTTCCACATCCGGTCTTACACCCGCACGATATTTTTTCCAATACCTCTTTTGGAACGAGACTGTCACGTGTAAATCGCAGAAGCAAACCAGTGTCTCCTTCCACCCTACCATATTCACATGGGTTTAGATTGTTCCCCTGCCATGCTTGAACTTGCCTATATACTCTCAAGCAATGCTGCTCTGCTGCTCCTTCTGTTGGAGGCAACTTTCCCAATTTGAGAGAAGACTTTATAGACGATCTTTCAAATTGTAAAAACCACAGATCATTCAATGTTTATTTTATTGTCTTTTGTTTATTTTCATAGTCTTTATCTACCTTCGAGGAATACATGGCTTTAATAATTTCACAGCCAGAATTACTTATAACATTCACTGGTGAAGTTGAATCGTAAAAAGTTTTTGCCAATTTTATTAACATATTTGTCGGTAAACATGTTAAAATTTTATTTTTGCCTTGAAAAAAAAAACTTGATGTCGTATCACATCCAGTGAATGCATATGCATACAAAAAGCTTATTATTTCATTAAATTCGGGATGCTTAAAACTATCGTTTTTATAATAATTAATTAAGGTTCCTTTTTTAGTGTGGGTAATTTTTTTAAAGACAATGTTAGAGTATTCAACCACCAAATGATTAAAAAATACCAGAAGATCTGTATCGTTACCTACTATTATAACATTACTTTCATACCTGGCAGCCTCATGAGCAGTTTGCATGATTAACCAATCCGCATCTTCGTCTGCCTGCTTAGTACGATACCCCTGCTCATTCAATCTTCTAATTAATAATTTTATTAAATTGTTTTTGTTCTTTTCATCCGATAAAAAGTCTTTTGGTTTTACAGTTATTTTTGTATTATAGTCAAATTTAATTTCATGACCAATATAACCACTCTGCGACGAAGTCGTTCTGCACTTTTTGTGCCTTTGTCGCCATCGTACCCATCAAATACAATATAACTATTAATAACAAAATTGTTCTTAACGTAATTAACATATTTACATATAATATCATCTATAGATACATTCTTTTGCCAATCAATTTGATGTATTAAGACCCACTGTCAATAACATGGATGAAAGGCGAATTTACAGGACAATCGGTGGATTTAAATGCTCACAAAACGCACTTTTATTCGTCTTTCGCATACCAGCTTCGTCAAAAATAGCAGGAGGAAAAGGAGCTAATTCAAATTGCAAAAAATGTTTCATGTTAGTTTTTTCATTAATGTTCAAGCAAATCCGCTGAAATATTAGCAATGGCTGAATTGTTATAACATTATTATTTATTTTAATTTTCGAAGACATGGCACTTAGAGGTAATACCTTATCTTCTCTTGGAATTTTCAATTCATCAAACGATTTGTCGTTAATGTTATTTAATAATTTAATGCCAATTTCAAATGCTTCATGGCAATTAATTTTGTCATTCCCTAATAGGCCAGAATAAATCGAGCGTATTTTGTCACTCGGGGTGAAAGGATTACGTTCTTCATAAAACTGTAAAAGTTTTTTTAAATCCGAAGCATCTCTACTCATTCTGCTGCTGCGGGCATCCACATGTTGCTCGGAACTGTCATATGTAGAGGAACAAAAATTTTCCATTTCATTGCATATCTCTAAAAGTACAACAGTACAAGTAAGAAATTTTGCTATCGTGCTTTCATTCATCCCTCGTCCGTGCGTTAATCCACCTACACACTTAATCGATCTCATCAATACTTGCTCGATAGTCATGTCCGACCATACACCACACCAAAATTTTTCGGAGCGTCGTATAGTGAAAAATCCTTGATAGATGAATTGATCGTATTCATTTGGATCTAGGATTGATCTTAATTCCATCATATCTTGCAAGTAAAGATGAGCCAATTTTGCGTAATTGTGGTGTCCGCTTGCGTGAAAGTAAGGTAACATTTCTTTTATGCTTTGCAAATGCAACTAGAAATTTCCTGACCATTCGGTGTGGTAAAAATTTAAAGTGATAACCACACAGTGAAAATACTGAACCCACAGCTGAGCTGTGGGGCCATTTTCTTTTAAACTTTTTAATTTAGTATTAAATTTATTGATTAACGCCGTGAACAATGGGTCCTCGGTAAACTCATATTCACGTAAATTTTTACTCGCAGAAAGATTATTGAGAAATCGTATTTCATCATCGCTGAAAGAGCATTCATCGATGTTTAAGCTCCCTAAAGCAGCCAAATTTAAAATGTGTCCTCTAATTGCTCTAGAAAAAGCATGTCCGGCCAAGGGTTTTATCTGACGAATTATTCGCATACAATATTTCAAACGGTTCCTTCAAGCCACTACTTTCTATAAGGTATCCAATTGCACCCAAGAAAGACATGAGGGTATGAAACCCTCCTAATCTTACTATAACATTACGAATACCATGTACATCATTTTCGGAATCGACAGAGGCAATTATCTCCCTAGCTTTCCAGTAGAGCTGTTGATCGAACGTGACAAATGTGTGAATTTGTCCGTTTGCTTCAGATTTTCTTGCTGCTTCAATCAATACAGTTAATATGGTGTCGTAGTTGCTTGGCGGTGTATTTACAAATTGCAATGGAATAATTTTTGATACACCAAAATTGGTTAATCGCGAATTGACTTCTCTATATCCCATCCATCTTTTACAGCGGTAGGAGACATTTTTTTGCCAAACAACCATAAAAAGTCCAGACAAGAAAAATCAATTTTATAATTACTGACGTCTGAAAATGTAATACTTTTAACCTATATTTTTTGAAACCCTGTTAAAGCAATATTCAATTGTTTAATGGGTAAAAAGCCAAATGAGTCACATATTTGATTTGATGTTGGGAGGTTTTTGAGCTTTGGGATATTTGATACTGATGTTACAGCTGAACTGGGAGTAACACTCATAATACCTCCCATAGCATGAAAAGTATTGCGCCCGTGTATTGTAGCTGTATTGTGGTCAGCATTGTCGAAAATACATTGTAAAAAAGAATCGGTCGAAATTGTATAATTATCTGGATTTTTTACTATAGATGATTCAAATAATTGAGTGTCGTAATAAGATGTGCAAAGACCTAAATTAGAAAGACAATCGATGAGTCCCTTAGAAGCATGCTTTCTATGCATCATAGAAGAAAGTCCTAATAAAATAGGAGACTTGAATGATCTAGGTTTTATAGCAGGTATTATAATATGTGCAATTGTAAATATAGTATTATTCTTTTTTTTTTTTCATCAGAACTGCGTTTGTTAGTTGTAAGTAATACCTCTAGAACGGTAAGTAAAGTTTGCGGTATATCGTTTTTAACACCTTTTAAAAAATTAGTTGAAGATTTATATTCCGTTACATCATAATGAGTTTTAAGCACATCATCTAACATAATATTCGCAGCTTTTGTACACACTCTTAAACGTTCTTCATCGCTATTTTCTTTTCTTTTTTTATACCATTCTTCATTTAGTACATGATCAATCGAGCCGCGATAAATTATGTGGAGGTCTTTTTTAAAAAAATACGTCTGTATTTCTTCATTAAATTGTAACAAAAGATGTTCATTTACGTTTCGAAATGAAGAAATGTCTCCATCAAAATCTTTTAAAATTTCATTTAGAGAAAATTGGCATTCGTCTTTATTTTCAAGAAATAGTCTACGACGTAACTCACAACTTTGGCAGTATCATCCGTTATTGGCTGACCTACAGCAGCTCTAGTTTTACAACAATAAAATTCTTTGAAACAAGACATATGATAATAAGGTTTTAGATCATTAAACTTTTCTTTTAATAAACATAGTCGAACCATTAATATTTTTTCTTTCTGATCAAGAGTTCTATTATCAAGTTCTTCCAACATTTTGTCAATAGTGCTTACATTCCCAACATAAACTTTTGGTTCATCTTTATGTGTCCTTTTTTCACAAAAAAAACAAGCTTCATTAAAGTTGAAAGTGTTTGCTTGTTTCAATGACTCACGCTTTTGGGTACGTTTATTTTTACCTTTTTTTAATGCAGCTTCTATGCTGTTAGGTCTAACATAAACAATTTTACAATTACAATGTAATCTTAATTGTGGAAGTGACTGCATTATTTTATACTTTTTGTCTTTTCTTTTTTTACTAGCTTCTATAATATTTGCGTTCGCTTTCTCACCAAAAATTGTCGAGTTATCATTAGTCAATTTTTTATCGCAAATTAAGCATTGCTCCATATAATTAACAGGATGCTGTTGATCTGCAACAGTCGGGTGAAGGTTCAACATCATCTCCTATGCAGGATGAACCCGGAATGCTTTCCATTTTGAAAATTACACTGTGAAAGTATTTAACTTTTATAGAAATGCTGTGTATATAAAAAAATAAGCTTTTGCATGAAGGTATGACCATAAATTATTGCCCTTATAAGTATATTTTAGTTCTTGTAATTTACAGTACAATTATCTTCTATTGTAATAATAATAATAACAATCAAAAATTGTTTAAATGACGTCTTAAATAACAACGCATGAGTATTACATGTTATGTTTCCTTTTAATTAAAATAGTTAATAATTAAATTAATATTGGTTTTTATGGTCATGCCTTACTTTATAAAATATATATGTAGCAACAAATTGACCGATCCAACTTTACAAAAACTTATTCGATTCAGAATCGTAAGGGCTTCCTATTTAAGTTATAAACATATAAAAAACATCATTTTTGCAATAACTATCAGCATTGCAAAAAACAGGCATTTTTCATGGTTTTTTGAGATTTTTGCAATAACTATTTGACAAAACATATCGTACCATGGCTCAAATTAAAGGTCTTTTCATTGTCTACATTTCATATTTACCACTTTTTTAGCTACAAAGCTTTCCTCAGCCTCCAGAAGCGAAAAATGTGTTTTTACCAACTTTGGATGGCCGCCATTTTGTGCATAGGCAAAATCTCGAGTTCTGTTTGGTATAGGTGTCATGTATTGTCTATTTCCTACCACTGGTGGAACTGTCAATTGGTGCTTAATTTGCGCGCAAAAAAAAGCTAATTTGATGGGCCTAACAATTATGTTAACCACTTAACTGATTAACCCGAGTTAATAAGGACTAAGTATTCGTCCAGAGGTCAAAATTCTGAGAGGTTACGAGAAATAGTAATTGAAAATAATGGTAGAATACTGTTTGATGAATTAATTTTAAGCATAAGGAGACTCATAAATACACATATGAACTGGTAGGAGTGTATTCCAAAAGGCTGACAAAAATAGTCCCTAACACACTGTCTCCTGAGTTCATTCTCAGGAACAAATATGTAATGAACAAATTTAATAAATAAAATGGACAAGAAATTATGTACTTAAAATTAAATTATAGTAGTAAAAGGTGTGTGTGTGTTTATACATAAAAATTGTGTAATGTAACAGGAGAGAGTGTCATTAATTTAAACAAAGTAATATATCGCAAGTCTATAAACTGTGCGATTGTAACTCAAACGTTCTTTCTTTAAGCTGGTGTTTCACATGTAAACAACACAAGCCATTACTGACTAACTAAAGACGATGAACAGAATTATCACTGTTGCACACCACTATAGAAAAATTATTCCGATTAGCGCTTTCAAGCTTCCCAGCTCATGGTCAGATCGGAAATAACGTCTGACGATCAAGTTATTTCCGATCTGACGATGAGCTGGGAAGCTTGAAAGTGCTAATCGGAATAATTTTTCTATAATGGTGTGCAACAGTGATAATTCTGTTTGTGATTATAACCACTAACACAACTTTCTCAATTAAACTAAAGATAGCGGAAGGTTCTATTAGCTCTATGGGGATCTCACACACAGCAGCATTATTCGGAACAGGAAATAACAATTTATTTGAGATTAAATAAACTAATTTTATTTATTAATTTTCATGAGAGAACAATTATATATACACTGTAACATTAAAAGATGGGATGATAAAGGAAAACTAAGTTGAGAGTTTAAAGTTTTCGTGCAAGAATACACATAAAAACGTATTTCTGTCAAGAGGTCAGAAGGTGTTTTGTAATGATACCTGTATAATAATTTTCTGTTGTTCTGATGTTTCATCCTCTTCATTCACGCACTTAATATTAGTGATAAATTGTAACTTTCACTAGTGAACACTTACGTTTCTTAATGTCTTCGTACGTTTCGGTGTGCTGTTCACCTTCTTCAGCGAAGTTTAAATACAGAATGTCTTGAAACAGTTGTAACGGATTTTTTCACAGGTTGGTGGTATGTGTGGGGGGGTTGTTGGTGGAAGGGGGTTGGCGCTGGGATTCAAACTATACTTTGAATATTACAACTGTAAAATAAATTTGTAATATTACTTGAAATGTTACAACTGTTTCAAGGCATTCTGTATTTAAACCACACTGAAGAAGGTGAAGAGCACACCGAAACGTACGAGAACATTAAGAAATGTAAGTGTTCACTAGTGAAAGTTACAATTTATCACTAATAATAATTTTCTAGTATATTTCTTAAACTGAATTCATCAGTTTATTATTATTATTATTATTATTATCATTATCAATACAAGCTTATTTATTATTCCTCTTTAAGATGGTTACTACAATCGTATTCACCCAAATGTTAGGTATAACCTACTTTTCCTTTTTAAATATATGTGCTAGAACCTTCTAGCAAACATTTAAATTAACCATTGTTAACATTAATCACATTACTTTTGCAGTACTTACTTTCTCCTAACAATTGCAATTAAAATAAATGTTAAATATTGTAGATTTTAAATGGTTTTATAAATTGTACTTAAAATAAAAAATAAAAATTATAATAAATATTGTTACTATTCTTCTTATTGATTATATTTTTTTAATAATCATTGTTATTATTATTGGCTTGATTGATATGTTAGTAGCTTTTAGCAAAATTTCAGATACACACTATAATGGATCTTTTATAGATGTTGTGTTGATATAGTTAGTATTATTGAAGTATGTTTATACTCTCCTTTAAGCCCCACTGTTGGGCTAGCCAAGTTGTAATGGAACTCCTTGGTAATGATGTTGTTGTATCACAAACTATTGATAGTATTTAAGTAGATATATTCGTGTAGTAGTGTAATTGCAGATACGCACCGGTATCTACGATAATGTTGGTTTAAAAATGTTCTAATTATAATTATTATTGTTATTAGTGTGATTGTATTGTCGAATAGGTGCGTAGCAATGGTTCTCTTCTTTAATTAAAAATATTTATCGCACTCCGTATTTACCTCCCTCACTTACCATACGTGGATATTATAGTCCTGTTCAGTGGCGGTTCAGCTGAAAGACATACACTGCATATACAAATAAATATTCTGGTTGAATATGCAATATGGCTATCATACACAATATAAATGATATAATGTCTAAATAATATTCTGAATTATTAGAACTATTTAAACTCTTCCGCCACCTTTTGGTAGAACTGACTAAGAATAAATGAGCTAATTTAAATCTGAAATAATACTCTTTTTTCTCAATGGTAATGAAAGTAGAGGTTTATTAACAATTAAAGATATTATAAAATTTTTAAACAATTAACAATCAGTTGCTAATAACCTTTCGGATAATAATTACAATTAATAAAATTTAAAATAAGACTCTGCTTCGTCTCAAGGCTGGTAAACCTGTTAGTTGTACAATAGTTTAATTTTAAGAGGTTATGTCCTCTTGTATCAGTGAATTACCATGTTCGTATGGTTCTTTTAGGTAGCATGATACCAGGTACAAGATGTAATATTAATAATGATATTAAATGGACAATAATTAAAAACAAATAAACAAATATAAAAATCGAAAATTAATACCATATAACTGATAGTTATGGTATTATCGTACGCGGGAATGCGCACGCAGTCTACTGTGTTTATTAGACAATCAACAAGCACGTTGGCTGCACAGCTAAAATGTATTACTTTATTTTAATAATTCACTTTGAGAATTATTTACTTACAAGAGAAAAATTTATTAAAAAACTCTTATTATTTCCATCTGGTTTGGATTCTACTTGAGAAACAGACTTGTAACAGAAATTGGCAAGTTAACGTTATGACTTTGAGGTTATTCTTGGATTTCGTTGTCCATGACGTGTCCGTTACTTAACTAAATATCACTATAATATTGACGACTCGGAACACAAAGTTTTTTATAAGTAAAAACGTAAAGTTTTACTTTACGCTGTAAGGCTGTAAGGTAAAACTTTACGTTTTTACTTATAAAAAACTTTGTGTTCCGAGTCGTCAATATTATAGTGATATTTTTGAGGTTATCCTATAACGTGTATTGTTATAAAGGTTAATTATTTTAATATTTATTTATTCTTAATCTAAGTACACACACATTATTCATAGTAGTTTTGATGTGTCATTATCAGTATTATATTTACTCTTTCGCATGAAAGTTAAAATTGTTTATTTTAGAATATAGAAAAATCAAGAAAACAACTTTAGTCAATTTAGCGACTATTGGTATTGCTCGTATTTTGCAATAAAAAACTTCAAATATAATTCTTTTAATTATGCCAAATAATTAAAATATTTATTCAACATATTAATAATTATGAATTAATATGTTCGTTAATCCTGATAAGTTCCATCATCGTTTTTGATACTTCGCTTTTTAATGACTTGCGTAGTATCAACATTGCGTATTTACAGAAATATTATTTCTGATTCAATGTTAATTAAATAAAAAGAATTGTACTCCCTGTTTTTATCTTTTACACAACACTCGTAAGTACGATTGATATTATACACTAATCGTACTTATATGTCACGCACTCCGCACATTTCACTCGTTTATGCTGGTGTAGTTTTCAGTTTATGTGTATGTTGATTTACTTGTGTCTGTCCCGCACAATTCAAAAATTAAAACTTCTTCATATCGGCGAGTGGCATGACCTCTCCGTAAGATGTCTGATCGTGAACTGTGATGCTTCTTCGAAGCGTCTCTCGTTCGTCTGCCAATGTTCATTCATTCGATTGGTTGAAAAAACTATACTCTCTAACCCAAAGCCCTTTATTTTCTTAAAATATTTAACTTTTTACCAAATTTGGCCTTTGCGTTTGAGGCTTTATGACGTCAGCACTGGTACAAAACATAATTGAAAAGTTTAAAATCGCTATAACTTTCTTAATCTATGTCTTATCGTTAAATGGTTAGTATTAGTAAATTGCGGACATCCTGCGCTTTAATTCAAGTCTAAACAAGATTATTTTCCGTCCATTACTTCTGTCACTATAACTATTCTATTAATTATTTATGGTGCATCTTATATTTATAAGTCTATTACACCAAATTTTAATTACTTATACTAAAACACTTTTTGTTAAACACTCTGAGTCCATATCTCAACTGGTTTAATTCAAAATTTGGGAATAATAGTTCCCTAAACAATATCTCGTTATGGCGTCTTTGGGCGTCCATATTTGATTTTTCATAAATGTACTTAAAACTAGTTTTTCTTATCCAATAATAGTAATACTGCAATCTAATAATAATAGAAACATCTATTTACATAATTTTACACTAGAATATATGTACATGGCTGTATTTAATCTACTATTTACATTGTTTTAGTCTCCTCCTATCTCTTTTTATACAATTGTTACTTTACTTCTGTTTTTTTCTATACAATTTAGATTATGTAGTAATTGCAATTAGTGTACATTCATTGTACCTAATTCCCTACATATAATGGTTAGCTTTTAGCTATCTCAGAACCCTTCAATTTCTTAGTAATGGGTCTGTTTACATTGTGTCATAGCCTGGTAGTCATTTATTTTTGTTAAAACAATAATTAAATTGTTATTGTTACATTTTCTTTAGTTTCCTAAAGTAGTATCAGTTATTATCCTGATTCTTGATAATATTTTCATCTACTTTTACACAAGTTTATTTGTTACACTTTGCATAAATAACTTGCACCTCATTGCTTGTTTACATCTGGCTTTCATTATCATGGTCATTTGGTTTTTAATTATTTATATACAAAATGACTGTTTTCATGGTCATAGTCTGTTCTCAAAGTAGCATTAGGTTTCCCTCTTACTACTGGTAACACTCTTAACAATCTTTGTTCAAGCTTTAATACAGTATTTTGCTTAACTAGTTGGTTATACAATGTTTCTGCTTACTTCTGGCTATGTTCTTAGTTAGTTAGTTTACAATATTTTGGTTACAAAACTGTTATCATTATGTTCAGAATCTGTTCTCACAGTAGTATCAGATGTTTATCTAACTACTGGTAATACTTTTATTAACATTGGTACTTGTTTTGATATTGTATTTTGTCTAACTAAATTGGCATACTAGGTTCTATTTCTCCTATCTCTGTGCCATCATATTTGATCTGTTTACATTTACATTGTGTAGTATAATACACTTTCTATTAGGCTGTATTATTATTTATAACAAATTCTTGATTGATATCATAGTTAATGGTCATTTATTTACATTAACATGTGTGATTTTCTGTTTCATAGGTGTCTTTCCTATGGGGTTATGTAACAATGTACAACATGTTCTAATGCAGTATTTTGCTACTACTAACATGACTTCAGTATGGTATCTTACTACAATATTTTAATTGTTTTGATACACATGTTTACACAACTTCTTCTTAAACAATAACACAAATCTTTTTGTATTAATTACAATATCTCTCTTGTCATTAGTTGAATCTAATTCTTGTCACTTTTGTTTGATACATAACAAAGGTTTTTTAATGTCAGTTCTCCATGAACAATAACATAATTGTTCGATTTTGTTCTATTCTGGTGGTCTTATGATTATCTATGTGATTACAATCTTTATTAAATTAGTCACACTAATTGTCTGTGTATATTTGACTATTTGATTCTTGCTGTTTTCACTATGAAATTAACATATTTTCTTACACTATAAACCTTATCACTGGAATTGTTTGTGTGGTTTATTCAGTTGAAATTAGTTAACTGGTCACAGGTTTTCACATCTATATTAAGTACTCACTGGAATTGTTTGTGGTTCCTTAAATGTTAAACACTGTTTTTATTTTCATATTTGATAATCACTATTCCTTTGGTTACTATTATAGTCACTAGTATACTTGGTTTATGCTGAGTCCTTGCATGGTCTATCCATCTTCTTCTCTCTTCATGGTACGTTTCCTTGTCCTTCTTCTTTCTTCTTCTTCAATATTTTCATTGTAGTCACTATCTTCATTTGTTTCCCTCGCTGTTGGAGTTTATTGCATTGTCATTACGTCGTTATTTTGTTGGTTCCCCTCACTGTTGGATCCTATTGGGTCTGGTTACTGATATTTTTGTTTTGGCTCATGGTCATTTTCTTTCTTCATTTCGTAGTTGATGTTGCTATGTTAATATTATCTTCCTCATCGTTGGATTTTCATACTAATATATTTGTAGATTCACACTTTTATACACATAGGTTTATTTATCTAGACATACTTTCGTGCTTTTCTCTTACTTGACGTTATTTTAGCTTAATTTATGTAACTGCCATATTTGGTAACGTTACAACACAAAATAAATTGCAGAGATACGAGTACAAACAATAATCAGCTAAAAACACATTAAGCACACTGTGCATATCTTGATAAATAATATAAGCAGCTCCAGTAGGAAATAATTAAATTTGGACATGGTAACGCAGTTAAAATAGAAATTGGCACTGATAAAACAAAAATTGTAAATACAGACTTATAAGAAACAACATAATTCGTTTTTTCCCATAACCTGAGGAATTAATTGCTGTATTTTGTTGTCTAAACACATTGATTTACAAGGCTAATCCATTGAATTCTAATGTATTTCTCAGCACAAACGACGAAATATATCAGATAATAACTATTCTGTATCTGTGTGTGTGTGTTTTAAACAAGTATATATGCAATATTTGACTACAATTGTAATTCCAGTGAGCAAATAACCACACAGAACATGAAGTGTCTTATCTTGCTGACTGCTTTCCTTGGTAAGTCAGTAAAATTTTCTTTTTGTAATAAAAACTAGCAAACAAATGGAAAATAACTGAGGAGCAAGTCAATCTCCTGTAGTGAAATTCGTTACTCATTTCAATCTGTTTTGCTGTATTTTAATTAGACCCTTATTGGTACCAAGGACTCTGACAGTATTCAGCCTTGTTTAACTGTTTCTCGTTTCTTTTTGGTTTATATAGTCTTTTGATTATCATTAGTGATAAATTGTAACTTTCACTGGTGAACACTTATGTTTCTTAATGTCCTCGTACGTTTCAGTGTGTTGTTCACCTTCTTCAGCGAAGTTTAAATACAGAATGTCTTGAAACAGTTGTAACGGATTTTTTCACAGGTTGGTGGTATGTGTGGGAGGGGTTGGTGGAAGGGGTTGGTGCTGGGATTCAAAGTATAGTTTGTTTCTGTATGATTGTGTCAAATAGTACATGTGATTTAAAGTGTAGTTGGTCATTTAATATGTTGTTTGGTTGTAGTGTGTGGTGTTTATATATTTCGTACTGTTCAGCTGTGTTGAGTTTCCTACTTTTTGGTAAGTAGTGTAGTATTTCGAGGTTGCTTTATATGTTGGTGTAGCTGTGGTTTTCAGTCTGTATGTGTGTGGCGAATGCGGAGTGTATGTAGTTATTAGAGAGGGCTTTTATGTGTTCGGAAAATCTTGAAGAAAAAGATCTTCCCGTCTGGCCTACGTAGAAATGTGTGCAATCACTGCAGTTTAATTTGTATACTCCTGTTTTGTTGTATGTGTCAGTGTCTGTGTTTGTATCATTTATGTGTTTTTTGATGGTGTTGTTCGTTCTGTAAGCTATTTTATAGTTGTGTTTCCTGAATGTATTTGCTATTTTGTGTGTGTTAGAGTTGTAGTATGTAAGTGTGATGTATTTATTAGGTTGTGTGTTGTTGGTATTTTGTGTTTTGGTGTTTTTGTTTAGGGTGTGTCTGTGTAGTTTGTTTATTAACTCGGGGGTGTATCCATTTTTTATTGCTATGTATTTGATTGTGTTAAGTTCTTCCTGATAATCTTGTTTACTTTGTGGTATTGATGTGAGTCTATGGAGCATATAGTTGAATGCGGCATGTTTGTGTTGTGTTGGATGGTTAGATGTGTTGTGTATGACCATGTCTGTTGTGGTAGGTTTCCTGTATATTTTATATATGTGTGTGTGTTGTTTGTTTTGTTAACTGTAAGGTCCAGGAAGTTTATACTATTGTTATGTTCTATTTCTAGTGTGAATTTTAGTTTGGGGTGTATTGTGTTTATGTATTTATGGAAATTTTCGATTTGTCTTTTATTGCCTTTATATAGAAGTAAAATGTCATCTACATATCTGTACCGGTAGATGATTTTGTTTGTGTATTTGTTGTTGTTTAATATATGTTTTTGTTCTATGTTGTGTATGAATATTTCAGCTAGTATTCCTGAAATAGGGGAGCCCATGGGGAGTCCATCTGTTTGTGTGTAAATCGTGTTGTTGTATGAGAAGTAATTTTGTTCAGTGATTAGTTTGGTGAGTATGATGATCTCCTGTATGTGTGTTTCTGGTGTGTTGTTTTGTCTTAGTAAATGTTCAAGTGTTAGTGTCTTTGATGGGTACGTTGGTGTATAGATTGGTTATGTCAAAAGAAGCTAAAGTTGAATTGTGGGGAATATGGATGTGTTTAGTTTTGTTAACTAATTTTATGGTATTTTTGACAGAAGTGTTGTTAGTTAGATTTATGTTTTTTCTGATTAATTTATCTAGGTGTCTTGCTATTTTGTGGGAGGGTGCTTGTGTGTTGTTTATTAATGGTCTGATGGAAGTATTGGGTTTGTGTATTTTCGGTAACGCATTTAGTTGTGGGGGGTTAGGTTTGATTTGTTTGAGGTATTTAATGTTGTCTGTTTGGATTATGTGTTTCGCGTTATTTATGAATTTGTTTATTTGTTTTTGATATTTCAATGTGGGGTCTTTATCTAATTTAGTTATATTGTTTTCGGTGAAGAATGTCTCGATTTTATTGTTTAGATCTTGTTTTTCCATTATAACGTTTATGTTTCCTTTATCGGCTTTTAGTATTGTTAGGTTATGTTCATGTAATTTAAGTTTTATATTTTTTAGCATTCGAATTTCGTTATTGTGGCCTTTTGGTTGGTGTTTTTGTGTGTGTTGTAATTTACGTTTTATGTCATGTCGTATGGTGTCGTGGTCGTTGATGTGTGTATTTTGTATAGCTGTTTCGGTGTCTATGATTAAGTCGCATATATGTCTGTTGCTGTTGTTGTTCGATGTATTGCTTTTTAAATTATGTTTTAGTCATTTGTCTAATAAGGTTATTTAATCATTTGTGAAACTGATATTAGTTGTGTTTACTGTGCGTGTGTGGAATTTGTGTGTCGGTGTGGGGATTGTTTCATTTATGTGTGTTATGATGTTATTAAATTTTTTGTTATGTCTATCTTGTATTTTCGATGCGAGTTTTTCTTATGTTGTTTTGCGTGTGCTGTATTACATTTTCAAGTTCTATATGGTGTAATACTTGTGTTAGTTTTATGTGTAAGTTTGTTGAGTGTATCTTTCTTGCGGTATAAATCATTAATTGTGTTGTTTAGGTATATGTTTTTCAGCTTTACATTTGGTTTTGGAGTGCAGCATGTGTGTTTTGTTTTATTGTAATTTGTGCGTGTGCAGGTATGATGTTGTGTTTGCGGCATGTTTTGTTGTAGGCAATGTTTAAGGATGTTTTTGTTACCTGTTTTTTTTTTTTTTTATTAACATTTAATGTTGCGCTGTCACAAACACACAGTTGTCCATTTTTCACTCTTCCAGCATTGTGAAAGTGAAGAGCGAAGGCCTTCTTTTAGGTTTGCATTAGGTGAACTTCAATCTCTCAGGCAACCTCCAACCTCTGTTGTACCAAAGGCAAATCTATTGAAGCCGTGAATTCCACAATTCCACCGACCAACAGTTTGAGGAAAACTGTTACTTTGATGTATCTTCTTTAAAGCTGTCTACAATCTTACAATTTTTCCTATTAGTATTGCTTATATGTACAATTTTCTTAAGCGTACACATTCAACAAAGCTGTACACAATTTTGAACAAATTTTATAATAATGTAAACACTTTTTAATCTATGGAATAGTGCTTTTTGGAATAACAAACTATTGTATGGTACCACAGTTTTATTAAATTTATTTCTAGAATTAAAACTGACAACAGCCAATGCTTACTAAACTTATTTACTGCCAAATCAGTGTGGGAAAAAGTCAAACACGAAGTGGCAGGTTAAAAATGTACGGTAACGAATAATTTGGTAGAAGTAAAAACAAATGGTAGATCAAAAACTGTCTGATTTTTCGGCAGAGAATTGGAAGAAATTCTTGGATCACGTTTTAAAAATTGAAGAAGATTATTTTGACTCTGATAGAGTTGTAGACATGCAAACAGACGGTCTAATTAAAATAGGCAACCACAGTGATACTAACGATGATAAGACTGACAATGAAAATTTAAGAGAAGCAGAATCGTCAGGTGGAGAAGTTTATGACATAGACAGTATTGAATCTCTGGATAAAAATTTATGAAAAATACTACCTGTAGACTTATTTGTAACTTTTATTTTAATACGTATTGATAATTGTATTGTATTGTATATTATTTTTAATTGTATTGTTAGTTTATGTTAAAAAGAAAATAAAAATTAACATCCAATTTTAATAAATTTATTGTAACAAAAAAATTGAAATTATGGTAACAAAAAATTATTTAGTAAAAAAAATAATCAACTAAAAAACAAAACAAAACCAAAATAAAATTATAGTACACAATGTGTTTTATTGTAAACAGAAAGACGTATTGTGCTATCTCAGTTGAATTGGGTAGTGGAACTGCTGCTGGGATGTGTGTGTGTGTTTGTGTGTTCCTTCCACCGACAAATTCTCCCACCCAAATGAAGCGCTACTACGGGTGGCAGTATACAATCTGCACGAACAAGTGATATACAAAACTTTTACATGCTGTACATCTTGACACTTTGCAGGTTTTAATGGTAGGCTATTTTATTACTGCAAGGTTGTTTCACAGACTGATTATTAAAACCAACCAATTAAACACATTCTGAAATAGGATTAGTACCATGTTAGAAATTCAACATATTTCCCACAATATTATGATTGTGGCCGCAAAAACATCACCTTTCCACGCACTTGTGATGTTTTGTAGGCCTACATCACTTACTGCAATCTTAATCATGAGATTTTTTATTGTTTTGAATGTCACTGAGTAGATTGCAATGTACTGGAAAAGGGTTATAACAATAACTCATAAAGGTGAAAATGCGAATTTGGGGCTGTTTTGGAACTGAAGACTTCATTTCCTTCTCTCTTGCTTTGCCTGGAATGAACCAGTTTTTCTACTCTTTGTAAACACTTTCATTTCTGTTTTTGAATTTAATTCTACATTATTGTATAAAGTATGTTCAAGCTGTGCAGAAACAACCAGTACATACAAACGTTTCATCAGTGTTTTCACATGCCCATCATAATACGTGTCCATGAATGCGCCACGCACTCATATACACTTTTTTCTTTTTGAAATCCGATCAAGGAATCTAATCAATTGCTATAGAAAGCACAGTGTGTACATTGGCATTCATGTGTGTGTGTGTGTGTGTGTGTGTGCGTGCCTGCATGTGAAACATACAAATATCTGTATATTGAAGAGTACAGTATCTATGCGTTGTGACAACATTATCATGCTCCATATTACTTATGGAAAGTTCATGTTTGAACAGAGCTAGTTAGTTTATTTTGTAAATCTCGTAATACACTATTTTTGTGATCAGTTTTGATCTTTATTCAATAAGTACATAAGATTAATGGTACAGTGATCCATTTTGTTATTGTATATTTGTGACAATAATTTTATAGTGCACAGAACAGTTTTATCACACTTGTGTGTACATTTTATTTTGCACAAAGTCTTTAGTCTGGGAATCATGAAGAGTGGATATGGTATTAGCTTTCCACTCTTGTTACATGCAGTGAACTCAGTAATCTCAGCATTGTCCGTAATGTGAAAATGGATAGTCTGCAAAAACAAATACATACATATGTTTAGTGATAGCAGCAATCCTAATTTAAATTATGATACAATACACAAGAAAAATCTGTAATATATGAAGCATACCATACAAAAATGTCAAATTATCACTTGTTGTCACCTTGTAACCGTACGCCTTTTAATATTTATAATTTGTTTGGAACCATTAATATCATCATGAATTAAACCATAAACTACAAATAAAATTAACTAATATCAACTAACGCCATCTGCCTGAGGCACAACAGTTTGACACATAGATATTTTAATGTTAACAGAATTCTTTGAGGTTTTGATATACATCTTGCAGACTGCAGCAACTCATTGTTTAAAAACTAATGGTGGCTCTCGGGTACTTTGCAAAGGTGAAATGAGGTGAAATAAGGTTAGAATCAATGGTGTAGCACATGAGGTTTCCAAGGAGGTGGGGGGTAAATTTCTCAATCAGCTGTTAAGTGTAATATTCTGTCAGTTCTGGTAGAAGTAAATTTATTTCTAATAATCAAGAATAGTTAATTATTGGTTATAATTAATTAATAATAATAATAATAATTAATTAATTATTTCTAAAGAAATGTTGTTAAGAGACGGTTTTACATAATTTTGTATCCCCTCCACTTTCGCTGAATCCTCCACCCTGGAAATGAAATCTTCTTACGCACTTAGTGTTTAACAACCTGCATAGTACGATGTTAAACATTTCTGTAGTGGCTATACTGCTAATGAAAGTAGCTGTTTTAAATAAAGGAAGCAAACACTTGTAATGGTAAATCACTATAGAACTGAACATTCCCACACATGAGCTGTCAGTTGCATGCTCAAATTAAATGTGTTTATTTTGTGTAAAGGTTCTGATTTATCAAAAGCGGAATATTGTATAATATTATAAAATTGTAATAAATATTATGTATTACTGATTTAAATTTCACTCTTGAACTATTGTGTTTTAAAAGAGTTTTAAATGTTTAATTAACTAAATCTTTTCTTTGAAAAGTGTCAACATAACCGTTAAATTTTTGTAGTTAATGATTATGTGCTAAGGTCGCACAAATATTTTTTATGACAGCATATGAATTAGACTGTTAATTACAATACAAAAACAAGAGCTTTCAGTTTGTTCATATCGTATTTCTATAATCACTTTTTTTTTTAATAAGTGTGAGTAGTACCATAAGATTCATAAGTTATAAGAGTGGGGATACGCCACCATGACAGATGTTTAGCGAGGCATGTGGGTGTGGGTCAGTCACAGGGCGATCTCTCTATAAGAGCAACACGCTCACGATGTACTCATTATTATAGCTGTTTAATAAATCGTTTATTATAATTAATAACCATCTAACTGTACATTTACTCACACATATAACATGGCGCTGCGGCTTTGAAGAACTAAAGTGCTTCAAATATATCGTGGAGTTATTCAGTTTGAATACAGAGTGTGTACGTTGCGTAGTGTAATAGTAAAAATGGCTACTACTGCTGCAGGTACAGGTACGACAACGACGTTTACAACCACGTTTACGTCATTAACGGGCTTGAAACCACCAAGTAGTTTGCAAAAGTTAACTACTGAAGGATGGACAAAGTGGAAACAGCTTTACGAAATATATCGTATTGCATCAGGTAGGCCTACTAATAAAATGGCCGATGATGTACAAGTGGCCGTATTTTTGCATTGCATAGGTGAAGAATGTGTAGACGTGTATATGTTGGGATTAACCGACGATGAAAAAAACAGTTACGATACAATATTGCAGAAATTTGAAGAGCACTTTGTTCCTATCAAAAATGAGAGTGTTAGTTCGCACGTTTTTCACGAGAAATCAGGAGCCAGGTGAATCGTTTGATGCATATTTGACTGAATTGAAGAAATTAAGTGCGGATTGTAATTTTAGTACTTTGAGAGAGCGTTTGATAAGAGATCGCATTGTTGCCGGCATTTTAGACAAACGAGTCAAAGATAGGTTATTACGTGAAAGTGAATTAATGTTCGAAAAAAACTGTTAAAATTTGTAAGAGTGCTGAATTATCAGAACAGCATGTTAAAAAATTTGAGCCAAAAAAGGAAGTTGCTAGCATAAAAAAGCAGCTGAGTAGCGGCAATTCCAAGATTCATGACGGCGGCGCAGGCAACAACATGAGCAGAGTTCATGAGACACAGATGACATCATCATCTTCTACGACACGAGAGCCGAGTGCTTCAAGACAACAGGTGACCGCATGCCAACTGTGCGGATACAATCATCGTTTCAAGAATTGTCCAGCGTTTATGAAGGACTGTATAAACTGTGGTAAGACAGGACATTTTGCAAAAATGTGTAAAAATAAGCGTTCAATAAAAGTTGTAAATGTGGCGTCTGAGGCTGAATGTGAGTATTTTGATGAATTTTTTTGTGACTGGATTAGTGTGGATGCTATCACTGCACGAGATGAATGGATACAAAATGTAAATATTTTAGATTGTAAGAAAACAGTTGCTTTTAAAATTGACACTGGAGCTCAATGTAATATAATACCTATTGACTTATGTAGAAAATTGAATATAACTGAATGCCTGAAATCTAATGTAATTTTGAAAAATTATAGTCAAGAAAAAATGAAAACTATTGGTAAAGTAAGCTTAAATTGCAAAGTAAGCAATTTTGAACGAGCAGAGTTTGAAATTTTTTGATGGTAAAAGTTTACTGGTACCTATTTTAGGTTTAAAGAGTTCCATTGATTTTAATTTGATACAGAGAGTCCAGCCTGGAGACGAAGATATATATGTTGACATTTTAAATGCTTTTTCAGTAAACAAAGCTAATGATATTATAAAGAAATACGAAGATGTTTTTAATGGTTATGGTAGAATAAAAGATTTTCAATATAAAATAGAATTAAATGAAGGAAGTGTAGGTAAAGTAGAACCGTGTAGACATGTTCCTTTTAAATTGATTAATACATTGAAATATGAAATAAATAGAATGGAAGCTGTTGGTATTATATCAAAAATTAAAAAAACCAACTGATTTTTGTAAATTCATTAGTAGTTGTTGGTAAAACAGATGGGTCAATAAGAATTTGTTTGGACCCACAATATTTAAATTCTTGCATAAAAAGAGAACATATTCAGCTTCCTACAATTGATGAAATTGCAGCAAAGGTAAAAAACTATAAAATAGGTTAATTACCTTCTGTCAACGTTTCTTAAAATCCTTTTAGGATAACTCGAGTTTCGACACCATTTGGTGTCATCATCAGATCGGAATATGAATTAGGTTAAAACATTTTGATGCATATACATCTCGTCAGATATTAAAAAATTAAAAACAACACATAACATTACATAAATAATAAATAAACTATATCACAATATTTATTTATTATTTATTATTTATGTAATGTTATGTGTTGTTTTTAATTTTTTAATATCTGACGAGATGTATATGCATCAAAATGTTTTGACCTAATTCATATTCCGATCTGATGATGACACCAAATGGTGTCGAAACTCGAGTTATCCTAAAAGGATTTTAAGAAACGTTGACAGAAGGTAATTAACCTATTTTATAGTCTTAATCGTTTCTGGAGGCAAGAAAAATGTTTAAAAAGGTAAAAAAGGCAAAATATTTTACAAAGTTGGATGCAAATAAAGCATTCTGGCAAGTTGAATTGTCAGAAGATAGTAAAGAGGTAACTACTTTTAATACTCCATTTGGGAGACATTATTTTAACAGAATGCCTTACGGTATAAGCTCTAGTCCTGAAGTATTTTATAGAGTTTTAATCAAATTTTTGAAGATATTGAAAATGTAGACATATATGCCGATGATATGTTAATTTGGGCAGAGACTATAGACCAATTATTAATAATTATGGATAAAGTTTTTAAAAGAGCCCAGAGAATATGGTATTAAATTTAATGCAGATAAAAGTGCTTTTATTGTAATGAAAGTTAAATATTTAGGTCATATACTTTCCGCAGATGGAATTGAAATTGATACAGAAAAAGTTGAGGCAATTGAAAAAATGCAAATACCAAAAAATAAAAGTGAATTACTAACATTCTTAGGAGCAATAAATTATGTATCAAAGTTTATACCAAATGCTGCACAATTAACTAGTAGTTAAGACAATTAACAAAGAAAGAAGTGCCATTTGTGTGGGGTACTGCACAGCAAACGTCATTTTTAAAGCTTAAAGAGGCATTATGTAAACCTCCAGTTTTAACATATTTTGAGATAAATAAACCCATAACATTGAGTGTAGATGCTTCCAGTGAGGGACTTGGATGTGTATTGATACAAAATGGAAGACCAGTGGCATATGGTTCCCATGCTTTAACAGAGACTGAAGTAATGAACAGTCAAATTGAAAAAGAGAGTTTACCAATTGTTTTTGGTTGTCATAAATTCAATCAATATTTGTTTGGTCAAAAATTTATCATAGAGACTGACCATAATCCACCGATCTCGATCTTTAAAAAACCAATGAATAAAATCCCTCCAAGATTACAAAGGATGAGAATAAGTTTACATAATTTTGATTTAGAACTTAAGTATGTACCAGGTAAAAAATTATTACTTGCTGATCATTTAAGCAGAATTTATTTATTGCTTATATGCTGATCATATAAGCAAAATACAGAGTCCTCTGATGAAGAAAAAATTGAAGCATATGTTATGATGGTTGAGAAAAGTCATAGTGTATCTGATATAAGAATGAATGAATTAAAACATGAAACTAGTAGCGATAAAGAACTGCAAGAAGTTCTAAAATATGTAAAAGATGGCCTGTAAACAAATCATCCGTTTCTGAAACTGTAAAACCATATTTTTCTTTCAAAGAAGAACTTTCAGAGTGTAAGGGTTTATTGTTGAAAAATACTTGTATAGTTATACCAAAATCCATGAGAAAAGTAATGCTTGCAAAATACATTATGCTCATTTTGGTAGTGAAAAATGCAAAATGTTAGCTAGAAAACATTGTTTTGGCCAGGTATGTCGAAGCAAATTGATGACTTGGTAAGCAATTGTGATATTTGTTGTAGTTATCAAAGGGATAACAGTAAAGAACCAATGATTGAAAAACCAATACCTAAAAATCCTTGGGAAATTGTAGCTTCTGACATTTTTTATTTACTTGGTAAAAGGTTTATAATTGTAGTAGATACGTATAGTAAATTCGTTCATTTGCAACATTTAAGTGATTTAAGCCCAGAGTCTACTATACAGTCTTTAAAGGAGTTTTTGCACGATATGGGGTACCTAAAGTTTTATATTCAGATTCAGGTACTCAATACACGAGTTTTAAATTTAAATAAATTTTCAGATCAATGGGATTTTAAACATGTGACAACTACTCCAAAACATCACCAGGTTTAGCAGAGAGACATATACAGACTCTCAGACATATTTTGAAAAAAATTATTCAGGAAGGAAAAGATAAAGAAATGGCTCTGTTACAATTAAGAAATATGCCTATTGATAATAGTGGCATTACGCCAGCGGAATTGATGTATGGTAGGAAAGTAAGAAATATAATACCAAATTCAAATGAAGGCAAAGTAGAGTCAAATAAATTTAGTACTATTTTGCAAGAATGTCAAAATAAACAAAAGTTCTATTATAATAAAGGTTCGAAAGCTCTTAAAGAATTTAATGTGGGAGATAAAGTTAAACTTCATGATGAAGGAAAGGAAACCTTACCTCATCAAAGTGGTATTATTATTGAAAAACATCAAAATCCTAGATCTTATAAAGTAAAAACAGAGCAAAATACTATTGTAGCACGTAATCGAAAAGATCTATCCAAAGGTACACAATTTAATGAAATCCACTATGGTTTAGATATACCATTTGAAGAGCCCACGCAAAGCAGAGTTTCGAACAATACAAGTACTGTAAATAATAATGTGAATCATGCAAATAATATATGTAATAATAATCCTATTGTTAATGTGACTGCAAATGATGCTCCGGTAATTATGACTAGATCAGGTCATACGATAAAGAAACCAGAGTACCTAAAAGGTTATGTATTGTCACCGGACAAAAGGCTTGCCGCATGACAAATGGCGCCAATCGTACACTCTAGTGTTTTTGGTGGCCCTAAAAAGGACCATGTGGCGAGAGCGCTGAAGTTGATGGTGCCGCGCTGAGATGTTCGGCGGCTGCGCCCACTGTTCATGGTGTACTGCAGTCCTCCTCTTCTTCCGGCATCGGTTTTAGAGTCGGTTGCTGGCCCAGCGAAATCCATCGCTGGCGCGGAACTGGAGGGCGAAGACGCAAGAACACCGTTCCTTCCAGCTGACTCCGTGTCGATGTCGTCCGAGAGAGAAGAGATGAAGTGCATCCGATGGCGTGGCGTTGAAGAGTGCTCAAAATTTTCTGCCAGCCTGGGTTTTATGGACTAACCGGGATCGCTGATTGGCTCGCTCCGAACATGTAGTTGCTCACGTCTCGGCTGCTGATCCCTGATTGGCTCGCTGTGTCCGCTGCTGGTACCGGAGAGCAGATGTTCGAATACCGCTGCCGTCACAGTATGTTTAATAAATGTTATGTAATATTATTGTAATTTAATTTTGAAAAACTAGAAAAGGGGAGATGTTGTGAGTAGTACCATAAGATTCATAAGTTATAAGAGTGGGGATATGCCACCATGACAGATGTATAGCGAGGCATGTGGGTCAGTCACAGGGCGATCTCTATAAGAGCAACACGCTCACGATGTACTCATTATTATAGCTGTTTAATAAATCGTTTATTATAATTAATAACCATCTAACTGTACATTTATTCATACATATAACAATAAGATATTTTACATGTAATGCCTTGTGTAAATATTAAAATTTTTAGTTAACATATGTCTATTGGAAAACTCTTTATGCCACCAGAAAAACCTTACTAACTGGGGAATTCACATATGTTGTAAGCGTTTAGGGAACATAATGATGGGAAAGTTCTGCATCCAACTGTGCCACACCCACATACTGGATTGTCAGGTGGGCACCATTTACCACCACACTGGGCTCTGGACTGCTGAGGAAGTGCAACAATACACAGGCAAACTGAAACAAATGAAAAGTGTTAATGACTCTTACTTCCTACATTCATTATTATAATGCATACTTCATGATGGCCTCACAACAATGAAAGCCCCACATTTAAGCCTAAATTTTTATAGTTTTAAGGTGCTATTTTTGAAGTTTTATTTTTCTTAGAGCGTAAGGACTGGTGAACCTTCAATTTTTTAATGCTTCATTTTTAAAAGCATAAATTGTTGAGTTTGAAGTTTTAAAGCATTCAGTTTGTTTAAAGCCTAATTTTCAGAGCTTTGCTCTCAAGACTCAGTTCTTATAACATCAATCTCACAAGCCTCAGTTGTTTGGCAATTAAATTAAATTTACTTTTCAATTTTGTTGTGGACATAAATAGAAATAAAAATACCCATATCAATTAATGCTTCTTTGAATGCTAAAGAGTGTGATTAAACAAAAAATTTAGTATAGAAATATTAGACTAAAATAAAGAAAAAGCTTGAAAGATTTTAGGAAGTGAACTCTGAATTTTGACTTTCAATTCTATGTCATGTATCCATACTAAACAAACTTATTAATACACACATATTTTACTACTTTAATTTTAAATACATAATTTCTTGTACATTTTATTTAATTAATTTGTCAATGTACTCAGATGGTTGCTAGTGTTCTAAGGCGTTTCTCTGTGTATTCACTTTTGTTATTTAAGTAGAAAATAAATCATAATTTATTAATTTTTATAAATGAAAAGAAATGTTGCAGATGTTAAATACATATTGGAACGAAACCTTGCACAACAATGATTAATCAATATTGTAGAATTCCTTTTTCTTGCGTATAAGCATGTATACACAATACATTTGTTCAACTTCGTTAATTAGGCATAAGTGTTATATTAGATTTAGGTTTGTGAAGTGAGACACCTTGAATTGTTCATAATTTGCCTCTCTATAGATACATACGTGCCTGAGTAGAAATAAATTAAAGAGAATAACTCTTGTTATTTGTTAATGTATCGAAATGAAACTTTGACAGATCATAAATCATATTTGACAATACAACTTTCTAATGTCATATGAACAGCAACATATTATATTTTTTTGTACTGTTTAATACATTGAATATTTTAATAAGGTCGTAAAATCTGCAGATAAAAATCAAACATGATTTAATGTTATTGTGCAAAGCCTAACCAGAGGTTTTAATTATAACATCTTTATCTATTAAATAGAACGAAGTTACAACCAAACTGAATTTCAATGTGTCACTCAGATCTCGAGTCTGTGCGGTGAGGTCTAGGAATCCTTAAGAAAACATCGACCACACCAGACGTGGGTTCTGTGTAACATCCCCATGTCAGTTATAATGAACTTCAGTGTCATGTTGAACTGAATCTTTCTTATAATTTTCAAATACCAGACCAAGATCAACACACAATTTAAAGCCCTATATTGCTGTAATAATAATAATAATAGTATGGGTTGGTGCCATATGTGAGTGGAAGATGTCCGCTTAGGTAAGTTATATCTCATCCGAAGTTATAAGTTTAGTATAAGTGACAGCACTTCAAGACTGTGATAGGTACAAGTTCAGTACACTCGAATAATTAATTACTAAACACATAAAAAATATTTAATTAATTAAATAATTAATTACTGACCCCTGAGGTAATATAATTAACTAAACATTTACCAGATCTAATGAACAGATGTGTGAAGTTAAGGGAACCACCACTGGACTGGAGTAATACTGAATTTAGGATCAACACATGTAAGTATAAGGAGATGAATGTAATGTGGCTCATCCATATTAAAAAAATGGTGGACTTTGAATGATAAGTAAATAAACTATTTACACAAAATACAAAAAAATTACCATTTCTTCTCAAAGGCGAGACTGATGACCATATCAGTGTAATTGTAAAGTTTCATTGTTTGTGGCCCATAAAATATGAAGGTTTGAAATTTTGTGTAGTACTTTCTTTACTAGAAAAGGAATCTAAAGGCATATGTTTATGTTCATGTAAATGCCTAAGGATTTGTTTTGATAGCAGACACATGAGGTATGTTCAAAATAAGGCTGAACTTTTCGAATATGTCCAAAACCGGTACATAGAACTTGCAAAGCGACTTTTTAACAAGAAACTATCAGGTACCTCGTTCTGCTATGACCTTCAAACTTTGAGGTATATCCATTAAAGTGCACAAGCTGTAATAATGAAGACAGAGTGATAATGTAGCAGTGTGTGAGTGCACAAAATTACTGGTAAATTACAGAGAAAGCTTACAGAGACATTTCAACTGCCTAACTAACGACTGCATTAGCTGAATCAGTGCTACAAGTGCTTAAAGTGGTTTCTAAAGAATTCCAAATTTCAGACGGTGAATGTCTTAAGCCATGTTGATGATCAGTGCCAACAGAATTTAAGTTTTGACTTGGATAACTGTCCGTCATTGTTTAACTGACACATGCATTAATGGGAAAGTGGGTGTCAGCATAAGGTCTTGCTGTAGAATTCTGATCAAAAAACTTCAAATGCATCCATAGTGCCAGTTTTGTAATTCAGATGAGAATTCATAGGTAATTTGTTTTCCATGCAGTCGCTGATAATATGCTTTTGACTTTACTCATAATGTTGACTGATCATGCATTTCATGAAACAAGTGTTTGTTAATATTAGTAACAAATTGCTGACACTATAAAACCACAATTCATCATAATGTGTTCTGTACTTACTTACTACAGACATTGTCAGTTGCAACGCAATTGTATAAAACCCGGATAATTTGTGACCATCGTGAGAATTTGAATCTGGTCAGTTGCAATCAATTGGATTTTAATGTTACCGTTATAATTTATTCATTCCTAGCCTATCCTAACCCAACCTAACCTAACTGACGTGACCTATCGTAAACTAACGTAACAAAAATAGTGAAATAAAGAAGTTACTCGCACAAATGAATAGTTGTAGAATTGAAATCTTATCAAAGTTCAGAAAAGGAATGTTTTTAAATGACAGATTCGGTCAGTAACTAAAAGTGCAGAGCGCAGTTGACTGTAAGAATAGGTAAAATGTCCAATCACAACTGACCAAGACTATAACAGACAGACCGTTTGTTGTAATGTTCATATTTTCCAGGTGGTTTGTGGGGAGCTAAGCACGGGCCACAAAACCTTGGTACGTCAGGGGACTTTCCTTACTCCATTTCAAGTTTATATAAAGATAAAGACAGCAAACTCAAAAATGGTCAATAACTTTGTCCAATAAAACTATAACTAAAGTATTATAGGAAAGTAAAAATAAAACAAAAGGTTAAATGACGTGATTGAAGAAAGTCAAATTAAGTAAGTATGCCAATTAAATTAAGAAAAAACAGGACTGAATTAAATACAAACATCTATTCAGTAAAGGTGATACTACTGTCAACCTGTTGGGCAGCTTATTAAGGAAAGAAAATGTGATGAACTTACCGAAGAATGCAGTGAGTACACTAAAATACTTCATGTTGTGCTTACTGGTAGAACAGTTCTACCTAGCAAAATTTCATATGCACTTATATATATGTATATATTGTAACATAACAAAATTATCACACTAAACATTTGAATTAATGCAACATAAATAAAGGAAAAAGTTCCATAGTGAGTGAGAAGAATAAATTGTTTAAGGATTACACTAGAAACTGTATATTAAGTCTATAAAATGTTAATAAAAATGAAAGATAACAAAGAAAACCATGGGTTAAAATAACCTACTATGTAAAAACCAGTTAAACCAGCAGTATACCCAGTAGATTGGGGATGCAGTACAAAAAGGGAAGGACCATAAAAAAGGAAATAATCTGTCATGAAACCATTTTAACAAGGGAACAATAATAAGGTCACGAGGCAGAGACACCACAAGACCAGAAACTACTAATGTGATATTTGAAGAAGGGACAAAACATATCAAGATTCCCACAAAGAGACCAGAAACAGGAAGAGATATGCCAAAACAAAATGATAGTCATGTAATATATACCATGAGAGAAAATTAAAACTGATATATGTAAACCCAAACAAGTTACAAGACACAATCCCAGAAAACACAAATTGTATACTAGTTATAAGAGTAATATGTTAAAAAATATATCAAAAGAGACTACCATAGTGTAGAACCCACTGAAAAGACTACCATAGTGTAGAACCCAATAAAGTGAAGTGAGGTAACAAAAATAAGAAACTACAGTGAGTATAGTGAGAAACATAGCTAAAAAATCTATGAAAAAATATTCAATGAAGTGTAAATATTATAAAAAGACTACCATGAGTGTAGAATAATACTAGTAAAACCATTGGAATCAAAGACAGTCTAAGGACTGACAACATTATCAGTAATAAGAGTTTTTTTAAATTAGATATAAGAAAAACTATTACCCATAAAATGTTTTCTTTAATTACAGTTAAGTAAATTGTGAGAAGGACAAAAATACCAGAGGACAGTTCATAACTGAGGGTATAACTAATAATAAGATGTTTGTTATTTATTGTTAATTAGATAATATTTTAGATATAAGGTGATAATAGATACAAGATGTTTTTTAATCACAGTTGAATTGTTTTCAAAAGAAACATAAATACACAAGACAGTTAATGACTGACAGTATTACTAGTAATAGGAGTTTTTTATTTTTTCTAATTAAATTATGTCTAGGTAATAATAAGGATAAGATATTTTGGTTATCATTTGATGATACAGTTAAAAATAATAGGGATAAAATGTTTTTGTTAAAATTAGGTGATATAGAGAAAATTAGGCATAAAATGTTCATGTTATGGTTCAATGATGTTATTAGTATAAAGAAAGTTTAGTAGATACAAGATATTCTATTGTATTTTAAAATCATCTCATTTAATTTTCCATTGTGTAAGTCAGAGAGGCAAGTAGGACATAAAAATGTAATAATTTTATTCAAAACAGTAAACCATGTATAATGTACAAACAGACCAGCCAAGACACCATTTTTGTAAACACAGACTGGCCTATAAACCAAAAAATTATCTATCAAAGAATCAATCTATGTAATAGGAATAGAATTCAATACATACAATACAGAAATTGAAAATATAATTAATACAGATACAGTTAATAGCAAATAGAATGACAAAAGAAAGGAAATTAACTTCTTTTGGAAACAGTCAATAATAGGCCTATGATAGTAATCAAATCAGACTAAACAGCAAATTAATTAATATTGAAATGTTTTAACAACCAAATTATTAACAACAAAGTAATTACGGAGTTATTAAGTATATTCCATAGAAATATTATAAGAAAAAACAAATAAAAACCTTTAAAACACTGAATTTGTACAAAATATGAGGCATACAATCATTATGTAAAATTGTAATTTTTGGGCTTAAATGAGCTTGAAACAAACCCAGCTATATATCAAAAGATGTAAAATTAACTAATCAATATTACTGAATAGTTAGATTCACGTAAAATTAAGAAATATTTGAAATACAGTAAAAAATAAGAAAACTTATTATGTATAGTTAGATGGTGAAACAAGTCTTGGACAGATATTTTTATAGTTAAACAATATGAAGAGGAAAAAGACATAGCACAAATTTCCCTAAAACGACGACGTTGCGTCTATTAGTCTATTGTTAATCGTAAAGCGGAATAGTTGGAAATGTGTTAGCGGAGTATTGAAAACAAAATAATTTGTAATAAAACCAAGTGTGGTTATGTGGCGTGTAACGGAGATGATCTAAAAAGTGAAATAACCTTAACTATCAATTTCTAACACTTCACAAATTTCCAAAACACAGTAATAACACCATAAAACTCAACACAAGAAATCGACAGCCATTTTGAACAATTTTTGGACCAAATTCACAGAAAACCAACACACATATTTGAACACCGGACACTACACAAGAAATCCATCCAGAAATCGACATCGCAGACGACGAGAGGACATTCCACACTATATTCCTGGACCAACACCACTTCGCAGAAAAGGGAATATCGTTTTATTTCTGTGGGAGAAGATCATTCAATTCCAACAGCAACGTAGCAGTTAAAATCGAGTAGACGGCGGCCATTACTGGATTTCTCATAAAGACGATGCAGTGCCTGCTGGAGGGGAGTGACGTCATTTCTTCGACTTGGTTCGCAATTTAATTTTTTTCTAATTGACAATTGTAATAATAATTTTGTTCTATTTCAGATCTTAACATTTAGTTTAAGAATACCTGTTAAATGTATCTTGTTCCTTGCCCTCTGACCATTTCGACTCGTTAAAAGAACCACAAATTTAAACTTGTAAAAAATATATTTAAAAAAATAATCAAGACAATTAAAATATATTTGTTGATTTTTCCACTACCGACTGTAGCAAATATTAGCCAGTGCCTGGGACATGCGTAGTTTGACTGGCGCATAATTTTGAATTTAATAAACGCAAATCATTACTCAGTTACCAGCATTGTTTTTATTTCCATAATTAATGTTAATATTATTTTTTTATTAAACAAAAACATAATTTACAGTGAGAGAATAGATATATAAGGAAATTATAAACTCAATTAATTAATTAAATTAAATAATTCAATCAAGCTCAATACAAGAACAAGAAAAATTATTTTCACAATTTTTAAAGTTTGATTTATTTGATATTTATCAATCAATCACACCCAGTTATAACCTATTTATATTAAATCTATTCTTTGTATTTGGTAATTTCAAAGTGGAGCGGTATCATCGGGGAGTTCAATACCGAGATCCAGACAACATACACAATTCTTATCATCAATATCTTTATATTTTATTTATTACAGTAGAACTTGGCTAATTCGAACGTGCATAATTCGAATTCGTGGATAATTCGAACTTTTACCATGGTCCCTTGAATATCCTATGTAAAACCATGCAAAAAGATCGTCTGTAATTCGAACTTTTTTTGGTTAATTCGAAATAAAAATTTTGCTCAAACTACAAAAAATCGCCTGCTGTATGGGCTAGACGACGTAACAATAGAGACACGACTGGAAACAGACAAGCAGGCATCGCCCTTTGTGAACAGACGCTTGTCCTTTGTGTCAAATTCGTGGAATTGCCGTCAGTATCTGGCGATGACACATGACTGGCTCGTGTAACGGTACCATCCGCCATTGTCCCTGGTTCCACGCCTCGTCAGTCAGCCACCCTCACTGTTGCTTTCAGTTCAGTCTGCCTGCATTCATGGAAGTGTTAAGTCTTTTTGAGTTTCTACTGTGCGAGCTGTGTCCTGTATTGAGAGACCGTTCCTTTCTTTATACAGTACTGTATATACAGACTGGTGTGTTTTAGTGACGCTTATTGTGCAGTTTTATTGTGTTGTGTGTTCATCATGGCCCTTTCAAAACCAACACGGACCCAATACAAATCATTGACATTTGCTGAAAAAGTTGCCATTATACGGAAAGTGGAAAAGGGACAAAAAAAGAAATCTGAAATTGCCAAGGAATTCGCGATACCGCCAAATACACTGTCAACGTATCTAAAAAATAAAGAGAAGATTTTGAATAGTGTGTGTAAAGCCAGTGACAAAGATAGGAAAAGAGCGCGAGGACCAGAAAATCCTGACGTGGATGAATGTGTAGTGAAGTGGTTTAAGCAAGCAAGGGACAAAAAAATTCCGGTCAGTGGGCCCCTCGTCAGAGCCAAAGCTGAGGAATTCGCATCTAGCTTAGGGAAAAATGATTTTAAGGCCAGCACTGGTTGGCTCGATAGTTTTAAAGAAAGGAATTTCTTTCAAAACTGTTTGTGGGGAAAGTGGATCTGTTGACGTTGAAGCTGCAAATTCATGGAAAGATGATTTGTTGCAAATGATTTCTGATAGAGACGCTAAAGACATTTTTAACGTAGACGAGACGGGCTTATTCTTCAAATGCACCCCCGACAAAACACTTGCTTTTAAAGGAAAAAGTTGTAGTGGCGGCAAACACAGCAAGGAGCGCATAACACTTTTATTCGGAGCAAACATGGATGGCTCGGAAAAACTGCCTTTGCTAATGATAGGGAAGTCAGCCAACCCACGTTGTTTCAAAAATGTAAAAACGATACCAGTTGAATACAAATCAAACAATAAAGCTTGGATGACAGGTGAAATTTTCGAAAGATGGCTTTTGAAAATCAACAGGAAATTTTGAAATCAAAACAGAAGAATCGTCTTGTTTATTGACAACTGTACAGCGCACAACACTATTCCTCTGAAGGAAAATGTAAAGGATGTGTTTTTCCCTCCAAACATGACTTCAGTAGTTCAACCTATGGACCAAGGTGTAATAAAAAATTTTAAGCATTTTTACAGACGGCTTGTGGTCCAAAACATTCTGTCAGGTGCTTATTTAGATGAGCACGAAAATATCAAGATTAACATCCTTCAAGCTGCCCGCATGTGCAACAGTGCTTGGGACTAAGTTACGCAAAAAACAATGCTAATTGTTTTCGTAAAGGTGGTTTCTGCCATATTGAAGGTGAAGAGGAGAATAAAGCTGCTAGAGAAGTCGTACGCACTACGGACAACTGGGAAGATGTTGGACATGATGCAGGCATTCGTTACGAAGAGTTTGTAAACATGGATGAAGACTTGGCGGTGTGCGGTGAACAGACAGATGCGGAGATCGTGGCTGATGTTATGAACATAAGAAATGATGGTACATCTTCAGATGAAGAAGGGGACCAGCTAGAACTTCCAGAGATACCGACTCCAACGGCTTCACAGGCATCAAATTACATTCAAGACTTGAGACGGTTTGTTGAAGGACAGCAGAACGTAAGTGACGCTATTTTCCAAGCACTTAATAAACTTGAAGAGTTTACTACAACTCAGTGTATTAACTGCAAAATGCAATCAAAAGTTTCTAGCTTTTTTAAAAAACTGTGAATGCTATATTTTGTACTGAAACATGTTTATACGTTTGCAATACATATGTATAAGGAAATTGTTTAATAAAATAACATATTGCTTTACTGAATTTCGGTTTTTGATTTGATTTTTCTACCCTTATTAAAAGTTTTCCTAATTCGAATTTTTTTACTGGTCCCTTCAGCTTCGAATTAGCCAAGTTCTACTGTATTACATTTGAATTTATATTACAATTTGACCAGCCTAAACAGTAATTACAGTCAGGGCAAATCAACACAAATCTATGCACAATAACCATATAACTATATATCTTGAATTTTTATTTTTATATTTGTAATTTATATTACAAATTGGCGTCCAACTTAAGGGGCTTTAAATAGGAGGTAATAGTGTTATAAAATAAGGACGAGTGTCCAATTTCCTATTTTTAGCTTGGCAACGGTCAATAGGTCGGAAGAGGGAGCGAGATGCACAGGAGAGCTACATCAAGGAAAAGGGCTATGGAGGCCGAGCAGGAGGTAGAAATGGAGGATAAAGAGGCGACACCAGTGGAAGATGTGGAGTCAATGTTACCCCCAGCAGAACCAAACAAGCCTGCACCACAGGAGGAACAGCCGGAGAAATCCACCACAAAGGAGGATGCAAAATTGGATAGAATGATGGAGATGTTACTCAGAGAATTTAAAACGACAAAAGAAGAGTTGGGTAATAAAATCGGAGATACCAATAAGAAAATCGAAGAAAATAGTAAGTAGATGGAGGAGAATAGTAAGAAGATGGAAGAAAATAGTAAGAAGCTGGAAAATGATAACCAACAATTGAAGGAGAATTAAGTAATAAAATTGGAGATACCAGTAAGAAGATGGAGGAGAAGGTGGACGAAATAAAAAACGAAAATAAATTATTAATGGAGGAAAATATTAAGAAGATCGAGGAGAAGATGGAGGAAAATATCCAGAAGATGGAGGAGAAAATGGAGGAAATAAAAACTGACAATAAACAATCGAAGGAGGAATTGACCCAGATAAGCCAGAAACTGGAAGAAACCAATAAAAAGATGGAGAATAATAGTCAGAAATTGAGAGAAGAATTGAAGGAGACGAACCAAGAGAACATGAACCGGTTAGACGGAAGAATGGAAATATTGAAGGAAGAATTGAGCCAGAAGATAGCTGAAAACAATGAGACAATCAGCAAGAAGGTAGAAGAGGAAATAACGGTAATCGAACAAAAGGTTACCAGAGCTGACGAAAAATGGAGTCGAACCGAACGAGAAGTACAGATTATCAAGACCGAAATAAATACGAAGGTTAACAACATTGAAGAGACGACTAGGAAGACATTGGAGGAAAGACTAAAGGAAACACGGGAAGACTGGGAGCGAGTGCAGGACCGATTCACAGAAAAATGTGACGGCATTGAAGCTGCTGTGACCAATATCAACAGTCAGGTGCGACAGAACCAGACAGATATAGACCTATTCCATAGTCGACCGACAACCATTACCAGTTGTCCCAACAATGAGAATCGTGAAGGAATTAACTTCAGGTTTTATAAAAACAAACCCATGGAGTTCCTAGCAAAAATCGAAGAATACTTCACCAAACACAGAGGTAATCGCTGGAGGGAGAATAAAGAGGTGCTTGACGAATCGTTCAAGGAGATAGCAGACAATTGGTGGATGGCGATAAGAGACGAGGTGACCGACTATCAACAATTCAGAAGGCTATTCAAAGCCAAATATTGGTCTGAATCAACGCAAAATATCGCCAGAGACGGGATATGCCATGGGAAGTACAACCCGTATGGAAACCAAACTTTAACGGCGTACTTTTTGGGAAAGGTGTGCGTGGCCAAACATCTAGAGCCCCGAATACCGGAAGAATGCCTGGTCAGCAAACTCTCATACCATTATGAGGAGGATATTATCAGAGCCAGACGAAACAGTCAAATAAAGACGGTGCAAGCCATGACCGAGCTTTTCGAAATGTATGAGCACAAAGACTATTACCGTCAAAGTCGCAGGAGATATGAAAAGCCGGAACCAAGGAGTAACAACAATAATTTGAATAATAATAATCGGCAGAATGTGGGTAACAATAATAATTATAATTCCGCAAATCGGAATAATGCCGAATACAATTATAACCCCAGAAATAACAATAATTTGCCTAGGTTTAACAACAATAATAATAATAGTAATATTCCTCGCATAAATAATAATAACAACAACCACAATAATAATAATAATAATAATAATAATAATAATAACCGTCCACAAAACAACAACGGTTATTATAATAATAATAGTAACTATGTTCCAAATGGTCAGAGGAACCCCAACCTTTCTAATAATAATTATCATGGTAATTATAACCGGAATTACACGAATGGAGGTAATAACAACAATTACAGGACATATCGACCCAATGTTAACTACATCCGAGCGGATGGCAGTGGACACAGGAAGTACCAGCCTCAACGAAGGAGCCGATACTACGAGTACGAGACCTTCCAAGGAAGTCAGGGAAGTAATCGGTACAGAGAGTACGAGCCCAGACGTAGTTCCAGCCTGGATAATCAGCGAAGACTACCTGTGACAGAAGCCCAACAGGACGATCGAGCAGAACCAAACGAAGCAGTCTCAGGACTTCAAGCTGACGCTTCCAACGGCCTAATCCGTAATGAAGCGGAACATTTAAACGAACGGAGGCAGTAATAAACTGTAATAACCCTTTACTGCTCCAATCTGCTGGGTTTAACCAAGTGGGTATGAATTCGAAGAAAAACAGAAAAAATTTTACCATAATATACAGCAATTATTTGAAAGATATCCGTAAGGACCTATTAGAAGAAAGCGAGCTTAATATTAACAATAATGATAATGAAATAATATACATAATTGCAGAAATTGAAGGTATTTCTGTTCCTATAATGATAGACACTGGAGCCAATGTCTCCATAATAAATCGAAATGAGTTGGACCGGATACAGCAGGAATGCCACAAAAACTTACCGGTACTACCTATTAATAATATTGTACTTGTAGGAGCTACCGGCCGACAGAACAAGACCATAAGAAAGCAGGTATCCCTCAGTGTCAACAGTCAGGGCATTAGTGTGGATATGATATTTCTTGTTGCAGCCGGATTACCTTTCAACATCATGATAGGATGTGACATATTGCGCCGAAACTCAGCAATTATGGACTTGTGCCAAGGAAAGGTATCACTCTTTGCTGAAGGTTCAACCTGGATAGCCAATTTAACTGATAACAAGACGTTAGACTCCAGACAACTTCTCGACCACCAAAATAAGGTGAATTACTTGTCCAACTACTCAACAAACAACAAGCCAGTACATCAGGATTCGGAGGAAGACCTATGGCAACAAAAGATTCAAGAGATACGTAACTTCCAGTGCCACAATACTAACGAGCAATTAAAGGAAAACCAGCTGAATCAATTGGTAGAAATATATGAAAAATATCGAGCTGTATTTTCTGACGAACCTGGAAAGATCCGGAACTACCAATGTTCAATACGATTCAGAGAACCGGTAGAATTTAACCAAAAGTCGTACCCAATAGCACAATCTTTGAAAGAAGCCATACGCTCAGAGATCCAGAATATGATCCGTAGAGATATCATCGAGAGCAGTCAATCGCCATACACTAGCCCAATTGTGGCCATACAAAAGAAAAATGGGAAGGTAAGGCTTTGCCTTGACGCTCGTGAGATAAATAAGATGATAATAAACGATCATACCTCACCTGGCGAAATTGATGAAATTTTGAAGAGGTTCCACGGAACACGATTCATTACCACCTGGGATACCGTATGCGGCTATTGGCAAGTGGAGTTGCACCCAGCAAGCCGGCAATACATGGCGTTCATCTTCGAAGGGCGCAATTATCAGTTTAAGAGGTTGCCCTTCGGGTTGGTGAAAACAGTAGCGGTTTTTGTCGCCTGTATGGATCATATACTAGGACCAGAAGCGCTCCAATTCACGACTGTCTATGTTGATGATCTCCTAATAACATCAACCAACTGGGAGGAACACTGTTACCGTGTGCAGTATGTCTTGAAGAAGCTTGCTGAAAATAATGTCACCCTTAAACTGGACAAGTCCAAGCTTATAGCTAAAGAAGTACAATTCCTGGGTTTCCAGCTAAACAGTCAAGGAATAACACCATCAACAGAAAAGGTAGACGCCATACAACGATTCCCTACACCAAAAAACAGAAGGCAACTACAATCATTTTTGGGCCTGTGTAACTATTATAGGAAGTTCCAGAATAATTATTCCGAACTAACAGCCCAGTTTCAGTACCAGTTATCATCCAAGAATAAATGGCGATGGGATCAAGAACAAGACGAAACCTTCAAATCAATTAAAGAGAAATTCTTAGATGCAGTAATGCTCAACCATCCAGATTTTAACCGACCCTTCTTTCTAAACTGTGACGCTAGTAACATTAGCTTGGGATCAACACTGTACCAAGAAGATGAAGGTGGAAACCATCTAGTAGTGAGCTTTGCTAGCAGAACCCTTAACCAGTGTGAAAAGAACTATAATGTGACGGAAAAAGAACTGCTAAGTGTAGTCTTTGCCAGCAGGAAGTTTCGGACGTATATCCTCGGATATCCAGTGACCGTCCGAACAGATCACAAGTCAATATCATTTCTAAGAAGATGCAAATTAAGCCATGGTAGATTGACCAGATGGGTACTCGCCCTACAGGAATACGATATACAGTGGGAGTATGTTCCTGGAAGTAAAAATGTAGTAGCCGACGTATTGTCGAGAGTGAATCTGGAAGAACAAACATTCGAAGGCGAAAAGGAGAGCATCTTGAAAATCTATAACATTATTAAGGACAGATCCGATTTAGAGAAGATAGTGCAGGACATCAGAGAACACCAGCAGTCCGATCCGAAGTTAAACTATATTAAACTTCGTCTCTCCAACCAAGATGACACAATAAACAAATTTTATTGTATACATAATGGGATTTTATTCATCAAGACATCCCTTGATGAAGAAATATGGAAGATCATGATCCCTACTACAATCGAAAAGGATATCATCCTGGACTATCACCTACGATACGGTCACATGGGAGCCATGAAGGTGATCAAGGCAATAGAAGAGAATTGTCATATAAAAAGTATCAATAGAAAAACAAGAAACTACCTCAAAACCTGTCTGATATGTCAATTGGTGAAAACCAACAATGAGAGAAAGGAAGGTATAATGATACCAATTACCTCACAAGCCAAACTGGAAAAGGTCTTTCTGGACATATGTGGTCCATTTCCCCGCAGTGGCGGACGCCATCGATACAAATATATTATTATTATGATGGATCATTTTACAAAATTTACAAAACTATACCCTGTGAACAGAGCCACCACTCTGAAGACTCTAGGAATAATAACAAATCATTACATTCCAGAGGTAGGAAGCCCGACATCCATAATCACCGACCATGGAACGCAATTTAAGGGTTGGAGGTGGAGAAACACTCTGAATACATTGGGCATTAAGACATACAAGACGTCTGTCTACCACCCCAGCAGCAATCCAGCGGAGAGGGTACTGCGAGAGGTCGGAAGAATATTACGGACTTATTGCTATAATCAACAAAAGAAGTGGCAAGAATATTTATTAGCTACTGAAGAATTTCTTAATTTGTCATATCACCCCGCTATAGGTACCACGCCATACACGGCAATGTATGAAAAACCGCCTCCGAGAGAAATACAAGACATAATAGAGTTCCCCAGGAGTCAAGAATACAAATTCAATCGAATCAGATTCTACAATAAATTGGCAGAAGACCAGGAAAGGCGCAAGAGCAAATATCAAAAGGCTGTTAAGAAAATAATAAGCTATGAAGTCGGAGAAAAGGTACTGCTAAAAAACAGGGAATTACCCAGTACTTTGGAAGGCATTACCAAAAAGTTGTTACTGCTGTATACCGGCCCATACCTGATTATTAAAAACAATAATAACAATACGTATGTACTAAAGGATATCATTTCGAATAAAGTAAAAGGAACTTATAATCAGTTATCCGTTAAAAATTATTTGGAGGACTCATAATTATGAGTTAAAACTATTATGAAGAAATTGTGAATTTTGATAAAAATAAATTACAAAATTCCAAAAGTTAGTAAGTACAACTTACACCAAATATCTGAAAGAATATTGTGAACGAAATAAGAATTTTGATGGAATAATAAAATTACAAAATTCCAAAAGTTAGTAAGTACAACTTACACCAAATATCAGAAAGAATATTGTGAACGAAATAAGAATTTTGATAAAAATAAAATTACAAAATTCCAAAAATCCATAAGTACAACTTACACCAAATATTCGAATAATTGTGAATGATGCAAAAAGAATTTTGAGAAATAGATAATTTCAAAATTCAAAAATCAGTAAGTACAACTTACACAAATCATTTGAAAGACTAGTATGAACGAAATAAAAATTTTGAGAAATAATAATTTCAAAATTCAAAAATCAGTAAGGACAACTTACACAAAACATTTGAAAGATTATTGTGAATAAATAAAAAGAATTTTGAACATAATAAGCTTCAAAATTCAAAAGCAATAGTAGGTACAATTTACACAAATATTCAAAGACTATTATGAAAGTAAAAAGAATTTGGATGGAGATAATGATTTTCAAAATTCAAAACAATAATAAGTACAACTTATACCAAAATATTTGAAAAAAAAAAAAAAAAAAAAAAAAAAAAACTCATATCATTACTCATACAAATGATGAGAAATAACTCTGAAATTTGAAAAAAGATTTTGTAAGAAAGAGATACAAAATTCTGAAGGAGAAAGGAAACCAGAATATCATATGACTTAATCGAAACAACTTGACCAAACTCACAAAGAAAATAATTTAATAAAAATGGAACAATGAAAAAGGACCAGCTTACTAAAGACCAAATAGTGAGACCAGAAAAAAAAAAACCCCTGATACTAATAATGATAATGTTGTTACAATAACCACTGTTATAGTGAAAGTGATAAAGAATTAATTCATGTTACACCATGAGCAATAAAAATAACTCAATGGATACCAGATGGTAGAAAGAGTAAAAATAAATACTACTTACTATGTAAACATGATGAAATGTATATCATACCACATACCTAAACCACCTAATATGGAATAAGCTTTAAGAGAGAAGAAGAGTCAAGTGTATAAAAGTATTAATTAATATAAAGTATTATGAAGTGAAGAATCTAAAGATGTTTATTTTAGTCAAAAATGACTACTTTTACTGTTTATTTATTTTTATGACTGGATGTAGAAAATGCCATCAGTCTTATATTTTGAGCAGAGATGATAATACCTCTGGACTCAATTGAAGGTTGGACAGCAGGGATTGAAGCCAAAAGTGCCACTCTGAACTGTTCCAATTAATTTATTAGGGAATGTTAGGGAGTAAACATACTGGTGAGGAAGCACCAAATAAGAAAGAATATAAAATGATAATGTTATACACAAGATTGAAGAACACTTATCAATGAAGAAAGAAACTAATGAAGGAGATACACATCATCTGAGAGGAAGCAATGGTGGAAAAAGAAGGTATATAAAGTGAAAACATGTAATCACGGAGAAAATGTAAATACAAAAGAATTAGTAGTAATTATTTCATCCATACTAAGAGTATGATCTGAACTAATCACTTTTACAGGAGAGCATATGTAACATAACAAAATTATCACACTAAACATTTGAATTAATGCAACATAAATAAAGGAAAAAGTTCCATAGTGAGTGAGAAGAATAAATTGTTTAAGGATTACACTAGAAACTGTATATTAAGTCTATAAAATGTTAATAAAAATGAAAGATAACAAAGAAAACCATGGGTTAAAATAACCTACTATGTAAAAACCAGTTAAACCAGCAGTATACCCAGTAGATTGGGGATGCAGTACAAAAAGGGAAGGACCATAAAAAAGGAAATAATCTGTCATGAAACCATTTTAACAAGGGAACAATAATAAGGTCACGAGGCAGAGACACCACAAGACCAGAAACTACTAATGTGATATTTGAAGAAGGGACAAAACATATCAAGATTCCCACAAAGAGACCAGAAACAGGAAGAGATATGCCAAAACAAAATGATAGTCATGTAATATATACCATGAGAGAAAATTAAAACTGATATATGTAAACCCAAACAAGTTACAAGACACAATCCCAGAAAACACAAATTGTATACTAGTTATAAGAGTAATATGTTAAAAAATATATCAAAAGAGACTACCATAGTGTAGAACCCACTGAAAAGACTACCATAGTGTAGAACCCAATAAAGTGAAGTGAGGTAACAAAAATAAGAAACTACAGTGAGTATAGTGAGAAACATAGCTAAAAAATCTATGAAAAAATATTCAATGAAGTGTAAATATTATAAAAAGACTACCATGAGTGTAGAATAATACTAGTAAAACCATTGGAATCAAAGACAGTCTAAGGACTGACAACATTATCAGTAATAAGAGTTTTTTAAATTAGATATAAGAAAAACTATTACCCATAAAATGTTTTCTTTAATTACAGTTAAGTAAATTGTGAGAAGGACAAAAATACCAGAGGACAGTTCATAACTGAGGGTATAACTAATAATAAGATGTTTGTTATTTATTGTTAATTAGATAATATTTTAGATATAAGGTGATAATAGATACAAGATGTTTTTTAATCACAGTTGAATTGTTTTCAAAAGAAACATAAATACACAAGACAGTTAATGACTGACAGTATTACTAGTAATAGGAGTTTTTTATTTTTTTCTAATTAAATTATGTCTAGGTAATAATAAGGATAAGATATTTTGATTATCATTTGATGATACAGTTAAAAATAATAGGGATAAAATGTTTTTGTTAAAATTAGGTGATATAGAGAAAATTAGGCATAAAATGTTCATGTTATGGTTCAATGACGTTATTAGTATAAAGAAAGTTTAGTAGATACAAGATATTCTATTGTATTTTAAAATCATGTCATTTAATTTTCCATTGTGTAAGTCAGAGAGGCAAGTAGGACATAAAAATGTAATAATTTTATTCAAAACAGTAAACCATGTATAATGTACAAACAGACCAGCCAAGACACCATTTTTGTAAACACAGACTGGCCTATAAACCAAAAAATTATCTATCAAAGAATCAATCTATGTAATAGGAATAGAATTCAATACATACAATACAGAAATTGAAAATATAATTAATACAGATACAGTTAATAGCAAATAGAATGACAAAAGAAAGGAAATTAACTTCTTTTGGAAACAGTCAATAATAGGCCTATGATAGTAATCAAATCAGACTAAACAGCAAATTAATTAATATTGAAATGTTTTAACAACCAAATTATTAACAACAAAGTAATTACAGAGTTATTAAGTATATTCCATAGAAATATTATAAGAAAAAACAAATAAAAACCTTTAAAACACTGAATTTGTACAAAATATGAGGCATACAATCATTATGTAAAATTGTAATTTTTGGGCTTAAATGAGCTTGAAACAAACCCAGCTATATATCAAAAGATGTAAAATTAACTAATCAATATTACTGAATAGTTAGATTCACGTAAAATTAAGAAATATTTGAAATACAGTAAAAAATAAGAAAACTTATTATGTATAGTTAGATGGTGAAACAAGTCTTGGACAGATATTTTTATAGTTAAACAATATGAAGAGGAAAAAGACATAGCACAAATTGCCCTAAAACGACGACGTTGCGTCTATTAGTCTATTGTTAATCGTAAAGCGGAATAGTTGGAAATGTGTTAGCGGAGTATTGAAAACAAAATAATTTGTAATAAAACCAAGTGTGGTTATGTGGCGTGTAACGGAGATGATCTAAAAAGTGAAATAACCTTAACTATCAATTTCTAACACTTCACAAATTTCCAAAACACAGTAATAACACCATAAAACTCAACACAAGAAATCGACAGCCATTTTGAACAATTTTTGGACCAAATTCACAGAAAACCAACACACATATTTGAACACCGGACACTACACAAGAAATCCATCCAGAAATCGACATCGCAGACGACGAGAGGACATTCCACACTATATTCCTGGACCAACACCACTTCGCAGAAAAGGGAACATCGTTTTATTTCTGTGGGAGAAGATCATTCAATTCCAACAGCAACGTAGCAGTTAAAATCGAGTAGACGGCGGCCATTACTGGATTTCTCATAAAGACGATGCAGTGCCTGCTGGAGGGGAGTGACGTCATTTCTTCGACTTGGTTCGCAATTTAATTTTTTTCTAATTGACAATTGTAATAATAATTTTGTTCTATTTCAGATCTTAACATTTAGTTTAAGAATACCTGTTAAATGTATCTTGTTCCTTGCCCTCTGACCATTTCGACTCGTTAAAAGAACCACAAATTTAAACTTGTAAAAAATATATTTGTTGATTTTTCCACTACCGACTGTAGCAAATATTAGCCAGTGCCTGGGACATGCGCAGTTTGACTGGCGCATAATTTTGAATGTTAATAAACGCAAATCATTACTCAGTTACCAGCATTGTTTTTATTTCCATAATTAATGTTAATATTATTTTTTTATTAAACAAAAACATAATTTACAGTGAGAGAATAGATATATAAGGAAATTATAAACTCAATTAATTAATTAATTAGTTATTAATTAAATTAAATAATTCAATCAAGCTCAATACAAGAACAAGAAAAATTATTTTCACAATTTTTAAAGTTTGATTTATTTGATATTTATCAATCAATCACACCCAGTTATAACCTATTTATATTAAATCTATTCTTTGTATTTGGTAATTTCAAAGTGGAGCGGTATCATCGGGGAGTTCAATACCGAGATCCAGACAACATACACAATTCTTATCATCAATATCTTTATATTTTATTTATTATTACATTTGAATTTATATTACAAATTGACTAGCCTAACTAGTGGGGCTAAAAGGAGGGCACAAACCATTGTTAACACATCAATCGACACACAATATATATATCTTTTTATTTTTATTATATTTGTAATAATAATTTTATTACAATATATATATAAAGCACACACACATATCAGCTATTGTCTGATATAAATTATCCTCCGTACAGGGAAATTTAAAAAAATTATCAGCTTTGGCCTTTGAAAATAATACCTGAAGATATGTGATATGTGTTTTTCAGATATGTGAAAAATAAATTACGCATTTACTATCAGTCTATATTTATATTTATCAGCATCTACTTCCATTTTATCGGCGTTGTTATCCAAATTTTCACGTTTTCTTCTGCGAATCATTTCTTATTATCAGGCTGTGTGCATCCATAGAATTCCTCTGACTCTTAGCAATTCATATATGTATCCACGAGAATTTCTGAAACAGTTCTTGCTTAATTCCTCAAACATTTGTTTGGCTATGAGCAATTTATTGTTCCTATAATTGTTGTACAGTAAAATTATGAAACATAAGTTTGCTAAAGAATATTATACAAAAGTACAAATAGTAATAATGCAATAAATAAACCCTAACAAAGAGCCTGACTTTGATTAATTACTGGCAGAGTGCTAAACTAACGTTAAAAAATACCAGGGAACAATTATGTTAACCACTTAACAGATTAACCCGAGTTGTTAAGGACTAAGTATTCGTCCAGAGGTCAAAATTCTGAGAGGTTATGGGAAATAGTAATTGAAAATAATGGTAGAATACTGTTTGATGAATTAATTTTTAGCATAAGGAGACTCATAAACACACATATGAACTGGTAGGAATGTATTCCAAAAGGCTCACAAAAATAGTCCTTAACACACTGTCTCCTGAGGTCATTAAAATATGTAATAGACAAATTAAATAAATAAAGTGGACAAGAAATTATGTACTTAAAATTAAATTATAGTAGTAAAAGGTGTGTGTGTGTGTGTGTGTGTGTGTGTGTTGTACATAAAAATTGTGTAATGTAACAGGAGAGAGTGTTTAGTAATTTACATTAATTTAAACAAAGTAATATATCGCAAGTCTATAAACAGTGTGATTATAAATCAACATTCTTTCTTTAAGCTGCTGTTTCACGTGTAAACAACACAAGCCATTACTGACAAACTAAAGATGACGAACAGAATTATCACTGTTGCACACCACTATAGAAAAATTATTCCGATTAGCGCTTTCAAGCTTCCCAGCTCATGGTCAGATCGGCAATAACCTCTGACGATCAAGTTATTTCCGATCTGACGAGCTGGGAAGCTTGAAATGCTAATCAGAATAATTTTTCTATAGTGGAGTGCAACAGTGATAATTCTGTTTGTGATTATAACCACTAACACAACTTTCTTAATTAAACTAAAGATAGCGGAAGGTTCTATTAGCTCTACGGGGATCTCACATACAGCAGCATTATTCAGAACAGGAAATAACAATTTATTTGAGATTAAATAAACTAATTTTATTTATTAATTTTCATGAGAGAACAATTATATATATATACTATTTTGAATGTTCATCACTTCATTGTTTACACACATAATAATTATTAATATTGGTGTTACTTTCACTATAAACTTACTTGTTTTATTCACTCAGACGACGTTTCAGAGTGGTGTTCTCCTTCTTCAGTGAGTTTGTATACAGAATATGCCAAGTTGCCCATCAGATGACAACTAGGCACATTCCGTATCCAAACTCACTGAAGAAGGAGAACACCACTCCGAAACGTCGTCTGAGTGAATAAAACAAGTAAGTTTACGGTGAAAGAAACACCAATATTAATAATAATTTTATATACTTAAGAAAAGCCACTAAAATCTCATTTTTAGCACTCACAAAAGTTACTGTAACATTAAAAGATGGGATGATAAAGGAAAACTAAGTTGAGAGTTTAAAGTTTCATGCAAGAATAAAAACCAATTTTTTGTCAAGAGGTCAGAAGGTTTTTTGTAATGATATCTGTATAATAATTTTCTAGTATATTTCTTAAACTGAATTCGTCAGTTTATTATTATTATTATTACCAATACAAGCTTATTTATTATTCCTCTTTAAGATGGTTACTACAATCGTATTCACCCAAATGTTAGGTATAACCTACTTTTCCATTTTGAAATATTTGTGCTAGAACCTTCTAGCAAACATTTAAATTAACCATTGTTAACATTAATCACATTACTTTTGCAGTACTTACTTTCTCCTAACAATTGGAATTAAAATAAATGTTAAATATTGTAGATTTTAAATGGTTTTATAAATTGTACTTAAAATAAAAAATAAAATTTTATAATAAATATTGTTACTATTCTTCTTATTGATTATATTATTTTAATAGTTATTGTTATTATTATTGGCTTGATTGATATGTTAGTAGTTTTTAGCAAAATTTCAGATACTCACAAAATAAATTGCAGAGATACAAACAATAATCAGCTAAAAACACATTAAGCACACTGTGCACATCTTGATAAATATAAGCAGCTCCAGTAGGAAATAATTAAATTTGGACATGGTAATGCAAGTTAAAATGGAAATTGGCACTGATAAAACAAAAATTGTAAATACAGACTTATAAGAAACAACATAATTTGTTTTTCCCATAACCTGAGGAATTAATTGCTGTATTTTGTTGTCTAAACACATTGATTTACAAGGCTGATCCATTGAATTCTAATGTATTTCCCAGCACAGAGGACGAAATATATCAGATAATAACTACTCTGTGTGTGTGTGTTTTTTTTACTACAATTGTACTTCCAGTGAGGACATAACCACACACAACATTAAGTGTCTTATCTTGCTGACTGCTTTCCTCGGTGAGTCAGTAAAATTTTTTTTTTGTAATAAAAACTACCAAACAAATGGAAAATAACTGAGCAGCAAGTCGGTCTCCTGTAGTGAAATTTGTTACTCATTTCAATCTGTTTTGCTGTATTTTAATTAGACCCTTATTGGTACTAAGGACTCTGACAGTCTTCAGCCTTGTTTAACCGTTTCTCGTTTCTTTTTAGTTTATGTAGCCTTTTGATTATCATTTAATGTTGCACTGTCACAAACACACAGTTGTCCATTTTCACTCTTCCAGCATTGTGAAAGTGAAGAGCGAAGCCCTCCTTTTAGGTTTGCATTAGGTGAACTTCAATCTCTCAGGCGACCTCTGTTGTACCAAAGGCAAGTCTATTGAAGCCGTGAATTCCACAATTCCACCGACCAACAGTTTGAGGAAAACTGTTACTTTGATGTATCTTCTTTAAAGCTGTCTACAATCTTACAACTTTTCCTGTTAGTATTGCTTATACGTACAATTTTCTTAAGCGTACACATTCAACAAAGCTGTACACAATTTTGAACAAAATTTATAATAATGTAAACACTTTTTAATCTATGGACTAGTGCTTTTTGGGATAATGAACTATTGTGGTACCACAGTTTTATTAAATTTATTTCTAGAATTAAAACTGACAACAGTCAATGCTTACTAAACTTATTTACTGTCAAATCAGTGTGGGAAAAAGTCAAAAATGAAGTGGCAGGTGAAAATGTAACGAATAATTTGGTAGAAGTAAAAAAAAATTGTAGATCAAAAACTGTCTGATTTTCGCCAGAGAATTGGAAGAAATTCTTGGATCACGTTTTAAAAATTGAAGAAGATTATTTTGAATCTGATAGAGTTATAGACATGCAAACAGACGGTCTAATTACAACAGGCAACCACAGTGATACTAAGATGATAAGACTGACAATGAAAATTTAAGCGAAGCAGAATCGTCAGGTGGAGAAGTTTACTACATAGACAGTATTGAACCTCTGGATTAAAATTTATGAAAAGTACTACCTGTAGACTTATTTATAACTTTTATTTTATTATGTATTGATAATTGTATTGTATTGTATATTATTTTTAATTGTATTGTTAGTTTATTTTAAAAAGAAAATAAAAATTAACATCCAATTTTAATAAATTTATTGTAATAAAAAAATTGAAATTATGGTAATAAAAAATGATTTAGTAAAAAAAATAATCCACTAAAAACAAAACAAAACAAAAATAAAATTATAGTACACAATGTGTTTTATTGTAAACGCAAAGACGCATTGTGCTATCTCAGTTGAATTGGGTAGTGGAACTGCTGCTGGCATGAGTTTGTGTTTGTGTGTTCCTTCCACTAACAAATTCTCCCACCCAAATGAAGTGGTACTACAGGTGGCAGTATACAATCTGCACGAACAAGTAATACACAAAACTTTGATATACTGTACATCTTGACACTTTGCAGGTTATAATGGTATTTCATTACTGCAAGCTTGTTTCACAGACTGATTATTAAAACCAACCAATTAAACACATTCTGAAATAGGATTAGTACCATTTTAGAAATTCAACATATTACCCACAATATTATGATTGTGGCCGCAAAAGACCACCTTTCCACGGACTTGTGATGTTTTCTAGGCCTACATCACTTACTGCAATCTTAATCATGAGATTTTTTATTGTTTTGAATGTCACTGAGTAGATTGCAATGTACTGGAAAAGAGTTGTACAGTTACGTTATTTTTGAATTTATAAATACGATATATTATATCTCACAAATGTGGTTATGTATACAAAAACTAAGACGCCATCTATGCAATTAACTAAGTCAAGGGCCAGAATTTCGTTACGCGAAGTCAGGCGGGAACAGAAATTGCTTGAAATAAAAACAGCTGTTCTGATTTTTACCAATGAAATACCCTTTTTATTATTTATTCGTTTTACATACTTGTTTTCAACCCTATCCTTAACCCTTCCAAAATAAATACATAGTGTAATAATACTGTCAGTAAATATCATAAGTATACGACAAAATTATATATATATTTATGTGTTGCAACTTCTGTAAGTATAACATGTATATGACAAAATTATATCTATATATATATTTTTATAGGCGTTGCTCAACCCAGCACTTAGAAATAATTACGCACGCACACAACCACGCACCCTTTCATTCTCATGGTACAGACTTTAAATTTTGGAGCTCCTTTTATATAGATTGAAAATTTGAATAATTTGTTAAATGATTGATTTCTACAATAACATATATTGGGAAATAAAGGATTCAAAATATATAAGGAACGCTCTCACCAATTTCCGTGTTGGCTTCCTCGCACTGCCAGTCTCGTTCGTATATCGGCACAATCGGTGTATTTTTACTGCGCTTGACGGGACACCTTTGGTCAACCCACGTAACCCACCGTCGTGGGACCGATTCTATACGTCGATCTTGTTTACGAACGATTTAATCGGTCGAGGACGCCTACACCAAACCGAACTATTACTTTCCTTAATACATTTTGATAGTAGATATTATACTGTTTATTAACCACCTACAGTGGTCTAAAAAGTTAAAATTCACTCGTAAGTGAATGGGCGGCCGGCCGGCTCAAATCAGAGCTGCAGATGAAATGACGGCAATTTCTGGTTGAAATCTGCAGAAGTGGGGTGTACTGACGTCACAGTCCTTTGTCTATCGTGTTGACATCGCAGTTTGGTTGTTGTCAACAAATTCTCCGCCTCTGACGTAACGAAGGCTTGGCTCTGCTTATCTCAATAACTGCACACTGTTTTTGTGATGTGACACCGTTTTTTGTCATGAATTAGTTAAAATCCTGGCAAATACTGTAATATAGTCCACTCACTGTAAATTCTATATCGGGTGTTTGAGGTTGGGTTGGGTATGTCAAAAAATAGGAAAATACAATATTTATGATCTCGTTACCATATTTTAGGTAATTCTACAATGTACCATGATTGTACCATCACAAAACCCCCTCAATGAAAGATGGTGTGACGAAGCACACAAACTTTCATTGACCCTTTCATACTTCCTAAAGGGATCAGCCAGGACAAGTCGCCACAAACCCCTTACAAATTTATATATAAAAAAAAAAAACAATAATCACTCACCCTTGGTCTGGTGATAATGACTGTACCTTCATGACCTTACTGGACTTCTCCTGCGAGATCCCAACACCATAAGGCCACTTAGGCTCTTAACGCCCCTGCTCTGACGCGTTGGCCAGCTCAGGACCGCTGTCACACCCCAAACACTGAAACAATTTATAAAAAATATGAACATAGTGGCTTATTGAATCACTACCTCCTTAACTGATATGGTTCCCCTTAGCTAAGTGCTGGTTTGTGCCAATAAGCACTGGGTTGGCTTACTATTTATAAAATTATAAATTATATTAAATAAAATTAGAAAGTATAAAAATTATAAAAATAATAAATCTCAAGGATTAAAAAGAATATCTTGCCTGCATATTACAAACCCTAGCTTGAATAATAGTTTCGATTCCTATCGATAATAATTATCTTCGTTCTATAATTACTATAATTGTAACATTAGCACAAAATTATAAAAAATTGAATAAAATATATTTGAAAATATAAAATATATATAATATAAAATATAATTATCTATCTCCCAAACTTGGAGAAAAACAAATCAAGAAATTTAATGAATCAATTTATTTACTTATAACTTTTAAAATAAACTTTTATTATGATTATTAGTATTATTATTATTATTATTATTAACAGTTAATCATCTGGCTGATAAATATTATTAACAGCGCCATTTAAAATTTTTTCTCTTCCTACACATATTATAAAATCATGTTAAAAAGTTTTCAAATAAATACATAATACATTAATAATTAACACTGATATATTAATAATACAGTTAATACATTTTAAATACTCAATCATATTTAATCATATCTTAATAAATAATTAAGATATATCAAAATTGAAATATCATTTAAAAAAATGTTATTTTTTCATTAGTTACATTAATAAATTTGTAGACACTTTCCAAGTCCAAAACATCACTTTTCTAACACTCCAGGAAAACAATGGATCTTCTGATATACTTAGTTACATAAAAAAAAATATACAACTCCTTAATGAGTTAACCTCTTAAGTTACACAAATTTCAACTTTTCTATTCTATAAAATTTTAGAATAAAACAAGATTCAAGGGATCAATGCCAAAATATAGATTTTTTTTTTTTTTTTTTTTTTTTTTTTTATCCCAAGAATTAGGGGTCCCCCTCCCCGTTCAATAATAAGATTAAATTTTCAAATTTCTACCAATTTTGTGTGGAGGAAGACCATCGTTGCTTTTACTTCCTTACGTCAGTTCCGCCAACCATGGTCCGCCTCCCAAACTCCAAAATCCACGATCAGAGGTGGTGAATCTGTGATCGCCCGAAAATGGGGGACAGTCACTTCTGTAAACCAATAACTAAATTAATACTCATATACTCCAAATATAAAACATCAATATAAAATAACTAAGTCGACCAGTACAACTTTAAATTTGTAGCATTGTGTGTTCCTACTATCTCTCCATTTCCATTGTCGGTTCTTCTGCAATACCGCACTTAACTTAGCGGTTAGGTAGGCGTAGTTCCTCTGAAATTTCCTATAAAAGTTGCACAGCCCAAGAAAACTCTGAAGTTGTTTGATGTTTCGCGGTTCAGGGAAACGCATAATAGATTCGACCTTGTCCGGGTTTGCGGAAATTCCTTCCGATGTAATAATGAATCCTAAAAAATTAATTTTCGTTTGTAGAAATTTGGACTTATCCCAATTTACGGTTAATCCTCCCGCTTCTAATTTTCCTAACACATATTTTAAATGTTCTAAATGGTCTTCAAATGTACGTGAAGCTATTAAAATATCATCTACATAAACTGTGAGAAAATCTAAATCTTTTGGTCTCAAAATTCTATCCAAACATTTAATGAAACTAGCTACGCTGGTATTTAGCCCATATGGTAGTCGCTTAAACTGATAATTTTTTCCATTAAATAAAAATGCTGTGTATTGCCTACTTACCTCGGCTAAAGGTACCTGCCAATATCCAGCAGTCAGATCTAAGGACGTCATAAATCTTACGCCACTAAACTTTTGAAAGATCTCATTTATAGATTCTGGTGATTCTCGGTCTGGTATAATAATTTGGTTAATTTTCCTTGCGTCTAGGCATAATCTTACTCCTCCTTCCTTCTTGATTACCACCACTAACGGATTTGAGTAGTGAGACACTGACCTCTCTATGATACCATTATCTAACATCTTGTCCAACTCTTCTTGCACCGCTCGTCTTTTAGAGTAAGGCACTGGATAGCTCCGCTGCATGAATGGTGTGTGTTCCTTTATCTGTAACATACATTCATAATTTTTTGCCCTTCCTGGAATATCGGCAAACACTCCCTTAAACTGCTCTATTACCTGCCATAACGCTCTACGTTGGCCACTCCTTATCACCTCACCCCCACTACAGAATTCATCCGCCCTTATCTCCCATACTTCATTATTAATATTACTCATTTCATTATCAACATCTTCTAAATACTCACCCTCTATACAAAAATTTACTTTAGTATCTAAGTGATTCTCAACTACTTGTTTCTGTAACAATTTCACACCAGTTGTTCTAACTTTATTTATCACGTTTTCAAAATTAATTTTCACAGACCGCTCACCCCCATCTAACTCCAAAATTTTTTCTTTAAAATTTATTACAGCTTTATTTCTTTGTAAAAAATCATTTCCCAAAATGATGTCTAAACTTAACCCCTTGACTACCAAAAATGTATTATCAAAATTCATATCTCCAATTGAGAAGCTTAAATGTATCTGTTTTGTCACCCTTTTACTACGTACCCCCGTGACTCCTATTACTGTAACCCCTGCTACGGGTAAAACTGGAATATTCTTATTCAATTCTTTCAATTCACTTAAAATGTTCTCGGCTATTACTGAAATTTCGCTCCCTGTATCGACAAGTGTTTTAAAGTTTCTATTATCTATTGTTACCTGTATTTCCGTGAGTCCAGCTCTCACCTCCAATGTCGTGTTACACTCCTCCTCCAATAAATCTGCAACGATGTCTGCTTTTATAACGTTGGATTTTAAGTTCTCGATGGGTCGGACCTCATGAGTTTCCCTGAACAGTGGTCGGGTCCTACTTACCACTGTTGACTTCAGTTTTCCGGCTGTGTCCTATTATGACTTGTTGATGGCACAGGGTGTCCGCGTGTTGGTCCCTGATGGTGATACGGTGCTCCTCTGTTACTAGGGGCTCCTCTGTTCGCAGGTATGAATTGCTTTACTTGGTTATTTCTTGGTGCTTTACAGAAATAACAATGCTGCATGTGACCCCGATTCTCCTTCCTGCAACTAGAACAACTCCAACCGCCTGGTGTCGGTAAATCATTTCTAACATTATATTTATTGCCAGTATGATTGAAATAAGGCCTTGGCCGGTTAAACTCATTGTTATTATTGTTATGGTTATACATATTTGGTTGTATAGGGCGTCTACCCATTTCACGATCATTTATACTTTGTAGTATATCTAATACCCTTTCCAGTTCATCAAGATTTTCTATTTCTTTAGTCATCAGAGTGACCTGCACTTCTCTAGGTAAGTGCTTACTAACATACCTAACAAATGACTTAAATGGTATAGGAGGCTCTAAATATTTAGCTTCGTTGTACAATCTTGTTACATAAATAGTAATGTTATTATTACTAACGTTACGTCCCATGAAATTACCCGTTCCCATAATACGGCTTCTTAAAGTCTCCTGCTCTTCTTCTGTCCAATATTTACCCTTAAAAGCTTTCTCAAAAGTATTATAACAATCCCATTCTAACCTATGAGCTTCAGCCCATATGACTGAGTTACCCTTGAAACATTTAATAATTTTATTTAATTTCACTTCCCAGCTACTACTACTAAAATGATTATAATCCCTAGTCTGATTAAGGAATCGCATGGGATGTATTACTCTGTTTTCATGACTAAAATTCTCTAGTTCTATTTCATTATAGAAATCTCTAGTTACTACTACTCTATCAGTTATGCTTGAAACATTTTTATTTATTTCTCCCTGTAATTCGTTTTTTACACTGGTCAAATTATTTGCAATCATATCATATTTATCATGCACATCCATACTATTTTGTACAGTTAAGTCATCAATTTCTTTAATCTTACTTTGTAACAAATTAAATCTACTCTTGGTATTTTTCTCATGTTCAGTCATAGTACTATCTATAGCTTCTAAATTTTTAGTAATATCTATCACGTTTATTTCAATGTTTTCTAAATGATTTTGCAACACATTGGTTTTAACTTCTAATTGACTTTCTACAAAATGTAAACATTTCTGTTGTATTTCTGTACTTGTTGACTGTAATTTACTTTTAATCGTGTTATTTACTGTGTCTTGTACTAGATCAATTTTAGTGTCTAAATCACTAATGGTACTATTGAACTTGTCATCAACAATGGCTAGTGTATTTTTCTGAATGTTATCACAACGTGTTTCTACTATATTAATTCGTTCTTCTAAATGAAAATTGTGACCTTTTAACTCTCTGAATTTAATATCAAAATTATCGAATTTGTCATTCAAATGTGTGAATTTAATATCAGTATCGCTTTTCTGTTCGTCTAGTTTTTTATCTAGTTTTAATAACAATTGTATCATTGCATTGCTTTCATCTGATTTACTGTCTAAATTGGTTGAAATGGATGTGTCAGTTTGCTTTATTTCGACAGACACAGGCGTATTTACTTCGTCATTCTGACTAATGGGATTTATTTGAACCTCCATTTCACCAGTTAAAGTTATGTCAATGGTACTGGTTTCTATGTCAATATCGTCACTTGTACTCATTTTGGCAATTGTGTAATGCACGCATGCATACAATTGTCTAACCTAATTGTGGGGTTATGTTTACTAGTTATAAAATTTTGTCTGTTACCTCAAGCAATTTTTCTTCCGTGTTCTTTCTAGGCGTATCCCATGTAATAATATATATACATAATATTACATAAGGTCCCTGTTCTTACGGGCGACATCTGTACAGTTACGTTATTTTTGAATTTATAAATACGATATATTATATCTCACAAATGTGGTTATGTATACAAAAACTAAGACGCCATCTATGCAATTAACTAAGTCAAGGGCCAGAATTTCGTTACGCGAAGTCAGGCGGGAACAGAAATTGCTTGAAATAAAAACAGCTGTTCTGATTTTTACCAATGAAATACCCTTTTTATTATTTATTCGTTTTACATACTTGTTTTCAACCCTATCCTTAACCCTTCCAAAATAAATACATAGTGTAATAATACTTTCAGTAAATATCATAAGTATACGACAAAATTATATATATATTTATATGTGTTGCAACTTCTGTAAGTATAACATGTATATGACAAAATTATATCTATATATATATTTTTATAGGCGTTGCTCAACCCAGCACTTAGAAATAATTACGCACGCACACAACCACGCACCCTTTCATTCTCATGGTACAGACTTTAAATTTTGGAGCTCCTTTTATATAGATTGAAAATTTGAATAATTTGTTAAATGATTGATTTCTACAATAACATATATTGGGAAATAAAGGATTCAAAATATATAAGGAACGCTCTCACCAATTTCCGTGTTGGCTTCCTCGCACTGCCAGTCTCGTTCGTATATCGGCACAATCGGTGTATTTTTACTGCGCTTGACGGGACACCTTTGGTCAACCCACGTAACCCACCGTCGTGGGACCGATTCTATACGTCGATCTTGTTTACGAACGATTTAATCGGTCGAGGACGCCTACACCAAACCGAACTATTACTTTCCTTAATACATTTTGATAGTAGATATTATACTGTTTATTAACCACCTACAGTGGTCTAAAAAGTTAAAATTCACTCGTAAGTGAATGGGCGGCCGGCCGGCTCAAATCAGAGCTGCAGATGAAATGACGGCAATTTCTGGTTGAAATCTGCGGAAGTGGGGTGTACTGACGTCACAGTCCTTTGTCTATCGTGTTGACATCGCAGTTTGGTTGTTGTCAACAAATTCTCTGCCTCTGACGTAACGAAGGCTTGGCTCTGCTTATCTCAATAACTGCACACTGTTTTTGTGATGTGACACCGTTTTTTGTCATGAATTAGTTCAAATCCTGGCAAATACTGTAATATAGTCCACTCACTGTAAATTCTATATCGGGTGTTTGAGGTTGGGTTGGGTATGTCAAAAAATAGGAAAATACAATATTTATGATCTCGTTACCATATTTTAGGTAATTCTACAATGTACCATGATTGTACCATCACAGAGTCATAACAATAACTCATAAAGGTGAAAAAGCGAACTTGGGGCTGTTTTGGAACTGAAGACTTCATTTCCTTCTCTCTTGCTTTGCCTGTAATGAACCAGTTTTTCTACTCTTTGTAAACACTTTCATTTCTGTTTTTGAATTTAATTCTACATTATTGTATAAAGTATGTTCAAGCTGTGCAGAAACAACCAGTACATACAAATGTTTCATCAGTGTTTTCACATGCCCATCATAATACGTGTCCATGAATGCGCCATGCACTCATATACACTTTTTTCTTTTTGAAATCCGATCAAGTCAATTGCTATAGAAAGGGCAGTGTGCACATTGGCATTAATGTGTGTGTGTGCATGTGCATGTGAAACATACAAATATCTGTATAATTCAAGAGTACAGTAAATATCTATGCGTTGTGACATCATTATCATTATCATTATATTACGTATGGAAAGTTCATGTTTGAACAGAGCTAGTTAGTTTATTTTGTAAATCTCGTAATACACTATTTTTATGATCAGTTTTGATCTTTATTCAATAAGTACATAAGATTAATGGTACAGTGATCCATTTTGTTATTGTATATTTGTGACAATAATTTTATAGTGCACAGAACAGTTTTATCACACTTGTGTGTACATTTTATTTTGCACAAAGTCTTTAGTCTGGGAATCATGAAGAGTGGATATGGTATTAGCTTTCCACTCTTGTTACATGCAGTGAACTCGGTAATCTCAGCATCATCCGTTATGTGAAAATGGATATTCTGCAAAAACAAATACATACATCTGTTTAGTGATAGCAGCAATCTTAATTTAAATTATGATACAATACACAAGAAAAATCTGTAATATATGAAGCATACCATAACAAAAATGTCAAATTATCACTTATTGTCACCTTGTAACCGTACGCCTTGTAATATTTATAATTTGTTTGTAACCATTAATATCAATATGAATTAAACCATAAACTACAAATAAAATTAACTAATATCAACTAATGCCATCTGCCTGAGGCACAACAGTTTGACACATAGATATTTTAATGTTAACAGAATTCTTTGAGGTTTTGATATACATCTTGCAGACTGCAACTCATTGTTTAAAAACTAATGGTGGCTCTCGGGTACTTTGCAAAGGTGAAATGAGTTAAAATAAGGTTAGAAACAATGGTGTAGCACATGGGGTTTCCAAGGAGGTGGGGGGTAAATTTTTCAATCTGTTGTTAAGTGAAATATTCTGTCAGTTCTGGTAGAAGTAAATTTATTTGTATCTAAAGAAATGTTGTTAAGAGAGGGTTTTCCATAATTTTGTATCCCCTCCAATTACGCTGAATCCTCCACCCTGGAAATGAAATCTGCTTATGCACTTAGTGTTTAACAACCTGCATAGTACGATAGGTAAACATTTCTGTAGTGGCTATACTGCTAATCAAAGTAGCTGTTTTAAATAAAGGAAGGAAACACTTGTATACGGTAAAACACTATAGAACTGAACATTCTCACACATGAGCTGTCAGTAGCATGCTCAAATTAAATGTGTTTATTTTGTGTAAAGATTCTGATTTATCAAAAGCGGAATATTGTATAGTATTATAAAATTATAACAATATTATGTATTACTGATTTAAATTTGACTCTTGAACTATTGTGTTTTAAAGAGTTTTAAAAGTTTAATTAACTAAATCTTTTCTTTGAAAAGTGTCAACATAACCGTTTACATTTTTGTAGTTCATGATTATGTGTTCAGATCACACAAATATTTTTATGACAGCATATAAATTGTAACTAATGGCTTTTTATCGTTTAATTAGTTACCATAAAAATTGTACTTTTGTATGTACTAGTAAATATCACTATCACTTTTCAACCGGACGCCATGTTGTACAATATGACAACATTACATAAATTTACGTTTCGGGCCAGAGTTCGTGCAACACGAACCAGTTTTGTGAAATAGATTACCTGAAATAAAACATACACAAAATACCATATATAAATTACTTTTATTAGTATGTAACTTGAATATTAATACATATTGAAAAATGATTCGAACCCACATATTACGCCACGGGCGTTTTAAAAATAATTTTACCCTCCAAAATCATGACATGTATTATAGATTATATAGTATCATATGAATATCTTTGTCGCACAACCCAGCACTTATATTAGTCACTCTCACTCTCACTCTGGTATAATTCCCTTACGAGCTCATTTTGCAGATTAAAATTTTAAAGACTTGAATTTACTTTGGAAATTTTGTGTTGGTCATTTCTTTGATTGAAATTAGGTTTGATTTGAAAATAAAATATATATATGTGATGCTGGAACGTTCTCACCAAATAGTCGTATAGATCTCCTCGCACATCTAGAATCGTCACTATCTGCACAATCGGTAATGTTTTACTCCGATTTACGGTCACACCGTCGTGTCGACCCACGAAAACTCCTCGGACCGATTCTACACGCTAGATTTTTTGTGTACGATCCATCGGCCGATGACACCTATACGATGATAGTATTAACGTCCGTCACAACATTTTGATATTTTATATCGTTTATTAACCACTTCTAGTGGTACAAAAGTTAAAATTCACTGTCCGTGAACGATTTGCCGGCCGGCTGCGATCACTGTTTCTGATGAAATGACCCCGAGTCTTTGTTCCATATTTCTGTAGTGGGGTGAATCTACGTCACATGCCTTTTGTTCAGTTGTTGACAATATTGTGTTGTTTACAAAAACAAATTCTTGGCCGCTCACGTCATCAGGGCTCGTCACTTTTATCGCATTAAATGACATACTGTTTTTTGTGATGCTTCACGTTTTTTGCTCCGAAACCGTCCGAATCCTGGCAAATATTATATAGTCCACTCACGATATATTCATAAAGGTTATTAAATGTTTGTCTAATTTTGACCAAATGAAGGAATACAATATTTATGGTTTTATATACCATAATTAGGGTAATTACAAATTGTACCATTACAAAATTAGACTGTTAATTACAACTAGTGGTCGCCCAGTGGTCGAAATTCGACCGTAATTCATTAAATTTTTAAGTTTGAACGTTATTGAGGTTCTTTTGTCAAAGAGTTTACCTCTATAATCATTGCATATAATTTTTTTGAATTTTGTTCTATTACATCAGCTGCGAGCATGTACAAATACGTCATTAGCGTGTGTTGTTTGCCTTAATTCCCTGCAATACCTATGAAATTTAAAATTTAATGTTAGTAACAGTTGAAAAAAACACAATTACAGCTTGTATTCGTATTTATTTTTTTATATAATTAATTGTCAGTTTTAATTTTTTCATGTTATTATTGAATCAAATAAACGCTAATAAAAATGAGACCTGACATTCATAGAAGTATAAGATACATTGTTTTCAATTCCAGTGGATTACATTTCATTTTTGTTAAGGTACAAAATTCGAAAACAGTTTGAAGATTATCTGCTACAAAGCTTATATAATTTTTTTTTCTATGCAGTAATTTTCGAGTTATTTGAAAAATATGAAAGATAGGAAAAATGAGGTTTAGCTTGGCTAAGCCATATTTAAAAAGCAATAACGCGTTTTTTGACATTTCCTTGGGTTTTTTTTATTGCCATACTGACCAGGTTTCGCCAAGGCTACACAGTTATTTTGCCTATCTTTTTTGAATTATATAAAATTTAAATAAAAAATTAATACAAAATAAAAAATGAAATAAAAAATACGTGCCTCGTATTTTTTCATATATTTTTCATTAAATCAAAAAACCGGGCGGTTAAAAAAATAAATGTTGTCCATTGAACTTAAAATAGTTTGAAAGTGAATTTAATGATTCAGAACTTCTGTGTAAACGATGTTTTTTGTAAAAACTCTTTCATCATTTGCTAAATGCCCTTGGCCATTATATTCGGAAATATAAAATCTCAAACCATCGAATGATCGAACTCTACTTGCTGCGACGTACAATTGACTGTGTAAAAACTGGCTGCCTCAATAAAATTCCAATTTTTTCGAATGTTTGTCCTTGAGACTTATTTATTGTCATCGCAAATGCAGGTATAATTGGAAATTGAGTTCTTTGAAAGTTAAATGGTAAAACAGTACCGGAATATGTTAAATTTATATGTGGAATCAAAATTCTCTTATTGCGTGCGGTTCCAGTTAAAACTTCGCAATCAATAGCATTACGATGCATGCACTTGATGCGCATTCTTGTTCCATTGACTAATGCTTCCTTTGTATTTAAGTTCTGATCAGTAAAACGATGCAATTAACTTTCAATACTAACTTATGTGGTGGCAAACCACTAATAGTCAAAGAATTCAAAAACTCTACTGGATAGTTATTGATTTCATTGTCATCATGTAACAGTACATAATGACCCAGTACCATAATTACGGGTCATATCGGTATTTTCAATGTTTTGTATTATGTAATTATTTAAACATACGGAATGGTTAGGTCCATTGTCCCTCTGGAAAAAGGAACAACGCAAATTCAGCCAGCGTAAGACACCAAGGTCGCCGATGAACGTGCGGAATTCAAAATAGGCCATGGCGGTGTTTATGACGAAGGACTACAATATGAATTATGATTGGGCTATAACACGGCTCCGTCATCGCTAAGAACAATGACGCACTGAATACAATATGTGCAACGAGGTGTTGTCCAGCAAGACAAAGCTGGATGACGAAAGAACTACACACACAATCACAAATTTACATTTGCCTCGATCTCATTCCAACGCCATTCTTCATAGCAGCCACAGCGATGTATCGTTGTGTGCATAAAATTTGACAATAGTTTAAATTAATTGGCAAAATGTTAGCCACAGTAGTGGAGCAAGAAAGGCTCATCTTATGTTGATAGTATAAAGATACAAAATATGTAAATTCAGTGCAAACATCTATCTAATTGAACGGCAGACCAAAAGGCGAACACCGGCCATCACCATGGGCGTCACCCACCAACAACGGATGGACATCAACACCTACTAATCAGAGAAGTTCCTTTTTGTCATTTTATCTTTAATGAGCTCATTAATATCAAATTGTTAATCAAAAGAATGTACGGGTCTAAAATTGAATGTGTGCGAATGAAAGAGTGAATGTATGGCCATAACCACATATGCCGAGGGCATTGGTTTGTGTAAGAAATAATTAACTATTTATAAATAATTTTGAAGCTGCAGCAATAAAGTTAAATTGATATTAATCCAGTAAATAAAGAAATCGAAAGAGTACCAAGAGATAGAAAAAGTAACCGCCATTTTGTTTTTGGGTCATATCACATGACGTCACTATTGTGAACACATGGTTATGTATGTACTAAATTAGAGTGAATTAAAATTGATGGTTAACCTCCAGAATATTTTGTTATCACCTGTGTCGTCAACTGTGTTTCAAAATCTTCCTGTACCCGAACCCTGGAACCCCTTAGGTATAAAACAGTTTATAAAAGAAGAAAATGAGTCCGGCGACTAATGAATTTGGTAAGTACTCAGACTTACCAGAGCATGGTATATGTCATACATATCTTATTAAAGTGCATGTAGTAATAAACATAGTTATTGAGTTATATTGAGGGATATTACAAATGCCGCCCTCACTGGAACAAAAATATTAAATATATTACAATTGACGCCCTCACTGTGGACTTTATATAAAAATTAATTTATATAAAACAGATAGATTGAGAAACACAGAAGACGATATATAATGAATGAGAGGTTATGTTGACGAAGTTGAATAGTTAAGTACGAGTTGAGTAAATTGCGTAGTCAAATACAAATAAAAGATAAATAACCATTTAGATATTGAAGTAATGATGGCAGAAAACAATAATAGTGTAGAAATGAACAGTACAGACACAGAATCGATTTTGTTAGACAAAATAAGCGCGAATTCTATACCTAGACCAGTTGAAAATAAGGTATCATTGGAAGGTCTGTTCACATTAATTAAAACGCAAAATAGAGTATTAAAAGAAATTGACAAAAAATTTAATAGCCTTGAGAATTAATTAAAGAAACAAAACAATGTACAAGATGTAAAATTGAACCAAGTAGACGAGAAACTTAAAAAAGTTGAAAACGAAATACATAAACAAAATTCCAATGTTAATGAGAAAATTAATATAATAGAAACACAATGTAATGATATTAAAAAGCACACAGAAATTGTAGATGAGCAAGTTAAAACTAAGATAAGTAATTTAGATGATAAAGTCAAACTAAATCAAGTAGATGAAAATTACGAGAGTAAAATGGGGGTAGAGAATAGTAGAGAATCAAATAAATTGAATGAAAATAAAGACAAGGTAAGTAGTGGTGAGAATTATGATAATAGAATTAAAAATATGGTGTTAGAAAATAACTGTGTGAGTATTGAGAGTGGTGATAAAAGTATAATGGGAGTAGAATTTGATAATGAAGTGATAAAAAGTGTTGATGAATTAGAAAGTATAGAGAGAATTTACAGATAAAGGGGTTGCAGGGGGTAAATTTTTCCCGTAATGTTGTAGTGGGGGTGAAGAAATGGCTTCACGTGAATATGTGAAAGACGATAGGTCTACAGATAAATTTCCCTTGGTTTTTTGTGCACTTCACAGGTGGTGCTGTAATGATAAGTTAGTATCCCCTGCATGTTTTGAGAGAGAGTGTGTAGCTTGGTATGATGGTGAGAAATGTTTTGAGAGAGAGAGAGAAAGAGAGAAATAGAGATTTTTAAGATGAGTAGAACTTATGAAGAATTTATGGAAAGGTTAGGAGTAGAGATGATTGATAATAAAAGTAAATACTTACCTTATAATGAAGCTGATATAGCAGTAGGAGAAGATGATAATGGAAAGAATGACTTTATAACGTACCTAGTGGTGACTAATTATACTGGAGGTGACAGGACAATAACCAATCGTGACAGGTTGTATGATGAATTGATAGGTAATAACCCTATTAATGATGACGGTTTTGTAAAATGTAAGAAGTTAAATAAGTGTTATATTAATGATGTTAATATAATGTATTTAATAAAAAATAAATCGTACAGACCAAAGATAAGACTATTGTTTAACGATGGAGGGTAGACCTTCTATTGTGTTATGAACATTTAATTGTGTGGACAGTGTTTTTTAAATGGACTGATTAGGACTGATTATGGTAAATGATTAATGATTATGTGAATTGTATGTTTTTGTGTATTGATGTCTATGTATTTGTGTATTTTTGCTGTTGTGTATTTTATGTATTTTTTATGTAAACATGTATTGTAGGATTTTAAATAACTGAAGAAAGTTTAAATGATATTATGAGATTTTGATTCTAAAGGGTTAGTAAATGGTTAGTAGATGTTATATTTGGATATTGAGAGGTATTGTTGTTAGTTGGTAAGTGATGAATTTTCTAGTGATATATTAAGTTGAAATGTTGTAAAAGAGTTTGGGGATAGCATTGGAGTTAGTTAAATAGAGTTATTGGGAGTTAGGAAAATAAAGTGTTGAGATACTGATAATATATAAAGAGGTGTTAGATATTTTAGGGACACAGTGGTTAGTGATTATATATGTAGAGGTGAGTAATGTGCATGGTAATTATATTTGTTGTTGATGGTGATATTTTGTAATAAGGGTATTGGTGTAGGAGTCTGCAACGAGAGATGTTGAGACAGGAAGGACCGTTGTGTGCCGGAAAGGGTTATCTGAAAGGGTCAGGAACCGATGATGGAATGAGCATAGTGAGGGAATACACACATACTAGTACAAAAAAGGAGCGGTGCCAGAGGTTTTAAATGGGATTTGTGAAGGGGGTTATTATAGAGATATTGGTGTCAAAATATATTAATGGTTAGAAGCGGCTAGTGTAAAAAAGGGGTAGTAAGGTTAGGTTGACAGATGCGAAAATAAGACAGAGAAAATAATGAATAATAGAGAGTCACCCAAACGAGTAAGGATAGAAGGGTTAGAAAAGGAGAATTCATGGTAGGAAGGTAATGTAACTGAAAGGTAAGGACAAATTTGAAATTGTTGTATAGAATCTAATGAATGTCAAATAATTAAAAGTTAATAGAGAATTGTTGAAGTAGTAATGTGATAAAGTTTGGTACAAATCCTGTAAATTTAAATTGTTTAATGTAAGGTAAATGTAACAATGTTAATATGTAATGTACAATGTTTTATGATGTTTTATTATGTTGATGGCAATAGAGTGTGTGGTTAGGAGGTCGTTACAGGGGTAATGACGATAAAAAGTGTTAAAATATAGTAGATTTTAAAGGTGGAAATCTAAAGTTACAAATGAAGTTGATAAAATATTATAGTAAGCTGCCATTTACAAAATAGAAGAAGTGAATCTAAGTTGAGTTACAAATTTTAAATAATAAGTGTCTGCCATGATAGTTGTAAGCTGAATTTGTAGAAATAATTAGGTGAAGGTATTTTGGGGGTATATTAAAGAATTGTTGATGTATTGTGTTATAGGTGTAGTTATATATATGTTGTTTGTTTTCTGACAAGGAAGAAATTGAGTTTGGTGGTGGTAAAAATCAATGTATTTTAAGTCTTGTAGTTGTGAGGTTGAACCTTTTGAAAAAAAAAAAAAAAAAAAAAAACCAATGCCCCAAACACAAACCAATGCGTCTAAAAGGGAACATATCAGTTGTAGATATGTAAGTGTACTAGACCACTAGTTTAAAGTTTTGTATGCAATGTTTCAGAGTTTTGTGGTGTTGTGACCGCAGTCCTGGGCTGGCTGGAGTGTCAGAACAGGAGTGTAGAGTGCCTCATGGCCTTATGGTGTAGGGATCTCTCAGGAGAAGTCCAGTAAGGTCAGAGGGTGCGACCAACATCATTGGACCAAGGGTGAGTGATGATAAAATTTTTTATTAACGTTACAAGGGGTTGTGGTAACATATCTAGACCGATCCTTTTAGGAAAGTGTGAATGAGTCAAGGAAATTTTTTGTGTTTCGACACAAAAAATTTTCCTTGAGGGGGTTTGTAACAGTACATAATGACCCAGTACAATAATTACGGGTCATATCGGTATTTTCAATGTTTTGTATTATGTAATTATTTAAACATACGGAATGGTTAGGTCCATTGTCCCTCTGGAAAAAGGAACAACTCAAATTCAGCCAGCGTAAGACACCAAGGTCGCCGATGAACGTGCGGAATTCAAAATAGGCCATGGCGGTGTTTATGACGAAGGACTACAATATGAATTATGATTGGGTTATAACACGGCTCCGTCATCGCTAAGAACAATGACGCACTGAATACAATATGTGCAACGAGGTGTTGTCCAGCAAGACAAAGCTGGATGACGAAAGAACTACACACACAAGCACAAATTTACATTTGCCTCGATCTCATTCCAACGCCATTCTTCATAGCAGCCACAGTGATGTATCGTTGTGTGCATAAAATTTGACAATAGTTTAAATTAATTGGCAAAATGTTAGCCACAGTAGTGGAGCAAGAAAGGCTCATCTTATGTTGATAGTATAAAGATACAAAATATGTAAATTCAGTGCAAACATCTATCTAATTGAACGGCAGACCAAAAGGCGAACACCGGCCATCACCATGGGCGTCACCCACCAACAACGGATGGACATCAACACCTACTAATCAGAGAAGTTCCTTTTTGTCATTTTATCTTTAATGAGCTCATTAATATCAAATTGTTAATCAAAAGAATGTACGGGTCTAAAATTGAATGTGTGCGAATGAAAGAGTGAATGTATGGCCATAACCACATATGCCGAGGGCATTGGTTTGTGTAAGAAATAATTAACTATTTATAAATAATTTTGAAGCTGCAGCAATAAAGTTAAATTGATATTAATCCAGTAAATAAAGAAATCGAAAGAGTACCAAGAGATAGAAAAAGTAACCGCCATTTTGTTTTTGGGTCATATCACATGACGTCACTATTGTGAACACATGGTTATGTATGTACTAAATTAGAGTGAATTAAAATTGATGGTTAACCTCCAGAATATTTTGTTATCACTTGTGTCGTCAACTGTGTTTCAAAATCTTCCTGTACCCGAACCCTGGAACCCCTTAGGTATAAAACAGTTTATAAAAGAAGAAAATGAGTCCGGCGACTAATGAATTTGGTAAGTACTCAGACTTACCAGAGCATGGTATTTGTCATACATATCTTATTAAAGTGCATGTAGTAATAAACATAGTTATTGAGTTATATTGAGGGATATTACAAATGCCGCCCTCACTGGAACAAAAATATTAAATATATTACAATCATCACAAATTATTTTATCGTAGCTATATGTTTTCTGTTCACCTGGTATTCAAAAAAGTATATCAGTATTAATAAAAGTACAATCATCATTTTTAGGTGCTAAAATAACTGACTTCAATATGTTATCTGAGAGTATGTTTTCGGAAATATTTCCATACACCTCATTAATAATATTATTTTCATCTCCTATTAATTGCTGAGGTATTTCAACAATATTTTCACCAAACTGAGGGAATTGTGGGGCTTTATCATACCAATTTTTTTCAAGAATTCGACAAATTCTATTTCACTTGGTAAGGCTCTCATATTTTGAGTAAACGTTACTTTATGAAAATAAACAAATTTATGCCAGCTTGTGACACAATTTTCAATTAAAGTTGTACGTGATCCATGTGGGATAACTGGTAAGATTTGCCGAAAATCACCGCACAGAAGTATCGTTTTCCCTCCAGATGGTTTATGTTTATCATTTTCATCGCATAGATCCTGCAATAATCTATCTATGATTTTCAACACTTGCAGTGGGCACATAGAAATTTCATCAATAATTATCAATGATGATGAATTTATGTAACGTCCATAGCTACTATTTGCGGTAATATTCGCTACAGAATTTTCCAAAATGGGTATAGGCAATTTAAACACATTGTGTAAAGTTCTACCTCCAAGTAATAGAGTTGAAGCTATGCCACTGAACGCTGTTGCAATGCAACTAAGATTAAGCGAATTTAATTTGTGAATGATTGCTGTTTGTGTGAATGTTTTTCCACAACCTGCATGAGCGGTTAAACAAAAAACATTAGATCCAGTATCATGATGCAAAACTTCACGATCACACGATCAATTAGATTACACTGTTCAATATTTGCAGTTTCATAATGCTCAGAGAACAGAAACTCTTGTTCTATTGGATCAATAGCATTTGCTTCGTCTGTTCTCTGCAAATACGTGGGAACTGGTAAACCAAGTTCTTGACATGACAAATTATGAACATTCAAAATATCTTCAATTTCTAATAGAGCTGTATTGAAGAATACTTCTTCGTTGTAATCTCTCAAAAAATCTTCAATAAGATATACTTTAAATTCATTCCATAACGCCAATGCATTGGCTGGCACATTTAATGCACAAATGAAGCCAAATAAATTTCGCATTTGTTTTGGTGAATGTAATTCTTTTGCTTCATTTAAACATTTGCGCCATTCATTATCATTTGAAGCAAAGCCGCGAGCATGGCACACTTCAACAAAAGAAGTGTGTATAATTCCATTGTATGTTCTAACATCCTCAAATGATTTTGGACCACAGACATATAATAAAAGCAATCTTAATGGAAAAGTTCGATGTCTTTTGGTGATACTACATATATGCGTGTAATGATTTTATCACCTCCACGCCTTCTCTTCTTCCATTTTTTCGGGAATCTTCCCACACATAATGCAAAGGAATTTCAATATACTTATATTCATGCGCTGATGGATCTGATCGATTCAATTCAAAAAATGCTAATAATTTTGTTTGTCTTGCATTTTCAATTGCTTGACGTTCTTGCCCTTCTCGAAAGTAAACATTCTGTCTACGCGGTAAATGAATGTCAAGTCTAACGATGACATGTGATTGAAAATGTATTGGTAATTCATAGATGAGCCATACAGCTTCAGTTGATCCGACATAATGGCCATTTAAAAAATTTTTAACTTCATCAATTTGTATTTCTTGACCTGGTTCATTTCTCTCTGAACCTAATTCAACAGATGCACTGTCATAGCCTTTATACACGTATTTATAAATGTATTTAACACTTTTAACTGTAGTGCATACTTCAACATTTATATGGCAATTAAATTTGGCAAGTAAATACGGATTGTATGGTACAACATAACGATTGTCGAGGCAACTACCGCGAACTTCAGCATTAATACCATTATCACGCCTTCTGTATAATGGATATCCATTTAATGATTCACATGTAAATTCATTAAATCGTTTTGGATAATCTTTTGTGCATTTTCCATCTCTCATACATACAGAATTTGGATTAAGTACACCGCATGGACCATGCATCATATGTTTTACAACATATTCATGTAATGTAGGATGTGTTTGAATGTTAGGAATCTCCGCAGATACAACTTTATCAATATCGGTAGCGTTAACAATTTTATCTTGCTCATTTAAAGAGAGTAAAATGTGAGCATGAGGCAATCCTCTCTTTTGAAACTCAATTGTATAAATGAGTGCTTCAACTTTACCGAAGATTATTTTTAGTGTAAGGCCCTCAATTAATGCTTTCAGTTTGACTTGAATACACGCACAACAATATCAGGTCGAAAATTAGCTGACTCACCTACACCAATATTGCTAACTATTTCAGGCCAACTTGGATTGCAAGTCATTGTAATAAACAAAGAATGCTTTCCAAAATGTTGTACAATTGACATTGCATCTAAATAATTCTGATACATATTTCTTGGAGATCCATTGAATGAAGATGGTAAAATTACTCTACGGCCAACATTTTTGGCATTGGGGTTCAATTCTAAATAATCTGTTAAATTGTTGTAAACTTCAGACCTAAGACTTGTTTGATTTTGTCGAATGAAATGTAACCTTGTGCCCTCTATTCTCACATACATATCAACTATCCACTGGAGAAATAATTTTTGTGAATGGTGCAACATGCTAAAATCTTCTCTAATTGCAAGTCGATAGGCTGCATACTGAAGCATGGTTAATTTATTTCTGGGCGCTCTTGAATTAGGTGTAGTTGGTACATTATGAGAAATATTGATATGCCACCCAGTATCAGCATTTGGAAAAAGTAATGGATACGCTAAAGGGTCCAATGATGAATCCAAAACAGAGATATTTTTAATGGTACCATTAACTTTTGAAAACGAAACCATATTTCGTTCAAAGGGTGGCTCACCATCAACTGTACTAAATATTACTGCTACATCAGTTTGAACTGCATCATTATAATGGCGTAGATCTAAATCACGATTTACTTTAATGAGCATACAAATTTCTTTATTTTGATTTTCAACTCTCTGACAATGATCTTTCATTGCAATGAATGACCGAATGAAAGGATTAATGCATTCCAATTCAAGAGAGATTTTGCGCATTATATTGTTATTGCATGTTTGATTATAGTGTTCACGTAATCTATAATTGACAGCAGTGTCAACATCATAAAAATATAATTGCGCATAACATGGTGAGCGACCATATCCAGCAGTCATTGGACCTGATCTGTGATAAAAAACATCATGTATTTTAAAATGATACACTCCACGCGTAACTGTATCCGAAATTTTAGCTTCTGAGCTAACCATAGCAAATGATGAATTGTATTTACGAATGTTTTCAAAATAATTTTTTGACTTTCTTTTTATTGAAGGTTCATTTGAAGTAAGTCCATCATACAATGATTTAAAGTATTCATTTTGACTTAAGGCCGGTAATATTGCTTTACCCTTATGACAACATGAAGTGAATGCAGTCCTTTCACCTAGTGACCTCAGATTCAAAATGTTTTGCATTGTAAATGCATTAATCCACAATCAAAAGTATTAAAATTTCTTGGAATGACATTCAGTGCGCATTTAAATGTATCCCTCAAAATAATTTCATCATTTTGTATACTATTTACACTATTTAAATTTGCATTTGGTCTATTATCATTTTGACTTTCACGCAAATATATATTCCTTCTTCTTTGTCTCTCACTCCGACCCGTCAATGTTCTATGTCGAGGCATAATGGAAGTAGGTGCGAATATCTGAATGTAAAAAAAAAACATGCAATGAAATTACTGAAACTAAGATTAGACAGGGTTTAATTTAAAAATAATAAAATGTACTCACTGTTTTGAAACCACCAATAATAATTAGGCGAGAGTAAGTCAATTCAAATTGCTGCTACAAAATTTTCCTTTTGCAACAGGTGTATATTAAGCAAGCTGTATTTCACTTTCAACTGCACATTAATATATACAACACAGATATCTAATATACAGAATATAAAATAAACGCTTTTTTGCCTTGACATACACTCCACAGACTATCGAAAAAGGAACATTTGAAATCACACAAAATTCACAGCTCATTCAGTCAATCTGTCAGTATTAAGGAAGCTGTATTTCACTTTCAACTGCACATTAATATATAAAACACAGATATCTAATATACAAAATATAAAATAAATGCTTTTTTCCCTGACATACACTCCACAGACTATTGTTGCCTGGCAACAAAATGATTTTATTTTTAACAATTACCATTGTTTGAAAAAGTTTAAATGAATTTTCAAGTGCAAATGAATGTTTTATTTTATTTTATTTAATGTATTTGTAACACATATTATATATAAATTTTAGCTTTCTGCACTCCTCAAAATCTCACACTCCTCCGTGCGCGCAATATGCTTAAAAAGGGGTACAAAGTTTTCTCTTCACGTATTAATATATAGGTACAAAAACAAGAGCTTTCAGTTTGTTCATATCGTATTTCTATAATCACATTTTTTTTTAATAAGATATTTTACATGTAATGCCTTGTGTAAATATTAAAATTTTTAGTTAACATATTGCTACTGGAAAACTCTATATGCCACCAGAAAAAGCTTACTAACTGGGGAATTCACATATGTTGTAAGCATTTAGGGAACATAATGATGGGAAAGTTCTGCATCCATCTACGCCGCACCCACATACTGGATCGGCAGGTGGGCACCATTTACCACACTGGGCTCTGGACCGCTGAGGAAGTGCAACAATACACAGGCAAACTGAAACAAATGAAAAGTGTAATGACTCTTACTTCCTACATGCATTCATGATGGCATCACATGAATGAAAGCCCCACATTTAAGTCTAAATTTTTATAGTTCCAATTTTTAAGGTGCTATTTTTAAAGTTTTATTTTTCTTAGAGTGTAAGGATTGGTGAACCTTCAATTTTTTAATGCTTCATTTTTAAAAGCACGAATTGTTGAGTTTGAATTTTTAAAGCCTAATTTTCAGAACTTTGTTTTCAAGACTCAGTTCTTATAACATCGATCTCAGAAGCCTCAGTTGTTTGGCAATTAAATTAAATTTTTTTCTTGTTTTTTGTACCTAAATAGAAATAAAAATAGCCGGATCAATTAACGCATCTTTGAAATTACGCTAAAGAATGTAATATGGAAATATTAGACCTTTATAATAATATTAGACTAAATAAAATAAAGAAAAAGATTAAAAGATTTTAGGAAGTGAACTCTGAATTTTGACCTTCAATTCTATGTCGTGTATCCATACCTAAACAAACTTATTAATACTCACTTTCCATGTAAAACACACACACACAGACATATTTTACTACTTTAATTTAATTATAAATACATTATTTCTTATACATTTTATTTAATTAATTTGTCAATTGCATAATTACATGTACTCAGATGGTTGCTAGTGTTCTAAGGCATTTCTCTGTGTAGTCACTTTTGTTATTTAAATAGAAAATAAATCATAATTTATTAATTTTTATAAATCAAAAGAAATGTTGGAGATGTTAAATACATATTGCAACGAAACCTTGCACAACAATGATTAATCAATATTGTAGAATCCTTTTTTCTTGCATATAAGCATGTATACATGATACATTTGTTCAACTTTGTTAATTAGGCATAAGTGTTATATTAGATTTTGGTTTGTGAAGTGAGACACCTTGAATTGTTCATAATTTGCCTCTCTATAGATACATACGTGCATGAGTGGAAATAAATTAAAGAGAATAACTCTGTTATTTGTTAATGTATCGAAATGAAACTTTGACAGATCATAAATCACATTTGACAATACAACTTTCTAATGTCATATGAACAGCAACATATTATATTTTTTTATACTGTTTAATACATTGAATATTTTAATAAGGTCGTAAAATCTGCAGATAACAATCAAACATGATTTAATGTTCTTGTGCAAAGCCTAACCAGAGCTTTTAATTATCACATCTGTATCTATTAAATAGAAAGCAGTTACAACTAAACAGAATTTCAATGTGTCACTCAGATCTCGAGTCTGTGCGGTGAGGTCTAGGAATCCTTAAGAAAACATCGACCACACCAGACGTGGGTTCTGTGTAACATCCCTATGTGAGTTTAATGAACTTCAGTGTCATGTTGAACTGAATCTTTCTTATAATTTTCAAATACCAGACCAAGATCAACACAATTTAAAGTATTATATTACTGTAATAATAATAATATAGGTCAGTGTCATGTGTGAGTGGAAGATGTCCACTTAGGTAAGTTACATCTCACCCGAAGTTATATCTTTAGTATAAGTGAGATCACTTTAAGACTGTGATAAGTACGAGTTCAATAATTCGAATAATTAACTACTAAACCCATTAATAAACATTTAGTGAATTAAATAGTAAATTACTAATCCCTGAGCTAATAAAGTCAATTAAATATTTACCAAATCTAGTGAACAGATGTGCGAAGTTAAGTGAACCGCCACTGGACTGTAGAAATACTGAATGTAGGATCAGCACACATAAGTATAAGGAGCAAAGTGTGGCTCATCTGTATTAAAAAAATGCCAGACTATATCGATAAGTAAATAAACTATTTTCACAAAATTCATAAAAATTGCAATTGCTTCTCAAAGGGGAAGTTGTTGTTGTTGTTGTTGTTGTTGTTGTTGTTGTTGTTGTTGTTGTTGTTGACCGCATCAGTCTAATTATAAAGTTTCATTGTTTATGGCCTGTAAAATATAAAGGTCTGAAATTTTTGTACTAATTTCTTTACTAGAAAAGGAATCTAAAGGCATATGTTTATGTTAATGTGAAGGCCTAAGCATTTGTTTTGATAGCAAACACACAAGGTATGTTCAACAACACACAAGGCTGACTTTTTGAAACTGGTACATATAACTCACCTACTGAGTTTTTAACAACAAACTATCAGGTTCCCCATTCTGCATTTCAGTCTTAGAGCTATATCCGCTGAAATGCACAAGCTGTAATTATGAAAACCGAGTGATAATGAAACAATGATAATTGAGAATCCCATCGTTAACCATTAAAATTGATATGAAGAAAAGGCATGTAAAAAAATACAAGTTTACTTGACCTAAATTACATTCAGGTAAATTAAACTTCTTTAGGAGGGGGAGCATATGTAACGCAACAGAAATGCGGTCCTCGACGTTACATAAATAGAAATACAGTGGAAATCGGTTAACACGAAATGACGGGGACCAGTTATTTTTTTCGTGTAAACTGAATTTCGCGTTAAGCGAACAAAAAGTGAAACAAAATGAGGAAGTGAACAAATAGTGTACTGTAGATTATTTATTGTACTGTCTAGTAAAATGCAACAAATAGGCCTACAACCTTTTATTTATTCTCATGGTTTATTATTGTTAATTTTTCTTAAAATTATTATTAGCTGTTCTAAATTTAGTCCCATGATTTAGGTTTTCTTATAGACTACTGTATGTCTTGTTATATAACTTACTCTACACTCTTTTTTATTACATATATCTAACAAGATATGTATGACAAATACCATAATTTGTTATTTCTGGGTACTTACCAAATTCCTTATGCACCGGGCTCATTTCTTCTTTTGTAAACTGTTTTATACCTAAGGGGTTCCAGGGTTTCGGGTACAGGAAGATTTCGAAACACAGATGACGACACAATTGATAACAAAATATTCTGGAGGTTAACCATTAATTTTAATTCACTCTCAGTTAGTACATACATAACCATGTGTTCCCAATAATGACGTCAGGTGATCTGACTCAAAACAAAATGGCGGTTACTTTTATATCTCTTGGTATTCTTTTAATTTCTTTATTTACTGGATTTATATCACTTTAGCGTTACTGCTGCAGCTTCAAAATTATTAATTAATAGTTAATTATTTCTTACACAAACCAATGCCCTCGGCATATGTTTTTATGGCCATACATTCACTCTCTCACTCGCACATTCAATTTTAGACCCGTACATTCTTCTGATTAACAATTTGATATTAATGAGCTCATGAGATATAAAATAATAAAGGAACTTCTCTGGTTAGTCGGTGTTGATGTCCATCCGTTGGTTGTGCATGCTGCTCATGGTGATGGCCGATGTTCGCCTTTTCGTCTGCCGTTCAATTAGATTGATGTTTACACTGAATTTACATATTTAGTATCTTTATGTTATCAAATTATATGAGCCTTTCTTGCTCCACTACTGTGGCCAACATTTTGCCAATTATATTTAAACTATTGTACAATTTTATGCACACAACGCTACATCGCTGTGGCTGCTATGAAGAATGGCGTTGAAATGAGATCGAGGCAAATGTAAAATTGCGCTTGTGTGTGTAGTTCTTACGTCATCCAGCTTTGTCTTGCTGGACAACACCTTCGTTGCACACATTGTACTCAGTGCGTCAGTGTTCTCAGCGATGACGGAGCCGTGCTATAGCCCAATCATAATTCATATTGTCGTACTTCGTCATAAACACCGCCATGGTATATTTTGATGTTTTCACGTCCACCGGCGACCTTGGTGTTTTACTCTGGCCGAATTTGCGTTGTTCCTTTTTCCAGAGGGACAATGTACCTAACCATTCTGTATGTTTTAATAATTACATAATACAAAACATTGAAAATCCCCTTAATTCCCATAATTCTGGTACTGGGTAATTATGTACTGTTACAGTCTTTCAACTTTACCGTAGTTTTCGTGTTTATCTTTATTTAAAATAATCCGTTATTTTCTTTTTGCACACAATTTTGCACTATTTTATTTTCAACAAATTGTTCTAATTTATCAACGTGTTCAAACATTTTACCTTCCGAGTTGGCTTCAAAATATAGACGAACACGGCTCAGCAACGAAAGCATATCGGTAGCGGTAGGAACATTTTCACTATCATTTTCCGTGTCAATCGTGGATAACGTCGAGTTTGGTATACCGAATGTTTTACAGATTTCTGTTTTAGTTCGAATACCCTCATTAACAGCTTGAAGGAGTTCAACTTTTTTTTCTAAAGAGAGGGCACTTTGTTTACGCACTTTCTTCTCCATTTTACTTCCGGACTGCAAAAACGTAATTTACGAAAGCGTAACTTCACTTAACACGTACACGTCACACGCTTAACGTCACTTAACTGGCTGTAAAAGACTAAGAAGTTTGTTCAGTAAAAAAGTAAACAGTTAATCCTCACAACTGAGTAAATTTTTTACAATAAAATGTTATCGGTACCGTACCGCAAACTTTACCACCGCTGTAGGCTACATGCACAGAATACAACTGAACTGAACTCACCACACCCTATAGAGTAGGTAGTTAATGTAAGCGATAACGGTTTATTTGCGGTCAATGAACAACACATTTGGTGCTGAAGGAGAGGCTGTGGTTTCTCGTAAACAACGATACACTGTATACAGTACGTACTGTAAACAGAACTTGGTACTGAAGACAAAACAAACTATGGTCACTACCTGCTCTTTCTCTTTGAGAGATGAAGAATGGATTCCGTTACATCGAAAACAAGCTTTTGGGCGTACTTGTGTGGCTTTATTTTGTATGCAGTTACTTAAAAGCCAGCCAAAAAAAAATTATTTTTAACAAAAATTTTTCGTGTTAACCGATATTTTTCAGGTAAACCTTTCGTGTTAACCGTACAAATAATACACTGTACATAACAAACGGCGATCGGTACCCAAGTGGTATTTCGTGTTAACCGATATTTTGTGGTAACCGTTTTCGCGTTAAACGATTTCCACTGTATTAGAAATATAATAGGTAAATAAATATTTAAATCCCATACTAATACCATAAAATGTTAGTTACCACCATAAAAAGTACAACGCTTTTGTCACTGTTAAATTGTTTATGAATGTTCAAGGTAATTAATGTTAAAGATAATGTTTTAATGTGTTAAAGACACTATTTCAAAGAATGCGGAAAGTAATTTTGTAGCGTGTCAATTTTTGGGTATTTTTATTTTAACCGTATGGGGCATGTATATTTTTATTTCTTTCATTTTGGGCGGACTTGTAAAAAAGAAGTTGTGAAAATTATGATGTAACGAAATTCATTCCATTGTGTAACAGACCTGTGTTAAGCAACAGTTTGAAACAAAGGCAGAGACGCAGGTTGTTGTTGAGTAATGCGGCTGAAGAATTTTCCCCCTTCAAAATTCTAAGAACTTTGCAAGTGTGTCGACGCACAGGCGCGAATACCCACGCAAGCGCGCTCAAAAGGACGCTCTGACAAAAAAACTCAAGATGGCCAGAGAGTGAAATTTTCATCGTTCCGTTGGATTCACTACGGAAGTGTCGTTTAGACCAAGCCCACTTAAATGACGTCAGCAGAGCCAAGCCTAATATTGTCCTCTGGTCACACACATATATCAGCTCCATTCCATATATAAAATGGTTACCCAACAGCAAATGAGCAATGAGCGACGAAAAATAGTGACAGTGAACAACAGCTTCTCTCCAAAGAAAGCAAGCTGTACCTGTTACGTTCTCGGTGACGGCAGTCGACTAACCACCCACGCTACGCGTGGCTGCTATCAGTTTTGTGCCCGGGCAAAAGTTTATATTTCTTCATAAGTCGGCCGACAAAATAATTATGTGAGTCGCCAAAACATAGATTACAGTGCCTCTAGTGATGATGAATAACTATTGAACTTGATTAAACGCTACCAGCTTATAAAAATTAGGAGTGTGAAAGACTGTGGTAAACGCAACACGCGGTCGGGTAGTACGACGCCACATACGTAATGTTACATAAAAAGGACTTGTCATTTATTTTACATAAAAATGGGGGGTTATTGTATTAATATGGGGTGTTGAGAATGTGAGTAGCGAATGAACAGGCTGGGCTATTTTAAAGTACGTAAGTAGTAGAAGTTAAGCCTAGTACGTAAGCTGTAGTAGTTACACAATTTCTAAAACATGTAAACCTATAAATATGAAATTGGAAATTTGATAAATGGAAAACTGATAGATTCAATATTTCTGATTAATAAACAAAAACAATTTCTCTTCCAAAAAATTGAGGGTTAGTTTCTTTCAAAACCTTAGTTCGTTTTGTGTGCTGTCATAGTTCGTCGAACGAAATGGGTGTACCTCCACTACTCGGTCCGGCCAGATCATTGATAAAAGGTAAGTGTGAAATTGAATTTAAATAAAATATAAAATATTATTAAATTATAAAAGTTACAATTGGTACCGCGTGACCAGGATGTAATATAACAAAAAAGTTATTACAACGGCCTACATGTGACAGTACATTGAACGGAAACGGTTGCGAGAGTAAATTGATGTTGTAATATCAGTCTTGAAAAAAGACTGATCATTGGTAGTTGTTACGTAAGACAAAATAGATTAAATAAAAATGTCTGACAACGCAGAGAAGAGCAGTATAGTAGATTCAATTATGAGTGAGAGTGGCTTTGGTTCGATGAACCCGTCACCAAGTGTGAGCGAAGTAAGTCAGTCAAGGCCAACAGCTGAGTTGAGCGTACAATCAATAGTTAACGATGACCTAACTGGATCAATTATGGTCGATCACGCAGAAGTGAAATCTACCCCAATATTGATGAAATTGAATAAAACGAAAGAGAAAAAATTGTCATTAGATGACCTATTAGATTTTATGAAAGTTAATTTCGATAAACAGAATAATGACCTCAATAACCTCAATAAACGTTTTGATACTAATGACGAGAAATTTGAAATTTTAAGTAACGAATTCAAAGAGCAGAAAATAAAATGCGAACAGCAGAATATTAAAAACGATATTATTTTTAATGAAATTAAAGAACAGAATGTTCAATTGCAACAAAATATAAATATTAAATTTGACGAGTTGATAAATAATATACAAGACAAGAATGTATGTCTTGAAAATGTCGATGAGATGACAAGAAATAGTTTGAATAAAGTAGAATCAAGTACGAATAATACAAACGAAAATTGTAATGACAATGTTGTATTAGGTAATGCATTAATAAATAATAATAATGTTGATAATAATGTAGTCGAAAAGTTGGTATCTGAGAGTACTAATGAAGTTGTAGAATGTGATTATGAAATGTTAATGTGTGTTAAGGAGTTAGAGAGAGAGTGGAGAGAGAGTTATATTACAGGTATGAAACAGGGGGTAAATTGTTTACGAGGTAGAATGGGGGGTGAAGGAAGACCTTCACGTATATATTGTGTAGACAAATGTGCTACAAATAATTGTTTTTTGAAGTTTTTTGTTTTTCCTGGAGAAGTCAGGAAAGATTTAATTGAATTTATACCCTCTGTCTGTAATACTTTTGAGAGTGTGATTTGGGATTATGATGAGAGAGATATAGGGGGAGAATTGTATGTTTGTAAAGAAACAGAAACATATAACTTAAATAGAAAGTATGATGAATGGAAGGAAAGTTTAGAAGTATATGTGAAGGACAATGATTACAATGATTTAATAAAAATGATTAACCCAATAGTTAATGAAGGTAATGATGGAGACTTGACAAAAATACCTAACGTAGACTGGTTTAACGAGTATTTGAATAAGTTGATTGAAGTTAGTTTTTCTGGTTACAACACACAAAACAGTTATTTGTGTGCTGATAAAATTGAACGATGTTATGTAGAACCAAGGTTGATTTGGAATGATGGAGGTTAAACTATTAAAACAATAAAAGACAGTATAAATATTTTGTTTTAATGGTTCTGACATGGCAAATCTGGACAAATGAAGTGCGGAAAAAATCAATAATGAAAGGTTGTAAATAAAATATAGTGTATTTATATGTGTGCATGGTGGAATGTTAAATAAATAATGTGTGTACGTAAGAGGATTGTTGCGATAATAATATTGAAATATTTGCAAATAAATAAATATCAGAATTAATTTTGAAAACAGTAATTGACTAATGGTGATTGTTTTGATAACTATATAATTTATATTGTCAGTAATTAATTAATTTAAACCAATTCGATATGCTTAAATATTTTGATTGCTTATTTAAATGTTAATTAATTTTTTATGAATTTACTTTATGTCATGAGAGTGGGAAATTTGGTAATGAATGATTAATTATTTAATTTAAACTAATTTTGTGTAAAATGTTTCAGAGATGGTAGTGATTATGTTTTGTGGGTATATCGTGTTAAATGGAGTGTAAGTATGAAAATTTTATAATCATGTGTAACAAAAATGTTTACAGGTGTGATTGAGGTGTTAATGCAATAGTTGTGTTTAATAAATATGAGAATTAAAAATTTTAATAATAAATGAAAAAGGATATATAATGATTATTAATAATAAATTTTGAAAATTTCAAGAAAGTTAAACGGTAAAAGGTTATGAATGGGTTAAATGATTATTGATGCAAATATTATATGATAATGTATACAAAAATTTAATTAATTTTCAATTGTTAAGTAATTAGTTAGTTATTAAGTGGCTACTGTGGGGGTGGCCTGTGCTCTCACAAGTAGCGAAATGGGTTGGGGGTAACAGTGAGTGTTACCTCCATCAGAGGCCAAACGGGCGATAAATGTGCGGCACACCTTATCTGTGTAAAAAAAAAAAAAAAATTTTTTTACACACAATACTAAATAACGTGTCGCACATAATGAGATGGATATAAAACAGGCAGTGAAATGAAAGTTTAGATTTCCTCGACTTTTCGGGCGGTTACTGTCTTACCAGCACTAACCGTGGTTTTGGCTAGCGGCCAGCTATGGTCATATCAAGTCCCTTGACCATAGCTGACTTGAAATTGGTATATATTTGAAATTCATTGGGGGGTGACATTAGAGGAAATCTCCGGTACTATGGAACAGCGGCTGCCACTCTGCCCGATTTGGGGTAGCAAGACCAGTGGTAGAACCGTCTTAAGGGTGTATGATTTTATAACAAGAACATGATGATGTTCACTATTTTAAAACTTAATAGCGGAAGCAGAGACACGGAGAGGTAAAAACCCTGCTCCAAAATATACAGTCTCTGTGGAAGCGAATGGGCGCCACAGTCCACCATAATCTGAAATAGTGTGTGTGGCTGGGAGGTGACGCAAAGGAGTCACGAATTTAAATTGTATGACATTAAAATTTTTTGCTCATTCAACGTTTGATCCAATAAAAAATGTTTGCACTCTGCTCAAATAACTAGACGCTCATATTTTCAATACAAGTTGTCTATACTATCATTTTAATTGTATTATTTTATTGTTGTCTGTTAGATAAGCATTGATACGAATATGTATTTTCATTATGTATGTATTTAGCTAATAATTAGATCGTCTGGCAGGCGGTCAATATAAACTATCAAAATCAGAGAAAACGGGAAACCAGAAGGTGAGGAGTGATGATAAATAAATATGTATATTTCATATAATTTATTCAATTGTGAGATGTATTTTCATTGTGTTAGTAGGATCAGCTGATCAGCAATACCATGTCGCTGGTATATTGGTTTGTAAATGTTACAAGTAATGAATGTTTAATGTACTACAGATATTTTGAAGTAAGGATAAAAAGAATATGAGAAATAAAATAACAATAATTTATGCAAATTAATAAAAGATAATTCATGGGTGATAAATATGTTGTGGGACATGTAGACCTGTCCAAATTGAATTAAAAGTTGAATTTGAAATGATAGAGATGAATATGATGTTATTTTGTTGTATTTGTAGTGAGGCAATGAGATTGAGATTTTTGGGGATGATAATTTTGTATTAGGGGGTAGTGTCATGTAAGAGTTCACAACAAAATATGTTGGGACGGGAATTGGTATCGATTTTAGTAAGTAGGGGCCGCCTTAGGTAAAATCCAGGGGCCAAATAAGGGAATTGAGTTTTTGAGTAGGGGAAACACGTATCCTATTTACAAAGGGATAGAGTATATTTTTTTATATGTAGAGAAGGTGGCGATTTGTGTTAAATGGTAAGTTGGGGTTTAGAGTGTTTTGGGATAGATATTTTGGTAGAGTTGGGGGTCATGATAATTGAAGTTGATTAATATTAGAGTCAAAGGGGCGAAAGTTCATATATGTATACAGATCTAATACGGTCAATGAGAATAAATAATTTAAATCACCCATAGTAGAATAAAGTGAAATTGTTAAATAAAGAGAGAGATTCATGATAAAGAATATACAATTGTTTATTTTTTTCAACCAGTGACAGAATTTTAATAGAATTGAAAATAATGTAAAGTCAAGAATTGTTTATTTTAAATAATTTAAATGTCAACTTGATTATTATATTAATATTTTGTTCATTTTAAATATTTTATTTTATTATGTTTGGTGCTTTGAGTTAGATCGTTCCAGATGTTTAGTGTATTTTCAGAAAGCATGCACCACATATGTAGGTCAAGGGTTTTGGACTTGACCTAGTTACGATCAGCTGATGGGGTCATACACCTACTAAGCTTGTATAGTAGGAAGTCAATTTTAATTTGTTTGTTTAATTAATTCAAACCAATATTTGAATAATTTTAATAAATGTTATTTAATAAATAAATTTAATAAATATTTAATGAATAAATTTTTTTTGAATTTTAAAATTTTGGAAATTTTAATTTTTTTTTTTGAAAAAAAAAAAACGTGCTTTTTCGCCTGCCAGCGAATGAATATTTTAGATAATGATTCTTTTATTATGTGTGCATTAACCATGTTTCTTTTATTGTATTGCATTATCTTGGTAGACTATAAGTGGTTCTCATGTTAGAGTAAGGATGTGTTTATATTAGTAGAAATGTCTAGGTTGTCATTTAAAAAAAAAAAATTTTTAGAAAAACCAGGAAGAGAATTTTTTGAGAAAAGATTATTTTTTTGAATTTTGAATTTTTTAAATTTATAATAAATTTTAAAAGAAATTTTTTTATTGTACTATGTGTATGTCAACATGGAATGTGAGTGTGTGTGAGCCCAGTATCTGCTAAAAACAGCCCAGCCTGCATAAAAGGGGATCCATATCGGTTGAGGATCTGGCATAGTCTGAGCCAGGGATTGAGGATTTTTGGGGGGTAGCATGTTAGAAGGTGAGGTGCTCTGTGGTACGAGGCTGTTCGATTTCTCGGTGTTGGGATCTCTTACGGAGAAGTCCAGTGATCTCGTTCAGATGAGTCCATGGTCGCTGAGCCAGGGGGGTCGTGTACCCAGGAGATTAAGAACCAGGGGGTTGTTGGCACCAGTTCCTCACCGGTCCTCTTTGGGGTTATCGATGAGATTTCTTCTGTCATGAACAGCAGAATTCTCATCGAGGGGGTATTGTAGTGTGTCAATTTTTGGGTATTTTTATTTTAACCGTATGGGGCATGTATATTTTTATTTCTTTCATTTTGGGCGGACTTGTAAAAAAGAAGTTGTGAAAATTATGATGTAACGAAATTCATTCCATTGTGTAACAGACCTGTGTTAAGCAACAGTTTGAAACAAAGGCAGAGACGCAGGTTGTTGTTGAGTAATGCGGCTGAAGAATTTTCCCCCTTCAAAATTCTAAGAACTTTGCAAGTGTGTCGACGCACAGGCGCGAATACCCACGCAAGCGCGCTCAAAAGGACGCTCTGACAAAAAAACTCAAGATGGCCAGAGAGTGAAATTTTCATCGTTCCGTTGGATTCACTACGGAAGTGTCGTTTAGACCAAGCCCACTTAAATGACGTCAGCAGAGCCAAGCCTAATATTGTCCTCTGGTCACACACATATATCAGCTCCATTCCATATATAAAATGGTTACCCAACAGCAAATGAGCAATGAGCGACGAAAAATAGTGACAGTGAACAACAGCTTCTCTCCAAAGAAAGCAAGCTGTACCTGTTACGTTCTCGGTGACGGCAGTCGACTAACCACCCACGCTACGCGTGGCTGCTATCAGTTTTGTGCCCGGGCAAAAGTTTATATTTCTTCATAAGTCGGCCGACAAAATAATTATGTGAGTCGCCAAAACATAGATTACAGTGCCTCTAGTGATGATGAATAACTATTGAACTTGATTAAACGCTACCAGCTTATAAAAATTAGGAGTGTGAAAGACTGTGGTAAACGCAACACGCGGTCGGGTAGTACGACGCCACATACGTAATGTTACATAAAAAGGACTTGTCATTTATTTTACATAAAAATGGGGGGTTATTGTATTAATACGGGGTGTTGAGAATGTGAGTAGCGAATGAACAGGCTGGGCTATTTTAAAGTACGTAAGTAGTAGAAGTTAAGCCTAGTACGTAAGCTGTAGTAGTTACACAATTTCTAAAACATGTAAACCTATAAATATGAAATTGGAAATTTGATAAATGGAAAACTGATAGATTCAATATTTCTGATTAATAAACAAAAACAATTTCTCTTCCAAAAAATTGAGGGTTAGTTTCTTTCAAAACCTTAGTTCGTTTTGTGTGCTGTCATAGTTCGTCGAACGAAATGGGTGTACCTCCACTACTCGGTCCGGCCAGATCATTGATAAAAGGTAAGTGTGAAATTGAATTTAAATAAAATATAAAATATTACTCAAAATTATAAAAGTTACAATTTGACAAAGTTAAGATTTTAAATGATTTGTGAAAACAATAAAAGATAGCTTTTGGGTGATTAATATTTTGTTGGGACATGTAGATCAGTCCAAGTTGAATTTAAAGTGGTAGTAGAGAGAATAATATTGTTTTGGATTAATGAAATAGCATTTGAGAAGCATTGATGGTGACACAGTAGTTATGGGGAATATATGTAGAGTAATGATTGATATATTGATGTTTATAAATGATGATGTTATTTTGTAGTTGAAGTGAGGTAATAAGAATGGGATTTGGGGATGGTAATTTTGTAATAGGGGATAGTGTAACGTAGGAGTCCGCAACAAAAGGGTTGGGACGGGAAGGGACCGTTTGGTGCCGGAAAGGGTTACCTTAGGTAGAATCCAGGAACCAACATAAGGGAATGAGCTTTTGGGGGGGGGGAACACTTATCCTAAGTACAAAGGGTTAGAGAATATTTTTTTTTATATATCGAGAGAATGTGGCGATTTGAGTTTAATAGTAAGTTGGGTTTAGAGATTGTCTGATAGATGTTTTAAATAGAGATGGGTGTCCTGTTAGTTAAAGTTGTTAGTGGTATTAGAGTCAGAGTGAGAAAGATTATATATGTATAAATGCCAAATGGCAAAACAAGTTAGTATAAATAATTAGATCACCCAAAGTAAAGGAAATTGAGAATAGTAAAGAAAAGAGATTTATAGTAAGAATATAAAATTTTGATTGAAACCAGTGACAATTTTTGATAGAGTTTGAAAATAATGTAAAGTGTTTATTTTGAGTAATTTAAAGATCAATTTGATTGTTAAGTATAATAAGATTTTGTTCTTTTAAATGTTTTATTTTATTGTGTCTTTATGTTCAAAGATAGACTTTCAAAGATGTTCAATGTATTTTCAGATGTAACTTGTGTATAATTTATGTAGGTCAAGGTTCTTGACTTGACCCAGTGTTGATCAGCTGATAGGTGATGTTCTATACTAGAGGCGTTTAGCAAGGAAGTAAAGCCAATTTTGCTTTTAATTAATTTGAATAATTTTAAATAATTTCAATATTGAAAAAGGAATATATTTTAATAAATTTAAATTTTTTGAATTTAAAATTAAAAAAAAAAATTTTTTTTGATTTTGTGCCTGCCATCTAATTGATATTTTTCAACTTTGATGATGTTATTGTTTGTGTATTATTAGTGTTTTTATTGAATTGTATTGTTTAGAATATAGGTATAATCACATGTTAGAATAAGGATGTTCATATTCTAAGAAATGTTTGACTTGTTTATTTTATAATGATAAAAAAAAAAATAATGAAGAGAATTATTCAGTTTAGACGGAAGATTTGTGTTTTGATTTTAAAGAAGATAGCTTTTGAATTTTAACTTAAACAAAATTTTAAGACTAGAATGTTTCAATTTTGATAGTATGTAGTATAAGTGTGTGTGAGCCCAGTAACTGCTAAAGGCAGCCCAGTTTGCAGGTAAGGGAGAACATATCGGTGGAGGATCTGGCATGATATAAGCCAGGGATTTGGATTTTTTGGGGTTACATGTTAGAAGGTGAGGTGCGCTGTGGTGCGTATCTGTTCGAGTTTTCGGTGTTGAGATCTCATACAGAGAAGTCCAGTGATCTCGTTCAGATGCGTCCATAGTCGCCGAGCCAGGGGGGTCGTTTACCCATGAGGTGTAAGAGAAAAAGGGGGTTGTTGGCACCAATTCCTCACCGGTCCTCTTAGGGGTTTTAGCAATGAGATTTCTTCTGTTTCGGCAGAAGATCTCTCATTGGGGGGGTATTGTAACGTGACAAATACATGGGATTTCATTTTATTAAAATTTCGGTGTTTATAGAAAGTATTTGTAAATTTAATTTCCAACGGTGACCAGGCCACGTGTTGTATTGTAATAACAGTGTTCTAACAAAGGAACGATACATCTCACCAGTTGTGCAATCGCTAACAAGGAATGCACCCAGCATCAGTTTCTAAGAATTTTGTGAGTGTGTGACAGTGTGCCCGACCACACACGACCAGCAGGCGCGCGGAGCGACGCCAGTTTTGTGAAACGCAAAGATGGCTAAGAAACAAAATTTCAGAGCACATGTACCAAGGTGCCGGATGTGAGCCTAAGTCCCACCTCTTGCGTGACGTCAGCCAGTGCTAAACCGATATCTGCTATGATCAGCACACAAGCAACTGCATGGTCTAAATGGAAATTAACAAGCGACGAAGAAACATGAGGCTTTGGTTTCCACCAAGAAAGACGCAATCGAGTTAGCGGTGAACGCTATGCTGCTCTGCCCAGTTCACGTACAGACGCTGATAGGGTTGTGCGGGCCCGGTCGGCCGAACGTCAGAAAATGTGAATAATTAAATACAATATCGTTTTAATACCGACCGGGACCCGAGGAACCAACGGACTTACCAATATTACAACGGGTGCAGTGGAGTTGTCCACAAAACAGTGAAATAACGGGCAGTTGAATCGGGCGACAAAAGCACGTGTTCGGCCGGAATCGCGACAATGAACAGTGTATAATTCAAAATGAAATTTGTAAAATAAACAAGTGGTAAGGGGTAAATAAGTGTGAATGTGAGAATGTTTGGCAGACTGGGCGGTCTGATGTTTATGTCTGAGGTAGAATAAGGTAAGCTGTAGTAACTAAGTTAACATGGTATAATAAAATATTTCAAGGAAGTTGTATTCCATTTAAAAGTCAACTAAATTTAATAGATGGTTTGTAAACATACAAAAAATGACTAACGAATAATTTGAGACAGAGCATAGTGAATGAAAAAATAAAAATCAAGTAATTTCTCTTCATAAAAAATGAGTTGCGTAAGTCATTCACACAACCTAAAATCACGCTTGTATCCTAACGTTCGTATGACGACCCTGGACTAGAAAACAAATTCTGAAGGTAAGTGGAAGTTGATAATTTTATGTATTTGTAATTGTAACAAAACAGAATGGTACAGTGGTACTCCAGAAAAACAAGCAGTGGAAATGGGGAGAAACGGAACGCGACGCATTTAACGAAATTAAGAGAAAATTCAGCCATATGATTATGATGAATCATCCTGATTTTAATAAAAATTTTTTACTTACAGACAGGTGCAAGTAACGTAACTTTAGGGGCGGAGCTCTACCAGGAGGGCTGCGATAAGGGACATCTTACCATCGCCTTCGCCAGTAGGTCGCTTCTGTCTGCGGAGAAAAATTATACCACCACCGAGAAAGAACTTTTGAGCATTGTGTTCGCCGTGGGGAAGTTCAGGACATACATCCTAGGAAACGAAACGGTAATCAGAATGGACCACAAGGCACTGTCATTTTCTTGCAAATTAACGCACAGTCGTCTAACCAGGTGGGTATTAGCTTTACAAGAATACAACTTTTCCTGGGAATACATAAAGGGGTCAGACAATACAGTACCAGACACTCTTTCCAGGGTAGATAACATAGAAAATAAAACAGGTAGGGACCTTAAAGAGATAGAAATTTTTAGATTAACTAGAGAAGATAGAATTTTTGGTGAGGAGTTAAGAGATATTAAGAATATGCAAAGATCTGAAAATAAATTGGGTAAAATAATTGTTAGTTTAGAAGTGGAGGTAGATGGGTCTGAATATAGTACACGTTTTCAAGTATATCAAGGGATTCTGTTTAAAAAAGTAGAAGGGGGGAGCGTGATTGGAGACTAGTTATACCAGAAGGGTTGATAGATAAAATTATTTGGGATTGCCATATAAGGTATGGGCATTTTGGGGGAAGAAAGTGTGCTAATGTTTTAAAGGAATCATGTATATTGTAACGCAACAGAAATGCGGTCATCGACGTTACATAAATAGAAATATTAGAAATATAATAGGTAAATAAATATTTAAATCCCATACTAATACAAAGGTCAAATAAATACCTTTATCATTGTGTAAAAATGATTAAGGATGCAAGGTAGTAATAGCAATAAAAAATAAACCTGTACTATAGACAATAGTAAGAAATCAATGTTCAGTGAAAAGTAAATAAATCAAAAATACTGATAAGAATTATAAGAAAGAAACCAATATCGAAAATGTTAAAGTAAATGACGGTGAAAATAGATAAAAATGAGTCAATAATATATATTACTAGTTAATCGAAAGTAATGATTCTGAATTGTATAATGTTATGTTGTTACCATAAATGTTATGTTAAAGTTTGTGTTAGCTTATGAAGCTTACTTGTTGATGTAATACCAAGTAATGAAGCAATATGTATTATTTGTTTACTGTTGTAGAAAGGTGAAGGAAATCAGTTAATTAGTATTAATTGATATCAATTTTTCTTATATGTGATCCATAGGTCAAGATAAAGTTGTTGTTAGATATAATAAGAATAATTATTTGTGTACATGTACATAGTTAAGGTTTGATTATGTTTGTAAACTTATATAAAAAGGCTATAGTTGTTAACCAGTTATAATCAAAAGTAGATCCAAATATAATAAAAGGCCTAACAGCCAATAACACTATATAACAACTCAGAATATAAAGGTTAGGTAAAGAATTTAATAATAATTAATGAGTATAGTTCAAGGAGTTAGAAAAAACCTATGATAATTAATAATAAACCAACTCAATATAAACAAATTATGATAATGCCATAGTGCAATGATATCGATTGATAACGTTTGATATCGGAAAAATAATAATTATGAAAAGAAATAGACTAAGATTGAAAAACCAGCAGAATATATATAGAAATTAGTAAACAAGCTATAAATAATGTTATATTCCAATATAATGGAAGTTTAATAAGGAATTATTTTGATGAGTGGAAGAATAATATATGAAATTGTCACTATATAACAAAACATTGAAAAAGAATAAAAATAAATTTGTTGCTAGGGACAACAAAAATTAATATAATTTGTTGATTTGTATTATTGCAATTGATGATCTCAACGTGATGAGATTAAAACCCAGAGAAATGGTTAATAAAACTAACATATTCTAAATTATTTAAATATAGTAACAAGTCACCATATGTGAATAATTAATTGTCAGAATTAGGCCAGCAACCATTAACTAAATTGTATAATGGCAACATACAAACAATAATAAGTAATTGAATTCCAAAAAGGAATGACCTGGATTGCCCAATATCAGATCAAGAACAAATGATAATTTAATGAAATAATAATACCATATAAAGAACTACCGGTGAAAAGAGTTAATCCTACAAATCAAACGAAAAATAATAACCTTAACATCACATTGGACATCGCAGTTTACATCAGACGATAGAAAACGTATTTGGATCCAGAATTTGCTGAAGGACGTAATCGCTAGTTTGGCCGTTGATGAACAAAGGGAGCGGTATTTCTAGATCAACCAGGACCAAGGAATCCACTTTATTACCACTTGAAGACAAGAATAAAGAAAATCATCTCCTTTCTGACTGACACGGGGTATCAACTCACGAGGTTAAAAGCAACCGCCTTCCAGAGTCGCTTCGTAATCCGTATGGTAATTTTCAATTGTATAAATAATATTAAACACAACAACACTTTAAATTTGTAATATCTTGCATTCTTATCTATGTATTTTTAATCTTCCCCGCAGTTGAAAGAACCTTCACACCCTGAACTAAATTAATTATAAAAAAAAAAATATATAACTGAATTTAAAATAAAATATTGGACCGAACAATAATCGATTAACGCAACGTATAGCCTTTCGTATATCAAGTAAAACCAATCTTATTGAATGTTAACAAGTCGAATTAATAAAGAAACCTTGTATAATTTCAGGATCTTATTATTTGGGTATTTAATGAATTGGGAATAAGAATTAAACAGACTAAGTGTATAATAACTAGTCACCGTACACGGTGGGTTAACCTATAAATTTTGTTTGTTTCGGAACTGCAGCGCTTGTTGCGGAATTCTCCGATACCAAAGAGAAGAGAGTTGCACATGAAATTTCGATAATTCTCTGCAAGGCAGACTAGGTCTGAGCGGAATTTTAGAATGACACCCTACATACATAAGTTACATTCACACTAACACTTGTATATTAAATAGAGAGATAAGATAATCATAATTAACGATATTACTATATCTAGCAAACCCAGATATATAAGAAATTGAAATATTAAAATAATCAAAGAGAGGTACATACGAGAGAAATATTACAAATTGATGAAATCAACAGTGAGACATAAACAGTACACACCGGTCTAGTTACAAAGTCACACGTACTCGTCTAATTACAAAGTGGCGCTCAACTAGTGTAGGGCTTAAGTTAAGTAACTATAATTATATTAATATTACTTAACCAGAGCAGGCAACTGTGGGAGAATAAAAATGCATAATACCAGAGGTAAATCAAAGATGAGGGCAGAAGACACGGAGAAAGAAGAAGGTGGACAAGAACAAGAAATAGAAGTAATCACAGATAGTGAAATGGAACAACAGACAGGCGAAATAGCAGAAACTGAAATCATTACGGACAAGGAAAGGGAAGTAATTGAAGAAGATACCCAAGGGGACCAACCAGATAAATCCAACAAAAAGGAAGACATGAGCATGCAGGAGATGTTGAGAATACTATTGGAAAACTCAAAAGAACAATTTCGGAAACAGGATGAGAAATTCGACAAAATAAATGAGGAAATTAAGGATAATTCAAGGAAAATAAATGAGGAAAATAAGGAAACCTCAAAACTAATGAATGAAGGTTTGATCCAAATTAACGAAAGGTTCGATAGGAATAATGAAAGCTTAATCCGAATTAATGAAAGATTTGACAGGAATGATGAGGGTTTAAGACAAATGAAGGAAGAAATCCTGCAAATCAACGAAGAAAATTTACGGCAGATTAACGAAAGAATTGAAAATATCCATGTGACAATTAACCAAAAGGTGGACAAAAATAATGAGGAAAGGAAATTAGAAATAGCCGAAACAAATGAAAAGTTAGAAAAAACTAACGAAACAGTAATACAGGTTCGTGAGGAATTACAAAATAAAATTAATGACATACAAAATGAGAGTAAAACAATGGTCGAAGGAATCCAACAGGAGACTGTCGGAAAATATGAGAAAATTAAACAAGAAGTACATCAGATACGGGAGGAGAATAAGGAAGGTATTACGCAAATACAGACAGACATGGGTGAGCGACTAGAAAGAGTATATGGCAATTTAAACAATATGGAAGGTCAAATTAATACAAGTAAAAATAAAATAGAGGAAATTAGTAGACGCGAACTACAGTTACAAGAAGAAGTAGATTCATGGCGGGATAGGACATGCCAGCATAATCATACAACAAACCACGATAACCGGGAGTCGATTAATTTTCGAAATTACAAGTGTAATCCGATGGAATTTTAAAGAGGCTGGAAGAGTTGATCACACGAAATAGAGAGAACCGTTGGAGTATGATACGCGGTATGATTGATGAGACATTTAAGGATACGTATGATAATTGGTGGACGGCGGTGCGTCCGGATATACAGGACATAACCGAATTCAAAAAGCAATTTAAAGAAAAATATTGGTCGGAGTCGACCCAGCACATAGTTAGAAATAATTTGAGCAACGGTCGATACGAAACGAACGTAGGACATTCTCCTACATCATACTTCCTCGGAAAAGTATGCATGGCACGGAATTTAGATCCCAGAATTCCCGAAGAATGTTTAGTGATACAGCTATCCTACCATTATGAGGAAGGAATAAAGAATGCACGTATGTGTAGCCAAATTAAAACGATTCCAGCCATGGCCAAATTCCTTGAGAATTATGAGCACGAAACTCAGTATCAAAGGAACAGAGTACTAAATTATAAATACCGTAAGTATAATAGTAACGATCAACAAACAAATTCCCATAATAATGATCACAATCGACCAACTCAGAACGTTAACGCGAATAGAACACAGAACGATCACTCGAATAATAATACCAGGAATTATAATTATCGTGGCAATAATCATTATAATTACCGCGACAGTCATAATAATAGAGGAGATGGGGACAACCGACCCAATAATTATAGACACAATGTTAATTATATCTATTCCAGACCTCAAAACAATCAGCGACGGTATTACCCAAGGACTCACCAATATAACAATTATTATAATCAATCCCGGCGTGAAGACAGTTATCAAAATGAAAGAAATTATAGGACAGCGGAACATAATACAGAGGACTGACCTGAACCTTTACAAAATCAACCTCCGAACTCACCGGAAAATAGAGAAGATGGGGGAAGCCCTCATTTAAACTAATAGAGGCAGTGAAAAATGAAGAATACCCTTCACTGAACCGTAATCTTGGGGAACAACGACTTGTAAATAAACCTACGAATGATAATACCATAACTACAATCACTAACCATTATTTAAAAAATATTAGAGAAGATTTATTGGAAGAGGATAATAATCATGTACACAGTAATAGTAATAATGAAATTATATATGTAATAGCTAAATTAAATGGAATACAATCCACAATAATAATAGATTATTTATTAAAGTTACCCCTAATCAAATAAACTGGAAATTAGTAATTCCCACAGCTGTGGAAAACAAATTAATCTTGGATTACCATGAAAGATATGGACACATGGGAGCCATAAAAATCTTCAAAGCCCTGGAAGAACAAGTGTACATAAAAAATATAAACAGAAAGGTGCAAAAATCAATCCAAGCATGTCACATCTGCCAGATGGTTAAACATAACAATGAGAAGAAGGAGGGAGTAATGATCCCTATTACATCCAAACATAAGCTGGAGAAAGTATTCCTGGATATATGTGGATCGTTCCCACGCAGTGGAGGGAACCATAGATATAAATTTATAATTATTATTTTTGATCATTTTTCTAAATATACTAACTTTACGCTATCAGCAGAGCCACAACCAAGAAAATTCTGGAGATAATCATTGGACATTACATAATAGAGATTGGTAAACCGTCATCCATTATCACCGATCATGGTACGCAGTTCAAGGGAAGCAAATGGAGAAATAGTCTTCTAAAACACAACATTAGAACATATAAGACTTCAGTATACCACCCCAGCAGCAATCCTGCAGAACGTGTATTGAGGGAAGTTGGCAGAATACTCGGAACTTACTGTCATGCCCAACAGAGGAGGTGGTACGAATACTTGTCACTTACTGAAGAGTTTCTCAATATATCTTACCATCAATCCATTGAAAATACCCCCTATACTGTTATGTTTGAAAGGCTTCCACCTAGGGAAATCCAGGATATCATCAATTTTCCAACAAACCCAGAATATCAATTTGAAAACGTTAAATTTTATAACCGGATAATGGAAAAGGCAGAAATAAAGAAAAAGAAATATGAAAGGAATAATCCAAAACCAATAAAGTACCAAATTGGCAAGAAAATATTAATAAGAAACGGAGTTGCCCAGCACACTAGAAGGAATAATGAAAAAATTATTATTATTATATACTGGACCCTACGTGATAACAAAAAATAATAATAATAATAATACATATGAAATAATGAACCCTATCACGAAAAAGATTAAGGGAACATATAATCAGGAGTCTATAAAAAAATATTATGAAGAAACATCATCACCCATCATAAAATACTAACAAGACGAACGGAAATATTTAATAAATCCTAAATTAAAATAAGAACAACTTATTACCAATTTTGAAGAGAAAACACTTGGAATTAAAAAGAATTTGAATTTTGAGAAAGACCACTAAATCCAAAAGGTATGTAAGCACAACTTACTAAAGAATTTTTTGAACATTATTATATAAATAGAGAACAGCATTCAAAAGGAAGTAAGTACAACTTACTATATAGTTATGAAGAAGGTATTAAGAAGAGTTAATAACAACCCCCAAGATTACAGAAGAAAACCAGAAATATTACTATATGTCTACGAAGAAATATTATAAATAAGGAATAATGAAACTCCAAGATAAAAATTTTTTATATCAAAAAGTACCTATGCAAAATAGTAAAAGAAAAATAATATGACCTAAAATACATACCGCATTGCCAAGTGAAATGAACAACCAAAATAAACGATCGATTATGACCAGTATAATATCAAAGGGAACAAGAAAAAATGTTTATCAACATAATTCATTGTAATGTAACCAGACAAAGTAATGAAATAAGATAAGAAGAACAATGGTGGAGTTAATGACTGTAACTACACTGAAATTAAGTAATAATAATAATCAAAACAATTAAATTTAGAAAGTCTTGGAATTATAAGAACAAATGAAGAAATGATACTTAGAGTTACTGTCACAACAAGAAAGAAGATCAAAACTAATTACAGATAATGACTGTCAGAAGTGTTATCAGAAAATGATTAAGGAAAATAAAATGGAATCACGAAGTATAAAAAATAGGAATAATTAAATATAAAATGCAACAATGTAAAGAATTCTCCAAATGTTTATTATTAATTAATTAAGAAGATTATTATGATATTATTATATTTTATAGCTGACTGTAGATGAATTCCAGCAGTACTATATTGAAGTGTAGTGTGGACAGCAGAGTATGAAGCCAAACAGTGCCTCTCTGAACTGTACCAATGCACATATTAGGGATTGTTAGGGAAATTAAATATTTAAGGAATATTAGAATCGTTGCGAAGAATGACATCAAATTCCAAAAAAGAATGATGAAGAAAACAGAAGGAAAATAGCTGACAGAAGAATAATGGAGAAATACAGTGATTGCAGTAACTAGAAGTAGAAGAGAAGGGAACCTAAAGTATCATTGAATATTGTAACCAACGATCGACAAATACTGTTTAAAGAAAATTATATATAACCAAGAATGTTAATAGGAGTAATGAAATGTCATTAAATAAAGAATTGTGAATACTAGTCTAACAAAGTTACATTGAGAATCCCATCGTTAACCGTTAAAATTGATATGAAGAAAAGGCATGTAAAAAAATACAAGTTTACTTGACCTAAATTACATTCAGGTAAATTAAACTTCTTTAGGAGGGGGAGCATATGTAACGCAACAGAAATGCGGTCCTCGACGTTACATAAATAGAAATATTAGAAATATAATAGGTAAATAAATATTTAAATCCCATACTAATACCATAAAATGTTATTTACCATAGTGGGTGCATCTTTTTTTTTTGTCTACAATTGTTACACCATTCATTTTTTCTGTGCCCAATCTTGTTGGGCATTTGGGTGCGCGAGGTGCTGGTGCACGAGGATTCTGAAAGCACACACAAACCCAAACATGTTACATTGGAATATTTTATTATAGCCATACTAACTTATAAACTGGAATTACTTTCTTACTAATATTTTATAAAAATATTAAACAGATGTAATTAATATTTAAATGTCACATATGTTTTATGAAAATGTCATGAAATTGTAAGTACAAGATTAAAAATAAAAGGTACTGTATCAGTAAAGCACTACTAAACACTTTGTAAAATATATGATTCAAATGAATTATTCATCATCTTAAAGCAACAGAATATAAACATTTATGGCATTTTTATGTGCTGTTTTGAAACCATCCCACAGATTATTTTGTAGGAACCTTCATAAATTTAATTCATAGTAAGTAACATGTTAATTTTAGCAATACTATTATAAAAGTCTTCAAAAGACTTTTCTTCAACGATGATCCCCAAACCAAATTGTCAGAAGAAGAGGGTCCCAGTTCAACGGGATCTGACTCCCATTATACTTACACAGAATAAATCAGAATACAAATAATAGAATTAAAAATAATAAAGATGAACAGAGGAACACATAACTAAAATGAACAAAACACAAATAGGTAGGTAGTAACTGCTGCACATTGGTTCCGAAATGAACATAGCTGCTAACTGAGTGTTTTGCCGGTTTATACAGCGGCAATACATTGGGTGGACAAATGTGTCCCCCTCTCCCCAGTTAGTACAGTGACAACTACTACAAGGTCAATGACCGTATGCAGTAAAACATTACCGATGTCTAAGCTGGCAACACAAGATGGTGCAAGTGCCCAGTAGCTCGAAAGCAATGCTATGCTTTTCTTCAAGTTTCCCTACTAATATTGTTCAGATTTCAAATTATTCAATAACTAAAGTATTTATTCTGTGATACAATTAATATTATTTTCTCCTACTTCCAGTACTGTTGTCACCGGTAACAGCGGTTACATGGATGCCACACTACTGAGCTGTACAGATAATAGCATTGACAGATTACTGATATGTCTGAATTGACCTGTATATAGTGGTGTCATTTAAACAGTAACAATCAACTGTCAAAGCAACTGCTATCAGTCATAATTAATTTTGATGTCTATCAATATAGTTATGTTGTTGCCATGTTTCTGTATATAACGGAAACAAAGACAGCAGAATGACTATGACAAGATGACTAGGTCATTGAATACTAATTGTGCCAAATGCCGTGTCCATGTCGACTCAACATGATAATCTTACCTATTTATTAAAGATACAATCTGATTGACGCACAGAGACAGTCTCTCAGGACAGTCCTACACTTTTAAGAACACATTATTACAACATAGGGTTCTAAGGCCTTTATTACACTACACAACTGATTTCAAGCTTACATGAAACTAGTTGTGAGGCAGTAAAAACAGGCTGCAACTGCTCTGCAATCAGTTGCAGAGTAAGCCTGTCGTCTATACTACAATAATAAAGATGTAAAGTTTGTTTGTTTCGTTGTCCAGGCTAATTTCAGAAACTACTGATCTGATAAAAAATTCTTTCACCACCGTGTTCCTTGAAGTTTGAGGTTGGTTTCAGACATAAATTTGAACCGATAGCTTTAATAATTTTTAAGAACAGAACCTTACAATGGTCCCATGTCCTATGATATTCCTTCGTTAATGTGTGTTTAATGAAATTTTCAGCATGTGACAAACTTTCGTTCTGTAAGAGATACCTACATAGTGTCAGTAGATGAAATTTAGAGAAAATTCCGAATGTTATTTTGGTTTTTGTTTCAATAAAATCCTCCTTTTCATTTGCATCGACTTTTGAAAGATCAATATTGTGTGTGGGGTGTGTGATATGTTCGAATAATGCGTGTGGTCTGAATTGTGTCTTCGTTTAGGATGTCGTTTTTGTGTGTTTGTACATTTCCAATTGTTCTAGAGTGTCTAGTTTTCGGCCTTTTGTGTGTACGTGTAGAATGTCCATGTTATTGTCGATGTTTTTGTATTTGTGGTTTGCTTCAATAAGGTGGTTTGCAAAGGTGGATTCTGTAGTGGAGTGTAGTGCCTTTGTGTGTTCAATGTATCTTTGAAGCTACGTCCTGTCTGGCCTATGTAGAATTTGTTGCAGTCTGAGCAATTTAGTTTGTAAACACCAGGTAGATCGAATTTGTTTTGTGCTTTGTGTGTGTGTTTTGATAGTGTGTGTTCTGTTTTGTTAGTAGTTTTGTATGCGATTCTTTATCCTGCTTTTTTGAATTTGTGGGCTATTTTTTCAGTTTAGTTGTTTATGTATGTTAGTGTTATGAATTTGTTGTTTCTGTCTTTGTCTGTTGTTTGTTTTGTGTAAGAGTAAAATTTTACTTTTTTACCCATAAAATACTTTGTGTTTCAAGTCGGTAGTGAAATAATTATATTTAGTTAAGTAACGGACACGTCATGGACAACGAAATCCAAGACCTTAATATGTTTAATGTCATTTCACTCTGTCCCAAGATTTTGTATCACTTATTCTGCTTTCTCTGTTCAGTTTGCCAAAGACTTAATGAAAGTCCATAAATACTTTGCACAGCTTGATAATTGTTCAAGCACGTCTCTAGCATTTGTTTGATTAAATGGATTGCATCTGCTGGTGATCTTCCATCAATAAAACTGTTTTCTAAACTGGTCAGTCCACATATATTAAGAAACACCACTGCTAATGTTAATCCACTTATATTTGGACAAACAGTTGTTCCAGATTTTTGTCTGGTTGCAACTTGTCATTCCTCATTGCCTATTTTCAACAATTGTGTTACTGTTTCTTCAATTTCTGTTAAAATTTGTTCTCCCCTCTTTTTAATTCCGGGGTCCCGAAGCGGGCCCGGCGCATAACGCCCTTTGTGTAAAACCCATTTATTTACGATTAAAGTTAAGAATAACGAATTGTAGGGTCAATTAATAAATCCTAAACCATTAACAATCCAACAGTAATGATTTTGGTAAGTTTTTCTTTGGAGGGGGGCCCAAAAATGTTTAGCCCCGGGGCCCGTGATCGCTCTCGCCGGCCCTGTATACTAGTATTGTTTTTGTTTACTGAGTTTGCAGTTACTCCCATCAGTCTGCACACTATTTTGTTATAAACACATTCTGACTGTAAATAAAGTCATTCATACTTACGAGCATTCAGATATTGGTTAAGGTCATCATGTCCTTTCAAAGCAAGTTCAAAGGCACCACAGAGATGTATACAGTTAATTGTAATGTTTAAAATATATCTATTCTGTAATGCCTTTGCATTATGAACCCTGATACTCAGCCTGTAAGCACTGTTAACTACTTTTAATATACATTTCAGAAGCTCTGTGCTTTTTATCACGAATCATTACATGATTTATTGTCCAAATATAATCTTTTAAACAACATAATATTGTTTCAAACAAATTTTCATCTGACAACCACAATCTTTAACTCATTTACAGCAGTCTTTGAAGCTTGTAAACTGCTTGTCTCACACAGTAGTCTTGCCAAAAGCCTGATTTTCCCCAAAGATTTGCCTTCATAGAGTACACGAGGGAAACAAAACAAAGCCTTTCTGGAATTATAACACAAAACCAATTATGTTTTTTATAAACTTCTCTCCTACAAACTCTGTTGAATAATCTGTTCCGTGATTTAACGGTGTAACCCCTCTTTAAATTTTTTTTTATGCTTTATCAAATTTCCCAAAAAAAAAATATTCCCAAATTTCCCAAAAAACACGGCACAACAGTCTGTATTAAATTAAGATCAGGAGTAAGCCTACATTAATGTTTTATTTCTAGTTTTTCTTGTAGAGACCCCAAGCCAAACGGCTTTTCTAGCAAGCTGTCTACTGAATTCATATTTAAATAGTAAACTACCGGAATGTTGCAGAAATATTGCAAACCGAGCAAAGATTTTCATTGCATATTATTGTCCTATGCCGTGACAGTTGAAAGCACACATTGGTCTGTCAGTATAAGTGACATCACAGACACCGGTTTTGCTTGGACCATGCAAACCTTGCCATGTAGCTTACAGCGTACAACTGGGTTGGTTATAATTTACCATGCAAAAATGTTTTACAAGACCCATAGGCCTATAATTTTTCTCTCAAAATACAGTAGTTTGGAACATTCTAAATATTATGTATTTTATAAATAATACATATTATTAAAAAGCCAGATTTTTCTGGGGATTGTGCAGCAACCTTGCAGCCCTATTACCAGCCGGCACTGCCATTGCCATAGATTATGGTTCACCATACTACAGTAGACACCTTCTCGTCCGGCCACCTCGGGACCAGACCCTAGGCTGGATTACAAAATGGCCGGATGAACCAAAAATATGCTATAACAATGAAATAACGCTCTTTAATGAATGATCCATACAATAAATGACCCAATACAGTATATATAAATTACTAATAATTATAATTACTCACGATTTTCTGTTTCAGCGCCAGTCGTTAACAGTACTTTTGTCTACATTAAACCCTTGGCAAATACTCTGGACCGATTCGCCCTTATCGAGACGCTGAAGGACTTGTAATTTTTGGTCCATAGTCACGAACGTGTGTTTTCATTTCACATTCATGTCAGAAAATGTTTTTATTTATACGGATACATACAGTATTACTATATACAGATACATTTACACAGACTATATACACAGAACTCACAACATAAGACAACATCCACACATGAACAAAAGCGCGAGTCAACTGAGCTACACATATTTTCCGTTTGACAAGTTGGGGCCTGTCACTGGAGGTACGTCTAGACTTTGTAACTCACCGCCGAACCATGCGACGGTTGATCCAACCGAGGCCGGGCTAGAGGGCGTCTACTGTAGTTAAAAGCAAGTTGTCAGCTTGTTTACTGAAGTTTGACACAAGTGTTTTTTATCACAAAATAAAACTGAAATTGTATTTTGGAAAAAGGCAAGTTTGATGTTTGTTTTGTTCTTCTACAACCCTCAAATTCTTACAGGCATGTACTGTTATAACTTATGATGACAATTCTTGTAGACTGTGATCATGTAAATGTATACATAGTTTCAGTATTAGTAATATACAGTCAGTTTTTATTCGCACAATTATTGTTTTCTGTAAACTGATTATATATAGTTTCTGTAAAGACGTCTTGTAATTTGTCTGTACTAGAGGGACCAAAATAGTTGCAGTATATGAGGTTTGATCAGAAAGTTCATGCAGTTCTTGTTTATTTTAAGAATTGTGTCTTCATTCATTGACACTTATACTTGTGATGTTATAATTCTGGTACAATACTAAATTTATAAAACATGGTACAAAAGACCATAATTATTGTATTCATTTATTTTTAACAATTATTTGGTAATAATTATTTAAATATTTCATAATCTCTGTAAAGTTTTGGTGAGTGGACTATATAACTATTTTATAAAACGCAGATGTGAATTGACAGGATTCCGACCGTTTTCATTGCAAAATGACAAACACAGCAAAAAATTGTATGTAACAAATAGCGATAAAGTGACAAGCCCAGATGACGTCAGTGGAAGGAATGCATATTTCCGTAAACAACTCAAGGCTTGGCTATATGAACAAAAGCCTGATGACATAGTTTTCGCCTCACCTACGCAATGCTTAACAAAGACTCTGTGTCATTTCATCCTGAAGTGTGAACGCAGCCGGCCGGCAAGAAGTTCACCAAGTGTGAATTTTAACTTTTACACCACCAAAAGTGGTTAAATAACTGTCTAAAATATCAGAAATGTTGGGGCGGTGAGGAATTGAACAGGTGTCATCGGCCGATGGATCGTCAAAAAACTGCGTGCGTATAGAATCTGCCCAAAGTGTTTTCGTGGGTAGACACGACGGTGTGGGCCCGAAATCGATGTAAAGAAGGAACAGATTGTGCACGATCGACGAATCTTAGCAGTGCGGTGAGACCTGTCCAATTTGGTGAGAACGTTCCAAATATTCTTTTTATTATTTCAAGTAAATCAACATCATTGTGTAATAATGACCAATTCAAAATTCATTCAATATAATGACCAATTTTAAACCAATTCAAAATTTAAATGATCATTCATCATTATTCCTGCATCTCCTAAGTGGAGCATAGGGCATCAATGAACTTCCGCCACCGGACTCTGTTCCGCGCCATCGTCTTGATCTCGGGCCAGGTCTTCCCTCCTTTCTCCATCCCTTCCGCTATTACACTCCTCCTCCATGTGTTCCTTGGTCTGCCTCTTCTCCTGCTACCTTGTGGGTTCCATTCCAGGGCTTGTCTTGCTATGTTGTCTCTATCTCGTCGTAATGTATGCCCAATCCACTTCCATTTCCTACGACGCATCTCAATGTCAATGGGTGTTTGATGGGTTCTTCTCCACAGCTCTTCATTGGAGATAACTTGTGGCCACCATATCCTCAGGATATTCCGCAAACTTCTGTTCACGAATGTTTGGAGTCTGCTAATCAGTTGTTTGTTAGTCTTCCAAGTTTCACACCCATAGAGCAGTACCGACTTGACATTTGTATTGAAGATGCGTAGTTTGGTATTGGTGTTAAGTTCCCTTGATTTCCAGATTGGTCTCAGCATTGCAAATGCTCCTTTAGCCTTATTTATTCTATTTCCTATATCCTCTATGGTTCCTCCCTCCGTGGTGACCATACTTCCCAGGTAACAAAACTGTTTGACTTGTTCGATCTCTTGGCTTCCTAAAAATAATAGTGCCTTATTGCGGTTATTATAACGCATCTCCTTGGTTTTCTTTCCATTAATCTTCAATCCCACCTCTGATGCTTCGGTTTTTAAATCGTTCAGCTTTGCTTCCATATCCTTAAAACTGTTGGTTAGCAAGCACAGGTCATCCGCGAAGTCCAAGTCCTCCAACCTGTCAGTCCCCACTGAATTCCTCTTCGGCGATTCATTGCCTTCTTCATCATGAGATCCAGCACCATAATAAATAATATTGGTGACAGCAAACATCCTTGCTTCACTCCTTTATCTACTGGGATGGGCTCGGACAACATCCCCTGGTGTAAAACTTGACATGTGTAGTTCTCATACATTTCTTGAGTTAACTTAATAATTTTCTTTGGAATCCCAAACTCTTTCATGGCTTTCCACATCTTCTTCCTCATTACACTATCAAACGCCTTTTCAAAGTCTACAAATAGTATATACAGTGACGACTGCAACTCCGTGGATTGTTCTATAATTATACGCAGTGTATTGATCTGGTCCGTACAGGAATAACCTTCTCTAAATCCTGCTTGTACTTTCCTCAACCTTGAGTTAACTCGCTGTTTTATCCTTTCAAGAATTACTCGTGAGAGTACCTTACTTGGTATCGAAAGGAGGGTAATCCCTCTCCAGTTATCACATTCTAATAAATCTCCTTTCTTCGGAAGCTTAATCAACAGTCCTTTCTTCCAATCTGAGGGGATCTTCTCTTCTTCCCAAATCTTCTTAAAAAGTGGGAATAGAATCTCAACCGAAGTACCCATATCCACTTTCAAGGCCTCCGGTGCGATATTGTCCATGCCTGCCGCTTTGCCATTCTTAAGTTGTTTAATGGCCCTTTGAATCTCTGTTCTTGATGGTGGCTCTGTACTAATAGCAACATCTTCCTGCTCGTCTTCTATCATCACCTCTGTCTCCCCTTCTTCGATTGCTTTACGATTCAAAATCTCCAGAAAATGTTCTCTCCATCTTTCTAGCTGTTCTTTTTGTGTGGACAGTAATCTCCCATCTTTAGCTCTCACCGGTTTGTCCGCTCTTGAAAACTTTCCTGTTAATCTCTTGGTAATGTGGTACAGAGTCCTACCGTCATTGTTTTGTGCTGCCGTCTCAGCTTGTGTTGCAAGATTGTTGATAAATGCTCGTTTGTCTCGTCGAAAACTCCTCTTCACTGTTTTGTTAAGTTGATTAAAGTCTGTTCTAGCTTGTACCTTCTCTTCTTGCGTTCTTGCGGTATTGACTCTTTTCTTACATTCCTTCCTTTGATTCACGGCTTCCCATGTCTCTGAAGTAATCCATTCCTCTCTCCCTCTTGCCTAGGACTTTTCACAGGTATTTATGTAGGTACTCTCTATGCTCTTCCAATTGTGTTCAATATCCTGTCCTTCTTCTTCCTCCCTTAGCTGTTGGAATCGGTTACTCAATTCCAGTGAAAAATGTTGTTGCATCTCCTTATCCTTCAATTTATCAAAGTTATACTTTATCCTCCTCTTTTGATGTATGTGTCCAATACTTGCAATCTTCAGTCGGAGCGTGGCTACTACCAAATGATGGTCACTTCCCACATCTGCCCCCCTCTTGTTCCTCACATCCAACAGGGAGGTTCGCCATGTCTTGCTAATAGTGAAATGATCGATCTGGTTCTCCGTTCTATGGTCTGGGGAAACCCATGTCACTTTATGGCAGTTCTTATGAGGGAAGATAGTGCCTCCTATCACCAGCCTGTGGTTACTACAAAGTTCAATAAGTCTTTCACCATTCTCATTTCTAGTTCCTATGCCATGTCTTCCCATTATATTTTCTACTCCTTGATTATCATTGCCAACTTTCGCATTCAGGTCTCCCATCACGACCAGAATATCCCTTTTCTTTGCCTTTAACAGGGTTCGATGTAACTGACCATAAAATTGCTCTTTGTCTTCTTCATCTCCTGTCTCTGTCGGTGCATAACACTGCACCAGTGTAACAGGTCTAACCCTTGATGCAAATCGAGCTACTACAATCCTTTCTGAGACTGGGTACCATTCTATCAAACTCTTCCTTGTCTTCTGGGTAATCAGTAATCCAACACCCTCTCTATGTTCTTCCTCTCTTCCTGAGTACAACAGCGTATCCCCTTCCGGGGTCCTTATCTCACCAAACCCATTCCATCTCGTCTCGCTCAAACCCAGTATGTCCAACCTGTATCGCTTCATTTCCCTGGAGACTTCAGCCAATCTTCCTACCTGCCACATTGTCTGTACATTCCACAGTCCAATTCTCGTGTCCGATTTCATGCCAAAGGTCAAATCCATTTTATCCATCTGGCTTCTATTCATTGATGTTTCTGTAATGAGTTAATCTCGGGTGTGTAGGTTATTGGCCTTCAGCACCCAAAGCCTGGTGAAAGGGCTGCCTTCTAAGTAGCCAGGCCTACTGATTTTCTGTCGGGGTTTCTTCCCTTAGCCTTTGAAGTTCCCACTTCTAACTACAAGGCAGCAGTTCCTGTTCTATTTACCCCGAACAGGAGGGTTGCCTCTTCCGTCAGTTCCACCGTTCCAAAGTCCCTCTTCTCCGCCTTCACTGTCGTTGAGGTCTTCACCCGTAACCCTGGCAAGGGACCCTTACAAGGGACTACCAGCCGGGTCAGCTGGCCCAAGGTTTTTTAAAGAGGTGTTACTCCTCTATCACTCGCCCTTTGTCCTGACTTGTGATAGGCAGAGCCTGGCTTCCCAAACATTGGGCCCAGGTTGGTGGGGTTAAAATTTAAATGATCTCAGAATAAAATAAATTGTACCAGAGAATGAATGAGAGAGAGAGAGAGAGAGAGAGAGAGAGAGAGAGCGAGTGACCTAAATTTTTTAAGTGCTGGGTTGTGCAGTTATATTATACTATGTTTATTATGTTTACAATGTTTATTTCTTAGTAATGTTTATTCAAAAAATAAATAGGACTACGCCCCGAGGCATAGTAACGTGCGTGTTTGGCACATAGTTCAGTAGAATCATTTTTATATGTATGTAGAGTCTTTTTGATAATAAAAGGTAATGTCATTGGTAAAAAATACAAGTACGAGTGAGTTATTTCAGGTATATTTCGCAATTACTGGTTCGTCTACACGAATACTGGACCAAAAGGTAAGCCTAATATCTATGTTGTTGCACAATCTGGCAACACGGCACCCGATAATTATTCAATGTTAATTTTATGTGACACAAGTTTTGTATTATCACATTTGGCTCCCGAAATAACAGGGACTATACATAAAACGTAATTTTATGTGGAGTAATACCTACCAGGAAAGCGAAATAATTACCTGAAGTAATTGCGAAAGTACGCAAACACGTGAGTACAAGAGGGTCAAATTTCTAGGTTATAAACATATATGTTTTAGCATGATAAAATAGCAAAAATGAGTACTAATGACAATATAACATTAGAAATCAGTACAACTGATGTAGATATGACTAGCGAGATGGATGTGCAATCAACACAAACTAGCCAGATTGACGAGCCTGATATGCTTGCACCTGTAGAGACAGAGAAAGTCAATACATCCATTTCAACTAGGTCAGAAAATAAACCAGATGAGATTAATGCAATGATGCGATTATTGTTAAAGTTAGACAAAAAGATGGATGAACAAAAAAGTGATTGATATTAAATTCAATGAAATTAAAACACAAAATGTTCAAATTCAAAGCGATTTCAATGAGAAGTTTGACGAAATAAAGAGAGAAATTAAAAGACAAAATTATCACTTTGATGAGAGAATTAACACTATAGAAACACGTTGTGATAACATCCAGAAAACAACATTAGAAATTGTTAATGAGAAATTCAATAATAAAATAAGTAATTTAGATACTAAAATTGATATAATTTATGAGACAGTTAATGACACAGTTAAAAGCCAGTTAGAGTCACAAAATACACAAATAGAACATAAGTGTTTAACTTTTGTAGAAAGTCAAATAGAAATTAAAACCTATGTTGAAGTGAGTAACCAAGTAGAACTGAAAACAAATGTTTTGCAGAGTCATTTAGAGAAAATTGAATCAAATGTAGTAGATATTACAAAGAATATTGAAACTATAGATAATACCATATCAGAACATGAAAGAAATACCAAGAGTAGATTAAGTCTTGTTACAAAGTAAGATCAAAGAAATTGATGATTTAGCTACACAAAATAATATGGATGTGCATGATATAATTGCTAATAGTTTAACCAGTGTAAAAAATGAGTTACGGGGGGAAATTCATAAAAATATTTCAAGTATTAATGATAGCGTAATAGTGACTAGGGATTTCCATAATGAAATAGAACTAGAAAATTTTAGCCAGGAAAACAGGGTGATACATCCCATGCGTTTTTTAAATCAGACACGGGATTACAATTATTTTAGTAGTAGTAGTTGGGAAGTGAAATTAAATAAAATAGTCAAATGTTTCAAGGGCAATTCAGTAATATGGGCTGAGGCTCATAGGTTAGAATGGGATTGCTATGACACTTCTGAGAAAGCATTCAAGGGTAAATATTGGACTGAAAAAGAGCAGGAGACTTTAAGAAGCCGCATTATGGGAGCGGGTAATTTCATGGGACGTAACCCTAATAACAACAACATTACAATATATGTAACCAAACTTTACAATGAGGCAAAAAATATTTAGAGCCGCCCATACCGTTTAAGTCATTTGTTAGATACGTGAGTAAGCACTTACCAAGAGAGGTGCAGGTTACTCTAATGACCAAAGAAATCGAAAATTTAGATGAGCTTGAAAAAGTATTAGATATACTACAAAGCATCAATGACCGCGAAATGGGTAGACGACCCATTCAACAAAATATGCCTAATCATAACATCGAGTTTAATCGGCCAAGGCCTTATTACAATAATAATAGTAATAAATTTAATTTTCGTAATGATTTACAGCAACCAGGCGATTGGAGTTGTTCTAGTTGCAGGAAGGGAAATCGTGCCAACATGCAACACTGTTACCAATGCAAAACGCCAAGAAATGAACCAATGAGTAACAACCCAAAGCAGTTCATACCTACGAACAGAGGAGCACCTAGTACCCGAGGAACACCACATCATAACCAGGGACCAACAAGGGGACACCAGGTACCAACCACCAGTAACAACAGGTCACAGCCGGAAAACTAAAGTTGACAGTGGTAAATAGGACCCGACCACTGTTCAGGGAAGCACATGAGGTCCGACCATTAGAAGACGTACAATCGAACGTAATAACAACTGATATCGTTGCTGACTTGTTGGAGGAGGAGAGCAACACAACATTGGAGGTGAGAGCTGGACTCACGGAAATCCAGGTAACAATAGAAAATAGGAAATTTAAAACACTTGTTGATACAGGAAGTGAAATTTCAGTAATAGCAGAGAACATTTTGAGTGAGTTAAAAGAATTTAAAAAGAATATTCCAGTTTTACCCGTAGCAGGGGTTACAGTAATAGGAGTCACGGGGGTACGTAGTAAAAGGGTGACAAAACAGATACATTTAAGTGTCTCAATTGGAGATATGAATTTTGATAATACATTTTTGGTAGTCAAGGGGTTAAGTTTAGACATCATTTTGGGAATGATTTTTTACAAAGAAAGAAAGCTGTAATAAATTTTAAAGAGAAGGTGTTAGAGTTAGATGGGGGTAATCGGTCTGTTAAAATTAATTTTGAAAATGTGATAAATAAAGTTAGAACAACTGGTGTGAAATTGTTACAGAAGCGAGTAGTTGAGAATAACTTAGATACTAAAATAAATTTTTGTAGAGAGGGTGAGTATTTTGAAGATGTTGATAATGAAATGAGCAATATTAATAATGCAGTATGGGAGACAAGGGCGGATGAATTCTGTAGTGGGGGTGAGGTGATAAGGAGTGGCCAACGTATAGCGTTATGGCAGGTAATAGAGCAGTTTAAGAGAGTGTTTGCCGATATTCCAGGAAGAGCAAAAAATTATGAATGTATGTTACAGATTACGGAACACACACCATTCATGCAGCGGAGCTATCCAGTGCCTTACTCTAAAAGACGAGCGGTGCAAGAGGAGTTGGATAAGATGATGGAAGGTGGAATCATCGAGAGGTCAGTATCTCACTACTCAAATCCATTAGTGGTGGTAATTAAAAAGGACGGAGGAGTAAGATTGTGTTTAGACGCAAGGAAGATAAATCAGATCATCATACCAGACCGAGAATCACCGGAGTCCATTAACGAAATATTTCAAAAGTTTAGTGGAGTGAGGTTCATGACGGATCATTGGATCTGACGGCCGGATATTGGCAAGTGCCATTGGTAATTAGGCCATACACAGCATTTTTATTTAATGGGAAAAATTATCAGTTCAAGCGACTACCATTTGGGCTAAATACCAGCGTAGCTAGTTTCATTAAATGCTGGACAGAATTTTGAGACCAAAAGATTTAGATTTTCTCACAGTATATGTGGACAACATTTTGATAGCTTCACGGACATTTGAAGACCATTTAGAACATTTAAAGTATGTGTTAGAAAAATTAGAAGTGGGAGGCTTAACCGTAAATTGGGACAAGTCCAAGTTTTTACAAACAAAGATTTTTTTTCTGGGATTCATTATTACATCGGAAGGAATTTCCGCCAACCCGGACAAGGTCGAATCTATTATGCGCTTCCCTGAACCACGAAACATCAAACAACTTCAGAGTTTTCTTGGGCTGTGCAACTTTTATAGGAAATTTCAAAGGAACTACGCACACATCACCGCAAAGTTAAGTGCGGTATTGCAGAAGAACAGACAATGGAAGTGGGGAGACGTGGAGCATGGAGCCTTTGAAGATATAAAACGAAAATTTAGTAATATGATTATGATGAACCATCCGGATTTTTATAAAATGTTTTATTTGCAGACGGATGCCAGCAATGTAGCAGTAGGCGTGGAGCTGTATCAGGAGGATGAGGAGAGGGAACATCTAACCATTGCGTTCGCCAGCTGATCATTTTTGCCTGCAGAAAAGAATTAAACCACAACGGAGAAAGAATTGCTCAGTATTGTGTTTGCAATCAGCAAGTTCAGGACTTACATCTTGTAACGTGTCCAAAAATTGGGTTATTTTATTTCCTACCGTATGGGGCATGGGCATTTTTATTTATTTCATTTTGTGTGGGATTTTATAAATTTATTGTGAAAGTTTTATTATACGGCCAACGTTATTTCCATTACAACAGAACACGTGTTGAGAAACAGTTTGAGACAAAGGCAAGACGCAGTTGCTGTGGTGTAACACGGTAAGAAATTCGTACCACCCTCGAATTTCTCAGAACTCTGTATATGTGTGGCAATGCACGCACGCCACTACTCAAGTACGCGCTCTGCCAGGACGCCAAGTTGGTTTAAAGCAAGATGGCTTGAACAAATTTAATTCAGCAATGTGCGTTTGAGCGGCAGGAAATCATGGCTAAGTCCGGCCCTTTTGTGACGTTAGCCAGTGCCTAGTTGAAATCGTCTGCTATCGTCACTCCAACAACTACATGCATAGCATAGGACGAAACTGTGACGACTAACTGTAAGGCATTGATGTCCATCGTCTCAACTAAAATGCTCAAGGAGTGGGGAACAGAGAGACGCTGGCAGTCTTTTGTCGACTCTCGCCTGCGTAGGCCGCCCGACAAACCGGGCTCAGAAATAAAACTTTTCTAAACAGACATCCAGTGCAATAGTAGAAAAATTTGGTGTGACCGCGGTCCAGTAAAAAGAGTAAAGAACGTAACTGTGCAATTTTCGGACAATAATAAGAAGTTTTACCGGAACAATGAGTGCGTGTGAGAAGACCGCGTGGCTGACGGGGGGAAATGTCATTTAAAAAATAAAGGGATTAAAATTGTATGTGTGAATGAGTGTAAAAAATTGCAGGCTGGGCTCTGTATGTATATTTTAAAGTATGTAAGTAGTAGGAAGTAAGCATAGTAAGTAAGCGGTAATAGTTACACAATCTTTATAACATGTAAAACCTATAAAGGGAAAATTGGAAATTTTATAAATGGAAAACTTATAAATTCAATATTTCTGATTAATAAACCAAAAAAATAATTTCTCTTCCAAAAAATTGAGAGTTAGATTCTTTCAAAACCTTAGTTCGTTTTATGTACTGTCAGAGTTCGTCGAACAAAATGGGTTCGTCCCCGCTATACGATCCGGCCAGATCGAAGATTTAAGGTAAGTGGGAGTTTTAATCTGAATAAATAAAATACCAAAAAGAATAAAGTTACAATCTTAGGCAACAAAACAATTATTCGAACCGATCATAAAGCTTTGTCATTCCTCAACACTTGTAAACTTGCTCACAGTAGATTAACCAGGTGGGTACTTGTTTTGCAGGAGTACAACTTCGAGTGGGAGTATATTAAAAGAACCGAGAATAAGGTACCCGACACTCTTTCCATAGTAGATTGCGAAAATAATAAAACAGGTAGGGATTTAAAAGAAATTGAAATTTTTCAGATTAGCAGAGAAGACAGGATCTTTGGAGAAGAGTTGAAGGATATCAAAACCATGCAGAGAGCAGATGGTAAGTTGGGGAAAATAATACACAGTTTAGAGACGGAGTTGGATGACTCGGAGTACCATCAATATTTTAAAATCTACAAAGGGTTGTTGTTTAAGAAGGTAGTAGGGGGTGAGCGTGACTGGAGATTAGTGGTGCCAGCAGTGTTGGAAGGGAAGATTATTTGGGATTGTCATATAAGATATGGTCATTTTGGGGCTAAAAAGTGTGTGAATGTTTTAAAAGAATCATGTATTTTCAGGAATATGGAGAGGCGAGTGAGACAGCTGCTTAGGAGTTGTGACTTGTGTCAAAAGTCGAAGGTGGTTAACTACAGAGTTGAAGGCGAGTTAAATTATGTTAAGGTAGAAAGACCTTTTCATTTAGTTGCTGTGGATTTGTTTGGACCATTGCCGAAGGTTAGAGGCGGAGTAGTTTATATATTTGTATTACTTGACAAATATATAAATATTTGTATATGTATTTATACATTGCTCTGTATGTATATTTTAAAGTACGTAAGTAGTAGGAAGTAAGCATAGTAAGTAAGCGGTAATAGTTACACAATCTTTATAACATGTAAAACCTATAAAGGGAAAATTGGAAATTTTATAAATGGAAAACTTATAAATTCAATATTTCTGATTAATAAACCAAAAAAATAATTTCTCTTCCAAAAAATTGAGTTAGATTCTTTCAAAATCTTAGTTCGTTTTATGTACTGTCAGAGTTCGTCGAACGAAATGGGTTCGTCCCTGCTATACGATCCGGCCAGATCGAAGATTTAAGGTAAGTGGGAGTTTTAATCTGAATAAATAAAATACCGAAAAGAATAAAGTTACAATTGTTGCAGCGTGACCAGGATGTAATATAACACAAAAAGGGTTGTATTACGCCGGCTTACATTTGACAGTGCATAACGAAGTACGGTTGCGAAAGCAAAATTGATTTTGTATATGTTAAAACATCAGTTTTGAAAAAAGACCAATCATTGGCAGTTGTTACATAAGAAAAAATAGATCAAATAAAAATGTCTGAGAATACAGAGAAAAGTAGGGAAATAGATTCAGTTATGAGTGAAAGTGACCTTGAGTCGCAATCGCTGGATGAAAGTGGTATGCTGATGGGGGGGGGCCGAGCGCTGTTACAGAAACAGCTGTCGGCAGTAATGTAATCGTTCACTCCACCCCGATTGCGGCTCAAACAGAAGTAAGCGAAACAGATGTTGACTCTGGGATTCAGTTGACCCCAGTGTCAGCCAATAAAAATAAACAATCAGAGGAACTAGATATAATGAGTTTCTTACGAAGAATGGACGAAAAATTTGAGAGTCGTTTTAATACCAATGACGAGAAACTTGAGATTTTAAGTAACAAATTCAAAGAACAGAAAATAAAATGCGAACAGCAGAATATTAAAAATGATATTATTTTCAATGAAATTAAAGAACAGAATATTCAGTTTCAGCAGAATATAAATATAAAATTTGATAATTTGAGTAGTGTACTAGACAAACATATTGATGAACGTTGTGAAAGTATGAAATTACAATTGTCAGAGTCCCTAAATGAGCAATTAGAGTGCCGTGTTTCTGATATTACCAATAATATAACTAATAAAGTAGAGAAACAGATCACGGAACAATATAGCATCATAAATACAATTGTAGAGAAACAGATAAGTGAATGTAACACCAATACTGAATGTAAGGTTGGTTATGCTATGAGTCAGATTGAAAATAATAATAGTAAAATAAGAGAAATAGATAATAATTGTAAGATCGAATTTAAGACCATACACGATACAATAAGTGACCTTGAATCTGATAGTAACCGTAAGTTAATGAATGTTAAAAATGAATTAAGCATGGCCATCAGCCAACAAGTAAACACTGTTACCGAACGAGTAATTATGACTCGTGACGTAAGCAGTGAAGTTGAGTTAGAGACATTCAGTTGTGACAACAAAAGAGTACATCCTATGCAGTTCATAAACAGAGTGAGAGAGTTTAATAAGTTTAGTACTAATAACTGGGAGGTTCAATTATTGAAAATTTAAAAATGTTTCAAGGGTAGTTCGGAGATATGGGCCGAGGTACACAAAACGGAATGGGGGTGTTTTGAAAGTTTTGAGTCCGCATTCAGAAATAAATATTGGTCTGAGGAAGACCAAGAAGTGTTACGAAGTAGAATTATGGGAACCGGGAATTTTGGGGGGCCCAATAATAATATAACAGGGTATGTGATGAGAATATTTAATGAGGTGAAATACTTAGAACCGCCATTGCCATTTAGATCCTTCGTGAGGCATATAAGCAAGCATTTGCCAAGGGAAGTACAAATAACACTTATGACGCGGGAGGTAGCTAATATTAGCGAATTAGAGAATATTTTAGATGTGTTTCAGAAAATCCGGGACCAAGAATTGAGTCGCCGTCAGAACCAGCAGAATGGAAATAATGGAGGTAATCAAGGACCGCCGAGGGGACCTACAAATGGACCGGCATACCCCAGACGAGAACAAAATAATCGAGGCCCAAAATGGAATTGTCCAGCATGTTCACAGGAGAATTATGCTTCACAGAATTTTTGTTTTAGATGCAGGAGAGAGAGGCCGAGTCAGCGACAGGGACCACAACCTGCACAGAACCAGCATGCATACCAACGAAGGGGAGAGGGCCAAGGAGGAGCGCCGAGAGGCCATGCTCACGAACAGCGAGGAAACCAGCACGAACGAGGATACAACCCTGCAGTGGCGAGCACATCTGCGGGAAACTAAAAGGGACAATGGAACACCAGACCCGACCGTTGTCGCCGGAAGTTTCTGGGGTCCAAATGGATGACAGATATCGATACAACGTTGTTATAACGGATTTATCTGAGGAATTATTGGAGGAGGAAGATTTCGAAGCAGGGAGACGGGAGAATGGACTGACTGAGGTGAAAATCAACATAGAAGGTAAGGAGATTAAAACTTTAATAGATACAGGTAGCGAAATCTCTGTTATTTCTGAACACGTACTAGACGAGTTAAAAGAAACAAATAATAATATTCCATCTTTGCCAGTAGCGGGGGTGACGATTGTAGGTATTACGGGAGTTAGAAGTAAAAGAGTCACGAAACAAGTACATTTAAACATGATAATTAACGGGGTAGGGTACTATAATACATTTCTAGTCGTATGGGGATTAAATCTTGAGGTTATACTGGGAAATGATTTTCTGATTAAACATAAGGCGGTGATTGATTTTCATAACCGGGTGTTAGTATTGCACAATGAGGCAGAACCAGTCCGTATTAATTTTGAGCGGGTGTTAGATGCGGTAAGAATTTCAGGGGTAAGGGTGATACATACTCGGAGTAATAATCAAGAAAGGGAAGTTAGTATGAATGTATGTAGTGAGAGTAAGATAGAGTGTGAGGAGAATGTAGATCACTTATGGAATGAGAGAGCACTTCAATTTTGTAGTGAGAGTGGCGTGATAGGGAGTTCTCAACGTGAATCGTTGTGGCGGGTAGTAGAGAATTTTAGAGAAGTGTTTGCCGATATACCAGGGAGGGCAAGAAACTATGAATGCCAATTAAGGGTAAGGGAACACGCGCCCTATGTGCAAAGAAGTTATCCGGTGCCATATGCGAAGAGAAGAGCGGTTCAGATTGAGTTAGAGAAAATGTTAGAGGGAGATATAATTGAGCGATCTGTATCACCATATTCTAACCCCTTAGTAGTAGTGATTAAAAAGGACGGTAGAGTTAGGTTATGCTTAGATGCCCGCAAAATCAATCAAATAATCATTCCAGACAGGGAGTCACCTGAAGCAATAGAAGAAATTTTTCAGAAGTTCAGCGGCGTACAATATATGACCTCTTTAGACCTAACCGCCGGGTATTGGCAAGTTCCGTTGGCAGCGAATAGCAGAAAATATACAGCCTTCTTATTCAATGGAAAAAATTACCAATTCAAAAGACTACCGTTTGGATTAAACACCAGTGTAGCTAGCTTTATTAAGTGTCTTGATGAGATTTTGCAACCCCATAACTTAGATTTTTTAACCATATATGTGGATGACATACTGATAGCTTCTAGAACATTTGAGGAGCATGTCGAACATTTAGAATATGTATTGGAGAAGTTATACCAGGGAGGTTTGACAGTGAACTGGGACAAATCAAAATTTTTGCAAACTGAGATACATTTTTTAGGTTTCATCATAACACCTACAGGGATACGTGCCAATCCGGATAAAGCCCTGACGTTCCCGGAGCCTAAAAATATAAAACAATTGCAAAGTGTTCTTGGTCTCTGTAATTTTTACAGGAAATTCCAGCGGAACTACGCCCATACGACGGCCCGACTCAGCGCAGTGCTGCAAAAGAATAAACAATGGAGGTGGGGAGATAACGAAAGAGCAGCGTTCAATGAAATAAAAAATAAGTTCGCTGATATGATTTTAATGAATCATCCCAATTTTAATGATAAATTTTACTTGCAGACAGACGCCAGCAATATAGCACTTGGAGCGGAACTGTACCAAGAGGACGAGGCGAAAGAACACAAAACCATTGCCTTCGCCAGCCGGACGTTGCTAGCCGCAGAGCGTAACTATACTACCACCGAGAAGGAGCTCCTCAGTATAGTGTTCGCCGTGAAGAAGTTCCGTACGTATCTGCTGGGTAATCAAACTATCATCAGGACGGACCATAAAGCGCTGTCGTTCCTGAATACTTGTAAACTCACACACAGCCGGATAACCAGGTGGGTGTTAGCTCTTCAAGAGTATAATTTTTCTTGGGAATACATTAAGGGTGTAGAGAACAGGGTGCCAGACACACTATCACGAGTAGACACAGACAGAAATAGAACGGGTAGAGATATTAAGGAAATAGAGATTTATAGACTATCCCGGGAAGATAAACTTTTTGGGGAAGAATTGAAGGTTATAAATGTAATGCAAAGAGCTGATAGTAAATTAAATAAAATCATTACTAGCGTAGAATCAGATGTAGATAAGTTTGGGTATAAACAATATTTTCAAGTGTTTAAAGGGAGTTTGTTTAAAAAAGTAGAGGGGAGAGAGAGGGATTGGAGGTTAGTTATACCTGAAGGGTTGATAGAGAAAATAGTGTGGGACTGTCACCTTAGATACGGGCATTTCGGGGCACGGAAGTGTGTGAATGTGTTAAAGGAATCCTGTCTATTTAAAAATATGGAGAAACGAGTCCGAAAAATACTTAGAGTTTGCGAGTTATGCCAGAAATCTAAAGTTGTGAATTATAGGTTAGAAGGAGAACTAAATTACATTAAAGTAGAAAAACCATTTGATTTAGTAGCTGTAGATTTGTACGGCCCACTGCCAAAGGGCAGGGGCGGAGTAATGCATATTTTTGTTGTACTTGACACATTTTCCAAATATGTAAGGTTATATAGCGTGAAGCGAGCCACAAGTGAGAAGATCACACGCGACTACATGATCCACGTGGGAAAGCCGAAGGTGATATTATCTGACCATGGACCGCAGTTCATCAGCGGGAGATGGCGCCAGACTCTCGGATGGGAAGGTATCATCCCAAAGCACACCGCAGTATATCACCCGCAGTCCAATCAGGCGGAGAGAGTCATGAGGGAGTTGGGCAGAATTTTTCGAACATACTGCCACGCCAAACACAGCGAGTGGCCACTCTATGTCCAGAAGATTGAAAATTGGCTTAACTGCACCACCCACGAGTCGACAGGGTTCACACCTTATGAGTTAGTAAGAGGAAAGCGTCCACAGAGGATTTTGGAACAATTAATTGAATATCCACCGGAAACCAACACTATTGGTCACGATGTTAAACTTAGACTAGCGAATGAAAGTTTGTTGACAAAGGGGGAGAGGAGAAAACAGAGACATGATATGAAAGGTAAGTGGACGCAGTACGAGGTTGGACAGCTGGTATTGGTGCGATGCCACGATTTGTCGAGTGCCCAAGATAAGGAGATTAAGAAATTTTTCTTGCTCTATGAGGGGCCGTACGAGATAATAGAGGTAAAAATGAAGAATTCATACGTGTTACAGAATAGAGAAACGAGGGAGATAGTTGGAACGCACAACGCTACAAATTTGAAATTATTTTGGTCAGCATAAGGATTTGTATCAATGATTAAATGTATGAATGTAATTTAATTGTTTTTTCTATATGTTTCTAGAAGGGATCCTCCCCCATTTTCGGGCGGTCATGATCTTACCAGTCCTGGCCGTGGAATTCGGAACTCGGAGGCGGGCCATGGTTGGCGGATCTTCCTTCGGGCGGTGAAGACAACGATGGTCCGGCTCCACCAAAATTGGTACAGACTAGAAATTTAACTACATATTTGAACGGGGAGGGGGACCCCAACAGGTACGTGACACGAATTAAATTTTTTATACACTCTAGGTGCAACAATCTTGATGTACCTGTCACGTGCCTGCACTGCCTTAGAGTGTTGTACATAAAGGAGGCTACACCTAAATACTAGGCAGTGCATACAAATTAATATTTGAATATCAGTGGCAAAACCAAATTCGTTTCGCTACTGACTTTAATTACAGTGTAATCCGAAACCGGAGCTGTGTGGCTTCTGGGTCTGGAGTGAGGGAGACGGCGGGTTGGAATAAAGGGGAGAATAGTAGGAATAGATTTTGTTGATAAAAGCAGTAAAAAACGTGGACGTGAATTCACGTAGTGCGTCTCCCTGGTTCCAGATCTAGACGCTGCTGGAACCCGTTTCAGGCGGGGATACTGACCAATAGAATATAAGTTATAAATTTAAAATGTAAATAAATTTTAGAATTAAGTGACCGAACATAATTGTCAAGTTTTAGTATCAGTGAGCATGGGAACGTTTAAAAGATGTGTAATAAAATTAAAAAAAAAAACTTGTTATCAATACAAGAAGTGGGGATGATTTTGGGGGGGTAGATTGGTGCTCAATGAAGTGATAGAACAGTGGATTGTGGAACTGCAATGGTAGAAAGTTTAATTTTCAATTGTAATTAGTTAGTTATTAAGTTGCTATTGCGGGGGTGGCCTGTGCTCTCGTAGATAGCGAAATGGGTTGGGGGTAACAGAGAGTGTTACCTCCATCGGAGGCCAAAATGGCAAAAATTGTGCGGCACACCTTTTTTGTGTAAATTAAAATTTACACACTGATAGACGACCGTGTCGCACATAATAAGACGATGTATAACAGGCAGTGAAATGAAGTTAGATTTCCCCGACTTTTCGGGCGATTACTGCCTTACCAGCACTAATCGTGGATTTGGCTAGCGGCCAGCTATGGTCATATCAAGTCCCTTGACCATAGCTGACTTGAAATTGGTATATAGTAGAAATTGAATGGGGGGCGAACATTAGGGGAAATCCAAGCACTATGGAACAGCGGCTACCACTCTGTACGGGGAGGAACAGCAAAGCCAGGTGGTAGACCCGCATTAAGGGCGTGTAATTATAGACCAGAACATGTTGATGTTCATAACCTTTAAAATGTAATAGCGGAAGCAAAGACACGGAGAGTTCAAACTACTCCAAAATATGCCGTCTTTGTGAAAGCGAGGGGGCGCCACAGCCCTACATAACTTGAAATAGTGTGTGTGGATGGGAGGTGACTCAGAGGAGCCACGAATTTAAATTTTACAACATAAAAAATTTTTTTGCTAATTCAAATTTGATCAAATAAAAATGCTTGCGCTCTGTTCAAATAACTAGATGCTCATACTTTCAATACAAGGTGTTCATGCTATAATTTTAAGTGTATTATTTTATTGTTGTACGTTAGATATAAGTATTGATAAAAATATGTGTTTTCATTATGTGTGTATATTGTAAACTGAGCCAATAATTAAACTGTCTGGCAGGCGGGTAACACAAAATGATCAGAATCAGAAAACGGGGAAACAATGAGGTGAGAAGTGAGGATAAACAAATAAATATATATATATTTCATATAATTTGTTCAATTTTGAGATGTGTTTTCATTGTGTTAGTAAGGAGATCAGCTGATCAGCAATAAAGTGTCACTGATATTGGTTTATAAATATTCCAAGTAATTAATGTTTGATGTAATGTTTTAATGTATTACAGACGGTTTAAAGTAATGATAAAAATAATTTGATAAAGTGAGAAGTAAAGTAATAATTTATGCAAGTTAACAAGAGATATTTTGTGGGTGATAAATATTTTGTGGGACATGTAGATCTGTCCAAGTTGAAAGTTAAAGAAATAGTAGAGATGAAAATAATATAATGTTGTTTTGAGTTAATATATGTTATAGTTTTGAGAGGTATTGATGTTGACACAGTAGTAGTGGAGAATATGTGTAGAGTTTTTGAGTGATATATTGATGTTTATAATTAATGATGTGATTTTGTTGTAGTTGTAGTAAGGTAATGAGATTGAGATTTTGGGGATGGCAATTTTGTAGTAGGGGGTAGTGTAATGTGGGAGTCCGCAACATAATGATAAGTTGGGACGGGATAGGTATCGATTTTAGTCAGGAGGGGCCGCCTTAGGTAGAATCCAGGGGCCAAATAAGGGAATTGAGTTTTGGGGGGGGAACACATATCCTATGTACAAAGGGTTAGAGAGTATTTTTTTTATATATAGAGAGGTGGCGATTTGAGTTTAAGGATAAGTTGGGTTTAGAGTGTTTTGGGACAGATATGTTGATAGAGATGGGTGTCATGGTAGTTGAAGTTGTTAGTTGTTAGAGTCAGAGAGATAAAGATTATATATGTACACAGATCAAGTAGTAAATTAAATGAGAATAAATATTTACATCACCCACAGTAAGGGAGAATCAGATTATTAAATAAAGAGAGAGATTTATGATAAAGAATATAAAATTTTCATTTTTGAAACCAGTGACAGAATTTTGATAGAATTTGGAACTGATGTAAAGTTAAGAATTGTTTATTTTGAATAATTTAAATGCCAATTTGCTTATTGTTTATAATAATATTTTGTTAATTTTAAATATTGTATTTTATTAAGTTTTGTGTTTCAAGTTAGATTGTTACAGATGTTGAATGTATTTGCAGAAAGTATACATAACATATGTAGGTCAAGGGTCTTGGAACTTGACCTAGTTTCGATCAGCTGATGAGGTCATATACATACTAAGCTTGTGCAGTAGGAAGTCAATTCAATTTGTTTATTTGATCAATTCAAACAAATTTTAAACAAATTATATATATAAAGGAAACATTTTTAAAAAAAATTTTTTTTTCTTGAATTTTAAATTTTTTTGGGAAAATAGATTTTTGAAAAAAAAAAAAAAAATCTTGATTTTTCGCCTGCCAGCGAATGAATATTTTAAGTATTGATTATTTTATTATTTGTGTGTTAACCATGTTTATTTTATTGATTTATTTTGTATTGCATTGTATTGTTAGACTCTAAGTGATTACATGTTAGGTTAAGGATATGTTTCAATTAGAAGAAATGTTTAACTTAAGTCATTTTAAAGAAAACAGAAAATAATGAAGAGAATATTTTAGACTTTATTCAAATTTATGAATTAATTTTATCTGAAAACAACGTGTTGTAATTTGAAGAATTTTTAAAATTTTGCAATTTTATAATCTATAATGTCAGTGTGTAATGTGAGAGTGAGCGAGCCCAGCATCTGCTAAAGGCAGCCCAGCTTGCATAAAAGGGGAACCATATCGGCTGAGGATCTGGAGTAATCTAAGCCGGGGATTGAGGATTTTGGGGATAGCATGTTAGAAGGCGAGGCGTGCTGTGGTACTTGGCTGTTCGATTTTTCGGTGTTGGGATCTCTTACGGAGAAGTCCAGTGATCTCGTTCAGATGAGTCCATAGTCGCTGAGCCAGGGGGGTCGTGTACCCATGTAGATTAAGAACAAGGGGGTTGTTGGCACCAGTTCCTCACCGGTCCTCTTCGGGGTTTATCAATGAGATTTCTGTTTTGGACAGCAGAATTCTCATTGAGGGGGTATTGTAACGTGTCCAAAAATTGGGTTATTTTATTTCCTACCGTATGGGGCATGGGCATTTTTATTTATTTCATTTTGTGTGGGATTTTATAAATTTATTGTGAAAGTTTTATTATACGGCCAACGTTATTTCCATTACAACAGAACACGTGTTGAGAAACAGTTTGAGACAAAGGCAAGACGCAGTTGCTGTGGTGTAACACGGTAAGAAATTCGTACCACCCTCGAATTTCTCAGAACTCTGTATATGTGTGGCAATGCACGCACGCCACTACTCAAGTACGCGCTCTGCCAGGACGCCAAGTTGGTTTAAAGCAAGATGGCTTGAACAAATTTAATTCAGCAATGTGCGTTTGAGCGGCAGGAAATCATGGCTAAGTCCGGCCCTTTTGTGACGTTAGCCAGTGCCTAGTTGAAATCGTCTGCTATCGTCACTCCAACAACTGTTTCGTACATGCATAGCATAGGACGAAACTGTGACGACTAACTGTAAGGCATTGATGTCCATCGTCTCAACTAAAATGCTCAAGGAGTGGGGAACAGAGAGACGCTGGCAGTCTTTTGTCGACTCTCGCCTGCGTAGGCCGCCCGACAAACCGGGCTCAGAAATAAAACTTTTCTAAACAGACATCCAGTGCAATAGTAGAAAAATTTGGTGTGACCGCGGTCCAGTAAAAAGAGTAAAGAACGTAACTGTGCAATTTTCGGACAATAATAAGAAGTTTTACCGGAACAATGAGTGCGTGTGAGAAGACCGCGTGGCTGACGGGGGGAAATGTCATTTAAAAAATAAAGGGATTAAAATTGTATGTGTGAATGAGTGTAAAAAATTGCAGGCTGGGCTCTGTATGTATATTTTAAAGTACGTAAGTAGTAGGAAGTAAGCATAGTAAGTAAGCGGTAATAGTTACACAATCTTTATAACATGTAAAACCTATAAAGGGAAAATTGGAAATTTTATAAATGGAAAACTTATAAATTCAATATTTCTGATTAATAAACCAAAAAAATAATTTCTCTTCCAAAAAATTGAGAGTTAGATTCTTTCAAAACCTTAGTTCGTTTTATGTACTGTCAGAGTTCGTCGAACAAAATGGGTTCGTCCCCGCTATACGATCCGGCCAGATCGAAGATTTAAGGTAAGTGGGAGTTTTAATCTGAATAAATAAAATACCAAAAAGAATAAAGTTACAATCTTAGGCAACAAAACAATTATTCGAACCGATCATAAAGCTTTGTCATTCCTCAACACTTGTAAACTTGCTCACAGTAGATTAACCAGGTGGGTACTTGTTTTGCAGGAGTACAACTTCGAGTGGGAGTATATTAAAAGAACCGAGAATAAGGTACCCGACACTCTTTCCATAGTAGATTGCAAAAATAATAAAACAGGTAGGGATTTAAAAGAAATTGAAATTTTTCAGATTAGCAGAGAAGACAGGATCTTTGGAGAAGAGTTGAAGGATATCAAAACCATGCAGAGAGCAGATGGTAAGTTGGGGAAAATAATACACAGTTTAGAGACGGAGTTGGATGACTCGGAGCACCATCAATATTTTAAAATCTACAAAGGGTTGTTGTTTAAGAAGGTAGTAGGGGGTGAGCGTGACTGGAGATTAGTGGTGCCAGCAGTGTTGGAAGGGAAGATTATTTGGGATTGTCATATAAGATATGGTCATTTTGGGGCTAAAAAGTGTGTGAATGTTTTAAAAGAATCATGTATTTTCAGGAATATGGAGAGGCGAGTGAGACAGCTGCTTAGGAGTTGTGACTTGTGTCAAAAGTCGAAGGTGGTTAACTACAGAGTTGAAGGCGAGTTAAATTATGTTAAGGTAGAAAGACCTTTTGATTTAGTTGCTGTGGATTTGTTTGGACCATTGCCGAAGGTTAGAGGCGGAGTAGTTTATATATTTGTATTACTTGACACTTTCTCAAAATATGTAATATTGTATAGCGTGAAAAGAGCTACCAGTAAGGTATTGAGTGAAAAGGTGACGAAAGATTATATGATTAACGTGGGTAAGCCAAAGGTAATTTTATCAGACCATGGGCCGCAGTTCATCAGTGGAAGATGGCGCCAGACCTTACGATGGGAAGGCATCCTCACGAAGCATACGGCTGTGTATCATCCCCAGTCCAACCAGGCTGAGCGTGTAATGAGAGAAATAGGCAGGATCTTCAGAGCCTATTGTCACGCTAAACACAGCAAATGGCCATTGTATGTAAGAAAGGTAGAAACTTGGCTAAACAGTACCACCCACTAGTCCACCGGCTATACACCCCATGAGTTGGTAAGAGGAACACCCCCCCCCCCCAAGAATTTTGGAACAACTGTTCGACTATCCACCTGAGAGCAGGACAACTGATATAAACATTAAAATCCAGTTGGCTAATGAAAACTTAATCAGCAAAGGTGAACAAAGAAAACGTAGACACGACGCAAGAGGTAAGTGGGTTAAGTATAATATAGGACAAATGGTATTAGTAAAAAGGCACTGACTTATCGAGTGCGCAAGACAAAGAAATTAAGAAGTTCTTTCTCTTATATGAAGGACCCTATGAGGTAGTAGAGATTACAATGCAAAATTCTTATGTGTTGCAGAACAACGTAACTGGAGAGATAATAGGAACACACAATGCTACAAATTTAAAATTGTACTAGTCATCTTAGGTATATCTTATAAATATTATTGTTTTATTTAGTGAGTGTATGAGTATTAATTTGATATAATATTATTGTTTTTCAGAAGGGACTCTCCCCCATTTTCGGGCGATCACAGACTCACCACCTCTGATCGTGGATTTTGGAATTCTGGAGGCGGACCATGGTTGGCGGAACTTACATATGGAAGTGAAAGCAATGATGGTCTTACTCCACACAAAATTGGTTGCAAGTAGAAATTTAATCTTATTGTTGAACGGGGAGGGGGACCCCTAATTCGTGGATATATATAACAAAAAAAAAAAAAAAAAAAAAAACGGTTTGGCATTTTTTCCACAAATATTGATTTTATTCTAGAAATTATAGAATAGAACTTGGAATTTTTGTAACTTAATATTTTAACTCATTAAGGAGTTTTTTTTTTTTTATGTATAACCTAGGTATATAAGATGATCCATTGTTATCCTGTAGTGAGAAGGTCTTAGTATTAGAAAAGTGAAAATTGGGACTTGGAAACTGTCTACAAAATTAATTATGTAACTAAAGAAAGAACTAACATTTTTTAGATGATATTTGAATTTTGAAATCATGTTTAACTTTTATATTGAAGTAACAGCCTTACGGGGTTAAAAGGACATAGTGATACTATGGTGATATTGAGACTGCTTTATGAACAGTGATAATATGATTATTAGGTTTATAATATGTGGTAGTCTTATAATGGATTTAAGTGTATAACCTGTTAGTTGTAGGGTAGTCCCAATTGGGACTACATAAGACACAATGTGTCATATCATTGCGATTCCCCATATTTCGGACGATTACTGTCTTACCAACACTAATCGTGGTTCTGGACAACAACCAGCTGTGGCCAGCAATTGTAACCCTGACCATGGTTGGTTGCCTATAAAATTGGTTAAATTTTGAAATTTATTGGGAGGTTTAGGGGAATCTAAAATTCTTTGTTTGCATAGGCTACTTCACCTCGGTTGGGGTGGTAGACCTTAGGGGTATATTATAAGAGTAGAAGTAGGGGTACATACCCTGAAGGTTTTATAAAGCTGAAGCAAGGATGGGAGAGAGAGAAAAGAAAAAAGTGCTCACTCCTTCTGCCTCAGTCCTTGTGGAGGCAACTGAACGCAACAGTTCAGGGGGGGAAATAGTGTGTGTGGAGGAGAAAGAGGGGTAAATATTGTTAACAGCGCCAATTATTACCTGTTAATAATAATAATAATTTTGATAATAATTTTAATTTCAATAAGATTTTATTAATTATTCTTTTTTTCTATAATTTGTTTTTCTCCATGTTTGAGTAATATTGGGGATTTACATGTTTCTTTTATAATTAAATTAAATTCTTTTTCATATAAATATTTGTTTCTTTTATAATTACATTAATTATGAAACAGAAAGAGTTAATTATTATCGATGGAAATCAAAACAATTTGTACAATTCAGGGTAGTCCATAAAGAGAATGGCAATTCTATGTAATTCTTGTATTTTATATTTTTTTTGTATTTATATTTTTAGTAGTTCAAGCAAACCCAGTGCTTATTAACACAAACCAGCACATAGCTAAGGGGAACCAGATCAGTTAAGGATAGAGTAATTTACCAAGCCACTATTTTGATATTTTAATTTATTGTTTCAGTGTTTGGTGATGTTATGACGGCGGTCCTGAGCTGGCCAGCGCGTCAGAGTAGGAGCGTTACGCGCCTGATTGGCCTCATGGTGTTGGGATTTTTAACAATTATTTGGTAATAATTATTTAAATATTTCATAATCCCTGTAAAGTTTTGGTGAGTGGACTATATAACTATTTTATAAAACGCAGATGTGAATTGACAGGATTCTGACCGTTTTCATTGCAAAACGACAAACAGCATAATTATTGTATTCATTTATTTTTAACAATTATTTGGTAATAATTATTTAAATATTTCATAATCCCTGTAAAGTTTTGGTGAGTGGACTATATAACTATTTTATAAAACGCAGATGTGAATTGACAGGATTCTGACCGTTTTCATTGCAAAACGACAAACAGCAAAAAATCGTATGTAACAAATAGCGATAAAGTGACAAGCCCTGATGACGTCAGTGGAAGGAATGCATATTTCCGTAAACAACTCAAGGCTTGGCTATATGAACAAAAGCCTGATGACATAGTTTTCGCCCCACCTACGCAATGCTTAACAAAGACTCTGTGTCATTTCATCCTGAAGTGTGAACGCAGCCGGCCGGCAAGAAGTTCACCAAGTGTGAATTTTAACTTTTACACCACCAAAAGTGGTTAAATAACTGTCTAAAATATCAGAAATGTTGGGGCGGTGAGGAATTGAACAGGTGTCATTGACCGATGGATCGTCAAAAAACTGCGTGCGTATAGAATCTGCCCAAAGTGTTTTCGTGGGTAGACACGATGGTGTGGGCCCGAAATCGATGTAAAGAAGGAACAGATTGTGCACGATCGACGAATCTTAGCAGTGCGGTGAGACCTGTCCAATTTGGTGAGAACGTTCCAAATATTCTTTTTATTATTTCAAGTAAATCAACATCATTGTGTAATAATGACCAATTCAAAATTCATTCAATATAATGACCAATTTTAAACCAATTCAAAATTTAAATGAGCTCAGAATAAAATAAATTGTACCAGAGAGAGAGAGAGAGAGAGAGAGAGAGAGTGACCTAAATTTTTTAAGTGCTGGGTTGTGCAGGTATATTATACTATGTTTATTATGTTTACAATGTTTATTTCTTAGTAATGTTTATTCAAAAAATAAATAGGACTACGCCCTGAGCCATAGTAACGTGCGTGTTTGGCACATAGTTCAGTAGAATCATTTTTATATGTATGTAGAGTCTTTTTGATAATAAAAGGTAATGTCATTGGTAAAAAATACAAGTACTAGTGAGTTATTTCAGGTATATTTCGCAATTACTGGTTCATCTACATGAATACTGGACCGAAAGGTAAGCCTAATATCTATGTTGTTGCACAATCTGGCAACACGGCGCCCGATAATTATTCATTGTTAATTTTATGTGACACAAGTTTTGTATTATCACATACTGCCTCCTTCAAAGTAGCTTCAGTCGAATGTAACATGATTAAGCTAGCTATTTTGCAGTCTTCAAAATATTTCAAGCACGGACTTTTTCGTACAGCCTTGAGCTTGGTTAGTGATTTTTGTTTTACGTCTTCAATGGTCGTGAAACGTCCTTTCGTAGAAATTATCACTGTTAGGAGTATGAAAGATCACATTGGGACACATCTGGTGAATACGGCAGTTGCCGTGTCATCATTGACATTTTTTCTGCCTAGCCTGGCAAAATTCTTAACAACCAATAATGTGGGTCCAGGTGCATTATCGGGCTGCAATTTTCATAAATTATTCTTCCGTAAATCTGGCCATTTTCTATGAACAGCTTCATACAAATGGCATAAAATGTCCAAGCAGTACTCTTTATTTACCACTTTGCCTAGAGATGAAATTTTTGGAATACAAAAACATAATCTTCATCTGACAACCATAACCTTTAACTCATTTATGGCAGTCTTTGAAGCTTGTAAACCGCTTGTTCACGCACAGCAGTCTTGCCAGAATCATTCTGAAAATGCTTACTAGGGCAGAGCAGTTTATTTCACAGTCTGCACAAAATTTAATCCATGTTCTTCAATCTTGCATTGTAGAATGCAAAAAAAATCGCCTAATACACCTACGAACGATTTACTCAATTAGCTGTGAAATCTAAACTATGCATCAAATAGAACTAACATTTGATACGATGTCACTAACATGTGTACCAGCATCACATAAAAACAGTTTTTAATCGGACACTTGTAGCAGTGGAAATTGCAAAATTGCACGAACTTTTTGATCAAACCTCACATAACAAGAAAAATATATTTGTAGAGTTAAGCATCACTTATCCCAACTGTGTGGTCAAGGGTTGTGTAGTAATGTGGATACCTGAGCTGATTTTTGTTAGTTTACCAACATGTGCATCTAAATTCAACACAACTAACCTGAATTATTGGAGCGACCCCCGACTCTCGCTCTCCGCAGAATTCTTATTTGGTGCACCAGCACCAGCACACCCATTTCCTCAAGCACGTATCTATCTACGTCCCTAACCATTTCTGGTGGAATTTCACTATCCAATATTCTGAAAACATAGTTCACACACATAGTAAGTTAAACTGTTCAAAACTGTAATGGGTCTAAATTTACATAAATATTATTGCGTAATTTCATAAATTCTATAACATGCAAGATGAGGCGCCTTTCAGGTGACGCGATAGCCAGTAAATATTTTCATGACCATGTATGGTTATGAGATTATAACGAAAATCTATTTATAGCCAGTGACCAACACATCAAGTATTTGTTGACGAAAAACGTTTCGCGATGAAGTTAAAAAGGTGATGTTAAGTCCAACGGAACGTTATAGTACTGAGGACGAGACGTACGGCAGGGAGCGGAGAGAACCAGCTTAGAGACGCGCCAAATGGAAATTTGTAACACTGAACGCCAGTCGACTACCATCGTTTGCTGTCTGCAGCAGCAAACGCGGGCGCCCGCATAAACAGCATAAGACGTAAATTGAACAATGTGAGATTTCAATCTTTTTCCTGTATCCCTTAAGGGGAGAGTGCCAATTTGAGCGTTCAATGTTATTTAAATGGGGTTTTTAAGTTTGGTTAAGAACATGTTTCTCAAAAACTACTAAACCAATCTTCTTGAAATTTTTACACAGTCCTCCTACAGCCATTAGGTATTCAATACACTACCAATATTGGGATCTAGCTTACGATGGTACGGCAAACTCAAACTTCCGTCTCCTCGTTTGTACTTATTTTCCGTGTCCAGATTTCTACTGGATGTGTATTATTCACAAGTAACTAATGGCAGATTATGGAGGTTATGTACGACAATGTAACTTAAATAAAATTTACTTTGTTAGTGTACATTAAAAAGGTGTATTTATTGGAAGTACAGAAATTAGTTTCTATTTCCCGCACATAATTACGGTACAGAGACGATTTTTGGAGGTTGTGTCTACGTTTAACAATGTAACAACCTTTTAGATTTTTAAAATTAATTAGACTTAACAAACATTTCCTTAGTTAGTGTGCATTCAAAGGCTGTTTTTATTGTGTGGATAAAAGGCTGTATTTATTCGAAGTACCAGAATTAAAACCTATTTCCAATTTAGAACGTATAACCTAGTACGTTATTGGTACATATTTTATTGGGGTTTATTGATACATATTTTAGTAAAAGGCTGTATTTACTGGAAGTACAGAAATTAATTTCCATTTATCGCACATAATTACGGTACAGAGACGATTTTTGGAGGTTGTGTCTACGTTTAACAATCTAACTTAACCTTTTAGATTTTTAAAATTAATTAGACTTAAAAACATTTTCCTTAGTTAGTGTACATTCAAAGGCTGTAGTTATTGTATGGATAAAAGGCTGTATATAACATTAAAGGCTGTATTTATTCCAGGTACCGGAATTAAAACCTACTTCCAATTTAGAACCTATAGCCAAGTACAATCTAACATATAACCAAACAAGTACATTCAGATCCTTTTTTCAACATAATGCAATAAAAAGCAGTGTGCAGTTTCTGTTAACACGCAAATGATTAAGTATTAATAATGGGTTACAGTGGAATTTAATGTTACTACGGTCTGAATTAATGCAAATAAAATTGGAGAATCTCGTAAACATATTAAAGAATGCTCGTATATTACACACAAAATTATTACAGTACGGACCTTTGTTAATGAATAGAAACAAATAGGACTCTATACTTCAGTATGTACCAATAAAATTCACCTTTTTTCAAGTACAGTATCTATTGTATTTTCATACTCTTAAAAAAAGGCCATTAACAACATTTTAGTTACTTGTGAAGAAAACAGATATAACATTTCCAAACAAGAAATCTTCAATTCTCTCCCTATTTATTTTATAAAAACTGGAGTTTCTACTGCAGGTTTTTAAGTTCACTAACTACTTAATTTAATATACATAATTGTTCCTGATCTTGTTGGGTAACATTATATTAATACATCTACTCCCTACTCATATCTCAAACAATGTTTTTAATGGTCGGTCCTAAACATCTTTAAAATTTAGACAAAGTCTAATGAGCAATTAGACCTAACCTGAATTATTACACTACATCTAAGAATATCTTATTCGGTCATTTAGCTTTATTTAGACATTTAATGCATCTTAATTAGCACATTAACAGAACTGCTGTGTCTTACTGTAACACAATACGTTACACTAACTGTAAAGAATTTCTTGTTTTCAGTTTAAAAAAGTTGAAATTGTGTATTCTTTTCTTTTCCATTCACTTTTTGTGAAACAACCTACATTAATATGTGTACGCTTACTATATTGAAATCCAGTGTTCACTATCCAATAGTTAAAAATTTTGTGGAATTGTGAAATTAGTGACACTATGTACTAATGTGTGATTATCAGTTGAATTTCTGAATTCCTTTGATTCAATAATAAATTTTACTATTTTGTTTCTTTATGTCTATTGAATGATTTCTTATTAGTTTTTAATCTTTGCGTTTTCATTATTCATTTGTAAATTGTTGGATTTTGTTGTCCATGACATGTCCATTGGTTAACTAATTATCATTAAAACACACAGAGGATTGATCCTCTTTTGCAAGATCACAAGTATGTTTCAAGACCATTTGCAGGTCAGGTATTGTTCTGTCTGTTCACTTTCTGAAAGGGGTTGAGGAGCAAGGGGGAAGATGTCTCCATTAAAACACACACACACACACACTAGCAGCACACAATTCCTTTTTTTCTTTATTTAATTTGAATTCTGTATTAGAACAAATGTTTTCAGAGTTTACAAGTTTTTTTTTTAATTTCTCGGATTAATTTTTTTTAATTTTATGCAATGTGGACACATACAGAAGAGTGTCAGTTTTTTATGTTTTTTTCAATAAATAAAAATGAGGGGGGGGAGAGAGAGAGACCAAAAATGACACGTACAGAAATTTCATCAGAACTTTTCCTGATATCGGCGTAATTATGAGATGTTTGGCGAATTTTGATTTGATGGTATCATAGTTGCGACAGATAGTGGGTGGTGTGTTCATTAAATCTTTTGAGGAAACCACGGCCCGTCTGGCCCACATAGAAAGCGTCAGTCATTGCATGACAATAATACAAGATTTTATAGCACACAAAAACATAGTTAGATTAACTTCTGACCCTACAGAACAATATACTAAAAGTCTAAATCAATGTATAAATAAATGCATACATCTATTTGATGAACGGACTAGGAGATATTTGAAACCTATCAACGCAAAAACGCCCCTATTAACAGGACTACCGAAGTTACACAAAGATAATACCCCTATAAGACCGTTAGTGAATTTTACCACTGCCCCGGGTTATAAAACCACTAAAAAACTACTCCACATAATCAAACAGAATATAATATTGAAGAATAACTACAGCTTAACTAATAGCATTGATTTTGTCGATAAAGTTAAAAAACTAAAAATCGAACCTTCATATAAACTGGCGTCCCTCGATATCGTTAACTTATATACAAATATACCGATATCCGAAACTCTACAGATACTGAAGAAGAACTTCATAAATACCAAAAAAACTAGATATCAAGACTATACACGAATTGATTGAGTTATTAAAATTGCTCCTTGACCAAAATTACTTTACCCATAACAAATTATATTTCAGCCGAGAAGGATTAGCTATGGGTTCACCTCTTTCGGGCCTTCTTGCCGATATATACTTAAATTACTTAGAGAATTCTTATATCTTTGAGAATGATATACATAGCAACAATATTATATTTTATGGTAGATATGTCGATGACAAGTTTTTAATTTATAAGGGTACACAGCGGCAGATTGAGCAATTACACAGTTATCTAAATAATATTAACAAACATATGAAATTCACCTTGGAACATGAAGACAATGGACAACTAAACTTTTTAGATCTGACAATCACAAAAAACACCAACAATAAATTAAATTTTAATATATACAGAAAACCAACGATGACAGACACCGTGATACATGCCACATCATTTCATCCCATATCGCAAAAAATGGCTGCGTTTCACAGCATGATACATAGACTTTTATCTTTGCCCCTTGATAACACAGATTTTCGTAATGAGTTAAATACCATCAAATGCATCGCGGTTGCAAATGGTTACAATACCAACGTCGTAAACAACATTCTCAAGAAACATGAAAACAGAAAAAGGAACATTAACCAATTATCAATGACTGCATGGGAGAAAAAACCACACAAATATATCACTGCAACATACATCAATTTTATGCCGAACATTTTAAAATCACTCGTAAACAAAAACAGTGATATTGTAGTCACTTACAAGGCTACAAATAATATCTTAAATAATCTTTGCACCCACGAATCCACTTGCCTTGAGAATAAAACGGGCGTTTATAAATTGTCATGCAATGACTGTGACGCTTTCTATGTGGGCCAGACGGGCCGTGGTTTCCTCAAAAGAAAAGATTTAACGAACACAAACCACCCACTATCTGTCGCAACTATGATACCATCAAATCAAAATTCGCCAAACATCTTATTAATGAAAATCATAATTACACCGATTTCGGAACCAATTTAAAACCCCTCCACTTTTGTAGTAGAGGACGTTATATGAACGCACTCGAGGAATTTGAGGTGTACAAAGCGTTCAGACACACTAGTACCAAGCCACACATCTTGAACCACCAGTTATTATTCAAATCTAATATATTGTATGACACCGCATTGAGATACTAAGATAACAAGAATCATTTGCGGTTAATGCGCGGTGGGTCGCTGCGCAGTGTACACTGTTTGCCCGATTCATGTTACAAAAAGTATATAGTTTATATGTTAAATTGTGCTATTTATGGTTTTTTAACGTTTGACAAGTATATCAGTGAATGATATGTGCTAAATATTTTATGCTTTGAAAATGACACAAGTGTCTCGAAACATGCTGCAATAAGAAAGGACATCATACGAGAAGTCACAGATGGTTAGTACAATATATTTTTCATATAGTTAACGGACACGTGGCTTGGTACTAAAACAGGTTTATTCCTACTAAAACAAGAATAGAGTTCTCTCAAGTTACAAAGGATAAGTCATTTTTGCATGTAAACATTTTTTTTAACACTTACTTTGTCTTTAGCCCCAGGTAACACTCTTGAACTTTCATTTTGATAAAAGTCTGTTACAAGTTTAATTGTATTTTCAGAAAGTGTTTTACCTTTTTTGGGATCAGGAATTGCCAAAATACCCTTTTCACGTTTCAGTTTTCTTGCTTGTCGCACAATGTATTCACTCACATTGAATTCCTTATCACTTTTTCTTTGCTCCAAGATTCTGGAGCCAAAGTCAAAATCTGGATTTTTTGAGACCTCCCAACAGATAAAATCTTTTCTTTCAAAAGACAAATCATCACATCAAAATCCTGTGCCTTTTTAACCATACTTGTATCTTCTTCGTCATCAGAACTTGGAACATCATAATCTAGTGCTTTTGAAATTTTTCTTTTCACAGCCTTAGTTACATTATCAACTTTTGTTTTATAATACAACCCCTTACTACGTGATGACAAGGTGTGCAGCTTTATTGGTGTTAAACCTAAATCATCTAGAGCAGTGTTTGTTTGTGAGAGGGATACATTTCTTGATTCTAATTAATCTAATTCAGTCATGAGTTCATCATCTGTTTCATTCTCACTGACTTTTATTTTTATTTTTTCTTCACAAAAGTTACGGCATGTTGAACAAAGCTTTTGCCCAGGTTTTATGTAAATATTTTTTGCTATCAATTGTTTTGAAAAACTTAAAACTTACACTTCTCAATGATTTTTTAATAGGCTTTTTGTTTTGTTTTTTTAACGGGTCTATACAGATTGTTTGATACTTTTCAAATACGTTTAAAAAGTAGTAGCTGTGATGAGAACAGATATTTTTAAATTCACACAAATTAATTCCAGATCTAAGGCGAATCAAATCTTTTTCTTCGTCACTTAATTCAGAAACACACAGTAACTTTTTTGAAGGTATGTAGATTGTTTGGAAACAGTCGGATTTTTTAAATAGTCAAATGCTACAGGCTTGAATATCTGCCATGCTGTTTTGCATACTTCACAGCATGTTATGAAAAATTGTTTAAGTATTATTCTTCATATAGTCCCCCATTCGGATCTCCAGGGTGGGACTGTATTAGGAGAAGCACACATCACGAATCATCGGATTAAGATAAGAAAAAAAGATGACAAATGGAAGCATAAATTGATCATTGGAACGTGGAACGTACAGACCATGCTGCAACCAGGAAAGATGAGGGAAGTTGCTGATGAAATGAACAGATTTCATTTGGATATTATTGCCTTACAAGAGATTAGATGGCAAGGACAAGGAGTGATCGAGAAAAGAGATTTCAAGTTCATTTACAGTGGACCTACAGCAAGAACAGGTCAGTTTGGGACTGGGTTCATAATGAACAAGAAAACATCTGACAGGGTAATTGGAATTGAACCAATATCCGATAGAATATGCAAGCTAAGAATGAAAGGCCATTTCAGAAATATAACACTCATATCAGTACATGCACCAACTGAGGATAAATCAGATGAAGAGAAGGAGGAATTTTATGGAAACTTAACAAGAGTGTATGGAGCAGTCCCAAAATACGAGTTAGTTATCATTCTGGGGGACTTTAATGCTAAGATTGGAAAAGAGAATTTTCTGAAGGGCGTTGCTGGGAAATTCTCCCTGCACAATGAATCCAGTGACAATGGAAGAATGCTTGCAGAGTTCGCTACAGCGTGTGGAATGATCATAAAAAGCACCAGTTTTGATCATAAAAGAATACACTTAGGGACATGGAGAGCCCCTGGGACTGATCTAATGAATCAAATTGATCATGTTCTTGTTAGCAAAAGACATGCAACCTCTGTAGTAGACACTAGAGCAATGAGAGGTCCAAACTGTGATACTGATCACTATCTGGTGAGAGCAGTGGTCAGAGAAAAGCTAGATATGATCCAAAAAGATAAAGGAGAGAAAAGAATGAAATGGGATGTCGATAAACTTAAAGATGGACAGTGTTGTGGTCAATACCAACTAATGATAGCTAACAAACTTGATAAGGAAATCAACAATATTGAAGAAAAGTGGGCAAACATGAAAGAAGCTGTTACAGAGGCGGCTAGAGAGATAGTAGGTGTGAAAAGGAGAAAACAGTCCGAATGGTTTGATGACGAGTGCAGAGAAGCTATACAAAGAAAGAATGAATACAGAAGGAAAATGTTGGAGAGAAACACTAGACAGAATAGTGACCAATATAGAGCTAGCAGACGCGAGGCAAACCATTTATGTAAGAAGAAAAAAAGAGAATACATGAAGGAGAAGGTGCGCAAAATAGAGGAATTATCAGAACAGAAGAAAACAAAAAACCTGTATAATGAGGTAAGAAGTATAAACAGAAGTTACCAACCAAAGCTAAATATCTGCAAAGACAAAGATGGAAAACTAATAGCAGAAGACAGGCTGATCCTCAACAGATGGGCTGAATATTTTGAAGAAATATTAAATAAGCCTGACACAATGGAGACTGTAGAAGAGAATGTAAGAATAGGTCCAGAACCATATGTAGAAACTCCCTCAATTGAGGAAGTGAGAAGAGCAATTAATCGACTAAAGAACGGGAAAGCGCCTGGTGAAGATCAGCTTAGCCCTGAACTGATCAAAAAAGGCGGTGGAGCACTAACTGCACAAATTCATTATATAGTATGTAGTGTATGGGAGGAAGAGACAATGCCAAATGACTGGAAGACTGGAGTAATATGCCCAGTTTTTAAAAAAGGAGATAAAACTGTATGCAGCAATTATAGGGGCATAACACTGCTAAGCTGTGTCTATAAGATACTGTCCATGATTCTCCTTGATAGGCTAAATGTATATGCAGAGGAAATCCTAAGTGAACATCAAAGTGGATTTAGAGCCGACCGGAGCACAGTCGATCAAATTTTCGTCATGAGGCAGTCACTCGAAAGATGTTTCGAATATGGTATTGACATCCATATACTGTTTATGGATTTCAGGCAAGCCTTCGATAGTGTAAATCGAATAATGTTGCGAATAGCATTGGAAGAATTGGGAGTACCTCAAAAGATTGTGAGACTGGTACTGCTCAGTCTGAACGATTTCAGGGGAAAAGTAGTTCTGGGAAGAAACAAAAGCAGAGATTTTACGGTTGGTACTGGAGTAAAGCAGGGTGATACATTATCTGCGACCCTCTTTAACTTGCCACTACACTATGCTATAAACAAGATAGACTTCAGAGGACACATCTTCAAAAGGACGAGGCAACTAGGAGCATATGCGGATGATATTGTGCTGCTAGCCAGGAACAAAAATGTATTAAAAGACACCTTTATTGAAATAGAGAGGGAAGTGAGCAGGATTGGTCTGGAAGTCAATGAGGCTAAAACAAAATACATGAAAGTGTCTGCGAAGGAAAATAGAGAACTGCTAGACCTTCACACAGGCCATTACTGTTTCCAAGGAGTTACAGAATTTAAGTACCTAGGTGTTATTCTGAATAATGAACACCGAGTGAGCAGCGAAATAGTAAATAGAATCATAACCGGCAATAGAGCCTACTGTGCAAACCAATCATTACTGAAATCAAAGCTTCTAACTCCAAGAACCAAATTGATGTTATATAATACACTGATCAGACCTGTTGTTACTTATGCATCCGAGACATGGACTCTCGTAAATAAGGATATAAGTGCACTAAGAATTTTTGAAAGAAGAATTTTGAGACAGATATTCGGACCGGTGAAGGAAGGGAATATGTATAGGATCCGAAATAACGGTGAAATAAATCGAGTTGATTGGTGGACAAGACCTGGTGAGACACATAAAATCAGCTAGAATTAGATGGCTGGGACACGTATTCCGTATGAACGTTACGAGGATGCCCAAAACTATATTAAGTGGAACGATACTGGGCAAAAGAAGAAGAGGAAGGCCTCGAAGAAGATGGCAGCAGGATGTGGAAGAAGATCTAAGAAAGATGGGGATTAGGAACTGGAGACTGAAGGCAGTGGACAGAGATGAGTGGAGACGGGTCGTAGCGGAGGCCAAGGCTCACCATGGGCTATAGTGCTGGAGAGTAGTAGTAGTTATTCTTCATATAATACTTCCGAAATATTTTAGTTATTGAAGCAAAACATTTATAAAAAAATAATAGTGATATATTATTTTTAGTAATTAGCAAAAAAGAGAGTACTTATTAGAGGGGTTTAAACTGTAAACAAACTGCCAGTACTTACAGATTCAACTGAATCATTGTTTAAAAAAAATCCATGCCCTACTTGTACACTCAAATTTACCTTTTCTTCAAAACACAAAGTAAACAAAACAAGTTTATATTCACACGGATTTAAATTATCTTCAAAACCCAAAGTAAATTTTAAAAAGTTTATATTATTACTGCCTCAATAACACTTAACTTAAAAACATTAATTTAAACAATCTTTAACTAGGAAACAATTAGTCACTGTAGTTATGTCCTCACTTAATGAAAGATAGGAACAACTGCACTAATTCAACTGTAGAGAGGAGTATGTCACCACAGGAAAAGAGCCTGTTGAGACAGGCTTGGTGAGTCATGTAAATTATCAGCAGCACAGCTGAGCTGCTGATAATTTTCCAAATCAGAGTACTGAGATTAAAGTCTGAGTACTGAGCTTTTAAATATTACTTTTAGTTACCCTCTTTATTACATTTCAAACTTACTAGTATATCTTTGAGTTGTTTTTATGCAGTAGGTACTGTAAGACTTTCCCCTAATGTTTATAAGTTTGTAAAAGTTATAAAAAATAAAAAGCAAACTAAATTTTAACTTTCCCACGGACTACCTATTTAAAAGCAGTATAGTTTTTTTTAGATAGGCCTATATAGTTCTTTATTTTGTATTGTAATTAAACATGTTAAAAAACCAACTATATTTTTTAATTATCTAATCTATAATATATTTGCCAAAGCCCACTCACTGACTCATCACTGTATCTCAACAATGACAAGGCCTAGAAAGATGAAGCTTTACATAGATATTCACTAGATACTGTAGATGTGCAATAAGACGGGGTTTGACAAAATTCAAAATTTAAGGGGGGTTTTGGAGGGGGTCAAAGTGACCGAATATTCTCATACTCACTCACTCACTCATCACTGTATCTCAACAATGACAAGGCCTAGAAAGATGAAACTTTACATAAATATTCACTAGATACTGTAGATGTGCAATAAGACGGGGTTTGACAAAATTCAAAATTTTAGGGGGGTTTTGGAGGGGTCAAAGTGACCGAATATTCTCTTAAGAAATACATGACAGTTAAAACGTGACAACTGTTAGGCAGCTTCTAGATGAGGTAGAAACATGAAATTTGTTCTACAAGTTAACTTAACCCTCTTTTAAAGAACACAAAGGTCAATCTTAAAAAATTTTAATTAAAACTACCCTAAAGAAAGGGAGGAATTGAAGCTTTGGATAGAACTCTGCTGGACATTAGAAGCAATAAAAACCTGTTGGGTGGAGTCACACTTCTAATGGCCGGAGACTTCAGACAGACTTTACCTGTTGTACCTAGGGGAACTCGAGCAGATGAAGTTAAAGCCTGTCTAAAGAGTTCTGTCCTGTGGCCTAAAGTCCAAGTTCGTTCCTTGAGTCAACATGCGGGTGCATCTTAAAGGCAGACAGTTTTCAAGTTTACTTTTACAGATCGGTAATGGAAATCTACCTGAAGAAAATGGCAATGTCAATATTACAATAGACTTATGTGAAGTTGTATGCGACTTGACAACATTGGCTGAAAAAATTTACCCACATTTAACTAATTTTTACTTGAAAGATGTATCTTGGCTGAAAGAAAGAGCTATCCTTACTCCAAAGAATGACACTGCTGCAAATATCAATAACACATTATTGGAAAAACTGCCAACTGAGATTGTCCAGTACCAATCCGTGGACTCTGTGGTGGAAGTAGAAGATGCGGTCCATTACCCAGTAGAGTTCTTGCACACACTTAATCCTCCAGGCATTCCACCGCACAATCTTTGCCTTACAGTTGGAGCTCCAATAATGCTGCTACGAAACCTGGTACCGCCTAAGCTTTGTAACGGTACTAGGCTGCAGATTAAATCGTTGCACAACAACATCATAGAAGCAACAATATTCACTGGATGTGGTCAGGGGGAAGCAGTCTTCATTCCACGCATTCCCTTAATTCCATCGGATTACCATTTTCAGTTTAAAAGACTCCAGTTCCCTGTCAAGCTCTCCTTTGCTATGATAATAAATAAATCACAAGGGCAGTCTTTGAAAATGGCCGGTGTTGATCTGAGGGAAGACTGCTTCTCGCATGGCCAGTTGTATGTTGCTTGCTCACGAGTTAGCTCTTCTGAGAGTTTAACTATCCTTCAACCACAGGGTCAAACAAAGAACGTTGTCTACAAGGAAGTTTTATAAGTGCCGTATTTCGTTTCACAAAACGATTTGAGTAGACTTAGAATTAGCACCCATTTATGCTTTTAAAAATTTGTAAATATTACATTTATACAATGTGCTTGGTTACCCAAGGTTAAAAAAAAAAATCACCGAACCAATGTGTTTATTCAGTAAAAACCGTAGTGAAGCACGGGTATACAGCTAGTAGCCTATATATTTAAGAGTATTTTGAAACAAATTTGAGCATTCTATCATGTCTGAGACTCTAGATATTGTGGTTTTTGTAAAATAAAACACCTGTTTCTAAAAAATTATATTTAAATATTTTTAGTTTTTTGAGGGATTGAAATAGGTTAATAAGAGCATTTTTCACTGCTTTTAGGTATAACACACAAACTTCCTGCAAAATTTCATGATATCTTGAATAGTTTCAAGAAAAATATTTTTAAATTTGTGAGTGCACGTTAAAGGCGCGATTTCCGAGGCTTCGGATAGCGCCAAATTAAAAAAACTAAAAAATTAATTAAAAAAGACTATAAATGAGAGCAAAAAAATTTGCAGGTGTTATCAGGATAGTAACAGAATAAATTGTGCCAAGTTTCATCAAAATCTGAGGGGGTGGGTGTCAAATTAATTTTTTATTGGGTGATTTGACATGGAATTGATTTGACTATGCAAGGAACTTTTCAGAGATGGTCCAAACGTATGCTTTAATTGCTGCTGATTTGTAAGGGCACGCATTTATTAAAGCAAAATGAAACAAAGCCAGTTAACACCAATCGACTTGATGTTGAATTTTTCAGGACAAGAATGCTTTTTTTGGAGATGGATATGCTTCAATTGACTTCTTAATAAATGCAAACATTTTTGCGAGTAAAAAAGTATATTTTACTTAACAAACTGTCAAGCAGGATCTGCACATTAGAACATACACACACACGTGCGCAGATGTTTCTTGTCTTAACCTTTAAATCAAATAGACAATTTGAAACTGTTTGCTGATGTGTCTACTGCAATGTACTGGCCAGCTGTCTGTTATAAGAATATGGTTTTAGGTTTTTTTTTTTAGTCATTGTATATTTTTGCACAATATTTTATTAATACATTTTTTTAAAAAATAAGAAAATACATTTGTTATTCATACAAAACCACAAATATTTATTTTCTGTTGACACATTGTTAGGAACAAATGTTTATTACTTGCTGAACATTTGAAGAATTTTACTGTGCATTTATATTTGAGGAAAGTTTCACGAAAAAAGACTGAAAAATAATATTAAGTATTTAAACAAGGAAACATATTTAAATTTCATAATTTAAACAAAAAATCATATTTAATTCTTTTTCGAATTTTCATGAATATAATACAATCAGAAGGGTTAGGTCAGACTATTACCATCGTTACGAGTTTACATGTTTCAACTACTACAAAAATCTGTGGCTGTCTTCAGGTGTAAGTTAAACAATACATTAAACACAAACTTAGGCCTACCCGAGATTCATTGACTATCTAGTGTGAACCACCAAAAGAACTAACCACAAAACTATAAAGTTAAATACAAATATAGAAAAAATACATAAAAAACAGCCACTACATACCCCTTAAAATCTGCTGAACAGAACCAGGAAGCACAACCACACTGATAAAAGTTCACATAACGAACAATGTCACAACCAGTACCCAACCAACCCTGGGTCCACCCATAGCTACCCCGCCAACCACAACATACATACTCCTTCAAATTCCTTATCCGTATCCTAGATACACCTTCACTAAGCTAAGTAATACAATTATCATTTATATCAACAAATTTTATGGTTCACGCTTGTCAATAATTGAATCTCAAGTATGCCTAAGTTTGTATTTAATGTATTAGTTTAATTTACATCTGACGATGACTACATATTTCTTTAGCAGCCAAAACATGTGGTAAATTCTAATGATGGTAACAGACCCTTCTGATATGTTCACGTACCATCAAAAGTTAGGTTTAAAAGAGCATATGAATATAATTTGACTTTATTTTTTGGTCTTAAGTGTAAATGGCAAAGATGGGGTTTGGCTTATTAAAAAACTATGCTACCAGATTACAAGACCTCTAGCTCACTTCTGCCATCACACACACACACACACACACACACACACACACACACACACACACACACACACACACACACACACACACACACACACACACACTAATAATTACCTGCTAGTAAGGTTAATACTGAGTTTCTCTTCTATCTGCTGTCGCACCTTCTTGGCAGACATTGTCGTTAGATCCGCGTCCTTCATGATCGCTGAAAAAAAAGAAAGGGTTTACTGACACCGACATTTATTATTAACCACAAGACAATGGCATTATCCTATTATCTGTATACACTAAGTTAGCGTCTGGGTCGGTTGTGAATGCCAGGGGATTACCCGGGCCTGCCGCCACGTAGTCGTCGGCCCAGACGCCAACTTAGTGTATACAGATAATAGGATAATCAGAATTACGTCCTCAATAATTAAACAAATTCATTTTTATAAATTTTCATCATACTGAGAAATCTCTTCCATAAAAAAATGAGTATCATTATAGTGGCAGTCCCAAAACTTCAGTGACATGGGACACCAAGACCCACCAAAACTTTGGAATTTTTTGTGACTATATGTTTATTTATATAAAAGTAACTTATTTAGGTGTAGTGACTTCTTGTTTGGTTTAAAAAAATTTCAGTAGTACATTAATGAAATACGTTAATAAAGTATTGAAGTACATTAATGATATTAAAGATTAATGAACCTATATGAATAAAATTTTTATAACTAATACAAAACATGGTTTTGTCCATACCATCATAAAATGTTGGACACGATGTCTTGTTACACGCTCCAATAGTTCATGAATATAACTCAGATTTCAGAGACATGGCCACCGAAAAACAACATGGAAACATGCATTACAAGAAATTACAGTGACAAAATGCCTAGAGAAACTACTACTGACACAATGCTACCACTGGAAACATTATGTTATCATAATGATTTAAAGAGAAAGACCCCCAACCAAATATGACAAACAGCACTATCTATCTAGGGTAGATGAACCCACAAAATCCAAACCCTTTGCCACACCCAATTATGCAGAAACTGACTCTTTACTCACATATAGAAACTCAGCCCCACAGCCTCTCATCTGAAGCACAGAGCAATTCAATGGCTAAATTTATCAAGAGATGAGCACCCACACACATAAATATTTATGTACATATATACCACAACCCAAACTCTTGGAAATGAATCTGATAATAATCAGCACGCGCACAAATAGTTATGTACATGTACACCACAACCCAAACTCCTGGAAATGAATCTGACAATAATCAATCATGTGAACTGTGCACTTCATGTACGTATTTGTCACTGGAAATAGCAGTCTGAACATGCAGAAACTCTTCAGAGCATGGCAACACTGTACTACACTGGACAAGGAAATCAAACTTGCTACAGACACATGCAAAGAATACTATAAAAAGTATGCAACTTGAAAAAGTGGTCAGTCCACTGCTGTAGGTGAATGGACACATGAAGTAAGAGAATGACAGTCGCCAATGGAAGAAGCTAGAAAATACAGTACACACAAATTGGAACTGGGATAAAAACCACGCTAATGCAACTCGGTAATTTAGATGATTACTGAAAATCCATTTTCAGAATTGGAAGATCTCAGGCCTATGAGTTAACTAATTTTCTCACAAATTTCAATTTCTGTCTAAATATAATGAAACTGATGTTTGGACTTGTGGATGTTGAAGATTTATGAAATGTTAAGGTATTTTTCTGAAATACAAATAAGCTGAAATAGTAAGTTGAAAGAAAAGTAAATGAGAAATATTCATATACCATTTGTTAGCAATATACACCATGAAAAAAGCACCAAGTAAACACTACATCCAGCAAAGCATCCCTTACAATGGACTTTACAGGGCTCCAACACTTCCCCATTATGAAGAAATTTTACTAATGTGAGAGGTAAAATATGTTATGTGGTGTACGAAGTACAAGCCAGAGAAATGGTTGCTGTGAAGAGTTCTGATATTTCAAAAGAGTATCAAAAAATACACTAAAAAAGGCCAAGACAACATACAACCCCATGCTGGTTGAACGTTGGGGAGAAAAGGAAGACCTTTCAACAACACAGTAGTATAGGAAAAATTAACCATAAAATGATTACTGGCTTAATGGTATAGGGACTGACATATACGCTGCCACCAATGCTTTCACACACACACACACACACACATATTGACCCCCTGGAGCAAGTGTGTTGACCTATGACTACTGTACAATTTTACCTCTGACATAAAATTAGAAAATTTTGTCCATTTACTACATTATTAATATCTCAAGGTATACATCTACAGATTCGTAAGGTTCACAAAATCGCCTTCATTCTATAAAATCTTAAAGTCTTCTCCAGCAATTATTTCCCATATTTCTTCTTCAGATAAATACTTTAACACTTATGGGTCGTTCTGAAATTAAGTGGAAATTTCAGTCGTTTGGATTTTTTTATTAATTAATATCCTGTAGAAAGCTACAAAACTGATTTTATTTTAAAGATTGTTGTATTAATTATTATAGGCAAAAGTAAAAAAAAATATAAATGCATATTAATGGGAAAATATATATTAACAGTAAAAAATGTCACCTCCATGGGTGTCACAGATTGTGTTTTTAGGAGAATATGTTAATGCAATTTATAATATTTTATATTTATGACTGTTATAAAGATATATTTATATTAAACAACTCATTTACATCATAATTTATTGAAAGCAACTATTTAAAACACATTTTTATGTTGAAAAATACACAACTTTCCATGTCCCCACAGTCTGAGTCATCTCTATGGAATAATTCTATTAGTTTCATAAAAATTTAACAGATGGCAACACAAGCTTAACAAAGAAGTTGAAGGAGCCTAAGACAGCCATCTTGATTGTGGTGTGAGTTGGTCCAACAGTGAGCATTGTTTTGGACTGTTTTAATTAGTTAAACTTTTTAAATTCGAGAGTTCTTTTTCATCGTGTCAACTCCGTGGAGTCTTTAACTTAGTAAGTTTTCTTTATATATTGACTTTTCAGTAGTATAACTTACTACTTGAACTACTTAAAACAATAAACCAAATTACATTGCTGAGCTTCTTACAGGTTAGCCTCAAATGTAAAAAAATCGTGAAAATGTCACCTCCATGGTTAAATCGTTCCATGGAGGTGATAAGGATGCATGGAGGTGACAAAAAGTTGTCATTGGCTAACATTAGCTATTTATTAAGTATTTAAAAACTTACTCACTGATATTGGTTTATAAATATTCCAAGTAATTAATGTTTGATGTAATGTTTTAATGTATTACAGATGGTTTAAAGTAATGATAAAAATAATTTGATAAAGTGAGAAGTAAAGTAATAATTTATGCAAGTTAACAAGAGATATTTTGTGGGTGATAAATATTTTGTGGGACATGTAGATCTGTCCAAGTTGAAAGTTAAAGAAATAGTAGAGATGAAAATAATGTAATGTTGTTTTGAGTTAATATATGTTATAGTTTTGAGAGGTATTGATGTTGACACAGTAGTAGTGGAGAATATGTGTAGAGTTTTTGAGTGATATATTGATGTTTATAATTAATGATGTGATTTTGTTGTAGTTGTAGTAAGGTAATGAGATTGAGATTTTGGGGGTGGCAATTTTGTAGTAGGGGGTAGTGTAATGTGGGAGTCCGCAACATAATGATAAGTTGGGACGGGATAGGTATCGATTTTAGTCAGGAGGGGCCGCCTTAGGTAGAATCCAGGGGCCAAATAAGGGAATTGAGTTTTGGGGGGGGGGAACACATATCCTATGTACAAAGGGTTAGAGAGTATTTTTTTTTATATATAGAGAGAAGGTGGCGATTTGAGTTTAAGGATAAGTTGGGTTTAGAGTGTTTTGGGACAGATATGTTGATAGAGATGGGTGTCATTCATGGTAGTTGAAGTTGTTAGTTGTTAGAGTCAGAGAGATAAAGATTATATATGTACACAGATCAAGTAGTAAATTAAATGAGAATAAATATTTACATCACCCACAGTAAGGGAGAATCAGATTATTAAATAAAGAGAGAGATTTATGATAAAGAATATAAAATTTTCATTTTTGAAACCAGTGACAGAATTTTGATAGAATTTGGAACTGATGTAAAGTTAAGAATTGTTTATTTTGAATAATTTAAATGCCAATTTGCTTATTGTTTATAATAATATTTTGTTAATTTTAAATATTGTATTTTATTATGTTTTGTGTTTCAAGTTAGATTGTTACAGATGTTGAATGTATTTGCAGAAAGTATACATAACATATGTAGGTCAAGGGTCTTGGAACTTGACCTAGTTTCGATCAGCTGATGAGGTCATATACATACTAAGCTTGTGCAGTAGGAAGTCAATTCAATTTGTTTATTTGATCAATTCAAACAAATTTTAAACAAATTATATATATAAAGGAAACATTTAAAAAAAAAATTTTTTTTTCTTGAATTTTAAATTTTTTTGGGAAATAAATTTTTGAAAAAAAAAAAAAATCTTGATTTTTCACCTGCCAGCGAATGAATATTTTAAGTATTGATTATTTTATTATTTGTGTGTTAACCATGTTTATTTTATTGATTTATTTTGTATTGCATTGTATTGTTAGACTCTAAGTGATTACATGTTAGGTTAAGGATATGTTTCAATTAGAAGAAATGTTTAACTTAAGTCATTTTAAAGAAAACAGAAAATAATGAAGAGAATATTTTAGACTTTATTCAAATTTATGAATTAATTTTATCTGAAAACAACGTGTTGTAATTTGAAGAATTTTTAAAATTTTGCAATTTTATAATCTATAATGTCAGTGTGTAATGTGAGAGTGAGCGAGCCCAGCATCTGCTAAAGGCAGCCCAGCTTGCATAAAAGGGGAACCATATCGGCTGAGGATCTGGAGTAATCTAAGCCGGGGATTGAGGATTTTGGGGATAGCATGTTAGAAGGCGAGGCGTGCTGTGGTACTTGGCTGTTCGATTTTTCGGTGTTGGGATCTCTTACGGAGAAGTCCAGTGATCTCGTTCAGATGAGTCCATAGTCGCTGAGCCAGGGGGGTCGTGTACCCATGTAGATTAAGAACAAGGGGGTTGTTGGCACCAGTTCCTCACCGGTCCTCTTCGGGGTTTATCAATGAGATTTCTGTTTTGGACAGCAGAATTCTCATTGAGGGGGTATTGTAACGTGTCCAAAAATTGGGTTATTTTATTTCCTACCGTATGGGGCATGGGCATTTTTATTTATTTCATTTTGTGTGGGATTTTATAAATTTATTGTGAAAGTTTTATTATACGGCCAACGTTATTTCCATTACAACAGAACACGTGTTGAGAAACAGTTTGAGACAAAGGCAAGACGCAGTTGCTGTGGTGTAACACGGTAAGAAATTCGTACCACCCTCGAATTTCTCAGAACTCTGTATATGTGTGGCAATGCACGCACGCCACTACTCAAGTACGCGCTCTGCCAGGACGCCAAGTTGGTTTAAAGCAAGATGGCTTGAACAAATTTAATTCAGCAATGTGCGTTTGAGCGGCAGGAAATCATGGCTAAGTCCGGCCCTTTTGTGACGTTAGCCAGTGCCTAGTTGAAATCGTCTGCTATCGTCACTCCAACAACTACATGCATAGCATAGGACGAAACTGTGATGACTAACTGTAAGGCATGATGTCCATCGTCTCAACTAAAATGCTCAAGGAGTGGGGAACAGAGAGACGCTGGCAGTCTTTTGTCGACTCTCGCCTGCGTAGGCCGCCCGACAAACCGGGCTCAGAAATAAAACTTTTCTAAACAGACATCCAGTGCAATAGTAGAAAAATTTGGTGTGACCGCGGTCCAGTAAAAAGAGTAAAGAACGTAACTGTGCAATTTTCGGACAATAATAAGAAGTTTTACCGGAACAATGAGTGCGTGTGAGAAGACCGCGTGGCTGACGGGGGGAAATGTCATTTAAAAAATAAAGGGATTAAAATTGTATGTGTGAATGAGTGTAAAAAATTGCAGGCTGGGCTCTGTATGTATATTTTAAAGTATGTAAGTAGTAGGAAGTAAGCATAGTAAGTAAGCGGTAATAGTTACACAATCTTTATAACATGTAAAACCTATAAAGGGAAAATTGGAAATTTTATAAATGGAAAACTTATAAATTCAATATTTCTGATTAATAAACCAAAAAAATAATTTCTCTTCCAAAAAATTGAGAGTTAGATTCTTTCAAAACCTTAGTTCGTTTTATGTACTGTCAGAGTTCGTCGAACAAAATGGGTTCGTCCCCGCTATACGATCCGGCCAGATCGAAGATTTAAGGTAAGTGGGAGTTTTAATCTGAATAAATAAAATACCAAAAAGAATAAAGTTACAATCTTAGGCAACAAAACAATTATTCGAACCGATCATAAAGCTTTGTCATTCCTCAACACTTGTAAACTTGCTCACAGTAGATTAACCAGGTGGGTACTTGTTTTGCAGGAGTACAACTTCGAGTGGGAGTATATTAAAAGAACCGAGAATAAGGTACCCGACACTCTTTCCATAGTAGATTGCGAAAATAATAAAACAGGTAGGGATTTAAAAGAAATTGAAATTTTTCAGATTAGCAGAGAAGACAGGATCTTTGGAGAAGAGTTGAAGGATATCAAAACCATGCAGAGAGCAGATGGTAAGTTGGGGAAAATAATACACAGTTTAGAGACGGAGTTGGATGACTCGGAGTACCATCAATATTTTAAAATCTAAAAGGGTTGTTGTTTAAGAAGGTAGTAGGGGGTGAGCGTGACTGGAGATTAGTGGTGCCAGCAGTGTTGGAAGGGAAGATTATTTGGGATTGTCATATAAGATATGGTCATTTTGGGGCTAAAAAGTGTGTGAATGTTTTAAAAGAATCATGTATTTTCAGGAATATGGAGAGGCGAGTGAGACAGCTGCTTAGGAGTTGTGACTTGTGTCAAAAGTCGAAGGTGGTTAACTACAGAGTTGAAGGCGAGTTAAATTATGTTAAGGTAGAAAGACCTTTTGATTTAGTTGCTGTGGATTTGTTTGGACCATTGCCGAAGGTTAGAGGCGGAGTAGTTTATATATTTGTATTACTTGACACTTTCTCAAAATATGTAATATTGTATAGTGTGAAAAGAGCTACCAGTAAGGTATTGAGTGAAAAGGTGACGAAAGATTATATGATTAACGTGGGTAAGCCAAAGGTAATTTTATCAGACCATGGGCCGCAGTTCATCAGTGGAAGATGGCGCCAGACCTTACGATGGGAAGGCATCCTCACGAAGCATACGGCTGTGTATCATCCCCAGTCCAACCAGGCTGAGCGTGTAATGAGAGAAATAGGCAGGATCTTCAGAGCCTATTGTCACGCTAAACACAGCAAATGGCCATTGTATGTAAGAAAGGTAGAAACTTGGCTAAACAGTACCACCCACGAGTCCACCGGCTATACACCCCATGAGTTGGTAAGAGGAACACCCCCCCCCCCCAAGAATTTTGGAACAACTGTTCGACTATCCACCTGAGAGCAGGACAACTGATATAAACATTAAAATCCAGTTGGCTAATGAAAACTTAATCAGCAAAGGTGAACAAAGAAAACGTAGACACGACGCAAGAGGTAAGTGGGTTAAGTATAATATAGGACAAATGGTATTAGTAAAAAGGCACTGACTTATCGAGTGCGCAAGACAAAGAAATTAAGAAGTTCTTTCTCTTATATGAAGGACCCTATGAGGTAGTAGAGATTACAATGCAAAATTCTTATGTGTTGCAGAACAACGTAACTGGAGAGATAATAGGAACACACAATGCTACAAATTTAAAATTGTACTAGTCATCTTAGGTATATCTTATAAATATTATTGTTTTATTTAGTGAGTGTATGAGTATTAATTTGATATAATATTATTGTTTTTCAGAAGGGACTCTCCCCCATTTTCGGGCGATCACAGACTCACCACCTCTGATCGTGGATTTTGGAATTCTGGAGGCGGACCATGGTTGGCGGAACTTACATATGGAAGTGAAAGCAATGATGGTCTTACTCCACACAAAATTGGTTGCAAGTAGAAATTTAATCTTATTGTTGAACGGGGAGGGGGACCCCTAATTCGTGGATATATATAACAAAAAAAAAAAAAAAAAAAAAAAAAACCGGTTTGGCATTTTTTCCACAAATATTGATTTTATTCTAGAAATTATAGAATAGAACTTGGAATTTTTGTAACTTAATATTTTAACTCATTAAGGAGTTATTTTTTTTTTATGTATAACCTAGGTATATAAGATGATCCATTGTTATCCCTGTAGTGAGAAGGTCTTAGTATTAGAAAAGTGAAAATTGGGACTTGGAAACTGTCTACAAAATTAATTATGTAACTAAAGAAAGAACTAACATTTTTTAGATGATATTTGAATTTTGAAATCATGTTTAACTTTTATATTGAAGTAACAACCTTACGGGGTTAAAAGGACATAGTGATACTATGGTGATATTGAGACTGCTTTATGAACAGTGATAATATGATTATTAGGTTTATAATATGTGGTAGTCTTATAATGGATTTAAGTGTATAACCTGTTAGTTGTAGGGTAGTCCCAATTGGGACTACATAAGACACAATGTGTCATATCATTGCGATTCCCCATATTTCGGACGATTACTGTCTTACCAACACTAATCGTGGTTCTGGACAACAACCAGCTGTGGCCAGCAATTGTAACCCTGACCATGGTTGGTTGCCTATAAAATTGGTTAAATTTTGAAATTTATTGGGAGGTTTACGGGAATCTAAAATTCTTTGTTTGCATAGGCTACTTCACCTCGTTTGGGGTGGTAGACCTTAGGGGCATATTATAAGAGCAGAAGTAGGGGTACATACCCTGAAGGTTTTATAAAGCTGAAGCAAGGATGGGAGAGAGAGAAAAGAAAAAAGTGCTCACTCCTTCTGCCTCAGTCTTTGTGGAGGCAACTGAACGCAACAGTTCAGGGGGGGAAATAGTGTGTGTGGAGGAGAAAGAGGGGTAAATATTGTTAACAGCGCCAATTATTACCTGTTAATAATAATAATAATTTTGATAATAATTTTAATTTCAATAAGATTTTATTAATTGTTCTTTTTTTCTATAATTTGTTTTTCTCCATGTTTGAGTAATATTGGGGATTTACATGTTTCTTTTATAATTAACTTAAATTCTTTTTCATATAAATATTTGTTTCTTTTATAATTACATTAATTATGAAACAGAAAGAGTTAATTATTATCGATGGAAATCAAAACAATTTGTACAATTCAGGGTAGTCCATAAAGAGAATGGCAATTCTATGTAATTCTTGTATTTTATATTTTTTTTGTATTTATATTTTTAGTAGTTCAAGCAAACCCAGTGCTTATTAACACAAACCAGCACATAGCTAAGGGGAACCAGATCAGTTAAGGATAGAGTAATTTACCAAGCCACTATTTTGATATTTTAATTTATTGTTTCAGTGTTTGGTGATGTTATGACGGCGGTCCTGAGCTGGCCAGCGCGTCAGAGTAGGAGCGTTACGCGCCTGATTGGCCTTATGGTGTTGGGATCTCGAAGGAGAAGTCCAGTAAGGTCATGCAGGTTCTGTCATCGTCATCAGACCACGGGTGAGTTATTGATTTTCTTTTATATAAATTGTAAGGGGGTTGTGGCGACGTATCCTGGCTGATCCCTTTAGGAAGTACGAATGGGTCAATGAAAGTTTTTATGCTTCGGAACAAAATCTTTCATTGAGGGGGTTTTGTGATGTTACAATTCTGGTACAATACTAAATTTATAAAACATGGTACAAAAGACCATAATTATTGTATTCATTTATTTTTAACAATTATTTGGTAATAATTATTTAAATATTTCATAATCCCTGTAAAGTTTTGGTGAGTGGACTATATAACTATTTTATAAAACGCAGATGTGAATTGACAGGATTCTGACCGTTTTCATTGCAAAACGACAAACAGCAAAAAATCGTATGTAACAAATAGCGATAAAGTGACAAGCCCTGATTGACGTCAGTGGAAGGAATGCATATTTCCGTAAACAACTCAAGGCTTGGCTATATGAACAAAAGCCTGATGACATAGTTTTCGCCCCACCTACGCAATGCTTAACAAAGACTCTGTGTCATTTCATCCTGAAGTGTGAACGCAGCCGGCCGGCAAGAAGTTCACCAAGTGTGAATTTTAACTTTTACACCACCAAAAGTGGTTAAATAACTGTCTAAAATATCAGAAATGTTGGGGCGGTGAGGAATTGAACAGGTGTCATTGACTGATGGATCGTCAAAAAACTGCGTGCGTATAGAATCTGCCCAAAGTGTTTTCGTGGGTAGACACGATGGTGTGGGCCCGAAATCGATGTAAAGAAGGAACAGATTGTGCACGATCGACGAATCTTAGCAGTGCGGTGAGACCTGTCCAATTTGGTGAGAACGTTCCAAATATTCTTTTTATTATTTCAAGTAAATCAACATCATTGTGTAATAATGACCAATTCAAAATTCATTCAATATAATGACCAATTTTAAACCAATTCAAAATTTAAATGAGCTCAGAATAAAATAAATTGTACCAGAGAGAGAGAGAGAGAGAGAGAGAGAGAGAGAGAGAGAGAGAGAGAGAGAGACCTAAATTTTTTAAGTGCTGGGTTGTGCAGGTATATTATACTATGTTTATTATGTTTACAATGTTTATTTCTTAGTAATGTTTATTCAAAAAATAAATAGGACTACGCCCTGAGCCATAGTAACGTGCGTGTTTGGCACATAGTTCAGTAGAATCATTTTTATATGTATGTAGAGTCTTTTTGATAATAAAAGGTAATGTCATTGGTAAAAAATACAAGTACTAGTGAGTTATTTCAGGTATATTTCGCAATTACTGGTTCATCTACATGAATACTGGACCGAAAGGTAAGCCTAATATCTATGTTGTTGCACAATCTGGCAACACGGCGCCCGATAATTATTCATTGTTAATTTTATGTGACACAAGTTTTGTATTATCACATACTGCCTCCTTCAAAGTAGCTTCAGTCGAATGTAACATGATTAAGCTAGCTATTTTGCAGTCTTCAAAATATTTCAAGCACGGACTTTTTCGTACAGCCTTGAGCTTGGTTAGTGATTTTTGTTTTACGTCTTCAATGGTCGTGAAACGTCCTTTCGTAGAAATTATCACTGTTAGGAGTATGAAAGATCACATTGGGACACATCTGGTGAATATGGCAGTTGCCGTGTCATCATTGACATTTTTTTCTGCCTAGCCTGGCAAAATTCTTAACAACCAATAATGTGGGTCCAGGTGCATTATCGGGCTGCAATTTTCATAAATTATTCTTCCGTAAATCTGGCTATTTTCTATGAACAGCTTCATACAAATGGCATAAAATGTCCAAGCAGTACTCTTTATTTACCACTTTGCCTAGAGATGAAATTTTTGGAATACAAAAACATAATCTTCATCTGACAACCATAACCTTTAACTCATTTATGGCAGTCTTTGAAGCTTGTAAACCGCTTGTTCACGCACAGCAGTCTTGCCAGAATCATTCTGAAAATGCTTACTAGGGCAGAGCAGTTTATTTCACAGTCTGCACAAAATTTAATCCATGTTCTTCAATCTTGCATTGTAGAATGCAAAAAAAATCGCCTAATACACCTAAGAACGATTTACTCAATTAGCTGTGAAATCTAAACTATGCATCAAATAGAACTAACATTTTATACGATGTCACTAACATGTGTACCAGCATCACATAAAAACAGTTTTTAATCGGACACTTGTAGCAGTGGAAATTGCAAAATTGCACGAACTTTTTGATCAAACCTCACATAACAAGAAAAATATATTTGTAGAGTTAAGCATCACTTATCCCAACTGTGTGGTCAAGGGTTGTGTAGTAATGTGGATACCTGAGCTGATTTTTGTTAGTTTACCAACATGTGCATCTAAATTCAACACAACTAACCTGAATTATTGGAGCGACCCCCGACTCTCGCTCTCCGCAGAATTCTTATTTGGTGCACCAGCACCAGCACACCCATTTCCTCAAGCACGTATCTATCTACGTCCCTAACCATTTCTGGTGGAATTTCACTATCCAATATTCTGAAAACATAGTTCACACACATAGTAAGTTAAACTGTTCAAAACTGTAATGGGTCTAAATTTACATAAATATTATTGCGTAATTTCATAAATTCTATAACATGCAAGATGAGGCGCCTTTCAGGTGACGCGATAGCCAGTAAATATTTTCATGACCATGTATGGTTATGAGATTATAACGAAAATCTATTTATAGCCAGTGACCAACACATCAAGTATTTGTTGACGAAAAACGTTTCGCGATGAAGTTAAAAAGGTGATGTTAAGTCCAACGGAACGTTATAGAACTGAGGACGAGACGTACGGCAGGGAGCGGAGAGAACCAGCTTAGAGACGCGCCAAATGGAAATTTGTAACACTGAACGCCAGTCGACTACCATCGTTTGCTGTCTGCAGCAGCAAACGCGGGCGCCCGCATAAACAGCATAAGACGTAAATTGAACAATGTGAGATTTCAATCTTTTTCCTGTATCCCTTAAGGGGAGAGTGCCAATTTGAGCGTTCAATGTTATTTAAATGGGGTTTTTAAGTTTGGTTAAGAACATGTTTCTCAAAAACTACTAAACCAATCTTCTTGAAATTTTTACACAGTCCTCCTACAGCCATTAGGTATTCAATACACTAACAATATTGGGATCTAGCTTACGATGGTATGGCAAACTCAAACTTCCGTCTCCTCGTTTGTACTTATTTTCCGTGTCCAGATTTCTACTGGATGTGTATTATTCACAAGTAACTAATGGCAGATTATGGAGGTTATGTACGACAATGTAACTTAAATAAAATTTACTTTGTTAGTGTACATTAAAAAGGTGTATTTATTGGAAGTACAGAAATTAGTTTCTATTTCCCGCACATAATTACGGTACAGAGACGATTTTTGGAGGTTGTGTCTACGTTTAACAATGTAACAACCTTTTAGATTTTTAAAATTAATTAGACTTAACAAACATTTCCTTAGTTAGTGTGCATTCAAAGGCTGTTTTTATTGTGTGGATAAAAGGCTGTATTTATTCGAAGTACCAGAATTAAAACCTATTTCCAATTTAGAACGTATAACCTAGTACGTTATTGGTACATATTTTATTGGGGTTTATTGATACATATTTTATTAAAAGGCTGTATTTACTGGAAGTACAGAAATTAATTTCCATTTATCGCACATAATTACGGTACAGAGACGATTTTTGGAGGTTGTGTCTACGTTTAACAATCTAACTTAACCTTTTAGATTTTTAAAATTAATTAGACTTAAAAACATTTTCCTTAGTTAGTGTACATTCAAAGGCTGTAGTTATTGTATGGATAAAAGGCTGTATATAACATTAAAGGCTGTATTTATTCCAGGTACCGGAATTAAAACCTACTTCCAATTTAGAACCTATAGCCAAGTACAATCTAACATATAACCAAACAAGTACATTCAGATCCTTTTTTCAACATAATGCAATAAAAAGCAGTGTGCAGTTTCTGTTAACACGCAAATGATTAAGTATTAATAATGGGTTACAGTGGAATTTAATGTTACTACGGTCTGAATTAATGCAAATAAAATTGGAGAATCTCGTAAACATATTAAAGAATGCTCGTATATTACACACAAAATTATTACAGTACGGACCTTTGTTAATGAATAGAAACAAATAGGACTCTATACTTCAGTATGTACCAATAAAATTCACCTTTTTTCAAGTACAGTATCTATTGTATTTTCATACTCTTAAAAAAAGGCCATTAACAACATTTTAGTTACTTGTGAAGAAAACAGATATAACATTTCCAAACAAGAAATCTTCAATTCTCTCCCTATTTATTTTATAAAAACTGGAGTTTCTACTGCAGGTTTTTAAGTTCACTAACTACTTAATTTAATATACATAATTGTTCCTGATCTTGTTGGGTAACATTATATTAATACATCTACTCCCTACTCATATCTCAAACAATGTTTTTAATGGTCGGTCCTAAACATCTTTAAAATTTAGACAAAGTCTAATGAGCAATTAGACCTAACCTGAATTATTACACTACATCTAAGAATATCTTATTCGGTCATTTAGCTTTATTTAGACATTTAATGCATCTTAATTAGCACATTAACAGAACTGCTGTGTCTTACTGTAACACAATACGTTACACTAACTGTAAAGAATTTCTTGTTTTCAGTTTAAAAAAGTTGAAATTGTGTATTCTTTTCTTTTCCATTCACTTTTTGTGAAACAACCTACATTAATATGTGTACGCTTACTATATTGAAATCCAGTGTTCACTATCCAATAGTTAAAAATTTTGTGGAATTGTGAAATTAGTGACACTATGTACTAATGTGTGATTATCAGTTGAATTTCTGAATTCCTTTGATTCATTAATAAATTTTACTATTTTGTTTCTTTATGTCTATTGAATGATTTCTTATTAGTTTTTAATCTTTGCGTTTTCATTATTCATTTGTAAATTGTTGGATTTTGTTGTCCATGACATGTCCATTGGTTAACTAATTATCATTAAAACACACAGAGGATTGATCCTCTTTTGCAAGATCACAAGTATGTTTCAAGACCATTTGCAGGTCAGGTATTGTTCTGTCTGTTCACTTTCTGAAAGGGGTTGAGGAGCAAGGGGGAAGATGTCTCCATTAAAACACACACACACACTAGCAGAACACAATTCCTTTTTTTCTTTATTTAATTTGAATTCTGTATTAGAACAAATGTTTTCAGAGTTTACAAGTTTTTTTTTTAATTTCTCGGATTAATTTTTTTTAATTTTATGCAATGTGGACACATACAGAAGAGTGTCAGTTTTTTATGTTTTTTTCAATAAATAAAAATGAGGGGGGGAGAGAGAGAGACCAAAAATGACACGTACAGAAATTTCATCAGAACTTTTCCTGATATCGGCGTAATTATGACATGTTTGGCGAATTTTGATTTGATGGTATCATAGTTGCGACAGATAGTGGGTGGTGTGTTCATTAAATCTTTTGAGGAAACCACGGCCCGTCTGGCCCACATAGAAAGCGTCAGTCATTGCATGACAATAATACAAGATTTTATAGCACACAAAAACATAGTTAGATTAACTTCTGACCCTACAGAACAATATACTAAAAGTCTAAATCAATGTATAAATAAATGCATACATCTATTTGATGAACGGACTAGGAGATATTTGAAACCTATCAACGCAAAAACGCCCCTATTAACAGGACTACCGAAGTTACACAAAGATAATACCCCTATAAGACCGTTAGTGAATTTTACCACTGCCCCGGCTTATAAAACCACTAAAAAACTACTCCACATAATCAAACAGAATATAATATTGAAGAATAACTACAGCTTAACTAATAGCATTGATTTTGTCGATAAAGTTAAAAAACTAAAAATCGAACCTTCATATAAACTGGCGTCCCTCGATATCGTTAACTTATATACAAATATACCGATATCCGAAACTCTACAGATACTGAAGAAGAACTTCATAAATACCAAAAAACTAGATATCAAGACTATACACGAATTGATTGAGTTATTAAAATTGCTCCTCGACCAAAATTACTTTACCCATAACAAATTATATTTCAGCCGAGAAGGATTAGCTATGGGTTCACCTCTTTCGGGCCTTCTTGCCGATATATACTTAAATTACTTAGAGAATTCTTATATCTTTGAGAATGATATACATAGCAACAATATTATATTTTATGGTAGATATGTCGATGACAAGTTTTTAATTTATAAGGGTACACAGCGGCAGATTGAGCAATTACACAGTTATCTAAATAATATTAACAAACATATGAAATTCACCTTGGAACATGAAGACAATGGACAACTAAACTTTTTAGATCTGACAATCACAAAAAACACCAACAATAAATTAAATTTTAATATATACAGAAAACCAACGATGACAGACACCGTGATACATGCCACATCATTTCATCCCATATCGCAAAAAATGGCTGCGTTTCACAGCATGATACATAGACTTTTATCTTTGCCCCTTGATAACACAGATTTTCGTAATGAGTTAAATACCATCAAATGCATCGCGGTTGCAAATGGTTACAATACCAACGTCGTAAACAACATTCTCAAGAAACATGAAAACAGAAAAAGGAACATTAACCAATTATCAATGACTGCATGGGAGAAAAAACCACACAAATATATCACTGCAACATACATCAATTTTATGCCGAACATTTTAAAATCACTCGTAAACAAAAACAGTGATATTGTAGTCACTTACAAGGCTACAAATAATATCTTAAATAATCTTTGCACCCACGAATCCACTTGCCTTGAGAATAAAACGGGCGTTTATAAATTGTCATGCAATGACTGTGACGCTTTCTATGTGGGCCAGACGGGCCGTGGTTTCCTCAAAAGAAAAGATTTAACGAACACAAACCACCCACTATCTGTCGCAACTATGATACCATCAAATCAAAATTCGCCAAACATCTTATTAATGAAAATCATAATTACACCGATTTCGGAACCAATTTAAAACCCCTCCACTTTTGTAGTAGAGGACGTTATATGAACGCACTCGAGGAATTTGAGGTGTACAAAGCGTTCAGACACACTAGTACCAAGCCACACATCTTGAACCACCAGTTATTATTCAAATCTAATATATTGTATGACACCGCATTGAGATACTAAGATAACAAGAATCATTTGCGGTTAATGCGCGGTGGGTCGCTGCGCAGTGTACACTGTTTGCCCGATTCATGTTACAAAAAGTATATAGTTTATATGTTAAATTGTGCTATTTATGGTTTTTTAACGTTTGACAAGTATATCAGTGAATGATATGTGCTAAATATTTTATGCTTTGAAAATGACACAAGTGTCTCGAAACATGCTGCAATAAGAAAGGACATCATACGAGAAGTCACAGATGGTTAGTACAATATATTTTTCATATAGTTAACGGACACGTGGCTTGGTACTAAAACAGGTTTATTCCTACTAAAACAAGAATAGAGTTCTCTCAAGTTACAAAGGATAAGTCATTTTTGCATGTAAACATTTTTTTTAACACTTACTTTGTCTTTAGCCCCAGGTAACACTCTTGAACTTTCATTTTGATAAAAGTCTGTTACAAGTTTAATTGTATTTTCAGAAAGTGTTTTACCTTTTTTGGGATCAGGAATTGCCAAAATACCCTTTTCACGTTTCAGTTTTCTTGCTTGTCGCACAATGTATTCACTCACATTGAATTCCTTCATCACTTTTTCTTTGCTCCAAGATTCTGGAGCCAAAGTCAAAATCTGGATTTTTTGAGACCTCCCAACAGATAAAATCTTTTCTTTCAAAAGACAAATCATCACATCAAAATCCTGTGCCTTTTTAACCATACTTGTATCTTCTTCGTCATCAGAACTTGGAACATCATAATCTAGTGCTTTTGAAATTTTTCTTTTCACAGCCTTAGTTACATTATCAACTTTTGTTTTATAATACAACCCCTTACTACGTGATGACAAGGTGTGCAGCTTTATTGGTGTTAAACCTAAATCATCTAGAGCAGTGTTTGTTTGTGAGAGGGATACATTTCTTGATTCTAATTAATCTAATTCAGTCATGAGTTCATCATCTGTTTCATTCTCACTGACTTTTATTTTTATTTTTTCTTCACAAAAGTTACGGCATGTTGAACAAAGCTTTTGCCCAGGTTTTATGTAAATATTTTTTGCTAGCAATTGTTTTGAAAAACTTAAAACTTACACTTCTCAATGATTTTTTAATAGGCTTTTTGTTTTGTTTTTTTAACGGGTCTATACAGATTGTTTGATACTTTTCAAATACGTTTAAAAAGTAGTAGCTGTGATGAGAACAGATATTTTTAAATTCACACAAATTAATTCCAGACCTAAGGCGAATCAAATCTTTTTCTTCGTCACTTAATTCAGAAACACACAGTAACTTTTTTGAAGGTATGTAGATTGTTTGGAAACAGTCGGATTTTTTAAATAGTCCAATGCTACAGGCTTGAATATCTGCCATGCTGTTTTGCATACTTCACAGCATGTTATGAAAAATTGTTTAAGTATTATTCTTCATATAGTCCCCCATTCGGATCTCCAGGGTGGGACTGTATTAGGAGAAGCACACATCACGAATCATCGGATTAAGATAAGAAAAAAAGATGGCAAATGGAAGCATAAATTGATCATTGGAACGTGGAACGTACAGACCATGCTGCAACCAGGAAAGATGAGGGAAGTTGCTGATGAAATGAACAGATTTCATTTGGATATTATTGCCTTACAAGAGATTAGATGGCAAGGACAAGGAGTGATCGAGAAAAGAGATTTCAAGTTCATTTACAGTGGACCTACAGCAAGAACAGGTCAGTTTGGGACTGGGTTCATAATGAACAAGAAAATATCTGACAGGGTAATTGGAATTGAACCAATATCCGATAGAATATGCAAGCTAAGAATGAAAGGCCATTTCAGAAATATAACACTCATATCAGTACATGCACCAACTGAGGATAAATCAGATGAAGAGAAGGAGGAATTTTATGGAAACTTAACAAGAGTGTATGGAGCAGTCCCAAAATACGAGTTAGTTATCATTCTGGGGGACTTTAATGCTAAGATTGGAAAAGAGAATTTTCTGAAGGGCGTTGCTGGGAAATTCTCCCTGCACAATGAATCCAGTGACAATGGAAGAATGCTTGCAGAGTTCGCTACAGCGTGTGGAATGATCATAAAAAGCACCAGTTTTGATCATAAAAGAATACACTTAGGGACATGGAGAGCCCCTGGGACTGATCTAATGAATCAAATTGATCATGTTCTTGTTAGCAAAAGACATGCAACCTCTGTAGTAGACACTAGAGCAATGAGAGGTCCAAACTGTGATACTGATCACTATCTGGTGAGAGCAGTGGTCAGAGAAAAGCTAGATATGATCCAAAAAGATAAAGGAGAGAAAAGAATGAAATGGGATGTCGATAAACTTAAAGATGGACAGTGTTGTGGTCAATACCAACTAATGATAGCTAACAAACTTGATAAGGAAATCAACAATATTGAAGAAAAGTGGGCAAACATGAAAGAAGCTGTTACAGAGGCGGCTAGAGAGATAGTAGGTGTGAAAAGGAGAAAACAGTCCGAATGGTTTGATGACGAGTGCAGAGAAGCTATACAAAGAAAGAATGAATACAGAAGGAAAATGTTGGAGAGAAACACTAGACAGAATAGTGACCAATATAGAGCTAGCAGACGCGAGGCAAACCATTTATGTAAGAAGAAAAAAAGAGAATACATGAAGGAGAAGGTGCGCAAAATAGAGGAATTATCAGAACAGAAGAAAACAAAAAACCTGTATAATGAGGTAAGAAGTATAAACAGAAGTTACCAACCAAAGCTAAATATCTGCAAAGACAAAGATGGAAAACTTATAGCAGAAGACAGGCTGATCCTCAACAGATGGGCTGAATATTTTGAAGAAATATTAAATAAGCCTGACACAATGGAGACTGTAGAAGAGAATGTAAGAATAGGTCCAGAACCATATGTAGAAACTCCCTCAATTGAGGAAGTGAGAAGAGCAATTAATCGACTAAAGAACGGGAAAGCGCCTGGTGAAGATCAGCTTAGCCCTGAACTGATCAAAAAAGGCGGTGGAGCACTAACTGCACAAATTCATTATATAGTATGTAGTGTATGGGAGGAAGAGACAATGCCAAATGACTGGAAGACTGGAGTAATATGCCCAGTTTTTAAAAAAGGAGATAAAACTGTATGCAGCAATTATAGGGGCATAACACTGCTAAGGTGTGTCTATAAGATACTGTCCATGATTCTCCTTGATAGGCTAAATGTATATGCAGAGGAAATCCTAAGTGAACATCAAAGTGGATTTAGAGCCGACCGGAGCACAGTCGATCAAATTTTCGTCATGAGGCAGTCACTCGAAAGATGTTTCGAATATGGTATTGACATCCATATACTGTTTATAGATTTCAGGCAAGCCTTCGATAGTGTAAATCGAATAATGTTGCGAATAGCATTGGAAGAATTGGGAGTACCTCAAAAGATTGTGAGACTGGTACTGCTCAGTCTGAACGATTTCAGGGGAAAAGTAGTTCTGGGAAGAAACAAAAGCAGAGATTTTACGGTTGGTACTGGAGTAAAGCAGGGTGATACATTATCTGCGACCCTCTTTAACTTGGCACTACACTATGCTATAAACAAGATAGACTTCAGAGGACACATCTTCAAAAGGACGAGGCAACTAGGAGCATATGCGGATGATATTGTGCTGCTAGCCAGGAACAAAAATGTATTAAAAGACACCTTTATTGAAATAGAGAGGGAAGTGAGCAGGATTGGTCTGGAAGTCAATGAGGCTAAAACAAAATACATGAAAGTGTCTGCGAAGGAAAATAGAGAACTGCTAGACCTTCACACAGGCCATTACTGTTTCCAAGGAGTTACAGAATTTAAGTACCTAGGTGTTATTCTGAATAATGAACACCGAGTGAGCAGCGAAATAGTAAATAGAATCATAACCGGCAATAGAGCCTACTGTGCAAACCAATCATTACTGAAATCAAAGCTTCTAACTCCAAGAACCAAATTGATGTTATATAATACACTGATCAGACCTGTTGTTACTTATGCATCCGAGACATGGACTCTCGTAAATAAGGATATAAGTGCACTAAGAATTTTTGAAAGAAGAATTTTGAGACAGATATTCGGACCGGTGAAGGAAGGGAATATGTATAGGATCCGAAATAACGGTGAAATAAATCGAGTTGATTGGTGGACAAGACCTGGTGAGACACATAAAATCAGCTAGAATTAGATGGCTGGGACACGTATTCCGTATGAACGTTACGAGGATGCCCAAAACTATATTAAGTGGAACGATACTGGGCAAAAGAAGAAGAGGAAGGCCTCGAAGAAGATGGCAGCAGGATGTGGAAGAAGATCTAAGAAAGATGGGGATTAGGAACTGGAGACTGAAGGCAGTGGACAGAGATGAGTGGAGACGGGTCGTAGCGGAGGCCAAGGCTCACCATGGGCTATAGTGCTGGAGAGTAGTAGTAGTTATTCTTCATATAATACTTCCGAAATATTTTAGTTATTGAAGCAAAACATTTATAAAAAAATAATAGTGATATATTATTTTTAGTAATTAGCAAAAAAGAGAGTACTTATTAGAGGGGTTTAAACTGTAAACAAACTGCCAGTACTTACAGATTCAACTGAATCATTGTTTAAAAAAAATCCATGCCCTACTTGTACACTCAAATTTACCTTTTCTTCAAAGCACAAAGTAAACAAAACAAGTTTATATTCACACGGATTTAAATTATCTTCAAAACCCAAAGTAAATTTTAAAAAGTTTATATTATTACTGCCTCAATAACACTTAACTTAAAAACATTAATTTAAACAATCTTTAACTAGGAATCAATTAGTCACTGTAGTTATGTCCTCACTTAATGAAAGATAGGAACAACTGCACTAATTCAACTGTAGAGAGGAGTATGTCACCACAGGAAAAGAGCCTGTTGAGACAGGCTTGGTGAGTCATGTAAATTATCAGCAGCACAGCTGAGCTGCTGATAATTTTCCAAATCAGAGTACTGAGATTAAAATCTGAGTACTGAGCTTTTAAATATTACTTTTAGTTACCCTCTTTATTACATTTCAAACTTACTAGTATATCTTTGAGTTGTTTTTATGCAGTAGGTACTGTAAGACTTTCCCCTAATGTTTATAAGTTTGTAAAAGTTATAAAAAATAAAAAGCAAACTAAATTTTAACTTTCCCACGGACTACCTATTTAAAAGCAGTATAGTTTTTTTTAGATAGGCCTATATAGTTCTTTATTTTGTATTGTAATTAAACATGTTAAAAAACCAACTATATTTTTTAATTATCTAATCTATAATATATTTGCCAAAGCCCACTCACTGACTCATCACTGTATCTCAACAATGACAAGGCCTAGAAAGATGAAGCTTTACATAGATATTCACTAGATACTGTAGATGTGCAATAAGACGGGGTTTGACAAAATTCAAAATTTAAGGGGGGTTTTGGAGGGGGTCAAAGTGACCGAATATTCTCATACTCACTCACTCACTCATCACTGTATCTCAACAATGACAAGGCCTAGAAAGATGAAACTGTACATAAATATTCACTAGATACTGTAGATGTGCAATAAGACGGGGTTTGACAAAATTCAAAATTTTAGGTGGGTTTTGGAGGGGTCAAAGTGACCGAATATTCTCTTAAGAAATACATGACAGTTAAAACGTGACAACTGTTAGGCAGCTTCTAGATGAGATAGAAACATGAAATTTGTTCTACAAGTTAACTTAACCCTCTTTTAAAGAACACAAAGGTCAATCTTAAAAAATTTTAATTAAAACTACCCTAAAGAAAGGGAGGAATTGAAGCTTTGGATAGAACTCTGCTGGACATTAGAAGCAATAAAAACCTGTTGGGTGGAGTCACACTTCTAATGGCCGGAGACTTCAGACAGACTTTACCTGTTGTACCTAGGGGAACTCGAGCAGATGAAGTTAAAGCCTGTCTAAAGAGTTCTGTCCTGTGGCCTAAAGTCCAAGTTCGTTCCTTGAGTCAACATGCGGGTGCATCTTAAAGGCAGACAGTTTTCAAGTTTACTTTTACAGATCGGTAATGGAAATCTACCTGAAGAAAATGGCAATGTCAATATTACAAAAGACTTATGTGAAGTTGTATGCGACTTGACAACGTTGGCTGAAAAAATTTACCCACATTTAACTAATTTTTACTTGAAAGATGTATCTTGGCTGAAAGAAAGAGCTATCCTTACTCCAAAGAATGACACTGCTGCAAATATCAATAACACATTATTGGAAAAACTGCCAACTGAGATTGTCCAGTACCAATCCGTGGACTCTGTGGTGGAAGTAGAAGATGCGGTCCATTACCCAGTAGAGTTCTTGCACACACTTAATCCTCCAGGCATTCCACCGCACAATCTTTGCCTTACAGTTGGAGCTCCAATAATGCTGCTACGAAACCTGGTACCGCCTAAGCTTTGTAACGGTACTAGGCTGCAGATTAAATCGTTGCACAACAACATCATAGAAGCAACAATATTCACTGGATGTGGTCAGGGGGAAGCAGTCTTCATTCCACGCATTCCCTTAATTCCATCGGATTACCATTTTCAGTTTAAAAGACTCCAGTTCCCTGTCAAGCTCTCCTTTGCTATGATAATAAATAAATCACAAGGGCAGTCTTTGAAAATGGCCGGTGTTGATCTGAGGGAAGACTGCTTCTCGCATGGCCAGTTGTATGTTGCTTGCTCACGAGTTAGCTCTTCTGAGAGTTTAACTATCCTTCAACCACAGGGTCAAACAAAGAACGTTGTCTACAAGGAAGTTTTATAAGTGACATATTTCGTTTCACAAAACGATTTGAGTAGACTTAGTATTAGCACCCATTTATGCTTTTAAAAATTTGTAAATATTACATTTATACAATGTGCTTGGTTACCCAAGGTTAAAAAAAAAACCCACCGAACCAATGTGTTTATTCAGTAAAAACCGTAGTGAAGCACGGGTATACAGCTAGTAGCCTATATATTTAAGAGTATTTTAAAACAAATTTGAGCATTCTATCATGTCTGAGACTCTAGATATTGTGGTTTTTGTAAAATAAAACACCTGTTTCTAAAAAATTATATTTAAATATTTTTAGTTTTTTGAGGGATTGAAATAGGTTAATAAGAGCATTTTTCGGTGCTTTTAGGTATAACACACAAACTTCCTGCAAAATTTCATGATATCTTGAATAGTTTCAAGAAAAATATTTTTAAATTTGTGAGTGCACGTTAAAGGCGCGATTTCCGAGGCTTCGGATAGCGCCAAATTAAAAAAACTAAAAAATTAATTAAAAAAGACTATAAATGAGAGCAAAAAAATTTGCAGGTGTTATCAGGATAGTAATAGAATAAATTGTGCCAAGTTTCATCAAAATCTGAGGGGGTGGGTGTCAAATTAATTTTTTATTGGGTGATTTGACATGGAATTGATTTGACTATGCAAGGAACTTTTCAGAGATGGTCCAAACGTATGCTTTAATTGCTGCTGATTTGTAAGGGCATGCATTTATTAAAGCAAAATGAAACAAAGCCAGTTAACACCAATCGACTCGATGTTGAATTTTTCAGGACAAGAATGCTTTTTTTGGAGATGGATATGCTTCAATTGACTTCTTAATAAATGCAAACATTTTTGCGAGTAAAAAAGTATATTTTACTTAACAAACTGTCAAGCAGGATCTGCACATTAGAACATACACACACACGTGCGCAGATGTTTCTTGTCTTAACCTTTAAATCAAATAGACAATTTGAAACTGTTTGCTGATGTGTCTACTGCAATGTACTGGCCAGCTGTCTGTTATAAGAATATGGTTTTAGGTTTTTTTTTTTTAGTCATTGTATATTTTTGCACAATATTTTATTAATACATTTTTTTAAAAAATAAGAAAATACATTTGTTATTCATACAAAACCACAAATATTTATTTTCTGTTGACACATTGTTAGGAACAAATGTTTATTACTTGCTGAACATTTGAAGAATTTTACTGTGCATTTATATTTGAGGAAAGTTTCACGAAAAAAGACTGAAAAATAATATTAAGTATTTAAACAAGGAAACATATTTAAATGTCATAATTTAAACAAAAAATCATATTTAATTCTTTTTCGAATTTTCATGAATATAATACAATCAGAAGGGTTAGGTCAGACTATTACCATCGTTACGAGTTTACATGTTTCAACTACTACAAAAATCTGTGGCTGTCTTCAGGTGTAAGTTAAACAATACATTAAACACAAACTTAGGCCTACCCGAGATTCATTGACTATCTAGTGTGAACCACCAAAAGAACTAACCACCAAACTATAAAGTTAAATACAAATATAGAAAAAAATACATAAAAAACAGCCACTACATACCCCTTAAAATCTGCTGAACAGAACCAGGAAGCACAACCACACTGATAAAAGTTCACATAACGAACAATGTCACAACCAGTACCCAACCAACCCTGGGTCCACCCATAGCTACCCCGCCAACCACAACATACATACTCCTTCAAATTCCTTATCCGTATCCTAGATACACCTTCACTAAGCTAAGTAATACAATTATCATTTATATCAACAAATTTGATGGTTCACGCTTGTCAATAATTGAATCTCAAGTATGCCTAAGTTTGTATTTAATGTATTAGTTTAATTTACATCTGACGATGACTACATATTTCTTTAGCAGCCAAAACATGTGGTAAATTCTAATGATGGTAACAGACCCTTCTGATATGTTCACGTACCATCAAAAGTTAGGTTTAAAAGAGCATATGAATATAATTTGACTTTATTTTTTGGTCTTAAGTGTAAATGGCAAAGATGGGGTTTGGCTTATTAAAAAACTATGCTACCAGATTACAAGACCTCTAGCTCACTTCTGCCATCACACACACACACACACACTAATAATTACCTGCTAGTAAGGTTAATACTGAGTTTCTCTTCTATCTGCTGTCGCACCTTCTTGGCAGACATTGTCGTTAGATCCGTAATTTCTCTGCTTGGCTATCACACTGATTTTTTACATTCTCTACTGTTTTATGAAACTCTGAAAATTTACAGTTTAGACTGCTTTTGACACTATCTAATTGGTCATTGTTTTCTTGTCGTATGGCCATTACACGAACTTGATTATTCTGTTCTTCCTTTTCCATTCGTGCCTCGACTCCTGTTTTAATTAGTTCCATCTTCTCTTCAGTTTTATCTAATCTTTGGTTAGTTTCTATTAATTTCTTCTCTGCCTCTTCCTTATATTCATCTACTCTTTGGCTTAGCGTATTACTGACCAGTTCAATTTTACTCTCTAGATTTTCTCTTAATTCCTTGTTGAAACTCTCCATTTTACCCTCAAATTGTTTTAAATTTTCTTCGTTTATTTTCTCAATTTGTTTTAAACTATCCCTCAAAGTTTCATTTTGCTTCCTAGAGTTCTCTTCCTGTTTCTTAAAATTCTCATCTATTTTGTCAAATTTTTCGCTCAAGGTTTCATTTTGTTTCCAAATTTTTCGGCTATAAATCTCATCATATCTTGCCAATTTGGTTCTCTCCTGGCCTCCGCTTTATCTGGTTGGTCCCCTTGGGCATCCTCTTCCACTATTTCCTTTTCCGTATCCATAACTACTTCAGTTTCTTCTGTATCACCTGTCTGTTGGTCCATTTCACTGTCCGTAACTAATTCTATTTCTTGTTCCTGTCCACCTTCTTCAATCTCCTTTTCTTCTGCCCTCTTCTTCGATTTGCCTCGGGTATTATGCATTTCTTGTTTTCTCATAACTGCCGACGATAATTAGATTTTTTGGTATATTAAATATATCAAAATTCTTTTCTAATTACAGCCCCACGTTGGGCGCCAATTCTGTAACATAGCGGTTTTTGTAGAGGTTTTAACGAAAACTTTGTATGTGGCTTATTGGGTGTTCGTCTTATTTAATTAAGCTCCCAATGTTGTTATGCGCCAATCTTGTAACGTAACGCAGTGAGGTATAGTAGAGTTATATTATATGCCCCACGTTGTATGCGTCAATCTTGTAACGTCGCGGTTTGAGATATTAAAGTTTCCGCCTCTCCGCAGTCGCCACTTATGAATTATAATAACTGACGTTTTAAAAAATAAATAAAGGATTTTTCAATGTTACTCAATCTAAACAGAAATCGAGAGTGTGTGATTTGGGGTCAAGGAGGGAAGTTGTTCAGCCTTATGAGGAAGAGAGAGTAAGTACCAATTATTTACACTCGGTTTAGACGATTTCTGATTTTTTCAAATTGTTCGCTGTAATTTAAATCAGCTGATTGTGAGACAAGTTTCCATGCCTAGTTCAACCAGCCTACACTATAGCAAAATCTGATCCGATGTGTTGATCTCTTCTGTTTTTGTGCTGAAATCTATTACAACTACCCACTACAAAAAATTATAACACACTTTATTATTCAATATCATTTTTCAATAATATTATTTATTTATATTATTGGTTTTTGTTTCCTGCCACCAAAATACAAGTATCACAATTGATCTTTACTTACATAAAACATAATATCGATTTCATCGAGTAAACATGGAATTGTCTAAAGAAAAAAACATATATGGTTTTGTTTACCAAATTTTACACTATTTTCAAAACATCAATTAATATATAATTCTTAATAATTCCCCAGGGTTAAGGGTAAGTTCTTTTTGTTATGGGATGGTCAGAAATGGATAATTACTAAGCTTTACAAATACCGAAAAAATATTAAATAAATTTGTTTATTTTTCGTTTAGTATGTAGTTCCAGGAATGTCCGTAAGAGAGCAGCGTGCGTTTGTTTACTTTAAAAAACATGTGATTAAATTTGACTAGTTTCGTTTTCTATACCAACATTCGGAATGCGTTTCCTTCGTTAACTATTAAACGAAATGGTTATATTACCTCTCTTCGTATGGTTCTTACGGGAATGAAGCTTTTTCTCTGGTGAGATCCGTCTGGAGTTATAATTTCATTACCGTCTGGCTCATATTCTATTGTCAACTTGAACTATGGCGAAACTAGGTTGAATCATCAGAAGGTTTTCTTTCACTGTTTTTTAAAGAGTATAACCATTTAATTTTGATAAATAATGGATGATTATATAGTGGTCATGTTGCTTGTTAATTTTGTACTAATTTTCACTCCTCCAAAGTTCCAGAAAGGTTATTTTATTAGAATTGTAGTAGCATCATTTTGTCAACTCTGTGGTTTTATTCCAAATTTTATTATTAACAATACTTGTTATTTCCGTCACTCTTAGTAACCCATAGTATTTTTATTATACAGGCAGTTTGTAATTATTATAAATTTATATTTTATTTACCGAAAAATAATTCTTTTCCATTCCGGTTTCTTTATCAATTTGGTTTACATAATAAGTTTTTGTTCATTTTCTTATGACCTTGTATATAAGTATTTGATAATTTTATTATTTATATTTATATATATTATTTATTTAGTCTCTCATAGTATTCCTACACTGCACTACTTCCTGTTGCCATTTCCCTCATAGTATTATTTTAATTTTTTATTACCCTTTTATATTTAAAATTTTTTATGTTTTTTAAAACGAACCCTGGGTTATCTTATATTATAACACAAATATTTGAAAAAATATAACATTAACTTAGGTATAACAATTGGTTGTCCATACAATATAAATATTACAATAAATAAATAAAATACAAAATCAGTTAGTAGTATTATAGTCTACTCTCATAGTTTTATAATGCCCAAACCTACAGCACAATTCTGTAATAAGTTACCTTCACTTTCACTTTTTTTTACCTCAATGGGTACACTATAACTCACTTTGCACCGTATATCACTCGAATTGTTTATCATGTTTAGTGATATACTTTAATTTAGAGCTAGTTATAGGTTACCCATTTCTGACCTTTATGTTCTTACATGATTTAATTTATTGGGGTCGGGTTATGTAACGTTACATAAAGCCCCCCCACAAGAACAAATTTATTTTAGTTTAACTCTTTTATAGAAATAAATTGTTGATTGGTTCAATTCTCCTAATAGTCTTGGCTTTATCTTCATAATAGTGTTTCATTTCCGACTGATTATACACTCCCTTTATTCTATTATTGTTAATTGTTTTAATTTCGTAAGTATTATTCCCCTTCACCTGGGTTATGAGGTAAGGGCCAGTATAAAGTAACAGTAGCTTCCGGGCAATACCCTCTATAGAACTGGGTAGTTGTCTATTTTTGATTAGTACCTTATCTCCCATCTGGTATGTATCCAATCTTCTCCTTTTTACTTGATCCCTTTTTTGTTGAAGTTCCAATTTATGCAACACTCTGTTGTGCATTTCCACTTGGTCGAACTCTTCTCTCTCTCCTGGAGGGAAATTTATCAATGATGTAATTTCTCTTGGTGGTGGTTTTCAAGTTTCTTGGTTTAGGAAAATCTTGAATAGCCTTTACTTTTTCAGGAGATGGTTTAATTCCAGTAGCAGATAAAATGAACCCTAAAAATGGTAGTTCATGTGTGATAAATTTAGATTTATCCAGTTTTAAAGTTACATTATTTTGCAAAAGTTTATTTAACACTGTTTCCACTCGGTTACAATGCTCCTCCCAAGTACAAGACATAATTAATATGTCATCCACATATATGGTAGTAAAATCTAAAACTTCCTTACCTAAAATTCGGTCCATGCACTGGATGAACACGGCCACAGAATTTACCAATCCAAAAGGCAAACTCTTAAAATGATAATTTCGTCCTTCGAATATGAAAGCAACATATTGTCTGCTGTTAGGGTGCAACTCTATTTGCCAGTATCCACAGACTGCATCCCAAGTACTCATGTACTTGCATCCATAGAATTTTGTCATTATCTCTTCAATCTCACCTGGAGACGTGCGATCATTAATGAGCATTTTATTCAACTCCCGAGCATCGAGACATAGTCTGACTTGACCATCTTTCTTCGGTATAGCTACCAATGGGCTGGTATATGGAGAACTACTTCTTTCAATTATGTCTTCTAATATCATTCTTTGAATTTCTTTCCTTGCTGCCTCTTTCAAAGCTTGAGCAATAGGGTACGATCGTTTATTAAAATTTACATTTTCCTTGAACTTTAGTTCACACAAGAAGTTTTTTGCTTTTCCTGGTGATTCTGAGAATACTGATTTATATTTATTATAAATTTTTATAAGTTGTTGTTTCTGTTCTACACTAATTATTTCCGGTGCCTGCCTATTCTGAAACTCCATTATTTCTTCTATCTTCTCTTGCCAAATCTTTGAGTCTGTTACTTCTATATTGTTACCTAGGGTTAATCTATTATCCTCCCTAACAAAAAATGAGCTCGGACACTGAGGGGCACTTTGGCTACCAATTATCTCAGCCGTTAACTCACCATTTTCCGTGCTCAAGGTTACTATACCCCTGGCCAGATTTATAATTGCAGTGTGTTGCCGTAGCATATCACACCCTATTAACACCTTAAACGGTAGCCCTTTCGCTACTAAAAATCCCATAGGTATTCCTATTCCATTAGTGGTAACATTCAAAGACACTTGTTTTTTGATTGTTTTATTTTGTTTCCCGGTAGCACCAACAATTGTTAAATTCGAATGATCACAGTTGCACACCACTATGTAAAAATTATCCCAATTAGCGCTTTCAAGCTTCACAGCCCATCGTCAGATTGGAATAGACACAAAATAAGTGGAAACAACCCCTTCACCCCTCTCCCCCCCCATGCTCACACACAACAAGCTATAATATAAATGACCCTTCCCCACCCCCTAAACCCTGTCCCACCATCTGTGGAGTTACATATTTTTTCTAGCAAATTCCTTGTGTTTCAGTGTTGTGTGTGTGTGTGTGTGTGTGTGTGTGTGTGTGTGTGTGTGTGTGTGTGTGTGTGTGTGTGTGTGTGTGTGTGTGTGTGTGTGTGTGTGTGTGTGTGTGTGTGTGTGCATCCTTTTAAACTACCCACTTCCTCTCCACACACGTGGGTCAGTCAACACCCTTATTTTAAAACATCCAAATAGTACTATGCAAAATAATTCTTAATATTATCTATCTGTCCTCTATCATTTACTTCTTAATCATGTTATAAAATATTTCTTCATTATCAAATTTAATTTTAATATTAATTAAATTGTCTAACCCTTTTTCTCTCTCTTTCAATATTTCTAACTCCTCTCTAAGCTTCCTTTCAACTGTGTTATTCACTACTTTTACAATTTCGTATTCTTCCAAAGGATTAACAAACTTATGGTTGTCTTCTATGAAATGTCTTGCATATAACGAATTGGTTGTTCTATTACCTTCTCCACGTTTGTGGTCAGACAACCTGCATACGAATTTCCGTCCTGTCTCTCCTAGGTACACCTTGTTGCAGTCTTTACATTTCAATTTATAAATTCCGCTTTTCTGTAATACTGGAATTTTTTCTATATTCTTATTCCTTATCTTATCAAATACCGTTTCACATTTTTTAATAGCTATATCTACTCCATATTTATTAAAACATTTTATAATTTTTCTAGTATGTGAACCTATGTATGTCAATGACCCTGCATAATTCTTTTGTTCTGGTTCTATTTTATCTTTTTGTATGTTAACCCTTTTCATAACTTTATCCACTATGTTGGTGTTATAATTATTATTCCTTACAATTCCCTTTATCGTTCTTAACTCCCTATCTTTTGACTCGGTCTCTTTTAAACACTTCTGAGCTCTGTAACAAAATGAATTGATTGCCGCCATTTTATATCTATATGGGTGGTAAGACTCTCTTGGTATAATTATATCAGAATACGACTCTTTCCTAAATATCCCAAACTGTAGTTTCTCATTATCTTTAATTTCTATGTTTAAATCTAAGTAATTTATTTTCTTACCTCCTATCTCTTCTTTGAATTGTAAGTTTTTATCCTTACTATTTACCTCATTTATAAACTCATGCACTTCTTCTATGCTTCCTTCCCAAATTACTAATACATCATCAACGTATCTAGACCATAATTTTATATTGTTTTTATACTTAGTGGCAGTTATTAATTGCTTTTCAAAATCATTCATGTATATTTCAGCAAGAATAGGGGATAATGAAGACCCCATAGGTAAACCTTTTTTCTGTATATAAAACTTGTTATTAAACCTAAAATAGTTCTGATTTACACATTCTTTAATTACTTTCATCAACTGCTTTTTATACCTGTATTCTCCCATATTATTATCGTTTATTAACTTAATAACTTTATTTACTGTGATATTGGTAAACATGTCCTTAACATCCAGTGATATCAATTTTGTATTTACATTAATCCTAATATTTTCTAATTTTTCTATCAATTTTACATTATTCTCTATGTTGTATTTTGTCCCAAATTCATATTTCTCTTTCAGTACTCTGCTAACTTCCTTTGATAATTTATAAACAGGTGCATTAATAAAAGAAACAATCGGTCTAATTGGTTTTCCTTCTTTATGTATCTTAACCTGACTTTTAAAAGTTGGTGCTGTTGGATTGCTTTCCAATAAATACTTTTTCTTATTTTCTTCTATAAATGTTATCTGTTTCATCATTTGTTTTATCCTTGACTGGTACTTACTTGTATAATCATACTTTATTTCCTCGTATGGTCCTTCCCTTATAAATTCTTCCGTTTTCTTTATGTATTCGTCCTTTCTCAGTAGTACCATTGTATTTCCTTTGTCCGCCTTCGTTACTATAATATCATTCTTCTTTATTTTATTCTTTAGTTTAGTTACAGTTGATTTGATTTTTTGTTCATTTTTTGAATTATACAAACTTCTCTTAAATATTTTATCTACTACATTCCCTACTTCCCACCTTATTCTTTTTTTATCATTTTCATTTCCTAGTTTTTGTATTATGCTTTCGCATTCAATAATCGTTTTTTCTTGATTTAATTCTGGTGGCGGTGCGTATTTTAAGCCTTTTGCTAACATTTCTTTTTCTTCTGTATTGAAATTTACCTCTGTAAGGTTTATTACTCTTTTTTCATAGTTATTCTTAGAGAGGTGTTCCTTTTTTACTTCGTTCTTTTTTATTAACTTATTTAACTTATCTACCATTTTTTTATTTTTCTTTTCCAATTTCTTTTCTACGTACCCCAAACCAAAATTATATAATATTTCTTCTAACTCTACATACGAGTATATTCTTAACAATTCTATGTGTCTGTCATATAATTCCCTATTATATCTATTGATTAAGCCGTAGAGTGACCTTATTTCCAAAACGATAATAATATGGGAGAATACAGGTATAAAAAGCAGTTGATGAAAGTAATTAAAGAATGTGTAAATCAGAACTATTTTAGGTTTAATAACAAGTTTTATATACAGAAAAAAGGTTTACCTATGGGGTCTTCATTATCCCCTATTCTTGCTGAAATATACATGAATGATTTTGAAAAGCAATTAATAACTGCCACTAAGTATAAAAACAATATAAAATTATGGTCTAGATACGTTGATGATGTATTAGTAATTTGGGAAGGAAGCATAGAAGAAGTGCATGAGTTTATAAATGAGGTAAATAGTAAGGATAAAAACTTACAATTCAAAGAAGAGATAGGAGGTAAGAAAATAAATTACTTAGATTTAAACATAGAAATTAAAGATAATGAGAAACTACAGTTTGGGATATTTAGGAAATTTAGGACGATGACTACATATTTCTTTAGCAGCCAAAACATGTGGTAAATTCTAATGATGGTAACAGACCCTTCTGATATGTTCACGTACCATCAAAAGTTAGGTTTAAAAGAGCATATGAATATAATTTGACTTTATTTTTTGGTCTTAAGTGTAAATGGCAAAGATGGGGTTTGGCTTATTAAAAAACTATGCTACCAGATTACAAGACCTCTAGCTCACTTCTGCCATCACACACACACTCACACACACACACACACACACACACACACACACACACTAATAATTACCTGCTAGTAAGGTTAATACTGAGTTTCTCTTCTATCTGCTGTCGCACCTTCTTGGCAGACATTGTCGTTAGATCCGCGTCCTTCATGATCGCTGAAAAAAAAGAAAGGGTTTACTGACACCGACATTTATTATTAACCGCAAGCCAATGGCATTATCCTATTATCTGTATACACTAAGTTGGCGTCTGGGTCGGTTGTGAATGCCAGGGGATTACCCGGGCCAGCCGCCACGTAGTCGTCGGCCCAGACGCCAACTTAGTGTATACAGATAATAGGATAATCAGAATTACGTCCTCAATAATTAAACAAATTCATTTTTATAAATTTTCATCATACTGAGAAATCTCTTCCATAAAAAAATGAGTATTATTATAGTGGCAGTCCCAAAACTTCAGTGACATGGGACACCAAGACCCACCAAAACTTTGGAATTTTTTGTGACTATATGTTTATTTATATAAAAGTAACTTATTTAGGTGTAGTGACTTCTTGTTTGGTTTAAAAAAATTTCAGTAGTACATTAATGAAATACGTTAATAAAGTATTGAAGTACATTAATGATATTAAAGATTAATGAACCTATATGAATAAAATTTTTATAACTAATACAAAACATGGTTTTGTCCATACCATCAAAAAATGTTGGACACGATGTCTTGTTACACGCTCCAATAGTTCATGAATATAACTCAGATTTCAGAGACATGGCCACCGAAAAACAACATGGAAACATGCATTACAAGAAATTACAGTGACAAAATGCCTAGAGAAACTACTACTGACACAATGCTACCACTGGAAACATTATGTTATCATAATGATTTAAAGAGAAAGACCCCCAACCAAATATGACAAACAGCACTATCTATCTAGGGTAGATGAACCCACAAAATCAAACCCTTTGCCACACCCAATTATGCAGAAACTGACTCTTTACTCACATATAGAAACTCAGCCCCACAGCCTCTCATCTGAAGCACAGAGCAATTCAATGGCTAAATTTATCAAGAGATGAGCACCCACACACATAAATATTTATGTACATATATACCACAACCCAAAGTCTTGGAAATGAATCTGATAATAATCAGCACGCGCACAAATAGTTATGTACATGTACACCACAACCCAAACTCCTGGAAATGAATCTGATAATAATCAATCATGTGAACTGTGCACTTCATGTACGTATTTGTCACTGGAAATAGCAGTCTGCACATGCAGAAACTCTTCAGAGCATGGCAGCACTGTACTACACTGGACAAGGAAATCAAACTTGCTACAGACACATGCAAAGAATACTATAAAAAGTATGCAACTTGAAAAAGTGGTCAGTCCACTGCTGTAGGTGAATGGACACATGAAGTAAGAGAATGACAGTCGCCAATGGAAGAAGCTAGAAAATACAGTACACACAAATTGGAACTGGGATAAAAACCACGCTAATGCAACTCAGTAATTTAGATGATTACTGAAAATCCATTTTCAGAATTGGAAGATCTCAGGCCTATGATTTAACTAATTTTCTCACAAATTTCAATTTCTGTCTAAATATAATGAAACTGATGTTTGGACTTGTGGATGTTGAAGATTTATGAAATGTTAAGGTATTTTTCTGAAATACAAATAAGCTGAAATAGTAAGTTGAAAAAAAAGTAAATGAGAAATATTCATATACCATTTGTTAGCAATATACACCATGAAAAAAGCACCAAGTAAACACTACATCCAGCAAAGCATCCCTTACAATGGACTTTACAGGGCTCCAACACTTCCCCATTATGAAGAAATTTTACTAATGTGAGAGGTAAAATATGTTATGTGGTGTATGAAGTACAAGCCAGAGAAATGGTTGCTGTGAAGAGTTCTGATATTTCAAAAGCGTATCAAAAAATACACTAAAAAAGGCCAAGACAACATACAACCCCATGCTGGTTGAACGTTGGGGAGAAAAGGAAGACCTTTCAACAACACAGTAGTATAGGAAAAATTAACCACAAAATGATTACTGGCTTAATGGTATAGGGACTGACATATACGCTGCCACCAATGCTTTCACACACACACACACACACACACACTAAATTGCTGGACTCATACTGGGCCAAAGTCAGGTTCTTTTTGTACTAAAGCTGAAGCTTTCTTGCCAAAGAAGTAGTAGTGGAACTGGGGGTTATCAACTATCATAGTGCTTAATAGTTTGTCAACTAATACATTTACTATCTGTTGTTTGTACGTAAATATTACCCTCTGCAGATAAGCGGACTTGCTTTTATTTTTGTACAAGTAAGAAGTTATCAACCCTCGCAGAGTATACTGATAGATACATGCTCTGATATGCATGTACAGTGGGACCTTGATAGTTCGAACTGTGATGAACCAAACATACCCTAAGCACTAAATTATTGAGAATTACAAACAACACAGAAATACAGACACATAAAATAAATCAGCTCAAAAATTCAATCATTTACACTGCAAACAGCTTAATATCAGTAGCGATTAAGGGGTAGCAGCAGGGGTGCAGACAATTTTTGACACCGTAAATATCCCCCGAACCAATTTTCTTGGTAGGAAATTTCCCCAAAACTAACCGAGGGTTTATTATGTCTTACCAACCAATTTATTGTATGTGATTAATGATAAAAATAGAAGTAATAAAAATACAGGTTGCAGACACTTAATTTATACAAAAAATTATCTCATGAACAACAAATACATTAATAATATATCTTTTCGCTCCGTCCCTTGCTTGTCGCAACTTGATTCTATGAATCATTGCTCGCGAGGAATGATGTTGCAGATAGCAACACACATTAGGATGAATGTTTCTTTTCAAAACTTATTTAAAGATTAATTATTCTAGTTAATAATTGTAAAAATGATGTGAATACATCAGTTGATATTTTCGTCGTGATTTCTATTTTTCATCACTGATAAAAATTTCCCCAAGCAGCCCAAATTTCTGCCGAACCACGTTCGCGCATTCCAACATATTCTGCACTCCTGTGTAGCGATTCGCTTTTTATTTTAAACGTTCAATAAAATTTTAAATGACACATTATGCAGCTATCAAGTTAATAGCCAGATCCAGGACTATAAATAAAAGGGGTGTTGTAAGATAAATAAGAACACCAACAGCCGTGACAAATATAGGGAATGTGTTTCGTTAAAAAAAAGTTTACTATTTTTTTAACGCATGCTTAATATTTTGTAAAAAAAAATCATAAGACTGCTAGGTTCACTTAATTAGTGCATATGGAAGATAGAGAGGGGGTGAGTGGGAGAGTTGCTACCATCTGATGTTATCATCATAGTATCCATTCCTAACACTTGTTTTAAATCTAAATTTTTCTCATTATATATATATATATTATATATATATATATATATATATATATATATATATATATATGAGCCCCACCCTAGTATAATAATGCAACAGTTCTTGGTAACAGTATAATCACAACAAACAAATGTCTAATAACATGCATCATTACGGTGTACATGCCTGTATAAAAGTATTCTTTCAAACAATACTGTGCGTACCAGTAATTTAATGAAAATATACTGCTCAACTGTTAAAATTAAAATGATTTGCACACGAACACATTCACAAAGATTTGTACGTACACATGTCATCCTCTGAGCTAGTGTTTAGTAAAAACACCAAAAGGTAACGTGTCCAGACAAATACTTCAGGAAAAAAAAGCGTAAGCAAGTACTCCCGGGGTGTTAATTTATATTAAGTATATATTCAGTATCTGCCAAAGTGAACAGTAATGAAAAATTCTTATTCAAACAGGGGTAAGTGTACCACGGCTGTAGATACTGTATGAAGAAGGTGGTAGACAATGCTGTCCCACTCCCACCACTATAAGGTATTACAGTGTCTGAAATAAATTAATCCGGTGTTTATAAATTAATCTGCTATTGGCCAACACCAACACACAATCCATAAAGAAGCTTACAACCATCATTTACAAGATTCCTAAATACCAGTGGTGCGTAACTAGGAGCTGCTTCGAGGGAGGGGACTTCCCCCATTTTCTGAATCTTTCTGACAATATTTTGAAAAACCCAGTTTTATTACACCTTCATGCATTAAGGATTTTGTATCCCAAGAATGTTTTAAACCAGTGTTCCGCAACCGGTGTGCCGCGGCACAATAGTGTGGCGTCACAAGGTGAAAGGTGTGACGCGAACTTTTACCTATTATTGTAATAAATTAATTGTCGATTTTAAGTAAGAAGGTGCTTGTTTATTCTTTAATACATGCTGATAACTGTTATATTTTCATAGAAATTAAATGTAACTTATTTACTCAATATTGTTGTTATAGTTTGCTTATCTTAAGTTATTTGTATTCTCGCCTGAAATATTGGGCCGGTTTGATGGGTTACAGGCGGCAAGCTTTGTGTTCACCGCAAAGAAAGCCGCGTAAGACTTTTAGCAAGCCTTTCAGCGGCCCACACCAATCATACAATAGAATTTACGTTCAAAACTCTAAACGTTCTAAACTCTATTCAAGAGAGTTCTTTGTAACACCGCATCTTTTGTGTACGGCTGGCTGTACGTGCTTTTAACTAAAATTGCAGGGATTAGCAAAAATTTCCCTCTCTTTTATTATTTTATTGACTTGTTTTGATATTTGTGCCTGTTTGTCGGTGCTTCTTAAACTTTATTGCTCTTTTCCTTCGCCGAAGGACCCACACATTGTCAGACAACAGTTACAGTATTTCAGTTCAGTTCTATCACAGCTGTGCTCTGCAGTAGTGCGAATATTGTGATTGCTACACCACTCTTACTATTTTCTATTACAGTGTTATTAAACAATTTTTTTTTTATATGGATAAGTTCCTTGTACGGAGTGGTCCGTCCTCTAGTGCAAGTAGTGAAACCATCGAGCCCGAAAAAAAGAAACACAAAGTAGTTCACCGGCAATATAGTGATAATTATTTATCTTACGGGTTTTTTTGGTGTGGTGATAAAACATGCCCAATCCCCGAGTGTGTTGTGTGTGGTGAAAAACTCAGTAATGCTGCTATGGTTCCCAGTAAATTGAAACGACATTTGTCAACAAAACATTCCTCTCTGTTAAGTAAAGATGTGAATTATTTTCGTCGGTTGTTGGAACAAAATAAAAAACAAGTGACGCTCATGACTACGTCAGTACGTGTTTCGTAAAAAGTACACGAAGCTAGCTATAAGGTAGCCGAACGTATCGTAAAGGCCAAAAAACCACACACAATAGCAGAAACGTTGTTAATGCCCGCGTGTAAAGAAATGGTAAACATAGTCCTGGGTTTAGAAGCTGGTACTGAAATTTCAAAAATTCCTCTCTCTGCTGACACAATCAGCCGCCGAGTTAGTGACATGTCCAGTGACATCGAAGACATTATGAAGGAGAAAATAAAGAGCAGTCGAAAGTTCTCACTTCAGATCGTCGAGTCCACCGATATTGGCGGTCACGCACAACTTCTTTCCTACATAAGGTATGTTGATGGGGATGTAATTGCACCTAATTTCTTTTTTTGCAAAGAACTACCCGAGCGAGCAACCGGGGAAGAAATATTTTGTACGACTAATGAATATGTGGTTCGTAATGAATTAACATGGGAGGATTGCGTTAGTGTTTGTACAGACGGAGCCGTTTCTATAACAGGCCGAGTGAAAGGATTCGTGGGTAAAGTACGCGAAGTAAATCCTAACTTACGAACCGACCATTGTCTCATTCACCGTGAAGCCATTGTTGCTAAGTCTTTGCCATCTCCTCTGAAAATTGTGATGGACGAAGTAGTAAAAGTTGTGAACTTCATCAAATCGCGGCCCCTAAATATGCGGCTTTTTAACGTTTTGTGTCAAGAAATGGGATCAGAGCACACTACACTTCTGCTACATACAGATGTACGATGGTTTATCTCGAGGTGAAGTGTTAACGCGAATGTTTGAACTTAAAGAGGAGGTACTTGCATTTTTGACTATTGAGGGGCATGAGTATGCGGATTTATTTGCAGATGATGAATGGGTATCTAAGTTGGCATATCTTTCCGATATTTTCGTACACTTGAATGAACTAAACAGAAAAATGCAAGGTAGAAAAGAAAATATTCTGACTAGTATGGATAAGACTCAAGGATTTATTAATAAGTTAAATTTGTGGATACAGACAATTGAAAATGGATCGTGTGAGATGTTCCCAACTGTATGGCCAATTGCTGACGATAATAAGGTGTTGATGGAGTTAATTAAAGAACATTCAGTACTCTTGCAGCAGAATTTCAAAACATATTTTGGAGAGAGTGTTGAAGATTTTGACTGGGTTCGTGATCCATTCATTATGGATTCGAAACATCTTCCGAATAATTTAGGCTTACAAGAGGAACTGGCAGATTTGAAAGCAGACAGAACATTGAAATTAAAATTTTTCGAAGTGCCTTTGGAAACATTTTGGTTGTCAATAAGCAGCACCCGGCTATCTCCGAGATGGCAGTTAATGTGTTACTACCATTTTCAACTACATATTTGTGTGAACTGGGCTTCTCGACGTTGACTGAAATTAAAACATCAAAGAGAGAGAGACTCAAATCCATCGATGAAGAAATGAGGCTTGTTTTGTCAACGATTCCGCCACGAATCAGCCGTCTGTGTGCAGCTAAGCAGGCTCAAGTATCACATTGAAGGTATGAGTAGAGTTATTTACTTTAAAATTCGTATTTTCTACAGTGAATTACAGTTAATAAATTGTTAATAAATGCATGAGTCTATTCCTGTTTTATAATAATAATAACAATAATGATGATCATAATAATAATAAAAATTGATTACATAACGACGTAATATTTTGTAATTATATTAAGATTCATATGATTTTGAGGGGACAGACATTTTGGTGTGCCGTGTTGAGTCTAGGCCCGTCTGGGGTGTGCCGTGAGTAAAAAAAGGTTGCAGAACACTGTTTTAAACAACTTAATAGTTGATGTTAAAGTACGTTATTTTTATGTAAAATCCAGAATAAAATCTTCTAATTTTTTCAAATTAAACTCAAGAAACTTCTAGTTTACTTGTGCAAAGGCGGGACAATTTAAACCATAGAAATAATAAGACTATTGGAGTCATTACATCGAGAACCTGTAAGAACGTGTGGACAGAGAAAACTCAGGTAGATTGCTCCTGCCTTCATTTTCTGGCACACTGTACACTTTTTGTATACAAAACAACACGTTTTGTTTACTTCTACTAACAACTGATATGAGACATACTGTTTATATAACCAACAACCAGTTCCCACATGATTTCTGTGTAGTCTCAACACAGCCAAGCACTATACTTGAGTCACAAAATGTTACCATGTACCGTTCCTATATGTGCAACTACAGTACAGTCTGGTTAATTCGCAGTAACAATATTTCTTGTCAATTTTTTTTTTAAATTATGCATTTAAAAACAATAAAACCGTGTAGGCTAAGACAAACCTACCTAACAGTATTAAAAGTAACCGTTAGCTTTGTGCAATAAAACTCTGGGCAACAGCGTAATTGATGTACAGTAAACAAACGTGCAATTAACTTTTATTAATTTAATAACTTGTATTTATTAAATAAAATTAAAAAAACTGTTCTAGGGTTAATCGGTCTACACAGTACAAGTTTTTAAATTTATTGTGTTATTTATAGTAGTGCGATTTTGTCGGGACCACTACAGATAGATGTTTAACATGGCTAAAATATATGAAAAATATATTATACTAACCGTCTGTGACTTCTCGTATTTGATGTCTCTTCTTATTACGACATGTTTCAAGACTCTTGTTCCATTGCCAAGCATAAAATTTTATAGCACATATCAGATACGTTTGTCAAACGTTAAAAACCATGTCATGATGACCACAAATAACGGATTATTAAAAAACGAACTATATTAATTTGTAACTTGAATACGCGCATCGGGCGAACAGTGTACACTGCACAGCGACTCACCGCGCATTAATGGCAACTGATTCTTGTTATCTCAACGCTGTGTCGTACAATCCATTATACTTGAATAATAACTGGTCGTTCAAAATGTGTGGCTTGGTATTAGTGTCCCTGAACGCTTGTACACCTCAAATTCTTCGAGTGTGTTCATATAACGTCCTTTACTGCAAAAGTGGAGGGGTTTTAAATTAGTTCTGAAATCGGTGTAACTATGATTTTCGTTAATAAGATGTTTGGCGAAACTTGATTTGATGGTATCATAGTTACGATAGATAGTGGGTGGTTTGTGTTCATTAAATCTTTTGAGAAAACCACGGCCCGTCTGGCCCACATAGAAAGCGTCACAATCATTGCATGACAATTTGTAAATGCCCGTTTTATTCTCAATACAAGTAGGTTCGTGGGTACGAAGATTATTTAAGATATTATTTGTAGTCTTGTAAGTGACTATAATGTCAGTATTTTTGTTTAAGAGAGATTTTAAAATGTTCGGCATGAAATTGGTATATGTTGCGGTGATATATCTATGTGGCTTTTTTCCCGTGCATTCATTGATAATTGGTTAATGGTCCTTATTCTATTTTTATGTTTCTTGAGAATGTTGTTTACAACGTTGGAATTGTAACCATTTGTGACTGCGATGTATTTGATGGTATTTAACTCATTAAGAAAATCTTTGTTATCAAGGGGTAAAGATAAAAGTCTATGTATCATGCTATGAAACGCAGCCATTTTCTGCGATATGGGATGAAATGATGTGGCGTGTATACGGTGTCTGTCGTCGTTGGTTTTCTGTATATATTAAAATGTAAATTATTGTTGGTGTTTTTTGTGATTATCAGATCTAAGAAGTTTAGTTGTCCGTTGTCCTCATGTTCCAAGGTGAATTTCATATGTTTGTTAATACTATTTAAATACGTGTGTAATCGATCAATGTGCCGCTGTGTACCTTTATAAATTAAAAACGTGTCATCGACGTATCTACCATAAAATATAATATTGTTGCTATGTATATTGTAACATAACAAAATTATCACACTAAACATTTGAATTAATGTTACATGAATAAAAGAGAAAGTTCCATAGTGAGTGAGAGGAGTAAATTGTTTAAGGATTACCCTAGGAACTGTATAATTAAGTCTATAAAATGTTAATAAAAATGGAAGATAATAAAGAAAACCATTAATTAAAATAACCTACTATGAAAAAACCAGTTAAACCAGCAGTATACCCAGTAGATTGGGGAAGCAGTACAAAAAGGGAAGGACCATAAAAAAGGAAATAATCTGTCATGAAACCATTTTAATAAGGAAACTACTAATGTGATATTTGAAGAAGGGACGAAACATATCAAGATTCCAACAGAGACCAGAAACAGGAAGAGATATGCCAAAACAAAATGTTAATCATATATTAAATACCATGAGACAAAATTGAAAACCGATATAGGTAAACCCCAAACAAGTTACAAGATACAATACTATAAAAACAAATTGTATATTAGTTGTAAGTGTAACATGTCAAAAAATATGTCAAAAGAGACTACCATAGAGTAGAACTCACTAAAAAGACTACCAGAGTGTAGAATACAATAAAGTGAAGTGAGATAACAAAATTAAGGAACTACAGAGTGTACAGTGAGAAACATAGTTAAAAAATCTATGAAAAAATCTTCAATGAGGTTTAAGTATTATAAAAAGACTACCAGAGTGTAGAATAATAATAATAAAACCATTGAAATGAAAGACGGTCTAAGGACTGACAACATTACTGGTAATAAGAGTTTTAAATTAGATATAAGAAGGACTATTACATATAAAATGTTTTCTTTAATTATAACTAAATAAATGGTGAGGACAAAAATACCAAAGGACAGTTCATAACTGAAGGTATGCCTAATATTAAGATGTTTATTATTTATTATTAATTAAATAATATTTTAGATGTAAGGTGTAAATAGATACACGAGGTTTATTATCACAGTTAAAGTGTTTTCATAAGAATAATACATACACAAGACAGTTAGTGACTGACAGTGTTACTAGTAATAGGAGTTTTTTATGTTTTCTAATTAAATTATGTCTAGGATAAGCTATGTTGTTATCATTTGATGATACAGGAAAAAATAATAGGAATAAGATGTTTTTGTTAAAATTAGGTGATATATGGAAAATAGTTGATAATAAGATGTTTTTGTTAAAATTAGGCATAAGATGTTCATGTTATGGTTCAATGATGTTATTAGTATAAAGAAAGTTTAGTAGATACAAGATATTCTATTGTAATTAAAATCATGTCATTTAATTTTCCATTGTGTAAGTCAGAGAGGCAAGTAGGGCATAAAAATGTAATAGTTTTATTCAAATCAGTAAACCATGTATAATGTACAAACAGACCCACCAAGACACTATGTTTGTAAACACAGAATGGCCTATAAACCAAAAAAAACTATCTATCAAAGAATTAATCTATGTAATAGGAATAGAATTCAATACAAACAATACAGAAATTGAAAATATAATTAATACAGATACAGTTAATAGCAAATAGAATGACAAAAGAAAGAAAACTAACTTCTTTTGGAAACAGTCAAAAATAGGCTTATGATAGTAATCAAATCAGACTAAACAGCAAATTAATCAATATTGAAATGTTTTAATAACCAAATTACTAACAGCAAAGTAATTACGGAGTTATTAGGTGTATTCCATGGAAATATTATACCGAAAAAACAAATAAAAACCTTTAAAACACTGAATTTGTACAAAATATGAGACAGGCAATTATTATGCAAAATTGTAATTTTTGGGCTTAAATGAGTTTGAAACAAACCCAGCTATATATCAAAAGATGTAAAATTAAATAATCAATATTACTGAATAGTTAGATTCATGTAAAATTAAGAAATATTGGAAATACAGTAAAAAATAAGAAAACTTGTTATGTATAGTTAGATAGTGAAACAAGTCTTAGACAGATATTTTATAATTAAACAATATGAAGAGGAAAAAGACATACCACAAATTGCCCAAAAACGACGACGTTGCGTCGTTTAGTCTATTGTTAATCGCAAAGCTGAACAGTTGAAAAATGTATTAGTGGAGTTTTGAAAACCAAATAATTTATATTAAAACCAAGTGTGGTTATGTGGCGTGTAACGGAGATGAACTAACAAGTGAAATAATATTATCTATCTATGTCTAACACTTCACAAGTTTCCAAAAAACACAGAATAACACCATAAAAATGCAACGCCAGAAATCGACAGCCATTTTTGAACAATTTTGGAACGAATTCACAAAACCAACACGCATATTTGAACACTACACTACACAAGAGATCCATCCAGAATTCGACATCGCAGACGACGAGGGGACATTCAACACTATATTTTGGAACAACACCACTTCGCAGGAAAAGGGAACATCGTTTTATTTCTGTGGGAGAAGATCTTCAATTCCAACGGCGTCATAGCAGATTAAAACCAAGCAGACGGCGGCCATTGCTGAATTTCTCACACAGACGGTGCAGTGCTACCTGGAGCAGAGTGACGTCATTTCTTCGACTTGGTTCGAATTTTAAATAATGTCTTTCTAATTGACAATTGTAATAATAATTTTGTTCTATTTCAGATGTTAACATTTAGTTTAAGAATACCTGTTAAATGTATCTTGTTCCTTGCCCTCTGACCATTTCGACTCGTTAAAAGAACCATAAATTTAAACTTGTAAAAAATATATCTGTTGATTTTTCTCATTGCCGACTGTGGCGAATATTTGCCAGTGCCTGGGACATGCGCAGTTTGACTGGCGCACAATTTTGAATGAATAAACGCAAATCAGTATTCAGTTACCAGCATTGTTTTTATTTCTACTATTAATGTTATTATTTTTTATTAAGCAAAAACATAATTCACATTGAGAGAATAGATATAGGAGGAAATTACAAACTCAAATAATTAATTAATTATCAATTAATTAAATTAAATTATTCAGTCAATTTCGATACAAGCACAAGAAAAAATATTTGCAAAATTTTTAAAGTTTGATATATTTGTTATTTATCAATCCAACACACTTAGTTATAACATACTCTTATCATCAATATCTTTATATTTTGTTTATTATTACACTTGAAATTATATTACAATTTGACTAGCCTAACAGTGGGACTTTAAGGAGTCAGACTAACCCAGTGACAAACAAAATATCAATAGTAAAACGCATATCAATTTTATTTTTATTCTTATTTGTAATTGTATTTATATTACAAATTGACTTGCCCAACTAGTGGGGCTAAAAGAAGAGCACAATACCTTTTGTTATCACCAAAGATACACACACAATATCTTTCTACACAATTCCATTATGAAATTATTTAATTTTTATTATATTTGTAATATTTTTTAATTATATTACAAATTGGCGTCCAACTTAAGGGGCTTTAAATAGGAAGTAATAGTGTTGTAAAATAAGGACGATTGTCCAATTTCCTATTTTTAGCTTGGCAACGATCAACAGGTCAGAAGAGGGAGCGAGATGCACAGGAGAGCTACATCAAGAAAAAGGGCTATGGAGGCCGAGCAGGAGATAAACATGGAGGATAAAGAAGCGACACCAGTGGAAGATGTGGAGTTAATGTTACCGCCAGCAGAACCAAATAAGCCTGCACCACAGAAGGAACAGCCGGAGAAATCCACCACAAAGGAAGATACAAAATTTGATCAAATGATGGAGATGTTACTTAGAGAATTTAAAACAACGAAGGAGGAATTAAGAGAAAACAGTAAGAAGATAGAGGAGAAGATGGAAGAAAATAGTAAGAGGCTGGAAAACGATAACCAACAATTGAAAGAAGAGTTGGGTAATAAGATGGAGGAAAATAGTAAGAAAATGGAGAATGATAACCAGCAATTGAAAGAAGAATTAAGAGAAAATAGTAAGAAGATGGAGGAGAAGGTGGACGAAATAAAGAACAAAAATAAATTACTAATGGAGGAAAATATTAAGAAGATCGAGGAGAAGATGGAGGAAAATATCCAGAAGATGGAGGAGAAAATGGAGGAAATAAAAACTGACAATAAACAATCAAAGGAGGAATTGACCCAGATAAGCCAGAAACTGGAAGAAACCAATAAAAAGATGGAGAATAATAGTCAGCAATTGAGAGAAGAATTGAAGGAGACAAACCAAGAGAACATGAACCGGTTAGACGGAAGAATGGAAATATTGAAGGAAGAATTGAGCCAGAAAATAGCTGAAAACAATGAGACAATCAGCAAGAAAGTAGAAGAGGAAATAACGGTAATCGAACAAAGGGTTGCCAGAGCTGACGAAAAATGGAGTCAAACCGAACAAGAAGTACGGAGTATCAGAACAGAAATAAATACGAAGGTTAACACCATTGAAGAAACGACTAGGAAGACATTGGAGGAAAAACTAAAGGAAACACGGGAAGACTGGGAGCGAGTGCAGGACCGATTCACAGAGAAATGTGACGGCATAGAAGCTGCTGTGACCAGTATCAACAGTCAGGTACGACAGAACCAGACCGATATAGACCTATTCCATAGTCGACCGACAACCATTACCAGTTGTCCCAACAGTGAAAATCGTGAAGGGATTAACTTCAGGTTTTATAAAAATAAACCCATGGAATTCCTAGCAAGAATTGAGGAATACTTTGCCAAACACAGAGGTAATCGCTGGAGGGAGAACAAAGAGGTGCTGGACGAATCATTCAAGGAAATCGCAGACAATTGGTGGATGGCAATAAGAGACGAGGTGACCGACTATCAACAATTCAGAAGGCTATTCAAAGCCAAATATTGGTCGGAATCAACGCAAAATATCGCCAGAGACGGGATATGCCATGGGAAGTACAACCCATATGGAAACCAAACTTTAACGGCGTACTTTTTAGGAAAGGTGTGCGTGGCCAAACATCTAGAGCCCCGAATACCGGAAGAATGCCTGGTCAGCAAACTCTCATACCACTACGAGGAGGATATTATCAGAGCCAGACGAAACAGTCAAATAAAAACGGTGCAAGCCATGACCGAGCTTTTAGAGATGTACGAGCACGAAGACTATTACCGTCAAAGTCGCAGGAGGTATGAAAAGCCGGAACCAAGGAATAACAACAGTAATTTGAATAGTAATAATAATCGGCAGAATGTGGGTAATAATAATAATTATAATCCCACAAATCGGAATAATGCCGAGTACAATTATAACCCTAGAAATAACAATAATTTGCCGAGGCTTAACCATAATAATAACAATAGTAATATTCCTCGTATGAATAATAATAATAACAACAACCACAACAATAATAATAATAATAATAATAGCCGTCCACAAAATAACAACGGTTATTATAATCATAATAGTAACTATGTTCCAAATGGTCAGAGGAACCCCAACCTTTCTAATAATAGTAATTATCATGGTAATTATAACCGAAATTACCCAAGTGGAGGTAACCACAATTACAGGGCATATCGACCTAATGTTAATTACATCCGAGCAGAAGGCAGTGGACACAGGAGGTACCAGCCTCAAAGAAGGAGCCGATACTACGAGTACGAGACTTTCCAAGGGAGCCAGGGAAGTAATCGGTACAGAGAGTACGAGCCCAGACGTAGTTCCAGCTTGGATAATCAGCGCAGACTACCTGTAACAGAAGGCCAACCAGACGATCGAGCAGAACCAAACGAAACAGCCTCAGGACTTCAAGCTGACGCTTCCAACGGCCTGATCCGTAATGAAGCGGAACATTTAAACGAACGGAGGCAGTAATAAAATCTAATGACCCTTTACTGCTCCAATCTGCTGGGTTTAATCAAGTAGGTATGAATGTGAAGAAAAACAGAAAAAATTTTACCATAATATACAGCAATTATTGGAAAGATATCCGTAAGGATCTACTAGAAGAATCCAGCGGAGAGGGTACTGCGAGAGGTCGGAAGAATATTACGAACTTATTGCTATAATCAACAAAAGAAGTGGCAAGAATATTTATTAGCGACTGAAGAATTCCTTAATTTGTCATATCACACCGCTATTGGTACCACGCCATACACGGCGATGTATGAAAGACCACCTCCGAGAGAAATACAAGACATAATAGAGTTCCCCAGGAGTCAAGAATACAAATTTAATCGAATTAGATTCTACAATAAATTGGCTGAAGACCAGGAAAGGCGCAAGAACAAATATCAAAAGGCTGTTAAGAAAATAATAAGATATGAAGTCGGAGAAAAGGTACTGCTAAAAAACAGGGAATTACCCAGTACGTTGGAAGGCATTACCAAAAAGTTATTACTGCTGTATACCGGCCCATACCTGATTATTAAAAACAATAATAATAATACATATGTACTAAAGGATATCATTTCGAATAAAGTAAAAGGAACTTATAATCAGTTATCCATTAAAAAATATTTGGAGGACTCATAATTGTGAGTTAAAACTAGAATGAAGAAATTGTGAATTTTGATAAAAACTACAAAATTCAAAAAATATAGTAAGTACAACTTACAACAAAGATTCGAACAATTGTGAATGATGAAAAAAGAATTTTGGTAAGAATAAAAAATTACCAAATTCAAAAATATAGTAAGAACATCTTACACCAAGTATCAGAAAGAATATTGTGAACGAAATAAGAATTTTGATAAATAGATAATTACAAAATTCAAAAATCCGTACGTACAACTTACACTAGATATCTGAAAGAATATTGTGAACAAAAAAAAAAAAAAAAAAAAAGAATTTTGCTAAATAGATAATAATTACAAAATTCAAAAAATATAGTAAGTACAACTTACACCAAATAATCGAACAATTGTGAATGATACAAAAAGAATTTTGATAAAGATAAAAAATTACAAAAATTCAAAAATCAGTAAGCACAACTTACACAAAACATTTGAAGGATTATTGTGAATAAATAAAAAGAATTTTGAACATAATAAGCTTCAAAATTCAAAAGCAATAGTAAGTACAAGATACACAAATATTCAAAGACTATTATGCAAGTAAAAAGAATTTGGATGCAGATAATAATTGTCCAAATTCAAAATAATTAGTAAGTACCACTTACACAAACATTCAAAGACTATTATGAATGCAAAAAGAATTTTGAGGAATAATAATTTCAAAATTCAAAACAATAATAAGTACAACTTATACCAAAATATTTGAAAAACAGCTATGAACAAGAAAGAATGTAGTTGAATAAAAATGTCTAAAATTAAAAGACAGTAAACTCACATCATTACTCATACAAATGATGGGAAATAACTCTGAAATATGAAAAAAGATTTTGTAAGAAAGAGATACAAAATTCTAAGGGAGAAAGGAAACCAGAATGTCATATGACTTAATCGAACAAATTAACCAAACTCACACAGAAAATAATTTAATAAAAATGGAACAATGAAGAAGGACCAGCTCACTAAAGACCAAATAGTGAGACCAGAAACCAAAAAACAAAAACCTGATATTAATAATGATAATGCTGTTACAACAACCACTGTTATAGTGAAAGTGATAAAGAATTAATTCATGTTATACCATGAGCAATAAAAGTAACTCAATGGATACCAGATGGTAGAAAGAGTAAATATAAATACTACTTACTATGTAAACATGATGAAATGTATATGATACCACATACCTAAACCACCTAATATGGAATAAGTTTTAAGAGAGAAGAAGAGTCAAGTGTATAAAAGTATTAATTAATATAACGTATTATGAAGTGAAGAATCTAAAGATGTTTATTTTAGTCAAAAATGACTACTTTTACTGTTTATTTATTTTTATGACTGGATGTAGAAAATGCCATCAGTCTTATGTGTTGAGCAGAGATGATAATACCTCTGGACTCAATTGAAGTATTGGACAGCAGGGATTGAAGCCAAAAGTGCCACTCTGAACTGTTCCAATTAATTTGTTAGGGAATGTTAGGGAGTAAACATACTGGTGAGGAAGCACCAAATAAGAAGGAATATAAAATGATAATGTTATACACAAGATTGAAGATCACTTATCAATGAAAAAAGAAACTAATGAAGGAGATACACATCAGCTGAGAGGAAGCAATGGTGGAAAAGGAAGGTATATAAAGTGAAAACACATAATCACGGAGAAAATGTAAATACAAAAGAATTAGTAGTAATTATTTCATCCATACAGAGTATGATCTGAACTAATCACTTTTACAGGAGAGCATATGTAACATAACAAAATTATCACACTAAACATTTGAATTAATGTTACATGAATAAAAGAGAAAGTTCCATAGTGAGTGAGAGGAGTAAATTGTTTAAGGATTACCCTAGGAACTGTATAATTAAGTCTATAAAATGTTAATAAAAATGGAAGATAATAAAGAAAACCATTAATTAAAATAACCTACTATGAAAAAACCAGTTAAACCAGCAGTATACCCAGTAGATTGGGGAAGCAGTACAAAAAGGGAAGGACCATAAAAAAGGAAATAATCTGTCATGAAACCATTTTAATAAGGAAACTACTAATGTGATATTTGAAGAAGGGACGAAACATATCAAGATTCCAACAGAGACCAGAAACAGGAAGAGATATGCCAAAACAAAATGTTAATCATATATTAAATACCATGAGACAAAATTGAAAACCGATATAGGTAAACCCCAAACAAGTTACAAGATACAATACTATAAAAACAAATTGTATATTAGTTGTAAGTGTAACATGTCAAAAAATATGTCAAAAGAGACTACCATAGAGTAGAACTCACTAAAAAGACTACCAGAGTGTAGAATACAATAAAGTGAAGTGAGATAACAAAATTAAGGAACTACAGAGTGTACAGTGAGAAACATAGTTAAAAAATCTATGAAAAAATCTTCAATGAGGTTTAAGTATTATAAAAAGACTACCAGAGTGTAGAATAATAATAATAAAACCATTGAAATGAAAGACGGTCTAAGGACTGACAACATTACTGGTAATAAGAGTTTTAAATTAGATATAAGAAGGACTATTACATATAAAATGTTTTCTTTAATTATAACTAAATAAATGGTGAGGACAAAAATACCAAAGGACAGTTCATAACTGAAGGTATGCCTAATATTAAGATGTTTATTATTTATTATTAATTAAATAATATTTTAGATGTAAGGTGTAAATAGATACACGAGGTTTATTATCACAGTTAAAGTGTTTTCATAAGAATAATACATACACAAGACAGTTAGTGACTGACAGTGTTACTAGTAATAGGAGTTTTTTATGTTTTCTAATTAAATTATGTCTAGGATAAGCTATGTTGTTATCATTTGATGATACAGGAAAAAATAATAGGAATAAGATGTTTTTGTTAAAATTAGGTGATATATGGAAAATAGTTGATAATAAGATGTTTTTGTTAAAATTAGGCATAAGATGTTCATGTTATGGTTCAATGATGTTATTAGTATAAAGAAAGTTTAGTAGATACAAGATATTCTATTGTAATTAAAATCATGTCATTTAATTTTCCATTGTGTAAGTCAGAGAGGCAAGTAGGGCATAAAAATGTAATAGTTTTATTCAAATCAGTAAACCATGTATAATGTACAAACAGACCCACCAAGACACTATGTTTGTAAACACAGAATGGCCTATAAACCAAAAAAAACTATCTATCAAAGAATTAATCTATGTAATAGGAATAGAATTCAATACAAACAATACAGAAATTGAAAATATAATTAATACAGATACAGTTAATAGCAAATAGAATGACAAAAGAAAGAAAACTAACTTCTTTTGGAAACAGTCAAAAATAGGCTTATGATAGTAATCAAATCAGACTAAACAGCAAATTAATCAATATTGAAATGTTTTAATAACCAAATTACTAACAGCAAAGTAATTACGGAGTTATTAGGTGTATTCCATGGAAATATTATACCGAAAAAACAAATAAAAACCTTTAAAACACTGAATTTGTACAAAATATGAGACAGGCAATTATTATGCAAAATTGTAATTTTTGGGCTTAAATGAGTTTGAAACAAACCCAGCTATATATCAAAAGATGTAAAATTAAATAATCAATATTACTGAATAGTTAGATTCATGTAAAATTAAGAAATATTGGAAATACAGTAAAAAATAAGAAAACTTGTTATGTATAGTTAGATAGTGAAACAAGTCTTAGACAGATATTTTATAATTAAACAATATGAAGAGGAAAAAGACATACCACAAATTGCCCAAAAACGACGACGTTGCGTCGTTTAGTCTATTGTTAATCGCAAAGCTGAACAGTTGAAAAATGTATTAGTGGAGTTTTGAAAACCAAATAATTTATATTAAAACCAAGTGTGGTTATGTGGCGTGTAACGGAGATGAACTAACAAGTGAAATAATATTATCTATCTATGTCTAACACTTCACAAGTTTCCAAAAAACACAGAATAACACCATAAAAATGCAACGCCAGAAATCGACAGCCATTTTTGAACAATTTTGGAACGAATTCACAAAACCAACACGCATATTTGAACACTACACTACACAAGAGATCCATCCAGAATTCGACATCGCAGACGACGAGGGGACATTCAACACTATATTTTGGAACAACACCACTTCGCAGGAAAAGGGAACATCGTTTTATTTCTGTGGGAGAAGATCTTCAATTCCAACGGCGTCATAGCAGATTAAAACCAAGCAGACGGCGGCCATTGCTGAATTTCTCACACAGACGGTGCAGTGCTACCTGGAGCAGAGTGACGTCATTTCTTCGACTTGGTTCGAATTTTAAATAATGTCTTTCTAATTGACAATTGTAATAATAATTTTGTTCTATTTCAGATGTTAACATTTAGTTTAAGAATACCTGTTAAATGTATCTTGTTCCTTGCCCTCTGACCATTTCGACTCGTTAAAAGAACCATAAATTTAAACTTGTAAAAAATATATCTGTTGATTTTTCTCATTGCCGACTGTGGCGAATATTTGCCAGTGCCTGGGACATGCGCAGTTTGACTGGCGCACAATTTTGAATGAATAAACGCAAATCAGTATTCAGTTACCAGCATTGTTTTTATTTCTACTATTAATGTTATTATTTTTTATTAAGCAAAAACATAATTCACATTGAGAGAATAGATATAGGAGGAAATTACAAACTCAAATAATTAATTAATTATCAATTAATTAAATTAAATTATTCAGTCAATTTCGATACAAGCACAAGAAAAAATATTTGCAAAATTTTTAAAGTTTGATATATTTGTTATTTATCAATCCAACACACTTAGTTATAACATACTCTTATCATCAATATCTTTATATTTTGTTTATTATTACACTTGAAATTATATTACAATTTGACTAGCCTAACAGTGGGACTTTAAGGAGTCAGACTAACCCGGTGACAAACAAAATATCAATAGTAAAACGCATATCAATTTTATTTTTATTCTTATTTGTAATTGTATTTATATTACAAATTGACTTGCCCAACTAGTGGGGCTAAAAGAAGAGCACAATACCTTTTGTTATCACCAAAGATACACACACAATATCTTTCTACACAATTCCATTATGAAATTATTTAATTTTTATTATATTTGTAATATTTTTTAATTATATTACAAATTGGCGTCCAACTTAAGGGGCTTTAAATAGGAAGTAATAGTGTTATAAAATAAGGACGATTGTCCAATTTCCTATTTTTAGCTTGGCAACGATCAACAGGTCAGAAGAGGGAGCGAGATGCACAGGAGAGCTACATCAAGAAAAAGGGCTATGGAGGCCGAGCAGGAGATAAACATGGAGGATAAAGAAGCGACACCAGTGGAAGATGTGGAGTTAATGTTACCGCCAGCAGAACCAAATAAGCCTGCACCACAGAAGGAACAGCCGGAGAAATCCACCACAAAGGAAGATACAAAATTTGATCAAATGATGGAGATGTTACTTAGAGAATTTAAAACAACGAAGGAGGAATTAAGAGAAAACAGTAAGAAGATAGAGGAGAAGATGGAAGAAAATAGTAAGAGGCTGGAAAACGATAACCAACAATTGAAAGAAGAGTTGGGTAATAAGATGGAGGAAAATAGTAAGAAAATGGAGAATGATAACCAGCAATTGAAAGAAGAATTAAGAGAAAATAGTAAGAAGATGGAGGAGAAGGTGGACGAAATAAAGAACAAAAATAAATTACTAATGGAGGAAAATATTAAGAAGATCGAGGAGAAGATGGAGGAAAATATCCAGAAGATGGAGGAGAAAATGGAGGAAATAAAAACTGACAATAAACAATCAAAGGAGGAATTGACCCAGATAAGCCAGAAACTGGAAGAAACCAATAAAAAGATGGAGAATAATAGTCAGCAATTGAGAGAAGAATTGAAGGAGACAAACCAAGAGAACATGAACCGGTTAGACGGAAGAATGGAAATATTGAAGGAAGAATTGAGCCAGAAAATAGCTGAAAACAATGAGACAATCAGCAAGAAAGTAGAAGAGGAAATAACGGTAATCGAACAAAGGGTTGCCAGAGCTGACGAAAAATGGAGTCAAACCGAACAAGAAGTACGGAGTATCAGAACAGAAATAAATACGAAGGTTAACACCATTGAAGAAACGACTAGGAAGACATTGGAGGAAAAACTAAAGGAAACACGGGAAGACTGGGAGCGAGTGCAGGACCGATTCACAGAGAAATGTGACGGCATAGAAGCTGCTGTGACCAGTATCAACAGTCAGGTACGACAGAACCAGACCGATATAGACCTATTCCATAGTCGACCGACAACCATTACCAGTTGTCCCAACAGTGAAAATCGTGAAGGGATTAACTTCAGGTTTTATAAAAATAAACCCATGGAATTCCTAGCAAGAATTGAGGAATACTTTGCCAAACACAGAGGTAATCGCTGGAGGGAGAACAAAGAGGTGCTGGACGAATCATTCAAGGAAATCGCAGACAATTGGTGGATGGCAATAAGAGACGAGGTGACCGACTATCAACAATTCAGAAGGCTATTCAAAGCCAAATATTGGTCGGAATCAACGCAAAATATCGCCAGAGACGGGATATGCCATGGGAAGTACAACCCATATGGAAACCAAACTTTAACGGCGTACTTTTTAGGAAAGGTGTGCGTGGCCAAACATCTAGAGCCCCGAATACCGGAAGAATGCCTGGTCAGCAAACTCTCATACCACTACGAGGAGGATATTATCAGAGCCAGACGAAACAGTCAAATAAAAACGGTGCAAGCCATGGCCGAGCTTTTAGAGATGTACGAGCACGAAGACTATTACCGTCAAAGTCGCAGGAGGTATGAAAAGCCGGAACCAAGGAATAACAACAGTAATTTGAATAGTAATAATAATCGGCAGAATGTGGGTAATAATAATAATTATAATCCCACAAATCGGAATAATGCCGAGTACAATTATAACCCTAGAAATAACAATAATTTGCCGAGGCTTAACCATAATAATAACAATAGTAATATTCCTCGTATGAATAATAATAATAACAACAACCACAACAATAATAATAATAATAATAATAGCCGTCCACAAAATAACAACGGTTATTATAATCATAATAGTAACTATGTTCCAAATGGTCAGAGGAACCCCAACCTTTCTAATAATAGTAATTATCATGGTAATTATAACCGAAATTACCCAAGTGGAGGTAACCACAATTACAGGGCATATCGACCTAATGTTAATTACATCCGAGCAGAAGGCAGTGGACACAGGAGGTACCAGCCTCAAAGAAGGAGCCGATACTACGAGTACGAGACTTTCCAAGGGAGCCAGGGAAGTAATCGGTACAGAGAGTACGAGCCCAGACGTAGTTCCAGCTTGGATAATCAGCGCAGACTACCTGTAACAGAAGCCCAACCAGACGATCGAGCAGAACCAAACGAAACAGCCTCAGGACTTCAAGCTGACGCTTCCAACGGCCTGATCCGTAATGAAGCGGAACATTTAACGAACGGAGGCAGTAATAAAATCTAATGACCCTTTACTGCTCCAATCTGCTGGGTTTAATCAAGTAGGTATGAATGTGAAGAAAAACAGAAAAAATTTTACCATAATATACAGCAATTATTGGAAAGATATCCGTAAGGATCTACTAGAAGAATCCAGCGGAGAGGGTACTGCGAGAGGTCGGAAGAATATTACGAACTTATTGCTATAATCAACAAAAGAAGTGGCAAGAATATTTATTAGCGACTGAAGAATTCCTTAATTTGTCATATCACACCGCTATTGGTACCACGCCATAACGGCGATGTATGAAAGACCACCTCCGAGAGAAATACAAGACATAATAGAGTTCCCCAGGAGTCAAGAATACAAATTTAATCGAATTAGATTCTACAATAAATTGGCTGAAGACCAGGAAAGGCGCAAGAACAAATATCAAAAGGCTGTTAAGAAAATAATAAGATATGAAGTCGGAGAAAAGGTACTGCTAAAAAACAGGGAATTACCCAGTACGTTGGAAGGCATTACCAAAAAGTTATTACTGCTGTATACCGGCCCATACCTGATTATTAAAAACAATAATAATAATACATATGTACTAAAGGATATCATTTCGAATAAAGTAAAAGGAACTTATAATCAGTTATCCATTAAAAAATATTTGGAGGACTCATAATTGTGAGTTAAAACTAGAATGAAGAAATTGTGAATTTTGATAAAAACTACAAAATTCAAAAAATATAGTAAGTACAACTTACAACAAAGATTCGAACAATTGTGAATGATGAAAAAAGAATTTTGGTAAGAATAAAAAATTACGAAATTCAAAAATATAGTAAGAACATCTTACACCAAGTATCAGAAAGAATATTGTGAACGAAATAAGAATTTTGATAAATAGATAATTACAAAATTCAAAAATCCGTAAGTACAACTTACACTAGATATCTGAAAGAATATTGTGAACAAAAAAAAAAAAAAAAAAAAGAATTTTGCTAAATAGATAATAATTACAAAATTCAAAAAATATAGTAAGTACAACTTACACCAAATAATCGAACAATTGTGAATGATACAAAAAGAATTTTGATAAAGATAAAAAATTACAAAAATTCAAAAATCAGTAAGCACAACTTACACAAAACATTTGAAGGATTATTGTGAAAAAATAAAAAGAATTTTGAACATAATAAGCTTCAAAATTCAAAAGCAATAGTAAGTACAAGATACACAAATATTCAAAGACTATTATGCAAGTAAAAAGAATTTGGATGCAGATAATAATTGTCCAAATTCAAAATAATTAGTAAGTACCACTTACACAAACATTCAAAGACTATTATGAATGCAAAAAGAATTTTGAGGAATAATAATTTCAAAATTCAAAACAATAATAAGTACAACTTATACCAAAATATTTGAAAAACAGCTATGAACAAGAAAGAATGTAGTTGAATAAAAATGTCTAAAATTAAAAGACAGTAAACTCACATCATTACTCATACAAATGATGGGAAATAACTCTGAAATATGAAAAAAGATTTTGTAAGAAAGAGATACAAAATTCTAAGGGAGAAAGGAAACCAGAATGTCATATGACTTAATCGAACAAATTAACCAAACTCACACAGAAAATAATTTAATAAAAATGGAACAATGAAGAAGGACCAGCTCACTAAAGACCAAATAGTGAGACCAGAAACCAAAAAACAAAAACCTGATATTAATAATGATAATGCTGTTACAACAACCACTGTTATAGTGAAAGTGATAAAGAATTAATTCATGTTATACCATGACCAATAAAAGTAACTCAATGGATACCAGATGGTAGAAAGAGTAAATATAAATACTACTTACTATGTAAACATGATGAAATGTATATGATACCACATACCTAAACCACCTAATATGGAATAAGCTTTAAGAGAGAAGAAGAGTCAAGTGTATAAAAGTATTAATTAATATAACGTATTATGAAGTGAAGAATCTAAAGATGTTTATTTTAGTCAAAAATGACTACTTTTACTGTTTATTTATTTTTATGACTGGATGTAGAAAATGCCATCAGTCTTATGTGTTGAGCAGAGATGATAATACCTCTGGACTCAATTGAAGTATTGGACAGCAGGGATTGAAGCCAAAAGTGCCACTCTGAACTGTTCCAATTAATTTGTTAGGGAATGTTAGGGAGTAAACATACTGGTGAGGAAGCACCAAATAAGAAGGAATATAAAATGATAATGTTATACACAAGATTGAAGATCACTTATCAATGAAAAAAGAAACTAATGAAGGAGATACACATCAGCTGAGAGGAAGCAATGGTGGAAAAGGAAGGTATATAAAGTGAAAACACATAATCACGGAGAAAATGTAAATACAAAAGAATTAGTAGTAATTATTTCATCCATACAGAGTATGATCTGAACTAATCACTTTTACAGGAGAGCATATGTAACATAACAAAATTATCACACTAAACATTTGAATTAATGTTACATGAATAAAAGAGAAAGTTCCATAGTGAGTGAGAGGAGTAAATTGTTTAAGGATTACCCTAGGAACTGTATAATTAAGTCTATAAAATGTTAATAAAAATGGAAGATAATAAAGAAAACCATTAATTAAAATAACCTACTATGAAAAAACCAGTTAAACCAGCAGTATACCCAGTAGATTGGGGAAGCAGTACAAAAAGGGAAGGACCATAAAAAAGGAAATAATCTGTCATGAAACCATTTTAATAAGGAAACTACTAATGTGATATTTGAAGAAGGGACGAAACATATCAAGATTCCAACAGAGACCAGAAACAGGAAGAGATATGCCAAAACAAAATGTTAATCATATATTAAATACCATGAGACAAAATTGAAAACCGATATAGGTAAACCCCAAACAAGTTACAAGATACAATACTATAAAAACAAATTGTATATTAGTTGTAAGTGTAACATGTCAAAAAATATGTCAAAAGAGACTACCATAGAGTAGAACTCACTAAAAAGACTACCAGAGTGTAGAATACAATAAAGTGAAGTGAGATAACAAAATTAAGGAACTACAGAGTGTACAGTGAGAAACATAGTTAAAAAATCTATGAAAAAATCTTCAATGAGGTTTAAGTATTATAAAAAGACTACCAGAGTGTAGAATAATAATAATAAAACCATTGAAATGAAAGACGGTCTAAGGACTGACAACATTACTGGTAATAAGAGTTTTAAATTAGATATAAGAAGGACTATTACATATAAAATGTTTTCTTTAATTATAACTAAATAAATGGTGAGGACAAAAATACCAAAGGACAGTTCATAACTGAAGGTATGCCTAATATTAAGATGTTTATTATTTATTATTAATTAAATAATATTTTAGATGTAAGGTGTAAATAGATACACGAGGTTTATTATCACAGTTAAAGTGTTTTCATAAGAATAATACATACACAAGACAGTTAGTGACTGACAGTGTTACTAGTAATAGGAGTTTTTTATGTTTTCTAATTAAATTATGTCTAGGATAAGCTATGTTGTTATCATTTGATGATACAGGAAAAAATAATAGGAATAAGATGTTTTTGTTAAAATTAGGTGATATATGGAAAATAGTTGATAATAAGATGTTTTTGTTAAAATTAGGCATAAGATGTTCATGTTATGGTTCAATGATGTTATTAGTATAAAGAAAGTTTAGTAGATACAAGATATTCTATTGTAATTAAAATCATGTCATTTAATTTTCCATTGTGTAAGTCAGAGAGGCAAGTAGGGCATAAAAATGTAATAGTTTTATTCAAATCAGTAAACCATGTATAATGTACAAACAGACCCACCAAGACACTATGTTTGTAAACACAGAATGGCCTATAAACCAAAAAAAACTATCTATCAAAGAATTAATCTATGTAATAGGAATAGAATTCAATACAAACAATACAGAAATTGAAAATATAATTAATACAGATACAGTTAATAGCAAATAGAATGACAAAAGAAAGAAAACTAACTTCTTTTGGAAACAGTCAAAAATAGGCTTATGATAGTAATCAAATCAGACTAAACAGCAAATTAATCAATATTGAAATGTTTTAATAACCAAATTACTAACAGCAAAGTAATTACGGAGTTATTAGGTGTATTCCATGGAAATATTATACCGAAAAAACAAATAAAAACCTTTAAAACACTGAATTTGTACAAAATATGAGACAGGCAATTATTATGCAAAATTGTAATTTTTGGGCTTAAATGAGTTTGAAACAAACCCAGCTATATATCAAAAGATGTAAAATTAAATAATCAATATTACTGAATAGTTAGATTCATGTAAAATTAAGAAATATTGGAAATACAGTAAAAAATAAGAAAACTTGTTATGTATAGTTAGATAGTGAAACAAGTCTTAGACAGATATTTTATAATTAAACAATATGAAGAGGAAAAAGACATACCACAAATTGCCCAAAAACGACGACGTTGCGTCGTTTAGTCTATTGTTAATCGCAAAGCTGAACAGTTGAAAAATGTATTAGTGGAGTTTTGAAAACCAAATAATTTATATTAAAACCAAGTGTGGTTATGTGGCGTGTAACGGAGATGAACTAACAAGTGAAATAATATTATCTATCTATGTCTAACACTTCACAAGTTTCCAAAAAACACAGAATAACACCATAAAAACGCAACGCCAGAAATCGACAGCCATTTTTGAACAATTTTGGAACGAATTCACAAAACCAACACGCATATTTGAACACTACACTACACAAGAGATCCATCCAGAATTCGACATCGCAGACGACGAGGGGACATTCAACACTATATTTTGGAACAACACCACTTCGCAGGAAAAGGGAACATCGTTTTATTTCTGTGGGAGAAGATCTTCAATTCCAACGGCGTCATAGCAGATTAAAACCAAGCAGACGGCGGCCATTGCTGAATTTCTCACACAGACGGTGCAGTGCTACCTGGAGCAGAGTGACGTCATTTCTTCGACTTGGTTCGAATTTTAAATAATGTCTTTCTAATTGACAATTGTAATAATAATTTTGTTCTATTTCAGATGTTAACATTTAGTTTAAGAATACCTGTTAAATGTATCTTGTTCCTTGCCCTCTGACCATTTCGACTCGTTAAAAGAACCATAAATTTAAACTTGTAAAAAATATATCTGTTGATTTTTCTCATTGCCGACTGTGGCGAATATTTGCCAGTGCCTGGGACATGCGCAGTTTGACTGGCGCACAATTTTGAATGAATAAACGCAAATCAGTATTCAGTTACCAGCATTGTTTTTATTTCTACTATTAATGTTATTATTTTTTATTAAGCAAAAACATAATTCACATTGAGAGAATAGATATAGGAGGAAATTACAAACTCAAATAATTAATTAATTATCAATTAATTAAATTAAATTATTCAGTCAATTTCGATACAAGCACAAGAAAAAATATTTGCAAAATTTTTAAAGTTTGATATATTTGTTATTTATCAATCCAACACACTTAGTTATAACATACTCTTATCATCAATATCTTTATATTTTGTTTATTATTACACTTGAAATTATATTACAATTTGACTAGCCTAACAGTGGGACTTTAAGGAGTCAGACTAACCCAGTGACAAACAAAATATCAATAGTAAAACGCATATCAATTTTATTTTTATTCTTATTTGTAATTGTATTTATATTACAAATTGACTTGCCCAACTAGTGGGGCTAAAAGAAGAGCACAATACCTTTTGTTATCACCAAAGATACACACACAATATCTTTCTACACAATTCCATTATGAAATTATTTAATTTTTATTATATTTGTAATATTTTTTAATTATATTACAAATTGGCGTCCAACTTAAGGGGCTTTAAATAGGAAGTAATAGTGTTGTAAAATAAGGACGATTGTCCAATTTCCTATTTTTAGCTTGGCAACGATCAACAGGTCAGAAGAGGGAGCGAGATGCACAGGAGAGCTACATCAAGAAAAAGGGCTATGGAGGCCGAGCAGGAGATAAACATGGAGGATAAAGAAGCGACACCAGTGGAAGATGTGGAGTTAATGTTACCGCCAGCAGAACCAAATAAGCCTGCACCACAGAAGGAACAGCCGGAGAAATCCACCGCAAAGGAAGATACAAAATTTGATCAAATGATGGAGATGTTACTTAGAGAATTTAAAACAACGAAGGAGGAATTAAGAGAAAACAGTAAGAAGATAGAGGAGAAGATGGAAGAAAATAGTAAGAGGCTGGAAAACGATAACCAACAATTGAAAGAAGAGTTGGGTAATAAGATGGAGGAAAATAGTAAGAAAATGGAGAATGATAACCAGCAATTGAAAGAAGAATTAAGAGAAAATAGTAAGAAGATGGAGGAGAAGGTGGACGAAATAAAGAACAAAAATAAATTACTAATGGAGGAAAATATTAAGAAGATCGAGGAGAAGATGGAGGAAAATATCCAGAAGATGGAGGAGAAAATGGAGGAAATAAAAACTGACAATAAACAATCAAAGGAGGAATTGACCCAGATAAGCCAGAAACTGGAAGAAACCAATAAAAAGATGGAGAATAATAGTCAGCAATTGAGAGAAGAATTGAAGGAGACAAACCAAGAGAACATGAACCGGTTAGACGGAAGAATGGAAATATTGAAGGAAGAATTGAGCCAGAAAATAGCTGAAAACAATGAGACAATCAGCAAGAAAGTAGAAGAGGAAATAACGGTAATCGAACAAAGGGTTGCCAGAGCTGACGAAAAATGGAGTCAAACCGAACAAGAAGTACGGAGTATCAGAACAGAAATAAATACGAAGGTTAACACCATTGAAGAAACGACTAGGAAGACATTGGAGGAAAAACTAAAGGAAACACGGGAAGACTGGGAGCGAGTGCAGGACCGATTCACAGAGAAATGTGACGGCATAGAAGCTGCTGTGACCAGTATCAACAGTCAGGTACGACAGAACCAGACCGATATAGACCTATTCCATAGTCGACCGACAACCATTACCAGTTGTCCCAACAGTGAAAATCGTGAAGGGATTAACTTCAGGTTTTATAAAAATAAACCCATGGAATTCCTAGCAAGAATTGAGGAATACTTTGCCAAACACAGAGGTAATCGCTGGAGGGAGAACAAAGAGGTGCTGGACGAATCATTCAAGGAAATCGCAGACAATTGGTGGATGGCAATAAGAGACGAGGTGACCGACTATCAACAATTCAGAAGGCTATTCAAAGCCAAATATTGGTCGGAATCAACGCAAAATATCGCCAGAGACGGGATATGCCATGGGAAGTACAACCCATATGGAAACCAAACTTTAACGGCGTACTTTTTAGGAAAGGTGTGCGTGGCCAAACATCTAGAGCCCCGAATACCGGAAGAATGCCTGGTCAGCAAACTCTCATACCACTACGAGGAGGATATTATCAGAGCCAGACGAAACAGTCAAATAAAAACGGTGCAAGCCATGACCGAGCTTTTAGAGATGTACGAGCACGAAGACTATTACCGTCAAAGTCGCAGGAGGTATGAAAAGCCGGAACCAAGGAATAACAACAGTAATTTGAATAGTAATAATAATCGGCAGAATGTGGGTAATAATAATAATTATAATCCCACAAATCGGAATAATGCCGAGTACAATTATAACCCTAGAAATAACAATAATTTGCCGAGGCTTAACCATAATAATAACAATAGTAATATTCCTCGTATGAATAATAATAATAACAACAACCACAACAATAATAATAATAATAATAATAGCCGTCCACAAAATAACAACGGTTATTATAATCATAATAGTAACTATGTTCCAAATGGTCAGAGGAACCCCAACCTTTCTAATAATAGTAATTATCATGGTAATTATAACCGAAATTACCCAAGTGGAGGTAACCACAATTACAGGGCATATCGACCTAATGTTAATTACATCCGAGCAGAAGGCAGTGGACACAGGAGGTACCAGCCTCAAAGAAGGAGCCGATACTACGAGTACGAGACTTTCCAAGGGAGCCAGGGAAGTAATCGGTACAGAGAGTACGAGCCCAGACGTAGTTCCAGCTTGGATAATCAGCGCAGACTACCTGTAACAGAAGCCCAACCAGACGATCGAGCAGAACCAAACGAAACAGCCTCAGGACTTCAAGCTGACGCTTCCAACGGCCTGATCCGTAATGAAGCGGAACATTTAAACGAACGGAGGCAGTAATAAAATCTAATGACCCTTTACTGCTCCAATCTGCTGGGTTTAATCAAGTAGGTATGAATGTGAAGAAAAACAGAAAAAATTTTACCATAATATACAGCAATTATTGGAAAGATATCCGTAAGGATCTACTAGAAGAATCCAGCGGAGAGGGTACTGCGAGAGGTCGGAAGAATATTACGAACTTATTGCTATAATCAACAAAAGAAGTGGCAAGAATATTTATTAGCGACTGAAGAATTCCTTAATTTGTCATATCACACCGCTATTGGTACCACGCCATACACGGCGATGTATGAAAGACCACCTCCGAGAGAAATACAAGACATAATAGAGTTCCCCAGGAGTCAAGAATACAAATTTAATCGAATTAGATTCTACAATAAATTGGCTGAAGACCAGGAAAGGCGCAAGAACAAATATCAAAAGGCTGTTAAGAAAATAATAAGATATGAAGTCGGAGAAAAGGTACTGCTAAAAAACAGGGAATTACCCAGTACGTTGGAAGGCATTACCAAAAAGTTATTACTGCTGTATACCGGCCCATACCTGATTATTAAAAACAATAATAATAATACATATGTACTAAAGGATATCATTTCGAATAAAGTAAAAGGAACTTATAATCAGTTATCCATTAAAAAATATTTGGAGGACTCATAATTGTGAGTTAAAACTAGAATGAAGAAATTGTGAATTTTGATAAAAACTACAAAATTCAAAAAATATAGTAAGTACAACTTACAACAAAGATTCGAACAATTGTGAATGATGAAAAAAGAATTTTGGTAAGAATAAAAAATTACCAAATTCAAAAATATAGTAAGAACATCTTACACCAAGTATCAGAAAGAATATTGTGAACGAAATAAGAATTTTGATAAATAGATAATTACAAAATTCAAAAATCCGTAAGTACAACTTACACTAGATATCTGAAAGAATATTGTGAACAAAAAAAAAAAAAAAAAAAAAAAAAGAATTTTGCTAAATAGATAATAATTACAAAATTCAAAAAATATAGTAAGTACAACTTACACCAAATAATCGAACAATTGTGAATGATACAAAAAGAATTTTGATAAAGATAAAAAATTACAAAAATTCAAAAATCAGTAAGCACAACTTACACAAAACATTTGAAGGATTATTGTGAATAAATAAAAAGAATTTTGAACATAATAAGCTTCAAAATTCAAAAGCAATAGTAAGTACAAGATACACAAATATTCAAAGACTATTATGCAAGTAAAAAGAATTTGGATGCAGATAATAATTGTCCAAATTCAAAATAATTAGTAAGTACCACTTACACAAACATTCAAAGACTATTATGAATGCAAAAAGAATTTTGAGGAATAATAATTTCAAAATTCAAAACAATAATAAGTACAACTTATACCAAAATATTTGAAAAACAGCTATGAACAAGAAAGAATGTAGTTGAATAAAAATGTCTAAAATTAAAAGACAGTAAACTCACATCATTACTCATACAAATGATGGGAAATAACTCTGAAATATGAAAAAAGATTTTGTAAGAAAGAGATACAAAATTCTAAGGGAGAAAGGAAACCAGAATGTCATATGACTTAATCGAACAAATTAACCAAACTCACACAGAAAATAATTTAATAAAAATGGAACAATGAAGAAGGACCAGCTCACTAAAGACCAAATAGTGAGACCAGAAACCAAAAAACAAAAACCTGATATTAATAATGATAATGCTGTTACAACAACCACTGTTATAGTGAAAGTGATAAAGAATTAATTCATGTTATACCATGAGCAATAAAAGTAACTCAATGGATACCAGATGGTAGAAAGAGTAAATATAAATACTACTTACTATGTAAACATGATGAAATGTATATGATACCACATACCTAAACCACCTAATATGGAATAAGCTTTAAGAGAGAAGAAGAGTCAAGTGTATAAAAGTATTAATTAATATAACGTATTATGAAGTGAAGAATCTAAAGATGTTTATTTTAGTCAAAAATGACTACTTTTACTGTTTATTTATTTTTATGACTGGATGTAGAAAATGCCATCAGTCTTATGTGTTGAGCAGAGATGATAATACCTCTGGACTCAATTGAAGTATTGGACAGCAGGGATTGAAGCCAAAAGTGCCACTCTGAACTGTTCCAATTAATTTGTTAGGGAATGTTAGGGAGTAAACATACTGGTGAGGAAGCACCAAATAAGAAGGAATATAAAATGATAATGTTATACACAAGATTGAAGATCACTTATCAATGAAAAAAGAAACTAATGAAGGAGATACACATCAGCTGAGAGGAAGCAATGGTGGAAAAGGAAGGTATATAAAGTGAAAACACATAATCACGGAGAAAATGTAAATACAAAAGAATTAGTAGTAATTATTTCATCCATACAGAGTATGATCTGAACTAATCACTTTTACAGGAGAGCATATGTAACATAACAAAATTATCACACTAAACATTTGAATTAATGTTACATGAATAAAAGAGAAAGTTCCATAGTGAGTGAGAGGAGTAAATTGTTTAAGGATTACCCTAGGAACTGTATAATTAAGTCTATAAAATGTTAATAAAAATGGAAGATAATAAAGAAAACCATTAATTAAAATAACCTACTATGAAAAAACCAGTTAAACCAGCAGTATACCCAGTAGATTGGGGAAGCAGTACAAAAAGGGAAGGACCATAAAAAAGGAAATAATCTGTCATGAAACCATTTTAATAAGGAAACTACTAATGTGATATTTGAAGAAGGGACGAAACATATCAAGATTCCAACAGAGACCAGAAACAGGAAGAGATATGCCAAAACAAAATGTTAATCATATATTAAATACCATGAGACAAAATTGAAAACCGATATAGGTAAACCCCAAACAAGTTACAAGATACAATACTATAAAAACAAATTGTATATTAGTTGTAAGTGTAACATGTCAAAAAATATGTCAAAAGAGACTACCATAGAGTAGAACTCACTAAAAAGACTACCAGAGTGTAGAATACAATAAAGTGAAGTGAGATAACAAAATTAAGGAACTACAGAGTGTACAGTGAGAAACATAGTTAAAAAATCTATGAAAAAATCTTCAATGAGGTTTAAGTATTATAAAAAGACTACCAGAGTGTAGAATAATAATAATAAAACCATTGAAATGAAAGACGGTCTAAGGACTGACAACATTACTGGTAATAAGAGTTTTAAATTAGATATAAGAAGGACTATTACATATAAAATGTTTTCTTTAATTATAACTAAATAAATGGTGAGGACAAAAATACCAAAGGACAGTTCATAACTGAAGGTATGCCTAATATTAAGATGTTTATTATTTATTATTAATTAAATAATATTTTAGATGTAAGGTGTAAATAGATACACGAGGTTTATTATCACAGTTAAAGTGTTTTCATAAGAATAATACATACACAAGACAGTTAGTGACTGACAGTGTTACTAGTAATAGGAGTTTTTTATGTTTTCTAATTAAATTATGTCTAGGATAAGCTATGTTGTTATCATTTGATGATACAGGAAAAAATAATAGGAATAAGATGTTTTTGTTAAAATTAGGTGATATATGGAAAATAGTTGATAATAAGATGTTTTTGTTAAAATTAGGCATAAGATGTTCATGTTATGGTTCAATGATGTTATTAGTATAAAGAAAGTTTAGTAGATACAAGATATTCTATTGTAATTAAAATCATGTCATTTAATTTTCCATTGTGTAAGTCAGAGAGGCAAGTAGGGCATAAAAATGTAATAGTTTTATTCAAATCAGTAAACCATGTATAATGTACAAACAGACCCACCAAGACACTATGTTTGTAAACACAGAATGGCCTATAAACCAAAAAAAACTATCTATCAAAGAATTAATCTATGTAATAGGAATAGAATTCAATACAAACAATACAGAAATTGAAAATATAATTAATACAGATACAGTTAATAGCAAATAGAATGACAAAAGAAAGAAAACTAACTTCTTTTGGAAACAGTCAAAAATAGGCTTATGATAGTAATCAAATCAGACTAAACAGCAAATTAATCAATATTGAAATGTTTTAATAACCAAATTACTAACAGCAAAGTAATTACGGAGTTATTAGGTGTATTCCATGGAAATATTATACCGAAAAAACAAATAAAAACCTTTAAAACACTGAATTTGTACAAAATATGAGACAGGCAATTATTATGCAAAATTGTAATTTTTGGGCTTAAATGAGTTTGAAACAAACCCAGCTATATATCAAAAGATGTAAAATTAAATAATCAATATTACTGAATAGTTAGATTCATGTAAAATTAAGAAATATTGGAAATACAGTAAAAAATAAGAAAACTTGTTATGTATAGTTAGATAGTGAAACAAGTCTTAGACAGATATTTTATAATTAAACAATATGAAGAGGAAAAAGACATACCACAAATTGCCCAAAAACGATGACGTTGCGTCGTTTAGTCTATTGTTAATCGCAAAGCTGAACAGTTGAAAAATGTATTAGTGGAGTTTTGAAAACCAAATAATTTATATTAAAACCAAGTGTGGTTATGTGGCGTGTAACGGAGATGAACTAACAAGTGAAATAATATTATCTATCTATGTCTAACACTTCACAAGTTTCCAAAAAACACAGAATAACACCATAAAAACGCAACGCCAGAAATCGACAGCCATTTTTGAACAATTTTGGAACGAATTCACAAAACCAACACGCATATTTGAACACTACACTACACAAGAGATCCATCCAGAATTCGACATCGCAGACGACGAGGGGACATTCAACACTATATTTTGGAACAACACCACTTCGCAGGAAAAGGGAACATCGTTTTATTTCTGTGGGAGAAGATCTTCAATTCCAACGGCGTCATAGCAGATTAAAACCAAGCAGACGGCGGCCATTGCTGAATTTCTCACACAGACGGTGCAGTGCTACCTGGAGCAGAGTGACGTCATTTCTTCGACTTGGTTCGAATTTTAAATAATGTCTTTCTAATTGACAATTGTAATAATAATTTTGTTCTATTTCAGATGTTAACATTTAGTTTAAGAATACCTGTTAAATGTATCTTGTTCCTTGCCCTCTGACCATTTCGACTCGTTAAAAGAACCATAAATTTAAACTTGTAAAAAATATATCTGTTGATTTTTCTCATTGCCGACTGTGGCGAATATTTGCCAGTGCCTGGGACATGCGCAGTTTGACTGGCGCACAATTTTGAATGAATAAACGCAAATTAGTATTCAGTTACCAGCATTGTTTTTATTTCTACTATTAATGTTATTATTTTTTATTAAGCAAAAACATAATTCACATTGAGAGAATAGATATAGGAGGAAATTACAAACTCAAATAATTAATTAATTATCAATTAATTAAATTAAATTATTCAGTCAATTTCGATACAAGCACAAGAAAAAATATTTGCAAAATTTTTAAAGTTTGATATATTTGTTATTTATCAATCCAACACACTTAGTTATAACATACTCTTATCATCAATATCTTTATATTTTGTTTATTATTACACTTGAAATTATATTACAATTTGACTAGCCTAACAGTGGGACTTTAAGGAGTCAGACTAACCCAGTGACAAACAAAATATCAATAGTAAAACGCATATCAATTTTATTTTTATTCTTATTTGTAATTGTATTTATATTACAAATTGACTTGCCCAACTAGTGGGGCTAAAAGAAGAGCACAATACCTTTTGTTAGCACAAAAGATACACACACAATATATCTCTCTATATATCAATTATTTTATATTTTTATTTTTATTTGTAATATTTTTAATTATATTACAATATTATTCTCAAAGATATAGGAATTCTCGAAGTAATTTAAATATATATCTGCAAGAAGACTTGATAGAGGTGAACCCATAGCTAATCCTTCCCATTGGCTGAAATATAATTTGTTATGAGTAAAGTAATTTTGGTCAAGGAGCAACTTTAATAACTCAATCAATTCATGTATACTTTTGATATCTAATTTTTTGGTATTCATAAGATTCTTCTTCAGTAACTGCAGAGTATCAGATATCGGTATAATTATATATAAGTTAACGATGTCGAGGGACGCCATTTAATATGAAGGTTCGATTTTTAGTTTTTTAACCTTATTAACAAAGTCAATGCTATTAGTTAAGCTGTAGTTATTCTCCAATATTATATTCTGTTTGATTATGTTGAGTAGTTTTTTGGTGGTTTTATAACCCGGGGCAGTGGTAAAATTCACTAATGGTCTTATAGGAGTATTTTCTTTATGCAACTTCGGCAATCCTGTTAACAAGGGCGCTTTTGTGTTGATAGGCTTCAAATGTCTCCTAGTCTGTTCATCAAATAAATGTATGCATTTATTTATACATTGATTTAAACTTTTAGTATATTGTTCTGTAGGGTCAGAAGTTAATGTAACTATGTTATTGTCTGCTATAAAATCTTGTATCTTTTCATTATAAGTATTCGTGTCCATGATAACTACAGTGTTGCCCTTATCTGCCTTAGTAACTAAAGCATGGTTATCAGTTAATTTCTTTTTGAGATTAATTAGAAGCCACTCTGTTTCTTCAGCCAATTATAAAGAAGAACAAAAAACGTTGTAAACAACATTCTCAAGAAACATAAAAATAGAATAAGGACCATTAACCAATTATCAATGAATGCACGGGAAAAAAGCCACATAGATATATCACCGCAACATATACCAATTTCATGCCGAACATTTTAAAATCTCTCATAAACAAAAATACTGATATTATAGTCACTTACAAGACTACAAATAATATCTTAAATAATCTTCGTACCCACGAACCTACTTGTATTGAGAATAAAACGGGCATTTACAAATTGTCATGCAATGATTGTGACGCTTTCTATGTGGGCCAGACGGGCCGTGGTTTTCTCAAAAGATTTAATGAACACAAACCACCCACTATCTGTCGTAACTATGATACCATCAAATCAAGTTTCGCCAAACATCTTATTAACGAAAATCATAGTTACACCGATTTCAGAACTAATTTAAAACCCCTCCACTTTTGCAGTAAAGGACGTTATATGAACACACTCGAAGAATTTGAGGTGTACAAGCGTTCAGGGACACTAATACCAAGCCACACATTTTGAACGACCAGTTATTATTCAAGTATAATGTACTGTACGACACCGCGTTGAGATATTGAGATAACAAGAATCAGTTGCCGTTAATGCGCGGTGAGTCGCTGTGCAGTGTACACTGTTCGCCCGATGCGCGTATTCAAGTTACAAATTAATATAGTTCGTTTTTTAATAATCCGTTATTTGTGGTCATCATGACATGGTTTTTAACGTTTGACAAACATATCTGATATGTGCTATAAAATTTTATGCTTGACAATGGGACAAGAGTCTTGAAACATGTCGTAATAAGAAGAGACATCAAATACGAGAAGTCACAGACGATTAGTATAATATATTTTTCATATATTTTAATGGAAACGTGGCTTGGTACTAAAATAGGTTTATTCCTACTATAATATTAACATGGCTATAATTTATGGAGGGTACCGGTAGGCCACTCACGTAAATGCAGTTTATCTTATCTCTTTGAGGAGCATGGTTTTGGACTAGTATCTTGAGCCCCAGAAGCAAAAGTTTTGGACTAGTATCTCGATCCCCAGAAGCAAAGGTTTTGGACTAGGCATCTTGCCCCCTGGAGCAAGTGTGTTGACCTATGACTACTGTACAATTTTACCTCTGACATAAAATTAGAAAATTTTGTCCATTTACTACATTATTAATATCTCCAGGTATACATCTACAGATTCGTAAGGTTCACAAAATCGCCTTCACTCTATAAAATCTTAAAGTTTTCTCCAGCAATTATTTCCCATATTTCTTCTTCAGATAAATACTTTAACACTTATATGTTTCACCAAACGTAAAGTATTTTACATTTTTAACATTTAATGTATCACCAAACGTAATTTTAGTACGCCAAAAATAACACTTATAACAACAGAGAAACAAAAAACACAGAAAATGTTACAAACTTACTATGACTGTAGCATGTGGTTAGTGAAGACTAATGTAAACAACAAGAACAGCTGTGAAGTATGTTTCAAGCAGTTCACATTATTTTCAACAGATTGCATAACCTTACACACAGCCTTAAGAAATAAAAGAATGCTTTAAAACATGTATGATAATGAAATACTGCACATTCTCATTCATATCCCTCAAAGGGTAATAAAACCTACATATTAAGAAATGAATTTGAATTCTTTGTTGACGTTGTGAGTTAAAAACTTCCGACAATTCAAAAATTTCAAGTTCCCCTAAAAAAACTATTTGGGCAAACTAATATCTTTTCGGTTAAGTGGCAGCATGCAGTGAGCAACTACTCTACATAGCAATCGCCAGTAACAAAGCATTTCACCCTTCAATGCATTTGCAAGCACTCCATGGTGACAGCAAGCCCAGTCACTCTGTATGCCGCATTCACATGTATAGTAGTATCGTAGCATATCATGAATTTCCTTCAGTTAACACCACAGATTCCCGACAAAGATTCAGCGAAACAGTTTCTAAGAGACAAAAATATTTTACATAACCCAATAATTTGTATGAACGGCCATCAAATGAAACTGTATATGACAAGTAAAGACTGTTGGATATGTTCTAAAAAGGACTGCCGAGAATCCAAACAAGTGGATTATATAAAAATAAAATATAAGAAAATGTCAAAATGCAAACTGTCGCTAGTTATCGCTACACGTGGAGGGGAAAATGCATTGTTACTGGTGATTGCTACGTAGAGAAATTGCTCACTGCATGCTGCCACTTAACCGAAAAGATCCCTAATATCTACTACCAAACATATTTGCTATGCTAAGGGCGATAAATATGGGGAAGATGGATGATGCTTGATTGTTAACCTACTCTTCCTTGCCTCGCACCATTCAACCCCACCGCCACAAATCTAGGGAAACATAATTGGGGGGGGGTTAAAGTCAAGTCGTAACAATAGTGTACAACTTACAGCATTGTATAGTTCATAATGCAAGAATAGTCTGTCAAAGTTATATTTGTGTTGTTACATCCATAAAATGGGATACTTGGAGTTGAATAGTTGGGAAAGCGTTTACAGCTGGCATGCACAGTTCTCCTGCACTCAAGCAAGATTATGGCCAGCCCAGAGATGACGTATGCGAACAAAGCACGTTACAAATAGCGACCTCACACTTGTTACTTCCATGTTCCATAAGGAAATGGAAGTATGGTGATGGAGAAAAAAAATCGTGTTAGAGATAAGGACTGATTCTGATTGTACTACCCTCAAAACATGAAAAGTCGTTTTCCGAAAAGCGTGTACAATTTTTTATGGTGAACGATAACTGCCACAAATTCAAACGGAATTAAATAATGTTTTGCACATGTGCCCGAGTTGTAGAGCACTCAAGGCATATTGATACTGGTGGAGATTGGTTAAGGGGAAGGGGTAGTTTACCTGCAATGTTTTATGTTTTAACAAGAGTAAAGTATTTCTATGGCGAACGATAACTGCCGTAAATTCAAACAGAATCGAATAATTTTTTGCATATGTGCCAGAGTTGTAGAGCACTCAAGGCCTAATGATTTTGGTGAAGATCGGTTAAGGGGAAGGGGTAGTCTACCTGCAATGTTTAATATTTTAACAAAGAGTAAAGTACTTGATTTTGATAAATAAAGTATCCTGAAAAGGTCATAATAATCCACCGTAGAAAGCTAGATGAAATATCTATAAATGAAAAGGGTAGTTGAAGAGGGAGGGGGTAATGTTTATACATGTACTAGGTTATCAGCAACAAAGAAGTTAGGCCTAGTTTGTTGTTAAAATTCCTTCCCGGGCTGTTTGGCCGTGGTCTAAGGTTTTCTGCAAAACCAGACGTTTCGGCAGTGCCATCATCACTGAAAATTGAGTGCGATAACGTGAGGTGGTACACGTTAGTAATCACAGTACTGTGGTTAAAGCTGAAGAAAGAAGTAGTTCCTATGGAAATATTTCATTTCAAAAATGATTTAAAATCTAAATTTTAGAACATGGAAATCATGTATGGTTCTCCATACAGATATTTTTATTAGAATTAGCCAACTCTCCCATCTCCAACTACACATACCCGCCAGAACTTTCACTGAAACTGAACCACGCTAACTTTGACAAACTGTACACTGAAGGACATTGAAGGGATATGCGCACAATTACCTACAGACTCATCCACATAACAGTACAGTGTGGAGGGGACTTTGCAACCTCTTATGAATATACTGTAAGAAATACAAATTATTTGTTTGTCTTTACACTTACCACTTTCAAATATATACAGCTGCTACTGACAAAACCTGTAAATTTACTGATCTGCATCATATTTGCTGTATTACTGTATCAATAAAATGTTTTAACGACGCATTTAACCATTTAATTTTCAAGCAGATAAAACCTTCTGAAAATGTTTAAGTTGAAACAAAAAATAAATTCACTAAAACGGCAAAGAATAGCATCCTCTCTCTCTCTTATCCACTTCAAAAAATGGCATCTAAACTGGGAGTCTTCAAAGCAAATTTACTTGGCCTGTACTTTTAACATGAAGGCTGCAGAGGGGTCTGCTACCCCCTCCCCCATAAGTGAGGGGTTGTAGAAGCTACTCAAAGTCAACAATTTGTTCATTATATTTCCCCGAAGTTCAAAGCTTGGTGTTTACATTTTATAATAATTAATATTGTTCAACAATCAAATAACATCACACTTCATATAATGCACCTATATAGTAAACATGTCTCCCTCATCACACACATAAATGTGAAATACACAAAAATATTAAAAATACAGAGTATTAATAATACGTCAGGCACAATAAAAAACACCAACATTATGTAAATTACACAACATCAATACAAGACATAATGGTGGTAAACTTTCTCCAACACTTAAGTATAAAGTTCAGCTTTCTATTTAAATAGAGTAATTTTTTTAAATTCTTATTTAATTTATAATAAGCATTACTCAAAACTATTATATTTATTATATATTAATTATCTTATGAAATTCATCAGAATACAATGATATTTATACGTATTAATTGCATGAATTGATTAATTATTAATTATATAAATTTATTGATCTCTAATCATGAAATTGTTGCCGGTACGAACTTTGTCGTACTTACATGTATCTAGCCCTGAAGTTGGACGCCATTTAATATAATGAATATTATATTAATATTTATATAATTCTACTTTGTTTCTCTCTCTTGTTATAATGCCATTTAATATAATGAATGTTAAATAATATCAGTTGAATTAATTAATAAAATTGCTGACATAAATTATTTATATTTTATTTAAATCAACTTCTTTTAATTAAGATTATCTAGTCATACTTATTTCTCGTGTCACACATTGAATGCGTGATTAATACAATGCATAACTATTCTGATTATTCATAACAAAACACTTGATATCATCTAATAAATTAATATTGTCAATTCATTTATATTACTGAGCAAAAGAAACTCTTAAAATTCTACTTTGTATTTTATTCAAAGATTAAGTGAACATCTGGGTTATCTGTGGTAATAATAAACGCATATATAGGATCAACTTAAATAACTAATTTATTTATCATTCACAATAAATTATAATCATACATACAAAACGTCGATGTACCTGTAAATACATACATATTTTATAAGAACAAATTCATGTTTAAATATATGCTGAAACAAAGAAAACATACATACATATATAAATCAAATGAGATAACAATTCATATTCTAATTATTGATGCGTTCATTAATCCCAGATAGTTTTTTGTTAATATATTCATAAATTACGTTTTTAATTCTGATTTATACTCATTACGTTACTAATAATTTCCCAGGGATGAATTCTTTGAAAGAATCAGGTCAGTAGAGGTAGCTAAATAGTAATAATTAAAATAATGGTTACTTGATTTATGAAATATCCATTAGTATTCGGTGATGTCCAGTCTCGGTGATACGGATGACATGAAGACACATCTCGTTGAATGCCGCTGATATCACAAACACTTGCACACACTTCCGATCACTCGCGTTGATGTAGATTTATGTGAATAATTAATGTTTAGTGTTCAATTGAATACTTCATCTTACGATGTGTGTTGTGTGTTCATTTTAACGTTACTGTACATGTCTAGTTCCACTTATATCACTGTTTTATCAAATATACGTGTGATTGATTAGTTAGTTCAATGTTTCATGTTCTTTAACGTTTTAAAGAGATGTAGTAACACTGACTATATTTAAGTTCAACTGTTTTGTATAGTACATATGTGGTGATATTTGTTCGTGTAACGATCTGATTGTTTGCTTTGAATAATTATTACCTAAGTCCGTTACATCGCACTTCGAAATTCACTATTAAGAATTTACTAAGTCTCACTATCGTGACATGATGGTTCCACTAAGTCTGTTAAATTACGATTTAATGTACTAACTCCCGAACTTGAGTTATCTCTCCGAACAATTAAATATACTCTTGAGAACTTAGAGTAAAACTGACTCCGAACAATTGAAATGAACTGTTTGAAAAATTGAGTAAAACTGGCTTCATACTTAAAGTGTATTACTTGAAAAATTAAGATATACTGGCTTCGTCCCCGTGTTGGACATATATTTTTATTAAATCGTCCCTACTCAAAATGTTGTCCCTGGCGCTGTTTACGCCCTCTTTACTTGTGATTGGTCAGTTTTGAGTTTTCCTGGAATAGTTTGTCCCACTATGTTAAGACCCTCCGTCATCGTTCTTCTGATAGGTTCTTTGTTTTTGTTGCTATGGAAACAGTCCTCTCCACAAGTGTTTTCCGTGGCTCTGGGCTTCTGATAGGTTCTCAGACATCCCCCGATTTTGCTCTGTCGAACGTTGACCCTTTTCGTAGAATCCCTAGCGATTATATGCTTGTCTATCAATCCATTGTCTGACGTAACGCAGTGTTTTTCTGGGTTGCCTTTCATCTGTACTTTAGGTTCTTCCAAAGTATTGTTCTGTCTTATACCCCTTTTTTGTAGCTATTAATAATTTTGGACATCTGCTGGCTGGTGAAGTCACCCCAACTTTCCACTCATAAATTTTGTCTGACACTTAGACGATATCTCCAGCTGCGTAACATGACTTGAGTTTTTGTCTGATCTCTGCTTTAGTATTGTTTCTTAAAGTGCAGTGCATCCGTTCCTTTGTAACATATAGTTTCCCTCTTTTTGTCGTCTATCGTATATTGACGTAACTTGGTCGAACATCTGCCACCTTTCTTAGTACAAGTGTGAATGTCCTCGCCTACATTGTTACGGCTGTAGTGAGCAATAATTCTGAACTAAACTTTCCCTGTCATCTTGTACAACCAATTTCTATAGCTGAGTCGAACTTAACGTCTTTCTATTGTCTAGTTAGCGACGCTGCTCTGACATCTTCTCATTACGTTTTATTTATTGCATCAACTATAAGTCGTTGACACCGCTTCGTGTGAATGCACTCCGTCGAGGAGAAAATTTAAAAAATTTTAAATTTTTTGCTCATTACAGTGTCCTCAATTTTGATTTGATGATGTGACCTCAGGGAACAACTCAAATCCAAATTCTGCGCCCTGTACGTCGCCTCACCATGTTCATCTTCCTCAGGGAGGGATATTACATGATAACCCACTTTTAAAGACTTATATTACAATTGGTGTACCCCCTTTTAGTTTTAATTGTATCCACGAATTTATTGCTAGCTATTTGGGATGGCTGAACGCATTTAACATTATCGTATTTACATATCGGTTACATATCAATACCTCATCTCTCTAATTACAAAACAAATTGTAAATTCAATGAGTAATAATTAATTTAATTAATTAAATAATCTCTTTACTTTTTAAAATATTATTCTCGCAATATAATATCAAACAAATCGATAGATTTAATGTAATGCTTTACATGAAATCAGAGAAAATCTCCTACACATATACATTTTATGCAGTACAAATAGTCCTACCAATAATTTGTTCTTAAAATGTTATTTAAAATTAGAATGATAATTAACATATCCGCTACGTTAGTTTTAATTATATTCATATTATTTGATAATTTATACATACACGTAATAAATTTTGCTAACGAGTTATTTACTTCGTTCTAACATCATTTACATTCCTAATCTATCAATGATATACATTCACTTTAACAGAGTTCATTTGCGATATAGCTTTTAGTATAATATCACTCATTTACTTTTAAGTGTCCTTCCTTTTTTTTTCACTTTGTCCCAATAATTAATTGCTATGTGAACAAGTAATTGCAACTAAAATGTCCCTTGTATTCACTACAATATTTCATAAAATGTCACTCAAAACATTAGTTCACACTTATCATCTAACATTTTATTAGTGATTTATTAACTAAGTAAACTCTTATGTTACACTTGACATTTAGAGTACATATTTTCTTTTGGTCAAGCCAGCTTGAATGAGATAAGCGCGTCAATTACCCTAACGCAGATGACTCATCACAATCGGCTAACTTGTTATTATATGTTGTTCTTCAACTTTCTCCTTTTCATTCACCTTCAATTTTCTGGCTCATAATATTTTTTCATCTGTTTGACATTAAATTTCCCGCGGATTTTGCTTTCGTCGTTGCAATCGACGAGCAGGTATGTAGCATCTCCCAGAATTCGATGTACTTTGTATGGTCCACAGTACAGTTCACAAAATTTCTCAATCCTTTTCTGGATCGCATCTGATTGATAATAGGTCCTTATTAACACCTTCTCACCAATTTGGAACTTTGTAATGGTCTTGGTTTCATTACACAATTTCGCTTCCTTTTCCCTCTTCTCTTTCATCTTGACAAATATTTGGTTGTGGTCAGCTCCTTTAACTTGAAGTATGTTCTTGTCTAGGTAATTTTCCCAAACTCTTGTCGGTTTTTTCCCGAGCTGTGCCTCATAGGGTGTCACTTCTATAGTCTCGTGGTACGTCTCGTTAATGCAACTTTCAATTATAGATACATAACGCGACCACTTTGTGTGTTGGTCACAGACAAAGATCCTGAATAAATTTCCAAGTTGTCTGTTAATTCTTTCAGCCAGATTCGCGCATGGGTTTCTTATTGCGGTGAATCTTCGTTGAATGTTTAATTCGTTTACACCTTCTAACCATTTCCTAGAGGTAAACTGCGTTCCATTGTCAGTAATTATTATTTTAGGACATCCTAACTCTTTGCAATATTGGTGTATTCTTCTTAACGTGGCTGCGGTCGTTGCCCTCCTAAGTGTAAACAGTCGCACGTATTTTGTGAAATTGTCTACTATGACGAACAAATACCTCACCCCAGCGGACGAGATGGGTAGTGGCCCAAAATAATCAGCGCTCACTAGGTCACCCTTCCTTAACGGGATAATGGCTTTCGTTCCCCCAAATAGGACTTTGTTACCTGCGTCCTTCCTCTTCTGACACATGCCACATGTCCGTACGTAAATTTTCACTTTTTTCAACATACCGTCTATGGTAAAATGCTCCTGTAACAATTTTATACATTTCTTCGCTCCTGGGTGTCCATACATCCGGTGTATTTCGGCAATTACTTCTCCGGATACACTGTTCGGTATGTACAGTTTCCATTCCCTCCTACGTAATCTATATAATTTCTCATTAACATATTTATAAAATTTATTTATTTCCTTATCTAAACACTTTTCTTTAATCTTATCTATAATGGTCTTAAGCTTAGTATCTTTAAGTTGATACTTTCCAATATCCATAATTATCTTGCTTACCTTTCTATCCATCTTGATCGTCAGGTGATTAATTAAGTATTCACACGTATTGTCGCTAATTTCTTCTAACGTGGCGTCTTCTGGGTTTCTGCTTAGAAGATCAGCAATAATATTGTCCTTGCCCTTACAATGAACAATGTCGAACTTGTATTCTTGGATACTTAAAATCCATCGTGTTATTCGTGAGTTATTTAAATGACATTTGTTCATAAAGGTCAATGCTTTATTATCTGTAATAATGGTTAAAGGTTGCCCTAATATGTATATACGGAATTTTTCGAGACATCGTACGATACTCAAGAGCTCCTTTTCCGTGGTGTAGTAATTTCTTTCCGCACCCTTGAATGTTTTGCTAGTAAATGCTATAACTCCAATTTTTCCTTCCTCGTCCAGTTGATATAGCTGCCCACCATATGCAAAGTTGCTGGCATCGCACTGCATGTAGTATCGTTGGTTTATTCGAGGAAACTTTAAGATAACTGTTTCTACGAATAGCTCTTTAACTCGTTGAAAACATTCGTTTAGTTCCGGTGTCCAGGTAAATTTATGTCCTTTTCGTAATAATTCAAGTAACGGTTTGGTGGTTTCGGCGTATTTATCTGTAAAACGGTTATAGAAATTTGTTAAACCCAAGAAACCCTTTAATTGCTTTTGGTTCCGAGGTGTTGGAAACTTCATAATCGCATCAATCTTCTCATCCGTTGCCTGTATTCCTTGCGTAGTTAAGCGATATCCAAGGTATGCAGTTTCTTGCCTAAAGAATTGCGACTTATCCAAATTGATGGTCAAATTCTCTCTTCTTAAGTTAGATAATAATAAATCTAAGTGTAATAAATGTGTCTCTAAATCTCCTGAATAACATAGGCAATCGTCTACATAAATAATGGTGTTTTTCTTAACTTCATTTTCCAATACTGTGTCCAATCCCCTGGTTAATGCAGCAGAACTGGTACTCAGTCCAAACGGCGTAACTGTGAAGCGATAACATTTGCCTTCGTACATAAAAGCGGTGAAGTTCTGGCACTCTGGCTTCAGTGGTACTTGCCAGAAACTGCTAGTTAAGTCTACGGTAGATAAATATTTCATTTCACAACATCTAGCCAAAATATCGTTTATCGGTGGGGCACCCTCGTAGTCCGGGATCGTCACACTGTTCACTTTCCTCGCATCCAGACATAATCGTACTCTTCCGTCTTTCTTAATCACAGTAACAAGTGGGTTGATATATGCGCTGTTGCATCGCTCAATGACCCCATACCGTAACATTCTTCTAATCTCATCATCCACCTTCCCTTTATATGCTAATGGGACAGGCCATCCTCTCTGGAAGTACGGTGTCCGGTCGGTGACTTGGAACTCGTGAACGTATCCTTCGATCCTTCCGGGGCACTCTCTGAATAAACTTCTATTCATTACGAGTATCTCCCTTAATCTCACCAACATCCCTTTATCTCCGCAGTCAATACTCTCTACTTTCTTATCGATGTTCCTTATTATCTCTTCTTCTTCTTCTGTGTCCACCACTTCTATATGCATCATTGGCACCGTGCACGCCGCTTCGTCAGCCTCTCTTCTTAACTCGACGATCCTTTTTCCCATGTCAATGAGACATCCTGCTTCCTGAAGAAAATTAATTCCTAATATACAAGGTTTTATTAAATCCGGTATAATGAGAAAAACACATTCATACTTAATTCCTTCGATATAAATATCGCATAATATATGCTTCCTTATTAACTTCGATTTATTGCCTACCGCGCTAACTATTAAAGTATTAGTCATCGGTAAAATTACGTAAGGTGCTATGTTATGTTTATTTTGATTAAACCATGATTCGGACAATCCGGCGATAACGGATCCAGTGTCAAGTACGCTTGTACAGTAATATTATTATTAAATTTTATATTTATTTCTGGACACTTTATTACTTGTTGGGCAATCTCCTCGTCATCGTTGCATAACAAGTCGCTTCGTAAGTCTGGTAAAATTATGTTAGTCTGATAGTCATTCGTTTTATCGGCTATCTCCGTTAATGAGTAAAGGATTTTTTTTTTCTTCTTGTTGACGAACCGTTTTGGGTTCAGTGCTCGACGTAGAGCCACCTTTATTTATGAATTCCATTGTGTTGACTGCGCGCCGGTCCCCAGTGCGGTGTTGTTGTGTATTTACAGCCGGTCTCTCACCCCTACTTTCTTCTGCATTTCACTTGTTTTGTTCGGAACGCTTTCACTTTCCTTGTAAGAATTCCTCCCCTCGTTCGCCGTCACATAACTTGACTCCCTATTATTTCTCGGATGTATCTGCGTATATTCTATGATTAAAGATTCAAAATTTGGAATTGTCACAATTCCTCTCGTGACAACCGCGAGCTGAATCTCGTGCCCAAAGTGACGAGATATTTTGCGTATCAGTTGTTTGTCCATCAGAGTAGGTGATAATTGCCTACTCTCCAACAATATGCGTTCTATATATTGGATCGCAGTAATTGGTCCACGCCAATCAAATCTACCATATTCCAAATGGTCTCGTATGCTGTCTTGTCGTTCTTGTCCCCAATATTTCTGTGAGAACGCTTCCTTAAACTCTTCAAAATTTGATATTTGGCTACGTATAACCCGCCACCAAATTCCAGCGTCTAATTCTAAATGCCTACCTATCCACTTGAAATTGTCAGTGGGGTAGTATAATTCTTGTACTTCAGACAACTCCTTAAGAAATTCCATGGGGAATCTGTCCGTACCATTATATTTAAGTTCATTGTGGTTAGGTCCATTAATTCGGTTCAATATACCACACTCACCTTCCATTAACTGTCTCTGCAGTCTCTCCTGGTTTTCTCTTACTTTAGTCAAATGGCCTTTTAATTATTTGATTCGCGTCGTCTTTTCTTTTGTAGTCTCGTCCAATTCTGTTCCGTTGAACGCTGTCTACCGTCAACTTCTTCCAACTTCTGTATAATGTTATTGTTTGTTCCGTCTTGTTCTTGTTGTTTTTGCCGTATGGTGTCATGTATCTCGGCCTTTAATTCTTCATGCTTCTTATTGGCATCTTTGACGTGCGCATCGAATTTATTATTAATCTTTTTAACAGTCGTTGGGTGTTGTGTATCGCTACCATCCATTCTTGACGATCGTTTTGTCGTGTTTCTTGTATCTCTTCGTATTTCTTGTTTGCTTCTTCTCTCAATTCTCTCACGATATCATCTTGTTTCTTCTGTAGTTTGTTGACCTTTCCTTCCCAGGCCTGCTGGTATTCACGTATCTCAGACCGTATCTGCGTAATCTGTTCCGCTGTCTGACGTTTAATCTCTTCCTTATGCTGGCCGAGCTTTTCATTTTGTTTTTCTAATTTTTCGCTAATTAATTTGTTACTTTCTTCTTGTTTCATACTAATTAACCTACTGTTTTCTTCTTGTTTCTCTAGTTTTTCACTAATTAATCTGCTACTTTCTTCTTGTTTTTCGCTAATTAATCTAATATTCTCTTCTTGTTTCTCGCCCTGTTGACGGATGAACTCCATCAACATTTGTAGACTTACATCTTCTGGTTTTGATGTCTGTCCTCGCGCCCTATCTTCTGGACTCTCTACAGCGCTACTTGGTTCGCTAGGTGTAGTATTATCTTCCGTATTTACCGTACCTAACTGGTTATTAACGTCGAACTCTACGCTATCGGAATTGCTCGCCATTTTTGCCTTCCTACGCGTAATCATTCAAACTTACTTATAACACTAATACTTATCTTATTTCTAATTCTATAACGCTACTTTATCTACTTCTTCTACTGCCTGATCTTTGCCAAAGCTGTACGTTTTAACTATTTTCGTTACTACATATCATGCCGTGCGGATGGGCGCCATTTTATACAATGATATTTATACATATTAATTGCATGAATTGATTAATTATTAATTATATAAATTTATTGATCTCTAATCATGAAATTGTTGCCGGTACGAACTTTGTCGTACTTACATGTATCTAGCCCTGAAGTTGGACGCCATTTAATATAATGAATATTATATTAATATTTATATAATTCTACTTTGTTTCTCTCTCTTGTTATAATGCCATTTAATATAATGAATGTTAAATAATATCAGTTGAATTAATTAATAAAATTGCTGACATAAATTATTTATATTTTATTTAAATCAACTTCTTTTAATTAAGATTATCTAGTCATACTTATTTCTCGTGTCACACATTGAATGCGTGATTAATACAATGCATAACTATTCTGATTATTCATAACAAAACACTTGATATCATCTAATAAATTAATATTGTCAATTCATTTATATTACTGAGCAAAAGAAACTCTTAAAATTCTACTTTGTATTTTATTCAAAGATTAAATGAACATCTGGGTTATCTGTGGTAATAATAAACGCATATATAGGATCAACTTAAATAACTAATTTATTTATCATTCACAATAAATTACAATCATACATACAAAACGTCGATGTACCTGTAAATACATACATATTTTATAGGAACAAATTCATGTTTAAATATATGCTGAAACAAAGAAAACATACATACATATATAAATCAAATGAGATAACAATTCATATTCTAATTATTGATGCGTTCATTAATCCCAGATAGTTTTTTGTTAATATATTCATAAATTATGTTTTTAATTCTGATTTATACTCATTACGTTACTAATAATTTCCCAGGGATGAATTCTTTGAAAGAATCAGGTCAGTAGAAGTAGCTAAATAGTAATAATTAAAATAATGGTTACTTGATTTATGAAATATCCATTAGTATTCGGTGATGTCCAGTCTCGGTGATACGGATGACATGAAGACACATCTCGTTGAATGCCGCTGATATCACAAACACTTGCACACACTTCCGATCACTCGCGTTGACGTAGATTTATGTGAATAATTAATGTTTAGTGTTCAATTGAATACTTCATCTTACGATGTGTGTTGTGTGTTCATTTTAACGTTACTGTACATGTCTAGTTCCACTTATATCACTGTTTTATCAAATATACGTGTGATTGATTAGTTAGTTCAATGTTTCATGTTCTTTAACGTTTTAAAGAGATGTAGTAACACTGACTATATTTAAGTTCAACTGTTTTGTATAGTACATATGTGGTGATATTTGTTCGTGTAACGATCTGATTGTTTGCTTTGAATAATTATTACCCAAGTCCGTTACATCGCACTTCGAAATTCACTATTAAGAATTTACTAAGTCTCACTATCGTGACATGATGGTTCCACTAAGTCTGTTAAATTACGATTTAATGTACTAACTCCCGAACTTGAGTTATCTCTCCGAACAATTAAATATACTCTTGAGAACTTAGAGTACAACTGACTCCGAACAATTGAAATGAACTGTTTGAAAAAATTGAGTAAAACTGGCTTCGTACTTAAAGTGTATTACTTGAAAAATTAAGATATACTGGCTTCGTCCCCGTGTTGGACATATATTTTTATAAAATCGTCCCTACTCAAAATTTTGTCCCTGGCGCTGTTTACGCCCTCTTTACTCGTGATTGGTCAGTTTTGAGTTTTCCTGGAAGTTTGTCCCACTATGTTAAGACCCTCCGTCATCGTTCTTCTGATAGGTTCTTTGTTTTTGTTGCTATGGAAACAGTCCTCTCCACAAGTGTTTTCCGTGGCTCTGGGATTCTGATAGGTTCTCAGACATCCCCCGATTTTGCTCTGTCGAACGTTGACCCTTTTCGTAGAATCCCTAGCGATTATATGCTTGTCTATCAATCCATTGTCTGACGTAACGCAGTGTTTTCTGGGTTGCCTTTCATCTGTACTTTAGGTTCTTCCGAAGTATTGTTCTGTCTTATACCCCTTTTTTGTAGCTATTAATAATTTTGGACATCTGCTGGCTGGTGAAGTCACCCCAACTTTCCACTCGTAAATTCTGTCTGACACTTAGACGATATCTCCAGCTGCGTAACATGACTTGAGTTTTCGTCTGATCTCTGCTTTAGTATTGTTTCTTAAAGTGCAGTGCATCCATTCCTTTGTAACATATAGTTTCCCTCTTTTTGTCGTCTATCGTATATTGTAACATAACCAAATATGGCAGTTACATAAAATGAGCCTAAAGGACGGCAAGTAAGATAAAAAATATGAATGTAAATCTAGATAAGTAAATCCATGTATATTAAGTGTGTATCTACGAATGTGTTAATATGAAAATCCAACTATGAATAAGATAATATCAATCTAGTGACATCAACTACGAAAAATAAGAAAGAAAATGAAGTGAGCCAAAACCAAATACCAATAATAGACCCAATAGGATCCAAAAGTGAGGGGAAACAACGAATAAAGAATTAACAAACTCCAAAAGTGAGGGGAAACGACGAAATAAGGATTTAACAAACTCCAAAAGTGAGGGGAAACGACGAAAAGAATAATGACTACAATGAAAATAACAAGAAAGAAGAAAGAAGAAGGACAAGAAAGCTGACTCAGAAGAGAGAAGAAGATGAATAAATCATACCAGAATTCAACATAAACCACGTGTACCAAAGACTAATTAAGTGACAAGTGAAATAATGATTATCAAATGTGAGAATGAAAAACAGTGATTAGCATTTAAGGAAACACAAACAATAACAGTGCGTACTTAATAGATGTGAAACATATGAATAACCAACTATTTCTACTGATAAAACCACACAAACAATTATAGTGAGGAAGTTTATAAGTATATGAAAATAGGTTAATTCCATGAAGAAAACAACAAAATATTAAATAAGTCAAATAGACACGAACAATGAGTGTGACGCGTTTAATAAAGTTGTGATTAACACAGATAATCATAAGTCCACCAAAATGAAACAAAATAGAACAATATAACTATGTTTTATTTTTGGTAAAGAACTGACAACAATATAAAAAACCATTGTATCAAACAAAAGGGATTGAATTGAATTCAACCCATGACTAGAAAAGTATCATAAATAATACAATAAGATATGTATTAATGTTTAAGAAGGAATGTGTAAACATGTGTCACAAAATAAGTAAAATATTATTGTGAAAGACCATACTGATACCATGTAGATAGTAGAAACATACTGCATTAAAACAGATGGAACATTGTTACATAACCCATAGAGAAAGTACCTGTTAAACAAAAAACCAAAAATATCAATGAAAATAAATGATTATCAACAGTGATATCAATTAAGGAATTGTTACAAATAACAATACATCCTAATAGACAATACATTAAAAAGCAACTATGTAAATAAAACCAATCAAATGCAATGGCAGACAGCTATAGCAAAGATGCAACAAATAGGCCAATTCAAATAGACAAAGTGCAATATCAAAACCAATACTAAAGTGAATAACCATATTACCAGTAGTAAGACTAATATCTGGTAATGGTTTGAGAACAGATCTTTAACATAATAACAACAGTATTATAAACAAAATAATGTAAACTAACTAACCATGTACAAACAATCAGATGTAAGATGGACCATTGTATGGCCCATTAGTTAAGGAAAATAGTGTATTAAAACTTAAACACAGATTGTTTACAATATTACTAGTAGTTAGAGGGAAAATCAATACAACTTTGAGAACAGATTAGAACTATAAAAACAGTCAGTATATATACAAATAATTAGAAACCAACTGACCATAATGACAGAAATCACAGATAAACCAACCATGTTAAGTGAGTTACTTAGGTAAAATATGACATAAATTTATCTAAGAGTAAATGAGAACATTACCAAAAGTAGGAGTAATGTCTAATACCAATGTAGAAACACAAACATAATGTAACAATGACAGTTTAAGTATTGTTTTTATGAAAAATAAATGACCATTATGTTGAAACACCATAGGAACAAACCCATTATTAGAGAATTGAAGGGTACTAAACTAGCTAGAAGCTGACCCATATATGTAATACATTAAGTACAATGTATGTACACTAATGACATGTCATACTTAATATAATTCACTTAGAAAAAGACTAAAATTATATTGACAATTGTATGAGAAAGGTAGAAGATGAAGAAGACAGTATATGTATTATATTTAATACAATCATGTGAGTATATTTAAATGTGAAATCATGTAAATAATCGTTTTAGTATTATTAGATTATAAGATTACCTGTATTAGATAAGGGAAAGTCATTTTAAATACTTTTATATGAAAACCAAGATGGACGCCTACTGACGCTAAAATAAGCTATTGTTAAGGAAATAATTATTTCCAAATAACCAATTAAACCAAGTGAGAAATGGACTCCAAGTGTTTATTTAGAAAGTGTTTTTAGTGAAAATAATTAAATCTGGTGTCAAAAACTTATAAAAAATAAGAAACACCAAAATAATTAATAAAAACATTATTTTAAGAGGAGCTATGTAAATAAAATAGTATTGTTTAGACTTGAATTAAAGAGGAAAATGTCAATAATTCAATGACATAACTCATGTAACGATAGGACGTTTAATAAGGAAGTTATTGTAATTATTAACTTTTCAAGTATTTTTTACACTAGTGCTTACGTCATATAACCCAGAACCCAAAGTCAAAATTTGGTAAAACACCAAATAATTTTATAAAACATGGGCCTTTGGGGTGAAGAGTATAGTGATTACAGCCAATCAAATCAACGCATTTTGTCAGAAACGAGAGAGACGCTTTGGCAATTTGTAACAGTCTAAGAACAGCTTCCAGACAAATAGGTCACGCCACTCCAAGTCATGAAGAAGTATTATTTTAAAATTTGTGCGCGTACATTGACATAAAGTTAATATACAGACGTAACCTTAACACAACAAATACACTTCCGAGTGATATGTGCGGGATTACCGAATAATAAGTACGATAGTGTATAATCCCGATCGTACTCGCGTGTGTTGTGATTATAAACAGGGAGTACATTATTTTATTTGAATAACTTTAATTTTCAGAAATAATATTTTTGAAATAGACATTTTGATACTACGCGAGTCATTATTAGCGCAGTATCAAACCTATGATGAAATTATTATAATTTCAAGAAATGTTAATTTTTTATTCATTAAAATATTAATTAAATATTTTAATTAATTGTTATAACTATTAAAGTATGTTTAAAGTAACTATTACTAATTACAAGAGTTTAAATTTAGTCACTCTTTTGACTAAACTTGTTTTGATTATTCGATATTTTGAAATAAATGACGTTAACTTACGTACAAAAGTATAAAGTAATTTTAATAGTAACATGTTAAAAGGTTACTAATATTATGTTCAAAAATATCAATTAAGAAATATTAACCAGTAAGAAATCATTTTCTGTAATAGCATTACCTGTGATCGCTAACCTCAAATTGGTAGCGGTAACTTATTAATATAACTGTTGCATCTGTTCTCAAATAGTTTCCAAACTAAATAGAAATCATACCAAGAGTTTTTTTTTTGTATTTTATTAATTTTTTCTCTTGAAAATAAATATCTATCAAATTCATTGTTGAAAATAAAACGGTATATTGAAACCGTACAGGCCACGAGTCTGACACTGGCTATAGAATGTTTTAAGGTGCGTGCGCATACAGACGTACGATAATTACATACTTACCATACATATGGTATTAAATTTCATTGTTTTATATTTATTCGTTATTTTAGAACCATTGTTTAATTTTAATCTATATCTATAAAAATGAATGTTTGTTTCTTTGTCCCGTATGCGTTCCTATACCATTCATCCGATTGCGATGAAACTTCGGTGAGTTGTTGTGCGCGCGCCCGCGAAGGTTTATGAATTTTTTTCGATGGGGTCCTTTGGGGGGTTCTTGGGGTCTTCCACATCTCCTCCTAAACCACTGGACCGATTTCAACCAAACTTGGCACAAATATTTTATGCAACGGGAGAACCAACATAGGGTAGGTGTTTTTTCGATATGATCCTTCGGGGGGTCCTTTTGGGGGTCCTTTGCGGTCTTCCACATCTCCTCCTAAACCACTGGACCGATTTCAACCAAACTTGGCACAAATATTTTACGCAAAGGGAGAACCAACATAGGATAGGTGTTTTTTCGATGGGGTTCTTTTGGGGGTTCTTTGGGGTCTTCCACATCTCCTCCTAAACCACTGGACCGATTTCAACCAAACTTGGCATAAATATTTTATGCAACGGGAGAACCAACATAGGATATGTGTTTTTTCGATATGATCCTTCGGGGGGTCCTTTTGGGGGTCCTTTGCGGTCTTCCACATCTCCTCCTAAACCACTGGACCGATTTCAACCAAACTTGGCACAAATATTTTACGCAAAGGGAGAACCAACATAGGATAGGTGTTTTTTCGATGGGGTTCTTTTGGGGGTTCTTTGGGGTCTTCCACATCTCCTCCTAAACCACTGGACCGATTTCAACCAAACTTGGCACAAATATTTTACGCAACGGGAGAACCAACATAGGACAACGGTACCAGGCTTTCAGTGAAACAGATGATGAACAATATCATCGAAGCTACAATTTTAAATGGAAAATTTAAAGGAGAAGATGTACTGTTGCCACGCATCCCAATGATTCCGACAGATATGCCATTCGAGTTCAAACGTTCGCAGTTTCCGGTGCGACTCGCATTTGCAATGACCATCAACAAAGCACAGGGACAATCGCTACAAGTGTGTGGACTAAATTTGAAAAATCCATGCTTCTCACATGGACAGCTGTATGTGGCCTGCTCACGCGTCGGAAAACCTTCGGATTTATTCATGTACGCACCAGACGGAAAAACAAAAAATATTGTGTATCCAAAAGCACTTCAATAAACAGAATTAAAACACAAACACTTTCTTTCTTTGAGTGGCATTGCAACGCATGCCGGGTACTCGCTAGTAGTTCTATAAATATTACATCTTGACACTGATATCATGGATCTTCAAAGAACCTAACAACCTGATAATATATTAACGAGAAAACATAACCTTTAAATTCAAATTATCGTATTAGAGACAGGACTACCAACATTGAGCCTGGATAGAGTTTTATGTCAAAATTAATCGATTGTAATTATTATTTAAAGGGTTATTAGTCTAAATGATTGTTAATTGTTTTTTCTTGAAATTTGCCATTTTTAAAATTTGTTAATAAACCTACACTTCTTTACCAATGAACAAGAGTATCATTTCAAATAGAAATTAAATTATTTCTTGTAAATCAGTTCTACCAAAGGTGGCGGAAGAATTCAAACTAAGAGAAATTCAAAGTATTACATATGTGTACTAACTGTTATAAATATTCAAATTGAATATTTGTGCATATTTTGAATGTATGTATTTCAGCAACAACCGTCACAGAACAGGACTGAAACGGATACTTGTGGTAAGTGAGGGAGGCATACAACAAAAAGTGCGCGAAACTCATTTAAATTGAAAGAGTGAAATCTTCATAAACACTTATACAATCACACTAATAACTCCTAATAGTTATAATTGGAGCAGCTTTTTATAGAAACAACATAATAGCAGATACCGGAGCGTATCTGCAAGCACACTACAATTACAACTATAAATACAATTATACTATACTTGATACTTATCATCTATAACTCAAACGTTATAGATTGGCGCCCAACGTGGGGCACGAGTTAGGAAGATATACAATAACCATTAACCTAAATATACTAATTCGTGAGAAGACAGCAGGACCATTATCAGAAGATCAAGATGTATACAGACCGATTGAAATCAAGATCTAAATCAAGGTCAACGTCAAGAAAAAGGATGGCGCAAGCAGAGAAGGAAACCAGAAAAGAAGAGAAGGAAGCTATGTCAACAGAAGATGTGGAGGAGATGGTAGTGGAAGTAAAAGACAAACAAATTGAACCGGCGGAGGGGGTTCAACAGCCAGAAGAGGAGCCAGAAATAATACAACCAGAGATTCTACCGGAAATAACACCACAAGAAATTATACAGGAGGATAGCCAACCCGAGAAACCTACGACAATAATGGATGCCCAATTATTAACAATACTAAGAGCTATCGAAGAAAGCAACCGATCCATTAAGGAGGAATTGAATAATAAGATAGAAGAGAGCCAGAAATCCACCAAGGAGGACTTAAACAGAATGGAAGAAGGCCAGAAAAGGATGGAAGAATCACTGAACTCCACCAAGGCGGACGTGAACAGCAAAATAGAAGAAGCCAGTAGATCTACCAAAGAGGATTTAAGCAAGAAAATAGAGGAAGGCCAGAGGGAGAACAAGAAACATATGGAATTATTAAAGGAAGAGTTCAATAACCAAATACAGGAGACGAACAGGAGGATGGAAGATGGACAAAAGAAAACTGAGGAATTACTGGAAAAGAAAATGGCCATCATGAAAGAGGAGTTATCGGCAGAATTGAGATTGAAAAGCGACAAGATCAACAGGAAACTAGACCAAATGATTAAGAGAATGAAGGGAGGTGACAAGGAGATCGTGGAGTCAATAAACACGGTAATGAAAGACGATTACAAGCAATCAGGAAAGGCAATAAAAAGATGTTGTGAAGAGGCGGAAGAGAGTGTTAAAAAGATAAGGAGAGAATTAATAGTAGACGATCAACTGGAAGTTGAAAAAATACCTGAAGATAAAAACATGGAACCGACAAATCTAGAGCTCAAAGATAGTGGAGACAAAAGGATCCCAATAATTATGGAAACGGAAGAAGTGAAGATGGAAGAAAGAAGAATCCTACGTCCGAGGAAGGCAAGAGTTACCAAAGAGTTAATTGAAATGACTAGAAATGGTCTGATTAATGTGGTCAATTTACCAATTACCAACCATGAAGAAAGGGTTTTCAGAAAGGAGTATCGGAGGAGTATCATGGAGATGGATGAGAAGGAAAATAATGTAACAACAAAGAAGAAGATAACCAACAGAATATCTCAACCACGTATTTCCAAAAGAAGAGTAAGATATTTTAAGAAAAAGGAAAGCGACCAAGAGAAATGGGACCGGATTGTCGAAGGATACGCCAGAAAGATAAGAGAAATGCGGAAGGAGAGGAGTCAATTAACGGAAATACCCAATCAGAAGATAGATGACGGTACCCAAACCAAATTGAGGGAGTTATCAAACATCAGTAAGGACAGCTACCAGAAGAACAACCGAAACAAATGTATTGAAGAAAGTGAGGGAGAGAAGACAGAAGAATGGAAGGCAGACTCAGACCTAACAACTTGCAAATGGAAAAACCAGATGATAGCCCGATATAGATCAGGAACGGACGGAAGCATGGATATTAAAGAAGTCCAATCGACAAGGAGAGAGGAGAACGACGATTACGGCTAAAACATAACATATACACTGGATTATGGGACCGAATATTATGATAACCAGTAGCACGTATAATCAGACTTCGATGAAAAAATATGTTGACAATTGAAATATGAAATTACAAGTGAAAAGTGAGCGATAAGGATTATTTTATTATTGATACTATGTAAAGGATGGAAATGTATATTGTGTAAAATGAGAAGATAATTATGAGAATAACTGTTGACTATATCAAGATGAAAAATGAAATGTGGCCATGAAAATTATTGTTATTTACAAAATGAAAAGTAAAAATATGATTATAAAAATAAATGTTGACTGAAGAAAAAGGGTGAATTATTATTATGAAGATTATTATATGTTTGTATTAAATGAAAAGTAACTATGTAATTATGTATTAAACATTGAATGTATATTGTCATTTTATAATGTGGGAAAAAATGATCCCAGAGAATTTATGTAAAGGAATCAGAACATTGTATTCATCAATATCAACTACTACTATATATAAAAATAAAAAAGATGTCAATACGAGACCGACACCTTACATCCCAGGCATATATGAAGCAAACTCATTATTTCCAAGAGCCTAGTCAACCAGTAGAATGATAACATCTCACCCGTACTACTATAAGAAAAAGAAGAGTTGGAAGAATAAACCAAGTGAACATTATTACTGTAGAGAAACGACTACACACGACAAATTTATATTTGAATAAAGAAAAGCAAACACTACATGAAGTACAAATACCAACTAAAACCTGGAAAAGGAAAGAAAAAATAAATGTACTAATACATAGTATCTAGAAGAATGAATTTGGAACGAAGATTATGACGAAATAACGTTCAAGGTAACACAGAATGAAGAGATTAATTTATGATGAAGAAGAATAAAAAAAGAATATACTAACGAAGAAAATCATGAGAGTATACCAGTGAGGAAATGTAAAACAAAATATCCCGATGATATGTGAAGAATTAGTTAAGTTGAATCAAGAAAAGAGAGAATCACAATGTACAAACCGCAGATGCGAGAATTAATCCCAAGAATATTTATTATTTGTCGGAAAAACGACCACTATTATTATTATTATTAATGATTTGAGATGAATTGACTGAAGAGTAATGCCAGCAATCATTTGTTATTATTAAAGGAGATGATTTGCCTCCATATTTATTGAAATTAGTATGGCCAGTAGAGTCGAATAGCCAAAGTGAGCCGCTCTAAACTGCCCCATCTAAATGTATGTTAGGGAACTAAATAAACGAGGGAAGTAATTACATAGAGAAGAAATAAATATGATTCAAAGAGCAGAAAGCGAAAGGATATATGGAAAAAACATGTAAATCAATATGGAATGTAAAATAATTGATAAATTCTTCATAGAAAAATATAGTATAATCATAACTCAGAATTAATCAATTCTTAAAGGAAGGCATATGTAACATAACCAAATATGGCAGTTACATAAAATGAGCCTAAAGGACGGCAAGTAAGATAAAAAATATGAATGTAAATCTAGATAAGTAAATCCATGTATATTAAGTGTGTATCTACGAATGTGTTAATATGAAAATCCAACTATGAATAAGATAATATCAATCTAGTGACATCAACTACGAAAAATAAGAAAGAAAATGAAGTGAGCCAAAACCAAATACCAATAATAGACCCAATAGGATCCAAAAGTGAGGGGAAACAACGAATAAAGAATTAACAAACTCCAAAAGTGAGGGGAAACGACGAAATAAGGATTTAACAAACTCCAAAAGTGAGGGGAAACGACGAAAAGAATAATGACTACAATGAAAATAACAAGAAAGAAGAAAGAAGAAGGACAAGAAAGCTGACTCAGAAGAGAGAAGAAGATGAATAAATCATACCAGAATTCAACATAAACCACGTGTACCAAAGACTAATTAAGTGACAAGTGAAATAATGATTATCAAATGTGAGAATGAAAAACAGTGATTAGCATTTAAGGAAACACAAACAATAACAGTGCGTACTTAATAGATGTGAAACATATGAATAACCAACTATTTCTACTGATAAAACCACACAAACAATTATAGTGAGGAAGTTTATAAGTATATGAAAATAGGTTAATTCCATGAAGAAAACAACAAAATATTAAATAAGTCAAATAGACACGAACAATGAGTGTGACGCGTTTAATAAAGTTGTGATTAACACAGATAATCATAAGTCCACCAAAATGAAACAAAATAGAACAATATAACTATGTTTTATTTTTGGTAAAGAACTGACAACAATATAAAAAACCATTGTATCAAACAAAAGGGATTGAATTGAATTCAACCCATGACTAGAAAAGTATCATAAATAATACAATAAGATATGTATTAATGTTTAAGAAGGAATGTGTAAACATGTGTCACAAAATAAGTAAAATATTATTGTGAAAGACCATACTGATACCATGTAGATAGTAGAAACATACTGCATTAAAACAGATGGAACATTGTTACATAACCCATAGAGAAAGTACCTGTTAAACAAAAAACCAAAAATATCAATGAAAATAAATGATTATCAACAGTGATATCAATTAAGGAATTGTTACAAATAACAATACATCCTAATAGACAATACATTAAAAAGCAACTATGTAAATAAAACCAATCAAATGCAATGGCAGACAGCTATAGCAAAGATGCAACAAATAGGCCAATTCAAATAGACAAAGTGCAATATCAAAACCAATACTAAAGTGAATAACCATATTACCAGTAGTAAGACTAATATCTGGTAATGGTTTGAGAACAGATCTTTAACATAATAACAACAGTATTATAAACAAAATAATGTAAACTAACTAACCATGTACAAACAATCAGATGTAAGATGGACCATTGTATGGCCCATTAGTTAAGGAAAATAGTGTATTAAAACTTAAACACAGATTGTTTACAATATTACTAGTAGTTAGAGGGAAAATCAATACAACTTTGAGAACAGATTAGAACTATAAAAACAGTCAGTATATATACAAATAATTAGAAACCAACTGACCATAATGACAGAAATCACAGATAAACCAACCATGTTAAGTGAGTTACTTAGGTAAAATATGACATATAAATTTATCTAAGAGTAAATGAGAACATTACCAAAAGTAGGAGTAATGTCTAATACCAATGTAGAAACACAAACATAATGTAACAATGACAGTTTAAGTATTGTTTTTATGAAAAATAAATGACCATTATGTTGAAACACCATAGGAACAAACCCATTATTAGAGAATTGAAGGGTACTAAACTAGCTAGAAGCTGACCCATATATGTAATACATTAAGTACAATGTACGTACACTAATGACATGTCATACTTAATATAATTCACTTAGAAAAAGACTAAAATTATATTGACAATTGTATGAGAAAGGTAGAAGATGAAGAAGACAGTATATGTATTATATTTAATACAATCATGTGAGTATATTTAAATGTGAAATCATGTAAATAATCGTTTTAGTATTATTAGATTATAAGATTACCTGTATTAGATAAGGGAAAGTCATTTTAAATACTTTTATATGAAAACCAAGATGGACGCCTACTGACGCTAAAATAAGCTATTGTTAAGGAAATAATTATTTCCAAATAACCAATTAAACCAAGTGAGAAATGGACTCCAAGTGTTTATTTAGAAAGTGTTTTTAGTGAAAATAATTAAATCTGGTGTCAAAAACTTATAAAAAATAAGAAACACCAAAATAATTAATAAAAACATTATTTTAAGAGGAGCTATGTAAATAAAATAGTATTGTTTAGACTTGAATTAAAGAGGAAAATGTCAATAATTCAATGACATAACTCATGTAACGATAGGACGTTTAATAAGGAAGTTATTGTAATTATTAACTTTTCAAGTATTTTTTACACTAGTTGCTTACGTCATATAACCCAGAACCCAAAGTCAAAATTTGGTAAAACACCAAGTATTTTTATAAAACATGGGCCTTTGGGGTGAAGAGTATAGTGATTACAGCCAATCAAATCAACGCATTTTGTCAGAAACGAGAGAGACGCTTTGGCAATTTGTAACAGTCTAAGAACAGCTTCCAGACAAATAGGTCACGCCACTCCAAGTCATGAAGAAGTATTATTTTAAAATTTGTGCGCGTACATTGACATAAAGTTAATATACAGACGTAACCTTAACACAACAAATACACTTCCGAGTGATATGTGCGGGATTACCGAATAATAAGTACGATAGTGTATAATCCCGATCGTACTCACGTGTGTTGTGATTATAAACAGGGAGTACATTATTTTATTTGAATAACTTTAATTTTCAGAAATAATATTTTTGAAATAGACATTTTGATACTACGCGAGTCATTATTAGCGCAGTATCAAACCTATGATGAAATTATTATAATTTCAAGAAATGTTAATTTTTTATTCATTAAAATATTAATTAAATATTTTAATTAATTGTTATAACTATTAAAGTATGTTTAAAGTAACTATTACTAATTACAAGAGTTTAAATTTAGTCACTCTTTTGACTAAACTTGTTTTGATTATTCGATATTTTGAAATAAATGACGTTAACTTACGTACAAAAGTATAAAGTAATTTTAATAGTAACATGTTAAAAGGTTACTAATATTATGTTCAAAAATATCAATTAAGAAATATTAACCAGTAAGAAATCATTTTCTGTAATAGCGTTACCTGTGATCGCTAACCTCAAATTGGTAGCGGTAACTTATTAATATAACTGTTGCATCTGTTCTCAAATAGTTTCCAAACTAAATAGAAATCATACCAAGAGTTTTTTTTTGTATTTTATTAATTTTTTCTCTTGAAAATAAATATCTATCAAATTCATTGTTGAAAATAAAACGGTATATTGAAACCGTACAGGCCACGAGTCTGACACTGGCTATAGAATGTTTTAAGGTGCGTGCGCATACAGACGTACGATAATTACATACTTACCATACATATGGTATTAAATTTCATTGTTTTATATTTATTCGTTATTTTTGAACCATTGTTTAATTTTAATAGTTCTATAAATATTACATCTTGACACTGATATCATGGATCTTCAAAGAACCTAACAACCTGATAATATATTAACAAGAAAACATAACCTTATAAATTCAAATTATCGTATTAGAGACAGGACTACCAACATTGAGCCTGGATAGAGTTTTATGTCAAAATTAATCGATTGTAATTATTATTTAAAGGGTTATTAGTCTAAATGATTGTTAATTGTTTTTTCTTGAAATTTGCCATTTTTAAAATTTGTTAATAAACCTACACTTCTTTACCAATGAACAAGAGTATCATTTCAAATAGAAATTAAATTATTTCTTGTAAATCAGTTCTACCAAAGGTGGCGGAAGAATTCAAACTAAGAGAAATTCAAAGTATTACATATGTGTACTAACTGTTATAAATATTCAAATTGAATATTTGTGCATATTTTGAATGTATGTATTTCAGCAACAACCGTCACAGAACAGGACTGAAACGGATACTTGTGGTAAGTGAGGGAGGCATACAACAAAAAGTGCGCGAAACTCATTTAAATTGAAAGAGTGAAATCTTCATAAACACTTATACAATCACACTAATAACTCCTAATAGTTATAATTGGAGCAGCTTTTTATAGAAACAACATAATAGCAGATACCGGAGCGTATCTGCAAGCACACTACAATTACAACTATAAATACAATTATACTATACTTGATACTTATCGTCTATAACTCAAACGTTATAATATTGACGTAACTTGGTCGAACATCTGCCACCTTTCTTTGTACAAGTGTGAATGTCCTCGCCTACATTGTTACGGCTGTAGTGAGCAATAATTCTGAACTAAACTTTCCCTGTCATCTTGTACAACCAATTTCTATAGCTGAGTCGAACTTAACGTCTTTCTATTGTCTAGTTAGCGACGCTGCTCTGACATCTTCTCATTACGTTTTATTTATTGCGTCAACTATAAGTCGTTGACACCGCTTCGTGTAAACGCACTCCGTCGAGGAGAAAATTTAAAAAATTTTAAATTTTTTGCTCGTTACAAGAATCTAACATAGAATGCCCATTACATGAGGGCATGTTCATGTAAGAAAGTGCCAACACCAAATATTTTCACAATGGGTAGTACAACTCCAACATGTTTGCATCACAATGCATAATAAAACAATAACCAGAAAATCCTAAAAAATAATTGAAACAATAATTTTGTCTCAACACTGCCAATTTCCAATAATTTGAGGAACAAAGAGCTCAAAACTACACAATTAATGTTTTTTGTGTTGTTAGTACACTGGCTATTTATAAGAAAATTTTCAAGTATTTTACCATTAAATCTATAAATTTCCGCATTATTTATATGAAATAAAAATTAAAACAAAATTCGGTGAATTTTTTTACGATTTTTGACAACTACCTTACGACAGAATTAACGAAAATATTCGCAAATGAAAATTTCAGTCTTGGCGTCCTTTAGGTATAGCGTCGTGTAGCCATTGTAGAAGCCAAGTACAGCTTCATAATTATGTGAAGGAATATTAAGTGCCACACTACAAGAGAAAAGTGGCCGATTTCCCTTACAGACCTAACACTTTTTGGAAATATAGGCCTACTATCTGGTTTCTGTTCTTGTACAACATATTTGCCATCTTAAGTGTTATAAATATGATTATAATAAATTTCTGATTGATATAAATCCTTACCTTTCCTTAAATTTCTTATAAATTTAACAATTTGATCTGTCTTTTAGTTGTAATTCATGAATTTACTATTTCTCCTTGAAATGGTTAGGTATTACATTATGAAATTTTTTAATAATTTTATACAATCTCTTATATGATTCTTTTAAAGTATAGTTTCAGTTATAGTAGCTGGTGATTGATCTACCTTATATAAATCTGATTAGTTTGCTTGGTTTATTTAACTTCCTTACTCAAATATTAATGTTATTGAAATTTCCAATTTGGCCTAGATTCCATTGTTTTACATATATTGGTTTTTTAATATTATCAATTATATACCTAAATATCACTATAATATTGACGACTCGGAACACAAAGTTTTTTATAAGTAAAAACGTAAAGTTTTACCTTACAGCCTAAACCGGCTTTCACCTATAGAAGGCTTCATCAGAGGCTTAACGAAATCCAAGAATTATATACCCTCTCTGACTGTCTAAAGTTAACATAATATCAAATAAAAATTCCTTATACAACTATTGAAACATGTAGCATTGTATTCATGCTCATACTATAAAAAATAATATTGAAAAATAATGAACAGTCTTTAAAGCTTTACATTGGTTTTAACTATTTCTAAAAATACATAACAAACATTTGACAAATTAGTCTAGTATGCATACAGAAACACTTTAGGTTGTATGCACACTGTTATACATAATAAACATTCTTATATGACTTATAATTCTATATTATCTTAACACATTGAAATGTGGAGTCCATAGGCTCTAAACTTGAACATAATTAGCCATTGATTGTTAATTATTCTTTTAAACTTAATCTAATTACAGTACTTTCTGTTTAATGGTATATTACATTTTTTTAATCCCCTGTCACAGTAATTATTTCCCCTCAGCTCTCTTTATCATTTGCATTTCTATGAATGTCTTTTGATAAAAAGATGTGGCCTCTTTTATGAAATATTTAACATATTTCCATAATAATACTTCATGATATTTCATTTCTGTAATTATTATAAAACTTAAAGTTATTTGATTGTACATAGTTAAAATATAAGTTATACCTTTACACTTGAAGTTTATTAAATAGAAATCACTTGCACTGGTACACTTAACACTGTTGGTTCTTATTTATATTTGAGTTCTACAATATTTTAAGACCAAACTTTTAGTTATAAGGGACTGTGAAGATTTGTTTATTTTATTACATAATAACTTTCTTTGGTGCACTTCTATTTACTACTAAAGACTTTTGTTTATAATTATTTTACATGAGGTTTTGGGGGTGTTATACTTTCTGGGGTTATATTAATATTTGTTTCGGGGTTTATTATTTTTATTAATAGGTTTTTCATGGGTAATCTTTGTAGTTCTCCCATCCTACATCTTCTTTTTCTTCATTCTTCTGTCTTGGGTTTTCCAAGGTAAGTTTTCCTTATGTCCTTTGGTTGGTTCGGGGTATCTTCTTTATCACCTGTTCCTAACCTTCCTGTTCCTTCTTGGGTTCGGGGTATCTTCTTTATCACCTGCTCCTAACCTTCCTCGGTATCCTCCTGATTTTTTATATGAGTTCCTTTGGATTTAATTTCCTAGATACTTTATCATTGCATTTTATTAATTTAATTATACTTTTCTTTTATGGTGGTGTTGTTCACTTTGATATTTAATTATTTTCATTTGATTTTTAATTCTTTTCATTTGATATTGATTATTTTCATCTGATAGTTAATTATTTTTTTTGATAATTCATTATTTTCTTTCGAACCTTCTTTTGAGTTAATTAATTTAAATGTAATTATGATCATATTTGAATTATAACTTAGTGGTTATAATTCACTACACGTTTTTGCCTGCTCAAACATTAGTTTATGTTTTTTTCCTCTAAATCTTTCTGCGCCCCCTTTCTTTTTACTTTTTTTACGTTTTAATCCCTTAGATAGGTCACTGTTCTGTTCGGGACCTGATTCCCTGTTCTGATTATCTGAATCATCCCTGAAAAAAAAAACGCCTTTAGTTAAAGCAATACAGTTGTTGTAGTTAATTTTTTTAACCAAATAGTTTGACTATAGTTGGCTACATAATGAATAAATGGTACCACGAAATTAATATTAAAAATTTTCAAAACTGCCTATCGTGCCTATAAAATACAATAATAACAAACAATTAAACAAGCTTTTCTTAATGTAGTACAAACTACTAATGTTCAATTTTAGGCCTAACATGAAAGAAACTGCTTTGTGCAAACATTTATGATACGAATACTACTGCTCATTTTTAACTTATGATAAAACATCAAATGAATAATTTATTAAGCGTCTTGTTTTTGACCTAACTGAGGCACTGAGGCTTTCAAAATATTTAGAAAGACGAATGAAGGTTATATATGACACTTCACACATTGTAACAATAACAAAAAAATTTACTTACATGAATTTGTAGTCGTTTACAGTAAAACACCACCAGATTCACACACGTATATATGTGTTAAATGTATATTGAACACACACGTATATATTGAATATGATAAAACAGCGCGACCGATATCTATAGAGCTCATTCAATCCCTAAAGAGCTGCCTAACCTTTAAATTTTCGTAGTTTGACCATAGAGGTATTACAATAGAGGTGGGGAGACATAGGAGCGCGCGTAAGTGAGACAAGTGAATACCATCCAGCGCCACTATGCCACTCACTACTCTATAAGAAATACATAGTGGCAAAATCGAGAACTTCAAAAGTTCCACTAGTTAAAGAAGTTCACGATTCAGCCGCAAGTCCCGCAACTTATTTCTTATGGATTATCAATCTATGGTGCTGAAATATTTACCTAGGCGTATAACATTCACCAAGAAAATATTGCCAACACTTCGTGAGCACAGCGTAGCGTCGTATATATAGCTGTAGGCGGCGATTTTTTGCCCTGCGGCGCACCGGGCATTTGCCCAATTTCCCTTATGGCCAGTCCGGCCCTGCTTGCAATTAAAACTCGCTGTTAAGGGGAGGCACCAGTGAAAATTCGCCAAAAACTGAAAAATTTTGAAATTTTTTTTATTGGCTTATTCTATTCTACAGACCTTCCTGAGCATGTCCATATATATATTATTAAAGACATCTTTCATTTTCATAAAAAAAAATTAACATCTAGTAGTACGTGTAAATAGTGAAATTTGCCCGATTTTATGATTTTTGTCATTATTATATAATGTAGTGATTATGATTAAAATAAGTTTTATTTTGTAGCAGTACATTGTTTTTTTATTTCAATCTACAGTATTCATAATAATGGTACACTTTTCACCTGGTAGTCAGCGGATTCCACATGTCAGCTGATTCTGTCTTCAGCTGGTTTTGTTCAGTAAAGTGCAGGTTATGTTATATTTTCTTAGGCCTACTTGCAATTGAAGTGGTTACCAGTGTCTTTTTATAAGTGTAGTGAAAAATGGGAAGAGTAAAAAAACCTAAAAGGAATTTGTCACTTAGAAATAAGAAGATTATTGCAAAAAGATGGGAAGAAAAAAAGGAAAGAGTAAATGATGCAGAGCCAGGTACAAGTAGGGTTATGTCCCAATCTGCATTAGATTATAATGGTGTTTTTTCTATTGCTAATGATAGTTTGTCTGAATCATCAAATAGTTTACTACAAGACAATAAGCAGACAGGATTTGCTTTATACAATAGTTATAATACAATTATCCCTGTGAATAATAATGATGCACCAGAATATATGTTACTTGATAAAAGACATTTTATTCAGTTACTGTCACTGTTTCCTTGACCTGGCTGTCTGTCTAAAACTGTGGTTGTAAATGAAGCAGTTTTTAAAGGCTATGCTAATATATTTCAAATATCATGCTCAACATGTGATCATAAAATAAAATTTGAAACATCAGGCCGTATAACGAAGCATGACTCCTCGAGGCCGCCTTATGACGTAAATAGAAGAATAGTCCATGCTTTTACATCTATGGGCAAAGGTCATAAGGGTCTTGATGTATTCAGTTTGTTTTTAAATATGCCAGTGATGAACAATGAAGCCTATAATTTACATTGTAGGAATATTTCTAGAATAAGCGTAAAAAATGTTGAAACCTCTTTACAACAAGCAAGGACTGAAGTACAGAAAGCTTATACTGTATTGGACGACACAGACAATTCAAAACCGATTGAGCTGACCGTAAGTTATGATGGAAGTTGGCAGAAAAGGGGATTTACCTCGAAGTACGGCATTGGGTGTTGTATAGAAGTGGTAACGGGACTTGTCATAGATTTTGAGATATTATCAAAATTTTGTGCAATATGTGAAAGAAAGAAAAAAATGTTAGGAGAAAGTAGTAATAAATATAAAGAATGATTTGAAATACACAAAAACAACTGTCAGTGTAATTACAAAGGATCATCTCCAGTTATGGAGATGATAGCAGCAGAAAAAATTTGGTTGAGGTCAGAACGTTTTGGCTTTCAATACACCACATTGGTTTCCGATGGTGATGCCAAGACTTTGGCACATCTAAATAGCATGAAAATATATGGAGATAAAGAAATAAAGAAGATAGAATGCTTGAATCATGTTGCAAAAAGGTTGGGTACAGGATTGAGGAAAATTGTAAAAGAACACGCTGGAACTGGGGTACCACTCGGTGGCAAACGACATGGATCACTGAAAGATCCCACAATAATTAAACTAACTAACTATTATCGGAATGCGATTCAAAATAACTTGGGTAATGTTGATAATATGAAAACAGCAATTTATGCTACACTGTCCCACTATCAATCAACAGATGAGAAGCCTATGCATGGAAAATGCCCTATTGGACAGGAATCGTGGTGTTTCTTCCAGCGAGCTCGTGCTAGGAATGAAGAACCTGGGTCCCGTTCAGAGAAAGTAAAAACACCACTTACTGAAAAAGTAGCGTCAAAGATATTACCGCTCTATCAAAGATTAGCTTCAGACTCCTTGCTAAGCAGATGCATTGCTGGAAAAACACAGAATGCGAATGAAGCTCTGCACAACGTGATATGGTCGAAATGCCCCAAGAATATATTTATTTCCAAAACTAAATTACAAATTGGTGTAAGTGAAGGAATTTGTTCATATAATACAGGTATTTTTAAATCAAGTGCTGATTCTCTAACTGAAAGTGGACAAACTGTTGGTTTAAACACTGCAAAAATTGCTAAACGCATAGATCAGAAGAGGCTACACCTCGCTACAAGCAGAAAAAGTTTAAAATTTGAAGAATTCAGGAAAAAAAGAGAAAAGCAGAGTTGTTGGAAGAAGAAAGTAGAAAAGAAACGGAAGGAATAACTTACTCACCAGGAGAATTTTAAAGCTTTAAAAACTTGTACATATTTAGATGCGTGTATTGATTATGAAGTCTGTGTGTAAATTTCAATGAACCTTACATAATATTTAGAATTTGTTATAAATGAATTACTTTTATTTTTGAATAAAATGATTTTTTACAAGTACTGAAGTACATAAGTCAGTGTGTGTTAACAATATCAACTCATATTATCAGGGAAATAATGTTACCTCCTAATGCAGTATTTATTACAAACTATTCCATTTTTCTGCAAATTTAATTTTTAGCTACTATGTATATTTAAAGTGATATTCCTCAAAAACTACTAATCACAGAGAGATGTAACTTTGCAGCATTATTCTACATATTAAGAACATTAAATTTACTTATTTTCATACATCTAGGGTCAACCACGTGGCTGAAAAAAAATTTTAAACCAAAAGTAAGTGGTAAGTTTTACAATAATAATAAAAAAAAAGTATAACTTTTTTTGTATTTTCTTTACAATAATAATTATATGTGGAAATTTAAATTAAAATATCAGCTTTAATTTGGTATAAAAATCATTTTTCTATCACAATTAGTATTAAAGATATATCAAATTCAAAAAACGTCTGCATTTCCCAAAAATTTTGAACCCCTGCCACCCCAATAGCAATTTTAGCAATTTGACATTGATTGCCTTCCTTTCAACTGTTTCTGAGCCAAGTACCACAACAGAAAAATGAAAATATGTTTTACATAAAAATTTTTCATTTTCACTGGTGCTTCCCCTTAAACAACAATAACAACTTTTATTCCTTGTGAATTCATCTTGGCTTACACTCATATAATAAAATATTGTATAATATCAAAAATATCATTAATCATAAAGATTGTTTAAATCCCCTTTTGGTAACGCTTCTTTTTTTTTAGGCATAAAGAACACAGAACTGAACATAAATACACATATACATCGATATTAACTTCAGTTTCAATTACTCATGATAATTCATCAAATCCCTTTTAGTATCACACATATGGAAAATTTTGACATCACAAAAATGTACCGGTATATATTGTAACGTAACAAAGTTAAGGTCCCAGACGTTACATAAAAGCTTTGTCAATATAAATGAACAAGTGCTGAGACCTGTGTGGACTTATGGTGTACAACTCTGGGGATGCACCAAGAAATCTAACATTCAAATGATCCAAACTTTTCAAAACAAAGTACTTAGGAGTATCGTTGATGCCCCCTGGTATATTAGGAATGACAATCTGCACAAAGATCTCAAAGTAGAATATGTCAGTGAAATCGTAACAAAATATGCAGTTAACCATGACAGGAGAATTCAGACTCATATAAATCCAAAAATGCTTTGCGTGGTGGAAGAAGCTCCGCACACGTTAAGAAGGCTTAAAAGATTGAAGCCCCAAGATTTGGTGACACACTAGTGCATTTAAATCTGTAAAACTCTAAAAGAGAGAAAGGCAATAATCTCAACCCGGGGAACAGCCAGTGGGCTTCTACCCCATAAACCGTGACTGTAATATTAAAGAAAAGCAACTTGTTGGGCTCGCTCAGTTGTTGCAAAGGGAGGTGTTTTTAGTGGGTTAGAGTCCCACACTACCTGGAGCTATGGGGCTCCAGTGTGTCTATAGAGATTTTCACCTACCCTGCCGGAAAAAAAAAAAATATATAAATGAAAATAATACCCAATGTATGCCATAATTAAGGTCAGGAAGGTAAACCTCACCTAATAAATATATTAATGGTACCTAGTAAGGTTACTAGGTAATAAAATAGTAAAAATGTATATAAATATAAAATATGGAGTGATCAGTGGAAGATGTAAACAATAAACACAGTGTCTAATGGGATGAATTTACTATAGACAAGTTGGAAAAGAGTAGACTGTTTAATTGATATTTAATGTTTTATAATGATGTACATGGTGTTGTGCTTTATCATGATATTTTGTTTACATGATATTTATTCTGTGTTTAGTATGTAGCAGGTGTGAAGCTATTGCTTTAAGAAAGTATTAAGTAATGGATACTAATTCCATTCATGTTAAACTTGTATTCAAGTAATTAAATACAAGTGTATTTATTATGTATTGTATCATGTTAAGTGCATTTACTTTGAATAATTAATGAAGATATCATAATATAATATTTGTAAACTTGGCCACAATAATTGTTAATAAATTGTCAAGGGGTCATTGTAATTATGTTATAAACCAATGAAGGGTTCAGTGATAAAATAAATAATAATAATTTGAAATCAGGATAAAATAAAATTAGAATAATTGGCCATAAGCCAGTGACTCATTGTACAGTAGGTCAGGACAAAAAAGCTAAATTAAAAACAAAAAAATTATAACACATGTAATAAAACAAATAGGCCTAAAATTAGTATTTTGTAAAAGGAAATTAATACCTTTTAAAATAAGTTGATCAAAAAGAAAATGTATACGGTTTAATAAGGCAGATTAAGTGAAAGTTTTATGTGATTTAATGTAATTCCAAGAAGGGAGTATTTTATTAAATAAGTGTAAGAATATTTCTTAATTACGGCTCTAGGATAACAAATATTATCCAATAACAGAAGAGGAAGATGGTTGTTAGGGACGACTGAATGCAAGATATCTTGTTGATTTCAACATTCAATTGTTATATGTGAATGAGTAGAGTTGAGTTAATACAAATTTAAAACCAGAAAGAAAACCAAAACTAAATGAATAAAATTAAATAAATCAAATTTCAAAAAAGGAAATCCATTAAAAAGGACTGAGTAGTAACTCCTGAATCTATCTCTCAGCAAATATAATTCTACATACCATTAAAGTTAAATGAATTCAAAAAAATAAATCATTCAACCTACTAACAGCAAAAGAGTAACGATGAAAATGAACTATAATTAAATAAAGATGATCCATAGCCGAGGGATGCCAAATTAATTGAAAATATATTAAAAACAAACGAAGAAATTTGAAATAACGTACTGAACCTCACTTTCCACTACCGAACAAAGTTTTAATACTACACAAATTCCATTGGGACCTGTAACCACCAGAACCAGGAAGATTCACGTAGATTAGAACTGAAACTTCTACTACATCCTGGGACATCAATACCAAACTTTTATTGAGAAGCTGGATGATATTCCAGCCATCGAAGCAACATTCTGTTCTCGTCTCTGCGTAGCGAAACACTGCCACATTAAGTATTTGATCGAAGTTGGTAAAAACCCTGCTTATATTTAATTTTATATAATAAGATTTTATAACAATATTGTAATACTTAGTAACCTTAAAATTGCATCACCTGACCTTACTAATACTTAAAAGAACTACATGTACCCTGAGATAAAAAACAAACTGAAAATTATAATTAAATTGTAACACATCTAAAACCCGAATTCAATAACAAATCGATTATGGTGGATTATATGGTATAATAGGATCGATATGGTGAATTAGTAGCAAGAGGAAACAGCTGTTGGAATTTACAGAGAAAGGAACGTGAGAAACGCATCAAGCGGAACGACTTAACCTATAATAACTGGTCAATCGCCAACTACAGCGCTCGTTTGTTGACAGCTGGTGAATACGGGAGAATAGAGAACTAACTTACTCTCTCTGCTCTCTTCTCTTCACAATTTCGATAGTATACACTGACTAGGGTTGGAGAAAAATATTGAATTATTCAATATAATAACTGAAATATAGCGTTTTTCTCTTGTAAAACACTTGATAACTATTTAATACAGATCTATTATCAAGAACCGAATAATATCAACCACATAATAAATAATTTTCTTTATAAATAAATTAACACTGATTTGCAGGAGGTCTCATCTACAGTAAAATATTACAAATTGACGCATTCCACAGTGGAGCTTTTGAGCATAATATAATTTAATAAATACACTTAAACTAATTCATTGCAATTTGACGAACCCAACAGTGGGGCATAACATATTACAAACAGATAATATTTATTACAAATTGACGCTCATAACGTGGGGCTGAAATAACGATAAACCCATAACGGTGTTGGACTAGTTACATACTCATTCGATTAGTAACAATATATATATATATATATATATATATTGTAACGTAACATAGTTGAGGTTCCCTAACGTTACATAAAAATTGAATGAAATATGGTCAAGGACCATACCCTGATTTAAGGTTGTTCAATAGTTCATGTGCTTGAGAAGTACCTCAAGTCAAAAGGAGGCAATGACTAATGTTAAATGTAAAAGAGCCAGACCAATGAATGATTGAATGTAATGAAATGTTTGTTTTGTACTGTGACATGTTAAGGTCTACAGAGTATTTATGTTGTATGTTGAATATGCTAAAAATGAAATGATGTTGTTTGATAATAATACTTCATCAATAATTATGTTTATATTTATATTAGATTTGTCTTTATACAATCCAGTATAGTTACCACCGGCACTGTACTAAGTTCTCAGTATTGTATAAAGTTGAAAAATACTGTTGTTTTAATTAATGTTTATAAACTGGATCAGGGGTGTGACATGTGTTTCAAGTCTAACAAGTAGTTCTGACAATTATATCATAAATTAATAAAGGGTTCCAGAACCAGTTAATTAATATAAAAAAAATAACCACCAGTAAATTAAAATTCATGTAATTAACCATGTAACCAATAATTAATTGTACAGTAGGTCAGGTAAAAAGAAAATTAAGTTAAAAAAAACAAATAATGTTATAATGGTTGTAAGTGAATCTATAGGCCTAAATTCCATATTAGTGAAAGGAAATTAATACCTTTTTAGTAAACCCAGTCCAACGAAACTCTGGTAAAACATTTACTGTTTAGTAAGGAAGGTTAGGGGAGAATTTTATGTGATTTAATATTAATCCAAGCATGGAGTATTTTATTGGAAAGGAGTAGTAATATTCTATAATGCCGGCTCAAGGATATATAGAAAACGTGGTTGTTAAGGCAACTGAATTGCAGAAGTTGTTGATTTTGAATTAATTCGTTCTGATTGTTACAAGCTATTAGGTTGAGATGGACCGATATATTTAAAAAATATGAATAAATCTAAAGGAAATATGTATCCAAATTGAAAAACCCTTTTTGTAAAACAATTATACTTTAATGCTAATGAATAATACAAATTAAATAACCTTCCAAATTGTAAATGAATACAGTAAAAAAGAATTGAAAGCCTCTCACCTCATTCACTGAATAATTCCGCTGGATTTGGTATTAAACCCGTTCATACTATAAACCGAAGATCAGTAAAAGAATTAAAGTTTGAACTAACGGAATTATTGGAAATACCAGAGGACTCGGTTTGGCGTAATAACCTTCATTAGCAGCAGAGAAGCTGGGATCCTAATTCCATTTCACTGGGACCAAGAATTGTGAAGATCGTAAAAGAAGAATAGAAGCCAGAAGATTTCCTGAGGGTTTACCAGTACACACCACCATCAATTTTATTGAAAACCAGAGCTATTTCACTGGATGAAGACGAGATAAGCTGAGTTCTGGACTACTGTTGACAAACATCCACCGCCAGACGAAATTTTCGTCGGTTTGGTAAAAAAACAACTTATTTTCATTTCACTGTATTTTAAGTAAATAATTTTATTTTGTAAATTGAACAACCTTAATTATGCATTTTACCTGGCCTTACTAATGGTTCCAAGAACTATACGAACCCTGGGATAAGAATTATTTGTTGTTATTTTCAAGTGTATATGTTTCTAGAAGTTGAGTAATTAATAATCGATATATGTCTGGATGATCGATTGGATCGTATTATTGTTTTTGAGACAACGTAACCTGTGAATTAATAGAGAAAATAAATAAAGTACATTTATTGTATGAGATAACGTTTAAGTTATTGCAGAATAAATACTATATGTGGTGGGTGGAATAATTTACAAAAAGATTGATACAAACATAACAAATAACTAACCTATAAGTACGCTTATTACTAGTAACAGCGCTCAAAGTTTGCAGCTGGTGGGACGGGAGATTGCTGAACTAGCTTGTGTTTAATACTAAATTTGAATGAAATTTTCCACCATCGAGTGACTAGGGTTGACACAAATACCTCTTACATTCCGTCAATACTCTATACATATCGCTAATATTACGCAAACAATGAAAACTAAGTTAAGACTATAGAGTAGTATGATTATAAATTCAAGGAACATAATTATAATTTTGTTTGCTTAATAATCTATGTTCTGAGGGTTTCACCGGTCACAACCGAAAGATATATTAATTAATAACATATTAATTAAACCAGGTAACAACATTTTAATTGTTACGAATTGCCACCTGCAACGTATTACTTGGCGTTTGATACACAGGAGTCTCTTATAACTAATTACACCCATAGACAAGATTTCTTTACAATTTGACGTTTCCAGCGTGCAGCATATAATATAACATACGTCCTCACATAATTAACAAGTAGTTCTTTACTAAATTGGTTTACAACAGTGGGGCTTGAATAAGACGGACATTTTCGCTAGGAGGGGTATTTTTAATAGATTACAAATTGGCCAGCCCAACAGTGGGGTTATAAGGAGGGGTATTTTTAATAGATTACAATATATATACAGTAGAACCCCTCAAATCCGAACCCCAGAAATCCGAAATCCCGGGAAATCCGAACATGATTTTGAAGAGAAACAACATTTGAAAAAAAACATAAAGACATAAGAAACACATTTATTATTACATAAAACTATCATATGTAACCTAATTTTATGTAAAGAATCATTGAAAAATTAATAAAGTATGTACAAGTATTGTTACTTACGTAAAACAGGATTGAAATGTAAAAAATATTGGAATTAACACTGTATAAAAACAACAACGTCATACAGCATTTCATTAACATCAGAGCTGAATGGCCAAGGAAAAACACAAAAGAAACACACACAAACACTACACTACATTTTTTCACTTAAAATCAGTGATCTTCATCTGGCGAAGTGACATAAACCTTCCCGAGGATGCGATGTTGCGCCAGCGTCGCATAAACATGACATCATTGGGTGTAGCAGCTGCGTGTTGTTCTATGTAGCGCAACGCGATGTCGAGAGCGACGGCAGCGTCAGAATGAGTCACGTTTGTTGAGGCATCTTCTCCCTCGCTATCGCTACCTGATACATTGTCATGTTGATCCTGGACCACAGACACTATGTCATGCTCGGTGCATTCTTCATTATCGTCTAGTGCTGCCCACTCCTCCAGACAACCTTTTTCAGCATCCTCACATCCTGGTACTTTTTGAAAGAGATGAAGGAGCTCAGTTTCATCATCTCGTGTTGTAAGTGGTGTTTCCACAAATTCGAGGCTGGGCCAAAGCTTCGTCCAAGATCTCTGCAGTAAATTTTTACTGGTATTGTTCCAGGATTCTGCAACCCAGTAAATCACATCTTTTATTGTTATCTTCTTTAGCTTCTCAAGAATAGAAAGAGAACAATCTTCTTCAATAAGAGTTTGCAGAAGCATTTTTCTGTAGCTTAGTTTTATGTTCTGTAGCACACCTTGATCCATAGACTGCAGCAGCGATGTCACGTTAGGTAGTAGAAAAATTGCTTTTATGTCTCTGCACACCAACTGCATGTCTGAAGGATGTGACGGAGCGTTGTCTATCAAAAGTAGAGCTCGAGGTGGCAGTCCATTTTCTTCATTAAATCTTGTTACCGAAGGAACAAATTTCTTTTCAAACCACTCCTTAAAAAGATTACCAGTCATACACGCCTTAGTCTGATTTCTGTAATAAACAGGGAGAGAATTAATGTTCATATTTTTAAGGGCTCGTGGCTTGGCAGATTTTCCAATCACCATTAATGGTAGCTTGTTTGTTCCCGCGGCGTTACTGCAGGCCAAAACTGTGAGACGCTGTTTGTTCATTTTAAAGCCTGGCGCAGAAGATTCCTCTTTAGAAGCAAGACTTTTAGTGGGAAGTGCTTTAAAATTCAATCCAGTCTCGTCCGCATTATACACTTGCTGGGGCGAGTAATTTTCCGACGAAATAAAATCGGCGAATTCATCTAAATATTCTTTTGCAGCAGTATTATCAGCTGATAACTTCTCTCCACTTATCGTCAGTTGTCTGATTCCATGCCTTCTCTTCCATCGATCCAACCACCCATTGCTAGCAGTAAATGCCAAATGTCCGTTCATTAGTTTGTTCAGCCGCAATGCCTTTTCTTGAATTAATGGACCACTAATAGAAACTCCTTTCTGCCTCTCTTGTGCAACATAAACCACAAAAACACTGCTTCGTCAATTTCTTCATTTACAGAAACTTTTGCGTGATGGCGTTATTTCAAAGTTTTTTCACTTGTTGCACTGCGAAACTGTTCAATTTTTTGTTCAATTTCTCCAGTCACTGATTGTTGCCTTACCAACACCAAATTCAATAGCCAACTTCGTCAAACTTTCCCCTTTGTCTAGTCGCATTAACACTTCGAGTTTTTCTTTTAAAGTACAAGAACTATGTTTTCGTTTGCTTGCCATAATTTAAGAAAACTAAAAAACCCGATCTACACTGCTCACTTCAAATGCAAAAACAATAAACCTTAAACGAAAACTCGAACAAACTATGTACACTGGATGGAAACGGTAACAGCAGACAAACGCACAGGACAACAAACGCCAGAGGACTAACTGGAATACAAAGATTTCTAGACCTATTGTAGTAGGACTGGGCTATTTTTAGTGCACCTCCGCCCGACAGCAACAGTGATTCACGGGCAGTCAAGGTCAGCAACCTCCGGCGGCTTCGTCTCACCCCTACGCAACATTACCGGACGGCGCGTACACCGTAACTAGTGTTGGGTACTATGTATGCAGATTTTTCGGCTAATCCGAACTTTTCCGAATCCGAACAGGCTACAGCCCCAATTAGTTCGGATTTGAGGGGTTCCACTGTATATATATTACTCATCCCTTTAACACATAACCGAACATAAGATCACAAATAATTTAACAAGATCACAGATAATTCACTACCACATCCTACCCATAAAAGCCCTGCGGCCCGCTTGTATATTATATTTCTTTATCACCCCATCATATGGGAATATCAAATGCCTGTAACCAGCTAGTATTTATTAATTGAGAACGGATGTCTTTTATTAAGAAAACCCATTATACATTTTTATAATGTCTACAGCCAGCCTATAGCTTACTCAGAATATCAGCAACATAAATACCAAAGAACTGTAACAATTCTATATTAATTTTAGACATACATTTACAATTGAAATGCAACTCATATGGCCCATAATAGCAAATATAATTACAAGTTAAAGTATTATTACCATTTGTCTAATACTGCAAAAATGTAAAACGTCTTGATTTCCATAAAGTATAGATCATTAAAAGGTTGGTCATAAGAGTTTACTAATACTTAAAAGGTTTAATTATAATGACTTGATTGTAATAAAGGAAAACATAATTGCAAATTAAAGCTACATACAGCCTGCATAAATTTTACAAAAATTGGACAATTAATAAATCTGAGAAAGTCAGGTTTGACCCATAATGACCAGAAAATACAAGTTACAAAATACTAGTACCGCCTGTACAATTTTATTAAAAAGGTAAAATTTTAATTTTATCAACGTATATATATAGAATCTAAAAAAACTGAATTAACCCGGCCGCAGGAGTGTACCAGAACATGTGTGACTTGACACAGGATGACCTATCCGAAACCTGCATGAGACAGCTACCTCCTGATTTGTGAAATTTATAAACATACAAACACTGAAACAGAATAAAAAACTCCCCCCCCCTCGAGCCCTGTATGCAAAAAAGGTGATTAAGTGCGAAAAACCCTGTAATAAAAATGAAAATGAAACCCAACCATCCGGTTTGGTACCTCATGAATGAAACACTCCCCCCCTATACTTAATTGAAAAGAATGTCTCTCCCACAATTTTTGCACCCATTAAACACCATAAAATGAAAGCACCCTGGAACCCTCCCACGGGCTGGTTTACAATTATACTTATATGAACTGTATTATTCAATTATGTTACATTGCAACTGTCCCGCCGACACATACACGCGATTAAACTGTGTCCCGGTATAAAGTTAATCTGACAGTGTTATATTCACATCACATAGGGTTTCCTGCAGGCCAGGTTTGAATAAAATAAAATGTGTAAATGTCACCTCATTTCATCCAGGCGGTCACGGGGTAGTTTGCAGTGTGTCTCCCTCCGCTGCGGCAGAACTGAGTTTCAAAGGTACAGGGCATGAAGAAGGTGTAGCTACATCATGCGTTGGTCAGATCTCCGACTACGACGAGAACCCGGTAGGTCTTAAGGCGGTTAGCTTACCATTAAAGAGGAGAAAAGAACCATGATTAAGAAGCTCTGCCGACTCGAAGGGTAGGTAGACTGGTTACGTTACGTTGCGATACGGGCTGCAAACTGAACTCAGTCAGTTCCGGCCGTGCCTGACCGCCCAAGCTAATCTCGAGCTCCCTCACTAGGCACCGCCACCAAGCAGAGAGCAAAACGATAACCGAACAGCTCTGCGCACATTTTGGTATCTGACCTTAATGCCACGGCAAAATATCAAATTTTTTATATATGGAATCCGGGTCATCAAAACTCCGGCACACCCCCACCCCAAAAGGGCAACCTGGTTGCCTCACACTTGAGACACGGGGTACCCTGCAGTGTACCCCATATAGTCTTCTAAAACACACGAGTCTCAATCGGTAAATCTCAGTAGTTTTTGCTCTCAGGACAGAAAATCTCATCACCACTGCGACCACCCTGATGCAAGCCCTCTGCCATGCCAACCCCATGGGACCGCCCCAACACGTCACCCTCTCTGGTGACCACCAACTACCTCTACTGATGCCACTCACATACTCGTCCCTAGGACCAAACAAGGTGTCACAAACCTTGGTTAATGAGTGACCATACTACAACTCACGTCCACCTCCTGGACTGACCAGCCATATGCCGCAAAACAAGGGATCACAATCCTTGCCATATGACTGGCCCACATCCTACCATCCCTACACTAGGGCGGATGGCCCCGATTCACCAGGCAGAGAAGACCGCATCGAGGGCACGCGAACATCAATCCCATCTCTCATTTAACCGTTCGATTACACACAGTAACTAGAAAAGGGGGGGGTTACTTCTCTACTGAACAGTCTATACAACATATATACAACACACTCTTAACCAAAAGAAACACCGGGAAGTCAACCGAGGATGCGGCATGGCCATTAACAACAAAATTCGATGTCAACAATAGATCAGCTGACGAGGCAAGCACAGTTTATCCGATTAAGAAAACAACAATTAAATTCCTCCATCGAGACGGCTATCAACAGCTCAGAGTCCAACTCGCCCAGATCGCATAGTTTACAACGATACAAGTAGAGGGAAAATGAGGGTCCTGACGCACAAAGGAATGCCGCCTTTCCCACGTTCCCCCCACCACCAAGATCAAAGAGATGCCACCGTTCCCACGCTCCAAGATTTTTTCCCATGCTCTCCCCACCACCAATGGACCGCAGCATCCCAATGGAGCACAGCATCCGCGAATATAATTTTTTATTTTTTTAATTTTATTTTTTTAATTAAGTTGATTTGCATATCAAGGGTGGGTAAGGGTGGGGGTGGGGTTCAATGGACCACCAGCATCCGTGAATTTCTGCGAATATAATTTTTTATTTTTTTAATAAAGCTGATTTGCATATCAAGGGTGGGTGGGGGTGGGGGTGGGGTTCAATGGACCACCAGCATCCACGAATTTCCGTGAATATAATTTTTTATTTTTTTAATAAAGCTGATTTGCATATCAGGGGTGGGTGGTGGGTGACGGGTTCAACTTGATGTGTTATAATGTATATTAAAACTATATAATCAGGGTTACCAACCTCTGCATGGGCTCAAACTTGATGTATGTGTTATAATGTATATTAATAATATATTTTCAGGGTTACCAATCTTGCATTATTGTGTATAGAACAGATCTGCCAACATTTGTCTGTGGTGGGAAATTCAAACTATATGAGCAGACGCATTATAGTGTATAGTAAATTATATGACTGTTGACGAGTACGATGTCAAGGTATCAACTCTCTCTCCCTTCCTCTCTCTTTGTCTCCAGACACAGTTATCGATCACGATATAAACTCTCTCTCTCTCTCTCTCTCTCTCTCTCTCTCTCTCTCTCTCTCTCTCTCTCTCTCTCTCTATGTGTTTATGTAACATCTCTCTCTCTCTTGCTCTTGCTAGCACTCTCTCTCTCTTTATGTCATCGGTTTTACAGTGATATATCATGTCTCTCTCTCTCGCTCGCTCGCTCTCTCTCTCTTTATGTCATTGGTTTTACTGTGTCTGTTGTGACTGGTTGGACGAAACATATGACTAAATTAATAAATTTTCTCTCTGCATAGCAGTTGTAAAAGTAGAAACTTATGGATTATTGTAATTAGCGATACTAAAATGTAATCACTAGGAAATATATTTATCGCCTACCTCGTTGCGTCCTACTTCTAATTTTGACACATGACGGTCACTGACCGTGATTTAGAAATTTATATACACAACATATGCGCTAGCACTCTCTCTCTCTCTCTTTATGTCATCGGTTTTACAGTGATATATCATGTCTCTCTCTCTCACTCGCAGACGTCGGAAGAAATTCCTAGTTTATAATGTAATTACCTGTGCGTGTGCTGTTACAGATGACAAGTAGAAATCCATGCGTTAACGACTTCACAATAAATGTTAGTCTATTGTTTGTGTGACACGACTTTAACTGGTTTTAGAAAGTTATATTCAGCGCTGTAATTAGCGATACTAAAATGTCATTAAGCGTCAGTAAGTCATGAAAAAAACTCCTCTGAAATAAGGCATTTTCAAAAGTTTTGCGTACACATACAAATCGCTGTCGGACAATGTACGCACTGGTATGCAAATTAGTTTTTTTTGTCTGTAAGGACACAGGTATAGACCCGATGCTATTTTATTGTTACGTTTATGTCTGGAGGTCGTTTTGCATTTGGTGTTGTTACTTTTCAAGTATGTGTCATTTTCATAAAGTTAATGTACTTTCAAATATTTTCTAATCGAACCAAATATTATTATTCAACGAAACATTGTAAATACTAATTAGAATCAATGATACATTTATCACGTACATGCAAATTCAATTATTAAAGTGTTAACTACTGGGGGTGGAAAATACACACACACACACACACGTACAAACACATTAGCGAGCACGAAGTTCCTATATTTTGTGTCCACATTTGTTAAGACCACGATGAGATATTTTTTATTCACCATCAATTCTAACCACTTGATATTGCGTAAACGTGTTTGCTCTACCCAAATATTTTCACGCAATAAAGGCCACGCCTCAGTAATTACGAATAATGTTTATACAAAAGTTATATTTTAATATATGAAACAGGAATAATCATGCATATTAGAGTTTACCTTAGTTTTTCATAAAGTATTATTTTAATAATTGATGGCTTACATTTTATGTAAGTACAGTATCTATTTATCGACATATAAATTGTAGTAGCGATAATAATAAGTAATATTTACAATGAAACTATTTTCAAATACAAATGATGTTGGTAATGTATGATTTTAAAGACAACATCTTCATTTGGTACTTCATTAAGTTGGTCCTTGGACTATACTTCGCTCCCTCTCTCTCTATCTCTCACACACACATTTAGTATGAGCAGACGCAGTTGTCGTCCATGATATCAACACTCTCTCTCTCCCTCTCCCTCTCGCTCTCTGTCTGTCTGTCTCTCTCTCTCTCTCTCTCTCTCTCTCTCTCTCTCTCTCTCTCTCTCTCTCTCTCTCTCTCTCTCTCTCTCAACTATATGATTGTTGTCGACTACGATATCAAAGTTATCAACTCTCTCTCTGTCTCTCTGTCTCTCTCTCTCTCTCTCTCTCTCTCTCTCTCTCTCTCTCTCTCTCTCACACACACACACACATTTAGTATACAGAATTGTTCTCTAACTACAGCTGCAATCATCCAGTTTCACCAGCGCGCGCGCGCACACACACACACACACACACATGTGAAGAAGAGCAGTAACGATTTCTCTTTAGCAAAAAAATATTATCTCTCTCTCAAAATTGTTCTCTAACTACAGCTGCAATCGTCCAGTTTCGCCAGCGCGCGCGCGGGCGCACACACACACACACACACACACACAAGATCAGGAATATCCCGTTAGTGCCACATGTCTGTAACAGAAAACAACATATTTTAAAATTAGATACTGTCATTAAGACACATGCACACACACACATATGGTGTAGTTGTGATCATGTAACACTGCGTTGGGAGACATTATACTTGCATGAAACAAAGACATTCCCTGTGTTTTATCACTTTAATGTATTATCATGACCACTCAGTACTGAGTGATTATAGTCCTAATGCAATGTCAAAATAAAAATATGTAAAACAAAATACAGACGTTCTTTTATTCAAACGTAACATCCAAAATTTTGAAATATATTTATCGCCTACCACGTTGTACCCTACTTTCTAAATTTAACAAATAGCAAAAATAGTAATTAAGCGTTGTCACCACTCATGATTATTACCGTATGCATATGTGTACAGAACAAACATAAATATAGTTTACAGACCAATGTAATGCAATATTTTAAAAATTCATTTTGCATTGATTAAATATATATATATATATATATATATATATATATATATATATATCGCAAACAATGTTATAAAATAAATACAATATTTAATTTTGACATTGTAAGATTTTATCACCACTCATGATTATTACCGTATGCATATGTGTACAGAAGAAACATAAATATATTTTACAGACCAATGTAATGCAATATTTTAAAAAATTCATTTATCATTGATTAAATATATATATCACAAACAATGTTATAAAATAAATACAATATTAATAATAATTTTTGACATTGTAAGATTTTAATAAAAACAGATAACGATTCGCCAACAACAAAATGGACTGCACTCGTACATTATTCTTGTTCAAGGAGCGACTTGACTGCAGTGATCAGACCTACAGAAAAAGTACACTTTATCTTAATTACTTTGCAGTATAAACATTATACTTACATTGTCTCTATATGGCTCCGTTTTCCTCTTTTACAGCCAGTAAATATATAATATACTGCCTTCCTTATTTCTTCGGGCTTAGGACCGACTTGAGATCACATGAAAATGTTTTTTGTTGTGTAAACAAATAACAAATTCAAGTAACATGAGGCTGTTACGGTGGCTCTGAAAAGAACCGATTAATAAGTAGACCTAACGTTTGTTTGTTTTTATCATTTTAGCTGTGTCACCACAAACTGGCACTGCGGCATTACCCTTGCATGTAAAGCGTTAGGACAATCGTCCGCTGCCCATTCTTCAAATCTAACTTGACACGAACTACATCGCACAGTATCACCATCTCCTTCGTACACAAACCCAGCGCGTGCCAGTGTTTAAGGACTCTGGTTGACATTCGGATACTTTAAATAGTAATCTTTACGTGCACCCACTCTCTGTATTTTAAAATACGTACGCAGATATTGTAAATATTCTGCACGATTGTACTTCATTGTATAGCTGTAAACAAAGAGTAATTTGTACGACTTCCCTTACACATTTATATGGAACTAGAAGTGGTGTAAGATCCCCACCACCTGCCCTTTTCTTCTTCTTCAAGTGGAAGGTGAAGAACAAACGATACATGATTACAACACCAGCTTAACCCAAGGGTCATTGTCCGCAGTGGAAAGCTTTCAGAAATTTGCGATACTGAAAGTATTTTCGTACATTAGTCAAAATTAGGAAAACAATCGAATCGACAAACATTATGAATTCCGTTCGTGGGAAGCCTGTAATTTCATACTCATAGTCAATTTATTTTCATAATATTATTTGTATATATAAACATTTTACAAAAATCATAAAGCATCAAACTGTATATCCCTTTGTTGGCTTGTAATTATTACTAAACAGTAATACATGCTTAGGATGAAAATATTTGTTATGATTTTAGTAACGTACAACACCAGCTTAACCCCAAGGGGTCATTGACCGTGATGGAAAGCTTCCCCCCCCCACTGAATTTACATTTTCAGCAGCCTACACATTTGATTCATACATACATAGATTTCAATCCGCAAAGATGTATGCAGATAAATGAAATACATATTTTACATTAAATACATTTTTGATTAATATACAAAGAATTACATATTGTTATTCTTCTCTATTATGTTTCCAATTGTAATAGAGTGTTATACTCAGCATAAAGGAAGTAACGCACGCGCTGGAGCCTATACTAACCAAATGAAATATTTACAGACGGACAACGGGAAGGCATACAATTTACCCTTGAGGTTGAATTAGAAAATAAACTTAATTTTCTCGATCTAACAAAGTTTTCAATACCACATAAGAAAGATCTAATATAAAAAGGTGACAGCACATAGCAGTCATTGACCTGATTGTGTGTGTGTTTGTGTGTGTGTGTGTGTGTGTGTGTGTGTGCTCTTGTAGACTAGAGAAACCCGAGGGGTCATTGTCCGTGATGGAAAGCTTTTATTTTCATACATTAGGAAAACAAACAAACCAGTAAACATTATGAATTCCACTCGTTGGAAGCCAGCAATTTCATGCTCGTAGACAATTTTATTTTCATAATATTATTTGTATATATAGACATTTTACAAAAATCATAAGCATCAAACTGTATATCCCTTTGTTGGTTTGTAATCATTATTATTCAAGTGGAGGGTGAAGAACAGAGTTGCAAACAATATATGATTACAACAACAGCTTAACTCAAGGGGTCATTCATTGTCCGTGCTGGAAAGCTTTCTCCACGATTATGTCTTAAGAAATTAGCGATACGAAAGTATTTCGTACATTAGCCAAAATTATGAATCTCGTTCGTGAAAAGCCTGTAAATTCATGCTCATAGACAATTTTATTTTCATAATATTATTATTTGTATATATATAATATCAGGTCGTTACTTTCTTCGACGTTAAGCCCCACTGTTGTGAGCGCCAATTTGTAACAAGACCTGTTTTTCTGGTTACAAATAAATATTTCTCTACTGTACAAAAATAAAAAATTTTTAATTTAATTTAAAAAAATTTTCAAAAAAAATTTTTTATATTTGTTTATTGTTAAATAATTAATAAATAATTCTTGTTATGTGTTTTCATTGAAAATTTAAAATTCTGTAAGTTTTTTATGTCAATATATTCACTTCTGGTTAACTGTAAATAAATCTGGAGTTAATCAGATTGTCTCACTTCGCTAATCGATTGGCGATTTTCTTCTATGCTCCAGTATATCACTCTCCTTTAGTAATGGTCGTCTTCCAGTAAGTCCTGTAGTCAACGAAAACTCTTATATTAACTTGTGAAATAAATTTAAAACCAGATAATTGAATTATTTTGATTTATTGACAATTATTCTGAAAATATCGATTTAAAATCGATATTGATATAAAGTTCGACTCTTTCACAGGGATAATCGATTCTCAATACAGGTTATATTATATGAATAATTTCGAATGGTTCTTTTAACGGTTATAATTATAATAGTCAGTGAAGGGGCAAGCATAGAAAGTATAACATTACAAAATAAATCTTATGAATTAATAAATACACAATTTGATAATAAGATATAATGTTTATAATGCACAATTTTATACCCAATGGTGACTGGATGAATTCATTCAATGTAGGCGCTTTGCATCCTGGGGACCATCATGGCGGCCACTTCGCTAATGCAGTATAACAGAAATGGCGTCGCTGGATTTTCAGACAATAAAATTGCCTTCACAACTGTTTTATGATCTCCGTAATATTGGATAATGTCTATTGTGTTGTTAGAGGTGTCCTGGTTAAGTGTTCACTGGCTTTAAATGTTGGTATTTGGTGTGTTCACTTTTGTCGGTGTATGGCGAAAAATCGTGAAGTTCGTTGTAATGTGAATTATTAATGTTTAATAGTTTTATTGGTTTATTTCACTTGTATTCGGTTAAGTATTGTTTGTTTTCACTGTTTGTAGTGGTGTTGTGCACTGATTATATGTTTAATATACCAATTTCGGTAACTCTCGGTTGTTCACTGATTTTAGGCTAAATCGTTATACGCCATTAAAATATAAGCTATATACGTTCTTAGCGCGAGCTAAAACAACCGTTCGCTTTGAATGTTAATTAAGAACTGTTTTACTTCCTTCGTCTCCTGAAATATCTTGCAAAGTAATATTAGAAAAGTATTGTTTCAAATATATTTCACTTCCTCTTGCATGTGACTATAGTACATTATACTCAGAATATTTTTTGGTTATTGATTACTTTCGTGAACTAATAATTACATAATTGGTTTCTTTAACTCTTTCTTCTTAATTTGACATACTTTATAAAGTTTTTTGTCAAAATTGCTATATTTCTGTCATTTTGGAAATATAGGCTCAACATCTGTTTCCTGTCCTTGTCCAAAATTTTAGCCATCTTAGGTGTTATAAATATGATTATAATAAATTTCAGATTGATATAAGTCTGTATCTTTCCTTAATTTCTTACAAATTTATCAATTGATCATTCTTTTAGTCATTATTCATGAATTTACTATTCCTCCTTTGAAATTGTTAGGTATTACATTTTAAAAATTTTTTAATAATTGAATACATCTTTTTATATTATTCTTTTAAAGTATAGTTTCAGTTATAATAGTTGGTGATTGATTCACCTTATATAAATCTCATTAGTTTACTTGGTTTATTAAACCTTCTTACTCAATTATAATGTTATTTGGAATTTATTACTGTATTTGGCCTAGATTTTATATTTTTACATATACTGTTTTTCGAATAATGTTATTTCTATACCCCTTCTGACTTTCTAAAGTTAACACAATATTAAATAAAATTTCCTTATATAACTATTGGTACATGTAGCAATGTATTCATGCTCATAATACAAAAACAATATTGAAAATTAATTTCTAGTCTTTAAAGTTAGACATTTTAGTTTGAGCTATTTTTAAAATACATAACAAACATTTTATAAACTGGTATAGTATACATACATAAACATTTTAAGCTGTATGCACACTGTTATATTAATAAACATTCTTATACTAATTATAATTCTTATTCTATTATACCACCTTGAAATGTGGAGTTCATTGGCTTTAAATACAAACATAATCAGCCATTTAAAATTTTAATTTTTGTTAAACTTAATTTAATTACAGTCCTTTCTGTTTATATTGTATATTACATATTTAATCCCCTGTCACAGTAATTATTCCCCACCTGCTCTCTTTATCATTTACATTTCAAGGAATGCTTTTGATAAAAAATGGCCTCTTCTATGAAACATTAGAAATATTTTCACAACAATATTTCATGACATGTTATCTCTGTAATTATATAAAATATAAAAGTTATTTAATAGCACATAGTTCAAGTAACAGTTACTCCTTTACTTGAAGTTTATTATATTAAAATCACTTGCACTGGTTCACTTACACTGTTGGTTCTGACTTATATTTGAGTTCTACAATATTCTAAGACCAAACTTTTAGTTATAATGGACTGTGAAGATTTGTTTATTTTATTATATAATAACTTTAGTTGGTGCACTTCTATTCACACTACTAAATACTTTTGTTTATAATTAATGTACATTTCTATGAGGTTTTGGGGTGTTATACTTTCTTTGGGTGACATTAAAATTTGGTTCGGGGTTTATTATTGGTAGTAATAGGTTTATCATGGGTATTCCTCGTAGTCCTCCCATCCTATATCTTCTTTTCTTCTCTTCTTCCTTCTTGGGTTTTCCAAGGTAATTCGGTTTCATTATGTCCTTTGGTTGGTTCGGGGTATCTTCTTTATTATCTGCTCCTAACCTACCTGGGTATTCTCCTGATTTTATTTAGTTTCTTCGGATTTAACTTTCTTCTTGATACTTTATAGTTGCATTTTTATAATTTAATTATACTTTTCTTTTATGGTGGTGTTTTCCTTTGATATTTAATTATTTTCATTTGGTATTCAATTATTTTCATTTGATATTTAATTATTTTCCTTCGATATTTCTTTTGAGTTAATTGTAATTTAATGTATTTATGATCATAATGGAATTATTACTTAGTGGATTATCTGTCATGCTACAATATATATATATAGACATTTTTACATAGCTCATTATTTGCACAAAAATCATAAGGCATCAAACTGTATGGGAATGATGACCCTGTGACTTACCGCAACGCTTAATTACTATTTTTTGTCATATATAAATTTCTATTTTTTCATGTATCAAATTGTTTCTTTATGTTTGTATTTTGCCTAAACCATGTCAACTTCACACACACACACACACACACACACACACACACACACACACACACACACACACACACACACAAGAACAAACGGCTGCTAATTGTGTGTTCTTGAACTGGATAAAGTTTACATTTACTGGAAAATGTCTTATGTGCTAACTTGAGAAAGACCGTTTTGCATTATTGTAGAATATGTACGTCAGTTTTCAGAGTTCGTATACAGACCTGCAAATGATTTACTTGTTTATATTTGTACTGTGAATGTATATATTTTCATTTATAAATATGTTAGCAGTAACCAGCGAGAAACACATGATGGTCGCAGTATACTTCAAGCGTTAGCTGCACATATCAAATTGTTTCTTTACGTTTGTATTTTGTGTAAGCTATGTTAACTTCACACACACTTAAATTGTATGCCTTGCCGTTGTCCGTCTGTAAATATTTCATTTGGTTAGTATAGACCCAGCGCGTGCGTTACTTCCTTTATGCTGAGTATAACACTCTATTACAATTGGAAACATAATAGAGAAGAATAACAATATGTAATTCTTTGTATATTAGTCAAAAATGTATTTAATGTAAAATATGTATTTCATTTATCTGCATACATCTTTGCGGATTGAAATCTATGTATGTATGAATCAAATGTGTAGGCTGCTGAAAATGTAAATTCAGTGGGGGGGGGAAGCTTTCCATACGGTCAATGACCCCTTGGGGTTAAGCTGGTGTTGTACGTTACTAAAATCATAACAAATATTTTCATCCTAAGCATGTATTACTGTTTAGTAATAATTACAAGCCAACAAAGGGATATACAGTTTGATGCTGTATGATTTTTGTAAAATGTTTATATATACAAATAATATTATGAAAATAAATTGACTATGAGTATGAAATTACAGGCTTCCCACGAACGGAATTCATAATGTTTGTCGATTCGATTGTTTTCCTAATTTTGACTAATGTACGAAAATACTTTCAGTATCGCAAATTTCTGAAAGCTTTCCACTGTGGACAATGACCCTTGGGTTAAGCTGGTGTTGTAATCATGTATCGTTTGTTCTTCACCTTCCACTTGAAGAAGAAGAAAAGGGCAGGTGGTGGGGATCTTACACCACTTCTAGTTCCATATAAATGTGTAAGGGAAGTCGTACAAATTACTCTTTGTTTACAGCTATACAATGAAGTACAATCGTGCAGAATATTTACAACGTCTGCGTACGTATTTTAAAATACAGAGAGTGGGTGCACGTAAAGATTACTATTTAAAGTATCCGAATGTCAACCAGAGTCCTTAAACACTGGCACGCGCTGGGTTTGTGTACGAAGGAGATGGTGATACTGTGCGATGTAGTTCGTGTCAAGTTAGATTTGAAGAATGGGCAGCGGACGATTGTCCTAACGCTTTACATGCAAGGGTAATGCCGCAGTGCCAGTTTGTGGTGACACAGCTAAAATGATAAAAACAAACAAACGTTAGGTCTACTTATTAATCGGTTCTTTTCAGAGCCACCGTAACTTAGCCTCATGTTACTTGAATTTGTTATTTGTTTACACAACAAAAAACATTTTCATGTGATCTCAAGTCGGTCCTAAGCCCGAAGAAATAAGGAAGGCGGTATATTATATATTTACTGGCTGTAAAAGAGGAAAACGGAGCCATATAGAGACAATGTAAGTATAATGTTTATACTGCAAAGTAATTAAGATAAAGTGTACTTTTTCTGTAGGTCTGATCACTGCAGTCAAGTCGCTCCTTGAACAAGAATAATGTACGAGTGCAGTCCATTTTGTTGTTGGCGAATCGTTATCTGTTTTTATTAAAATCTTACAATGTCAAAAATTATTATTAATATTGTATTTATTTTATAACATTGTTTGCGATATATATATTTAATCAATGCAAAATGAATTTTTTAAAATATTGCATTACATTGGTCTGTAAAATATATTTATGTTTCTTCTGTACACATATGCATACGGTAATAATCATGAGTGGTGATAAAATCTTACAATGTCAAAATTAAATATTGTATTTATTTTATAACATTGTTTGCGATATATATATATATATATATATATATATATATATATATATATATTCTGTAGCGTGACAGAAAATCCACTACATTTTAAGTCATATGAAATCATAAAGTTTAATTACGCCAACAAATGTTACAATAATATTGAATGACATTTAAATAAATCAGAGGAATGAACCACAATAAGATAAAAATCCTCACTACATAATATATAAAAACCACTGTTTTAAAAAACCAAAGAAAGTATCGAAGCAACTCATCAACTCATAGTATAATGCCAGTAAGTTACCCAGGAAGCTCAGAGCAGTAAACCAGTTATATAAGAACATATCAAGAAAAAAGAGATTCAATTAAAGAGTGGTGAATACCAAAATACCCCAAAAACAAGAAGAGGGAAGAATAAAGTTTGTGAACAGGAAGAAAACAATACCCTGAAACCTGTATAGAAGAATAAAGTCAGTTCAGTGAATAAATTAAATACTCCAAACTAAACCTCAGTCGTGATAACACCAAGTACCTTGGTTTACCCAAGAACGGAAGGAAGACCAGAAGAGTGAAGACTAGACGAGGGACAAGAATGAAGACTAGAAGAGGGACAAGATTGAATACCAGAAGGAAGATACGAAGAAGGACAAGAAAGAAGACAGGAGGAGAGGAAGAAATAGTATGAAAGAAACACCGTTATAAAACCTATTATTATATAAACTACTATCAACCCCAAACCCGCAAAAACTAAGCAAAAGAAAGTATAACATACCCAAAATATTATAAAATGTAATTATTGAGAAAACTAAAGTGCTGTATAGCATTATAAGAAGTGCACCGACTAAAGCTATTGTGTAATAAAGAAAATAAACTAGTCTTAACGGTCCATGATTACTAAAGGTCTGGTCTGAGATAATAAGACTCAGAATATCAGAACCAACAGTGAAAGTGAATTTGTGTAAGTGTTTTTAAAAAAAAAAAAAAAAAAAAGCAATAAACTTAAAGTTGGTGATACTATAACTTAGTAGTATTCTATATCACAACTTTAAAATCTAATAATAAACAGCATAATAAAATAATAAAATGGAAGGTTTCCAGTATTTTATTATTTTAATGTAAATCTTTATTTACAAGACATTTGTAAAAAATGATAATAAATAGAGTATGGGAGTTAATGTTTACTGATGTAGGGGATCACAATAATAATGGTTTAAACCAGAAAGGACTGGTACTAATATAGTATGAATAAGTGTAACATGTTTAAATAGACTGTTATTTCACAGTCCTAAAATCAATGTGTTAAATAAATGTATTTGTAAGGTTTATTAGAAAATAAGATTTATGTTATGTGTTTTAAAAAGAATTATGTTTGATAAATAATAACCTACATACCAGTAATAATGTTCTAATAGGTATGCTATGTTAGCTCAAAAATAGTTAAAAGATATATGTTCAAACCATATCTGCAATATGTTCAATTGTGCAGATTGCTAAACCATGTTCATAATTATTTATTTTAAATATGTAGTGTTAATTAACTACTACACAACACAATAAGTTATAAATCATGTTATTTTGATATAATTGTAATTATGTAAAGTCAGAGGAGGAATTAAGTTTAAATTATTTGAGAAAGAAAGAAATATAAAATTCTAAAATCTAGGCCATTTGGTGAAATCAGAGAACCAATATAAAATAGTATAATTCACTTATAAATCCTGTAAACTACCAAGATTTATATAAGATAACACAATTAACCACTACTAGGAATGATCCTATGAATTAAAATGATAATAAGGAAATATACCTTAACATTTTGTAAATTGTCAAAATATATAAATTAATTAATTTTAAAGAGCAATGTCAAATTTACAGATTAACACAAAAAACCAGTTCAAAGGTGTAATTTATATGTATTTAAGGAAAGGAAGAGGAATATGACTAATTAAAATTTATTATAATAGTATTAATAATATTTAAATGGAGGGGATTTTGTATAAAGACGGAAATCCAATTTTGAGCCTATATTTCCATAAAGTAAAGAAATTTGTTAATTTCCACAAAATATCTACAGATATGGACTATAATACATCAATTTAAAGGGAATGAGATGATTAAACCAATAATAAGGTTAATAATTCATAAAAGTGAGGAATAAAATAGATAAATTCCATACATAATGTAATATTTTATCATATGTATGGGAAGTCGAAAAATGTTAACAATACTTTTTCAAAGATTAACTGGGCAAGAATTATGACCAAGTTAATTAGTCTTTTGTTGAATATCAAGCTGGACAGTTGTGTAAAAGAACGTTTCTTTAAAATCGAGAAAGATGGTACTAGCGTTTAGCCATTGAAATCAGTGAACGAGAGTTAAACGGTTTACACACTTTTTAAAGCTAAAGCTGTTAATACATTCACGACAATAGTGAAAACAATCACTTAACTCTATAATACGAGTGATAAAAACAAATAAAACATTATAATTAAACTGATTCATTCTGAAATTCCTAACCATAACTGGAAAACTTAACCGCAGAAGTTGAACACATAGAAAATAAACTAACTAACACAAGTTTACACAGAACACTTCACCAGAATACACCAAACAGATTAACAGACATATTACACCAGTGCAGGGACATTTTAGACCTTGATAAAGGTAATTTTATAGTAATTTTCTGACTCGACGCATATACAGTAGCCAAGACCAACCCGAGTAGCGGCCATCTTGAAAACGAAACCTGCTTACTACATTGCAGTCACTGATGTCACATCAGTCTTCATTGGTTTGACAAAAAAATTATATTAAAATATTATATACCGAATTTATTTAAATACTATTGAATAGTAATTATTGTATTTATTTTTAATTGCTAATGTTATACTTTCTCGTCACCCTTCTCTGACTATTAATTCTAATCGCTCAAAGAACCTGTCTTTTAATATAATATAACATAAAAGTTTGTTCTGTATGACACAGCATTTGAAGTGCTCGACGGTCAATAAATACCTACCTGTTATTAAAATTTTACCAGAACCTTTTAAAAAACAGATTTATCTCTTATACATACCTCTATAAACATAAACAAAATTATTTTATTATTTGAAAATTCTATAATTAGTGAATTTTCCGTATACATTTTATTCTTTTGTAACGACCGGCATACAGCGGTCTGGTGACCAAGTGGCTAGCCCAAACAGTGGGGCTTGATTTCATACAGCCATACCCAAGGGTCGTCTTTCAAAGTGGCGTCCAACTTAGAGGGCTTGAATAGATAAGCCTGGCAGCGGTTATACAGTCAGGAAGAAGGGCAATAACGACAAGCAAAATGGCAGAACTTACCATGGAAGAGAAGTGTGACAAATTAATAGAGATGTTCCAACAATATTAGGACGAGAACAGACGGTTCAACCAAGAATGGATTAAGGAACTGAGAGAGGACAGATTGAAAGGAGAAGAAGAGGAGAGGACCAAAGAAATAAAATATGATAGCAAACTTGAACCAGAAGAAGTAATAAATGATAAAACGCAGGAAGATAGCCAACCAGAACCAGAAGAAGTACCAAATGACAAAACAGAGGATCCCGTTGTAGTATTGCTTGAGAAGAAAACTAACGGGAATAAAGAAAATACTACAGATATGGAAGTAGAACCAAGGGAAAGGAGGACAACGCTTCCAAGGAAATTAAGGAAAACCAAGGAAGAAATAGAGATGATAAACCATGGTTTAATGGATGTCAATAATATTCCAATTACCGACCATGAAGAAATCAGGAATTCCAGAAATTTCGGAAGGAGATTCAAGGTAATCTCAGAAATAATGTACCACCAAACAGTAGTTTACCAATGGGGAAGGACCAGAGGTAAACGGAATACTACATATGGACTAGATCAGTTCCAGTGCGGAACTAAACAGTGTATTTCAGAAAGATGGAAATATAACATCTTATCAGACTGTGATGATGGCACAAGTGAATCACCAGAGTGTGTTCCATTAGTGCGCCATCCAGGACTATTCCAGTGTACCATTACACAAAAATGTATACCTTCCGGATGGATATGTGATGATGAACCAGATTATGGGGATTCAGAGAAGCAAATAATTGGTAAACCAGATGAAGAACCTCACAGATATTTTTCAGGTCATACAGCATATGGACCAGAGACATATTGGAATATAAGACAATATAATAATGGGAACAATACTAATTACCATGATAATAATAATACGGATCCAAATTATCAAAACCCGAATCGACCCTCTAATGGTTATCAGGGTAACCACAATCCCTACCCTGATAACGTAAATAGTCAGAGAAGCCCCAATTATGGTAATAGTCCTTACCATAATAATACCAATCGTACGGGTCCCAATAATAGTAATTTTAATAATAATAGGTTTCCTCGCCCTAGAGTGAACTTCATACAAGCCACAGAAGGAAGACAGCGAGGATTCAACCACAATCGACGAAGCAGTTACCGAAGATACGAAGAAAGGCAGAGGAGCCTAGAACAGGACCAACCGAGGTACTATCCGGCGCGTATGAGCAATAGTTTGGATCTGATAAGGATCCATACGGATACATAATGAGGTGGTAAAAGGGATGGATGTCATGATAACCAACAACGGCAAAACCACCACAAAGAAGATGAAAATAATTACCACTGAGGAAAAATGAGAAGAAGAAGGGACAAAGAACCAAAATGGGAATTTAAGAAATAAATTAATTAGGAACCTACACCTTATAAAGGAACTATGAGCAACAATGCACTATAATAAAAAGCATCCACCTGGGTATAAAGGAAAAATAATAATAAGAAATACATTTGAATAAAGACAAGAAAAGAGTCATACAATATTTATGAAACTAATATGATATGTTTACCATATAATTATGAAAACTATTACAATCATTTATGAAAACTCTATGGGGCAGTAAGAGAAGAAGAGTTTGGACTTAAACATCCAAATTCTAAAAAGAAATATAAGCAAATATTATCTACAATTATTAGAAAATTTTAGGGCAATGATAGAAGAAGAATTAGAATTTAAAACCCCAAAATTCTAAACATAATGTAAGCCAATTACATACAATTTATTTGAGAAGAAACATATTTTGAAGGAAGAATAACAAGAAGAATTTTGAAATAAACATCCAAATTCTAAAAAGAAATATAAGCACATATTATCTACAATTATTAGAAAATTTTATGGCTAGAAGATATATAAGATAGAATTTAAAACCCCCAAAATTCTAAAATACATGTAAGCCAATCTTACATAAAGATTATTTGAAAGAAATTATTTGAAAAGAAGAATAATATAAGAAGAATTTTGAAATAATCAGCCAAATTCTAAAAAGAAATATAAGCAAGTATTACCTACAATTATTAGAAAATTTTATGGCAAGAATAATATAGAAAAATAAAACCGAATTTTGAGTTTAAAAACCCCCAAAATTCTAAAATACATGTAAGCCAATCTTACATAAAGATTATTTGAAAGAAATTATTTGAAAAGAAGAATAATATAAGAAGAATTTTGAAATAATCAGCCAAATTCTAAAAAGAAATATAAGCAAATATTATCTACAATTATTAGAAAATTTTAGGGCAATGATAAAAGAAGAATTAGAATTTAAAACCTCTAAATTCTAAACACAATGTAAGCCAATTACATACAATTTGTTTGAGAAGGAACATTTTGGAAGAAGATATATAAAACAGAATTTTGAATGTAAACCAACCAAATTCTAAAAACAAATGTAAGCCCACTTTACATAACAAATATTTGAAGAAAAACTTTATGGCTATAATATAATAATAAAGAAGGAGAGAATTTAGAAATAAAACCATCTAAGGTCAAAAACAAGTAAGGACAGATTACTAAATTTTTATTTGAAGAGAAACATTTTGACATTAATACCAAGAGAGTTTAGAGGAATAAAACCAGCCAAAACACATGTAAGCCCACCTTACATACAAATTATTTGAGAAAACTTCACAGAATAATATAAGAAGAGTGAATTTTGAATTATGAATAAATCAAGTTTCCCAAACCAAGTATAAGTACAACTTACCAACCAATTATAAATAAAACACTATGGTGAGATAAACTGATGAGATTTCCTACCATATTTATGGTAAGCATAGAAGATAATTACCATGGTAACAAAGGATCATAATGGGATGAATAAGAGGAAACAGATTTAGAATTAAAACAAATAATTCTAGACAGTATAATCATGTCTAAGTTCAATATGAAGAGTAAAAACCTTTCCGTAAAATGGTGTTGAAGGAAATAAAAAAGAAAAAATTCTTTAATACGATTTGAGTGATTGAATAAAATAAAGTACAAAAACTTCTTTGGAATTATGAGAGAATGAAACTTTAAGTGGTATGAGGAGAAAATATAACCTCATAATGAAATTAATAAAAAAAACCATCATTTGCAAGTATAATAGCAATGACCGGAATAATGTGAAAATAATGTCAAAAATTTATGTAATTAAATGAATTAATATAAAATGATTTATGAATTAAATGACAATTATGATAATGACAGTTATACAAATTCTAGAAAATAGAACAAGTGGAAATTTTAAGAACGATGAAACAGTCTAAAAATGTCATAAAGATATGCTACTATAAATAATGCAGATTATAATGAAAAAACCAGAAGGTAATAAAGAATTTATAACCAAAAGATTTATATGATAAGAAAAGTTGAAAAAAAGTAATAATAGAAGAGCTTCCTACCATAATATCAAATGAAAGAAACATCCAGATAATAAGTCAGATGAACAACTGAGATAGAAATATTAAAATCTCTGAGAAGTATAATAAGTAATAAGTGAAGTATCCCAAAGATATTTTTTAAATAGTAACAAATGTGTACTATTCTGAATAATTTTTTAATCTGTCTGATGATAATTCCAGCAGGATTAATATGTTTTTTGAGCAGAGATGATTTGCCTCTGTACTCAAATATGTGTGAAGTATTGGACAGCAGAGGAAAGTAGCGTACAGTGCCTCTCTGAACTGAACCAGCTCACAAAGTAGGGAACGATAGGGAGAAAATATCCCAAGGAGAAAATACTAAGAAGAAATATAAAAATGAAATAATAAATATGAAACTCAGATGACTATTACTATCAAGGAAGATCAAGTGAGAATGATATAAACTCAAATATAAATAAGAAAATTTTAAAATGGAAGGAAGTCCAAAATGGTAACAAACTTAGAATAATTATCATAAGCAATTGTTTCAGACAAAGCAAGTATAGTCTGAAAAAATTACTTCTGGAGAAGGGCATTCTGTAGCGTGACAGAAAATCCACTACATTTTAAGTCATATGAAATCATAAAGTTTAATTACGCCAACAAATGTTACAATAATATTGAATGACATTTAAATAAATCAGAGGAATGAACCACAATAAGATAAAAATCCTCACTACATAATATATAAAAACCACTGTTTTAAAAAACCAAAGAAAGTATCGAAGCAACTCATCAACTCATAGTATAATGCCAGTAAGTTACCCAGGAAGCTCAGAGCAGTAAACCAGTTATATAAGAACATATCAAGAAAAAAGAGATTCAATTAAAGAGTGGTGAATACCAAAATACCCCAAAAACAAGAAGAGGGAAGAATAAAGTTTGTGAACAGGAAGAAAACAATACCCTGAAACCTGTATAGAAGAATAAAGTCAGTTCAGTGAATAAATTAAATACTCCAAACTAAACCTCAGTCGTGATAACACCAAGTACCTTGGTTTACCCAAGAACGGAAGGAAGACCAGAAGAGTGAAGACTAGACGAGGGACAAGAATGAAGACTAGAAGAGGGACAAGATTGAATACCAGAAGGAAGATACGAAGAAGGACAAGAAAGAAGACAGGAGGAGAGGAAGAAATAGTATGAAAGAAACACCGTTATAAAACCTATTATTATATAAACTACTATCAACCCCAAACCCGCAAAAACTAAGCAAAAGAAAGTATAACATACCCAAAATATTATAAAATGTAATTATTGAGAAAACTAAAGTGCTGTATAGCATTATAAGAAGTGCACCGACTAAAGCTATTGTGTAATAAAGAAAATAAACTAGTCTTAACGGTCCATGATTACTAAAGGTCTGGTCTGAGATAATAAGACTCAGAATATCAGAACCAACAGTGAAAGTGAATTTGTGTAAGTGTTTTTAAAAAAAAAAAAAAAAAAGCAATAAACTTAAAGTTGGTGATACTATAACTTAGTAGTATTCTATATCACAACTTTAAAATCTAATAATAAACAGCATAATAAAATAATAAAATGGAAGGTTTCCAGTATTTTATTATTTTAATGTAAATCTTTATTTACAAGACATTTGTAAAAAATGATAATAAATAGAGTATGGGAGTTAATGTTTACTGATGTAGGGGATCACAATAATAATGGTTTAAACCAGAAAGGACTGGTACTAATATAGTATGAATAAGTGTAACATGTTTAAATAGACTGTTATTTCACAGTCCTAAAATCAATGTGTTAAATAAATGTATTTGTAAGGTTTATTAGAAAATAAGATTTATGTTATGTGTTTTAAAAAGAATTATGTTTGATAAATAATAACCTACATACCAGTAATAATGTTCTAATAGGTATGCTATGTTAGCTCAAAAATAGTTAAAAGATATATGTTCAAACCATATCTGCAATATGTTCAATTGTGCAGATTGCTAAACCATGTTCATAATTATTTATTTTAAATATGTAGTGTTAATTAACTACTACACAACACAATAAGTTATAAATCATGTTATTTTGATATAATTGTAATTATGTAAAGTCAGAGGAGGAATTAAGTTTAAATTATTTGAGAAAGAAAGAAATATAAAATTCTAAAATCTAGGCCATTTGGTGAAATCAGAGAACCAATATAAAATAGTATAATTCACTTATAAATCCTGTAAACTACCAAGATTTATATAAGATAACACAATTAACCACTACTAGGAATGATCCTATGAATTAAAATGATAATAAGGAAATATACCTTAACATTTTGTAAATTGTCAAAATATATAAATTAATTAATTTTAAAGAGCAATGTCAAATTTACAGATTAACACAAAAAACCAGTTCAAAGGTGTAATTTATATGTATTTAAGGAAAGGAAGAGGAATATGACTAATTAAAATTTATTATAATAGTATTAATAATATTTAAATGGAGGGGATTTTGTATAAAGACGGAAATCCAATTTTGAGCCTATATTTCCATAAAGTAAAGAAATTTGTTAATTTCCACAAAATATCTACAGATATGGACTATAATACATCAATTTTAAGGGAATGAGATGATTAAACCAATAATAAGGTTAATAATTCATAAAAGTGAGGAATAAAATAGATAAATTCCATACATAATGTAATATTTTATCATATGTATGGGAAGTCGAAAAATGTTAACAATACTTTTTCAAAGATTAACTGGGCAAGAATTATGACCAAGTTAATTAGTCTTTTGTTGAATATCAAGCTGGACAGTTGTGTAAAAGAACGTTTCTTTAAAATCGAGAAAGATGGTACTAGCGTTTAGCCATTGAAATCAGTGAACGAGAGTTAATCGGTTTAGACACTTTTTAAAGCTAAAGCTGTTAATACATTCACGACAATAGTGAAAACAATCACTTAACTCTATAATACGAGTGATAAAAACAAATAAAACATTATAATTAAACTGATTCATTCTGAAATTCCTAACCATAACTGGAAAACTTAACCGCAGAAGTTGAACACATAGAAAATAAACTAACTAACACAAGTTTACACAGAACACTTCACCAGAATACACCAAACAGATTAACAGACATATTACACCAGTGCGGGGACATTTTAGACCTTGATGAAGGTAATTTTATAGTAATTTTCTGACTCGACGCATATACAGTAGCCAAGACCAACCCGAGTAGTGGCCATCTTGAAAACGAAACCTGCTTACTACATTGCAGTCACTGATGTCACATCAGTCTTCATTGGTTTGACAAAACATTTATATTAAAATATTATATACCGAATTTATTTAAATACTATTGAATAGTAATTATTGTATTTATTTTTAATTGCTAATGTTATACTTTCTCGTCACCCTTCTCTGACTATTAATTCTAATCGCTCAAAGAACCTGTCTTTTAATATAATATAACATAAAAGTTTGTTCTGTATGACACAGCATTTGAAGTGCTCGACGGTCAATAAATACCTACCTGTTATTAAAATTTTACCAGAACCTTTTAAAAAACAGATTTATCTCTTATACATACCTCTATAAACATAAACAAAATTATTTTATTATTTGAAAATTCTATAATTAGTGAATTTTCCGTATACATTTTATTCTTTTGTAACGACCGGCATACAGCGGTCTGGTGACCAAGTGGCTAGCCCAAACAGTGGGGCTTGATTTCATACAGCCATACCCAAGGGTCGTCTTTCAAAGTGGCGTCCAACTTAGAGGGCTTGAATAGATAAGCCTGGCAGCGGTTATACAGTCAAGAAGAAGGGCAATAACGACAAGCAAAATGGCAGAACTTACCATGGAAGAGAAGTGTGACAAATTAATAGAGATGTTCCAACAATATATGGACGAGAACAGACGGTTCAACCAAGAATGGATTAAGGAACTGAGAGAGGACAGATTGAAAGGAGAAGAAGAGGAGAGGACCAAAGAAATAAAATATGATAGCAAACTTGAACCAGAAGAAGTAATAAATGATAAAACGCAGGAAGATAGCCAACCAGAACCAGAAGAAGTACCAAATGACAAAACAGAGGATCCCGTTGTAGTATTGCTTGAGAAGAAAACTAACGGGAATAAAGAAAATACTACAGATATGGAAGTAGAACCAAGGGAAAGGAGGACAACGCTTCCAAGGAAATTAAGGAAAACCAAGGAAGAAATAGAGATGATAAACCATGGTTTAATGGATGTCAATAATATTCCAATTACCGACCATGAAGAAATCAGGAATTCCAGAAATTTCGGAAGGAGATTCAAGGTAATCTCAGAAATAATGTACCACCAAACAGTAGTTTACCAATGGGGAAGGACCAGAGGTAAACGGAATACTACATATGGACTAGATCAGTTCCAGTGCGGAACTAAACAGTGTATTTCAGAAAGATGGAAATATAACATCTTATCAGACTGTGATGATGGCACAAGTGAATCACCAGAGTGTGTTCCATTAGTGCGCCATCCAGGACTATTCCAGTGTACCATTACACAAAAATGTATACCTTCCGGATGGATATGTGATGATGAACCAGATTATGGGGATTCAGAGAAGCAAATAATTGGTAAACCAGATGAAGAACCTCACAGATATTTTTCAGGTCATACAGCATATGGACCAGAGACATATTGGAATATAAGACAATATAATAATGGGAACAATACTAATTACCATGATAATAATAATACGGGTCCAAATTATCAAAACCCGAATCGACCCTCTAATGGTTATCAGGGTAACCACAATCCCTACCCTGATAACGTAAATAGTCAGAGAAGCCCCAATTATGGTAATAGTCCTTACCATAATAATACCAATCGTACGGGTCCCAATAATAGTAATTTTAATAATAATAGGTTTCCTCGCCCTAGAGTGAACTTCATACAAGCCACAGAAGGAAGACAGCGAGGATTCAACCACAATCGACGAAGCAGTTACCGAAGATACGAAGAAAGGCGGAGGAGCCTAGAACGGGACCAACCGAGGTACTATCCGGCGCGTATGAGCAATAGTTTGGATCTGATAAGGATCCATACGGATACATAATGAGGTGGTAAAAGGGATGGATGTCATGATAACCAACAACGGCAAAACCACCACAAAGAAGATGAAAATAATTACCACTGAGGAAAAATGAGAAGAAGAAGGGACAAAGAACCAAAATGGGAATTTAAGAAATAAATTAATTAGGAACCTACACCTTATAAAGGAACTATGAGCAACAATGCACTATAATAAAAAGCATCCACCTGGGTATAAAGGAAAAATAATAATAAGAAATACATTTGAATAAAGACAAGAAAAGAGTCATACAATATTTATGAAACTAATATGATATGTTTACCATATAATTATGAAAACTATTACAATCATTTATGAAAACTCTATGGGGCAGTAAGAGAAGAAGAGTTTGGACTTAAACATCCAAATTCTAAAAAGAAATATAAGCAAATATTATCTACAATTATTAGAAAATTTTAGGGCAATGATAGAAGAAGAATTAGAATTTAAAACCCCAAAATTCTAAACATAATGTAAGCCAATTACATACAATTTATTTGAGAAGAAACATATTTTGAAGGAAGAATAACAAGAAGAATTTTGAAATAAACATCCAAATTCTAAAAAGAAATATAAGCACATATTATCTACAATTATTAGAAAATTTTATGGCTAGAAGATATATAAGATAGAATTTAAAACCCCCAAAATTCTAAAATACATGTAAGCCAATCTTACATAAAGATTATTTGAAAGAAATTATTTGAAAAGAAGAATAATATAAGAAGAATTTTGAAATAATCAGCCAAATTCTAAAAAGAAATATAAGCAAATATTACCTACAATTATTAGAAAATTTTATGGCAAGAATAATATAGAAAAATAAAACCGAATTTTGAGTTTAAAAACCCCCAAAATTCTAAAATACATGTAAGCCAATCTTACATAAAGATTATTTGAAAGAAATTATTTGAAAAGAAGAATAATATAAGAAGAATTTTGAAATAATCAGCCAAATTCTAAAAAGAAATATAAGCAAATATTATCTACAATTATTAGAAAATTTTAGGGCAATGATAAAAGAAGAATTAGAATTTAAAACCTCTAAATTCTAAACACAATGTAAGCCAATTACATACAATTTGTTTGAGAAGGAACATTTTGGAAGAAGATATATAAAACAGAATTTTGAATGTAAACCAACCAAATTCTAAAAACAAATGTAAGCCCACTTTACATAACAAATATTTGAAGAAAAACTTTATGGCTATAATATAATAATAAAGAAGGAGAGAATTTAGAAATAAAACCATCTAAGGTCAAAAACAAGTAAGGACAGATTACTAAATTTTTATTTGAAGAGAAACATTTTGACATTAATACCAAGAGAGTTTAGAGGAATAAAACCAGCCAAAACACATGTAAGCCCACCTTACATACAAATTATTTGAGAAAACTTCACAGAATAATATAAGAAGAGTGAATTTTGAATTATGAATAAATCAAGTTTCCCAAACCAAGTATAAGTACAACTTACCAACCAATTATAAATAAAACACTATGGTGAGATAAACTGATGAGATTTCCTACCATATTTATGGTAAGCATAGAAGATAATTACCATGGTAACAAAGGATCATAATGGGATGAATAAGAGGAAACAGATTTAGAATTAAAACAAATAATTCTAGACAGTATAATCATGTCTAAGTTCAATATGAAGAGTAAAAACCTTTCCGTAAAATGGTGTTGAAGGAAATAAAAAAGAAAAAATTCTTTAATACGATTTGAGTGATTGAATAAAATAAAGTACAAAAACTTCTTTGGAATTATGAGAGAATGAAACTTTAAGTGGTATGAGGAGAAAATATAACCTCATAATGAAATTAATAAAAAAAACCATCATTTGCAAGTATAATAGCAATGACCGGAATAATGTGAAAATAATGTCAAAAATTTATGTAATTAAATGAATTAATATAAAATGATTTATGAATTAAATGACAATTATGATAATGACAGTTATACAAATTCTAGAAAATAGAACAAGTGGAAATTTTAAGAACGATGAAACAGTCTAAAAATGTCATAAAGATATGCTACTATAAATAATGCAGATTATAATGAAAAAACCAGAAGGTAATAAAGAATTTATAACCAAAAGATTTATATGATAAGAAAAGTTGAAAAAAAGTAATAATAGAAGAGCTTCCTACCATAATATCAAATGAAAGAAACATCCAGATAATAAGTCAGATGAACAACTGAGATAGAAATATTAAAATCTCTGAGAAGTATAATAAGTAATAAGTGAAGTATCCCAAAGATATTTTTTAAATAGTAACAAATGTGTACTATTCTGAATAATTTTTTAATCTGTCTGATGATAATTCCAGCAGGATTAATATGTTTTTTGAGCAGAGATGATTTGCCTCTGTACTCAAATATGTGTGAAGTATTGGACAGCAGAGGAAAGTAGCGTACAGTGCCTCTCTGAACTGAACCAGCTCACAAAGTAGGGAACGATAGGGAGAAAATATCCCAAGGAGAAAATACTAAGAAGAAATATAAAAATGAAATAATAAATATGAAACTCAGATGACTATTACTATCAAGGAAGATCAAGTGAGAATGATATAAACTCAAATATAAATAAGAAAATTTTAAAATGGAAGGAAGTCCAAAATGGTAACAAACTTAGAATAATTATCATAAGCAATTGTTTCAGACAAAGCAAGTATAGTCTGAAAAAATTACTTCTGGAGAAGGGCATTCTGTAGCGTGACAGAAAATCCACTACATTTTAAGTCATATGAAATCATAAAGTTTAATTACGCCAACAAATGTTACAATAATATTGAATGACATTTAAATAAATCAGAGGAATGAACCACAATAAGATAAAAATCCTCACTACATAATATATAAAAACCACTGTTTTAAAAAACCAAAGAAAGTATCGAAGCAACTCATCAACTCATAGTATAATGCCAGTAAGTTACCCAGGAAGCTCAGAGCAGTAAACCAGTTATATAAGAACATATCAAGAAAAAAGAGATTCAATTAAAGAGTGGTGAATACCAAAATACCCCAAAAACAAGAAGAGGGAAGAATAAAGTTTGTGAACAGGAAGAAAACAATACCCTGAAACCTGTATAGAAGAATAAAGTCAGTTCAGTGAATAAATTAAATACTCCAAACTAAACCTCAGTCGTGATAACACCAAGTACCTTGGTTTACCCAAGAACGGAAGGAAGACCAGAAGAGTGAAGACTAGACGAGGGACAAGAATGAAGACTAGAAGAGGGACAAGATTGAATACCAGAAGGAAGATACGAAGAAGGACAAGAAAGAAGACAGGAGGAGAGGAAGAAATAGTATGAAAGAAACACCGTTATAAAACCTATTATTATATAAACTACTATCAACCCCAAACCCGCAAAAACTAAGCAAAAGAAAGTATAACATACCCAAAATATTATAAAATGTAATTATTGAGAAAACTAAAGTGCTGTATAGCATTATAAGAAGTGCACCGACTAAAGCTATTGTGTAATAAAGAAAATAAACTAGTCTTAACGGTCCATGATTACTAAAGGTCTGGTCTGAGATAATAAGACTCAGAATATCAGAACCAACAGTGAAAGTGAATTTGTGTAAGTGTTTTTAAAAAAAAAAAAAAAAAAAAAGCAATAAACTTAAAGTTGGTGATACTATAACTTAGTAGTATTCTATATCACAACTTTAAAATCTAATAATAAACAGCATAATAAAATAATAAAATGGAAGGTTTCCAGTATTTTATTATTTTAATGTAAATCTTTATTTACAAGACATTTGTAAAAAATGATAATAAATAGAGTATGGGAGTTAATGTTTACTGATGTAGGGGATCACAATAATAATGGTTTAAACCAGAAAGGACTGGTACTAATATAGTATGAATAAGTGTAACATGTTTAAATAGACTGTTATTTCACAGTCCTAAAATCAATGTGTTAAATAAATGTATTTGTAAGGTTTATTAGAAAATAAGATTTATGTTATGTGTTTTAAAAAGAATTATGTTTGATAAATAATAACCTACATACCAGTAATAATGTTCTAATAGGTATGCTATGTTAGCTCAAAAATAGTTAAAAGATATATGTTCAAACCATATCTGCAATATGTTCAATTGTGCAGATTGCTAAACCATGTTCATAATTATTTATTTTAAATATGTAGTGTTAATTAACTACTACACAACACAATAAGTTATAAATCATGTTATTTTGATATAATTGTAATTATGTAAAGTCAGAGGAGGAATTAAGTTTAAATTATTTGAGAAAGAAAGAAATATAAAATTCTAAAATCTAGGCCATTTGGTGAAATCAGAGAACCAATATAAAATAGTATAATTCACTTATAAATCCTGTAAACTACCAAGATTTATATAAGATAACACAATTAACCACTACTAGGAATGATCCTATGAATTAAAATGATAATAAGGAAATATACCTTAACATTTTGTAAATTGTCAAAATATATAAATTAATTAATTTTAAAGAGCAATGTCAAATTTACAGATTAACACAAAAAACCAGTTCAAAGGTGTAATTTATATGTATTTAAGGAAAGGAAGAGGAATATGACTAATTAAAATTTATTATAATAGTATTAATAATATTTAAATGGAGGGGATTTTGTATAAAGACACGGAAATCCAATTTTGAGCCTATATTTCCATAAAGTAAAGAAATTTGTTAATTTCCACAAAATATCTACAGATATGGACTATAATACATCAATTTTAAGGGAATGAGATGATTAAACCAATAATAAGGTTAATAATTCATAAAAGTGAGGAATAAAATAGATAAATTCCATACATAATGTAATATTTTATCATATGTATGGGAAGTCGAAAAATGTTAACAATACTTTTTCAAAGATTAACTGGGCAAGAATTATGACCAAGTTAATTAGTCTTTTGTTGAATATCAAGCTGGACAGTTGTGTAAAAGAACGTTTCTTTAAAATCGAGAAAGATGGTACTAGCGTTTAGCCATTGAAATCAGTGAACGAGAGTTAATCGGTTTAGACACTTTTTAAAGCTAAAGCTGTTAATACATTCACGACAATAGTGAAAACAATCACTTAACTCTATAATACGAGTGATAAAAACAAATAAAACATTATAATTAAACTGATTCATTCTGAAATTCCTAACCATAACTGGAAAACTTAACCGCAGAAGTTGAACACATAGAAAATAAACTAACTAACACAAGTTTACACAGAACACTTCACCAGAATACACCAAACAGATTAACAGACATATTACACCAGTGCGGGGACATTTTAGACCTTGATGAAGGTAATTTTATAGTAATTTTCTGACTCGACGCATATACAGTAGCCAAGACCAACCCGAGTAGTGGCCATCTTGAAAACGAAACCTGCTTACTACATTGCAGTCACTGATGTCACATCAGTCTTCATTGGTTTGACAAAACATTTATATTAAAATATTATATACCGAATTTATTTAAATACTATTGAATAGTAATTATTGTATTTATTTTTAATTGCTAATGTTATACTTTCTCGTCACCCTTCTCTGACTATTAATTCTAATCGCTCAAAGAACCTGTCTTTTAATATAATATAACATAAAAGTTTGTTCTGTATGACACAGCATTTGAAGTGCTCGACGGTCAATAAATACCTACCTGTTATTAAAATTTTACCAGAACCTTTTAAAAAACAGATTTATCTCTTATACATACCTCTATAAACATAAACAAAATTATTTTATTATTTGAAAATTCTATAATTAGTGAATTTTCCGTATACATTTTATTCTTTTGTAACGACCGGCATACAGCGGTCTGGTGACCAAGTGGCTAGCCCAAACAGTGGGGCTTGATTTCATACAGCCATACCCAAGGGTCGTCTTTCAAAGTGGCGTCCAACTTAGAGGGCTTGAATAGATAAGCCTGGCAGCGGTTATACAGTCAAGAAGAAGGGCAATAACGACAAGCAAAATGGCAGAACTTACCATGGAAGAGAAGTGTGACAAATTAATAGAGATGTTCCAACAATATATGGACGAGAACAGACGGTTCAACCAAGAATGGATTAAGGAACTGAGAGAGGACAGATTGAAAGGAGAAGAAGAGGAGAGGACCAAAGAAATAAAATATGATAGCAAACTTGAACCAGAAGAAGTAATAAATGATAAAACGCAGGAAGATAGCCAACCAGAACCAGAAGAAGTACCAAATGACAAAACAGAGGATCCCGTTGTAGTATTGCTTGAGAAGAAAACTAACGGGAATAAAGAAAATACTACAGATATGGAAGTAGAACCAAGGGAAAGGAGGACAACGCTTCCAAGGAAATTAAGGAAAACCAAGGAAGAAATAGAGATGATAAACCATGGTTTAATGGATGTCAATAATATTCCAATTACCGACCATGAAGAAATCAGGAATTCCAGAAATTTCGGAAGGAGATTCAAGGTAATCTCAGAAATAATGTACCACCAAACAGTAGTTTACCAATGGGGAAGGACCAGAGGTAAACGGAATACTACATATGGACTAGATCAGTTCCAGTGCGGAACTAAACAGTGTATTTCAGAAAGATGGAAATATAACATCTTATCAGACTGTGATGATGGCACAAGTGAATCACCAGAGTGTGTTCCATTAGTGCGCCATCCAGGACTATTCCAGTGTACCATTACACAAAAATGTATACCTTCCGGATGGATATGTGATGATGAACCAGATTATGGGGATTCAGAGAAGCAAATAATTGGTAAACCAGATGAAGAACCTCACAGATATTTTTCAGGTCATACAGCATATGGACCAGAGACATATTGGAATATAAGACAATATAATAATGGGAACAATACTAATTACCATGATAATAATAATACGGGTCCAAATTATCAAAACCCGAATCGACCCTCTAATGGTTATCAGGGTAACCACAATCCCTACCCTGATAACGTAAATAGTCAGAGAAGCCCCAATTATGGTAATAGTCCTTACCATAATAATACCAATCGTACGGGTCCCAATAATAGTAATTTTAATAATAATAGGTTTCCTCGCCCTAGAGTGAACTTCATACAAGCCACAGAAGGAAGACAGCGAGGATTCAACCACAATCGACGAAGCAGTTACCGAAGATACGAAGAAAGGCGGAGGAGCCTAGAACGGGACCAACCGAGGTACTATCCGGCGCGTATGAGCAATAGTTTGGATCTGATAAGGATCCATACGGATACATAATGAGGTGGTAAAAGGGATGGATGTCATGATAACCAACAACGGCAAAACCACCACAAAGAAGATGAAAATAATTACCACTGAGGAAAAATGAGAAGAAGAAGGGACAAAGAACCAAAATGGGAATTTAAGAAATAAATTAATTAGGAACCTACACCTTATAAAGGAACTATGAGCAACAATGCACTATAATAAAAAGCATCCACCTGGGTATAAAGGAAAAATAATAATAAGAAATACATTTGAATAAAGACAAGAAAAGAGTCATACAATATTTATGAAACTAATATGATATGTTTACCATATAATTATGAAAACTATTACAATCATTTATGAAAACTCTATGGGGCAGTAAGAGAAGAAGAGTTTGGACTTAAACATCCAAATTCTAAAAAGAAATATAAGCAAATATTATCTACGATTATTAGAAAATTTTAGGGCAATGATAGAAGAAGAATTAGAATTTAAAACCCCAAAATTCTAAACATAATGTAAGCCAATTACATACAATTTATTTGAGAAGAAACATATTTTGAAGGAAGAATAACAAGAAGAATTTTGAAATAAACATCCAAATTCTAAAAAGAAATATAAGCACATATTATCTACAATTATTAGAAAATTTTATGGCTAGAAGATATATAAGATAGAATTTAAAACCCCCAAAATTCTAAAATACATGTAAGCCAATCTTACATAAAGATTATTTGAAAGAAATTATTTGAAAAGAAGAATAATATAAGAAGAATTTTGAAATAATCAGCCAAATTCTAAAAAGAAATATAAGCAAGTATTACCTACAATTATTAGAAAATTTTATGGCAAGAATAATATAGAAAAATAAAACCGAATTTTGAGTTTAAAAACCCCCAAAATTCTAAAATACATGTAAGCCAATCTTACATAAAGATTATTTGAAAGAAATTATTTGAAAAGAAGAATAATATAAGAAGAATTTTGAAATAATCAGCCAAATTCTAAAAAGAAATATAAGCAAATATTATCTACAATTATTAGAAAATTTTAGGGCAATGATAAAAGAAGAATTAGAATTTAAAACCTCTAAATTCTAAACACAATGTAAGCCAATTACATACAATTTGTTTGAGAAGGAACATTTTGGAAGAAGATATATAAAACAGAATTTTGAATGTAAACCAACCAAATTCTAAAAACAAATGTAAGCCCACTTTACATAACAAATATTTGAAGAAAAACTTTATGGCTATAATATAATAATAAAGAAGGAGAGAATTTAGAAATAAAACCATCTAAGGTCAAAAACAAGTAAGGACAGATTACTAAATTTTTATTTGAAGAGAAACATTTTGACATTAATACCAAGAGAGTTTAGAGGAATAAAACCAGCCAAAACACATGTAAGCCCACCTTACATACAAATTATTTGAGAAAACTTCACAGAATAATATAAGAAGAGTGAATTTTGAATTATGAATAAATCAAGTTTCCCAAATTAAGTATAAGTACAACTTACCAACCAATTATAAATAAAACACTATGGTGAGATAAACTGATGAGATTTCCTACCATATTTATGGTAAGCATAGAAGATAATTACCATGGTAACAAAGGATCATAATGGGATGAATAAGAGGAAACAGATTTAGAATTAAAACAAATAATTCTAGACAGTATAATCATGTCTAAGTTCAATATGAAGAGTAAAAACCTTTCCGTAAAATGGTGTTGAAGGAAATAAAAAAGAAAAAATTCTTTAATACGATTTGAGTGATTGAATAAAATAAAGTACAAAAACTTCTTTGGAATTATGAGAGAATGAAACTTTAAGTGGTATGAGGAGAAAATATAACCTCATAATGAAATTAATAAAAAAAACCATCATTTGCAAGTATAATAGCAATGACCGGAATAATGTGAAAATAATGTCAAAAATTTATGTAATTAAATGAATTAATATAAAATGCTTTATGAATTAAATGACAATTATGATAATGACAGTTATACAAATTCTAGAAAATAGAACAAGTGGAAATTTTAAGAACGATGAAACAGTCTAAAAATGTCATAAAGATACGCTACTATAATAATGCAGATTATAATGAAAAAACCAGAAGGTAATAAAGAATTTATAACCAAAAGATTTATATGTTAAGAAAAGTTGAAAAAATGTAATAATAGAAGAGCTTCCTACCATAATATCAAATGAAAGAAACATCCAGATAATAAGTCAGATGAACAACTGAGATAGAAATATTAAAATCTCTGAGAAGTATAATAAGTAATAAGTGAAGTATCCCAAAGATATTTTTTAAATAGTAACAAATGTGTACTATTCTGAATAATTTTTTAATCTGTCTGATGATAATTCCAGCAGGATTAATATGTTTTTTGAGCAGAGATGATTTGCCTCTGTACTCAAATATGTGTGAAGTATTGGACAGCAGAGGAAAGTAGCGTACAGTGCCTCTCTGAACTGAACCAGCTCACAAAGTAGGGAACGATAGGGAGAAAATATCCCAAGGAGAAAATACTAAGAAGAAATATAAAAATGAAATAATAAATATGAAACTCAGATGACTATTACTATCAAGGAAGATCAAGTGAGAATGATATAAACTCAAATATAAATAAGAAAATTTTAAAATGGAAGGAAGTCCAAAATGGTAACAAACTTAGAATAATTATCATAAGCAAATGTTTCAGACAAAGCAAGTATAGTCTGAAAAAATTACTTCTGGAGAAGGGCATTCTGTAGCGTGACAGAAAATCCACTACATTTTAAGTCATATGAAATCAAAGTTTAATTACGCCAACAAATGTTACAATAATATTGAATGACATTTAAATAAATCAGAGGAATGAACCACAATAAGATAAAAATCCTCACTACATAATATATAAAAACCACTGTTTTAAAAAACCAAAGAAAGTATCGAAGCAACTCATCAACTCATAGTATAATGCCAGTAAGTTACCCAGGAAGCTCAGAGCAGTAAACCAGTTATTAAAGAACATATCAAGAAAAAAGAGATTCAATTAAAGAGTGGTGAATACCAAAATACCCCAAAAACAAGAAGAGGGAAGAATAAAGTTTGTGAACAGGAAGAAAACAATACCCTGAAACCTGTATAGAAGAATAAAGTCAGTTCAGTGAATAAATTAAATACTCCAAACTAAACCTCAGTCGTGATAACACCAAGTACCTTGGTTTACCCAAGAACGGAAGGAAGACCAGAAGAGTGAAGACTAGACGAGGGACAAGAATGAAGACTAGAAGAGGGACAAGATTGAATACCAGAAGGAAGATACGAAGAAGGACAAGAAAGAAGACAGGAGGAGAGGAAGAAATAGTATGAAAGAAACACCGTTATAAAACCTATTATTATATAAACTACTATCAACCCCAAACCCGCAAAAACTAAGCAAAAGAAAGTATAACATACCCAAAATATTATAAAATGTAATTATTGAGAAAACTAAAGTGCTGTATAGCATTATAAGAAGTGCACCGACTAAAGCTATTGTGTAATAAAGAAAATAAACTAGTCTTAACGGTCCATGATTACTAAAGGTCTGGTCTGAGATAATAAGACTCAGAATATCAGAACCAACAGTGAAAGTGAATTTGTGTAAGTGTTTTTAAAAAAAAAAAAAAAGCAATAAACTTAAAGTTGGTGATACTATAACTTAGTAGTATTCTATATCACAACTTTAAAATCTAATAATAAACAGCATAATAAAATAATAAAATGGAAGGTTTCCAGTATTTTATTATTTTAATGTAAATCTTTATTTACAAGACATTTGTAAAAAATGATAATAAATAGAGTATGGGAGTTAATGTTTACTGATGTAGGGGATCACAATAATAATGGTTTAAACCAGAAAGGACTGGTACTAATATAGTATGAATAAGTGTAACATGTTTAAATAGACTGTTATTTCACAGTCCTAAAATCAATGTGTTAAATAAATGTATTTGTAAGGTTTATTAGAAAATAAGATTTATGTTATGTGTTTTAAAAAGAATTATGTTTGATAAATAATAACCTACATACCAGTAATAATGTTCTAATAGGTATGCTATGTTAGCTCAAAAATAGTTAAAAGATAGTTGTCTTGATTATTCATCTCTTCTTTCACAGCACTACACTTAACTAAAAATGAACTTTTTTCATGTGAAAAACTTACTATTTTATCGGACGCGTTTCGGCTTAGTATCCGCCTTCTTCAGCTTTGGTAACAGACTGCCAGCATTTTGTAACGGTTGTGTGGAAGGTGAAGTGGGGGTGGTGTGTGGCGGAAGGGGATTGGCGCGGGGATTCAATTTATTGTTTGTTTTCTGTATAATTGTGTCAAAAAGTGTATGTGATTTATATTGTAATTGATCGTTGAGTATGTTGTTTGGTTGTGTTGTGTGGTGTTTATATATTTCATATTGTTCAGTTGTGTTGAGTTTTTGACCTTTGGGTATGTAATGTAGAATTTCAAGATTAGTGTCTATGTTGGTGTAACTGTGGTTTTCTGTGTGTATGTGTGTGGCAAATGCAGAGTGTATATTGTTGTTGGTTAAGGCTTTTAAGTGTTCAGAATAACGGGATGAAAAAGATCTTCCCGTCTGGCCTATGTAGAAACTATTGCAGTCATTACAATTTAATTTGTAAACACCTGTTTTGTTATATTTGTCTATGTCTGTGTTTGTATTACTGATGTGTTTTTTGATGGTATTGGTTGTTCTGAATGCTATTTTGTATTTGTGTTTTCTGAATGTATTGGCGATTTTGTGTGTATATTTAGTTAAGTTAAAAGATATATGTTCAAACCATATCTGCAATATGTTCAATTGTGCAGATTGCTAAACCATGTTCATAATTATTTATTTTAAATATGTAGTGTTAATTAACTACTACACAACACAATAAGTTATAAATCATGTTATTTTGATATAATTGTAATTATGTAAAGTCAGAGGAGGAATTAAGTTTAAATTATTTGAGAAAGAAAGAAATATAAAATTCTAAAATCTAGGCCATTTGGTGAAATCAGAGAACCAATATAAAATAGTATAATTCACTTATAAATCCTGTAAACTACCAAGATTTATATAAGATAACACAATTAACCACTACTAGGAATGATCCTATGAATTAAAATGATAATAAGGAAATATACCTTAACATTTTGTAAATTGTCAAAATATATAAATTAATTAATTTTAAAGAGCAATGTCAAATTTACAGATTAACACAAAAAACCAGTTCAAAGGTGTAATTTATATGTATTTAAGGAAAGGAAGAGGAATATGACTAATTAAAATTTATTATAATAGTATTAATAATATTTAAATGGAGGGGATTTTGTATAAAGACGGAAATCCAATTTTGAGCCTATATTTCCATAAAGTAAAGAAATTTGTTAATTTCCACAAAATATCTACAGATATGGACTATAATACATCAATTTAAAGGGAATGAGATGATTAAACCAATAATAAGGTTAATAATTCATAAAAGTGAGGAATAAAATAGATAAATTCCATACATAATGTAATATTTTATCATATGTATGGGAAGTCGAAAAATGTTAACAATACTTTTTCAAAGATTAACTGGGCAAGAATTATGACCAAGTTAATTAGTCTTTTGTTGAATATCAAGCTGGACAGTTGTGTAAAAGAACGTTTCTTTAAAATCGAGAAAGATGGTACTAGCGTTTAGCCATTGAAATCAGTGAACGAGAGTTAAACGGTTTAGACACTTTTTAAAGCTAAAGCTGTTAATACATTCACGACAATAGTGAAAACAATCACTTAACTCTACAATACGAGTGATAAAAACAAATAAAACATTATAATTAAACTGATTCATTCTGAAATTCCTAACCATAACTGGAAAACTTAACCGCAGAAGTTGAACACATAGAAAATAAACTAACTAACACAAGTTTACACAGAACACTTCACCAGAATACACCAAACAGATTAACAGACATATTACACCAGTGCGGGGACATTTTAGACCTTGATGAAGGTAATTTTATAGTAATTTTCTGACTCGACGCATATACAGTAGCCAAGACCAACCCGAGTAGCGGCCATCTTGAAAACGAAACCTGCTTACTACATCGCAGTCACTGACGTCACATCAGTCTTCATTGGTTTGACAAAACATTTATATTCAAATATTATATACCGAATTTATTTAAATACTATTGAATAGTAATTATTGTATTTATTTTTAATTGTTAATGTTATACTTTCTCGTCACCCTTCTCTGACTATTAATTCTAATCGCTCAAAGAACCTGTCTTTTAATATAATATAACATAAAATTTTGTTCTGTATGACACAATCGATAATTCCTGAGACAGAGTCGATAATTGCTCTCCATCGATAAAATATCGATTATTTGTTTAAAATTGTCAATAAATCTTTATATTTCCATTATTTTGTATCTGTACTTATTTCACAGGGTAATTTAAGGGTATTTATAAGGCTGAAGGACTTAAGTGAGAAGAATATATTCTATTTTGAACAAGATATTGGACCAGTCAGAAAAGTCACCAATCGATTATTACCTGGAGTTAATCTATTTAACTCCAGACTTGGTGCAAATCTTCAAGAAGTGCTCGACTGTCAATAAATACCTACCTGTTATTAAAATTTTACCAGAACCTTTTAAAAAACAGATTTATCTCTTATACATACCTCTATAAACATAAACAAAATTATTTTATTATTTGAAAATTCTATAATTAGTAAATTTTCCGTATACATTTTATTCTTTTGTAACGACCGCCATACAGTGGTCTGGTGACCAAGTGGCTAGCCCAAACAGTGGGGCTTGATTTCATACAGCCATACCCAAGGGTCATCTTACAAAGTGGCGTCCAACTTAGAGGGCTTGAATAGATAAGCCTGGCAGCGGTTATACAGTCAGGAAGAAGGGCAATAACGACAAGCAAAATGGCAGAACTTACCATGGAAGAGAAGTGTGACAAATTAATAGAGATGTTCCAACAATATATGGACGAGAACAGACGGTTCAACCAAGAATGGATTAAGGAACTGAGAGAGGACAGATTGAAAGGAGAAGAAGAGGAGAGGACCAAAGAAATAAAATATGATAGCAAACTTGAACAGAAGAAGTAATAAATGATAAAACGCAGGAAGATAGCCAACCAGAACCAGAAGAAGTACCAAATGACAAAACAGAGGATCCCGTTGTAGTATTGCTTGAGAAGAAAACTAACGGGAATAAAGAAAATACTACAGATATGGAAGTAGAACCAAGGGAAAGGAGGACAACGCTTCCAAGAAAATTAAGGAAAACCAAGGAAGAAATAGAGATGATAAACCATGGTTTAATGGATGTCAATAATATTCCAATTACCGACCATGAAGAAATCAGGAATTCCAGAAATTTCGGAAGGAGATTCAAGGTAATCTCAGAAATAATGTACCACCAAACAGTAGTTTACCAATGGGGAAGGACCAGAGGTAAACGGAATACTACATATGGACTAGATCAGTTCCAGTGCGGAACTAAACAGTGTATTTCAGAAAGATGGAAATATAACATCTTATCAGACTGTGATGATGGCACAAGTGAATCACCAGAGTGTGTTCCATTAGTGCGCCATCCAGGACTATTCCAGTGTACCATTACACAAAAATGTATACCTTCCGGATGGATATGTGATGATGAACCAGATTATGGGGATTCAGAGAAGCAAATAATTGATAAACCAGATGAAGAACCTCACAGATATTTTTCAGGTCATACAGCATATGGACCAGAGACATATTGGAATATAAGACAATATAATAATGGGAACAATACTACTTACCATGATAATAATAATACGGGTCCAAATTATCAAAACCCGAATCGACCCTCTAGTGGTTATCAGGGTAACCACAATCCCTACCCTGATAACGTAAATAGTCAGAGAAGCCCCAATTATGGTAATAGTCCTTACCATAATAATACCAATCGTACGGGTCCCAATAATAGTAATTTTAATAATAATAGGTTTCCTCGCCCTAGAGTGAACTTCATACAAGCCACAGAAGGAAGACAGCGAGGATTCAACCACAATCGACGAAGCAGTTACCAAAGATACGAAGAAAGGCGGAGGAGCCTAGAACGGGACCAACCGAGGTACTATCCGGCGCGTATGAGCAATAGTTTGGATCTGATAAGGATCCATACGGATACATAATGAGGTGGTAAAAGGGATGGATGTCATGATAACCAACAACGGCAAAACCACCACAAAGAAGATGAAAATAATTACCACTGAGGAAAAATGAGAAGAAGAAGGGACAAAGAACCAAAATGGGAATTTAAGAAATAAATTAATTAGGAAACTACACCTTATAAAGGAACTATGAGCAACAATGCACTATAATAAAAAGCATCCACCTGGGTATAAAGGAAAAATAATAATAAGAAATACATTTGAATAAAGACAAGAAAAGAGTCATACAACATTTATGAAACTAATATGATATGTTAGTTTATATGATATTTCATATAATTATGAAAACTATTACAATCATTTATGAAAACTCTATGGGGCAGTAAGAGAAGAAGAGTTTGGACTTAAACATCCAAATTCTAAAAAGAAATATAAGCAAATATTATCTACAATTATTAGAAAATTTTAGGGCAATGATAGAAGAAGAATTAGAATTTAAAACCCCAAAATTCTAAACATAATGTAAGCCAATTACATACAATTTATTTGAGAAGAAACATATTTTGAAGGAAGAATAACAAGAAGAATTTTGAAATAAACATCCAAATTCTAAAAAGAAATATAAGCACATATTATCTACAATTATTAGAAAATTTTATGGCTAGAAGATATATAAGATAGAATTTAAAACCCCCAAAATTCTAAAATACATGTAAGCCAATCTTACATAAAGAGTATTTGAAAGAAATTATTTGAAAAGAAGAATAATATAAGAAGAATTTTGAAATAATCAGCCAAATTCTAAAAAGAAATATAAGCAAGTATTACCTACAATTATTAGAAAATTTTATGGCAAGAATAATATAGAAAAATAAAACCGAATTTTGAGTTTAAAAACCCCCAAAATTCTAAAATACATGTAAGCCAATCTTACATAAAGATTATTTGAAAGAAATTATTTTAAAAGAAGAATAATATAAGAAGAATTTTGAAATAATCAGCCAAATTCTAAAAAGAAATATAAGCAAATATTATCTACAATTATTAGAAAATTTTAGGGCAATGATAAAAGAAGAATTAGAATTTAAAACCTCTAAATTCTAAACACAATGTAAGCCAATTACATACAATTTGTTTGAGAAGGAACATTTTGGAAGAAGATATAGAAAACAGAATTTTGAATGTAAACCAACCAAATTCTAAAAACAAATGTAAGCCCACTTTACATAACAAATATTTAAAGAAAAACTTTATGGCTATAATATAATAATAAAGAAGGAGAGAATTTAGAAATAAAACCATCTAAGGTCAAAAACAAGTAAGGACAGATTATTAAATATTTATTTGAAGAGAAACATTTTGACATTAATACCAAGAGAGTTTAGAGAAATAAAACCAGCCAAAACACATGTAAGCCCACCTTACATACAAATTATTTGAGAAAACTTCACAGAATAATATAAGAAGAGTGAATTTTGAATAATGAATAAATCAAGTTTCCCAAACCAAGTATAAGTACAACTTACCAACCAATTATAAATAAAACACTATGGTGAGATAAACTGATGAGATTTCCTACCATATTTATGGTAAGCATAGAAGATAATTACCATGGTAACAAAGGATCATAATGGGATGAATAAGAGGAAACAGATTTAGAATTAAAACAAATAATTCTAGACAGTATAATCATGTCTAAGTTCAATATGAAGAGTAAAAACCTTTCCGTAAAATTGTGTTCAAGGAAATAAAAAAGAAAAAATTCTTTAATACGATTTGAGTGATTGAATAAAATAAAGTACAAAAACTTCTTTGGAATTATGAGAGAATGAAACTTTAAGTGGTATGAGGAGAAAATATAACCTCATAATGAAATTAATAAAAAAAAACATCATTTGCAAGTATAATAGCAATGACCGGAATAATGTGAAAATAATGTCAAAAATTTATGTAATTAAATGAATTAATATAAAATGATTTATGAATTAAATGACAATTATGATAATGACAGTTATACAAATTCTAGAAAATAGAACAAGTGGAAATTTTAAGAACGATGAAACAGTCTAAAAATGTCATAAAGATATGCTACTATAAATAATGCAGATTATAATGAAAAAACCAGAAGGTAATAAAGAATTTATAACCAAAAGATTTATATGATAAGAAAAGTTGAAAAAATGTAATAATAGAAGAGCTTCCTACCATAATATCAAATGAAAGAAACATCCAGATAATAAGTCAGATGAACAACTGAGATAGAAATATTAAAATCTCTGAGAAGTATAATAGTAAAGTAAGTAATAAGTGAAGTATCCCAAAGATATTTTTTAAATAGTAACAAATGTGTACTATTCTGAATAATTTTTTAATCTGTCTGATGATAATTCCAGCAGGATTAATATGTTTTTTGAGCAGAGATGATTTGCCTCTGTACTCAAATATGTGTGAAGTATTGGACAGCAGAGGAAAGTAGCGTACAGTGCCTCTCTGAACTGAACCAGCTCACAAAGTAGGGAACGATAGGGAGAAAATATCCCAAGGAGAAAATACTAAGAAGAAATATAAAAATGAAATAATAAATATGAAACTCAGATGACTATTACTATCAAGGAAGATCAAGTGAGAATGATATAAACTCAAATATAAATAAGAAAATTTTAAAATGGAAGGAAGTCCAAAATAGTAACAAACTTAGAATAATTATCATAAGCAATTGTTTCAGACAAAGCAAGTATAGTCTGAAAAAATTACTTCTGGAGAAGGGCATTCTGTAGCGTGACAGAAAATCCACTACATTTTAAGTCATATGAAATCATAAAGTTTAATTACGCCAACAAATGTTACAATAATATTGAATGACATTTAAATAAGTCAGAGGAATGAACCACAATAAGATAAAAATCCTCACTACATAATATATAAAAACCACTGTTTTAAAAAACCAAAGAAAGTATCGAAGCAACTCATCAACTCATAGTATAATGCCAGTAAGTTACCCAGGAAGCTCAGAGCAGTAAACCAGTTATATAAGAACATATCAAGAAAAAAGAGATTCAATTAAAGAGTGGTGAATACCAAAATACCCCAAAAACAAGAAGAGGGAAGAATAAAGTTTGTGAACAGGAAGAAAACAATACCCTGAAACCTGTATAGAAGAATAAAGTCAGTTCAGTGAATAAATTAAATACTCCAAACTAAACCTCAGTCGTGATAACACCAAGTACCTTGGTTTACCCAAGAACGGAAGGAAGACCAGAAGAGTGAAGACTAGACGAGGGACAAGAATGAAGACTAGAAGAGGGACAAGATTGAATACCAGAAGGAAGATACGAAGAAGGACAAGAAAGAAGACAGGAGGAGAGGAAGAAATAGTATGAAAGAAACACCGTTATAAAACCTATTATTATATAAACTACTATCAACCCCAAACCCGCAAAAACTAAGCAAAAGAAAGTATAACATACCCAAAATATTATAAAATGTAATTATTGAGAAAACTAAAGTGCTGTATAGCATTATAAGAAGTGCACCGACTAAAGCTATTGTGTAATAAAGAAAATAAACTAGTCTTAACGGTCCATGATTACTAAAGGTCTGGTCTGAGATAATAAGACTCAGAATATCAGAACCAACAGTGAAAGTGAATTTGTGTAAGTGTTTTTAAAAAAAAAAAAAAAAAAAGCAATAAACTTAAAGTTGGTGATACTATAACTTAGTAGTATTCTATATCACAACTTTAAAATCTAATAATAAACAGCATAATAAAATAATAAAATGGAAGGTTTCCAGTATTTTATTATTTTAATGTAAATCTTTATTTACAAGACATTTGTAAAAAATGATAATAAATAGAGTATGGGAGTTAATGTTTACTGATGTAGGGGATCACAATAATAATGGTTTAAACCAGAAAGGACTGGTACTAATATAGTATGAATAAGTGTAACATGTTTAAATAGACTGTTATTTCACAGTCCTAAAATCAATGTGTTAAATAAATGTATTTGTAAGGTTTATTAGAAAATAAGATTTATGTTATGTGTTTTAAAAAGAATTATGTTTGATAAATAATAACCTACATACCAGTAATAATGTTCTAATAGGTATGCTATGTTAGCTCAAAAATAGTTAAAAGATATATGTTCAAACCATATCTGCAATATGTTCAATTGTGCAGATTGCTAAACCATGTTCATAATTATTTATTTTAAATATGTAGTGTTAATTAACTACTACACAACACAATAAGTTATAAATCATGTTATTTTGATATAATTGTAATTATGTAAAGTCAGAGGAGGAATTAAGTTTAAATTATTTGAGAAAGAAAGAAATATAAAATTCTAAAATCTAGGCCATTTGGTGAAATCAGAGAACCAATATAAAATAGTATAATTCACTTATAAATCCTGTAAACTACCAAGATTTATATAAGATAACACAATTAACCACTACTAGGAATGATCCTATGAATTAAAATGATAATAAGGAAATATACCTTAACATTTTGTAAATTGTCAAAATATATAAATTAATTAATTTTAAAGAGCAATGTCAAATTTACAGATTAACACAAAAAACCAGTTCAAAGGTGTAATTTATATGTATTTAAGGAAAGGAAGAGGAATATGACTAATTAAAATTTATTATAATAGTATTAATAATATTTAAATGGAGGGGATTTTGTATAAAGACGGAAATCCAATTTTGAGCCTATATTTCCATAAAGTAAAGAAATTTGTTAATTTCCACAAAATATCTACAGATATGGACTATAATACATCAATTTAAAGGGAATGAGATGATTAAACCAATAATAAGGTTAATAATTCATAAAAGTGAGGAATAAAATAGATAAATTCCATACATAATGTAATATTTTATCATATGTATGGGAAGTCGAAAAATGTTAACAATACTTTTTCAAAGATTAACTGGGCAAGAATTATGACCAAGTTAATTAGTCTTTTGTTGAATATCAAGCTGGACAGTTGTGTAAAAGAACGTTTCTTTAAAATCGAGAAAGATGGTACTAGCGTTTAGCCATTGAAATCAGTGAACGAGAGTTAAACGGTTTAGACACTTTTTAAAGCTAAAGCTGTTAATACATTCACGACAATAGTGAAAACAAACACTTAACTCTATAATACGAGTGATAAAAACAAATAAAACATTATAATTAAACTGATTCATTCTGAAATTCCTAACCATAACTGGAAAACTTAACCGCAGAAGTTGAACACATAGAAAATAAACTAACTAACACAAGTTTACACAGAACACTTCACCAGAATACACCAAACAGATTAACAGACATATTACACCAGTGCGGGGACATTTTAGACCTTGATGAAGGTAATTTTATAGTAATTTTCTGACTCGACGCATATACAGTAGCCAAGACCAACCCGAGTAGCGGCCATCTTGAAAACGAAACCTGCTTACTACATCGCAGTCACTGACGTCACATCAGTCTTCATTGGTTTGACAAAACATTTATATTCAAATATTATATACCGAATTTATTTAAATACTATTGAATAGTAATTATTGTATTTATTTTTAATTGTTAATGTTATACTTTCTCGTCACCCTTCTCTGACTATTAATTCTAATCGCTCAAAGAACCTGTCTTTTAATATAATATAACATAAAATTTTGTTCTGTATGACACAATCGATAATTCCTGAGACAGAGTCGATAATTGCTCTCCATCGATAAAATATCGATTATTTGTTTAAAATTGTCAATAAATCTTTATATTTCCATTATTTTGTATCTGTACTTATTTCACAGGGTAATTTAAGGGTATTTATAAGGCTGAAGGACTTAAGTGAGAAGAATATATTCTATTTTGAACAAGATATTGGACCAGTCAGAAAAGTCACCAATCGATTATTACCTGGAGTTAATCTATTTAACTCCAGACTTGGTGCAAATCTTCAAGAAGTGCTCGACGGTCAATAAATACCTACCTGTTATTAAAATTTTACCAGAACCTTTTAAAAAACAGATTTATCTCTTATACATACCTCTATAAACATAAACAAAATTATTTTATTATTTGAAAATTCTATAATTAGTAAATTTTCCGTATACATTTTATTCTTTTGTAACGACCGGCATACAGCGGTCTGGTGACCAAGTGGCTAGCCCAAACAGTGGGACTTGATCAGATTACAGCCACATACAGGGTCTAGTTACAATATATATTTAATCAATGCAAAATGAATTTTTAAAATATTGCATTACATTGGTCTGTAAACTATATTTATGTTTGTTCTGTACACATATGCATACGGTAATAATCATGAGTGGTGACAACGCTTAATTACTATTTTTGCTATTTGTCAAATTTAGAAAGTAGGGTACAACGTGGTAGGCGATAAATATATTTCAAAATTTTGGATGTTACGTTTGAATAAAAGAACGTCTGTATTTTGTTTTACATATTTTTATTTTGACATTGCATTAGGACTATAATCACTCAGTACTGAGTGGTCATGATAATACATTAAAGTGATAAAACACAGGGAATGTCTTTGTTTCATGCAAGTATAATGTCTCCCAACGCAGTGTTACATGATCACAACTACACCATATGTGTGTGTGCATGTGTCTTAATGACAGTATCTAATTTTAAAATTTGTTGTTTTCTGTTACAGACATGTGGCGCTAACGGGATATTCCTGATCTTATGTGTGTGTGTGTGTGTGTGTGTGTGTGTGTGTGTGTGTGCGCGCGCGCTGGCGAAACTGGACGATTGCAGCTGTAGTTAGAGAACAATTTTGAGAGAGAGATAAGCTTTTTTGTGTGTGTGTGTGTGTGTGTGCGCGCGCTGGCGAAACTGGATGATTGCAGCTGTAGTTAGAGAACAATTCTGTATACTAAATGTGTGTGTGTGTGTGTGTGTGTGTGTGTGTGTGTGTGTGTGTGTGTGTGTGTGTGTGTGTGTGTGTGTGTGTGTGTGTGTGTGTGTGTGTGTGTGTGTGTGTGTGTGTGTGTGAGAGAGAGAGAGAGAGACAGAGAGAGAGTTGATAACTTTGATATCGTAGTCGACAACAATCATATAGTTGAGGGAGAGAGAGAGAGAGAGAGTGAGAGAGACAGAGAGCGAGAGGGAGAGGGAGAGAGAGTGTTGATATCATGGACGACAACTGCGTCTGCTCATACTAAATGTGTGTGTGAGAGATAGAGAGAGAGGGAGCGAAGTAAAGTCCAAGGACCGACTTAATGAAGTACCAAATGAAGATGTTGTCTTTAAAATCATACATTACCAACATCATTTGTATTTGAAAATAGTTTCATTGTAAATATTACTTATTATTATCGCTACTACAATTTATATGTCGATAAATAGATACTGTACTTACATAAAATGTAAGCCATCAATTATTAAAATAATACTTTATGAAAAACTAAGCTAAACTCTAATATGCATGATTATTCCTGTTTCATATATTAAAATATAACTTTTGTATAAACATTATTCGTAATTACTGAGGCGTGGCCTTTATTGCGTGAAAATATTTGGGTAGAGCAAACACGTTTATGCAATATCAAGTGGTTAGAATTGATGGTGAATAAAAAATATCTCATCGTGGTCTTAACAAATGTGGACACAAAATATAGGAACTTCGTGCTCGCTAATGTGTTTGTACGTGTGTGTGTGTGCGTATTTTCCACCCCCAGTAGTTAACACTTTAATAATTGAATTTGCATGTACGTGATAAATGTATCATTGATTCTAATTAGTATTTACAATGTTTCGTTGAATAATAATATTTGGTTCGATTAGAAATTATTTGAAAGTACATTAACTTTATGAAAATGACACATACTTGAAAAGTAACAACACCAAATGCAAAACGACCTCCAGACATAAACGTAACAATAAAATAGCATCGGGTCTATACCTGTGTCCTTACAGACAAAAAAAACTAATTTGCATACCAGTGTGTACATTGTCCGACAGCGATTTGTATGTGTACGCAAAACTTTTAAAAATGCCTTATTTCAGAGGAGTTTTTTTCATGACTTACTGACGCTTAATGACATTTTAGTATCGCTAATTACAGCGCTGAATATAACTTTCTAAAACCAGTTAAAGTCGTGTCACACAAACAATAGACTAACATTTATTGTGAAGTCGTTAACGCATGGATTTCTACTTGTCATCTGTAACAGCACACGCACAGGTAATTACATTATAAACTAGGAATTTCTTCCGACGTCTGCGAGTGACAGAGAGAGACATGATATATCACTGTAAAACCGATGACATAAAGAGAGAGAGAGAGAGAGAGAGAGAGAGAGAGAGAGAGAGAGAGAGAGAGAGAGTGCTAGCGCATATGTTGTGTATATAAATTTCTAAATCACGGTCAGTGACCGTCATGTGTCAAAATTAGAAGTAGGACGCAACGAGGTAGGCGATAAATATATTTCCTAGTGATTACATTTTAGTATCGCTAATTACAATAATCCATAAGTTTCTACTTTTACAACTGCTGTAACCACTCTTTCAACTTTTAGACTTTATTAAAAAAAAAACTTTTTTTATTTATTTATTTTTTTTTTTTGAAAGAGGGGCCACTAGTTATATAAAACTAGGCCAGAGCCTAGGGAAGCCAAAACTGCACTGGGTCCGGTATGACGGGACTTGCAATTAAACTCGTTGTTATGCAAGTATCACTCCCTGTCTTTACACTCCTCTGAAAATATGCACGTATCATCTCATCAAAATATAATGTATGTAAAACATCAGCATAATAGTATCTCCCAAGTATAAATAATATATAACATCGATCAATATAAATACATAAATACACATAAATAAATAGTTACATAAATACACATAGCGCACACATATCGATATACACACATATATATACTACACACATGTTCACCTGGCAGGCAGCTCATAGACATTTAACCATGCCGCCGAAGAATACCATCTTCAGTATCAGTGACCTAGATCCCCATCCCAAACTACTGTAAAAGGGTAAAGTGCCCAGCCTCCATAAAAAACTTTCATAAAACAATCCATTAACCAGTCCGGTTATGACTGCTTGCAACCAATGAAATTATCACAAGAATTCAAAATTTTAGAAAGGTTCCCCCAGATAGGACTGTGCCATGGCCAGGTCAACATGGCTGCACGGCCGTACGAATGTATAACAGAATTTATGATTGGAAGTAAGAATCAATAGTGTACTCATATTAACAACTGAACTAGTAGTACACTGGCTATGGCAGTAAAAGAAACTGAATGAAATTTCACTTATATTGAATTATTACTGAGTTAAGATAATTCTTATAAAATATATATAATACGGTTTATGATTGAACCAATAGTGTGCTCATATTAACAACTGAACTAGTATTACACTGGCTATGGCAGTAAAAGAAACTGAATGAAATTTCACTTATATTGAATTATTACTGAGTTAAGATAATTTTATAAAATATATATAATACGGTTTATGATTGAACCAATAGTGTGCTCATATTAACAACTGAACTAGTAGTACACTGGCTATGGCAGTAAAAGAACTGAATGAAATTTCACTTATATTGAATTATTACTGAGTTAAGATAATTTTTATAAAATATATATAATAACAATTTTAATTAAAAACTTTATAACATCAGCCCCTAATAAAACACATTTGAGTTGTTCCTACAGAATTGGCTTGGCCACAGGCGAGGCCATGTGCACCACCAGATCCAGCAACCTAAAACATGCTATAGACCTATTACTAACGGCACCTACGGGTGACGTCCACAGGTTACAGCACCTCCCCAAAGCTTTAAATCAAGAAAAAAAAAGGAAACACATATAGCTATGAATACCCTTAATCAATGCAAGCATAATTCACCCCCTCCCGATAAATCAGTAATCTTAAGTCACACACACTTTTACCCTTAAAGAAATTTTAGCAGCAAAATTCGGTAGCGCATGACCCCGTCCGGGCTCACACTTACTCAGGGGGCTTAAGCCTTAGTAAAATACACTGACAAAATTTACAAGCACCAATTGTCTCGCTGGACTTGTGTCCCAACAACTTTAACTGGAGATGTTCCAGGAAGAGAATAAGATGTTCTACATTGTAGAGGCCAAAATATAGATAAATGGGTTAAATGTCACCTGGTAAAATCCGGCACAAAACCTGATGTATTGTCCATTTCTTCCTCCCGACGGCACAGACGGAGAATCACTCGTGTAATACCATTGGTGGCAGAAGTTCGGCCACCCGCTGAAGTGGATCAAGAATCGTCTTAGGTCGGGAACCCTGAACAATTATATATATTGACAATTACTCAAATGTTACCCAATTCACGATCCCCCTAATATTCATGACTCCAGCATAATTCACACACTACCACATGCTCAGATTAAAAGAAAATTTTGAAATATTAAGAAAGCACAAAAATTACCTTCAGAAAAAAAATTTAGAATTAAATGACTAGTATTTATAGACAGTCCGTCAACTAAATAAACCCTTATTACAATTTCGAGATGAGTTGCAAACTTAAACAGGTTCATAATACATATACAGTTTCATATACCTCTACATTTAGTTCATAAAACATTCTCTTACGCCCCCCTTTGATTATAATGAAATTATTATGATATAATTAGGAAAAATACACAGCCATAATTACTTTATAAATACTTTAGCTCAGCCAGTGTTAACTTTCAAGACATGCATACACAGAATTTAACCCGCGCTTGCCACGTGGTGACTTTCGTATATATATCGCATTGCATCGGCATTAATTTAAGCTAAATAACAATTCTTTTATTAAATAATAAGTAAGTTACCTTGAACAGACTTACCGAAGAGTCGCGTAGTCGCCTATCTAGTCATGATAGATTTTCGCAGACCAAAAAAATCAAACTGGTGGCCGCCGGAAGAGAGAGAATGGTAGCTGCGTCGCGTTCAGCTGCCTGGTGAATACTGCCCAGAGCACTGACATGTAAAACTCTGCGTATCATGCCGCGTAGAGCGCGCACGGATCGGCAACAAAGCATGCAGATAACAGCGTATACTCCGCTCAAATAATTAATTCACAAACCCCCACAATGACCGTCACATAATTAACTGGGAAAAGGGCCGAGTATTCCAAAACTTGGCACACCGCCACTCCAAAAGGGCAACATGGTTGCCCCAACTGGAACTCAGTGGTACCCTGCAGTGTACCATCCTTATATTCCATACTCGAGCTGGTATCGGTTTTCCCATCAGTCATGGCTCCCAGGAGAACAGAGGAACCTCACAACTGCGTCCATTCCCCATGCGACCCTCTCCGCCCTGCCAACCCCACGGGACCGCCCCAACACGTCACCCTCTCCGGTGACCATCACCTACTCCCACCAGTCCCACTCACATACCCGTCCTAAGACCAAACAAGGTATCTCCCACCTTGGTATGTGAGTGACCGTACTACTTCTCGTCCATCTCTTGGACTGACCAGCCACATGCACTAACAAGGCATCTCCATCCTTGCCACATGACTGGCCCACATCCCTACACAAGGGCGGACGGCCCCGCCTAGCCAGGCAGAGAAGACCGCATCAAGGGCTCGCGAACATTCATCTCAACTCTTACTTTTTCAAAAACTGCGTAACTAGCAGGGGGGGTCACTTTCCACCGACGTCGATACAAAATAAATACAATACTCTCTCTCTAAACAAAAACACCCGGGAAACAACCGGAGAATGCGGCGTGGCACGACCCTACACCTACCAAAAATCGAAATCAAACCACGATGAACAAGGAAACAACAGCACATTATCACTCTCTATTATAACCAAAACAGGGGAACTTACAATCTCCAAGACCACGACACTCTGAGGGAACATTGTCTAACTCCTAGCTTTCTCCATGATAACCTTCCACATCCAAATGATAATCCAGGACCACAATCTAAATGTGCACTCTCGGCAACTCTCTAACTCCTTTTGATAGATTTTTTTTTTTTTACTAAGGGGAGGGGTAGGAATATTGGGAAGATGAAATGGGGCAAGGATCATTGAAGGTCAATAGCTAGGAGTAAGGGTAAGGACCTGGCTCCCCCCGAAAATAAGGATGAATGGAGGAAACCAAGGCTCGCGTGGGCAGGGGCGCAACCCTGAAATAGATGAACACCACTGGGATTGTGGGGAACATCTACCCGCTACCCGTTAACCGCTTCTTCTCACTTTTCTGTGACGGAATTTAGCGACTCGTTCCTTTCGTACACCACTCTCTGAGAGATTATTTCGTGTTGAGCTGTACTGACTTGTTTCCTCGGAATCAGGATCAAGGCAACTTACCTCACTACTCTCACGCCGATTTGGATTATCCTCATCATCTAACTCCTCTGCTTCTGCCTTCCCTGCTTCTCTTTCTTCCACTTCTTCCTCTTCCGCAATTTCCCCTTTTTCGTCCCCATAATCCAAATCAACCTCATGACACTGCACCTCCTCACCATCCTCCAGTTGCTCGTCTGATCCATCTTCAACCGCATCTTCCCTCAGCTCCTCACCAATTTCTTCATCACACTCGTCACCAGCCGCTTCACCAACGTCTTCACTAACTTCTTCTCCAATCTCATTTTCCTCAACACGTTCATCATCAACATCATCATCGCCATCACATCCACTTCCACCATCAGAACACTGCACATCCTCGTCCTCCTCTAGTTGCTCACCTGGTCCACCTGAATCTTCTTTTCGTTCTTCGGAATCCTCAACATTACCTACAGAAGGCATCTGCACATCTTCACACACTACATCATTCTCACTCACACACTCCACAACGCTGCCCCCAAATTTCTCCTCAACTTCTACCTCATCTCCTTCCACCACACTTGCAGCATGGACATCCCCTTGTCCATCCGCAACCTCAGAAACACTTGCAGCCTGGACATCTCTGGGTCCATCCGCAAACTCAGACTCTTCAGTCTCTCTAACACCCACAACTATACTCCCTTGTGCAGCATCTGCAGACCACTCTTCTGCCTCTTCCTTCGATTCCTATCCTTCACCACTCTCAGCAACTACAACGTTCTCAACATTTTCCACCCTGGAATCCAGCTGTCCAGGTTCATGTGCAATGACTAAATTAATTTGTACTGGCGGTGGTAAAGCGACACTCTCAAGTGACTTCTCACATCCCTGCGTAGACGATGATGATGTCACAGGATCGGGATCCCTCACGAACCGAGATGGAGATACCGGAACAAATTCCACCGCATCTGGATTCAACCATGACGTCCTCACTGACGCAGTATTAACAGACGTTTTCTTGTCGTCCTGTATTAATCCACCGAAGTTATTCCGCTTTTCTTCTTTCTCTTCACCTTCTTCACCCACAACTCTATTAGGCACTGGCACTTCCTCTGGAACCTTTAAAGTTTCCTTACTCTCCAAATAGGAATAACTTGCTACCGGCTCCCTACTTACCGATGTTTGTTTACTTTGGCTCTTCCTAATGAACCACTGGAGTATTGGACATCTTTAGCAGCTCTTCCCCGGGACTCGTCATTCGCCTGGACAGTCCTGGCATGCGCACACCACCGGTCCAGGTCCGCAAAAGAACGTGGAGGCTCTGCGAAAACCAGCCGGGATCTCTCTTGGGGAGTCAGACCTTCTCGTATTACCTGTATGACTTCCGTCTCGGGCAACCCCAGTCTTAATATAAGGGCAGCTTTCCTTACATCATGCACGAAGTCCCCCAATGCCTCTCCGTTGGCCTGTAGACGATAGAATAACTTAAACTTCAACTGGTCTTGTCGTCGACGGGATATGAAGAAGTCCAACACCTCCGCATGGAAAGTGTCGACACTGCAGCCCCGACGCAGAATGCTGGTGACCAGCCATGCCAATGAACCCCGGCAATACGGGTATATAAGGGAAAAGACTTCCTCATCAGACAGACCCGGGAAATCTGCCAACTGCAGGACCAGGTCCAAGAAGACCAACAACCTGTCCTCATCTACTCCATCCAAAACCGAAAATTTCTGGAGAACTCCGGAAAGAGGGTGGGGCAGTTTCTGGTAGCATACCCCCGCCAGAATTGCACAATTCAAAACCCACAACAACAAACATAAATTTCCACGAAACACCTAACACACAAACATGACTTACAAAAGGAAAATCTCAAGTACTAGTCCTTCCATTGAGAGGACCCCCGGGTTCCCTAGCGCTGCGAAAACCCGATCCACTCCAGAACCAACTCTCCGTCAGCCGCCAGACTCAAAGAAGAGAAACGACATCAGACACTAACACTAACATACAATCCACACCACCGAACAACTACCACAACATATAACAATTCAACAAGAGATTTATTATAACTTCCGTGACTAAGTCGGGTCAATGACAGTACCGACTTCCGGTCAGGCCATACCGCATCCAGTTAACCTCTCGCGCTATTACTTCATAACTATTTATATAAGGCAGCCATTCCCCCGGCAATCCCCCCGCGCTCTCCGGTAAGGTCCAATCTCAACAACAATAAAAACCCCAACTAAAACGCATGCCACATGGCGGCACCAGGTTTACAATTGAAATCCCATAGCATCTACCAATTATTTTCATTTTCAAATATTGCTGATGTTTGATGTTCTTTCCAAACTATTTCCGAGTTTGCAAGCCCCGTCACACCACAGGACCCAAGGGTTTGACCAAAGAATCGATCGCGCTCTGCTACCATTTGTAACCCCTCTTTCAACTTTTAGACTTTATTAAAAAAAAAACTTTTTTTTATTTATTTTTTTTTTTTTTTTGAAAGAGGGGCCACTAGTTATTTAAAACTAGGCCAGACCCTAGGGAAGCCAAAACTGCGCTGGGTCCGGTATGACGGGACTTGCAATTAAACTCGTTGTTTAGCAACAATAACAATTTTATTCACTATTTCAAATAACATGCAAGTATCACTCCCTGTCTTTACACTCCTCTGAAAATATGCACGTATCATCTCATCAAAATATAATGTATGTAAAACATCAGCATAATAGTATCTCCCAAGTATAAATAATATATAACATCGATCAATATAAATACATAAATACACATAAATAAATAGTTACATAAATACATATAGCGCACACATATCGATATACACACATGTTCACCTGGCAGGCAGCTCATAGACATTTAACCATGCCGCCGAAGAATACCATCTTCAGTATCAGTGACCTAGATCCCCATCCCAAACTACTGTAAAAGGGTAAAGTACCCAGCCTCCATAAAAAACTTTCATAAAACAATCCATTAACCAGTCCGGTTATGACTGCTTGCAACCAATGAAATTATCACAAGAATTCAAAATTTTAGAAAGGTTCCCCCAGATAGGACTGTGCCATGGCCAGGTCAACATGGCTGCACGGCCGTACGAATGTATAACAGAATTTATGATTGGAAGTAAGAATCAATAGTGTACTCATATTAACAACTGAACTAGTAGTACACTGGCTATGGCAGTAAAAGAAACTGAATGAAATTTCACTTATATTGAATTATTACTGAGTTAAGATAATTCTTATAAAATATATATAATACGGTTTATGATTGAACCAATAGTGTGCTCATATTAACAACTGAACTAGTATTACACTGGCTATGGCAGTAAAAGAAACTGAATGAAATTTCACTTATATTGAATTATTACTGAGTTAAGATAATTTTATAAAATATATATAATACGGTTTATGATTGAACCAATAGTGTGCTCATATTAACAACTGAACTAGTAGTACACTGGCTATGGCAGTAAAAGAACTGAATGAAATTTCACTTATATTGAATTATTACTGAGTTAAGATAATTTTTATAAAATATATATAATAACAATTTTAATTAAAAACTTTATAACATCAGCCCCTAATAAAACACATTTGAGTTGTTCCTACAGAATTGGCTTGGCCACAGGCGAGGCAATGCGCACCACCAGATCCAGCAACCTAAAACATGCTATAGACCTGTTACTAACGGCACCTACGGGTGACGTCCACAGGTTACAGCACCTCCCCAAAGCTTTAAATCAAGAAAAAAAAAGGAAACGCATATAGCTATGAATACCCTTAATCAATGCAAGCATAATTCACCCCCTCCCGATAAATCAGTAATCTTAAGTCACACACACTTTTACCCTTAAAGAAATTTTAGCAGCAAAATTCGGTAGCACATGACCCCGTCCGGGCTCACACTTAGTCAGGGGGCTTAAGCCTTAGTAAAATACACTGACAAAATTTACAAGCACTAATTGTCTCGCTGGACTTGTGTCCCAACAACTTTAACTGGAGATGTTCCAGGAAGAGAATAAGATGTTCTACATTGTAGAGGCCAAAATATAGATAAATGGGTTAAATGTCACCTGGTAAAATCCGGCACAAAACCTGATGTATTGTCCATTTCTTCCTCCCGACAGCACAGACGGAGAATCACTCGTGTAATACCATTGGTGGCAGAAGTTCGGCCACCCGCTGATGTGGATTGAGAATCGTCTTAGGTCGGGAACCCTGAACAATTATATATATTGACAATTACTCAAATGTTACCCAATTCACGATCCCCCTAATATTCATGACTCCAGCATAATTCACACACTACCACATGCTCAGATTAAAAGAAAATTTTGAAATATTAAGAAAGCACAAAAATTACCTTCAGTAAAAAAATTTAGAATTAAATGACTAGTATTTATAGACAGTCCGTCAACTAAATAAACCCTTATTACAATTTCGAGATGAGTTGCAAACTTAAACAGGTTCATAATACATATACAGTTTCATATACCTCTACATTTAGTTCATAAAACATTCTCTTACGCCCCCCTTTGATTATAATGAAATTATTATGATATAATTAGGAAAAATACACAGCCATAATTACTTTATAAATACTTTAGCTCAGCCAGTGTTAACTTTCAAGACATGCATACACAGAATTTAACCCGCGCTTGCCACGTGGTGACTTTTGTATATATATCGCATTGCATCGGCATTAATTTAAGCTAAATAACAATTCTTTTATTAAATAATAAGTAAGTTACCTTGAACAGACTTACCGAAGAGTCGCGTAGTCGCCTATCTAGTCATGATAGATTTTCGCAGACCAAAAAAATCAAACTGGTGGCCGCCG